>CM060919.1:685127516-686394659 GCA_030737875.1 Allium sativum
ATTTGGAAGAGAAGAAAAATTAGTTCGGTAACGGTGTGTGTATCGGAAAAGATAGTAAAATAAGGATAATTAATTTAAGAATCAGGAATTTGGTAAAATGGACTTCACCATTGCGTTCCCCTCGAAAAAATACGCGAAATAGAGTCCGAGTTTTCGAAAATCGGAGTCCGTATGACCAAGATATGGCCAAAACAAGTTTCAGCAGACTTTCTGGCAGACAGAACCGAGTCGACCCTAGAGTCGACCTCCCCAGGCCAGGTCGACCCTAGAGTCGACCCTAGAGTCGACCTCCCCCCTGTACAGGTCGACCTGGTCGGCCTGGTTTGGCCCAGAACCCATTTTTGAAGCCCGGTATGTGTTTTGATGGTCCGGATTGACTCTGGGGTTGATCTAATGGCCTAAATGAGTTGCCTACAACTATTTAAAGACCCTAAGACCTAGCCTAAATCATACTATTTCATTTTAGCACTCATGCAGCCGCCATTAAACCTAGAACTCTAAATTAAAAATACAAAGAACAAAAATTAAAGAAGACGAAGGATGATTCTTGAAGGCTACAACTAGAAGCTACAACAACTACGACGCTTTAGACAACGGATTTGGGGCTATTTGATTTAAAGTTTTGATTTGGATTGCTTGCTTCATATTGTAAGTTCTATGTCACTTTTTAGGCAAAAACGCTAAAATAACATGGACATGCTATGAATTGAAACCGGATTTAAGAACTATTATTAATCCATGTTTATATTGTTTAACTTTGAATCAAAAATTTGGGAATATTGCTATGTTAATGTTGCAAGTTAAACTTATCATGATGTTGATGTTGTTATGAATCACTTGGGCTTAATTTTATTGCAAGTTAAACAAATACATGTCCATGGAATCATTATGTTCATTGAAATCCTCATGTTGATTAAACCATGCCTATGATGCTAATTAAACCGTGTCCATGATATTAATGAAACTATGCCTGTGATGTTAATATACCTATCATGTTAAATTGGTAATCGCTAGGTTATGATGAAAAGTTGGAATCATTATGTTTATAATGCTAGATGAGAATCATTATGCTAAAAATACTAAATTGGAATCCACTATGCCTATTAGAATTACCATGCCTTTAATGTTTCATGTTTGTAATAAAATTATTATTATGCCCGCAATGATTATTATGTGTAACAACCCGTAAAATGCGAGCCAGTTTGAAAATTTTATTTTGGCAATTTTAGCGAATTTTGATTATTTAAAATGAATTATTTTAAATAAAAACGACGAGAAATTTATTTTGAATATAATTCGAACGAATATATTTATACGCGTCGTCGTTAGAATATAAATATTTATATATAATTATAATTAGAATTGAAAATGGCGCGGTAGTTCGATAATTCGATTTCAAACTTCAATTGAATGTACCGGGTGCAAAACAATCCGGATTTTAGTGAAACCAAAAATAATGGAATCTAATAGTGAATATCTTTCCAACGAATCCGAAAAATCAAGATTTCATATCGGGAATCAAAAGATATGTCCAGTTGAAAATTCTGAATGGTCGCTATGGAATTCAGGCCCTTAAAAATGGACATTTTGCAAACGACCTCGGATTTCGACGAAACCAGTTTTGTTGGGTCCGTGATGTCAAGTTATTGCTAGGTTTCAAATTTCATAATTTTTCGAATCAATATGTGAGCGTGGCAAAGGAAAACGCGTTTGACCAGTTTCAGTTGATTTTAATCGACTGGAAATTGGCCATTTTTCAAACGGTCTCAGAATTCGGTGAAATTAGTTTTGTTAGGACCGTATCGTCAATACGAAGCTAGAAAATATTTTTCGGGAATTTTTCTAGTTAGTATGTGGCCCCTGTAATTTGAAATGTGCGTTTAAAATTCAATATAATGATTTAAATGTAAATGCAACGGAAACTGATCGAAACGGTCGATTCAGCTTGCGGTACATATCCCATTGTGTTTGGAATGGGGGTGAAACGCTATGGGCGACAGGCGGTGGGCCTCGTTTCGAAGTCGAAAATGAAAGTTGCTTTTTGTGGAAAATTAAATAATAAAATAAATAAATAAAAAAAAACCCCTCTTCCCTTAACCAGGCCCCCCCCGTTTATTCTTCATTCAAAATCGATTTGGAAAAAAAAAAAAACCTAATCAAACCCGACGTCGCCGCCCTCCACCTTGACGCCGCCGTCCCCTCTTCTTCCCCCCCACCTCCTCCTTCTTCCCCGATCCCCTCCTCTATCGTTCGAGCACCGCGCCCCCCAGACAGAATCGACACCGCTCCCCCCTCGACGCAACCGCCAGACCCCCCCCAGGCCCACCTGCGCACCTCCGACGTCGAGCACCTCGTATGGCGAACCCCCCCCCCCCTTGCTCGAAGACCGCCTGCGACACCCCCCCCCCCCTCTGTAAGTAAAACTGACTTTTTATTTATTTATTTTTATTTATTTATTATCTTTAAAACTGAATTTTTAATATCTTTAAAACTGAATTTTTAATATCTTTAAAACTGAATTTTTAATAAAGTTAAAAACTGAATTTTTAATATCTTTAAAACTGAATTTTTAATATCTTTAAAACTGAATTTTTAATATCTTTAAAACTGAATTTTTAATATCTTTAAAACTGAATTTTTAATATCTTTAAAACTGAATTTTTAATAAAGTTAAAAACTGAATTTTTAATATCTTTAAAACTGAATTTTTAATATCTTTAAAACTGAATTTTTAATATCTTTAAAACTGAATTTTTAATATCTTTAAAACTGAATTTTTAATATCTTTAAAACTGAATTTTTAATATCTTTAAAACTGAATTTTTAATATCTTTAAAAACTGAATTTTTAATAAAGTTAAAAACTGAATTTTTAATTAAGTATAAAAACTAAATTTTAATTAAGTATAAAAACTAAATTTTGAAAAGAAGTAAAAACTGATTTTGAAAAGAAGAAAAACTGATATTTTTAAAAGAAGAGTTTAAAAAAGGTTTGTTTTTTTTAAGAAAAAGAATTGATTTTTAAATTAATAAAAATATGATTTTTATATATCGAATAGCAAAGTAAAAATTCGATTTTTATATATTGAATAGCAAAGTAAAAGTAAAAACTCGATTTTTACATATGTAGTGAAAGCGGACAACGAAGGTGACAAAAAGGCGAAACGACGAAGACTTCTGCAAATGAAGAGCCGTGGAGCTAGGATTGTTATCTGTGAGAATTTCTCACCTTTCAATTTAAATTTTCTAGTTATATATATATACTAGGATGCAGACGGTGCTTAGTAGCACCCGACACCCGTCCACATACCATGGACTTGTTCGTTTGGTTGTGTAGTTGGTTAGATTATTTGATTAGGATTTGATTGATTGGTTGAATTGGAAATTGATTAAAATTGATATGTGAATGGCGTGGGCCTTCACTAGACCGGGGATAAGGCTAGGCCTCGTCCTGTTTCTAGTATCGTGCCGTTATGCCGCCGAAATTTTCTAAAATATGTTAGAAAAATAAAAATATCATTTTATTGAGAATGAACTGAATTGAAATTCATATGTTGAAATAAAATGTTTTATCGTTAAAAATATAATTTTTAACGTGAATGTGAATAAATAAATATTCATTTACAAACCCGACGGTTTGTTTATGTACACCTATTTGAAGGACATTGATTGGGTCGATAAATTTCACACATCGCCCAACTGCACAAATAAAATATGTGTTTGATTGTTTGAAACCCCACACGGGTGTTGGGATGAAATTTGAAGTTCACTCATCCTGATTGATTGAATATGTCGATCGGTTGATTGACAGGCTGTTTTAAGCGTTGGATATCTATATTTGATGCTTATACAGTGTAGTGCACTTTGGTTGATGGTTGATTATTTTTCCATGCTATTATATACATGTGATGTATGAAAATCCATATAATTAACTTTATATGGTAATTGATTGGGCCTCATTCCAATTTGAAAAATAAAGAATATTATAAAATAAAAGTTCATGTGTTGACAGTACTCATTCATTGAGATTGGTCATGTGTTGAACGAAATATTTTGATAACAACAACTATTTTGGGAAAAGAAATATTTGAAATAGAATATTTGAAAATAAAGGAATATATGAAGCCGTGTTGATTAGATTGACGCCATTTTGACGTGAACGATATTTATATTGAATTGAAAACGATTTCGAAATGAAATGAATTGAAAACGATTTCGAAATGAAATGAATTGAAAACGATTTCGAAATGAATTGAATTGAAAACGATTTCGAAATGAAATGAATTGAAAACGATTTCGAAATGAATTGAATTGAAAACGATTTCGAAATGAAATGAATTCAAATTGAATTGAAAGCGAATTGAAATGAATTCAAATTGAATTGAAATGAATTCAAATTGAATTGAAATTTGAATTGAATAGAAATGAATTTTGAAACGAATTTATAAAGAAGAATTCAATTTTGCTTTGAATTGAAATGGAAGTTGAAATAGGTTTTGAAACGATTTTAAAACTATTTATATAATTCGTTTTGAATAGAAATCGACGAAATATATATTATATATATTATATATATAATATAATGGCCTGAATAGAACGCGCCGCGCCGCGGTAGTTCGTGAATTTCGACCATTGATTTCAAACGGACATTACGGGAGATCCGACCGTCGGATTCTCCTAAAACCGGAACCGTTGGGTTCGTATCGAAAAGAGCTTTCTAACGAATATTAGAAATTTGAAATCTAACGGTTGGATTTGGAATTATGTCCAAATCAAATTCGAAAAAGGTCGTTGTAAGTGCAGTTCGATGGCCATTGATGGAAATCGACTGTACGGGCCTTGATAAAATTATTAAAAATAGTAATAATTTGTATAAAATCATAAGAAATGATTTGTGAAGAATTGGGATGAAAAACTCCCTATTTGAAAAGATAAAAATAGATTTTTATCGAAATGAACTAGTTTTGAACTAGAATTATAATTCTATTTATTTTTAAATAAATAAATTGAATTTGAAAAGGGTTTTGAAAATAACCAAAATTTCCAATGATTGCATTGGAGTGGATTGGAATCGAAATTGTCTTCGGAATATTTCGATGTTGGATTTCGGGATTATACGGATGTTGTTACGGAAATTTGAAAGATATATATTTATATCGTTATTTCCAATACGACATTTGTTAATCGTAGAATTTGATATTGAATAAAAGCCGATATATTTTCTATTCAGAGCCTTATATTGAATATCAAATGTGATTTGGGTTTGTCGTGAATGGTGTCTTCACTAACACTGTTCTTGAACCCAGTTGAGAAAAGATTAAATCTTTTTATTTAGATTTAATGAAGTGTACCAATTAAATAATATTTAATTGGAATTGAATTGATATTGATTTTTGGGTTTATCGTGAACAGTGTTTTAAATAACACTTGTTCTTTAACCCGATAATTAATGAATGTGATTTGGGTTTGTCGTGAATGGTGTCTTCACTAACACTGTTCTTGAACCCAGTTGAGAAAAGATTAAATCTTTTTATTTAGATTTAATGAAGTGTACCAATTAAATAATATTTAATTGGAATTGAATTGGTATTGATTTTTGGGTTTATCGTGAACAGTGTTTTAAATAACACTCGTTCTTTAACCCGATAATTAATGAATGTGATTTTGGGTTTATCGTGAACCGTGTTTTAAATGACACTGATTCTTTAACCCCGTTGAAGATTAAAACTAAGTGGAGTTTTAATGAATCTTTAATTAGATTGAAATGATCGAGAATGGAGTATCACCAGTTTTGCTCCAAGCGATAGTTAAATCTTTAATTAGATTTAAACGTGGAATGGTAATTGAATTTACCGATAACACCGTGGTGTTAGATATGAAGTATTACCAGTTTTACTTCATGGGATGAATAGGTTGGGATTGGGAAATTAAAACAAATGATTACTTCGGTAAGGTTCGCTAATCCCGACTAGTTTGAATTGAGATTCAAAAATAGAATAAAGAATAAATTCAAGGAATTTATCTTTGATAAAATTAATGGGAATCTTTCCCTATGAATGTGAAATTTAGAAACTAACTGTCGGTTGGCCAAGCAGAATGGTTTTCTGGATATTGATCTGATGTTGGTTTCGGCCTTCGGGGTTAATATTTGGGGAATTATTCTCTTGATTAATTTACGGTTAGTGACTAATGAATTGGAATGAGGCGTATGTTGTGTTTGTGTAACACTTTTATAATATATACGCGAGTTATTCGGAAAGACCGGGTTTATCCCATTCTGAATAACTGATACGACGATAAGTCGAAGATGAAGACGATGGTTGAAGACCGGAGGTCTTCACGTCGTTTGGGTGATAACTGATGATCTTGATTGGGCTGTACACCCAAGAAGATGGAAACAGTTAGTGATCGTCCAGACGTACTTGGAGATCGATGGATATGCGGGGTACTAGGTGCCTCCGGTTTCGTTCAGACCCAGGACGGACTTGTAAATGGACTGTGTGTCTGACATCGGATTTCATTCTGTGTGACTGATATCGGTTGCATAGGATGGTTTGCCTGTGTGGCATGCTAAGATGCAAATGATCAAGGCTTCTGTTGAAAAGCAAAGTCTTGTGGTGATGATCAAAGCACGGCCTTTGTGGCGTAGCTTTGTGTAACGTTTACCTCGCGTGTTTCACACCCGGTATGAACCAAAAACGGGAGACGGACCTCAGGGAGGACTTGCGTTTCTTTCTAGTTAGAAGTGGCGTCAGTGGTTTTACACGCCCTGACGAGTTTGACTTATGTGGTTGTTGCTGTTGCGAGGCGCCTCGGTTATATCGGTTTCGGCCGAATGCATTCTGGTCGGCTGACGGATCAGACTTACACCCCATAGGGTGGGGAAACGTAGTGTTCAGGCATAATAATCCACATCGGTGGACCGGCCCTGTCGCTCCAAGGCTTGCCTGCGCGCTTGCCTGTGGCTCGGGCTAGAGAGTCACGAATCGGTTGAGGACTATCTTTTGCCTCGGTTCATAGACGGAAATCCAATTTCCAAATATGTGACATTTGCGGTTTATTTGTAAACCTATATATGGCGACATGATATATGGTACCCATGCCGCCTAGGATTGATACTTATGATTTGAAGTTGTTTTATACACTATGCACTTATTATTGTATCAAATGATTTGTTTTAAACGTATCAAGCATTCTTTGGCTGTTATAAGGGAAAACCCTATCCCCCGGCTTGCGTTGCATTGTGTGATAGGACCTGGGTCTTATAACAGCTTCATTTTTCTTTATTTAGCATTGCGCTGTTTGTTTTATGCACTGGTATTCTTGGGAGGAAACCCGTTCCGTGTTATACGGCGTGGTCCCTTGATTTACCTAACTTTTAAAAATAAAGATTAATAACTGTTTTAGTTCTCACACCAGTCCCATGACTGACCTGGAGTTTATTGTTTTAACCTAAACTCTGGGTGCCCTTATTTTGACACGGGCAGCTAGTAGTTTTGGTTTTGCAGATTTATATTCACAGGATCCTGGTTTACAGCTGGAACGATATCCGGAAAGCTTTGTATCCGTATATCTCTTCTAGTTGTGTATTGTATTATTTTCCGCTGCTATGTATTTAAATGTAATTTAAATCTCTGATATTTCTGTGTAATATTCATTTATACTCTGTATATTCTTGTAATCTGATGCATTGTTGTAATATACAATGAAATGTTCTTTTATATGCGTTCTGTTGTGGCTTGTTCTCGAACTATCCGACGCTTTCCTTTACGGGGAAGTTACGGGTTTTCACAGTTGGTATCAGAGCTTTGGTTTACAAAGCAGAGAACAAGACACATTAGAACTATACGAAAGAATTCATCAGATATTGGGTTAGTAATATCCAATGGAATGACTCGTTAGAGATGGGATCAGTAGTATCCTAGAACGAGTGTGAAGAGTATATTTTTGAAAATGAAAACAATTTTAGTTTTGAAAATTTAAATCAATTATTCGTATTTGATTATCTATTTATATTGAGTTGGACAGTCCAGTATATAAAGATTTTGCGTATACGTCTGATCCGCGTGTATTCGAAGTTTTAATATATTGGATAGATATAGATTCACACTCTAGTCGCCCGAAGGTGATTCTGATGATTGTAGCTACATCATCAGAATTAGTGTTCGAGTGTTGAAGGTGTGATTTTTTATATATTTCCATTAGGCTGGTGTGAGAACCAAAACTTATATATAGTTAGAACACATTGTTGTGAATTGGCATCAAAAACATGATTTTTTGTATATGTATCAAAATTTTGAATTTGAAACTCTAATTCACTAATTGATTGATGTTTGTGTTGTTTGTTTATTTGTTTGCTAATTTTAAACCATTATGCCTAATAGCATCAAATAATGAATTGTATTGAAATTTGGTCGCATTTGCTTGCATATACTTGTACTTACATTGAACATGTCATAGCAAGGAGGCTAGAGCAGAGAATAAAATTTGTTTGCCCGACAAATAGGTACATGTTTACTACATAATTTCCTGTTTTGTTTGGGTGATGATGATTTTGTGAGCCTATTGGCTAGCCGCTTGGCTTTTTCTTTTTCTTTTTGAGATCTGAAGGACCGGGGAAGCTATTTGAAATTCCCCGATGCTCCCGGTGCAGGGGAGGTTATGGCGAAATTTTTCGAAAATTTAGGGTGTTAGCCAAATTTTTGAAATTTTGAAAATTCTCAGAAACTAAAGAGTTGGAGAATGGAAGCCCGATCGATCGTAGAGTTGATTAATCAAACCACTTTCGACTTTGTTCCTTTTCGGGGACGAAAAGTTTTAAGTGGGGGAGATTGTAACAACCCGTAAAATGCGAGCCAGTTTGAAAATTTTATTTTGGCAATTTTAGCGAATTTTGATTATTTAAAATGAATTATTTTAAATAAAAACGACGAGAAATTTATTTTGAATATAATTCGAACGAATATATTTATACGCGTCGTCGTTAGAATATAAATATTTATATATAATTATAATTAGAATTGAAAATGGCGCGGTAGTTCGATAATTCGATTTCAAACTTCAATTGAATGTACCGGGTGCAAAACAATCCGGATTTTAGTGAAACCAAAAATAATGGAATCTAATAGTGAATATCTTTCCAACGAATCCGAAAAATCAAGATTTCATATCGGGAATCAAAAGATATGTCCAGTTGAAAATTCTGAATGGTCGCTATGGAATTCAGGCCCTTAAAAATGGACATTTTGCAAACGACCTCGGATTTCGACGAAACCAGTTTTGTTGGGTCCGTGATGTCAAGTTATTGCTATGTTTCAAATTTCATAATTTTTCGAATCAATATGTGAGCGTGGCAAAGGAAAACGCGTTTGACCAGTTTCAGTTGATTTTAATCGACTGGAAATTGGCCATTTTTCAAACGGTCTCAGAATTCGGCGAAATTAGTTTTGTTAGGACCGTATCGTCAATACGAAGCTAGAAAATATTTTTCGGGAATTTTTCTAGTTAGTATGTGGCCCCTGTAATTTGAAATGTGCGTTTAAAATTCAATATAATGATTTAAATGTAAATGCAACGGAAACTGATCGAAACGGTCGATTCAGCTTGCGGTACATATCCCATTGTGTTTGGAATGGGGGTGAAACGCTATGGGCGACAGGCGGTGGGCCTCGTTTCGAAGTCGAAAATGAAAGTTGCTTTTTGTGGAAAATTAAATAATAAAATAAATAAATAAAAAACCCCCTCTTCCCTTAACCAGGCCCCCCCCGTTTATTCTTCATTCAAAATCGATTTGGAAAAAAAAAAAAAAAAAAAAACCTAATCAAACCCGACGCCGCCGCCCTCCACCTTGACGCCGCCGTCCCCTCTTCTTCCCCCCCCACCTCCTCCTTCTTCCCCGATCCCCTCCTCTATCGTTCGAGCACCGCGCCCCCCCAGACAGAATCGACACCGCTCCCCCCTCGACGCAACCGCCAGACCCCCCCAGGCCCACCTGCGCACCTCCGACGTCGAGCACCTCGTATGGCGAACCCCCCCCCCCCTTGCTCGAAGACCGCCTGCGACACCCCCCCCCTCTGTAAGTAAAACTGACTTTTTTTTATTTATTTTTATTTATTTATTATCTTTAAAACTGAATTTTTAATATCTTTAAAACTGAATTTTTAATATCTTTAAAACTGAATTTTTAATAAAGTTAAAAACTGAATTTTTAATATCTTTAAAACTGAATTTTTAATATCTTTAAAACTGAATTTTTAATATCTTTAAAACTGAATTTTTAATATCTTTAAAACTGAATTTTTAATATCTTTAAAACTGAATTTTTAATATCTTTAAAACTGAATTTTTAATAAAGTTAAAAACTGAATTTTTAATATCTTTAAAACTGAATTTTTAATATCTTTAAAACTGAATTTTTAATATCTTTAAAACTGAATTTTTAATATCTTTAAAACTGAATTTTTAATATCTTTAAAACTGAATTTTTAATATCTTTAAAAACTGAATTTTTAATAAAGTTAAAAACTGAATTTTTAATTAAGTATAAAAACTAAATTTTAATTAAGTATAAAAACTAAATTTTGAAAAGAAGTAAAAACTGATTTTGAAAAGAAGAAAAACTGATATTTTTAAAAGAAGAGTTTAAAAAAGGTTTGTTTTTTTAAGAAAAAGAATCGATTTTTAAATTAATAAAAATATGATTTTTATATATCGAATAGCAAAGTAAAAATTCGATTTTTATATATTGAATAGCAAAGTAAAAGTAAAAACTCGATTTTTACATATGTAGTGAAAGCGGACAACGAAGGTGACAAAAAGGCGAAACGACGAAGACTTCTGCAAATGAAGAGCCGTGGAGCTAGGATAGCTATCTGTGAGAATTTCTCACCTTTCAATTTAAATTTTCTAGTTATATATATATACTAGGATGCAGACGGTGCTTAGTAGCACCCGACACCCGTCCACATACCATGGACTTGTTCGTTTGGTTGTGTAGTTGGTTAGATTATTTGATTAGGATTTGATTGATTGGTTGAATTGGAAATTGATTAAAATTGATATGTGAATGGCGTGGGCCTTCACTAGACCGGGGATAAGGCTAGGCCTCGTCCTGTTTCTAGTATCGTGTCGTTATGCCGCCGAAATTTTCTAAAATATGTTAGAAAAATAAAAATATCATTTTATTGAGAATGAACTGAATTGAAATTCATATGTTGAAATAAAATGTTTTATCGTTAAAAATATAATTTTTAACGTGAATGTGAATAAATAAATATTCATTTACAAACCCGACGGTTTGTTTATGTACACCTATTTGAAGGACATTGATTGGGTCGATAAATTTCACACATCGCCCAACTGCACAAATAAAATATGTGTTTGATTGTTTGAAACCCCACACGGGTGTTGGGATGAAATTTGAAGTTCACTCATCCTGATTGATTGAATATGTCGATCGGTTGATTGACAGGCTGTTTTAAGCGTTGGATATCTATATTTGATGCTTATACAGTGTAGTGCACTTTGGTTGATGGTTGATTATTTTTCCATGCTATTATATACATGTGATGTATGAAAATCCATATAATTAACTTTATATGGTAATTGATTGGGCCTCATTCCAATTTGAAAAATAAAGAATATTATAAAATAAAAGTTCATGTGTTGACAGTACTCATTCATTGAGATTGGTCATGTGTTGAACGAAATATTTTGATAATAACAACTATTTTGGGAAAAGAAATATTTGAAATAGAATATTTGAAAATAAAGGAATATATGAAGCCGTGTTGATTAGATTGACGCCATTTTGACGTGAACGATATTTATATTGAATTGAAAACGATTTCGAAATGAAATGAATTGAAAACGATTTCGAAATGAAATGAATTGAAAACGATTTCGAAATGAATTGAATTGAAAACGATTTCGAAATGAAATGAATTGAAAACGATTTCGAAATGAATTGAATTGAAAACGATTTCGAAATGAAATGAATTCAAATTGAATTGAAAGCGAATTGAAATGAATTCAAATTGAATTGAAATGAATTCAAATTGAATTGAAATTTGAATTGAATAGAAATGAATTTTGAAACGAATTTATAAAGAAGAATTCAATTTTGCTTTGAATTGAAATGGAAGTTGAAATAGGTTTTGAAACGATTTTAAAACTATTTATATAATTCGTTTTGAATAGAAATCGACGAAATATATATTATATATATTATATATATAATATAATGGCCTGAATAGAACGCGCCGCGCCGCGGTAGTTCGTGAATTTCGACCATTGATTTCAAACGGACATTACGGGAGATCCGACCGTCGGATTCTCCTAAAACCGGAACCGTTGGGTTCGTATCGAAAAGAGCTTTCTAACGAATATTAGAAATTTGAAATCTAACGGTTGGATTTGAAATTATGTCCAAATCAAATTCGAAAAAGGTCGCTGTAAGTGCAGTTCGATGGCCATTGATGGAAATCGACTGTACGGGCCTTGATAAAATTATTAAAAATAGTAATAATTTGTATAAAATCATAAGAAATGATTTGTGAAGAATTGGGATGAAAAACTCCCTATTTGAAAAGATAAAAATAGATTTTTATCGAAATGAACTAGTTTTGAACTAGAATTATAATTCTATTTATTTTTAAATAAATAAATTGAATTTGAAAAGGGTTTTGAAAATAACCAAAATTTCCAATGATTGCATTGGAGTGGATTTGAATCGAAATTGTCTTCGGAATATTTCGATGTTGGATTTCGGGATTATACGGATGTTGTTACGGAAATTTGAAAGATATATATTTATATCGTTATTTCCAATACGACATTTGTTAATCGTAGAATTTGATATTGAATATAAGCCGATATATTTTCTATTCAGAGCCTTATATTGAATATCAAATGTGATTTGGGTTTGTCGTGAATGGTGTCTTCACTAACACTGTTCTTGAACCCAGTTGAGAAAAGATTAAATCTTTTTATTTAGATTTAATGAAGTGTACCAATTAAATAATATTTAATTGGAATTGAATTGATATTGATTTTTGGGTTTATCGTGAACAGTGTTTTAAATAACACTTGTTCTTTAACCCGATAATTAATGAATGTGATTTGGGTTTGTCGTGAATGGTGTCTTCACTAACACTGTTCTTGAACCCAGTTGAGAAAAGATTAAATCTTTTTATTTAGATTTAATGAAGTGTACCAATTAAATAATATTTAATTGGAATTGAATTGGTATTGATTTTTGGGTTTATCGTGAACAGTGTTTTAAATAACACTCGTTCTTTAACCCGATAATTAATGAATGTGATTTTGGGTTTATCGTGAACCGTGTTTTAAATGACACTGATTCTTTAACCCAGTTGAAGATTAAAACTAAGTGGAGTTTTAATGAATCTTTAATTAGATTGAAATGATCGAGAATGGAGTATCACCAGTTTTGCTCCAAGCGATAGTTAAATCTTTAATTAGATTTAAACGTGGAATGGTAATTGAATTTACCGATAACACCGTGGTGTTAGATATGAAGTATTACCAGTTTTACTTCATGGGATGAATAGGTTGGGATTGGGAAATTAAAACAAATGATTACTTCGGTAAGGTTCGCTAATCCCGACTAGTTTGAATTGAGATTCAAAAATAGAATAAAGAATAAATTCAAGGAATTTATCTTTGATAAAATTAATGGGAATCTTTCCCTATGAATGTGAAATTTAGAAACTAACTGTCGGTTGGCCAAGCAGAATGGTTTTCTGGATATTGATCTGATGTTGGTTTCGGCCTTCGGGGTTAATATTTGGGGAATTATTCTCTTGATTAATTTACGGTTAGTGACTAATGAATTGGAATGAGGCGTATGTTGTGTTTGTGTAACACTTTTATAATATATACGCGAGTTATTCGGAAAGACCGGGTTTATCCCATTCTGAATAACTGATACGACGATAAGTCGAAGATGAAGACGATGGTTGAAGACCGGAGGTCTTCACGTCGTTTGGGTGATAACTGATGATCTTGATTGGGCTGTACACCCAAGAAGATGGAAACAGTTAGTGATCGTCCAGACGTACTTGGAGATCGATGGATATGCGGGGTACTAGGTGCCTCCGGTTTCGTTCAGACCCAGGACGGACTTGTAAATGGACTGTGTGTCTGACATCGGATTTCATTCTGTGTGACTGATATCGGTTGCATAGGATGGTTTGCCTGTGTGGCATGCTAAGATGCAAATGATCAAGGCTTCTGTTGAAAAGCAAAGTCTTGTGGTGATGATCAAAGCACGGCCTTTGTGGCGTAGCTTTGTGTAACGTTTACCTCGCGTGTTTCACACCCGGTATGAACCAAAAACGGGAGACGGACCTCAGGGAGGACTTGCGTTTCTTTCTAGTTAGAAGTGGCGTCAGTGGTTTTACACGCCCTGACGAGTTTGACTTATGTGGTTGTTGCTGTTGCGAGGCGCCTCGGTTATATCGGTTTCGGCCGAATGCATTCTGGTCGGCTGACGGATCAGACTTACACCCCATAGGGTGGGGAAACGTAGTGTTCAGGCATAATAATCCACATCGGTGGACCGGCCCTGTCGCTCCAAGGCTTGCCTGCGCGCTTGCCTGTGGCTCGGGCTAGAGAGTCACGAATCGGTTGAGGACTATCTTTTGCCTCGGTTCATAGACGGAAATCCAATTTCCAAATACGTGACATTTGCGGTTTATTTGTAAACCTATATATGGCGACATGATATATGGTACCCATGCCGCCTAGGATTGATACTTATGATTTGAAGTTGTTTTATACACTATGCACTTATTATTGTATCAAATGATTTGTTTTAAACGTATCAAGCATTCTTTGGCTGTTATAAGGGAAAACCCTATCCCCCGGCTTGCGTTGCATTGTGTGATAGGACCTGGGTCTTATAACAGCTTCATTTTTCTTTATTTAGCATTGCGCTGTTTGTTTTATGCACTGGTATTCTTGGGAGGAAACCCGTTCCGTGTTATACGGCGTGGTCCCTTGATTTACCTAACTTTTAAAAATAAAGATTAATAACTGTTTTAGTTCTCACACCAGTCCCATGACTGACCTGGAGTTTATTGTTTTAACCTAAACTCTGGGTGCCCTTATTTTGACACGGGCAGCTAGTAGTTTTGGTTTTGCAGATTTATATTCACAGGATCCTGGTTTACAGCTGGAACGATATCCGGAAAGCTTTGTATCCGTATATCTCTTCTAGTTGTGTATTGTATTATTTTCCGCTGCTATGTATTTAAATGTAATTTAAATCTCTGATATTTCTGTGTAATATTCATTTATACTCTGTATATTCTTGTAATCTGATGCATTGTTGTAATATACAATGAAATGTTCTTTTATATGCGTTCTGTTGTGGCTTGTTCTCGAACTATCCGACGCTTTCCTTTACGGGGAAGTTACGGGTTTTCACATTATGCCTATGATGTAAAGTTGAAATCATCATGTTGAACTAAGTTGGAACCATTACTATGCCAAGTTATCATCATGCTAGTATTGAAACCATGTGATATGTTATAGCCTGTTTATTATGCAAGTGATGGTGGAATTGTCAAATATGCCTATCACATGTTTGGTGTTATTCCCCTTTATCTCTTGAATTGTTTATGCTTGTGAACGAAGTACGTTTATATGCGTTGGGGATACGATTGGGTAGAATAGGCAAAACTTGAATTGGTTATAATCATAAACCATGAAATTTGGCATAAGTAGAACATGAAATATGGCACGAAAAACTTGACTTGAATATTCTATGACTTGACTTGAAACATGCCTTAGTTGGGCACGAAATTGACATATGAACATGCTATGAAAATAGCACGAATCTGATAAGAACATGGGCATGACTTTAGAAAACAAGAAAGTGGCCAACTCGAGGTTGGGTTGAGTTTGTAGTGTAAATCTGCCCGGAACCGCCCGGCAAATCCAGTTGCTACAAACAATAGGATCCAATGTGGGTAGTTGGTCACATCGCGCTTGAAACCCGAGGTTGGGTTGAGTTCGTAGCGTAAACCTGCCCGGAACCGCCCGGAAAATCCAGTGGCTACGAACAATAAGATCCAATGTGAGTGGTTCGGTGCATTAACGAATCAATTAATGCCAATTAGGGTTAAGTCATGAACATGAAAAGACAACTTAACCAACTTGACCACGATTTGTAGGGCTAAGTCATGGACTTGAAATGACAACACTTAGCCAACTTGACATGACACGTAAGCGGGTTAAGTCACGAATTTAAATGACATACTTAACCATCTTGACATGACTAGACTGGAAAAGGATTAAGTCACGAATTACATGACTTAATCGGTTAGGCGGGTTAGGTCACGAATTACATGACCTAATCTGTTAGGCGAAACCCTAGACACGACCCTTTTCAGTAGTTACCCTCTAGATGTATCAAGGTACCCTGGGGCTAGGCCGGGTGGGGCACGATTACTGGGCTGATTGTAAGAGGTGAACGACGGCAGTGGGGTATGCCAGTGTAGGTTCGGTGGACTACGGTCGTGCACGTATTCCGGGGCAGGCACTGGGTATCCGTAGATTTATCTGTGCATCTTGAATCGTGTTAGGGGTTGACACCCTAGGGCTGATACACCGGAAGGTGGACCCAGCACAGGTGACTACATTCGTGATTAGTCGTATGACACAGACACTTGACGAGCTAGAACTTGTAGGGAGCCGATCGACTAGATAATCGCTCCGTAGGACCCCGTACTTGGGTCAGACCCCGTTTCAGGGTCATTTCATGATATTGGGCCGTGGGATTTGTTTCATGATTAACTTGTGATATGGGCCTAGTACACTGGTACAGTCGATGCAACGAATCTCGAACATGTGATGCTTTACTTGACTTGTCTTGACTTATCCTGAACACCTTAGTCTATCTTGTTCACCTTGACACCATTCTTAAGTTTAGTTCCAGTTCATACATGACAGGTTGTTTTAACCGTTTTTACACTGAAAGTCACTAGGATTTACTCAGTCTTTATGACTGACCCTTTTCCTTTCGCCTCTTTTTCTTTCGTTTCCCCCCTAGGTTCTCAGGGAGGAAACACTAGCTCCTAGCTTGGATATCACTTGCTTTGGCTCAGCATGTACGGTTTGCTATGGCTGCTTCTTTTTAATGCACTTGGGGAATAAGCTGTTTTTCTGTTTTTAAGTTATTGCTTCTTTGGCTATTATTACAAGACAGTTGTAATGAAGTTATTTGAAATGTTTGTAAGAGACATGGTTTATTTTGGAATAAAATGAAGTTCTGTTTTGCTCACAAATTCTTCCGCTGTTTACTTAATTTTTTTTATTAATGTTCTATCTTGTGATAATTCTGTGATGTTATCTCGATAATACCCCTCCAAAACTAGTGCATTCCCTTTGTGAGTGACCCTAGCGGAGGTGGGGTGTTACAGCCCTTCTCTGAGACATACGAGCTCAGAGGCTATATATTGATGGATATCAAACATATGGAGTGAATTGCCTGTGTTGCATGCCTAAGTGGCAATACGATCAAGGCTTCTGTTGAAAAGCAGAGTCTTCTGGTTGATGATCAAAGCACGGCATGTATGGCATAGCTTTGTGTAGCGTTGATTCGCGAGCCTCACACCCCGGTTGTGAACCAGAAACGGGAGAAGGAGGTATGCGTTTCCTTCTAGCTAGGGCGGTGTCAGTGACCTACCAGCCCTGACATTTATATTGTTTTCACCTGTGTGTTTGTTGCTGTTGCGAGGCGCCTCGGATATATCGGTGATATGTGGAGCCGATGGAGTCATTTGGCTCATTTACGCCCCAAAGGGCGGGGAAACGCAGTGTTCAGGCATTTTAATCCACATCGGTGGACCGGCCCTGTGGCTCCTAGGTGCAGTTGCGGCTGTAGCCTGAGGCTCGGGCTAGACAGTCTCGAATTAGATAGAGGACGATCCCTTGCCTCGGTTCATAGATGGAAACCCAACTTCCAATACGTGACATTTGCGGTTTTGATTGTAGAGCCTAGTATGGCGACATGATATATTGTACCCATGCCATCTATGATTGATATTTATGGTCGAAATTGTTTTGAAACTATACACTTATTATAGTATCACATGATTTGTTTTTAACGTACCAAGCATGTTTGGCTATTATAAGGGAAAACCCTATCCTTCAGCTTGTGTTGCATTGTGTGACGGGACCTGGGTCTTATAGTAGCCTCATTTTTTCCAAAAAGCATTGCGCTGTTTTGTTATATGCACTAGTATTCTTGGGAGGAAACCCGTTCCGTGTTATACGGCGTGGTCCCTTGATATATTTGATTTAAAGTAAAGCTTTAAATAACAGTTTTAGTTCTCACACCAGTCACATGACTGACCTGGAGTTTATTGTTTTAACTTAAACTCTAGGTGCCCTTATTTTGACACGGGCAGCAAGTAGTTTTGGATTTGCAAATTTATATTCACAGGATCCTGATTTACAGCTGGAACGATACTCGGAAAGCTCTGTATCTGTGTATTAGTTCTAGTTGTGTTTTGTATTATTTTCTGCTATGATGTATTTAAATGTAATTTAAATCTCTGATATTTTCTGTGTAATATTTATTCATACTCTGTAATATTCTTGTATTTGGATGAATTGTTGTAATAAGCAATGAAATGTTCTTCTTTTTGCATCTCGATGTGGCTTGTTCTCAATTTAATCCAGGCTTTCCTTACCGAGGAAGTTCGGGTCGTTTCATTTTGGTATCAGAGCTTTGGTTTACAGAGCTCGGAGAACAAGACACATTAGAACCAAACGAAAGAATTCATCAGAGATTGGATTAGTAATATCCAACGAGAATGACTTGTTAGGGATAGGATCAGTAATATCCTAGAACGAGTGTGAAGAGTATATTTTTTAAATTGAAAACAATTTTTGTTTTGAAAATTTAAATCAATTATTCGTATTTGAATATTATTTTTATATTGATTTGGACAATCAAGTATATAAAGATTTTGTGTATACGTCTGATCCGCGTGTATTTGAAGTTTTAATATACTGGATAGATATAGAATCACATTTTAGACACCCGGGGATGATTCTGATGATGTGGCCACATCATCAGTATTTATGTTCGAGTTTCGAAAGTGTGATATCTATATGTTTCCATTAGACTGGTTTGAGAACCAAAACTAGATAGGGCTTATTGTTGTGATTTGGCATCAAAAATCTGATTTTTTTGACTATATATCCAAATTATGAATTTGAAAAGATAATCAACTAATTGATTGCTGATTGTGTTGTTTGATTATTTGTTGATTAATTAAAATTTGAACCATTTAGCCAAATTATAACAAAGGTTGGACTGAATTGAATTTTTTTTGAAATTGCATGCATATACATGTACTTACATTGAACAGGTCATAGCAAGGAGGCTAGAGCAGAAGAATAAAATTGTTTGCCCGACAAATAGGTACACGTTTACTAATTTCTTAGGTTTGGATGATTTTATGAGCCGCTTAGCTAGCCGCTTGGCTGTTTCTTTTTCTTTTTGGATCGATGAGGGCCATGGGAGGCTATTTGAAATATCCCCAAGCTCCTGGTGTAGGGGAAGTTATGGCGAAATTTTTCAAAAATTTAGGGTGTTAGCCAAATTTTTGAAAAATTTGAAAAGTTCTTAGAAACTGAAAAGTTGAAGAACTTAAGCCGTAATGAAATAATGGAAGTTGGGTTGATTAGTTAAACAACTTTCAGCTTCGTTCCTTTTCGGGGACGAAAAGTTTTAAGTGGGAGAGATTGTAACAACCCGGAAATTCTGAGCCAGTTTAAAATTTTTATTTTGGCAATTTTGATGAATTTTGAATATTTAAAATGAAATATTTTAAATAATAACGACGTTAAATGTATTTTGAATAGAATTAGAACGTATATATTTATTTGAATCGACGTTAGAATATAAATAATTATTTTTAATTATAAAAGGAATTGAAAATGGCATGGTAGTTCGAAAATTCGATTTCAATGTTCAAATGAATGTACAGGATTCAAAATAGGCTGGATTTTAGCAAAACCAAAAATATTAGAATCTATTTGAGAATATCTTCCCAACGAATCCGAAAAATCAAAATTTCATAGCGGGAATCAAAAGTTATGACCAGTTGAAAATTCAGAATAGTTGCTATGGAATTCTGGCCCTTAAAAATGGAAATTTCGCAAATGACCTCAGTTTTCGACGAAACCACTTTTGTTGGTTTCGTGATGTCAAATTATTGCTAGATTCCAAAATTCAAATTTTTTGGGATTAATATGTGAGCGTGGCAAAAGAGAACGTGCTTGAACAGTTTCTGTCAATTTCGATTAACCAGAAAATGGACATTTTTAAAAAGGTCTCAGAATTTGACGAAACTAGTTTTGTTAAGACCATATCGTCAATACGAAGCTAGAAATAATTTTTTTGGTATTTTTAGAGTTCGTATGTAGCCGCAGTAAATTAAAATGTGCGTTCAAATTGAATATATACTGATTTATATTTTAAATTTGACGAAAACTGATCGAAACAATCAAATTGGCTTACGTAACATATCCCATTGTGTTCGGAATGGGGGTAATTAGTTAGGGGCGGCAGTCATTGGGTCTCATTTGGGATTTAGATAAAAAGCAAACTTTTAGGAGAGGAAAATAAATTATAAAATACCTCACCCCTCTCTCTCCCTTTCCTCTCTCATTTCAGAACGAAAAAAAAGAAACCCTAGCCAAATCGATCTCCGTCGTGCGCCGCCTACCATACCCCCCTCCTCCTCAGCGCTCCGCCTCCGTTCATCTTTCCCCCCACCCTCTGCACGTGCGAGCCCTCTCCACTCGAACCCTAAATGATCCAGGCCTCGCGCGAGAATGGGGACACCATCCCCAAAATCGAGTGCCGCTGCATCGTCTCAGATCCCCACGGTGATCCTCCGCCTGCCCCTCGCCAGAGTCGAAGTCCCCGCGCCACCCGCCGCGGTCAGTGGACCCTCTCCACCAAACAGATACGATTTTGCCCCCTTTTTTTTCCTTTGCTTCAATGTAAGTTGTTTAACTTTCTTTGATAACGGATTTTTAACGGTTAACTAGAAAAGTATATATTTTTATTTTAGAAAAATATGTATTTTTATTTATGAAAAAGTTTATATTTATTTATGCAATAGATCATACTTTTGTTATAGAAAAGTTTTATAGGTAAATAAAGAATTGAATTTTAACAGTAGAAAGGATAGATCTTTAATTCATGGAAGGCGAGTTCTTTAATTCAAGAAAGGCGAGATCCTTAATTCATGAAAGGAGGGATTTTTAAGTTAAAAAGTTTTGATTTTTATTATGCATATCGATATAGGAAGATAAGTTTTTTAATTTATATAAAGCTAAGGATTTTAATTTATATAAAGTTATAATATTTTCATATAAAGAAGGATCTTAATTTATGTATAAAATATAAAGAAATGGTTTTTAAATATATATCGAAGACAAAGATTCGATTTTTATTTGGCGAAGTTATGATTTTTAATGTATGAGGAGTGTTATAAAAATATGATTTTTATATAGTATATATAATAAAAATATAATTTTTATAAAGTAGAGAATATAAAAATACAATTTTTATATATGTAGCATAATAAAAATATAATTTTTATTATATGAGAAGTGAAATAAAAATATGAACTTTATTTTTATCACGAAGTAGTGAGGATAAAGATATTATTTTTATATAGGTAGCAAAATAAAAATCTGATTTTTTACTATATATATAGTGAGATAAAAAGGTTATTTTTTATAGCCTTGAAATAAAAATGTGATTTTTATTATGAACAGCGTGAATAAGAGTGCGATGGAATTGACCGGCAGCAAAACAGAATCCAGACCACTTAGAAATAAAGAACGGCGGAGTGGAACCCACGGTGAGAACTTCTCACTTTTGATTTATTTTTCTAGTTAAAATATATACTAGGATGCAGACGGTGCTTAGCAGCACCCGACACCCATCGTCCACAGACCATGGATGACTTGTTTGTTTGATGGCTATGTTGTGAAATTTGATTGTGTGATGTGTAATGAAATAAAATATTTTATAGTTAAAAATATGATTTTTAACGTATATATAAAATAAATATTTATAAACAAATCGGACGATTTGTTTATATGCATTGATTTGACTGATATTGATTGGGACGATAAATTTTACACATCGCCCAACTGCACAAATAAAATGAAGCACCCCACCTCCGTTAGGGTCACTCTCAAAGGGAATGCCCTAATTTTGGTGGAGGTTTATAAGTATAAGTTACAGATATACAAGACAGATATAAGAACACATATTTTTGAACAGCGGAAAACAACAACTTTTATTTCATCAAAATACGTGTTACACTAACCATACCATAATTGTCTTACAATACTTCCAAAAACATAACATCTTCATAACTGTCTTGATTACATTATTTAAAGAAGCATAAAGAAAACATAAATAAACTGCAAAAGTCCCATAGTTGTTGTCCAAAGCCATAGTCCAAAACGAAAAGATCCAAGCAATACATTCTTTCTCTTCAAGCTGGATATGAAGGCTGGTCAAGCTGCGGTATTCCCTCCCTGTGGACCTGGGGGGGGGGGAACGGAAGAGAAGAAGACGAAAGAAAAATAGAGTCAGACATAAAGCCTGAGTAAGTCTAGGACTATTCAGTCTATGAATAAAGAACTGGGTATGATAAGTATAAACTAGAAATGGGAAAGCACCATAAACTTAGTTAAGTTGTCTAGGGTCGAATATACTATCGTACCCCATATTAATCTCTGTACCCATATAAACTAGTTCCCAACAGGCACCCCATAATCCGGGTGAAGTGATCCATTTTATGATGATCGGCTCCTACTCGCATAGTTACATGTGTCTTACGGCCCCGGATGTTGTAGTTACCTATGCTGGTCCCACCATGGGGTGTATCAAGTTCCATGGTGGCAGCCCGACACAATCCTAGAATGCACAGGTATGCTACTGGTGCCCAGTGTCTTATTTTTCTGCGCCGGAGTGTGTGCACGCCCGCACCCCGTTAGAACCTACACTGCTGCACCACCGCCGTCGATTTGACCTCTTACAATCAGCCCAGTAATCGTGCCCCACCCTGCCTAGTTTCAGGGTATCATGATACCTTATAGGGTTACTGCTGAAAAGGGTCCCCGCTACTAGGTTTTCTATTTCTAGCCAACATGCTAAGTTGGTTAAGTGTTTTATAAACCTAACCCCCAATCAGTCTGTTTAGTTTAGCATGTTTCCATTTTGATTAAGTATTAATATAATTTACTTAATCCTATCAATCCTGACTCAGCCTTAATTGTCTTATTAAAGCCTTGACCTCTCACATTAGACAGGTATTGTTGTGGCTGCCTGTTGCCGGTTGGGTCCGGGCAGTCTTACGCCACAACTCAGTCTAACCTCGGGTCCTTATTGGGCTCCATGTTTAACCACCCACATTGGATAGGTATTGTTGTGACTACTGGACAGCCGGGCGGTTCCGGGCAGGTTTACATCACAACTCAATCCAACCTCGGGTTAAACACATCGTATTTTCTACATTTACATATTTTGTCTTTCTTCTTTTTATATGTAAATATTTGCGGCCCATTATTCAAATTCATCTTTATTGGTTAAGATTTATTTATGCCACTTAATTGTTTTTCAAAGTTATTGGCGTGCGTCAAACAAGCCAACACATATGTTCTATATTTTTAACCCAAACGTCATTTCCCCTGTTTTATTCGTTCGTTCCAATGTAAGGTGTGTTGGGTTTAATACTTAAACCCAATTTAGCCATATGAAAAGGGGAGGCTATAACATGGTGTTTATAAGGTAACATAAAAAGGGGAGTGTGAACGCATGAACTTGCAACATACAATCTAATTATCATAAGATAGGCATATGTGAACTTGCAATTGTAACAACATATAATATAAGCAATACTTAAACATGAATCGTTCTATTCACAAAATCATGGTGTAAACGAAACATGTAGTCTTGGCATAAATAGTACTTAAACATGAACCACTCTAATCATATAATTATGGCATAATCATAATTGAACATGAGTCCTTATATGGTCATGGCATAAACATAATTGATTATGAATCCTATTATTCATATAATCATGGGTTTTTGTCCAATCTATGTAACTTGTAAGGGGATGCAATTCTAGTGTAAATTTCTAATGTAACTTATGTGCCAAAAATATATTATCATATGATTAAGATAACAACATAAGCTTAGAAACCATGTTTTTAACTAGGCATAATAACAAACATAGCTTAGACATGTTCATAAAATTAATACAAGCTTACAACGACGCTTGCTTTTGTCACTATCACAAAATCATGATTTTTATATTTGAACTATGATGCCAATTTCAACCTAACCTTCATATGAATCATAATACTTAGGTGAATCAAATTACACTAAAGATGACCATAGAATTTTACATCATGTCGTCATAACAATAGATCATAGACTTGCATGAATTTCAAAATAAACTATTACAACATATAGTTGTTGTCTCAACATGAATCTTATACTTGCATTTACCAAATGGGTGTTGTAAATAACTACCACAAACATGTAGTTTTCAATATGAATCATATGCTTGCATAAGTCCCAATCAAAATTCCACAACATGTGGTTGTCAACATAAGCCACATACTTGTATGAATCAAACCATAGCATTGCCAAATCGTTTAGAATCAAAATAACATACAAATATAATTCATTATCGCCACAATTCCATTTCGTTTCCAACGCGAATCGCGTACTTGCAAATATCCAATCGTATACCATAATATTCCCAAATCGTTTTGCATCAAAGCAACATACAAATATAGATTATTATCGCCACAATTCCATTTCTTACATTACACAAATCAACACAATTATTTAACTCATATCGGAATAGCACTCTACTTACAGCGTATGGCGAATCTTCAATTCAGAAATCAGAATTCTGAATTTGGAGTTGCTATCCTTTGTTGTAGGCGTTGCTTTGATTTGAATTACGTTGATTTAAGCTTTGAATTATCTCCTAGTTGTCTCTCTATTTCTGACGGCTATCTTCAGTCTCTCCTCAGCAGCATGACAGTCTCATCTCCATTTTAGTTTATGTGAATTAGGGTTAGCCTTAGGTCCTTTTTATAGAGTTTGTGAGTTGATTTAGACCGTCGATGAAGCTTGGTTCAATGATAGCCGTTCGTTTGAAGGAGAGACCAACCAGGAGCTGACACCTAGCCCTAGTGACAAGGCAAGGCTCAGAAAATCGACCAAACACAGACCTGGCCAGCCAGGACTTGACCAGACCTGACTAGCAGGTCATTTTTGACCTGGGCGCACTTGGCAGGTGCGCCAGGTCAAAAATGTACTGGCGCACTTCCCAAGTGCGCCAGTGCATTTTTGTTCTGGCGCACTTCCCAAGTGCGCCAGTGCATTCTGACCCGTTTTCCGGTTTTTCGCCCAACTTCGTTCGTCCATATCTTCTTCATACGATATCCGTTTTACGCAAACTCAGACTCTATCTCAAGCAGAATTCCGAGGCGAACGCAATGGCGTATCCCGTTTCCCTTAATTCTTTGATTTAAAATTATTTATAGTTTAATTTATGAATTTCACAGTTATATAATACACGGGGTGTTACATTCTCCCCCACTTAAAAGGATTTCGTCCCCGAAATCTTCAAGTTCAGGAAGAATGTACATCCTAACGTCCAAACATCCATCTAATCATCCATCAAACACGAGTATCCATTGTCCTTAAAAGACTTCTAATGCTTCATGATCATATGCGAAGTGTGTGTGTACATGTACTTATCTAATGCAAAATCAGGCGGTCTACTGATTCAGTTGACCTCCTTAATGCGAATTATGTAAGTGCTATGAATCCATTATGAATGCAAATCCCCCTATTCATGATTCTACATGAGTGCACAATCATTCATACACATGCAACATCCATATGACAACACATTAAAGTTCAACCATATACGAATGCAAACATATATGCATATGCAAAATGAAGTGACTGAGCCGATCTAAAGCCTAGATTGTGTGTGTATATGCAACAACGAGCAACCACTAGCAATCACTTGCAACCACTTGCAACCATCATCCATAACATGTTTCAACTACATGTTTCCATCCAAAGGGTTTCTACCTAAAAGATAAGGTCGAGGAGATATACCTAAAAAGATAGATAAAAGCGCAACTTAAGGAAAAAGAAAGATCAAGGATGTACCCTCGAAAAGAAAAGGGTAGGCAGCGCGTATTCTAGCTTCAGTTTCCCAAGTTGCATCTCCTTCGGCGTCGCTCCACTGAACTTTGACGAGCTTGACTTCTCGGTTGCGTAGCTTTTTCACTTCTGTTCCTAATATGCGGGTTGGAACTTTTCTTATGGTTGCTTCGCGTTCCACTTCAGCTTCTTCTAGGATATTTGGCTCTACCACTTCAGCAGACTCATGTAGACATTTTCGGAGATGTGAAACATGAAAAACGTTGTGAACTTCGGCCAGCTTTTCGGGTAGCTCTAGTCTATAGGCCATTTTCCCAATTTTCTCGATGATAGGGAATGGCCCTACGAACCTTGGTGCTAGCTTTCCTGTGGTTCCAAAACGAACAACGTTCCTTAGCGGAGATACCTTAAGAAAAACTCTGTCTCCAACCTCAAATTCAAGGTCGGTCCTCCTCTTGTCGGCGTAGGACTTTTGTCTGTCTTGGGCCGTCTTCATCCTTCTTCGTATTAAGTCTACTTTCTCTGTAGTTTCTCGGATCATATCTGGTCCAAGTATGAGCTTATCAGTAGACTACCACCAACAAGTGGGCAATCGACACGGTCTTCCATATAAAGCTTCGAAGGGCGCCATCCCGATGGTTGCTTGATAGCTGTTATTGTAGGCAAATTCCACCAAAGGAAGATGGTCTTCCCATGTCCCTCCGAAGTCAAGGACGCACAGTCTTAAAAGGTCCTCCAAAACTCTGTTCACTCTTTCTGTTTGGCCGTCGGTTTGTGGATGATAGGCTGTGCTCAAGCATAACTGCGTTCCTACTGCCTCTTGCAGACTCCGCCAAAACTCACTGGTGAAGATAGGGTCTCGGTCACTAACAATGCTGGATGGTATTCCATGGAGTCGAACGATTTCCTTGAGGTAAAGAGATGCTAGGGATGAGGCAGTTCTTTTACTTTTGACAGGTAAAAAGTGGACGCTTTTAGTAAGCCTATCCACTATTACCCATATGCTAGTGTTGCCTCTCCTAGACCTAGGCAGCCCATCGATGAAGTCCATTGAGATGCTATCCCACTTCCACTGCGGGACCTCTAGAGGATGTAGCAGACCGCCAGGCTTTTTCTGTTCCGCCTTAACCTGTTGGCACACCATACACTTAGAAACGAATTCTGCCACGTCCTTTTTCGTGCCATTCCAGAAGAAAGTTCTTTTTATGTCCTTGTACATTTTATCTCCGCCTGGGTGTATCGTCATCTTGGAGTGATGTGCTTCCTCGAGAACCCTCTCTACTAAATCCCTTGTCTGTGGGACGCATAGTCTTCCGTCTCGCCTTAGCCAACCCTTATCGTCGATGGAGTATCTGTTGAGGTGACTTGAAGTCTCACCCCTAATTAGCCTATCAATCGTTTCCACAAGCTGAGGGTCTTCGCGTTGTGCTGTCCCTATTGAGTCCACTAAAGTCGGGCGCACTTCGAGAGATGCTAGCAAGCCTGGTACAAAATCGGAGGAAGGCCTAAAGTCGAAGCTGGCTATAAACTCTAGGTTTTGTCTTTCAACAAACAGCGGGCTTAGGGTCAGTTTCTTTCGGCTCAACGCGTCTGCCACTACGTTGCCTTTGCCCGGAGTGTAGGAGATCTCGAAATCGTACGAGGCAAGAAACTCCATCCATCTCTGTTGCCTCAAGTTAAGATCTTTCTGCGAGAAAAGATATTTCAACGATTTATGGTCAGTGTAAAGTTCGAACTTCTCACCTAGGAGATAGTGTCGCCAAGACTTGAGTGCAAAGACGATGGCAGCTAACTCAAGATCGTGGGTCGGGTAGTTCTTTTCGTGCACTTTCAATTGTCTCCCGCCATAAGCTACTACCCTTCCTTCTTGCATTAAGACGGCGCCTAGCCCTGTCCCACATGCATCTGTATAAACAGTGAACATCTTGCTTCCATCTGGCAACGTCAAAACTGGGGCTGTTGTAAGAGCCCTTTTTAGTCGCTGGAAAGCAAACTCGCAATCCAAGTCCCAATTGAGCGCTAGATTCTTCTTGGTCAATTTCGTGAGCGGAGCTGAGATTTTCGAAAAATCCTTTATGAACTTTCGATAGAAACCTGCTAGTCCTAGAAAACTTCGGACCTCAGTTGCATTCCTTGGTGTCTTCCAATCCTGTACCGCCACTACCTTAGCAGGGTCCACTGCGAACCCTTGTTTGGATACTATATGCCCAAGGAACCTCACCTCTTCTCTCCAAAAGTGGCATTTGGAGAATTTGGCTTTTAGCTGATGGACTCGCAGAGTTTCCATGATTGCCCTTAAGTGCTGAGCATGTTCCTCTTCACTCTTTGAGAAGATAAGGATATCGTCTACGAAGACCACTACGAACTTATTGAGGAAATCTCTGAATACCCTACTCATCAAGTCCACGAAGTAAGCAGGTGCATTTGTCAAGCCGAAAGGCATGACAAGCCATTCAAAGAAGCCGTCTGGGGTTCTGAATGCCGTTTTATCGATACTATCTTCAGCCACCCTTAGCTGATGAAAACCGATCGCTAAATCAAGTTGGGAGAAAACAGACGCTCCTACAAGCTGGTCAAACAAATCGTCGATTCTGGGGAGAGGGTGCCTATTCTTTTTTCGTTAGCTTGTTGAGCTCCCTATAGTCAACACATAGACGGAGTGAGCCATCCACCTTTGTAGCGAACACCACTGGAGCGCCCCATTCTGAAATGCTCCTCCTAATGAACCCCTTTTCTAGAAGCTCTTTAATCTGTTTATTGAGCTCTTTCCTTTCTCGCGGAGCCATGTGTCTAACGGGCAACGCAACGGGCTTTGCATTATCTACAAGGTATATGCGGAAGTCTATCTCTCGCTTCGGAGGCAAGCCCTTCACCTCTTCGAAGACATCCGGATATTCCCGGACCACTCTAACTGATTGCAAATTTTCAACAGAGGCATCTAGTGATTCCAGGTAACTAAGCATAACCGCATATGAGAGATTACAAGAAATTTCCAAAGTATTACCGAGCTGGGTTAGGAGCCTAACAACCCTTTTATCACGATCAAGGATGGCCCCATTACTGGATAGCCAATCCATGCCCAAAATCAAACCATATCCCGAAAAGCCCAAAACAAAGGCACTACATTGAAATTCTACGCTTAGAATAGAAATTTTCAATCCCAAACAGATCATAGACAAATGAGCTGGGCCCCCAATTGGGTTTGAAACAATTAAGGGGTCCTCTACCATACTAGTTTTTAGGTGCAGAGATTCTACTAAAGCAGACGAGATAAAGGAGTGTGATGCGCCAGAATCAAATAAAGTGCGAACGGGGTGATCATAAAGATAAACTACACTTTCTACAGAAGTATTTATACCTCGCTGTTGCAGAGGCGGCGCTTCTAGCACATGAACTTGTGCCCCTGAGGTGGATCCAGCCCTCTGCCCCTGTCCTCGTTTCTTTGGGCAGTCCTTAGCCCTGTGGCCTGTCTCACCGCAAGAAAAGCACCCACCATTCTCCTTGGCCTTCTTTTTCCGGCAATCTTTCACTAAGTGCCCCACTTTTCCACAGAAATTACACTTCCTCTTCTCTTTGTTGCCTTTCCCGCCCTTCTTAAAGTCTGTCTTCTTAGGCTGCAAACCCTCTTTCTTCCCTTGAGAGCTCTCTGCCTTTGTCTCCTTCTTGCCCTTATCCTCTTCGTTCAGCAATGCCATTTGTACCAACCTTTCATATGTAGCTCCCATGGGTATATGGGTCATGGCCAAACTGTGTAATGGCTCATTCAACCCTTTGACGAAACGGAGAGCCTTCTTGTGCGGGGTGTTGACTAGGTCCAGCCCAAACCTAGCCAGCTCATCGAACTGATTAACGTACTCTTTGACTGTCTTGTTCCCTTGCTTAAGAAATAAGAATTTTTCCAACTGCAAACTCCTTTCCGCATCTGAGAGAAATTTAGCCTCAAACCTTGCCCTAAAGTCCTCCCATGTCTCCACTGGTCTTACTGCATTAATGACTTCCCACCAGTAGGAAGCCTCGCCCTTTAGTAGCCATACTGCCAGTTGTACTTTCTGTCTATCTTCTACCTCAAAGATGATGAATAAGTCCTCGGTTTCTTTCAGCCAATTTCTAGCCGCCACGAAGGACTCAGTTCCATGAAAATCCTTTCCTCCCATAGCTTTAAAATCTTTACATATCTTAGCAAACGTGTTTCCCCGTGGAGGAGGTGGAGGAAGAGGTGCTGCTGCAGCTGGATGATTTCCTGCAGCTGGGGGAGGAGGAACGGTAGGACCTGGCTGAGTGGCCCTTGCTTCTAAGAACCGTCTAAACCAACCAGGTATTGGTACACCCTCTGGCAAGTTAAGTTCTTCGGACATGCTGAAACAAAAAGGATAGATTCAAAACGAAGGATAAGAGATAGTACCTATGGCTTTGGGGGGGGACTTTGCCTTTTTAAAATAAAATAATATTTTTCTTTTTAAAAATGCTTCTTAAATTTTTTTTTTTTTTTGAAAATAAATTTTCAAAACTTTTTATCTTATCTGGTAAACCTATGCTCTGATACCAAGTGAAACACCCCACCTCCGTTAGGGTCACTCTCAAAGGGAATGCCCTAATTTTGGTGGAGGTTTATAAGTATAAGTCACAGATATACAAGACAGATATAAGAACACATATTTTTGAACAGCGGAAAACAACAACTTTTATTTCATCAAAATACGTGTTACACTAACCATACCATAATTGTCTTACAATACTTCCAAAAACATAACATCTTCATAACTGTCTTGATTACATTATTTAAAGAAGCATAAAGAAAACATAAATAAACTGCAAAAGTCCCATAGTTGTTGTCCAAAGCCATAGTCCAAAACGAAAAGATCCAAGCAATACATTCTTTCTCTTCAAGCTGGATATGAAGGCTGGTCAAGCTGCGGTATTCCCTCCCTGTGGACCTGGGGGGGAAACGGAAGAGAAGAAGACGAAAGAAAAGTAGAGTCAGACATAAAGCTTGAGTAAGTCTAGGACTATTCAGTCTATGAATAAAGAACTGGGTATGATAAGTATAAACTAGAAATTGGAAAGCACCATAAACTTAGTTAAGTTGTCTTGGGTCGAATATACTATCGTACCCCATATTAATCTCTGTACCCATATAAACTAGTTCCCAACAGGCACCCCATAATCCGGGTGAAGTGATCCATTTTATGATGATCGGCTCCTACTCGCATAGTTACATGTGTCTTACGGCCCCCGATGTTGTAGTTACCTATGCTGGTCCCACCATGGGGTGTATCAAGTTCCATGGTGGCGGCCCGACACAATCCTAGAATGCACAGGTATGCTACTGGTGCCCAGTTTCTTATTTTTCTGCGCCGGAGTGTGTGCATGCCCGCACCCCGTTAGAACCTACACTGCTGCACCACCGCCGTCGATTTGACCTCTTACAATCAGCCCAGTAATCGTTCCCCACCCTGCCTAGTTTCAGGGTATCATGATACCTTATAGGGTTACTGCTGAAAAGGGTCCCCCGCTACTAGGTTTTCTATTTCTAGCCAACATGCTAAGTTGGTTAAGTGTTTTATAAACCTAACCCCCAATCAGTCTGTTTAGTTTAGCATGTTTCCATTTTGATTAAGTATTAATATAATTTACTTAATCCTATCAATCCTGACTCAGCCTTAATTGTCTTATTAAAGCCTTGACCTCTCACATTAGACAGGTATTGTTGTGGCTGCCTGTTGCCGGTTGGGTCCGGGCAGTCTTACGCCACAACTCAGTCTAACCTCGGGTCCTTATTGGGCTCCATGTTTAACCACCCACATTGGATAGGTATTGTTGTGACTACTGGACAGCCGGGCGGTTCCGGGCAGGTTTACATCACAACTCAATCCAACCTCGGGTTAAACACATCGTATTTTCTACATTTACATATTTTGTCTTTCTTCTTTTTATATGTAAATATTTGCAGCCCATTATTCAAATTCATCTTTATTGGTTAAGATTTATTTATGCCACTTAATTGTTTTTCAAAGTTATTGGCGTGCGTCAAACAAGCCAACACATATGTTCTATATTTTTAACCCAAACGTCATTTCCTCCGTTTTATTCGTTCGTTCCAATGTAAGGTGTGTTGGGTTTAATACTTAAACCCAATTTAGCCATATGAAAAGGGGAGGCTATAACATGGTGTTTATAAGGTGACATAAAAAGGGGAGTGTGAACGCATGAACTTGCAACATACGATCTAATTATCATAAGATAGGCATATGTGAACTTGCAATTGTAACAACATATAATATAAGCAATACTTAAACATGAATCATTCTATTCACAAAATCATGGTGTAAACGAAACATGTAGTCTTGGCATAAATAGTACTTAAACATGAACCACTCTAATCATATAATTATGGCATAATCATAATTGAACATGAGTCCTTATATGGTCATGGCATAAACATAATTGATTATGAATCCTATTATTCATATAATCATGGGTTTTTGTCCAATCTATGTAACTTGTAAGGGGATGCAATTCTAGTGTAAATTTCTAATGTAACTTATGTGCCAAAAATATATTATCATATGATTAAGATAACAACATAAGCTTAGAAACCATGTTTTTAACTAGGCATAATAACAAACATAGCTTAGACATGTTCATAAAATTAATACAAGCTTACAACGATGCTTGCTTTTGTCACTATCACAAAATCATGATTTTTATATTTGAACTATGATGCCAATTTCAACATAACCTTCATATGAATCATAATACTTAGGTGAATCAAATTACACTAAAGATGACCATAGAATTTTACATCATGTCATCATAACAATAGATCATAGACTTGCATGAATTTCAAAATAAACTATTACAACATATAGTTGTTGTATCAACATGAATCTTATACTTGCATTTACCAAATGGGTGTTGTAAATAACTACCACAAACATGTAGTTTTCAATATGAATCATATGCTTGCATAAGTCCCAATCAAAATTCCACAACATGTGGTTGTCAACATAAGCCACATACTTGTATGAATCAAACCATAGCATTGCCAAATCGTTTAGAATCAAAATAACATACAAATATAATTCATTATCGCCACAATTCCATTTCGTTTCCAACGCGAATCGCGTACTTGCAAATATCCAATCGTATACCATAATATTCCCAAATCGTTTTGCATCAAAGCAACATACAAATATAGATTATTATCGCCACAATTCCATTTCTTACATTACACAAATCAACACAATTATTTAACTCATATCGGAATAGCACTCTACTTACAGCGTATGGCGAATCTTCAATTCAGAAATCTGAATTCTGAATTTGGAGTTGCTATCATTTGTTGTAGGCATTGCTTTGATTTGATTTACGTTGCTTTAAGCTTTGAATTATCTCCTAGTTGTCTCTCTATTTCTGACGGCTATCTTCAGTCTCTCCTCAGCAGCATGACGGTCTCATCTCCATTTTAGTTTATGTGAATTAAGGTTAGCCTTAGGTCCTTTTTATAGAGTTTGTGAGTTGATTTAGACCGTCGATGAAGCTTGGTTCAATGATAGCCGTTCGTTTGAAGGAGAGACCAACCAGGAGCTGACACCTAGCCCTAGTGACAAGGCAAGGCTCAGAAAATCGACCAAACACAGACCTGGCCAGCCAGGACTTGACCAGACCTGACTAGCAGGTCATTTTTGACCTGGGCGCACTTGGCAGGTGCGCCAGGTCAAAAATGTACTGGCGCACTTCCCAAGTGCGCCAGTGCATTTTTGTTCTGGCGCACTTCCCAAGTGCGCCAGTGCATTCTGACCCGTTTTCCGGTTTTTCGCCCAACTTCGTTCGTCCATATCTTCTTCATACGATATCCGTTTTACGCAAACTCAGACTCTATCTCAAGCAGAATTCCGAGACGAACGCAATGGCGTATCCCGTTTCCCTTAATTCTTTGATTTAAAATTATTTATAGTTTAATTTATGAATTTCACAGTTATATAATACACGGGGTGTTACATAAAATCTGTGTTTGTTGATTTGAAACCCCACACGGGTATTGGGATGATTTTTGACGTACACTAATCCCGATTGTTTAGTTGTATGTCAATCAATGGGTTGACGGACTGTGTAAGCTTTAGTTATTTATATTTAATGCTTATACAGTTGTATGGTGCACTCTGGATGATGGTTGGTGATTCATCGTTGCTGTTATATACATGTGTTGTAGGGAATCCATATAATTAACGTTATATGTTAATTTATTGGGCCTCATTCCAATTTGGAAAATAGAAATATATATTCATGTGTTGAATAGAAATATATATTCATGTGTTGAATAGAAATAAATATTCATGTGTTGAATAGAAATATAAATTCATGTGTTGAATGGAAATAAATATTCATGTGTTGAATAGAAATATAAATTCATGTGTTGAATAGAAATAAATATTCATATGTTGAATAGAAAGAAAATTCATGTGTTGAATAAAATAAAAATTCATGTGTTGAATAAAATATATATGTTCATGTGTTGAAGAAAATGTTCATTTGTTGAATAGAATAACGAAGTTATTAAAATATATAAAGCCATGTTGATTAGATATGCGCCATTTTGACGTGAACGATATTTATATCGATTATATTCGTTTTTATAATGAATATAGAAAAGAAGTGATTTCAAAATATAACGTTTTGAAAATATTATCATTTGTGTATCGATGATGTGGAATATTCAATTTTGATTAGAAATTGAATATGAAGTTTAAATCATTTCGAAAACGAATTTAAAACGATTTATAAAATACGTTTTAAAAGGAAATCGACGAAATATATATATTATATATATAATGGCCTGAATAGAAAGCGTCGCGCGGCCGCAGTTCACGAATTTCGACCATTGACTTCGAATGGATATTACGGGAGATCGACCGTCGGATTCTCCTAAAACCGGAACCGTTGGGTTTGTATCAAAAAGAGCTTTCTAACGAATGTTAGAAATTACAAAATCTAACAGTTGGATTTGGAATTATGTCCAAATCAAATTTGGAAAAGGTCGCTGTAAGTGCAGTTCGATGGTCGTTGATGGAAATCAACTGTACGAGCCTTGATAAAATTATTAAAAATAGTAATAATTTGTGTAAAATCATAAGAAATGATTTGTGAAGAATTGGGATGAAAAATTCCAAATTTGAAAAGATAAAAATAGATTTTTATCGAAATGAACTAGTTTTGAACTAGAATTATAATCCCATTTATTTTTAAAATAAATAAAGTGGATTTGAAATGGTTTTGAAAATAACCGGAATTTCCAATATATAAAGTGGAAATGGATTTGAATCGAAATTGTCTTTGGAATATTTCGATGTTGGATTTCGTGATTATACAGATAGTGTTATGGAAATTTGAAAGATATATTTATATCGTTATTTCCAATACGATATTTGTTGGTCGTAGAATTCGATATTGAATATAAGCCGATATATTTTCTATTCAGAGCCTTGTATTTAATATTAAATGTGATTTGGGTTTGTCGTGAATGGGGTCTTCATTAATACTGTTCTTAAACCCAGTTGAGAAAAAGATTAAATATATTTATTTAGATTTAATGAAGTATACCAATTAAATGATATTTAATTGGAATTGAATTGGAATTGATTTTTGGGTTTATCGTGAACGATGTTTTAAATAACACTTGTTCTTTAACCTGATAATTAATGGAAAGTGATTTTGGGTTTATCGTGAACCGTGTTTTAGATGACATTGGCTCTTTAACCCAGTTAAAGACAGGATATTGATTTTTGGAAGAATAAAACTAAGTGTATTTTTAATGATTCTTTAATTACATTGAAGTGATCGAGAATGGAGTGTCACCATTTTTGCTCCAGGCGATAGTTAAATCTTTAATTAGATTTGAACGTGAAATGGTAATAGAATTTACCGATAACACCGTGGTGTTAGATATGAAGTATGACCAGTTTTACTTCATGGGATGAATAGGTTGGGACTGGGAAATAAAATAAATGATTACTTCGGTGCTGTTCGCTAATCCCGACTAGTTTGAATTAATATTCAAAGAAGATTAAAGAATAAATTTAAAGAATTTATCTTTGATAAAATTAATGGGAACCTTTCCCAAAGTAAAAGAATATTTGAATAAAAGAATATTCTGAATTGGAATAAGGCGTATGTTATGTTTGTGTAACACTTGTTTATTATATACGCGAGTTATTCAGAAAGACCGGGTTTATCCCATTCTGAATAACTGATTCGACGTGGTGTCGAGGATGAAAACGGTGGTCGAAGACCAGAGGTCTTCACATCGGTTGGGTGATTACTGATGATCTTGATTAGGCTGTACACCCAAGAGGAGGGAATCAGTTAGTGATCGTCCAGACGTACTTGGAGATTGATGGATATGCGAGGTACAAGGTGCCTCCGGTTTTGTTCAGACCTAGAACGGACTTGTAAATGGACTGTGTGTATGACATTGGATTTTATTTTGTGTGATTGATTTCTATTAAATATATATCTGTTTGGCGGCGGAGAATTTATTCTCTTGCTTAACGCCCTTCTCTGAAACGTACGAGCTCAGAGGTTATATATTGATGGATATCAAACGCATGGAGTGAATTGCCTGTGTGGCATGCCTAAGTGGAAATATGATAAAGGATTTTGTTGAAAAGCAGAGTCTTGTGGTTGATGATCAAAGCACGGCCTGTGTGGCATAGCTTTGTGTAGCATTGATTCGCGAGCCTCACACCCCGGTTGTGAACTAGAAACGGGAGAAGGATCCAGGGAGGGCATGCGTTTCTTTCTAGCTAGGGTGGTGTCAGTGACCTACCCGCCCTGATATTTATACTATTTTCACCTGCGTGGTTGTTGCCTTTGCGAGGCGCCTCGGATATATCAGTGACTATGTGGAGCCGATGGAGTCATTTGGCTCATTTACGCCCCAAAGGGCGGGGAAACGCAGTGTTCAGGCATTTTAATCCACATCGGTGGACCGGCCCTGTGGCTCCTAGGTGCAGTTGCGGCTATAGCCTAAGGCTCGGGCTAGACAGTCTCGAATTCGGTAGAGGACGATCCCTTGCCTTGTTTCATAGATGGAAACCCAACTTCCAATACGTGACATTTGCGGTTTTGATTGTAGAGCCTAGTATGGTGACATGATATATGGTACCCATGCCGTCTGTGATTGAAATTGTTTTGACACTATACACTTATTATAGTATCACAAGATTTGTTTTTAACGTACGAAGCATGTTTGGCTATTATAAGAGAAAACCCTATCCTCCGGCTTGTGTTGCATTGTGTGATGGGACCTCGGTCTTATAATAGCTTCATTTTTTCCAAAAAGCATTGCGCTGTTTTGTTATATGCACTGGTATTCTTGGAAGGAAACCCGTTCCGTGTTATACGGCTAGTCCCTTGATATATCTGATTTAAAGTAAAGCTTTAAATAACTGTTCTAATTCTCACACCAGTCACATGACTGACCTGGAGTTTATTGTTTTAACCTAAACTTTGGGTGCCCTTATTTTGACACGGGCAGCTATTAGTTTTGATTTTGTAGATTTATATTCACAGGATCCTGATTTACAGCTAGAATGATACAAGGAAAGCTCTGTATCCGTGTATTACTTCTAGTTGTGTTTTGTATTATTTTCCGCTGCGATGTATTTAAATGTAATTTAAATCTCTGATATTTTCTGTGTAATATTTATTCATACTCTGTAATATTCTTGTATTCTGATGAATTGTTGTAATAAGCAATGAAATGTTCTTCTGTTTACGTCCCGATGTGGTTTGTTCTCAATTCAATCCGGGCTTTCCTTACCGGGGAAGTTCGGGTCGTTTCAATTTCTTCCTGAACTTCCTTGGTTATTACTTTGAAAATTATTTCTCTTTTTGTATTTAATTTTTTTTCAGAAATGTCTTGTCGTTAAGGTGTTTCTTCATCATTTTCACTGCACGAGTATGAATCATTTGTTGTTGCTTTGAATGCAACAGATTCAGTTGGTTTATTTTCTTTTCTTTTCTCAAGTTAAACTTCAAAAGGCATTAGTTTAACTCCTCAATCCTTATTTCAGTAACATTATGGGCTTCTTGAATCGTCAATGTTTTCCGATCCCATTCTGAAGTCAATGAACTCAATATTTTTCTGACTTGGTCTTCTTCAGAATAAGTTTTTTCAAGTGCTATTAATGAATGCATTATCTCTTGAAATCTGCAATACATATTGAAGATAGATTCTTTCTCGTTCATTTTGAATAACTCAAACTGATTAATTAACATCAATATCTTTGTTTGTTTAACTTTTCTAGTTTCTTCATGAGTAACTTCTAAAGTTCTCCAAATTTCATGAGAAGAATTACAAATTGACACTCTATTATATTCATTCCTATCCAATGAACAAAACAACATATTCATGGCTTTAGAATTGCTTTGTGCAGTAGCATTTTGTTTATTGGTCCGTTGTACAAAATTAGTTGTGGGTTCTACATATTCAGTCCGTGTAATATTCCATGTGTCTAATCCTACTGATTGTAAATATATTTTCATTCTACATGCCCAATACGAATTATTACTACCATTAAACAGTGGTGGTCTGGTAGTGAACCGAGCCTCTACAAAAGAACTATTATTACCAGTGTTGGTTGCCATTTAATATTTTCAAAAATAAGATTATGAACTTTTTGAAAGACCTTGCTCTGATACCAATTGTTAGGGAATGCAAAATGGACCTGAAATGACCCAAACTTCCCCATAAAGGAAAGTCCGGATTGAATTGAGAAAACGATAAATTAGAAAGCAAACAGAAGAACATTTCATTTGCTTATTACAACAATTACATCAGAGTACAAGAATATTCCAGAGTATAAATAAATAATACACATTGGAAAATACAAACAGAGGTTTAAATTACATTTAAATAGCAGCAGAAAAATAATACAAACACAACTGAAAGAAATACACGGATACAGAGCTTTCCGAATATCGCTTCAGTTGTAAACCAGGATCCTGTGAATATAATATCTTCAAAACCAAAACTACTAGTTGTTCGTGTGGAAAATATAGGCAACCAGAGTTACAATAAACTCCAGGTCAGTCATGGGATTGGTATGAGAACTAAAACAGTTATTAGCTTGATTTTAAAGTTGGGTAAATCACGGGACCACACCGTACAGCACCGAATGGGTTTACTCCACATGAATCTTAGTTTAAAATAAAACAACACAATGCTTTTTGGAAAAATGAAGCTATTATAAACTCAGGTCCCATCACACAATGCAACGCAAGACGGAGGATAGAGTTTTCCCTTATAATAACCAAACATACTTGATACGTATAAAAAATTCATTTTTGAAATTATTATAAGTGCATAGTGTTTAAAACAACTTCAAATATAAATGTATCAATCATAGACGACATGGGTACCATATATCATGTCGCCATACTAGTTTTACAATCAAAACAGCATGATGTCGTATTGGAAGTTGGATTGCCATCCATGAACCAAGGCAAGGGATCGTCCTTACCTGATTCGAGACTCTCTAGCCCGAGCCTCAGGACCAGCCGCAACTGCACCTTGGATCTTCAGGACCGGTCCACAAATACTTCAGTGGATTGGTAATGCCTGAACAATACGTTTCCCTACCCTATGGGACATAAATCTAAGCCAGTAGGGACTCAATAACCGAGGTGCCACATTCCATCATCCACATAAGTAAAATGTCTGGGCTCCATACCATGACACCACTCCTAGCTAGAAAGAAACGTATGTTCTCCCTGCAGTCATCTCCCGTTTCTGGTTCATACCAGGGTGTGAGGCTCGCGAAGTAACACTATACATAGAGCTATGCCTAAATAAGCGGTGCTTTGGTCATCAACCACAAGACTATGCTTTTCAACAAAATCCTTGATCATTTGCATCTTAGCTTGCCACATTGTCAATCCATACCATACCATTGATTTCTGCCAATATATAACCTCTAAGCTCGTACGTCTCAGAGAAGGGTGTTAAGCAAGAGAATAAATTCTCCGCCACAAAACAGATATATATTTAGCAGAGATCAACGAGTACAACATAAAGGAAAACAATGTCAGACATACCATATGTAACACCCCATGTCCATTAATGTCACTCACAAAGGGAATGCATTAACTTATATGGAGAGTTTTAAGTGAGTATAGAACAGAAACTTAACAACAAGACAGATATAAACAGTACTTGAAAAATTAAAAACTTTATTTCATTGCAGTGGAAAATACATATGTTTGATTACATCATCAAAACCAGAGCCAAGTACATAATATCCATCTTGATTAAATCAAAGTACATGAATTGAAATACATAATCCCCAATACAAAATAGCCATAAATAAAAGAGAGGCTGAACTTTACTTCAGCGATCCAAGCAATCTTCTAAAAGCAAGAAGCACACTATCCAAAATCAAGCTCCACTGGTGCTAGTTCCATGTTGAGCACCTGGGAGGGGGGGAAGGAAGAAAAGAGGAGGAAACAAAGGGGGTCATACATAAAGTCTATCGAGTGCGATAACTTTAACAATATAATCACCAAAGTAACTAGGCTAGGGCATAAGTTGGAAAATCGGGAAATGACCATGAACCATTGAGTATGGAAGAGTAAACAAGGAAACAGGATGAACAACGATATCATTAAAGCGCACCTAACCCACTGTAAGATAATTACTAAACTACACCAACACTATGAGATAATTTCTATACTGCACCACCACTAGTCACCCTAAGGTTGATCCTGCCTACTGAACATAAGTGATAATAATAATGGTAGTTTCGTGTACCCCTAGCTGCTGTGATAGGTGCCGCCTGCTCCTATCTCCACTAGTGGTACCCACTACCCTCCCCATTCTAATTACATTCATAATATGGTAGTTGTACTCCTGGCTGCTGTCATATGTGCCGCCTGCTCCTATCTCCACTAGTCGTACCCTCTACCTTCCCCATTCGATCGGCTCCCTAACTCGTAGATACCCGTGCTGGTCCCATAGTGGGGTGTATCACTCCCCAAAGTGGCAACCCAATACTACTAGAGATGCACGGCTTATACCTACACGATGCAACAACATCTTACCTACCAGCCCGGGTCCACACACGCATATGAACCCATTGGACTTGCGTTGCCACCGCTAAACCGATTTGGCCACTTACAGTCAAGCCCAGTATGCGTGTCCCGTCCTCGACTTGGGTCGAGCCCACAAAGATATGTATGGGTTACTGGTTGAAATGGGCCCCCATGACTTGACACAAGTTATCCACCTTAGCTTGGTCCCCTCTAGTATTTCCCACTTAACCCACTTCTTATTCATGTTTCAATTACATGTTTCAATTTTGGTTAAGTATTTCTAATCGTATTTAAAATACCACCCAAGGCACCCACTAGACTCCACATGCCACCCAAGACACCCACTTAACCCCCTCATGTCCCACTACATGTTTATCTGGTTAAGTGTTTCTTAATTCGTTAAGACCGTAACCTCATAAAGACCTCTCACATTAGACTGGCATTTGTGGCAGCTGGATTTGCCGGGCGCGTCCGGGAAGTCTTACACCACAAAAGAGCCTAACCTCGTGTCTTTACAATTGTTACATATTTAATTTATGCCTATGACCTCCCACATTAGACTGGCATTTGTGGCAGCTGGATTTGCCGGGCAGGTCCAGGCAGTCTTATACCACAAAAGAGCCTAACCTCGTGTCTTAGACGATTAATTACTCCTAATTAATCATTCCCCAATTTGAATTACTTTCCCCATTCAAATTATCAATTAATTCCAAATTTAACTATGGCCATAATTGATTCTATTATGTCCATCTATTTATGGTATGTAAAATCATACCAATTTTCATCACATATTTATTTTATGCCTTTTAAGGCATCTATGCCAATTAAATCTTTTAATATTATCCCCTTTTACCCCACGTTGTACGCTTATTTGTTTAAGGTAAAATATATGTTAGACTCGAATAGTCTAACTCATGGAATAAAGAGAAAACATCACAACATACATATAATTAAAACTAGATCTAAACATAAGGGGTGAACTTGCATGTGTGAAGGATGTTCTACATCTAAAACTTTCATAGGCCAAAGTTACAACTTGCATAAAACTACATATGTCATAGACCCAAATCTAAAGGTGTGAACTTGTTGGGATAATGGTCACAAACTTGCATAAATCATGTATGTCATCGATCTACATCTAAAGGTGTAATCTTGCATAGGCAGTAACCACAAACTTGCATAACATGATTCATATTCAAACACATGTATTCATATAAACTTGCATATGTGATTTATGCAACATAATAATAGTACAAACTTACATCTAAACATGTAAACCAGCATGTAGAATTTGGATATAACTCACACATGTCATAGCCTAACTTTAGATCTAAAATAGGTGTCATAAAGCATATAAGGTTATACATATAATTTTCCCCAACTTGCATATGATTCATGTCTTAATAAAAATATAAACTTGCATACATACTTATGATTTATCATATGAATCAACATACCCAAACTAACATATGAACAACATGGTGATTCAATTATACATAAGCCAATCATAAAATTAAAACATAGATGATCACAACTTTACAAGATAGCATCATAGAATTTACAACATAAACATCACAATTTTACTACATGAATAATAACATGCGGTCAATAATTCACATCATATCCAAATAGTCCACATCATAACTCAATCCAATTAATTTGCTAATTATTTTATTAAAATTATCGAACTCACAATTTAGAGAAGGTCTTGAATTCTGAATTCTGAGTTCTGAAGTTGTAATAGCTTTCCCTTGAAGAAGATTCGTTGTTAAAGTTGAAAAGGATTGATTTAGACTAGCTTTCTTCCTCTTTAATTGGTGGCGGCTATGTTGAGTTGCTAGGTGACGGCATGGAGGCCATGAATCTAATTTTGTTTTGATTTTAGGGTTTGAGTCTAGAGGTGTTTTTATAGAGTTTAGGATTAATTTAGGCCATTCGATCAACCTAGAAGCAACCTGAACCATCCAAACAAGATAGGGTGACACCTCAGCCCTAATGACTCACCACAGTGTATTAAATGTTCATTTTTTTTCTATAATTTACATATTTCTTATTTATGAACAATTACATATGTAAATTATTCCCGTTTTAATTATGCCATAACTATATTTTTAATTATGCTCACAATTAATGGTATACTAAATATACCATTTCATGAACCAATCTATGCCATGTAATTTTCATGTTTATCCTTTATATTTATATGTAAATTATAAATCTATTATTGTTAATTACATATTCTCCCTTTTAATGTATACATTAATTACCCATATACAAATATCCATTTATACATGCATAAATCTTTCTTACCTTTAATTTGTCATAAAAGCCAACCAAAGAAGGCCACATAAAAAAACAATCATTGACAACCAAAAATGCACCACGTACGCCACATGATGCGTACACGTCATATATATATATATGTGTGTGTGTGTGTGTGTACATATATATTTTTTCTATATATATTTTTTCTTTTTTTCTTTTTATCTATCTTCCCAATTACCCATTTTCACACTAAACCACTTTTTGAACTATGTTCACACTAAGCCATTTTAAGCCATTCCTCTAAAACAAAAACATGGCGTTGGCGGGGATCGAACTCTGTACCTCTTGTATGCAAGTCACATGTTCCAACCAAATGAGCTACTAAGTCTTTTGCTTAAAAACCTTAGAACAATGCTAAACATTTATTCTTTTCTCATTTTTTTTCATGCTTTGCTGCAATATTTAATTTAAAGATATCTTTTTCATACGGAATCCAACTTACGCAAACTCAGACTCTATCTCAACCAGAATTCCGAGACGAACACAATGGCGCAACCCGTTTCCCTTAATTCTCACATCTGAGATTAATTATTCTTTAATATAATTGATTCGATTATTCAAAAATTCAGGGTGTTACATTCTCCCCTACTTAAAGGATTTCATCCTCGAAATCTCTAAGTCAAGAAGAACGTATCCTACCATCCAAACAACCATCTACTCAACCATCAAACACAGGCAGCCATTGTCCTTAAAATTTTCTAATGTTGTATGAACATATGCAAGAAGTATGTGTATATGTTCCTTATCTAATGCAAAATCAGGCGGTCTACTGATTCAGTTGGCCTCCTTAATGCAAACCATGATAGTGCCATGCGTCCATTATGTATGCGAAAGAATCCTATTGATACATATTATCTCTACATGCGTGCACAACCATTCACCAAAATGCAACATCCATATGATGGTACAACCATTATACATCCATTACTTAAATATGTACACACATTTATATGCAATATGAAGTGACTGAGCCGATCTTGTGCCTAAAGTGTGTGTATATGCATCCACGAGCAACCACTAGCGAACATTTGCATCCACATGCATCCATCATACATAACATGTCTCAAACACATGTTTCAACCATAGGACTACCCTACCTAAAGGTCAAAGGTACTAACGAGAGGACATACTAAAGATAAGATATATGGCCCTTGGGGTTATGCTTTCTAAAATAAGCTTTTTTCTTGAAAATACTTTCCTTAAAACATACTTTTGAAGGTACTTCTTCATAAAATTATTTTTGAAAAACAACTTTTCAAAATTCATATCTGTTCTGGTAACCTTCAGCTCTGATACCACGTGTAACACCCCATGTCCATTAATGTCACTCACAAAGGCAATGCATTAACTTCTATGGAGCGTTTTAAGTGAGTATAGAACAGAAACTTAACAACAAGATAGATATAAACAGTAGTTGAAAAATTAAAAACTTTATTTCATTGCAGCGGAAAATACATATGTTTGATTACATCATCAAAACCAGAGCCAAGTACATAATATCCATCTTGATTAAATCAAAGTACATGAATTGAAAGACATAATCCCCAATACAAAATAGCCATAAATAAAAGGGAGGCTGAACTTTACTTCAGCGATCCAAGCAATCTTCTAAAAGCAAGAAGCACAATTGTCCAAAATCAAGCTCCACTGGTGGTAGTTCCAAGCTGAGCACCTGGGGAGGGGGGAGGGAGGAAGAAAAGAGGAGGAAACAAAGGGGGTCTGACATAAAGTTTGGCGAGTGTGATAACTTTAACAATATAATCACCAAAGTGACTAGGCTAAGGCATAAGTTGGAAAATCAGGAAATGACCATGAACCATTGAGTATGGCAAAGTAAACAAGGAAACAGGATGAACAACGATACCGTTAAAGTGCACCTAACCCACTGTAAGATAATTACTAAACAACACCAACACTATGAGATAATTGCTATACTCACCACCACTAGTATACTGCACCACCACTAGTCACCCTAAGGTTGATCCTGCCTACTGAACATAAGTGATAATAATAATGGTAGTTTCATGTACCCCTAGCTGTTGTCATAGGTGCCGCCTGCTCCTATCTCCACTAGTGGTACCCACTACCCTCCCCATTCTATTTACAATATTCATAATATGGTAGCTGTACTCCTAGCTACTATCATAGGTGCCGCCTGCTCCTATCTCCACTAGTCGTACCCTCTACCTTCCCCATTCGATCGGCTCCATAACGCGTAGATACCCGTGATGGTCCCACAGTGGGGTGTATCACTCCCCAAAGTGGCAACCCAATACTACCAGAGATGCACGACTTATACCTACACGATGCAACAACGTCTTACCTACCTGCCCGGGTCCACACACGCATATGAACCCGTAGGACTTGCGTTGCCACCGCTAACCCGGTTTGGCCTCTTACAGTCAAGCCCATTATGCGTGTCCCGTCCTCGACTTGGGTCGAGCCCACAAAGATACGTATGAGTTACTGGTTGAAATGGGCCCCCATGACTTGACACAAGCTATCCACCTAAGCTTGGTCCCCCTTAGTATTTCCCACTTAACCCACTTCTTATTCATGTTTCAATTATATGTTTCAATTTTGGTTAAGTATTTCTAATCGTATTTCAAATGCCACCCAAGGCACCCACTAGGTTCCACATGCCACCCAAGGCACCCACTTAACCCCCTCATGTCCCACTACATGTTTATATGGTTAAGTGTTTCTTAATTCATTAAGACCGTAACCTCATAAAGACCTCTCACATTAGACTGGCATTTGTGGCAGCTGGATTTGCCGGGCGGGTCCGGGCAGTCTTACACAACAAAAGAGCCTAACCTCGTATCTTTACGATTGTTACGTATTTAATTTATGCCTAAGACCTCCCACATTAGATTGGCATTTGTGGTAGCTGGAATTGCCGGGCGGGTCTGGGCAGTATTATACCACAAAAGAGCCTAACCTCGTGTCTTAGATGATTAATTACTCCTAATTAATCATTCCCCAATTTGAATTACTTTCCCTATTCAAATTATCAATTAATTCCAAATTTAACTATGGCCATAATTGACTCAATTATGCCCATCTATTTATGGTATGTAAAATCATACCAATTTTCATCACAAATTTATTTTATGCCTTTTAAGGCATCTATGCCAATTAAATCTTTTAATATTATCCCCTTTACCCCATGTTGTACGTTTATTTGTTTAACGTAAAATATATATTAGACTCGAATAGTCGAACTCATGGAATAAAGAGAAAACATCACAACATACATATACTTAAAACTAGATCTAAACATAAGGGGTAAACTTGCATGTGTGAAGGATGTTCTACATCTAAAACTTGAATAGGCCAAAGTTACAACTTGCATAAAAGTACATATGTCATAGACCCAAATCTAAAGGTGTGAACTTGTTGGGATAATGGTCACAAACTTGCATAAATCATGTATGTCATAGATCTACATCTAAAGGTGTAATCTTGCATTGGCAGTAACCACAAACTTGCATAACATGATTCATATTCAAACACATGTATTCATATAAACTTGCATATGTGATTTATGCAACATAACAATAGTATAAACTTACATCTAAACATGTAAACCATCATGTTGGCATATAACTCACACATGTCATAGCCTAACTTTAGATCTAAAATAGGTGTCATGAAGCATATAAGGTTATACATATAATTTTCCCCATATGATTCATGTCTTAATAAAAATCTAAACTTGCATACGTACTTATGATTTATCATATGAATCAACATACCCAAACTAACATATGAACAACATGGTGGTTCGATTATACATAAGCCAATCATAAAATTACAACATAGACGATCACAACTTTACAAGATAGCATCATAGAATTTAAAACATAAACATCACAATTTTACTACATGAATAATAACATGCGGTCAATAATTCACATCATATCCAAATAGTCCACTTCATAACTCAATCCAATTAATTTGCTAATTATTTTATTAAAATTATCGAACTCACAATTTAGAGAAGGTCTTGAATTCTGAATTCTGAGTTCTGAAGTTGTAATAGCTTTCCCTTGAAGAAAATTTGTTGTTAAAGTTGAAAAGGATTGATTTAGACTAGCTTTCTTCCTCTTTAATTGGTGGCGGCTATGTTGAGTTGCTAGGTGACAGCATGGAGGCCATGAATCTAATTTTGTTTTGATTTTAGGGTTCGAGTCTAGAGGTGTTTTTATAGAGTTTAGGATTAATTTAGGCCATTCGATCAACCTAGAAGCAACCTGAACCATCCAAACAAGATAGGGTGACACCTCAGCCCTGTAAGAACCCGTTACTTCCCCGTGAAGGAAAGAGCGGATACTTTGAGAACAACACACAAATGAACGCAGACGAAAGAACATTTCATTGCTTATTACAACAATTCCATCAGAATACAAGAATATACAAAGTATAAATGAATAAATTACATTCGATAAATATCAGAGATTACAATAAATTACAAAGCAGCGGAAAATAATATAAAACACAACTGAAGGTGATATACGGATACAGAGCTTTCCGGATATCATTCCAGCTGTAAACCAGGATCCTATGAATATAAATCTGCAAAACCAAAACTACTAGCTGCCCGTGTCGAAAATAAGGGCACCCAGAGTTTAGGTTAAAACAATAAACTCCAGGTCAGTCATGTGACTGGTGTGAGAACTAAAACAGTTATTTAAACTTTACTTTAAAATAGAGTAATTCAAGGGACCATGCCGTATAACACGGAACGGGTTTCCTCCCAAGAATACCAGTGCATAGAAAAGACAACGCAATGCTTTTTCGAAAAATGAAGCTATTATAAGACCCAGGTCCCGTCACACAATGCAACGCAAGCCGGAGGATAGGGTTTTCCCTTATAATAGCCAAACATGCTTGATACGTTTAAAACGAATCATTTGATACTATAATAAGTGTATAGTGTCAAAATATTTTCAATCATAAATATAAATCATAGACGGCATGGGTACCATATATCATGTTGCCATACTAGTTCTACAATTAAAACCGCAATATCACGTATTGGAAATTGGATTTCCGTCATGAGTCGAGGCAAGGGGCAAGCTCCTCTCCGCTTTCGAGACACTCTAGCAAATGTCTCAGGGCTACGCATTCTGGGCAACCCTTGGATCTTCAGGGCTGGTCCTCTCTTACGTTTGAGGATTGGAAATTCCTGAACACACATTTCCCGGTCCTTACAGACCTAAAATCGAGGCGCCTCATCCAACAACCACATAGGTGAAAAGTATATAAATGTCAGGGCTGGTAAGTCACTGACATCACCAAAGCTAGAAAGAAACGCCGTGCTCTCCCTAAAGTCCTTATCCCGTTTTTAACTCATACCGAGGTGTGAGGCTCGCGAATTCACGTTATACACAAAGCTACGCCACAAAGGCCGTGCTTTGATCATGAACCACAAGACTTTGCTTTTCAACAGAAGCCTTGATCCATGCAACTCAGCGTGCCACACAGGCAATTCATGCCATGCGACTGATGTCCATCGATATACAACCTCTAAGCTCGTACGTCTCAGAGAAGGGCGTTAAGCAAGAGAATAAATTCTCCGCCGCCAAACAGATGTACATTTAATAGAGATCAATCAACACAGAATAAAATCCGATGTCAGACACACAATCCATTTACAAGTTCGTTCTGGGTCTGAACGAAACCGGAGGCGCTTTCCTCGCATATCCATCGATCTCTAAGTACGTTTGGACGACCACCGACTATTTCCATCCTCTTGGGTGTACAGCCCAATCAGGATCATCCGTAATTATCCAAACGATGTGAAGACTTCCGGTCTTCGACCACCGTCATCATCTTTGACTTATCGTCGAATCGGTTAATCAGAATGGGTATAAACCCGGACTTTCCGAACAACCCGCGTATATTAAAAACAAATGTTACACAAACACAACATACGCCTCATTCCAATCATTAGTCACTAACCGTAAATCAGTAAGAGAGCAATTCCCCAAATATTAACCCCGAAGGCCGAAACCAACATCAGATCAATACCCAGGAGACCATTCTTCTTAACTAACCTACAGCTAGTTTCTAAATTTCAATTCTTAGGGAAAGGTTCCCATTAATTTTATCCAAGATAAATTCTTTAAAATTTAACCTTTAATCTTCCTTTGGATGTCATTTCAAACCAAATTATGGTTTTCCAAACTAGTCGAGATTAGCGAATCACATCGGAGTAATTATTTATTTTATTTCCCAATCCCAACCTATTCATCACATGAAGCAAAAGTGGTGATACTCCATATCTAACACCGTGGTGTTATCGGTAAATTTAATTACCATGTCACGTTCAAATCTAATTAAAGATTTAACTATCGCTTTGGAGAAAAACTGGTGATACTCCATTCTCGCTTATTTTCCAAATTTGATAATTTAGATTATCAATTCACATTTCAATCTAATTGCAGATTCATTAAAATCCCTTTTACCGGGTTAAAGAACTAGTGTCATTTAAAACACATTTCACGATAAACCCACGAATCAATTCTATTTAAAACCCATTTCAAATCCAATTTATTTATTTAAAAATAAATGGGTTTTAATTTCAGTTCAAAACTAGTTCATTTCGATCAAAATCTATTTTTATCTTTTCAAACATGGACTTTTTCATCCTAATTTTTTCCAAATCATTTCTTATGATTCTACACAAATTATTACTATTTTTAATAATTTTATCAAGGCCCGTACAGTCGATTTCCAACAATGGCCACCGAACTGCACTTACCCCGACCTTTTCCAAATTTGATTTGGACGTATCTCCAAATCCAACCGTTAGATTTCAAATTTTTAATATTCGTTTGAAAGCTCTTTTCGATATGAACCCAACGGTTCCGGTTTTAGGAGAATCCGACGGTCGGATCTCCCGTAATGTCCATTCGAAGTCAATGGTAGAAATTTATGAACTGCCGCGACGCGGCGCGTTCTATTCAGGCCATTATATTATATATATAATATATATTTCGTCGATTTCTATTTAAATTCAATTCAAATTCGTTTTCTTTTCAATTCAAATTCGTTTTCTATTCAAATACGATTTCTATTCGATTACAAAAACGAATATAATCGATATAAGTATTGTTCACGTCAAAATAGCGCATCTCTAATCAACACGGCTTTATATATTTCAATAATTCCGTTATTCTATTCAACAAATGAATATTTATTCTATTCAATACGTGAATCTATATTTTTGCCAACACATGACTAATCTCAACGAATGAGTACTGTCCACGTGTGACTATTTTTGTTATTTAATATATTTTATAAAAATTATGGTATCTATCGTTTGATTTAAAATCAGACTCCAGCCATAAATTAGTAATAGAACGATTCCCTAAATACTAACTGTTAGCCTGCTTTGTGACCAGGCTACCCAAAGCAAAGATCATGTTGACACACCTCTTGGTAAATACTGTCTGATATGGAATCTCTGGATAACATCGCTCTCTGGCATTGGAAGCATCATCAGAAGACACAAGGCGGTTTGGTCAAAATCACAACATCAGTATAAACTGGCCCGAAACCCCTATCAAATGACCTCATTTGGATCTATTCACCTCAAATACTCGTAGCCCTTTGAATTAGCTTCAGTTTGAGCTTTGGTTTGGCTCAATCGGCCTTACGATTTGAAAGTTATGCCCGTTTCCGTGAATGGGTGTGTAATCTAGCATCGAAGACTCAGGCCATCGCATCAGATCGCCCCCATCAGCTCGCCCTCGATCGGATCGCCCCCCTCGGATCGCCCCTCACGCGTCACGATCCGACTCGTCACCATCCTGCTCGCTCCCTCTGACCACGACCCGTTCGTGGTGCGTACCGTGACCACGATCCAATCCCATTACCACGATCCGACCACCGAACCTGCAGATAAGCGCACTGTTTTGACCTATTCTTAAGGCTATTCCTGCTCCTACTTTCATGGATCGCCTGCCACGTGTCCTACCACGACCCAGTCCTCCCAGAAGCTTTCCTACAGCTATAAATACACCTTCAGATGACATTTTCAGAGGACTTTTGGCATCTCCTCATCCATGGCTGCCATGGCCAACACTTCTCCATGAATAACCCCTATCTTCCTCAATAAATTCAATGGATTCGGAGAGAATTATTCATTGAATTCAAGTGATTGAAAGACAATATTCATTGTAATTGTAATCTATGAGTGAAATGAGAAAAAATGAAGTGGACGTAGGCTCGTTAACGCCGAACCACTATAAAAATCTCGTTGTCTTGCTTTTTTCTCTATTTTTCAGTTATTTCTTCATATCCTATGCTCAAAATACGACGATTTGGGTGTTAGGACCATTTTTTGGTCTAACATGAATTCAAATAAAGGAGGCAACACTGCCTCTTAATTTGCTTACTTTTCAATCATAAAATTTGCTTTCACATGCTTTCCGAGTTACTGACGTGACTAATTCGTGCGGTGTGAATAATGCAGGTACCCGAAGTCTGGTGCCAACCATTCCTCCCGTAGACTGTTCGGAGGAACTCAAAGCCTTGGCAAATGCTCCAACTGCTTGTCCGACTGGTTTTAATCCTCAGAGCTTGGATTAAAATGTAAACCTAGGATGAGTTTGATGAGCGTGCATGATTGCAGACCGCTTGATCCGTGACTCTAACCCTCCAGAGCTGAGAGAAAGTATAAAGGACGCAAAGATGACGTCCATAAGGCATGGCGGTGTACCATGATCGGAGCCGCCCGAGCAAAAGTCTAACCTTGGCGACCGCCAGGAGAATATAAAAGCGTCCATGATTTGGTATTGGTGCTTTCACTGAGAACCGAATGAGGATTATAAAGAAAATGCACAGGAGCAGGTTAGAGCAGGTGACCGGTTCGCGGTTCGCGGATCGCAGGAGCCATCACGATCCGATTCGCGGTTCGCGGAACGACCTCCACGAACGGAGCCCAAAGAGCCATCACGATCCGATTCGTAGTTCGCGAAACGACCTCCACGACCCGGGCCCAGAGTGACCTTCACGACCCGACCTGGTGTAGGATCCGCGATCCGATCCGAAGACGTTGATTAATTGACGATCCGAGCCACGAACCAGACGACAATAGCGAACCGCGACCCAGAAAAGTGGTGACGAACAAGGGTCGCGATCCGACCCAAAAAAGTGACATTTTTTGGAAAAAATGTAATTTTCGGATCATTTCAGAAAAGTGGTGACGAACAAGGTCGATCGCCGCCGGGACTGCGGGGCCCCGGACCCCCGCCGGCGCTGCGCCCGGACCCGCTGACGGCCTCGCCTTCGGCTCGGAGCACGGCTCGCCTTCGGCTCGGAGTACATTCTGACCCACAATTATCACAAATGCTTATCGACCAAGATTCGGTAGGTATTCTGAGGATTCTTTCCGGAAGCCATGACCTCTATCTACCGATGTTATTGAATGTGAGGAGTTGTTGAAAAGATTCGACACGCTGGCTATCGCAGTATACAAAATAATGTTGGTCTCATAACAACCTCCTCTTCCAGAGCTCCAATGGTGTGCATATTTCCCAAATGCAACTGATGATGCTCCTAAGCGAATAGTGATCACCTAGTTTACGTGACTTAAACCTGTCCTACAGGCGAAATCCTAGATGACATTGACATAGAGCAATCCGGATACTATTCTGAGGATGACTCAAAAGATCCCAATGACCATGATTCTCAATAATGGGATACCCGACGGCAAGTAAGGACCCTAGCACTACAAAGTTACCCTTCGCTTGAATGGCATGGTGAAAAACGTATGTCCTACGGTTCACCTATTTGCCGTCAACCGCATCGAGATAGATTGATTTCCACATGTCCAAGGGTTAGATCGATGTACTTTGGTCCCCAGAGTTAGGAACCAATTGAACCTCCGCAGGCCGTGATTGGATATATGGATCATTGCTGGGATGATAACAACTTGACTGCTCACCAGCCACCTTATGACATTGGTCAAGAAATGAGAACTTGAGATCAACGCAAATATGAATCAACCATTAGCTCTCCACTTCATACAACAGTTGTGATAGGATATACGAACCTTACTTGAAGCCTTGCAAGCCATGCTATTGCATTCAAGCTTATCTGATCGTGGTCTCAACCAACCAGGTCTAGCGGAATTCAGAGCTTACATAGCATATGGGTGTTAACCGTTAAATATCCCTACCAAAGACGGAGTGAGACTGGTCTATGGTGACCAAGTTATTGGAGAAGCCGACTGATTAGGAAGGATGGAATATGCTACGCAACAGAGATTGCGTGAAACCCAAAGACGCTTCCCCTCCAGATGAAATGGAGTGTGAAGGAGGTGTCAATATTGCGAATGATGGGAGCATCGCAAAAGGAATTGCCAAACGACCTGCCCGAAGACATAGATTCCAGAGAGGATGGTGATTCGGGATGAAGAAGGGTGACATCTAATAACGCAACTGCACGTGTTCTGACTGGTGACGCCGACCTGACTAAGGTCTTCACATCGGATCTCCTTTAGACCTCTTCCGAACGAGAGAACTTATATGCTTTCTGTAGGCGAGCCTGGATGTGTTCGTTTGGACCAGTGCTAATATTTCCGGGATTTTATCCCAAATTATGAGTCATTTCTTGAGTATAAACCTGAAGTGTGCTCCTGTCAAGCAAATAAGACGTATGCAGTAAGTTCACTATCGCGGGATTTTATATGGAGTTGCCATTCGAAATGAAAGATGAAATCAAGCACCTGGAAGTTGTATACAGACGGTGCAAGAAATGATCAGCAATCCAACGCCGAAGTTTTGCAGATAACCCCCGAAGGACGACTCGAAAGGAATTCCAGTCGGAGAAACCACAACTCGCAGCTTACCTAGAATGGGCAGAAGAGTTATTGGATGGATTGGAACGTTACAACATATCTCATATTTCATACACAAAAGATCTAAAGTCGAATCATCTGGTCGAATAAGAAAGTTTCGATAATCCAGAAAAGATAGAGATGATCCCCATCAAGACACTATGAAATACAACCATTGATAAAATGGAAGTTGATCCAACGTTGGAGACCAAACCCGGAAGAGAGTCATGGTTAACTCCATGATAAACTTCCTACAGCACAAAATGCATCTGACAAGGTGAAGTGAAAGGCGTGCAATCGTTATTTATGCCTCGAGATATGACATGCAATTCGACATTGCCTATTTCTCTTGGAAGATTGTCCCAAAACAAACACCAACAAGTACAATTGCCGAATTCACCGCCCTGAATGACTCGACCAAATCACCAGTCAGCCACCCATTAGATGGGAGATGTACATGAATGAAACTTCTGGCGAACGGCGTTCTGAAGTTAGAAAGTGAAGACTCATACTTCCACTCTTTTCATCGATTATCTGCCAAGTGACTCACTCCCCTAAGGCTGGGGGCAACTACAGATTTGAGCATAAATTGCTCGAGATTACATCATCTAATTCGGAGCTGATACATCAAGAATTTTCCTGGCCAATTGACTTAGTCTTGCCTGAAAGTTAGCGAGTTGAAGATCTAGAATGCTTACGCATGAATGCTGGTTGACTGTCGACGCACCAACCCTTGTCCCCGATATGGGATCGAGGGTATATCAGCAAATTTATGTGATATGATTATCCCACCAGCAGTAATATCCTATTTCCTAGCATGGAAAGTGCAAAAATTTCTATAAGCATGAATCCATTGTTCTCATGCTAATTTACAACCTAACACCAATGCAAAGATGTGCTACCATTAGCAATCCAGTCATGACTTCCTGACACTCTATCCTTACCCTCAGCACGGGGGCAAAAAGGCGATTTGAAGGAGATGCGACCTCATCACTCGCTTATAGTACCTACCTAGCCGCCTTTGCCATCTCAAGACCCCGATCAAGCCCTTTATTGACAGAGATAGGGCGAAGCAAAATGGACCTGCAATGAATATGCAACGCCATTTCTCACTCAGAATGATACTCATTCCTTTAACAGGATTATTCTATAACCATGACTCTTATATTTGCATGATTTATGAGTTATTGATGTAATTAACTCAGATGAATTAATATGTGGATGGTGTAGGTATCCAGGATTTGCTACCGATCAAACTTGTAACACCCGCATATAGAGCCATAGAGCAATACTATAACGAGCTCGACTGAACTGCTCGTTTACAAAGCCACGCTCTTCGTCTAAAGAATGCTGTATAGCTCAAGGTGGATCCGAGATGACCATCCAATCCTTGGCTCACATGTGGCAGACCACAAGACAACTGAACATAAATCATTGAGTTACAAAGTCACAGTCCGACTCCAGATGGACGCGGTGTGACCGCCTACATGGCTCGATCCTATGCTCGACGCCACCAAATTACATGAATTCAAATAAAGGAGGCAACACTGCCTCTTAATTTGCTTACTTTTCAATCATAAAATTTGCTTTTACATGCTTTCCGAGTTACTGACGTGACTAATTCGTGCGGTGTGAATAATGCAGGTACCCGAAGTCTGGTGCCAACCATTCCTCCCGTAGACTGTTCGGAGGAACTCAAAGCCTTGGCAAATGCTCCAACTGCTTGTCCGACTGGTTTTAATCCTCGGAGCTTGGATTAAAATGTAAACCTAGGACGAGTTTGATGAGCGTGCATGATTGCAGACCGCTTGATCCGTGACTCTAACCCTCCAGAGCTGAGAGAAAGTATAAAGGACGCAAAGATGACGTCCATAAGGCATGGCGGTGTACCATGATCGGAGCCGCCTGAGCAAAAGTCTAACCTTGGCGACCGCCAGGAGAATATAAAAGCGTCCATGATTTGGTGCTGAGAAAGGACTCTTACCCCGCTGAAGGATCGGGGAGCGATGGAACAGCTGAGTCCCAACTCTAACTCTCCAGAGTCGAGAGAGAGTATAAAAGCGTCCATGATTTGGCGCTGAGAAAGGACTCCCCGCTGAAGGATCGGGGAGCGATGGAACAGCTGAGTCCCAACTCTAACTCTCCAGAGTCGAGAGAGAGTATAAAAGCGTCTATGATTTAGCGCTGAGAACTTCTGCTCCGCTGAAGGATCGTTGAGCAGATCATGAACCGAGCTCGAACTCTAACCCGCTGAAGGATCGGGAGAGTATAAAAGCGCTAGAGATTCAGCGCCCCAGCAACTCTAACCCGCTGAAGGATCGGGAGAGTATAAAAGCGCTAGAGACTTAGCGCCACGGGAAAATTCCTCCCCCGTTAAAGGATCGGGGGGGCAGGATGGAAGCTGATCCCAAATCCTCCATGTCCCGACATGGGGGCAACACAGTTATGGTCCTAATCAATCCTCAACAAGACCTGGCCAGGCACTAAGTTAATGATTGATTGGGGGCATGCCTATACATACATACTACTTTACTGCACTTTCACTTATAAGTTGCACTGATAACTTATAATGTTTCATGACTTGTTTGCTTATTTGCGTTTCAAATGTTTAAATGCATAACTAATTATGGAATGCTCGCAGGTACAGGATAATGCGAAAGGACTCTCACCCCGCTGAAGGATCGGGGAGCGACTGAACAGCTGAGTCTGAACTCTAACCTTGGCGAATGCCAGGAGAGTATAAAAGCGTCTCCGATTGAGCGCTGAGAAAGAACTCTTACCCCGCTGAAGGATCGGGGAGCGAAAGAACAACTGAGTTCGAACTCTAACCTTGGCGACCGCCAGGAGAGTATAAAAGCGTCTATGATTAAGCGCTGAGAAAGGTGTTGGAGACTCAGCACCCCCCATAATTTCTGCTCCGCTGAAGGATCAGGAGAGTATAAATGCATGACGACATATGCCACTCAAGGGATCCTATCCCGTCACACGACTGGGACCAAGAATGAAAATGGAGCTCGAACCACTCGTTTCCGGGAATGGGGGGCAGCACACGAACACAGCAGTACAAAAAGAAATGGAATTTCATTCACTAAGTACAGGCTCACAAAACAAAGCTGGACAAAATGCGAGATCCGAACTCGTACAACAACAACAGACCAGTAGGGAATAACTAAAGGGCCGCGTCCAGAAGGATGACGTAGGCGTATAATTCTAAGCTGCCTGTGCGACTCACGGCGACGACAGAAAAAGAAGCCTGGATAGTGAATTATTCAGCGACATGTTATATAACTTCATACTCGCAACTGGAAGGACCTGGCGAGGCCCTGAGATTTTTTGATGTCTACCCTACCTTAGTACGATCTTGAGCGATCATTGATTCCTTGGCCTTAATACGATTCGACGTAATCGTGGAATTCTAGACATTTATGAATTACAGGCTTCTTTTACCGTCCCAAACACGTCCTACTCCATGCTTGGATAGTATGATCGCTTGAATTCTGAAAGTGACTTCCTCTTCTCATGTATACATGTCTGAATTCGAAAGGGAAGTGATCCGACCGCATGTCTTTCGCACTTACCCTATAACTGGGGCCATGGCTATTGAAAATATTTACAAACAGCATAACTTAAGTGCCTGTGTTTAACTTGTGTTGTGATCCTAACAGGCCCCCTTGAGGACCAAGAAACAAATGCAAAGAGAATGTCCATCTGCTGATCCCAACCGACTTCTAGAATGGGAAGCTCATATAAGGCTGGATATATCCCATACAGCAATTGGACAAGATGCAGCTATTTCGCCTCCAACCTCTCCCTTCATGCAGAAAGCAAGTGGGAACACCCGAGATGAACACGAACCCATCAGCAGTCACACAACGTGCAGCTTCGATTCAGAACGTCGTAGATGGAAACATGGGCAATGGAATAGCTACCTGCAACATCCTAGATGAGAATGCAAGAATTGTGACAAACACAGATCATGCACGACCAGTTTTAACTCCAACTCGAATGAATACTCGAGCGACATTTCATACTCAGCTCCAAGAACGAACGCAACAATTCGAAAAACAGGAACCCGGTCAGGTCGAATGACTCGAAACATGACCCGGGGGCAATATCGACGTGGAAACAAGAAATCAGCAAAGACCCCCTTTGTAATCTCAGATTCGATGCTGGGGGCACCAGCCAGGATCTTGATAATGTGCATCAATTCTTTGATGGCAACCTACTCGCTAGTTTGATTCGGCGCCTCTCGAGAGGCGGCACTTCTCGAGATGATATGGATAACAACAATTACAGCCCTCACACATGGGACGTCAGGATCCTCTATTATTCCCCCGGACTTTAAATTTTCTCTATAACAAGACTTGCTCAGAGATTTTGATGAATTCAACCCTGAAGTCGATAGACTTTCATTACAAAAAGGTGTTAGCGTCGAGACGAATGACCTAGATGCCTTCCTGACTAAAGAATGGAGTACCTTCTAATTCCCGAAACGATAAGGACAAAGGAAAAACCCTAGAAAACAACGACAAGAATGTGCAATTCCAAAGAGAATCTATACCACTTATCGAGCCCATGATCTTGTTTGTCAAGCTCGATTGAACCGAGCATGAGAAAGAGACTCAATAAGACTGTGATAACCATTTCGGACTATGCTGAAGCATAAACGATGGAGCCCAACTAACTTCATAACGACATTTATTCATTCGCATTCAACAACCTTACTTGACTCCGCAACTGATCTGATGAGAGTAACTGAAGTCGCTGATGCCCAATGAGGCAATCCTCACTATCTGACTAAAGAGAAGAGATGATATCAAAGCAAATGTGGTTCAACCATTTGCATATACAATTCCGATTTTTGCTAAATTGAGAAACAGTACAGAATGATCTGGGTCGGCTAAGATTGCTGAACCTGCAACTCTTACCAGATGCAACGACAGGAAGTATAAAATCTTCAAGATTAAATGCCTTATTGACTCAACTCAACCCCCATCGATACTGGGGCATAAGTACTGACCTCGCTTGTCCTCCGATGGCACTGAGAGCACAAGTGTCGGTTCATAGACTAACTTTGAAGACAATCCTGGCATGAAATGGGATTCAAAACATGTACGTCATGCCTCCGGAGTACAAACTTACTCATCTTTGCCGACCAAGCGAGCTAGCTTGTGGATCGAATGTGAACTTAAAGACTCAAATTACACCAAATGGAAGGTGTGACAAACCTATCTACTACCTTGCGATGGTGACAATCCTATAGACACTGGTCCACATAATTTTAATAACGTCCCTTACTGACTACTTCATATGTGAATATTGGATTAAGAAATGATCCGTAACAGTTGTGGATTCTCTCGACTACGATCCAGAGTGATCATGGCTTTTGAATTCCTTACTGTTACGATTCAATGCGATTTTAAGATCCTGAATCAATATCAAGATATCAGGCTAGTCCAATCTTGAGTACAAATGACAAATTCGTATGTTGATTCTGATATGCTTTATCCCAACAGTCCAGTTGTTAGCTCAGAGCCCAAAGATTCTTACATCTCCCCATGATTTGGGTGGCTACTTCATTTATTAACTCATATGTAAAAGAAAGTCCAACCCTACCACGCACTTGGCTTGCATAGAGTGATGATGTTGTTTGGCGACGACCTATGCGTGTAGGATCACGCTCGGGAGCCGACAATTTAGCATGACTTCTGACGGATGAATTAGATCTTTTGATCCGACAAGGTTTAAACAATTTCTTGATCGTCTCGAATACTCCTTCCGTGGAGCTTGGCCTGACTATCTCCCAAGGAAGCAATGCAGTAGTTGGATGAAGCCTTCTCAAGGATAAATGATGTTCCAGAGAGATTTAGCTCAACATATTCAAAGCACATCTCATCTTCGATAAGATGTACTTTGGGGGGCAAAATGTTAGCCTGCTTTGTGACCAGGCTACCCAAAGCAAAGATCATGTTGACACACCTCTTGGTAAATACTGTCTGATATGGAATCTCTGGATAACATCGCTCTCTGGCATTGGAAGCATCATCAGAAGACACAAGGCGGTTTGGTCAAAATCACAACATCAGTATAAACTGGCCCGAAACCCCTATCAAATGACCTCATTTGGATCTATTCACCTCAAATACTCGTAGCCCTTTGAATTAGCTTCAGTTTGAGCTTTGTTTTGGCTCAATCGGCCTTACGATTTGAAAGTTATGCCCGTTTCCGTGAATGGGTGTAATCTAGCATCGAAGACTCAGGCCATCGCATCGGATCGCCCCCATCAGCTCGCCCTCGATCGGATCGCCCCCCTCGGATCGCCCCTCACGCGTCACGATCCGACTCGTCACCATCCTGCTCGCTCCCTCTGACCACGACCCGTTCGTGGTGCGTACCGTGACCACGATCCAATCCCATTACCATGATCCGACCACCGAACCTGCAGATAAGCGCACTGTTTTGACCTATTCTTAAGGCTATTCCTGCTCCTACTTTCATGGATCGCCTGCCACGTGTCCTACCACGACCCAGTCCTCCCAGGAGCTTTCCTACAGCTATAAATACACCTTCAGATGGCATTTTCAGAGGACTTTTGGCATCTCCTCATCCATGGCTGCCATGGCCAACACTTCTCCATGAATAACCCCTATCTTCCTCAATAAATTCAATGGATTCGGAGAGAATTATTCATTGAATTCAAGTGATTGAAAGACAATATTCATTGTAATTGTAATCTATGAGTGAAATGAGAAAATATGAAGTGGACGTAGGCTCGTTAACGCCGAACCACTATAAAAATCTCGTTGTCTTGCTTTTTTCTCTATTTTTCAGTTATTTCTTCATATCCTATGCTCAAAATACGACGATTTGGGTGTTAGGACCATTTTTTGGTCTAACACTAACCCCGAAGGCCGAAACCGACATCAGATCAATATCCAGGAGACCACTCATCTCATCTATTTTCCAGTTAATTTCTAATTTTATATATGATAAAGATGTAAATTTTATTGTTAAAATACTTCGTACAACACATGACTAATCTCAACGGATGAGTACTGTCAACACATGAACCTTTATTTTATAATGATAAAGATGTAAATTTTATTGTTAAAATACTTCGTTCAACACATGACTAATCTCAACGGATGAGTACTGTCAACACATGAACCTTTATTTTATAATGATAAAGATGTAAATTTTATTGTTAAAATACTTAGTTCAACACATGACTAATCTCAACGGATGAGTACTGTCAACACATGAACCTTTATTTTATAATATTCTTTATCTTCTAAATTGGAATGAGGCCCAATCAATTACCATATAAAGTTAATTATATGGATTCCATACAACACATGTATATAATAGCAACGATAAATAATCAACCATCATCCAAAGTGCACTACACTGTATAAGCATCAAATATAGATATCTAACGCTTATAACAGCCTGTCAATCAATCGATCGACATACAACTAATTATTGGGATTAGTGTATGTCATATATTATCCCAATACCCGTGTGGGGTTTCAAATCAACAAACACATATTTTTATTTGTGCAGTTGGGCGATGTGTAAAATTTATCGTCCCAATCAATGTCCTTCAAATCGGTGTACATAAACAAATCGTCCGGTTTGTAAATGAATATTTATTTATTCACATACACGTTAAAAATTATATTTTTAACGATAAAACATTTTATTGAACCTATGAAAATATTCTATTCAGTTCATTTATTAAATAAAATGATATCTTTATTTTTCTAACTTATTTTAGAAAATTTCGGCGGCATAACGACACGATACTAGAAACGGGACAAGGACTAGCCTTATCCCCGGTCTAGTGATGGCCCACGCCATACACATATCAATCAAATCAATTTCATTTCACCAAAAAATTCAATTTAAACCAAATAATCTACCCAACTACACAACCAAACAAACAAGTCCATGGTCTGTGGACAATGGTGTCGGGTGCTACTAAACACCGTATGCATCCTAGTATAAATATATAACTAGAAAAAAAGAAATTTAGAGTGAGAAGTTCTCACCAATAGCTGTCCTAACTCCACGGCACTTCCTATGTAGAACATCTTCACCGTGCTCGCCTTTCGTCACTTTCGTTGCCCGTAGCCACTACATATATAAAAATCACATTTTTATATTCTTGCTATGTATATAAAAATCATATTTTTAATATCTACATTATATAAAAATCTTTTCTTTATATCTTCAATAAGTTAAAAATCGGATTTTTATTCTCTCTATAATATAAAAATCATATTTTTATTTACTTCATATGTCTAAAACTGTAGAAGCTTTAAAACGGAAAAAACTCACTTTTTTTTCTAACGCCCGGATTCGCTGTTCTGGTTTCAGAATTTGCAAACGAGCTTCAATCTTCACACCATCTTTTTTTCTAGCTTAAACGCGCTATTCCGGACAACTTTCGCCTAAGAGACTTTTTGCCAAAAATGCTCCAATTCGCCAGAATTCGCAAAAGTACACGAATTTTACCGCTTTTGAACAGCAGACTTCGAACGCGTTTTCCGAGCAGCTCCGAACTCCAAAACACGACTTCCATATAGCCAAATCGAAGAGAATTTCGTGCTCTACAACTTTGGTCTAGAGGGACTTTGGCCAAAAACGCACCGTATGAGAGATATATGCCAAAACAGTCTGGGGTGTTTTGTGCAAAACGGGAATTTTGGTGAAAATGAGTTTTTGGAGGAGGGGGGCGCACGGCCGGAGTTGGCTGGCCAGCGGGCGGTGGCGGGCCTGATGGACGTGGGGGAGGGTGCTAAGGGCGGCGGTGGTGGTGGAGGGGTCCACGGTGGTGGTGGTTGGTGGTTTGGGGCTTAGGGTTTGCAAATGGAGAGAGGAGAGAGAGGAGGAAGAGGAGGAGGAGGGGAGTGGCCGGAGGGGAGGAGGGGCGGCGGCGGTGGGCAGTGGCAGCGGGAGGAGGGGCGGCAGCGGCAAGGAGGAGGCGGTGGCCATTAAAGAGGAAAAATGCAAAAAGAGGAAGAGGAAGAAAGTGAAGAAGAAAAGGAAGTAAAAGTGTTTATATGCTAGTTTCTCGCGTATCGCCTGAACGCTAGCGATCTCCTATCGCTGCGGATTTCGGAGACGAGATAGTAGACGTGAAGACGAGTCCAACGAAACAAGTTTCGTCGAATTCCGAGTTCGTTTGACCATTCAAAAAAAATCACGAATATGCTCTAAAAATGCTATTTTGGCGCACCTTTTCTTCTCGCACGCTCACATGCTAACTCAAAAAATCAAGCCCTCTTGGATTTAACCATTATTAGATGATACGAATCCATAAAAAAAACGAAATCGAATTCTGAGGTCGTATCAATAATGTTCCTTTGTAAAATGACTGCTCGTTTTACCTTGAACTGTTTCAGCTCGCACGGCCACATACTAACTACGTTCGACGCGCCATTTGGAACTCAACAATGATTTGTCATTATGAATCCATAAAAATTTATCTCATCGAATTCTGAGCTCGTATGCAAAATTTCACTTTTTAAGGGCTATGTTTTGTTAACCGAAAAGCTCCTGTCAATTGCCACTATTCCGGATATCGGAATATATCGAAGCTTATACTTTTCGGAGTTCTAAATGGCATTTTGAACTCAATGGAAGTGGTTTCGAGTCCAAATTCATCCGTATGCAAAATTTGACTTTTTGGGCCATGTATAATTTACATAGCGACTATTCTGAATTTTCAACTGGGCATAACTTTTGATTCCCGCTATGAAATTTCGATTTTTCAGATTCGTTGGAAAGATATTCTCAACTAGATTCTAATATTTTTGGTTTCGCTAAAATCCGGATTGTTTTGCACCCGATACGTTCAATTGAAGTTTGAAATCGAATTATCGAACTACCGCGCCATTTTCAATTCCTTTTATAATTATATATAATTAATTATATTCTAACGACGATGTATATAAATATATACGTTCTAATTATATTCAAAATAAATTTCTCATTGATATTATTTAAAATAATATATTTTAAATGTTCAAAATTCATTAAAATTGCCAAAATAAAAATTTTAAATTGGCCTAGATTTTCCGGGTTATTACACCTAATGACTCAACACAGTGTATTAAATGTTCATTTTTCTGTAATTTACATATTTCTTATTTATGACAAATTCCATATGTAAATTATTCCCATTTTAATTATGCCATAACTATATTTTTAATTATGCTCACAATTAATGGTATACTAAATATACCATTTCATGAACCAATCTATGCCATGTAATTTTCATGTTTATCCTTCATATTTATATGTAAATTATAAATCTATTATTGTTAATTACGTATTCTCCCTTTTACCGTATACATTAGTTACCCATATACAAATATCCATTTATACATGCATAAATCTTTCTCACCTTTAATTTGTCATAAAAGCCAATCAAAGAAGGCCACATAAAAAAACAATCATTGACAACCAAAAATGTGCCACGTACGCCACATGATGCGTACACGTCATACATACATACATATATATATATATATATGTGTGTGTGTGTGTGTGTATGTGTGTGTGTGTGTATATATATATTTTTCTATATATATTTTTTCTTTTTTTTCTTTTTATCTATCTTCCCAATTACCCATTTTCACACTAAACCACTTTTTGAACTGTGTTCACACTAAGTCATTTTAAGCCATTCCCCTAAAACAAAAATATGGCGTTGGCGGGGATCGAACTCTGTACCTCTTGTATGCAGGTCACATGTTCCAAAAAAATGAGCTACTAAGTCTTTTGCTTACAAACCTTAGAACAATGCTAAACATTTATTCTTTTCTCATTCTTTTTTTTCATGTTTTACTGCAATATTTAATTTAAAGATATCTTTTTCATACAGAATCCAACTTACGCAAACTCAGACTCTATCTCAACCAGAATTCCAAGACGAACACAATGGCGCAACCCGTTTCCCTTAATTCTCACATCTGAGATTAATTATTCTTTAATTTAGTTGATTCGATTATTCAAAATTTCAGGGTTTTACACCATCCATCTAAAAGTCCATTCTAGGTCTGAACGAAACTGGAGGCACCTTATTGCTCATCCCATATGTCCAATACAAGAGAGAGGTCTTTGCATATCCGTCAATCTCCAAGTACGTATAGACGATCACCACTTATTACCTTGTCTTGGGTGTACATCCCAATCAAGACATCAATAATCATCCAAATGATGTGAAGAACTCCGGTCTTTAACTATCGTCTTCATAGTCGACTTCAATCGTTGTAGTAATTATTCAGAATGGGTTAAACCTGGTCTTTCCGAATAACACGCATATTTTATAATCAAGTGCAATAAAAACACACCATATGCCTCATTCTAATTCAGAATTTTCTTTTAATAAAATATTCATATTATTAGGGAAAGGTTCCCATTAATTTTATCAAAGATAAATTCAAAAGATATTATTTTATCCTTTATCCATTTTAAACCAAATTAAGGTTTATAATACTAGTCAGGATTATCGTGCCTTACCGAAGTAACCATTTATTATTTATTATTCCAATCCCAACCTATTCATCCCATGGAGCAAAACTAGTAGCATCCCTTATATAACACCCATGATGTTATTGGTAAAATTAATCACCATTTCACGTTCAAGTCTAATTAAAGATTTTACTATCGCCTGGAGTAAAACCGGTGGTACTCCATTCCCGATCATTCAAGACTTTGATAAATTACATTATCTCATCCCCATTTCAATTTAATTAGATATTTATTAAAACTTTAATTTGATTTTAATATCAAAAATCATTACTTTATGATTATTTAAATTTAGGAAATTAATATTTACCTTTAACTGGGTTAAAGAACTAATGTCATTTGAAACACAGTTCACGATAAACCCAAATCACCCTTCCATTAACTATGGAAGCTTCACGGAAAATGGATCAATATATAATCGACATAAATTTTCGTATCAGACTATTAATATAAATGGAATAACAGCAAGGCCTTTTTAAATTCCATATATAGTAATGGTCTTCATTCACATAAGCTTGTCTCAATTATTATTAAATCAAATTCCATTTAATTCCAATTTAATATTTTATGTTAGAAGACTTTATTTTGGAAAAATTCTCAGTTAAATATTAATAAAAGATTTATAAATTCCATTTGAATCTTAAATAAAAGATTTATAAATTCCAAATTATATTTCACTGTTAATTGGGACTAAAGAACAAATGTCGCTTAAAACATAGTTCACGATAAACCCACAATCAACTTTCATTTCAATTCTAATTAAACATTAATTAATTGGTAAACTTTTCTAAATCTTAATAAAAAGATTTATTCTTTTCACGTGGGGTTTAAGAACAGCGTTATTTAAGACACCATTCATGACAATCCCAAAATCAATTTATTTTATTTAATTCCAAATAAATATCAAATAATTGGAAAACTCCATTAAATTTTAATTAAAGATTTATTCTAGTTAATAACTAGTTCATTTCGATAAAAATATATTTTTATCTTTTTAATTGTGGAATTTTTCATCCAAAATCTTTCCAAACCAATTATTATAATTTTACATAATTTTTCCATATTTTTAATAATTTTATTATCGCCCGTACAGTCGGTTTCCAATAACGGCCAGCGAACTGCATCTATAGCGACCTTTTTCAAATTTTATTTGGACATAATTCCAAATCCAACCATTAGATTTCAAACTTCTTATATTCATTGGAAAACTTTTTTCGATACGAACCTAACGGTCCAGTTTTAGGAGAATCCGATGGTCGGATCTCCCATTACATCAATTTGAAGTTAATGGTCGAAATTCGCGAACGGTCGTTGCGCGACGCATTCTCTACAGGCCATTAAATATATATAATATATATTTTGTTGATTTCCATTTAAACCGTATTATATAAATCGTTTATAAATTTGTTTTAAAACGATTCCAACTTCATTTTCAATTTTAAATCAAAATTGAATATTCTATATTTTTATAATATTAAAATGATAATATTTTCAAAATATTAGATTTTGAAATCAATTCTTTATTATAAAACTCCCTTTTATTATAAAACATTCTTTATTATAAAATGTCCTTTATTATAAAACATTCTTTATTATAAAATAAACATGTTAAGTGTAGCATTTCTAATGACAAATCCTAAATAAATATGTTAAGTGTAGCAATTTTAATGACAAATCCTATTTTGACAAGTAATTCTTTTTATTTAAATAAATATGTTAAAAATGATGCTTTTAACTAACAAATACATTTTAACATGTAATCCTTTTTATTTTAACTAGCATGTAAAATGTCTTTTTAAATGGCAAAACATGTTTAACATGAATTTCTATCTAGTCTACTTAACATATAAAATGTACTTTTTATAATGGTAAAGCATGTTTAACATGAATTTCTATTTATTCTATTTAACATATAAAATGTACTTTTAAAATGGTAAAACATGTTTAACATGAATTTATATTTATTCTATTTAACAAATAAAATGTACTTTTTAAAATGTTCCTTAACATTAAAATGTTCTTTACATTGAAATGGATCTTTATACTAAAATGGATCTTTTACATAAAAATGTTTCTTTTCATTAAAATGATTCTTTTATATAAAATTGTTTCTTTTCATTAAAATGATTCTTTTACACAAAAATATTTCTTTTCATTGAAATGATCTTTTATTCTAAAATGACCTTTCATTCTAAAATGATATTTCATTCTAAAATGAACTTTCATTCTAAAATGATATTTTATTCAACATTGTTTATAAAACATTATTTATTATAAAGCATTATTTATTTCTGAATAGGAATGCAACTCAATCAATTACCATATAATTTTAGTTATATGGATTTCACACACCGCATGTATTCAACAATAACGATAAATAATCATTAAACAGTCCATCCACATCCAAAGTGAAATTTACAACTGTTTGAGCATTAAAATAAATAAATAACGCTCATCACAGCCTGTCAATCCATCGATTGACATTCAACTAAATATTGGGACTAGTGTATGTCAAATATCATCCAAATACCTGTGTGGGGTTTTCAAACAACAACGGTGAAATTAAATAAATTATTGGTTAACAAATTTTAAACAATTCTAATTCAGTTTGAATCATTTTCTATTTAACCAATTTTCACTGTTCAAATTATAAATGAATATTTATAATTTAATATCACTATCACATTAATATTAACATTTTTAATGTGCTAAACATTTCAACAACACAAATAACACACAATACAGTAAATTTAAATCGTCCATGGTTTGTGGACGAGGAAAGTGATCTAACAAGCATCGTAAACAATTTATAATGATTAAACTGGAAAAAAAATCTAAACTGACATTTCTGTATATTTTCCAATTAGGAAAATAAATAAATAAAAACTGTGCAGAATTTTTAGTGAGGAGTTCTCACCTTTGGTTTCCACTTCGTCGGTTTTATTTCTGAATTTCTGAACAGCTTGGATTTGCCTGAAATTCCAACGCAGTCTTTTCCACGCTGTTCATGGTAAAAATCACATTTTTAGTATGACGTTTATATTTTTAAAAATTGCATTTTAAATCAATGTTATTTATATATAAAATCCATGTTATTTATTTTTGAAAATCAAATTTTTAATGTTGTTCTATATATACGGTAAAAATAATATTTTTATTTATGTTATGTTTATATGTAAAAATCATAATTTTTTATTTCTAATTTAAAAACAATGCGATTTTTGTTTTATAAACAATGCGATTTTTATTTTAAAAACAACGCGATTTTTATTTTAAAAACAAGGCGAATTTCTATTTTAAAACAATGCAAGTTTTCTATTTTAAAAAAATGTAAAATTTCCATTTTAAAACAATGTAAGTTTTCTATTTTAAACCAATGATAATTTTGTTTTAAAAACAATGCTAATATATGTAATAACCCGGAAAATACGAGCCAATTTAAAATTTTTAAATTGGTGATTTCAAAGGAATTTGAACAATTGAAATAGAATATTTCAATAAAATAGTGAATTAGAAATAGTGAGTCAGTTTGAAAATTTGAATTCAAACTTTGACTGACTGTGCAGGGTGGAAAATATAACGGATTTTAGCGAAACCAAAAATATTTAAATCTGTTAGTCAATACCTTTCTAACGAATCTGAAAAATCGAATTTTCATAACAGGAATCAAAAGTTATGGCCGAATGAATTTTCAGAAGAGTCGGTATATAGAATATATAGCCCTGGAAAATTGATATTTTGCATACGACCTCGGAATTCGACGAAACCACTTTTGTTGGGTCCGGGATGTCAAACTATTGCTAGGTTTCAAATTTCATAATTCTCGAAGCTAGTATGTTAGCGTGGCAAAAGAAAATGTGTTTGGTCGATTTCTGTTAAATTGGATCGACCAGAAAATGGCCATTTTTCAAACGACCTCAGAATTCGACGAAACTAGTTTTGTTGGGACCGTAGCGTCAAAACATAGCTAGATTTATTTTTCTGGAATTTTTCGAATCAGTTTGTGGCCCTGGCAAATTGAAATGTGCGTTCAGAGTTAAAAATTAAATGTTTTATACTTTAATTTGAAAAATAACTGACTGTAACAGTCGAAATGGCCTACGAAACATATCCCATTGTGTCCGGAATGGGGGTATTTAGCTAGGGGTGACAGTCGTTGGGTTTAAAAAGGAGTTCGTTTAAGAAAACACTATTTAAAAATTTAATATAGTTTCGGCCAATCATATTTTTCCATTCATAATTAAAAAAAAAATAACAGAAACCCCCCCCCCCGACCCCGACATCGACGGCGGAAGCCCTTCTTCTCCTTCCCAGGTGATTTCCGATCACCACGGCCAGAATTAGCTCCTCCCCCAGTTCAACTTTTTGTAGTTCTCCCTCCCCTCTTCAAATCCATATAAGGAGCTCCCCCCTATCGTCGCCTCTACGCCGAGATATCCACCTCCAAACTTCTGACCTTCAAACCGCCGCCGCCGCCGCCGCCGTTCTGCGCCACCGAGCTGCACCAAACCGCCGCGCGCCTGTAGCTCTCTCGAAGCTCTTCCACCTCCAACTTCCTGATCGTCCCCTCGTGTCCCGGTTCTCGCGAAAACCGCAAACCTAGTTTTGAAGCTTTCTGAAAGTGCGTTTTTCTTTGATCTTTACACTTTGAAAAATCATATCTTTTTGGTGTGTTGACGAAATTCGATGAAACAGGAAACATCGAGACCGCAAGGAAGCTCTCTACCCAATAGAAGAAGCTGCGGATTTTTCTGACATCGTATCGATTTTTAGCGCTCAGAAAACCAAGGTGAGAAATCTAAATTAACGTGAAATTGAGAAGAAAATGTCGTGTATAATTTATATAAGCGAAATATAAATTACATACGTGTTGTATACTTCATGTACATGCGTAGTGTAAGCTATATAAGCGATATATGAATTTTTACATGCATAGAATAATTGATATATGGGTTGAAATGCAAGTGAAATATAGCAAATATATATTATATTATATATAGATATACTCCCCTCGTCCACAAACCATGGACGATATTTATTGTGGTGAATTGGTGTGAAATATTGGATGAAAAATACGAATGGTTGAATAATTGTTTGTGGTTGATATTGTTTGGTTGTGGTTGAAAAATACCCATTGGTGATTGAAATGAACTGGAAATATTTGTGGAAATAAAAATAAACATGCCGCCTGCGTGCGAATTAGATGCATGAATCCCCATTGTCAAAAACCGCGAGGTTTTAAGGTAGAGCGAGGAGCCGTACTAGGGACGGTGCCGGTTTCAACTACCCTGCCGTTATGCTGCCGAAATTTTGAATAATCTTTGTGTGTTAGAATTATTTTCGTATGTTGAAATTATTTTACATGCATTGAAATTAAAGCCATATATTGAAACTATATCCATGTGTGGAAATATTCATGTGTTGAAAAGTGTTGTGTGAAAATTAAATTCATTTGTGAATGAGTGAAGTGTTTAAACAATAAAAATCCCATCTTTCTAATATGAACAACATAAATAAAATGTCCATGTGTGAAAATGTGCATTTGTTGAGAAGTTTGTGTAGTGGAAATATTCATGTGTTGAATAAAAAGATCGAACAATAAAAATTACATTTTTATTGAAGCTATGAAGTGTTGAAACATCTATCTGTTGAATAAATATTTTAAATGATAAAAATATCATTTTTATCATATGTGTGATATGCTAAAGATATGCGGACGTTGAAATAAATATTTGTGATAGAAATATTATTTTTAACATGCATAGGAACTAAATAAAATAGTCATGTGTTGAAATCTATTTTAGTTCGCCAAAATTATCATCTTTGAAATGTGAAGTGTTAAAAATAGCCACTTGTTCAAATAAACGTGCATGAGTTGAAATATACATTAACTAGCTAATGATATGATTTTAGCCAATGCATGCGATATTAGAATGAATGGTGTTTTTAAACCAAAGCAAATCAAATATGAAATGAAATGGAAAATGATAAATGTTAGAAATTGTATATATGTACATGCATATCTATTGAACAGGTTAAAGCAAAAGGGGCTAGAGAAGAGAAATAGAATTTTGTGCCCGACAAATAGGTACACATTTACCGCTTTGTTTGGGTGATGATTTTATGAGCCTGTTGGCTAGCCGCTTGGCTTTTTCTTTTTCTTTTTGATATGAGACGCCCGTGTGGCTATTTGGGAATTTTCCCAGACCCTCCCGTACAAAGGAGGTTATGGCGAAATTTTCCAAAATTTAAAGACGTTAGTGAAATAATTGAAGTGAAAACGATATAGGAATTTTTGAATGAGCTATATTTATATAAATATATAAATATAAATAGAATTAAAACGAAACGTGGCCGTGCAGTTCATATTTTGAAACCATGATTTCAAACGACTAGTGCGGAAGATCCGACCATTGGATTTTCCCGAAACCTCAACCGTTGGGTTCGCCTTGGAAATATCTTTCCAACGGCACCAACTTTGTGAGGATCCGACGGTTGGATTGTCTGGAATGTTTAATTCAAAATTAGTGAAAAACAGCGCCAGAAACGATTATATTTATTTATATATATAAATATAATTAAATTAAATCGAATAACGACGCTGCAGTTCGTAAATTGAAATCGTAACTTCAAATGGTTGGTGTGGAAAATCCGACCGTCGGATTTTCCCAAAACTGGAACCGTTGGATTCCTTTTGAAATGACCTTCCTAATGATGTAAAATTCGTGAAGATCCAACGGTTAGATTTTCAGATATGTGTAAAACAAAATTAGTGAAAAGCAGCGCCAGTGCATCGACCCGACCTGAAACGTCGTTTAATTAAATATGGCCGTTTTAAATTAAATAAAAATGGTGATATATCGTTATAAAATACTATTGACGATATAGAGTGGAAATAAACCAATTTTGTTGTGTTTGCTTGATATGTGATGGTTGAATGTATTTGACATGAAAATTATAACTAAATAACTGAAATGTGAATGTTGAATAGTCCAACCATGTGAATAATTGATTTGAAAATCTAAATATACGTGGGTTATTTGAAAAGGCCGAGTTTATCTCATTTCAAATAATCGATCGACGTTGAGAAGTCGAAGAGTCGAAGACGACTGAAGACCGACGATCTCCACATTGGATGGATGGGCGCTACTGATGCTCGTGATTGGAGTAGCTACCATGAAGGAATTGAAGTAGTAGCCGTCCAAACATATTGTTGATTGTACGAATATGTGAGGAATTGGTGCCTCCGGTTTCGTTCAGACCCAGAACGGACTTGTAAATGGACTGTGTGTCTGACATTGGATTTTGTTCTATGTTGATTGATCTCTGTTAAATATATATCTGTTTGGCGGCAGAGAATTTATTCTCTTGCTTAACGCCCTTCTCTGAGACGTACGAGCTCAGAGGTTATGTATTGACAGAAATCAGTCGCATGGAGTGGATTGCCTGTGTGGCACGCCTGAGTGGCATATGATCAAGGCTTCTGTTGCAAAGCAAAGTCTTGTGGTTGATGATCAAAGCATGGTCTGTGTGACGTAGCTTTGTGTATAACGTGAATTCGAGAGCCTCACACCCCGGTATGAGTCAAAAACGGGAGAAGGACCCAAGGAGTGCATGACGTTTCTTTCTAGCTATGGTGGTGTCAGTGACCTCCCAGCCCTGACATTTATATCTACTTTTCACCTGTGTGGTTGTTGGAATGCGAGGCGCCTCGATTATAGGTCTGTAAGGACCGGGAAACGTGTGTTCAGGAATAACTAATCCTCAAAAGTAAGAGAGGACCGGCCTTGGAGGATCCAGGGGATTGCTGTGTGCGGTCCCGAGGCATTTGCTAGAGTGTCTCGAACGGAGAGGAGCTTGCCCCTTGCCTCGACTCATGAAGGAATCCAATTTCCAATACGAAATTTGCGGATGTGATTGTATTACTAGTACGGCGACATAGTAGATGGTAGCTATGCCGCCTAGGATTGATATTTATGATTGAATTTGCTTTTGAAACATATATGCACTAGTAATAATATCAAACACCTTTGTTTTATTTGTATGAAGCATCTTTGGCCATTATAAGGTAAAAACTCTATCCTCCGGCTTGCGTTGCATTGTGTGATGGGACCTAAGTCTTATAATGGCTTCATTTTATAAAAAGCATTGCGTTGATTTAATCATTTATTTTATTTCATGCACTAGCACTCATTGGAGTAAACCCGTTCCGCGAAAGTGGCGTGGTCCTTTGATTTTCCTTATTATTGTTGTTAATAAGTTGAATAGATTTCTCATACCAATCCCATGACTGACTCGTAGTTTGTTTCACATTGCAAACTCGGGTGCCCTCATTTTCACACGGGCAGCCTAGTTACAGGTTTCTGACGCACCTTTTGGCTCATGGCGAGGCTTGACTACACCGTGCTGACTTGGATTTTCTCCGCCATTATTGTATCTATATTATGATTCCGCCATTGGCGATGTAGACTGATATTCCTTTTGTGTACTCTTTATGTATGATTCCGCCTCGGGCGATGGCGACTGATTATGTATCATTATGCACTAAGTTGTATCCTGTACTGTGCTTCTCTGATGTGATGATATCTATATGATTCCGCTGTCATATGTGTGTAAATTATTCTATTTTCTGTTTATGCTATTATCTGTGATCTGCTAATGATGATTAATGTGTTATATTCCAATGATTATCCTTAACACCGTGTCACGGGGTTTTGGGATCGTCACAGCTGGTATCAGAGCTTTGGTTAACCTTAGTTCTGGAGTCTAACACATTAAACACTTCGTCAAAATAGAATCAGTAGTATTCTAAGGCGAGTCGCTCATTAGAGATAGGACTAGTAAAGTCCTAGAATGAGCTGAGTAGAATAGCAAAAACAATTGATCAGTCCATCGTTATCTTTCCGTAGGAATTTCTGCTTAATTATGCAATAGACTATCATTTCTGTTTACTGACTTTTTCGTTGCTTATACAAAATTTGACAAATGGCTACCAGAGCAGCCGCCGCTAGAGGAGGCCGTGCCGGCCGAGGCCGAGGAAGGGGAGAAATCCCAGCTCAAGAAGGACCTTTGATACAACCTCCGGCAGCTCAATACTTCGAGCTTGACCGTGTAGCTAAGAGATATAAGAACTTAGGAGGCAAGACCTTCTCGGGAACTGGCACCGTAATAGAGGCCCTTGCATGGCTCAAAACATGCGAGAAAATTCTTGAAGGCCTAAGGCTTGGAGACGAAGACAAAGCTGTTATGGGCGCCTGGCTTATGCAGGAACAAGCTGAATTATGGTGGGAATCTCTTACCGCCGGGAATAGAGAAGCTGGAAGAACATGGGATGGATTTAAAGAACTCTTCAAGGAGAAATATGTCCCAGAACAAGCTCTAGAAAGAATGCACGATGATTTCGCCAATCTCCAGCAAGGGGATCTTTCCGTGCAAGATTATCTGAACAAATTTACAATGTTGTCGCCCTATGCTCCAGAACTCGTCGCTACTGCGAAGTCCAAAAATAAGAGGTTTATCCTTGGACTAAGACGACAATATCATGATAGAGCCATGGCCCATGTCAAGCTAGATTTCAACGAGCTAGTGGAAATGACATGCAACTATGAAGACCTTGATCAAAGGCATCTGGATCAGGATCGCGCTAGAAGCCAAGCCGGAAACAAGCGCAAGCCTGCTGTAAATCAGGGCGAGTCAAGCCAAGCAGCATCTTCAAAGCCTCAGACTGGCAAGTCGCCGAGAGAAAATTGCTTTAACTGTGGTAAGCCGGGGCATTACTCAAACGTCTGCACAGCTCCGAAGAGGCAGAAAACAAATTCTCAAGGCTCGAGCCAAGGCTCTCAGAACCCTCGCTCGTGCTTCAACTGTCGCAAGACCGATTATCTGGTCAAAGACTGTCCTTTGCTGAAGAAAGCTAATGTAGCTCATGTCTATGACGGGTCTAGCCCGCCAGCTGCTTCCGACGGAGCAGGTAAACCCGATGTTTTGGGAGGTACCCTTACAATTAAAAATATTCCTGTTTCTGTATCATTTGACACAGGTGCATCGCGTAGTTTTATTGCTAAAAACACAGTGCACAAATTAAAGTTAAAACATAGAAAGCTTAAAGAATCGGTTGAAGTTCATAACCCGATAGGGGGTCCTGTTACTCTCAATTCCTGTTGTAAAGTGCCAATCTCTTATTCTTTCTACAAGTTTCCTTTCAATCTAGTCGTTATGGATTTTCCCGAATTCGATATTATTCTCGGGCTGGATTGGTTAGCGAAATATGAAGCCGAAGTGAATTGTGTGGAAAGAATCGTTAAAATCCGAACGGAGCTTGGACATATATATATACCCTGTCATGGTTCGAATCCGAATAGAGAAGAATTTTGGTCAGCATTAGAACTTATCCCCACTTCCATAGAAAAGATTCCGATTGTTAGCAACTTTGCGGATGTGTTTGAAGAAGTTGAAAACTTACCTCCGCAAAGAGAAATAGAATTCCGAATCGATCTAATTCCTAATGCCAGACCAGTGGTGCATCCAATTTGCAGGATGACTCCAAAAGAAAAAGAAGAATTAGGCGATCAAACTCGTCAACTGTTGTGGAAGGGTCTAATCAGACCTAGTTTTTCTAATTGGGGTGCAGCCGTTGTGTTTGTCCTGAAGTCAGACGGTACTCTTAGATTATGTGTTGATTACCGAGACCTTAACAAACAGACCCTTAAAAACAAATATCCATTACCCCGCATTGATGATTTGCTAGACCAATTGAATGGGGCGAAAGTATTTTCCCGAATGGACCTAGCTACAGGTTTTCATCAATTGAGAATAGTAGAAGAGTGTGTTCCTTTGACCGCTTTCAGAGGTCCAGACATATTTTATGAATGGTTAGTAATGCCGTTTGGCCTATGCAACGCTCCAGCATACTTTGTCGATCTAATGAATAGAGTGTTCAGGGGAGTTCTGAATAAATTTGTCTTCGTATTCATCGATGATATTTTAATTTACTCCAAATCAAAACCCGAGCATGAAAAACACTTAGAACAAGTATTGGAGATTCTAAGGAAGAACGTCTTCAAAGCCAAATTCTCTAAATGTGTCTTCTGGCAAGAAGAAGTCAAATTTCTTGGCCATGTCGTGTCAGAGAAAGGAATTTCTGTTGACCCAAGCAAAATAATAGCGATCCAAGACTGGAAACAACCCACTACTCCCACAGAAGTTAGAAGTTTTATGGGGTTGTCTAGTTATTATCGAAAGTTCGTTAAGGATTTTTCGAAGATATCCGGTCCATTAACGAAGCTCACAAAGAAACATGAGAAGTTTAAGTGGACTTCCGACTGTGAAGAAGCTTTCCAGGAATTGAAATCGAAGCTGACCACCGCTCCAGTGTTAACAATTATTGATGGCAATCAGGATTTAACGGTTTGGACAGATGCTTCTATTAGAGGTCTTGGTGCAGTGTTAATGCATAGAGGCCAAGTAGTCGCTTATGCAAGCCGCCAATTGAAACCGCATGAGAAGAATTATGTGACTCATGATCTTGAGTTGCTAGCCATCGTTTTTGCCTTGAAAATCTGGAGGCATTACTTATTGGGCGAGAAATTTATACTGTACACAGATAATCAATCGTTGAAGTATCTATATACCCAGAAAGATCTGAATCTGAGACAACAGCGTTGGCTAGAATTTCTTGCAGCGTATGATCTTGATATCCTGTATACGCCGGGGAAAGCTAACGTAGTAGCGGATGCACTTAGTAGAAAGACCGCAATCGTTGCCCATCTTATAATTACACCTGGATTGATTCATAGGATTTCAGCCCTTCAGAAAGACGATGAATTCATTCAGAGAATCAGTAAGAGAGTCAAGGAAGGTGAAACCACGAGTTTCCGTATTGACAATAAGGGGGTTCTCAGGTTAAATAACAGGATTTGCATCCCAAATATTCCAGGCCTTCGAAGAGAAGTGCTAGATGAATGCCATAAATCCAAATTTTGCATCCATCCTGGGGTGAGTAAAATGTACAACGATATCAAACGCACTTTCTGGTGGAAGGCAATGAAAAGAGATATTTCTTTGTATGTTAGCAGATGCCCTAATTGTCAATTGGTCAAGAGTGACCAACAGAAGCTAGCTGGACTGTTGCAACCGTTGGAAGTCCCAGGTTGGAAATGGGAACAGATTTCCATGGATTTCATAGATGGTTTGCCACGAACCAAGAAAGGTAATGACAGCATTTGGGTAATCGTAGATCGTTTCACGAAGACTGCCCATTTTATACCTGTCAGATCCATTAGAACTGCTCAAAGTCTAGCACAGATATATTTCAAAGAAATTGTTAAGCTGCATGGAATTCCCATCAGCATAGTCAGTGATAGAGATCCCCTATTTACTAGCAAGTTCTGGGAGGCTTTCCAGACAGAATTGGGAACAAAACTGAATATGAGCACCGCTTATCACCCCCAAACAGATGGCCAAACTGAGCGGGTGAATAGAATTCTGGAAGATTTATTGCGGGCTTGTATAATCGATTTTGGTGGGTCATGGGAAGATCATTTGCATCTGGCAGAATTCTCATATAACAATAGCTATCAAGCAAGTTTGAGAATGTCACCATTTGAAGCATTATATGGCAGACCCTGCAGATCTCCAGCATGTTGGGTAGAACCTGGCAACAGACTTGTACTAGGACCCGATATGATTAGGGAGGCATCTGATAAAGTGGACTTCATCAAGAAGCGATTAAAAACCGCCCAAAGCCGACAGAAAAGTTATGCAGACTCTAGAAGGAGAGATTTGACATTTGCTGTTGGTGATCATGTTTATTTAAAGGTTTCTCCGATGAGAGGAGTAATCAGATTTGGTAAGACTGGGAAGTTGGCACCGAGATTTATTGGTCCCTTTCCTATACTTGAGCGAATTGGAACTCTTGCTTATAGGGTTCAATTGCCAGATTGGTTGCCTGGAGTGCACAATGTTTTTCACGTATCTCAACTTAGGAGACATGTGCATGATCCGGATCTTGTTGTAGAAGAAGCAGCGCAACGGGATGTGGAGATAACTCCAGAATTAGCACTCAGAAGAGAGCCATTAAAAATTGTTGGCAAAGAAACTAGAGAACTCAGAAGCAAAAAGGTTCATTTAGTTAAAGTGCAGTGGAGCAGTGATCCTAGAGACTGTACTTGGGAAACTGAGGAAAGCATTAAGCAAGCTTACCCCAAATGCAGAGTGGATATCTCTGACTAACTCCGGTGCAAGGTACCTTTACCATACTTTGCATTTACATTTTATTTCCTACTTTACTGTTGTTTCCTTTTCGAGGACGAAAAGTTTTAAGTGGGGGAGATTGTAATAACCCGGAAAATACGAGCCAATTTAAAAATTTTAAATTGGTGATTTCAAAGGAATTTGAACAATTGAAATAGAATATTTCAATAAAATAGTGAATTAGAAATAGTGAGTCAGTTTGAAAATTTGAATTCAAACTTTGACTGACTGTGCAGGGTGGAAAATATAACGGATTTTAGCGAAACCAAAAATATTTAAATCTGTTAGTCAATACCTTTCTAACGAATCTGAAAAATCGAAGTTTCATAACGGGAATCAAAAGTTATGGCCGAATGAATTTTCAGAAGAGTCGGTATATAGAATATATAGCCCTGGAAAATTGATATTTTGCATACGACCTCGGAATTCGACGAAACCACTTTTGTTGGGTCCGGGATGTCAAACTATTGCTAGGTTTCAAATTTCATAATTCTCGAAGCTAGTATGTGAGCGTGGCAAAAGAAAATGTGTTTGGTCGATTTCTATTAAATTGGATCGACCAGAAAATGGCCATTTTTCAAACGACCTCAGAATTCGACGAAACTAGTTTTGTTGGGACCGTAGCGTCAAAACATAGCTAGATTTATTTTTCTGGAATTTTTCGAATCAGTTTGTGGCCCTGGCAAATTGAAATGTGCGTTCAAAGTTAAAAATTAAATGTTTTATACTTTAATTTGAAAAATAACTGACTGTAACAGTCGAATTGGCCTACGAAACATATCCCGTTGTGTCCGGAATGGGGGTATTTAGCTAGGGGCGACAGTCGTTGGGTTTAAAAAGGAGTTCGTTTAAGAAAACACTATTTAAAAATTTAATATAGTCTCGGCCAATCATATTTTTCCATTCATAATTAAAAAAAAATAACAGAAACCCCCCCCCCCCGACCCCGACATCGACGGCGGAAGCCCTTCTTCTCCTTCCCAGGCGATTTCCGATCGCCACGGCCAGAATTAGCTCCTCCCCCAGTTCAACTTTTTGTAGTTCTCCCTCCCCTCTTCAAATCCATATAAGGAGCTCCCCCTATCGTCGCCTCTACGCCGAGATATCCACCTCCAAACTTCCGACCTTCAAACCGCCGCCGCCACCGTTCTGCGCCACCGAGCTGCACCAAACCGCCGCGCGCCTGTAGCTCTCTCGAAGCTCTTCCACCTCCAACTTCCTGATCGTCCCCTCGTGTCCCGGTTCTCGCAAAAACCGCAAACCTAGTTTTGAAGCTTTCTGAAAGTGCGTTTTTCTTTGATCTTTACACTTTGAAAAATCATATCTTTTTGGTGTGTTGACGAAATTCGATGAAACAGGAAACATCGAGACCGCAAGGAAGCTCTCTACCCAATAGAAAAAGCTGCGGATTTTTCTGACATCGTATCGATTTTTAGCGCTCAGAAAACCAAGGTGAGAAATCTAAATTAACGTGAAATTGAGAAGAAAATGTCGTGTATAATTTATATAAGCGAAATATAAATTACATACGTGTTGTATACTTCATGTACATGCGTAGTGTAAGCTATATAAGCGATATATGAATTTTTACATGCATAGAATAATTGATATATGGGTTGAAATGCAAGTGAAATATAGCAAATATATATTATATTATATATAGATATACTCCCCTCGTCCACAAACCATGGACGATATTTATTGTGGTGAATTGGTGTGAAATATTGGATGAAAAATACGAATGGTTGAATAATTGTTTGTGGTTGATATTGTTTGGTTGTGGTTGAAAAATACCCATTGGTGATTGAAATGAATTGGAAATATTTGTGGAAATAAAAATAAACATGCCGCCTGCGTGCGAATTAGATGCATGAATCCCCATTGTCAAAAACCGCGAGGTTTTAAGGTAGAGCGAGGAGCCGTACTAGGGACGGTGCCGGTTTCAACTACCCTGCCGTTATGCTGCCGAAATTTTGAATAATCTTTGTGTGTTAGAATTATTTTCGTATGTTGAAATTATTTTACATGCATTGAAATTAAAGCCATGTATTGAAACTATATCCATGTGTGGAAATATTCATGTGTTGAAAAGTGTTGTGTGAAAATTAAATTCATTTGTGAATGAGTGAAGTGTTTAAACAATAAAAATCCCATCTTTCTAATATGAACAACATAAATAAAATGTCCATGTGTGAAAATGTGCATTTGTTGAGAAGTTTGTGTAGTGGAAATATTCATGTGTTGAATAAAAAGATCGAACAATAAAAATTACATTTTTATTGAAGCTATGAAGTGTTGAAACATCTATTTGTTGAATAAATATTTTAAATGATAAAAATATCATTTTTATCATATGTGTGATATGCTAAAGATATGCGGACGTTGAAATAAATATTTGTGATAGAAATATTATTTTTAACATGCATAGGAACTAAATAAAATAGTCATGTGTTGAAATCTATTTTAGTTCGCCAAAATTATCATCTTTGAAATGTGAAGTGTTAAAAATAGCCACTTGTTCAAATAAACGTGCATGAGTTGAAATATACATTAACTAGCTAATGATATGATTTTAGCCTATGCATGCGATATTAGAATGAATGGTGTTTTTAAACCAAAGCAAATCAAATATGAAATGAAATGGAAAATGATAAATGTTAGAAATTGTATATATGTACATGCATATCTATTGAACAGGTTAAAGCAAAAGGGGCTAGAGAAGAGAAATAGAATTTTGTGCCCGACAAATATGTACACATTTACCGCTTTGTTTCGGTGATGATTTTATGAGCCTGTTGGCTAGCCGCTTGGCTTTTTCTTTTTCTTTTTGATATGAAACGCCCGTGTGGCTATTTGGGAATTTTCCCAGACCCTCCCGTACAAAGGAGGTTATGGCGAAATTTTCCAAAATTTAAAGGCGTTAGTGAAATAATTGAAGTGAAAACGATATAGGAATTTTTGAATGAGCTATATTTATATAAATATATAAATATAAATAGAATTAAAACGAAACGTGGCCGTGCAGTTCATATTTTGAAACCGTGATTTCAAACGACTAGTGCGGAAGATCCGACCATTGGATTTTCCCGAAACCTCAACCGTTGGGTTCGCCTTGGAAATATCTTTCCAACGGCACCAACTTTGTGAGGATCCGACGGTTGGATTGTTTGGAATGTTTAATTCAAAATTAGTGAAAAACAGCGCCAGAAACGATTATATTTATTTATATATATAAATATAATTAAATTAAATCGAATAACGACGCTGCAGTTCGTAAATTGAAATCGTAACTTCAAATGGTTGGTGTGGAAAATCCGACCGTCGGATTTTCCCAAAACTGGAACCGTTGGATTCGTTTTGAAATGACCTTCCTAATGATGTAAAATTCGTGAAGATCCAACGGTTAGATTTTCAGATATGTGTAAAAAAAAATTAGTGAAAAGCAGCGCCAGTGCATCGACCCGACCTGAAACGTCGTTTAATTAAATATGGCCGTTTTAAATTAAATAAAAATGGCGATATATCGTTATAAAATACTATTGACGATATAGAGTGGAAATAAACCAATTTTGTTGTGTTTGCTTGATATGTGATGGTTGAATGTATTTGACATGAAAATTATAACTAAATAACTGAAATGTGAATGTTGAATAGTCCAACCATGTGAATAATTGATTTGAAAATCTAAATATACGTGGGTTATTTGAAAAGGCCGAGTTTATCTCATTTCAAATAATCGATCGACGTTGAGAAGTCGAAGAGTCGAAGACGACTGAAGACCGACGATCTCCACATTGGATGGATGGGCGCTACTGATGCTCGTGATTGGAGTAGCTACCATGAAGGAATTGAAGTAGTAGCCGTCCAAACATATTGTTGATTGTACGGATATGCGAGGAATTGGTGCCTCCGGTTTCGTTCAGACCCAGAACGGATTTGTAAATGGACTGTGTGTCTGACATTGGATTTTGTTCTATGTTGATTGATCTCTGTTAAATATATATCTGTTTGGCGGCAGAGAATTTATTCTCTTGCTTAACGCCCTTCTCTGAGACGTACGAGCTCAGAGGTTATGTATTGACAGAAATCAGTCGCATGGAGTGGATTGCCTGTGTGGCACGCCTGAGTGGCATATGATCAAGGCTTCTGTTGCAAAGCAAAGTCTTGTGGTTGATGATCAAAGCATGGTCTGTGTGACGTAGCTTTGTGTATAACGTGAATTCGAGAGCCTCACACCCCGGTATGAGTCAAAAACGGGAGAAGGACCCAAGGAGTGCATGACGTTTCTTTCTAGCTATGGTGGTGTCAGTGACCTCCCAGCCCTGACATTTATATCTACTTTTCACCTGTGTGGTTGTTGGAATGCGAGGCGCCTCGATTATAGGTCTGTAAGGACCGGGAAACGTGTGTTCAGGAATAACTAATCCTCAAAAGTAAGAGAGGACCGGCCTTGGAGGATCCAGGGGATTGCTGTGTGCGGTCCCGAGGCATTTGCTAGAGTGTCTCGAACGGAGAGGAGCTTGCCCCTTGCCTCGACTCATGAAGGAATCCAATTTCCAATACGAAATTTGCGGATGTGATTGTATTACTAGTACGGCGACATAGTAGATGGTAGCTATGCAGCCTAGGATTGATATTTATGATTGAATTTGCTTTTGAAACATATATGCACTAGTAATAATATCAAACACCTTTGTTTTATTCGTATGAAGCATCTTTGGCCATTATAAGGTAAAAACTCTATCCTCCGGCTTGCGTTGCATTGTGTGATGGGACCTAAGTCTTATAATGGCTTCATTTTATAAAAAGCATTGCGTTGATTTAATCATTTATTTTATTTCATGCACTAGCACTCATTGGAGTAAACCCGTTCCGCGAAAGTGGCGTGGTCCTTTGATTTGCCTTATTATTGTTGTTAATAAGTTGAATAGATTTCTCATACCAGTCCCATGACTGACTCGTAGTTTGTTTCACCTTGCAAACTTGGGTGCCCTCATTTTCACACGGGCAGCCTAGTTACAGGTTTCTGACGCACCTTTTGGCTCATGGCGAGGCTTGACTACACCGTGCTGACTTGGATTTTCTCCGCCATTATTGTATCTATATTATGATTCCGCCATTGGCGATGTAGACTGATATTCCTTTTGTGTACTCTTTATGTATGATTCCGCCTCGGGCGATGGCGACTGATTATGTATCATTATGCACTAAGTTGTATCCTGTACTGTGCTTCTCTGATGTGATGATATCTATATGATTCCGCTGTCATATGTGTGTAAATTATTCTATTTTCTGTTTATGCTATTATCTGTGATCTGCTAATGATGATTAATGTGTTATATTCCAATGATTATCCTTAACACCGTGTCACGGGGTTTTGGGATCGTCACAATATAAATTTAAAAACAGTGCTAATTTTAATTATAAATCATATTTTATTCCAATGTTATTTATGTAATAAAAATCACATTTTATTTTGCAAACAATGCTCTTTTTATTTCAAAAAGAAAGCTCTTTTTATTTTTATTTATTTTTTTAAATCATATTTTTATTTAAGTTATTTATAATTAAAACAATGTAATTTTCTTTTTATAAAAACAATGATTATATATTTTTATTCCCATGATATTTCATATAAAAACATGTTATTTATATAATAAAAGAATTCTATTTTTATTATAAAACAATTTTATAAAAACAATTTTATTTTTATTGTAAAACAAATTAAACAATGTATATTTTAATTTCTAAAACAATGTATATTTTAATTTCTAAACAATGTTCTTTTTATATTTTCAAAACCATGTTCTTTTTCTTTTATTATCAAAACAATGTTCTTTTTTATCTTCAAAGCTACATATATAAAAAATCACATATTTTTCTATGGTATTCATATAAATTACCTTTTTATTAAAACAATATTAATGAATTAAACAAGGTAATTTATCAATTAATTAACTAATTTAATAGGGTCTTAAAATTCACCTAAATCATGTTAATTAACTGTCGCATCTTCTTCTTTTCTGGTAACAGGCTTTGGCCTCTTCTACAAGCTAATCATGCAACCTAGGGCTCAGGATTTCCACCACCTCCTTGCGGCGACCATTGATCAACGGACCCCACACGAACCTCCATCTCCTCCGCCACCTATGCCCTAAGTATCTTGAAACTCGCACCCCTCCAACCCCCAGGAATTTACCTCGTACGCAATTACTTTGGAATGGAAATCACGCCTCCACGGTCATCAGAAACTAATCACCACCGTTGATCTTACATATCTCGGTATCCTCTACCATTTTCCATTTATGAATTTCTGAAATTATTGAGTTGATTGTGAGAATTTCGAGGAAGAATTTGGAGCAATTCCGGCCATTGCTTTTATCCCTGATTGCGGGTTATTGTTTTGGACATGAATTAGGGTTTGCCGAAAAATTAATATATATATATTAATATAATTATTAATTCACAAATTACTTGCTTGTCGATCCGGACTCCAAACGAGGCCCAACGACTGTTTCCCCTAGCTAAATACCCCAATTCCAGACACAATGGACTAGGTTTCATCAACCCTTTGATCGTTTCAGCCCATTTTTCTCTAAATTAGAATATAAACCATTTAATTATTTAATTTGATCGTACATTTTAATTTATGGGGGCCACATACTGACTCTAAAAATTACAGAAAAATTATTTTTAGCTTTGTTTTGACGATACGGTACTAATAAAATTAATTTTGTCGAATTTGGAGACCGTTTGAAAAATAATCATTTTCTAGTCAATCCAATTCAACTGAAATTGACCAAACACGTTTTAATTTACTGCGCTCACATATTAATTCAAAAAATTATGAAAATTGGAGTCTAATAATAATTTGACATACTGGATCCAACAAAAGTGGTTTCGTCGAAAACGGAGGTCGTTGGTAAAATGGATATTTTTAATATTAAAATATATATATTCCGTAGCGACTATTCTGAATTTTAAACTGGGCATAACTTTTGATTCCCGTTATGAAATTTCAGTTTTTCTGATTCGTTGGAAAGATATTTTATAACAGATTTAAATATTTTTGGTTTTACTGAAATCCTCTTTATTATAAATCATGTATATTCAATTGAAATTTGAAATTGAATTTTCAAACTACCGCTCCATTTCAGGCTCGTTTTATAATTAAAATAAATTTATTTGTTCTAACTTCGATTTAAATAAATTTTTAATTGTTATTATTTAAAATAAATCATTTTAAATATTTGAAATCCATTAAAATTGCTAAAATAAAATTTTTAAATTGGTTTTGAAACTCCGGGTTGTTACAATCTCCCCCACTTAAAATCTTTTCGTCCTCGAAAAGGAATGGAGCTGAAGTTGTTTAACTAACCAACTCAACTTTCAACTCTAGTCAATTTTCAATTCAGTTCAATATTAAATTCGATTTAGCTAAATTTATCATTCTTTCTCATATTAGTTAAATTAATTATCCTTCCAATGTTTTAATTAGTTAAACTAGTTATCAAACATCACAACCAGCAATCAATTAGGTGATTAACTTTTCAAATATATATAACTTTTTTTATATAGTCAAAAATTATAATGGTTCTAATGTGTCTTGTTCTCGAGCTCTATAAACCAAAGCTCTGATGCCAAATGAAACGACCCAAACTTCCCCGTAAAGGAAAGTCCGGATTGAATTGAGAACACGACAAATCAGAACACAAATAGAAGAACATTTCATTTGCTTATTACAACAATTACATCAGAGTACAAGAATATTCCAGAGTATAAATAAATATTACACATTGGAAAATACAATATCAGAGATTTAAATTACATTTAAATAGCAGCAGAAAAATAATATAAACACAACTGAAAGAAATACATGGATACAGAGCTTTCTGAATATCGCTTCAACTATAAACCAGGATCCTGTAAATATAATATCTGCAAAACTAAAACTACTAGCTGTCCGTGTGGAAAATATGGGCACCTAGAGTTTAGGTTAAAAACAATAAACTCCAGGTCAGTCATGGGACTGGTGTGAGAACTTAAATAGTTATTCGCTTGATTTTAAAGTTGGGTAAATCACGGGACCACGCTGTATAACACAGAATGGGTTTACTCCACATGAATCTTAGTTTAAAATAAAACAACGCAATGCTTTTTGGAAAAATGAAACTATTATAAGACTCAGGTCCCATCACACAATGCAATGCAAGCCGGAGGATAGAGTTTTCCCTTATAATAGCCAAACATGCTTGATACGTATAAAACAAATCAATTTTGAAATTATTATAAGTGCATAGTGTTTAAAAAAACTTCAAATATAAATGTATCAATCATAGACGACATGGGTACGATATATCATGTCGCCATACTAGTTCTACAATCAAAACCGCATGATGTCGTATTGGAAGTTGGATTTCCATCTATGAACCAAGGCAAGGGATCATCCTTACCGGATTCGAGACTCTCGAGTTTGAGCCTCAGGATTAGTCACAACTGCACCTTGGATCTTCAGGGTCGGTCCACAAATACTTTAGTGGATTGGTAATGCCTGAACAATACGTTTCTGTGCCCTATGGGGCATAAATCTTAGCCATTAGGGACTCAGTAACCGAGGCGCCTCATTCCATAATCCACATAAGTAAAATGTCTAGGCTCCATACCATGACACCACTCCTAGCTAGAAAGAAACATATGTACTCCCTGCAGTCCTCTACCATTTCTGGTCCATACCGGGGTGTGAGGCTCGCGAAGTAACGCTATACACAAAGCTATGCCTAAATAAGCTGTAACTTTGAACGTCAACCACAAGACTCTGGTTTTCAACAAAAACCTTGATCATTTGCATCTTAGCATGCCACATTGTAAATCATACCATACTATTGATTTCTGCCAATATATAACCTCTAAGCTCGTACTTCTCATAGAAGGGTGTTAAGTAAGAGAATAAATTCTCCGCAACCAAACAGATATATATATGTATATTTAGCAAAGATCAACGAGAACAGCATAAAGGAATACAATGTCAGACATACCATCCATTTATAAGTCCGTTCTGGGTCTGAACGAAACCGGAGGCACCTTATTCCTAGTCCCATATGTCCAATACAGAAGAGAGGTCCTCGCATATCCGTCATTCTCCAAGTACGTATGGACGTTCACCACTTATTACCTTATCTTGGGTTTATAGCCCAATCAAGACATCAGTAATCATTCAAATGATGTGAAGAACTCTGGTATTCAACCACCGTCTTCATAGTCGACTTCAATCGTCATAGTAACTATTCAAAATGGGTTAAACCCGGTCTTTCCGAATAACACGCGTATTTTATAATCAAGTGCTATAAAAACACATCATACGCCCCATTCCAATTCAGAATATTCTTTTAATAAAATATTCATACTATTAGGGAAAGGTTCCTATTAATTTTATCAAAGATAAATTCAAAAGATATTATTTTAACCATTATCAATTTTAAACCAAATTAAGGTTTATAAAACTAGTCGGGATTATTGTGCCTTATCGAAGTAATCATTTATTATTTATTATCCCAATCCTAACCTATTCATCCCATGGAGCAAAACTAGTAGCACCCCTTATATAATACCCACGGTATTATCGGTAAGATTAATTACCATTTCACGTTCAAATATAATTAAAGATTTTACTATCGCCTGGAGTAAAACTGGTGGTACTCCATTCTCGATCATTTCAAGAATTCGATAAATTACATTATCTCATCCCCAATTCAATTTAATTAGATATTCATTAAAACTCTAATTTGGTTTTAATATCAAAAATCATTACTTTATGATTATTTAAATTTAGGAAATTAATCTTTACCTTTAATTGGGTTAAAGAACTAACGTCATTTGAAAAACAGTTCACGATAAACCCAAATCACCTTCCATTAACTATGGAATCTTCACGGAAAACGGATCAATATATAATCGATATAAATTTCTGTATCAGACTAATAATATAAATGGAATAACGACAAGGCCTTTTTAAATTCCATATACAGTAACGGTTTTCATTCAAAGATGCTCATCCCAATTATTATTAAATCGAATTCCATTTAATTCCAATTTAATATATTAAATTAGAAAACTTTACTTTGGAAAAATTCTCATTTAAATCATAATAAAAATTTGTAAATTCCATGTAAATCTTAATAAAAGATTTATAAATTCCATCTAAATCTTAAATAAAAGATTTATAAATTCCAAATTATATTTCACTGTTAATTGGGAATAAAGAACAAATGTCATTTAAAACATAGTTCACGATAACCCATGTAACGTCCCGTATTTTTGGTGGTCGAATATTTAGTATAATTTATTATTTAAATATTGGATTGGAATTTATAAATGTATTTATAATAGTTATTTCGTAATTTACGATTGAAATTCATGTATGTCGATAGGGGTATAAAATGCTCAACGACAATTGACAATGGAATTTAATAATCATACAAAATAGAACGTTCAAATTAATGCATTGCTTACCTTATGATGAGGCCCGTGCTTCGCACACAGGAAAATTGTTCAATATAATATATAAGCCTTAAAAATAGCTTTCTATTCAAATGACCTCCGTTGTTGATGAAACAAATTTTATTGGAATACATATATTTAATTATTGCATGTTTCCTAGTTTGGAGCCAATCGGAGTTGTTCTACCAGTTTGTGAAATTTAAAGCTAAATCGATAAATTTAAAATAGCGTCTGGTGAAAACCAAGTTGGTTTCCAACCAAATTAATTTCATTGGAACCAGAATGTGGAGACGTAATAGTGCGTACATTTTTGTTGCGTTTGGAATTCGCTTGGGCGGTGCGTATGTTTAACGTGCCACATAAATTGCGGTAGAATTTTATAAATTTGTTTACAAACGAACATACCTAAAACAAATCAAAGCAATATATATATATATATATATAAAATATCCAAACCAATTACTTCCAAGCTAAGTTTGATAAGTGTTACCTACCCTAAACAATGTAAACCAATTAAAAGGCGCACCCTAACGTTGTTATCATGTTCCCTGATGCAAATCTACAAAACTATATTTTGAAAAATGTCAGTCACTTTCATATAAACATCTCTGCAGGGAGATCTTGCCGTGTCATTTCCATTATCTTCATGTATCTATGGGGCAAAATATCTCTACTCTTATTTCCGCAATTCAAAACATATTGGGTTATGATTCAGCAAATCATATTTCGATTAAAGAAAGAAGTATAATTAACAAATGTTCTTCGCACCACTTTGGCATATATAAATTTATGGAAAGTCAACTCACACATGTCTTTATGAAAAACTAATGTCTGCTAAGCATGTGCATGTACATTAGAAATAATATAAACCTATCTGCTATACCGTGGAAGACACGCAATTACCTAGGAGTAAATACAGACCATAATCTAAAGAAAAGAAAACCTGAGAAGCTAGACCTACCCATTTCCTATAATTTTAAGTCACATACAACATCTGCTCCATCACGCAGAAGTGAAAACTCAACAGTCTAGCCTACGGTCCTATTAATCTAAAAAACTAGGCATCCAAGGAATCCCCCTATAAATACGCGAGCTGGGCAAAGTCTTCCTCACACTACAAATGTTCTCTTCATGATGGAAAATAATAAAAGAGGATCAAGAGAGATGGGAGGGAGAGCTGAAGTGGATGGACAGGAGCGCGGCCTAGAGAAGAGCAGAGGACGTTGGGGTTTGTACTGGCAGTATCGTGTATGTGGTCTCGAGTTTGGGGAGAGGAAGGGACTGACGTGTGTGCATGAAGAGGGTTTGTTGGTTTGCAATATCAACTGAAAAAAGAAAAAAAAAGAGTCTGATTGACGAGAAGAGAAACAACAAAGTGGGGGAGGAAAATGGCATGGAGAACAAAAATGTAAATGGGAAGTGGCGTGCGGATTCTGTTAACAGGAGAGTGGGTAGATTGCTCTTGCGTGGTGGACGATGCAAATAGGGGTGGCTCGCGAACAGTGTACGGGTCAGTTTAACAGCAGAAAGTGGAAGGAGTGAACTAGAGCTGTGTACATGATGGACGGTGAGCAATGTAAGTGGTGATGAACAGTAATCTTTTATTTAGCCTAAACCATATTTAGCCGTGACTAACCTTACTTCATATGCCTAATTAGATGTACAGACCGTTCTTATTTATGATTAAAACGTTGCTTGTATACCTGTGAAAAATACAAGTTATACAACATATAACGTGATGGAAGGATTTCAAACATGCCTAATTATTAATGAATCAAGGGTGCCTAATGTAGCGACCCGAACTTCCCCGGTCTCTGAAGAGATGAGAAAGAACGAATTATTGTGAGGACAAGACAAATCAGAACGCAGACGGAAGAACATTTCATTGCTATTACAACAATTCCATCAGATACAAGAATATACAGAGTATAAATGAATACTATTAGATTCGATAAATATTAGAGATTACAATAAATTACATAGCAGCGGAAAATAATACAAAACACAACTGAAAATAATACACGGATACAGAGCTTTCCGAGCATCGTCCCAGCTGTAGATCAGGATCCTGTGAATATAAATCTGCAAAACCAAAACTACTAGCTGCCTGTGTCGAAAATAAGGGCACCCAGAGTTTAGGTTAAAACAATAAACTCCAGGTCAGTCATGTGACTGGTGTGAGAACTAAAACAGTTATTTAAAACTTTACTTTAAAAGAGAGTAATTCAAGGGACTACGCCGTATAACACGGAACGGGTTTCCTCCCAAGAATACCAGTGCTTAGAATAAACAACACAATGCTTTTTCGAAAAATGAAGCTATTATAAGACCCAGGTCCCATCACACAATGCAACGCAAGCCGGAGGATAGGGTTTTAACTTATAACAGCCAAACATGCTTGGTACGTTTAAAACAAATCATTTGATACTATAATAAATGTATAGTGTCAAAACAATTTCAATCATAAATATAAATCATAGACGGCATAAGTGCCCCATACCACTATGTCGCCATACTAGGCTCTACAAATAAAGCCGAAATACACGTATTGGAAATTGGATTTCCATCATGAGTCGAGGCAAGGGGCAAGCTCCTCTCCGCTTTCGAGACACTCTAGCAAATGTCTCAGGACTACACACTCTGGGCAATCCTGGATCTTCAGGGCCGGTCCTCTCTTACGTTTGAGGATTGGCAATTCCTGAACACACGTTTCCCGGTCCTTACAGACCTAAAATCGAGGCGCCTTATCCAACAACCACAAAGGTGAAAAGTGTATAAATGTCAGGGCTGGTAAGTCACTGACACCACCAAAGCTAGAAAGAAACGTCGTTCTCACCCTGCAGTCCGTATCCCGTTTTTGACTCATACCGAGGTGTGAGGCTCGCTAATTCACGTTATACACAAAGCTACCACGTAGGCCATGCTTTGATCATCAACCACAAGACTTTGCTTTTCAACAGAAGCCTTGATCATTGCATCTTAGCGTGCCACACAGGCAATTCATGCCATGCGACTGATGTCCATCGATATACAACCTCTGAGCTCGTACGTCTCAGAGAAGGGCGTTAAGCAAAAGAATAAATTCTCCGCCGCCAAACAGATGTATATTTAATAGAAATCAATCAACACAGAATAAAATCCAATGTCCGACACACAATCCATTTACAAGTCCGTTCTGGGTCTGAACGAAACCGGAGGCACTTTCCTCGCATATCCATCCATCTCCAAGTACGTCTGGACGACCACCAACTATTTCCAACCTCTTGGGTGTACAGCCCAATCAGGATCGTCAGTAATTATCCAAACGATGTGAAGACTTCCGGCCTTCGACCACCGTCTTCATCTTCGACATATCGTCGAATCGGTTATTCAGAATGGGTATAAACCTGGACTTTCCGAACAACCCGCGTATATTAAAAACAAATGTTACACAAACACAACATACGCCTCATTCCAATCTAGCAGCCACTAACCGCAAATTAGCAAGAGAACAATTTCCCAAATATTAACCCCGAAGGCCGAAACCAACATCAGATCAATATCCAGGAGACCACTCTTCTTAACTAACCTACAGCTAGTTTCTAAATTCCACATTCTTAGGGAAAGGTTCCCATTAATTTTATCCAAGATAAATTCTTTAAAATTTATCCTTTAATCTTCCTTTGGATGTTATTTCAAACCAAATTATGGTTTTCCAAACTAGTCGAGATTAGCGAACCACACCGAAGTAATTATTTATTTTATTTCCCAATCCCAACCTATTCATCCCATGAAGCAAAACTGGTAATACTCTATATCTAACACCACAGTGTTGTCGGTAAAATTAATTACCATTTCACGTTCAAATCTAATTAAAGATTTAACTATCGCTTTGGAGAAAAACTGGTAATACTCCATTCTCGCTCACTTTCTATATTTGATAATTTAAATTATCAATTCACATTTCAATCTAATTGCAGATTCGTTAAAACTCCTTTTACTGGGTTAAAGAACTAATGTCATTTAAAACACAGTTCACGATAAACCCAAATCACATTCTATTTATTATCGGATTAAAGAACTAGTGTTATTTAAAACACAGTTCACGATAAACCCATGAATCAATTTATTTAAACCCATTTCAAATCCAATTTATTTATTTAAAAATAAATGGGTTTTAATTTCAGTTCAAAACTAGTTCATTTCTATAAAAATCTATTTTTATCTTTTTAAATTTGGAGTTTTTCATCCCAATTTTTCCCAAATCATTTCTTGTGATTTTACACAAATTATTGATATTTTTAATAATTTTATCAAGGCCCGTACAGTCGATTTCCATCAACGGCCATCGAACTGCACTTACAACGACCTTTCCCAAATTTGATTTGGACGTATCTCCAAATCCAACCATTAGATTTCAAATTCCCAATATTCGTTAGAAATCTCTTTTCGATACGAACCCAACGGTTCCGGTTTTAGGAGAATCCGACGGTCGGATCTCCCGTAATGTTCGTTTGAAATAAATGGTCGAAATTCACGAACTGCCGCGGCGCGGCGCGTTCCATTCAGGCCATTATATTATATATATAATATATATAATAAATATTTCGTCGATTTCTATTTAAATGGATTTTATAAATAGTTTTGAATTCGTTTCAAAAACAATTTCAACCTTTATTTCAAATTCAAATCAAAAATTTAATTTTCTATTATAAATCCTCTTTACTTTAATTTCTATTTGATTTCAATTCAAATCGATTTTAATTCGATTCGAATTCATTTTCTTTTCAATTCAATTCAATTCGAATTCGTTTTCTTCTCAATTCAATTCGAATTTGTTTTCTATTCGATTCAAATCAAATTCGTTATATATTCAATTGAAATCAAATTCGTTATATATTCAATTCGAATTCAATTCGTTTTCCATTCAAATCAAATTCGTTATGTATTCAATTGAAATCAAATTCGTTATATATTCAATTGAAATCAAATTCGTTATATATTCAATTCGAATTCAATTCGTTTTCCATTCAAATCAAATTCGTTATATATTCAATTGAAATCAAATTCGTTATATATTCAATTGAAATCAAATTCGTTATATATTCAATTTAATTCAAATTTCATTTCAAAATATTCGATTTCGAAATCACTTTTCAATATTCATTTTAAAATGAATAAAATCGATATAAATATCGTTCACGTCAAAATGGCGTCAATCTAATCAACACGGCTTCATATATTTCTATTTTCTAATATTCTATTTCAAATATTTCTTTTTCAAATATTCTATTTCGAATATTTCTATTTCAAATATTTCTATTTCAAATATTTCTATTTTTAAAATATTTCGTTCAACACATGACTAATCTCAACGGATGAGTACTGTCAACACATGAACCTTTATTTTATATTGATAAAGATGTAAATTTTATTATTAAAATATTTCGTTCAACACATGACTAATCTCAACGGATGAGTACGGTCAACACATGAACCTTTATTTTATAATATTCTTTATTTTTCAAATTGGAATAAGGCCCAATCAATTACCATATAGCGTTAACTATATGGATTCCATACCACACATGCATATAATAGCAACGATAAATAATCAACCATCATCCAAAGTGCACTACAATGTATAAGCATCAAATATAGATATCTAACGCTTATAACAGCCTGTCAATCAATCGATCGACATACAACTAATTATTGGGATTAGTGTATGCCGTATTTTATCCCAATACCCGTGTGAGGTTTCAAACAATCAAACACAGATTTTATTTGTGCAGTTGGGCGATGTGTAAAATTTATCGACCCAATCAATATCAGTCAAATCAGTGTATATAAACAAATCGGCCGATTTGTTTATAAATATTTATTTATTCACTTTCAAGTTAAAAATTATATTTTTAACGACCAAAATATTTTATTCAAACTATGAATATTCTATTCGGTTCATTTATTCAATAAAATGATATTTTTATTTCTCTAACATATTTAAGAAAATTTCGGCGGCATAACAGCACGATACTAGAAACGGGACAAGGCCTAGCCTTATCTCCGGTCTAGTGAAGGCCCACGCCATTCACACATCAATCAAATCAATTTCATTTCACCAAACAATTCAATTCAAACCAAATAATCTAACCAACTACACAACCAAACAATTAAACAAACAAGCCATCCATGGTCTGTGGATGACGGGTGTCGGGTGCTGCTAAGCACCGTCTGCATCCTAGTATATATATATATATAACTAGAAAAAGAAATTGAAGAGTGAGAAGTTCTCACCAATAGCTATTCCAACTCCACGACACTTCATTTAGAGAAATCATCGCCATTCTCGCCTTTTTGTCGCTTTCGTTGCCCGTAGCCACTATATAAAAAAAAATCACATTTTCACTTCGCTATTCAATATATAAAAATCGAATTTTTACTTCGCTGTTCAATATATAAAAATCGAATTTTTACTTCGCTATTCAATATATAAAAATCGAATTTTTACTTCGCTATTCAATATATAAAAATCGAATTTTTACTTCGCTATTCAATATATAAAATTCGAATTTTTACTTCGCTATTCAATATATAAAAATCCTATTTTTACACCGCTGCTATATAAAAAGATTTCGCCTTTTCAAATGTAAAGATTTCATCACTATAAAAAATCACCTCTTTATTTCAACGTATATATAATAAAAATCAGATTTTTATTTCGCTACATATACAAAGATGATATTTTTAATTCTCTACATAAATAAAAATCATATTTTTACATCTTCTATATAGTAAAGATAATATTTTTAATACTTTAAAAATATAAAAATCATATTTTTATAATCGTACACATAGAAAAATCATGTTTTCTATTCACGAGGAATTCATATTCAATCGAAGAACTTATTCATAGATTAAATACATATTTTTTTATAAATCAAAGACTGAAAGAGAGAAAGAAAAACTTACAGTAAAAATTTTCTAGGGTTTCAGGAGCAAAATCGAATTGGGGGAGGGTTTTTCGGGGTTGCGGAGGTGGGGCGAAGCGTCGTCGGTCTTCCATCGTGGGGGCGCGTTCGTGTCTGGACGGGGAGACAGGGTTGCGAGCAGGTAAGGGGAAGGAGAGGAAGGAGCGGAGAAGAAGAAGGGGGGGGGATGCTCTAGTGGGGCGCGCGTCGGAGATAGGGGGAGGCGACGGGGGTTATCGGGGATCGATCCCGATTTTTTTTTTAATATCTGTTTCGAAATGAAGAAGAGGGGGGCCAGAGGAAATAAAGGACAGGAAGGAGGGATTTTAATTTTTTTTAATTTATTTAATTATTTAATTTGCAAAAAGTTGACTTTTACATACGACCTCTAAACGAGGCCCACCGCCTGTCGTCCATAGCTAATTACCCCCATTCATAACACAATGGGATATGTATCGTAGGCTGATTCAATAGTTACAATCAGTTTCCGTCAAAATCAACATATAACTCTATATATTGAATTTGAACGCGCATTTCAATTTACCGGGGTCACATACGAACTCTATAAATCCCTAAAAAATATTTTCTAGCTTTGTATTGACGATACGGACCTAACAAAACTAGTTTCGTTGAATTCTAAGACCGTTGGAAAAATGGCCATTTTCTAGTCGATTAAAATCAACTAAAACTGGTCAAACGCGTTTTCCTTTGCAACGCTCACATATTGATTCGAAAAATTATGAAATTTGGAATCTAGCAATAATTTGACATCACGGACCCAACAAAAGTGGTTTCGTCGAAATCCGAGGTCATTTGCAAAATTCCCATTTTTAAGGGCCTGAATTCCATAGCGACTATTCAGAATTTTCAACTGGACATATCTTTTGATTCCCGCTATGAAATTTCGATTTTTCGGATTCGTTGGAAAGATATTATCAATTAGATCCTAATGTTTTTGGTTTCACTAAAATCCGGATTGTTTTGCACCCGGTACATTCAATTGAAGTTTGAAATCGAATTATCGAACTACCACGCCATTTTCAATTCCCTTTATAATTATATATAATTAATTATATTCTAACGACGACGTATATAATATATACGTTCTAAATATATTCAAAATAAATTTCTCGTCATTATTATTTAAAATAATCTATTTTAAATATTCAAAATTCATTAAAATTGCCAAAACAAAAATTTTAAACTGGCCCAGATTTTCCGGGTTATTACAATCTCCCCCACTTAAAACTTTTCGTCCTCGAAAAGGAACGAAGTCGAAAGTGGTTTGATTAATCAGCTCTACGTTCGATCTGGCTTCCATTCTCCAACTTTTCAGTTTCTGAGAATTTTCAAATTTTTCAAAAATTTGGCTAACACCCTAAATTTTCGAAAAATTTCGCCATAACCTCCCCTGCACCGGGAGCCACGGGAAAATCCCGAAATTGCCATATAGGCCTTCTGATCTCAAAAAGAAAAAGGAAAAGCCAAGCGGCTAGCCAATCTGCTCATAAAATCATCATCACCCAAACAAAACAGTAAATTATAGTAAACATGTACCTATTTGTCGGGCAAACAAATTTTATTCTTCGGCTCTAGCCTCCTTGCTATGACCTGTTCAATGTAAGTACATGTATATGCAAGCAAATGCGACTAATTTTCAATACAATTCAATATTTGGTTCAATTAGGCATAATGGTTCAAAATTCAATTAGGCAACAATAATCAAACAACACAATCATCAATCAATTAGTGAATTAGAGTTTCAAATTCATAATTTTTATATATAGTCAAAAAATCATGTTTTGGTGCCAATTCACAACAATGTGTTCTAGCTATATTTTGGTTCTCACACCAGTCTAATGGAAATATATAGATATCATACCTTCGAAACACGAACACAAATTCTGATGATGATATATCAATCATCAGAATCATCTCCGGGTGTCTAGAATGTGATTCTATATCTATCCAGTATATTAAAATTTCGAATATACGTTCATGACGCGTATATGCAAAACCCTTATATACTCGATTGTCCATATTTAAAATAAATAAATAATCAAATACGTATAAAACGATTTAAATTTCAAAATAAATTTGTTTTCATTTGAAAAATATACTCTTCACACTCGTTCTAGGATATTACTGATCCTATCTCTAACGAGTCATTCTAATTGGATATTACTAATCCAATATCTGATGAATTCTTTCGTTCGGTTCTAATGTGTCTTGTTCTCGAGCTCTGTAAACCAAAGCTCTGATACCAAATGTAGCGACCCGAACTTCCCCGGTCTCCGAAGAGATGAGAAAGAACGAATTACTGTGTGGACAAGACAAATCAGAACGCAGACGGAAGAACATTTCACTGCTATTACAACCATTCCATCAGATACAAGAATATACAGAGTATAAATGAATACTATTACATTCGATAAATATCAGAGATTACAATAAATTACATAGCAGCGGAAAATAATACAAAACACAACTGAAAATAATACACGGATACAGAGCTTTCTGAGCATCGTCCCAGCTGTAAATCAGGATCCTGTGAATATAAATCTGCAAAACCAAAACTACTAGCTGCCCATGTCGAAAATAAGGGCACCCAGAGTTTAGGTTAAAACAATAAACTCCAGGTCAGTCATGTGACTGGTGTGAGAACTAAAACAGTTATTTAAAACTTTACTTTAAAAGAGAGTAATTCAAGGGACCACGCCGTATAACACGGAACGAGTTTCCTCCCAAGAATACCAGTGCTTAGAATAAACAACGCAATGCTTTTTCGAAAAATGAAGCTATTATAAGACCCAGGTCCCATCACACAATGCAACGCAAGCCGGAGGATAGGGTTTTACCTTATAACAGCCAAACATGCTTGGTACGTTTAAAACAAATCATTTGATACTATAATAAGTGTATAGTGTCAAAACAATTTCAATCATAAATATAAATCATAGACGGCATAAGTGCCCCATACCACTATGTCGCCATACTAGGCTCTACAAATAAAGCCGAAATACACGTATTGGAAATTGGATTTACATCATGAGTCGAGGCAAGGGGCAAGCTCCTCTCCGCTTTCGAGACACTCTAGCAAATGTCTCAGGACTACACACTCTGGGCAATCCTGGATCTTTAGGGCCGGTCCTCTCTTACATTTGAGGATTGACAATTCCTGAACACACGTTTCCCGGTCCTTACAGACCTAAAATCGAGGCACCTCATCCAACAACCACAAAGGTGAAAAGTATATAAATGTCAGGGTTGGTAAGTCACTGACACCACCAAAGCTTGAAAGAAACGTCGTGCTCTCCCTGCAGTCCGTATCCCGTTTTTGACTCATACCAAGGTGTGAGGCTCGCGAATTCACGTTATACACAAAGCTGCCACGTAGGCCGTGCTTTGATCATCAACCACAAGACTTTGCTTTTCAACATAAGCCTTGATCATTGCATCTTAGCGTGCCACACAGGCAATTCATGCCATGCGACTGATGTCCATCGATATACAACCTCTGAGCTCGTACGTCTCAGAGAAGGGCGTTAAGCAAAAGAATAAATTCTCCGCCGCCAAACAGATGTATATTTAATAGAAATCAATCAACACAGAATAAAATCCAATGTCCGACACACAATCCATTTACAAGTCCGTTCTAGGTCTGAACGAAACCGGAGGCACTTTCCTAGCATATCCATCCATCTCCAAGTACGTCTGGACGACCACCAACTATTTCCATCCTCTTGGGTGTACAACCCAATCAGGATCGTCAGTAATTATCCAAACGATGTGAAGACTTCCGGCCTTCGACCACCGTCTTCATCTTCGACATATCGTCGAATCGGTTTTTCATAATGGGTATAAACCCGGACTTTCCGAACAACCCGCGTATATTAAAAACAAATGTTACACAAACACAACATACGCCTCATTCCAATCCAGCAGCCACTAACCGCAAATTAGCAAGAGAACAATTTCCCAAATATTAACCCCGAAGGCCGAAACCAATATCAGATCAATATCCAGGAGACCACTCTTCTTAACTAACCTACAGCTAGTTTCTAAATTCCACATTCTTAGGGAATGGTTCCCATTAATTTTATCCAAGATAAATTCTTTAAAATTTATCCTTTAATCTTCCTTTGGATGTTATTTCAAACCAAATTATGGTTTTCCAAACTAGTCGAGATTAGCGAGTGTAAAAACCCGCAACTTCCCCGTAAAGGAAAGCGTCGGATAGTTCGAGAACAAGCCACAACAGAACGCATACAGAAGAACATTTCACTGTATATTACAACAATGCATCAGATTACAAGAATATACAGAGTATAAACGAATATTACACAGAAATATCAGAGATTTAAATTACATTTAAATACATAGCAGCGGAAAATAATACAATACACAACTAGAAGAGATATACGGATACCAAGCTTTCCGGATATCATTCCAGCTGTAAACCAGGATCCTGTGAATATAAATCTGCAAAACCCAAAACTACTAGCTGCCCGTGTCAAAATAAGGGCACCCAGAGTTTAGGTTAAAACAATAAACTCCAGGTCAGTCATGTGACTGGTGTGAGAACTAAAACAGTTATTATTCTTTATCTTAAAGTTAGGTAAATCAAGGGACCACGCCGTATAACACGGAACGGGTTTCCTCCCAAGAATACCAGTGCATAAAACAAACAGCGAAATGCTAAATAAAGAAAAATGAAGCTATTATAAGACCCAGGTCCCATCACACAATGCAACGCAAGCCGGAGGATAGGGTTTTTACCTTATAATAGCCAAGAATGCTTGATACGTTTTAAACAAATCATTTGATACTATATAAGTGCATAGTGTATAAAACAACTTCGAATCATAAGTATCAATCATAGGCGGCATGAATGCCCCATCCCACTATGTCACCATACTAGGTTCTACAATTAAAACCGCAAATGTCACGTATTTGGAAATTGGATTTCCGTCTATGAACCGAGGCAAAAGATAGTCCTCAACCGATTCGTGACTCTCTAGCCCGAGCCACAGGATCAGAACGCATCAACCCTTTAGATCGTCAGGGCCGGTCCACCGATGTGGATTATTATGCCTGAACACTACGTCTCCCCACCCTATGGGGTGTAAGTCTGGTCCGTCAGCCGACCAGAATGCATCGGCCGAAACCGATATAACCGAGGCGCCTCGCAACAGCAACAACCACATAAGTCAAACTCGTCAGGGCGTGTAAAACCACTGACGCCACTTCTAGCTAGAAAGAAACGCAAGTCCTCCCTGATGTCCTCTCCCGTTTTTGGTTCACAACCGGGGTGCGAGGCTCGCGAATTCACGTTACACAAAGCTGTACCACACAGGCTGTGCTTTGATCATCACCACAAGACTTTGCTTTTCAACAGAAGCCTCGATCAATTTCCACTTAGGCATGCCACACAGGCAATTCACTCCATGCGTTTGATATCCATCAATATATAACCCCTGAGCTCGTACGTCTCAGAGAAGGGCGTTAAGCAAGAGAATAAATTCTCCGCCGCCAAACAGATATATATTTAATAGAAATCAAACACACAGACTAAAATCCAATGTCAGACACACAGTCCATTTACAAGTCCGTTCTGGGTCTGAACGAAACCGGAGGCACCTAGTACCCCGCATATCCATCGATCTCCAAGTACGTCTGGACGATCACCAACTGTTTCCATCTTCTTGGGTGTACAGCCCAATCAAGATCATCAGTAATCACCCAAACGACGTGAAGACTTCTGGTCTTCGACCACCGTCTTCATCTTCGACACCACGTCGAATCAGTTATTCAGAATGGGACAAACCCGGTCTTTCTGAATAACTCGCGTATATATTATAAAAGTGTTACACAAACACAACATACGCCTCATTCCAATTCAGAATATTCTTTTATTCAAATATTCCTATACTTTGGGAAAAGTTCCCATTAATTTTATCCAAGATAAATTCTTTAAATTTATTCTTTAATCTCCTTTGAATATCAATTCAAACTAGTCGGGATTAGCGAACCGCACCGAAGTAATCATTTATTTTATTTCCCAATCCCAACCTATTCATCCCATGAAGTAAAACTGGTAGTACTTCATATCTAACACCACAGTGTTATCGGTAATTCAATTACCATTTCACGTTCAAATCTAATTAAAGATTTAATTATCGCCTGGAGTAAAACTGGTGATACTCCATTCTCGATCATTTCAATCTTAATTAAAGATTCATTAAAACTCCACTTAGTTTTAATCTTCAACTGGGTTAAAGAATCAGTGTCATTTAAAACACGGTTCACGATAAACCCAAAATCACATTCCATTAATTATCGGGTTAAAGAACGAGTGTTATTTAAAACACTGTTCACGATAAACCCAAAAATCAATACCAATTCAATTCCAATTAAATATCATTTAATTGGTACACTTCATTAAATCTAAAATAAAAAGATTTAATCTTTTCACAACTGGGTTCAAGAACAGTGTTAGTGAAGACACCACTCACGACAAACCCAAATCACATTTGATATTCAATACAAGGCTCTGAATAGAAAATATCCCGGCTTATATTCAATATCAAATTCTACGGTTAACAAATGTCGTATTGAAATAACGATATAAATGTATATCTTTCAAATTTCCATAACAACACCTGTATAATCACGAATTCCAACATCGAAATATTCCGAAGACAATTTCGATTCAAATCCACTCCAATGCAATCATTGGAAATTTTGGTTATTTTCAAAACCCTTTTCAAATTCAATTTATTTATTTAAAAATAAATAGAATTATAATTCTAGTTCAAAACTAGTTCATTTCGATAAAAATCTATTTTTATCTTTTCAAACATGCAGTTTTTCATCCCAAATCTTCACAAATCATTTCTTATGATTTTACACAAATTATTACTATTTTTAATAATTTTACCAAGGCCTGTACAGTCAATTTCCATCAATGGCCATCGAACTGCACTTACAGCGACCTTTTTCAAATTTGATTCGGACATAATTCCAAATCCAACCGTTAGATTTCAAATTTCTAACATTCGCTAGAAAGCTCTTTTCGATACGAACCCAACGGTTCCGGTTTTAGGAGAATCCGACGGTCGGATCTCCCGTAACGTCCATTTGAAATCAATGGTCGAAATTCACGAACTGCCGCGGCGCGGCGCGTTCTATTCAGGCCATTATATTATATATATATATTATATATAATATATACTTCGTCGATTTTCTATTCAAAACGAATTATATAAATAGTTTTAAAATTCGTTTCAAAATCTATTTCCACTTCCATTTCAATTCAAAGCAAAATTGAATTCTTCTTTATAAATTCGTTTCAATGTTCATTTCTATTCAATTCAAATTTCAATTCAATTTAATTCATTTCAATCCACTTTCAATTCAATTTGAATTCGTTTTCAATTCAATTCATTTCGAAATCACTTTCAATTCAATTCATTTCGAAATCACTTTCAATTCAATTCATTTCGAAATCACTTTCAATTCAATTCATTTCGAAATCACTTAAAATTGATATAAATATCGTTCACGTCAAAATGGCGTCAATCTAATCAACACGGCTTCATATATTCCTATTTTCAAATATTCTATTTCAAATATTTCTTTTTCAAAACTGGAATGAGGCCCAATCAATTACCATATAATGTTAATTATATGGATTTTCATACAACACATGTATAATAGCACTGAAAAATAATCAACCATCAACCAAAGTGCACTACACTGTATAAGCATCAAATATAGATATCTAACGCTTATAACAGCCTGTCAATCCATCGATCGACATATTTAATCAATCAGGATGAGTGAACTTCAAATTTCATCCCAACACCCGTGTGGGGTTTCAAACAATCAAACACATATTTTATTTGTGCAGTTGGGCGATGTGTAAAATTTATCGACCCAATCAATGTCCTTCAAATAGGTGTACATAAACAAACCGTCCGGTTTGTAAATGAATATTTTATTTTATTCACTTTCACTATATTCATATTCACGTTAAAAATTATATTTTTAACGATAAAACATTTTATTCCAACATATGAATTTCTATTATTCATTTACACAATAAAATGATATTTTTATTTTCTAACATATTTTAGAAAATTTCGGCGGCATAACGGCACGATACTAGAAACGGGACGAGGCCTAGCCTTATCCCCGGTCTAGTGAAGGCCCACGCCATTCACACATCAATCAAAATCACCAAACAACCAAATTCAAATCAAATCATATAACTAAGCTATGCAACCAAACAAACAAGTCCATGGTCTGTGGACGATTGTGTCGGGTGCTACTAAGCACCGTCTGCATCCTAGTATATACATATAAATAGAAATGAAATTGAAAGGTGAGAAATTCTCACATATAGCTATCCTAGCTCCACGGCACTTCATTGATAGAAATCTTCATCGCTATCGCATCTTTGTCATCTTCGTTGCCCGGATCCTCTACATATGTAAAAATCGAATTTTTGACTTCGTTATTCAATATATAAAAATCGAATTTTTAGTTCGCTATTCAATATATAAAAATCGAATTTTTAGTTCGCTATTCAATATATAAAAATCGAATTTTTAGTTCGCTATTCAATATATAAAAATCGAATTTTTAGTTCGCTATTCAATATATAAAAATCTGATTTCTACTTCTAAAAGTTCAAATCCTTTCCTTTTTAAAATCTAGATCTTTTTCTTTTTAAAATCTAAATCTTTTTCTTTTTTTCTTAAAATAAAAGTCAGTTTTAAAACCCTTTCAAAATCAGCTTTTAAATGCTTTTTAAAAAAAACAGTTTTTCTTTTTAAAAATCAGAATTTACTTATTTAAATAAAATCAGTTTTTAGCTTAAATTAAAATCAGTTTTAAATTACTTTTAAAATCAGTTTTTACTTTTAATTAAAATTTCAGTTTTAACCTAATTAAATTTCAGTTTTAACCTAATTAAAATTTTAGTTTTAACCTAATTAAATTTCAGTTTTTACCTAATTAAAATTTCAGTTTTAACCTAATTAAATTTCAGTTTTTACCTAATTAAAATTTCAGTTTTAACCTAATTAAATTTCAGTTTTAACCTAATTAAATTTCAGTTTTTTTTTATAAGCAGAAAAATTAGTTTTAAAATGAAAATTAAAAATTAAAAATTATAAAACTTACTTTGCCAAAATCGAAGTTGCGGAAAAAGGGGGGGTCTTCACCGCGGTTGAGGAGGTCTTGGTCGGAGGAGAGGGCGTCTGAGGGGGGGGAGGTCCTGCTGGCGGTCGGCAGCCTAGTGGCTCAGCGGCGGAATTAGGAGATGTGGTCTTCGATTAGACGGTGGAGGAGAGGAGAGCTAGAGCGCGGTTTCCAGCATCGAGGAGGAGGGGGGCTCCGGCAACAACCTCGCGGTGGTGGCCCACCCGCGATGGCGGCGCGGCGATGAACGTCGACGGAGGGGGGGGGCTCCGTCCTTTTCTTCCTTTCTTTCTCTTTTTTTTTTAGATTCTGAGAAAAAAATAAACGGGGGGGGGGGGGCCAAAGTTAAAGGGGGAAAATATATATATATTTTTTTATTATTTAATTATTAAAAAGTTGACTTTCACATACGACCTCTAAACGAGGTCCACCGCCTGTCACCCATAGCGTTTCACCCCCATTCCGAACACAATGGGATATGTACCGCAAGCTGAATCGACCGTTTCGATCAGTTTCCGTTGCATTTACATTTAAATCATTCTATTGAATTTTAAACGTACATTTCAATTTACCGGGGTCACATACTAACTCTAAAAATCCCTTAAAAATATTTTCTAGCTCCGTATTGACGATACGGTCCTAACAAAACTAGTTTCGTCGAATTCTGAGACCGTTGGAAAAATGGCCAATTTCCAGTCGATTAAAATCAACTGAAACTGGTCAAACGCGTTTTCCTTTGCCACGCTCACATATTGATTCGAAAAATTATGAAATTTGAAACCTAGCAATAACTTGACATCACGGACCCAACAAAACTGGTTTCGTCGAAATCCGAGGTCATTTGCAAAATGTCCATTTTTAAGGGCCTGAATTCCATAGCGACTATTCAGAATTTTCAACTGGACATATCTTTTGATTCCCGCTACGAACTTTTGATTTTTCGGATTCGTTGGAAAGATATTCACTATTAGATTCCATTATTTTTGGTTTCACTAAAATCCGGATTGTTTTGCACCCGGTACATTCAATTGAAGTTTGAAATCGAATTATCGAACTACCGCGCCATTTTCAATTCTATTTATAATTATATATAAATATTTATATTCTAACGACGACGTATAATATATACGATCGAATTATATTCAAAATAAATTTCTCGTCGATTTTATTTAAAATAATTCATTTTAAATAATCAAAATTCGCTAAAATTGCCAAAATAAAAATTTCAAACTGGCTCGCATTTTACGGGTTGTTACAATCTCCCCCACTTAAAACTTTTCGTCCCCGAAAAGGAACAAAGTCGAAAGTGGTTTGATTAATCAACACTATGCTCGATCAGGCTTCCATTCTCCAACTCTTTAGTTTCTGAGAATTTTCAAAATTTCAAAAATTTGGCTAACACCCTAAATTTTTGAAAAATTTCGCCATAACCTCCCCTGCAATGGGAGCATCGGGGAATTTCAAATAGCTTCCCCGGTCCTTCAGATCTCAAAAAGAAAAAGAAAAAGCCAAGCGGCTAGCCAATAGGCTCACAAAATCATCATCACCCAAACAAAACAGTAAATTATGTAGTAAACATGTACCTATTTGTCGGGCAAACAAATTTTATTCTCTGCTCTAGCCTCCTTGCTATGACCTGTTCAATATAAGTATATGTATATGCAAGCAAATGCGACCGATTTTCAAAACAATTCAATATTTGATTCAATTAGGCATAATAGCTAAGAATTAGCAAACCAATAAACAAACAACCAAAACATCAATCAATTAGTGAATTATCATTTGAAATTCATAATTTTGATACATACACAAAAATCATGTTTTTGATGCCAAATCACAACAATAGGCCATATCTAATCATTGGTTCTCACACCAGTCTAATGGAAATATATAGATGTTACACGTTCGTCACTCGAATATAAATTCTGATGATGATATATCAATCATCAGAATCACCCCCGGGCGACTAGGGTATAATTCTATATCTATCCAGTATATTAAAATTTCGAATACACGCGGATCAGACGTATACGCAAAATCTGTATATACTGGATTGTCCATATCAATATAAATAGATAATCAAATACGAATAATTGATTTTAAATTTTCAAAACAAAATTGTTTTCATTTTAAAAATATTCTCTTCACACTCGTTCTAGGATACTGCTGATCCCATCTCTAACGAGTCATCCCCATTGGATATTACTAATCCAATATCTGATGAATTCTTTCGTACAGTTCTAATGTGTCTTGTTCTCTGAGCTTTGTAAACCAAAGCTCTGATACCACGTGTAAAAACCCGCAACTTCCCCATAAAGGAAAGCGTCGGATAGTTCGAGAACAAGCCACAACAGAACGCATACAGAAGAACATTTCACTGTATATTACAACAATGCATCAGATTACAAGAATATACAGAGTATAAACGAATATTACTCAGAAATATCAGAGATTTAAATTACATTTAAATACATAGCAGCGGAAAATAATACAATACACAACTAGAAGAGATATACGGATACCAAGCTTTCCGGATATCATTCCAGCTGTAAACCAGGATCCTGTGAATATAAATCTGCAAAACCCAAAACTACTAGCTGCCCGTGTCAAAATAAGGGCACCCAGAGTTTAGGTTAAAACAATAAACTCCAGGTCAGTCATGTGACTGGTGTGAGAACTAAAACAGTTATTATTCTTTATCTTAAAGTTAGGTAAATCAAGGGACCACGCCGTATAACACGGAACGGGTTTCCTCCCAAGAATACCAGTGCATAAAACAAACAGCGCAATGCTAAATAAAGAAAAATGAAGCAATTATAAGACCCAGGTCCCATCACACAATGCAACGCAAGCCGGAGGATAGGGTTTTTACCTTATAATAGCCAAGAATGCTTGATACGTTTAAAACAAATCATTTGATACTATATAAGTGCATAGTGTATAAAACAACTTCGAATCATAAGTATCAATCATAGGCGGCATGAATGCCCCATCCCACTATGTCACCATACTAGGTTCTACAATTAAAACCGCAAATGTCACGTATTTGGAAATTGGATTTCCGTCTATGAACCGAGGCAAAAGATAGTCCTCAACCGATTCGTGACTCTCTAGCCCGAGCCACAGGATCAGAACGCATCAACCCTTTAGATCGTCAGGGCCGGTCCACCGATGTGGATTATTATGCCTGAACACTACGTCTCCCCACCCTATGGGGTGTAAGTCTGGTCCGTCAGCCGACCAGAATGCATCGGCCGAAACCGATATAACCGAGGCGCCTCGCAACAGCAACAACCACATAAGTCAAACTCGTCAGGGCGTGTAAAACCACTGACGCCACTTCTAGCTAGAAAGAAACGCAAGTCCTCCCTGATGTCCTCTCCCGTTTTTGTTTCACAACCGGGGTGCGAGGCTCGCGAATTCACGTTACACAAAGCTGTGCCACACAGACTGTGCTTTGATCATCACCACAAGACTTTGCTTTTCAACAGAAGCCTCGATCAATTTCCACTTAGGCATGCCACACAGGCAATTCACTCCATGCGTTTGATATCCATCAATATATAACCCCTGAGCTCGTACGTCTCAGAGAAGGGCGTTAAGCAAGAGAATAAATTCTCCGCCGCCAAACAGATATATATTTAATAGAAATCAAACACACAGACTAAAATCCAATGTCAGACACACAGTCCATTTACAAGTCCGTTCTGGGTCTGAACGAAACCGGAGGCACCTAGTACCCCGCATATCCATCGATCTCCAAGTACGTCTGGACGATCACCAACTGTTTCCATCTTCTTGGGTGTACAGCCCAATCAAGATCATCAGTAATCACCCAAACGACGTGAAGACTTCTGGTCTTCGACCACCGTCTTCATCTTCGACACCACGTCGAATCAGTTATTCAGAATGGGACAAACCCGGTCTTTCTGAATAACTCGCGTATATATTATAAAAGTGTTACACAAACACAACATACGCCTCATTCCAATTCAGAATATTCTTTTATTCAAATATTCCTATACTTTGGGAAAAGTTCCCATTAATTTTATCCAAGATAAATTCTTTAAATTTATTCTTTAATCTCCTTTGAATATCAATTCAAACTAGTCGGGATTAGCGAACCGCACCGAAGTAATCATTTATTTTATTTCCCAATCCCAACCTATTCATCCCATGAAGTAAAACTGGTAGTACTTCATATCTAACACCACAGTGTTATCGGTAATTCAATTACCATTTCACGTTCAAATCTAATTAAAGATTTAATTATCGCTTGGAGTAAAACTGGTGATACTCCATTCTCGATCATTTCAATCTTAATTAAAGATTCATTAAAACTCCACTTAGTTTTAATCTTCAACTGGGTTAAAGAATCAGTGTCATTTAAAACACGGTTCACGATAAACCCAAAATCACATTCCATTAATTATCGGGTTAAAGAACGAGTGTTATTTAAAACACTGTTCACGATAAACCCAAAAATCAATACCAATTCAATTCCAATTAAATATCATTTAATTGGTACACTTCATTAAATCTAAAATAAAAAGATTTAATCTTTTCACAACTGGGTTCAAGAACAGTGTTAGTGAAGACACCACTCACGACAAACCCAAATCACATTTGATATTCAATACAAGGCTCTGAATAGAAAATATCCCGGCTTATATTCAATATCAAATTCTACGATTAACAAATGTCGTATTGAAATAACGATATAAATGTATATCTTTCAAATTTCCATAACAACACCTGTATAATCACGAATTCCAACATTGAAATATTCCGAAGACAATTTCGATTCAAATCCACTCCAATGCAATCATTGGAAATTTTGGTTATTTTCAAAACCCTTTTCAAATTCAATTTATTTATTTAAAAATAAATAGAATTATAATTCTAGTTCAAAACTAGTTCATTTCGATAAAAATCTATTTTTATCTTTTCAAACATGCAGTTTTTCATCCCAAATCTTCACAAATCATTTCTTATGATTTTACACAAATTATTACTATTTTTAATAATTTTATCAAGGCCTGTACAGTCAATTTCCATCAATGGCCATCGAACTGCACTTACAGCGACCTTTTTCAAATTTGATTCGGACATAATTCCAAATCCAACCGTTAGATTTCAAATTTCTAACATTCGCTAGAAAGCTCTTTTCGATACGAACCCAACGGTTCCGGTTTTAGGAGAATCCGACGGTCGGATCTCCCGTAACGTCCATTTGAAATCAATGGTCGAAATTCACGAACTGCCGCGGCGCGGCGCGTTCTATTCAGGCCATTATATTATATATATAATATATATAATATATACTTCGTCGATTTTCTATTCAAAACGAATTATATAAATAGTTTTAAAATTCGTTTCAAAATCTATTTCCACTTCCATTTCAATTCAAAGCAAAATTGAATTCTTCTTTATAAATTCGTTTCAAAGTTCATTTCTATTCAATTCAAATTTCAATTCAATTTGAATTCATTTCAATCCACTTTCAATTCAATTTGAATTCGTTTTCAATTCAATTCATTTCGAAATCACTTTCAATTCAATTCATTTCGAAATCACTTTCAATTCAATTCATTTCGAAATCACTTTCAATTCAATTCATTTCGAAATCACTTAAAATTGATATAAATATCGTTCACGTCAAAATGGCGTCAATCTAATCAACACGGCTTCATATATTCCTATTTTCAAATATTCTATTTCAAATATTTCTTTTTCAAAACTGGAATGAGGCCCAATCAATTACCATATAATGTTAATTATATGGATTTTCATACAACACATGTATAATAGCACTGAAAAATAATCAACCATCAACCAAAGTGCACTACACTGTATAAGCATCAAATATAGATATCTAACGCTTATAACAGCCTGTCAATCCATCGATCGACATATTTAATCAATCAGGATGAGTGAACTTCAAATTTCATCCCAACACCCGTGTGGGGTTTCAAACAATCAAACACATATTTTATTTGTGCAGTTGGGCGATGTGTAAAATTTATCGACCCAATCAATGTCCTTCAAATAGGTGTACATAAACAAACCGTCCGGTTTGTAAATGAATATTTTATTTTATTCACTTTCACTATATTCATATTCACGTTAAAAATTATATTTTTAACGATAAAACATTTTATTCCAACATATGAATTTCTATTATTCATTTACACAATAAAATGATATTTTTATTTTCTAACATATTTTAGAAAATTTCGGCGGCTTAACGGCACGATACTAGAAACGGGACGAGGCCTAGCCTTATCCCTGGTCTAGTGAAGGCCCACGCCATTCACACATCAATCAAAATCACCAAACAACCAAATTCAAATCAAATCATATAACTAAGCTATGCAACCAAACAAACAAGTCCATGGTCTGTGGACGATTGTGTCGGGTGCTACTAAGCACCGTCTGCATCCTAGTATATACATATAAATAGAAATGAAATTGAAAGGTGAGAAATTCTCACATATAGCTATCCTAGCTCCACGACACTTCATTGATAGAAATCTTCATCGCTATCGCATCTTTGTCATCTTCGTTGCCCGGATCCTCTACATATGTAAAAATCGAATTTTTGACTTCGTTATTCAATATATAAAAATCGAATTTTTAGTTCGCTATTCAATATATAAAAATCGAATTTTTAGTTCGCTATTCAATATATAAAAATCGAATTTTTAGTTCGCTATTCAATATATAAAAATCGAATTTTTAGTTCGCTATTCAATATATAAAAATCTGATTTCTACTTCTAAAAGTTCAAATCCTTTCCTTTTTAAAATCTAGATCTTTTTCTTTTTAAAATCTAAATCTTTTTCTTTTTTTCTTAAAATAAAAGTCAGTTTTAAAACCCTTTCAAAATCAGCTTTTAAATGCTTTTTAAAAAAAACAGTTTTTCTTTTTAAAAATCAGAATTTACTTATTTAAATAAAATCAGTTTTTAGCTTAAATTAAAATCAGTTTTAAATTACTTTTAAAATCAGTTTTTACTTTTAATTAAAATTTCAGTTTTAACCTAATTAAATTTTAGTTTTAACCTAATTAAAATTTTAGTTTTAACCTAATTAAATTTCAGTTTTTACCTAATTAAAATTTCAGTTTTAACCTAATTAAATTTCAGTTTTTACCTAATTAAAATTTCAGTTTTAACCTAATTAAATTTCAATTTTAACCTAATTAAATTTCAGTTTTTTTTTATAAGCAGAAAAATTAGTTTTAAAATGAAAATTAAAAATTATAAAACTTACTTTGCCAAAATCGAAGTTGCGGAAAAAGGGGGGGTCTTCACCGCGGTTGAGGAGGTCTTGGTCGGAGGAGAGGGCGTCTGAGGGGGGGAGGTCCTGCTGGCGGTCGGCAGCCTAGTGGCTCAGCGGCGGAATTAGGAGATGTGGTCTTCGATTAGACGGTGGAGGAGAGGAGAGCTAGAGCGCGGTTTCCAGCATCGAGGAGGAGGGGGGCTCCGGCAATAACCTCGCGGTGGTGGCCCACCCGCGATGGCGGCGCGGCGATGAACGTCGACGGGGGGGGGGGGGGGCTCCGTCCTTTTCTTCCTTTCTTTCTCTTTTTTTTTTTAGATTCTGAGAAAAAAATAAACGGGGGGGGGCCAAAGTTAAAGGGGGAAAATATATATATATATATATTTTTATTTAATTATTAAAAAGTTGACTTTCACATACGACCTCTAAACGAGGTCCACCGCCTGTCACCCATAGCGTTTCACCCCCATTCCGAACACAATGGGATATGTACCGCAAGCTGAATCGACCGTTTCGATCAGTTTCCGTTGCATTTACATTTAAATCATTCTATTGAATTTTAAACATACATTTCAATTTACCGGGGTCACATACTAACTCTAAAAATCCCTTAAAAATATTTTCTAGCTCCGTATTGACGATACGGTCCTAACAAAACTAGTTTCGTCGAATTCTGAGACTGTTGGAAAAATGGCCAATTTCCAGTCGATTAAAATCAACTGAAACTGGTCAAACGCGTTTTCCTTTGCCACGCTCACATATTGATTCGAAAAATTATGAAATTTGAAACCTAGCAATAACTTGACATCACGGACCCAACAAAACTGGTTTCGTCGAAATCCGAGGTCATTTGCAAAATGTCCATTTTTAAGGGCCTGAATTCCATAGCGACTATTCAGAATTTTCAACTGGACATATCTTTTGATTCCCGCTACGAACTTTTGATTTTTCGGATTCGTTGGAAAGATATTCACTATTAGATTCCATTATTTTTGGTTTCACTAAAATCCGGATTGTTTTGCACCCGGTACATTCAATTGAAGTTTGAAATCGAATTATCGAACTACCGCGCCATTTTCAATTCTATTTATAATTATATATAAATATTTATATTCTAACGACGACGTATAATATATACGATCGAATTATATTCAAAATAAATTTCTCGTCGATTTTATTTAAAATAATTCATTTTAAATAATCAAAATTCGCTAAAATTGCCAAAATAAAAATTTCAAACTGGCTCGCATTTTACGGGTTGTTACAGCAAACCACACCGAAGTAATTATTTATTTTATTTCCCAATCCCAACCTATTCATCCCATGAAGCAAAACTGGTAATACTCCATATCTAACACCACAGTGTTGTCGGTAAAATTAATTACCATTTCAATTTCAAATCTAATTAAAGATTTAATTATCGCTTTGGAGCAAAACTGGTAGTACTCCATTCTCGCTCAGTTTCTATATTTGACAATTTAAACTATCAATTCACATTTCAATCTAATTGCAGATTCGTTAAAACTCCTTTTACTAGGTTAAAGAACTAATGTCATTTGAAACACAGTTCACGATAAACCCAAATCACATTCTATTTATTATCGGATTAAAGAACTAGTGTTATTTAAAACACAGTTCACGATAAACCCATGAATCAATTTATTTAAACCCATTTCAAATCCAATTTATTTATTTAAAAATAAATGGGTTTTAATTTCAGTTCAAAATTAGTTCATTTCGATAAAAATCTATTTTTATCTTTTCAAATATGGAGCTTTTCATCCCAATTTTTCCCAAATCATTTCTTGTGATTTTACACAAATTATTGATATTTTTAATAATTTTATCAAGGCCCGTACAGTCGATTTCCATCAACGGCCATCGAACTGCACTTACAACGACCTTTCCAAAATTTGATTTGGACGTATCTCCAAATCCAACCGTTAGATTTCAAATTCCCAATATTCGTTAGAAAGCTCTTTTCGATACGAACCCAACGGTTCCGGTTTTAGGAGAATCCGACGGTCGGATCTCCCGTAATGTTCGTTTGAAATAAATGGTCGAAATTCACGAACTGTCGCGGCGCGGCGCGTTCTATTCAGGCCATTATATTATATATATATTATATATAATAAATATTTCGTCGATTTCTATTTAAATGGATTTTATAAATAGTTTTGAATTCGTTTCAAAAACAATTTCAACCTTTATTTCAAATTCAAATCAAAAATTGAATTTTCTATTATAAATCCTCTTTACTTTCATTTCTATTTGATTTCAATTCAAATCGATTTTAATTCGATTCGAATTCATTTTCTTTTTAATTCAATTCAATTTGAATTCGTTTTCTTCTCAATTCAATTCGAATTCGTTTTCTATTCAATTCAAATCAAATTCGTTATATATTCAATTGAAATCAAATTCGTTATATATTCAATTGAAATCAAATTCGTTATATATTCAATTCAAATTCAATTCGTTTTCCATTCAAATCAAATTCGTTATATATTCAATTGAAATCAAATTCGTTATATATTCAATTGAAATCAAATTCGTTATATATTCAATTTAATTCAAATTTCATTTCAAAATATTCGATTTCGAAATCACTTTTCAATATTCATTTTAAAATGAATAAAATCGATATAAATATCGTTTACGTCAAAATGGTGTCAATCTAATCAACACGGCTTCATATATTTCTATTTTCTAATATTCTATTTCAAATATTTCTTTTTCAAATATTCTATTTCGAATATTTCTATTTCAAATATTTCTATTTCAAATATTTCTATTTTTAAAATATTTCGTTCAACACACGACTAATCTCAACGGATGAGTACTGTCAACACATGAACCTTATATTTTATATTGATAAAGATGTAAATTTTATTATTAAAATATTTCGTTCAACACATGACTAATCTCAACGGATGAGTACGGTCAACACATGAACCTTTATTTTATAATATTCTTTATTTTTCAAATTGGAATGAGGCCCAATCAATTACCATATAGCGTTAACTATATGGATTCCATACCACACATGCATATAATAGCAACGATAAATAATCAACCATCATCCAAAGTGCACTACACTGTATAAGCATCAAATATAGATATCTAACGCTTATAACAGCCTGTCAATCAATCGATCGACATACAACTAATTATTGGGATTAGTATATGCCGTATTTTATCCCAATACCCATGTGGGGTTTCAAACAATCAAAAATAGATTTTATTTTTGCAGTTGGGCGATGTGTAAAATTTATCGACCCAATCAATATCAGTCAAATCAGTGTATATAAACAAATCGGCCGATTTGTTTATAAATATTTATTTATTCACTTTCAAGTTAAAAATTATATTTTTAACGACCAAAATATTTTATTCAAACTATGAATATTCTATTCGGTTCATTTATTCAATAAAATGATATTTTTATTTCTCTAACATATTTTAGAAAATTTCGGCGGCATAACGGCACGATACTAGAAACGGGACAAGGCCTAGCCTTATCCCCGGTCTAGTGAAGGCCCACGCCATTCACACATCAATCAAATCAATTTCATTTCACCAAACAATTCAATTCAAACCAAATAATCTAACCAACTACATAACCAAACAATTAAACAAACAAGCCATCCATGGTCTGTGGATGAAGGGTGTCGGGTGCTGCTAAGCACCGTCTACATCCTAGTATATTTATATAACTAGAAAAAGAAATTGAAGAGTGAGAAGTTCTCACCAATAGCTATTCCAACTCCACGACACTTCATTTAAATCATCGCCATTCTCACCTTTTTGTCGCTTTCGTTGCCCGTAGCCACTGTATAAAAAAATCACATTTTCACTTCGCTATTCAATATATAAAAATTGAATTTTTACTTCGCTATTCAATATATAAAAATCGAATTTTTACTTCACTATTCAATATATAAAAATCGAATTTTTACTTCGCTATTCAATATATAAAAATCGAATTTTTACTTCGCTATTCAATATATAAAAATCGAATTTTTACTTCGCTATTCAATATATAAAAATCGAATTTTTACTTCGCTATTCAATATATAAAAATCGAATTTTCACTTCGCTATTCAATATATAAAAATCGAATTTTTACTTCACTATTCAATATATAAAAATCCTATTTTTACACCGCTGCTGTATAAAAAGATTTCGCCTTTTCAAATGTAAAGATTTCATCACTATAAAAAATCACCTCTTTATTTCAACGTATATATAATGAAAATCAGATTTTTATTTCGCTACATATACAAAGATGATATTTTTAATTCTCTACATAAAAAAAAATCATATTTTTACATCTTCTATATAGTAAAGATAATATTTTTAATACTTTAAAAATATAAAAATCATATTTTTATAATCGTACACATAGAAAAATCATGTTTTCTATTCACAAGGAATTCATATTCAATCGAAGAACTTATTCATAGATTAAATACATATTTTTTTATAAATCAAAGACTGAAAGAGAGAAAGAAAAACTTACAGTAAAAATTTTCAAGGGTTTCAGGAGCAAAATCGAATTGGGGGACGGTTTTTCGGGGTTGCGGAGGTGGGGCGAAGCGTCGTCGGTCTTCCATCGTGGGGGCGCGCTCGTGTCTGGACGGGGAGACAGGGTTGCGAGAAGATAAGGGGAAGGATAGGAAGGAGTGGAGAAGAAGAAGGTGGCGGATGCTCTGGTGGGGCGCGCGTCGGAGATAGGGGAGGCGACGGGGGTTATCAGGGATCGATCCCGATTTTTTTTTTAATATCTGTTTCGAAATGAAGAAGAGGGGGGCCAGAGGAAATAAAGGAGAGGAAGGAGGGATTTTAATTTTTTTTAATTTATTTAATTATTTAATTTGCAAAAAGTTGACTTTTACATATGACCTCTAAACGAGGCCCACCGCTTGTCATCCATAGCTAATTACCCCCATTCCGAACACAATGGAATATGTATCGAAGGCTAATTCGATAGTTACAATCAGTTTCCGTCAAAATCAACATATAACTCTATATATTGAATTTGAACGCGCATTTCAATTTACCGGGGTCACATACGAACTCTATAAATCTCTGAAAAATATTTTCTAGCTTCGTATTGACGATACGGTCCTAACAAAACTAGTTTCGTCGAATTCTGAGACCGTTGGAAAAATGGTCATTTTTCAGTCGAATAAAATCAACTGAAATTGGTCAAACGCGTTTTCCTTTGCCACGCTCACATATTGATTCGAAAAATTATGAAATTTCGAATCTAGCAATAATTTGACATCACGGACCAAACAAAAGTGGTTTCGTCGAAATCCGAGGTCATTTGCAAAATTCCCATTTTTAAGGGCCTGAATTCCATAGCGACTATTCAGAATTTTCAACTGGACATATCTTTTGATTCCCACTATGAAATTTCGATTTTTCGGATTCGTTGGAAAGATATTATCAATTAGATCCTAATGTTTTTGGTTTCACTAAAATCCGGATTGTTTTGCACCCGGTACATTCAATTGAAGTTTGAAATCGAATTATCGAACTACCGCGCCATTTTCAATTCCCTTTATAATTATATATAATTATTTATATTCTAACGACGACGTATATAATATATACGTTCTAAATATATTCAAAATAATTTTCTCGTCATTATTATTTAAAATTATCTATTTTAAATATTCAAAATTCATTAAAATTGCCAAACAAAAATTTTAAACTGGCCCAGATTTTCCGGGTTATTACACCTAATCACGCTTAGTAAGGACTAATTATGTTTATATATTTATTTTCCTAACTGCACTTTATAGATGCCTAACCGCATCTATTAGATATTAACCGGGCCAAACTATTTTATAATACATATAACTTGCGAATAATGTGCCAGGTTGGATTTGATGAAGTACCTAATAATAATGTAGTCTGAGAGTGCCTAACCATGTATATAAGTTCATATAAAATGCCTACTTGAAGATTTACATAACGTAAGTAATTTTTAGCATAGCCTGACTAAATATGCTTCATTTCGCCTAACTATTTTTCCGTGGCCTCTTCAAGCAAGAAATCAAAACATATAATATACCTAAATCTAGTTTAAACTGTCTGAGTTATCATTACATATTGCCTATTCCCTTCAAGTTGTTTAACTGAGTTTATGTTATAAACTAACGTAAGTAAATTTTTAATTAAATTATTGTTGTTGTCCACCGTAGTATGTTTAACGCCTGGGTAGATTCGACTATTTTATCATGTGTCCAGAAATGGTTACAATTTGACTAATGGATTTAGTATGCTAGGAAAAATATATATTATGCCAAATAGGTTCCCAGTGACGAAGGAAATTAGCTACATTGGTAAATAACGTGGCCGTCTGGTTTGTTTCATGCCTAAGTATATACTATAATGCCCCTAAACACAGTTTCATAAAATTTGAAATGTAGTTAACAGTATACATATGTACCTAATTGATATTTTATGGTGGAAGTTGAATAGAAGAAAAAGATCCCAAATCCTTTAATCATCAAATGGATAGTCTGTATATACGGTTGAATGGAAACATAATTTTTGCACGTTATAACATGGAATGGGATAGGTACTGAAATGCAATTTTGGGTATTTCAATTGATATACCCAGCGGAAAAAAAAGAAAATTTTTAATTTTTAATAATTTTAAATAAATACCGTATTAAATTTAAAATGTTGTCATGTCGTAACAGAATGGACAAAACAAGACATTGGAACCATCTCAACGGGCGTAAGTGGAAAGGACGGAGTCGAACCCAGCTGGAGGTTTGTAAAACAAATCGTTTGACGACAAATGGAATCAAGGTGAGTTCAACTCACTCAGTTTTTATCCCACTTATATTAATATAAGTCGAGTTTAAATGTTTGTGTCCTATGATTGTTATTTGGTTGTTGGATGCTGAATATATATGTGGTGACTAAACCGATTAAATTAAATGTCCGTTTAATTTTGTTTTAATTAATCGTTATTTTTTAATGGTTGTAACCGATGGAGGTAACTTACCTCATTGCTCGCGGTTATAAAAATATAAGCGTGTTAAATTAATTGATGAATGTTTGGATAATTGTTATTGTTTGATTGTCGAATATCACATTTGTTTATTGAAATAGATGATATTGTTGAGATAACATATTTGGATGCGGGTAAAAACAGGTTGGACGTATCCAACTGGATTCCTCAAATTTATTGTTTATTTTCATATCACATGAACTGTTTAACCCATATGATTGGATGATGGATTGGGTCATTAATTATTGAATCTAAATCCAATGGTTGTTTTGTTTTAACCAATAGACAGTATTAGTTGAGTAACTAGTAGTAGTTGGCCCCAAAATATATAGTTTTATAAATATTGGTTTACCATCAGTTAAATAAACAGTAATGAAATTATGAAATATATTTTATAACTGAAGACGGATTTGAAATCGATAGTGTGAATAAAGGTTTTAATAAAAGGAAATTAATATGTATTAGTTATTATTTAAGAAGTATTAAATGATTTTGTAATGAGGTTTATAACCAGATGAGCAGAGATTAAAGTAATGATTAATAATTAGATCAATTGTTTAAAAGAGACAATTGAACGGAAGTATTTAAATTAATTATATTATTAATTAATTTAAAAGAATGACTAATTGGAGATTATCAACAAGATAATCATGGTTTGAGTTGACGAAGTTAACTAATTTAATTGCAATTAGTTTTTTAATTAATTTATTTTTAAGTAATCAAATAAAATAGTTTAACAAATATTTATTTTAACTTTAATAAGATTTAAAAAGAAGTTTACTGTTTAATTGAGTTAAATAAGAAATTAACTATTTCTACGGTAGTTAATGATGATGAAGATCATCAATTTAATGATTTAAGTGATCCAGTCTTAAATGATAATCAAAGTTGGTACTGGAATATAATTGGATTTTTGAAAAGAGTTGATGAACGGTTTTTCTGTTAAAACCAAGTTTTTTATAACTAAGCTATAAAAGAGACTTTATGTAACGTCCCGCATTTTTATCGATTTATAATGAATATTTAAATCAGTTTAAATATTGAAATCATAATATAAGTGGATTTATATATTAATTTAAATGAGTTGAACGTATATATATATATAATATAATCGAGCTCGTAATATTGCGGCAGTTCGTAATTTAACGTTCTGAACTTAAACTGAGTATACCGGACCCGTTATTAGTCGGATTTATTTGAAACAAGAAACGTTGGAATCCGTTAAACTGTATTTTTCTAACAGAAGTGAAAACCTAAGATTTTGTGTTACAGACTGTGAGTTATGTCCAAATCAAATATTCAGAAAGTCGCTATGAAATCGTATATAGATCGTAACGGTTTATTTGAAATAACTAGATATCGGATTCGAATTTGGACAAGGTGCTTTTGAGACATAGTCATAATTTAATTTTTAGAATTTTACTGTAATTTTTAATTAAATAAATATGCAACTTTTTATTTGGAGTATTTTGCACCCTATATCAATATTTTGGGGTTTCACAATATGAGTCAACCTACTGACATTATTATATTTTCGGGACCGTGGCACCACGCTGGATATGAGGGTATTTTTATCTTTGTCCGTAGCCGTCAGAAAATCAATGGAATTCTCCGTAACCGGCACTGTATGCACAATAACAAAATATGGATTTTAACGCATTTATGAACATGAATGGTGTGAAATTTGAATGTTTTCGATGGTTGGAGAATGCACTGAGATTTAACTAATAATTTTGAAACTAGATTTCCAAAACAGTGATAACCGCATATAAATGTTAACATATAACATATGGGGGGGTGGAACCAATGCAGCTAACGTATAATAAAAAGAAATGTATAATATTTTATAAATCTATCTTCCCCATTAAGTAATTGTACAGTACCACTCCTCCCCAAAACGTACTACCTATTGCCTAATACCTCACCCCAAAGTAAACGCCTGCCATACTATAGAAAAGAAACCACACCTTACTTCTTAATAAATTATCCATACCCTATTGCGTAACCAGATTCCCTAACCTATTACTTAACCATGAAGGAAAATGTAGCATATAAATACACAAGCGTACCATTCCTTCTTCCTGAGAACAAACACCGCTTCACTACATTATAAAGTCACCGAACCCATAGATTCAAATAAAATATATAAGGCTCCTCTATCTTTTCTTATTAGTCAATGGTACGCTCAAGGCGCTGGCGAGGTGGGGCTGGCTCAGCAGCATGGTAGCGGTGGAGGAGCAGTTCATGGGTGAAGATGTTGTTTGATAGAAGAGGTAGGCAGTTCAACGGTGGAGCTCGGCTCATGGAGATGAGGGCGCGTAAGGCAGAACAGCGTTGGGATCATCGGAAGGGAAGGCGATGGGCTTTGGCAAGTATAAGAGAGAAGGACATGTGGTTTACTGTGGAGTTGCACGTGAATTAGGAGTACGTAGTGCATGGATTTCGGTAGGGAGAGAGATGTGCGATTCGGGTAATATCCGACTGACATGGAAATAATTGATGATGGAGCTGGGTATACGAGAGTTGGTGACGGAACTCCGGCATTGACGCTGTGTACATGGGCTCAGTTGGGTACATGGTTGGGAAGAAGGTGGTGTTAGCTGTTGCGTAGGCTGTTGGTGCAAGGGGGCTGAGTTGTTGTAACGACACAGATTTCACTCGGACCTAATCTATCGCTAAACCGACCAAGACCGTTCGAATCCCGTATATGCTAACTCTGGGCATACAACACATCAGAACAAATAACAGAAGACATTTATAAACATCATAATAATGTTACATCAGAGTACATAGTATCAGAGTATATGAAATATAATCAATACAGCGGAAGATGATTTTTTACAATAAATGTAATACAATGCACAACGGAAGCAAATAAACTAACACAGTGGAAGACTATCAATACTCTGGACACAGCTTTAATCTTCAATCCAGAATCCTGCTCATATATCTGATTGAAATCCTTGAATGAATTTTGAGATTTTCAGGGATTTAATTGGGAGGAAATCGGCCTTACATTCTTAGGGTTGACGTCTGATGTGGCTAGGGTTTGAACGGTCATGGCCTTTTATAAGAAATATTTTATTAATTTTTTTATATTCTAATATTCATTAAAGTGAGATTTTCATTCGAACTCCAAATCAAACCCAATGACTGCCGCCCCTAGCTAAATACCCCCATTCCGGACACAATGGAATATGTTTCGCAAGCGAATTCTAATGTTTTGATCAGTTTTTCTTCAAATTAAAATAAAAATCATTATATATTCAATTTAAACGTACATTTCAATTTACTGGAGTCACATACGGATCCCAAAAATAACAGAAAAATTATTTCTAGCTTTGTATTGACGATACGGTCCTAACAAAACTAATTTCGTCAAATTCCGAGATCGTTTGAAAAGTGGCCATTTTCCAGTCAATTAAAATCAACTAAAATTGGTCAAACGCGTTTACCTTCGCCACGCTCACATATTTATTCAAAAAATTACGAATTTTGGAATCTAGCAATAACATGACATCACGGATCCAACAAAAGTGGTTTCGTCGAAAACCGAGGTCGTTTACAAAATTTCCATTTTTAAGGGCCAGAATTCCATAGCGACTATTTTGAATTTTCAACTGGGCATATCTTTTGATTCCCACAATGAAATTTTAATTTTTTGGATACGTTGGAAAGATATTCTCAATTAGATTCTAATATTTTTGGTTTCGCTAAAATCCGGTTTATTTTGAATCCTGTACATTCATTTGAAATTTGAAATCGAATTTTCGAACTACCGTGCCATTTTCAATTCCTTTTATAATTATAAATAAATATTTCTATTCTAACGACGATCTATATAAATATATACGTTCGAATTCCATTCAAAATAAATTTCTCGTCGTTATTATTTAAAATAATTCATTTCAAATATTCAAAATTCACTAAAATTGCCAAAATAAATTTTTTTAAATTGGCTTGGATTTCTGGGTTGTTACAATTGTGATGTCAGGTCTGTAGTCTTGGTGTCCGGCGCGAGGCGAGGTCAGCATGGAACGGAGGTCGGTGAACTTGCCGGGTGACTGAAAGGGGTGACTGGCACTGATGTATGTTGGTATGGGCGCAATCAGATGGCACACCAACACGTTGGAGAGGGATCAGTTTACCGTGTATAGCAGTTTGTGGTAAAAGGATGAAGTGGAATGAGGGCGGTTGGGGGTCAAAGCAAGCCTGTCACGGCCTTGGTTGGAGCAGTTTTTATTTGAGGAGAGTGGGAACAGGGTTGTTAATGACGTGAATTTCATTACTTTGTTCTAGATTGTACATTGCCGATGGTATACAGGTGGCGTTTAGGAAGTAAATGAAGGAAGTTGGAGCAGTGGGATTTAAAAAGGGCGTTGGGCTGATGTAAGGCCCATCTAAAAAATTAAAAAATGAAATGAAAGAAGAAAAAAAATATAGAATGTGAAAAGGAATTTGCAAATGCATGGTCGTGGAGGTCGGTCTTCAGAAGGTTGCGAAACATACTGAAGTGGAGGGAGACGATGTAATATACGAGACTTGTTTTCATGGCGGGCTGGTTTAGTTGTAAGGCCAAATAAGGAAAGAAAAAGGAAAATAATAAAGAGGGGGAAGCCTACGTGGTTTTTGTTCGGAAGAAAAGAAATGGTCGGGTCGAATATAGGAAAAGAGATGCAACTGTTGAACAGAGCATTGAAAGGTGTGGACCGGTATTCAAAAATTGCTAGGTTTTGGAACTGACTCAGAGCCATTTGGAGTTCGCCTAAATTTAGGCAAAATAAACCACTCAACCGAATCAGCTGACGCAAATCGTTATTTAATGGTTAACGCGCAAAAGTGAGTAAAATCACTAACTCTGATCTATTTTAAAATATTATAATTATATTTTAATGTTGTTTGAATGCAGTGTGATGGTCGATTAGGTAAATTACAATTAAATTGGTTAAATATTATACATCGTTGCATATATACCCATCATCGATTGGATACTGGTTCCATCGATTATAATATTCCCTAGTAGGAATCAGTGTAAACTATTTGACTAGCATCTGTGGATGCGGGAAACCGGTTGAAGGAATCCTACTGGATTCCTCAGTATTTATTTGTACTGCTTGTTTTGTATATGCACTGTTTGAACTGTATTGAATGGAAATTCAACGTTAGTTTAATTTAATTTATAGACGATATCGATTTAGAAGGTGACAACAGTCGACGATAAACCCGTCGGTTGTTAAGGAGTTGATTGGCCGTCAGGCAAATCAACGAAGATAATTGTAGAAATTTATATTTTTATAAATAAAGGGAAGTTTTAAATTATAATAGAAGTTCTATTATAAACAAGTATTTTAGAGTTCGTTTTTATAAAATAAATAAAAATGATTATTGACATTTAAATAAGTTTATGAAGTAGAAATTATCCTACGATTAAATATTTGGATAATTATTTTAAGACCAACAATTTAGAAATATTATTAGATTAAATATATTAATCTAATGGTAAGAAATGATTAAAATCAGTTAACGAATTTACTGATGGAATGAAGTTGATTTAAATCAACTATTTAATTGAAAAATGATTATTAAATTAAACGGGTCCTTGTAAAGAAGTTATAAATAGAACTGTGGAATGAAGTTAAAGCGAAGAGTTAGTGTTTAAAATAAATAATCATAAACAACGAAGATTTCAAAGTATGAATATGGTGTTATAAAACCATATTCCAAAATAAAACAAGGAAATACGATTTGATGAATATTATAAGTAATAAGTGATTAGAATACAGACTTATATCTGTTCTAAGGTAAGAACGTTGTCAATCAAGGCCTGAGAGGTAAGTAGAATACCCCAACTTGAATGGCTTCACTATTATCGAGGAACGATATCAGTTTGTTACGAAAAGGAATGTCAAGATTTGTATAAAGAAAATATGGTAGCATGTTGCAAGTCTTAAAACTATAGCGATAAAATAACGCTGTTGACTAGGCTTAAGCGTGACTGTTATGTCGAGATCAGTTATGAAGGAGAATATTACAGCGTATGACAAGTTTTGAACTGTAACGATAAATTAACGCTGTTAACCAAACCTAAGCGTGATTTTTATATATAGCAGAACTTCCTAGGGAATGTAAACAGTTTGGTTTGAAATCCACTTATTATAAAGTAATAAGTAACGATGTCTGCCCAAAGAGATATAAGAACGAGTTAGAAAGAGATATTGGAAAATTGTTTTAGAAAGCAATGATACCATTTCGATCTTCGAAATGATTAGAATTTAAACCATTAGGATTTGAGATTTTAATTCGACGATGTCGTATGTAATAAAGTAAATCATTTTTAGGAATTATAATCTGATAGGATAATTAACATTTAGTTTTAAACAAATAAATGTTAATAGGATAGGAATCATCATTTAGTTATAAACTTGATATTGATTTGACAAGAATTTGACTTAGAAACAGAATTTATAAAGTGGAATAGGAATATAAAAGTATGAAAGATATTTCGGTAATCAAGATAAGGGAAATTATTACGTTAATAAAGAGTATATGATAAAGATGTTCAGATTTCTATAATAAGGGATGTTATTCACATTTCAAAGTGAATAATGTTTTAAAAGTGAACGTTGGGCCGTTTAAAAGGTTAAAATGAAATTGGAAATATTTTCCAATGTAAATAGGGTAGATTATCCAAGTATAGAAATAAAGAATGTGAAATTAATGGAAATAGTTCAAACGTTAATAACGTATGTTTTTTGGAACATGAAAGAATAAGAGTTTCTAATAACTGGAAATATTTTCCGAGAAGTATAAAAAGGCTAAAACGAGATTTGAGAAATATCTGGTAAGTTATGGGAATTTGGATAATAAAAATGAATGTTAAATAAAAAGTACCCATGTTTATGTGATGTTAGTTATACATTAGAATGGATGTTGTTTTTACTTCGATAGATAAATAACCGACTATCGAAGTGTTTTGACCACTGTTGTCAATACGGAGAGACCGGTTGGATATATTATCCGAAAACCACTCCGTATAGGCATAAGCGCTGCGAATTATATTATGCAGAAGACAATTGAAGGCGGAGTAAAATGCAAGGGTCGTCCTGTTCTAGAGTGGTGCTTTGTGTTTGTCCAGTCCCAAGATAACTTGTTTGGACGAGTGTCTGACAGAGTATTTCCATCGGTCACGCCGTTGATTTTTACGAATATACCATGTTGGTGGGGAGAAGGTAACTTCTCTTTATTCTACACACAGAGTGCATTTGTGTAATCAATATGTGATTAAGGATTTGACGATGTGGCATTAAAAGTGAATGGTGATCGGATGTTCTGAAAATAAACGTAGCCTCTACCCTCACAACCAGGAAGTAACAAAAGTTGGGCTAGGCAGCATGGCTAGTTGGGTCATCCCCAAGCAAGGTGTATTGTCACCGATCTAGAGAAAATTCATATTTGTTCTTCTTTTAGATTATGTATCTTCGGATGACGGTTGGATGGCCAACAACCGTGGGTGGCAATATATTCGTGACACTCAAGCTAAATGAGTGAGAGGTCATGTGTGGCCGGGTTGCAATACGTTCTTGTTGAACCCAAGTGTATCCCCTCTAGAGTACACTAATCAGTAGGTGTTCTCATACCTTGTCTGTTGGAATCCAATCTCCAATAAGCGACCTGCGGTTTATGATTTTATACTATATATATGTGGAGCGTGAGAAGCAAGCGTTCTGCTATTTGGTTATTTATTTGATTAGACATTATTATAATATCACTGAAGTTTGATATAAAAATATGTTGGGTTATAGTAAGGTAAAAAACGTCCGTGTTTATGTGTGGCCTGGTCTTACTATTATCCTTTGTTTCAAAAGGATTTTCAAAGTTAAACAGTATGGTTAGAATTCACTCACACCAGTCCCATGACTGACCCAGAGTTTATTTTGTTTGTTTTTCTCTAAACTCTTGGGTGCCCAAATTTGTACGGGTAGACAAGTGTTTCAGGCTTTTACAGATACACTTGGAGGAGCTCAAAGCAGAAGGCTTCACTTTTAGTTATTTAGAGATTATTTCCGCAGTGATGTTTATGAGTTAGACTCTGATATGGTATGTGTATACAAATTCATATTTGTATTTCAAAGTTATGTAATAATAAAATTTTATTCATTCCGCTGTGAGTTTTGTGTTTACTCTGATTCTGATGTTCTTCTTCTTCTTCTATTCTATTAGTTCTATCTTTTCTATCTCATCCTCTAATTTCTTTCTATTAATGATCTGAATTTTCGTGCACTTTGATTTGAATGTGTAGGATATTAGTCAGCTCAAATTGGTACGGATTTTCGGGCCATCACAGTTGGTATCAGAGTTGAAGGTTAAGTGATTAACTTGGCTCAGTGGCGTAACTCAATAGTGATGGAGTTAGAAATACTCTAGATTGAGTATGAATGTATGTATATATATATATATATATATGCGCGCGTATTTGTAAATTAATATAAAAACTGTTTTATATTGTGTTGACTGCTCAGTCGAGTGGTTTATGAATTCTGGTTGAAATAGTAATGCAAACTGCGTCGATAGGTGTTTCTAAACTCTTGAACAGAGTAATTCAACACAGTATGCTTTGAAAAGAGGGTAAATGAAATAATCTTACCCAAAATATATTTTGATATAAAGAAAGCATATATATTGGAATTATCTAGTATATTTTGAATGTGTTGGCTGAAATTATGATTGAATAAGATTTATAATTGAGTTGGTTATATAAATAATCAATCCAAATAATATATAAGTATAATATGCAAAATCAGATGAACTAAATCTGAATTTAAAACCAGAATTGAAATAAAATTTGACAAACAGATTGTAAATTAATTTGGATTAAATATATGGGAATTTTAAAATCCTGGGGGATTTGAAATTGTTTTCCAAGTGCTATGAAAAATAATTTGAAGTAATTTTCAAATAAAAGTGTTTGAATATAAGTTTTGATATTGATATTGTATTGAACTCACTTCGATCGCAGGAAAATAACCCTGATGATGAACCATGGCATCATCAGTGAAATTTTCGAGTTTCTAAGTGACGGATTACTACCAAAGATTTTGTTTTGAGGAAATAAGTTGTTTAGAAATTCTATGTTTTGAATTGTTATTATTATCAATATATGATTTCAAAATGATTTGAAATAAAAAAACCCAAAAATTTGAATTCTGAAATTTAAAATTTTCTTATGTTCAAATTTTCTTATGAAGTAAATAAATAGAAATTTAATTAAATTGAATAAAATTGGAGTTGAACTGAAGCCAAGTAAGTAGAAATCGTACTGGAATAAGGATTTGATTTGGCAAAGTAGTTGAGTTGTGAATTAAGAATTGGAAATTTGAATTTGAAATTGGAGTTTAGAATGGAGTTGGATTGGATGTAAGAGAATTATTGGTTAAGGATAAACTGACTGGAGATTAGTTGGAAATGCATGAATATATGTTGATGGGATATCAAATGAAGGAGTTAGAATTGGATGCCCAACCAAAAAGGTACATGTTTGTATTTTATGCGAGTATGAGATTTCTATAAGTATATTGGGCAAGCAACTTGGCTGTTTGAATTTCTTTTGGATTGGAGAAGGCCCAGAGAGGCAAGTTGTAGTAGCACCGATTGAGCCATGCAGAGGAGATGCTGGCAAAATTTATCGGAAGTTTAAGGCGATAAAAGATTTTCTGAACTTTGAAAAATAGTAGAAATAAATTAATATCTTAATTAATTGATTCATTTGAACCAGAAGTTAAGAAATAATACACAGATGATTTTTAACGGAATTAATAGGGAATATAACATTTTTCCTACCTTAGTAACTTCGGGGGCGAAATTCTTATAAGGCAGAAGGGATGTAACGTCCCGCATTTTTATTGGTTTTCGATAAAGTTGAACGTATATATATATATAATATAATCGAGCCCGTAATATCGCGGTAGTTCGTAATTTAACGTTCTGAACTTCAACTGAGTATACCAGACCCGTTATTAGTCGGATTTCTTTGAAATAAGAAACGTTGGAATCCGTTAAACTGTATTTTTCTAACAGAAGTGAAAAACCAAGATTTCTTGTTACAGACTGTGAGTTATGTCCAAATCAAGTATTCAGAAAGTCGCTAAGAAATCGTATATCGATCTTAACGGTTTATTTGAAATAACTAGATATCGGATTCGAATTTGGACAAGGTTCTTTTGAGACATAGTCATAATTTAATTTTTAGAATTTTACTGTAATTTTTAATTAATTAAATACGCAACTTTTTATTTAGAGTATTTTGCACCCTATATCAATATTTGGGGTTTCACAATATGAGTCAACCTACTGGTATTATTATATTTTCGGGAATGTGGCACAACGCTGGACATGAGGGTATTTTTATCTCTATTCGTAGCCATCATAAAATCAATGGAATTCTCCGTAAGCGGCATTGTATGCACAATAACAAAATATGAATTTTAACGCATTTATGAACATGAATGGTGTGAAATTTGAATGTTTTCGATGGTTGGAGAATGCACTGAGATTTACCTAGTAGTTTTGAAACTAGATTTCCAAAACAGTGATAATCGCATATAAATGTTAACATATAACATATGGGGGGTGGAACCAATGCAGCTAACGTATAATAAAAAGAAATGTATAATATTTTATAAATCTATCTTCCCCATTAAGTAATTGTACAGTACCCCTCCTCCCTAAAACGTACTACCTATTGCCTAATACCTCACCCCAAAGTAAATGCCTGCCATACTTTAGAAAAGAAACCACACCTTACTTCTTAATAAATGATCCATACCCTATTGCATAACCAGATTCCCTAACCTATTACTTAACCATGAAGGAAAATGTAGCATATAAATACACAAGCGTACCATTCCTTCTTCCTGAGAACAAACACCGCTTCACTACATTATAAAGTCACTGAACCCATAGATTCAAATAAAATATACAAAGCTCCTCTACCTTTTCTTATTAGCCGATGGTACGCTCAAGGCGCTGGCGAGGTGTGGCTGACTCAGCAGCATGGTAGCGGTGGAGCAGCAATTCATGGGTGAAGATGTTGTTCAATAGAAGAGATAGGTGGTTCAACAGGGGAGTTCGGCGCATAGAGATGAGGGCACGTAAGGCAGAATGGCATTGGGATCATCGGAAGGGAAGGCGATGGGCTTTGGCAAGTATAAGAGAGAAGGACATGAGGTACAATGTGGAGTTGCACGTGAATTAGGAGTACGTGGTGCCTGGATTTCGGTAGGGAGAGAGATGTGCGGTTCGGGTAATATCCGACTGGCATGGAAATAATTGATGATGGAGCTGTGTATACGAGAGTTGGCGACGGAACTCCGGCATTGACACTGTGTACATGGGTGGGAAGAAGGTGGTGTTAGCTGTTGCATAGGTTGTTGGCACAAGGGGGGCTGAGTTGTGATGTCGGGTCCGTAGTCTTAGTTTCCGGCACAAGGCGAGGTCAGCATGGAACGGAGGTCGGTGAACTTTTCGGGTGAATGAAAGGGGTGACTGGCACTAATGAATGTTGGTATGGGCACAATCAGATGGCACACCAACACGCTGGAGGGGGATCAGTTTAACGTGTATAACAGTTTGTGGTAAAAGGATGAAGTGGAATGAGGGCGGTTGGGGTTCGAAGCAAGCCGGTTATGGCCTTGGTTGGAGCAGTTTTTATTTGACGAGAGTCGGAATAGGGTTGTTAATGACGTGAACTTCATTACTTTGTTTTGGAGTGTACATTGTCGTTGGTATACAGGTGGCGTTTATGAAGTAAATGAAGGAAGTTGGAGCAGTGGGATTTAAAAAGGGTGTTGGGCTGATGTAAGGCCCATCTAAAAAATAAAAGAATGAAATGAAAGAAGAAGAAAAATATAGAACGTGAAAAGGAATTTGCAAATGCATGGTCGTGGTGGTCGGTCTTCAGAAGGTTGCGAAAAATACAGAAGTGGAGGGAGCGCTGTAATATATGAGACTTGTTTTCATGGCGGGCTGGTTTAGTTGTAAGGCCAAATAAGGAAAGAAAAAGGAAAATAATAAAGAGAGGGACGCTTGCGTGGATTTTATTCGGAAGAAAAGAAATGGTCGGGTCGAATATAGGAAAAGAGATGCAACCGTTGAACAGAGCATTGAAAGGTGTGGACCAGTATTCAAAAATCGCTATGTTCTGGAACTGATTCAGAGCCATTTGGAGTTCGTCTAAATTTAGGCAAAATAAACCGCTCAACCGAATCAGCCGACACAAATCGTTATTTAACAGTTAACGCGCAAAAGTGAGTAAAATCACTAACTCTGATCTATTTTAAAATATTATAATTATATTTTAATGTTGTTTGAATGTTGTGTGATGGTCGATTAGGTAGATTACAATTAAATTGGTTGAATATTATACATCGTTGCATATATACTCATCATCGGTTGGATACTGGTTCCATCGATTATAATATTCCCTAGTAGGAATCAGTGTAAACTGTTTGACTAACATATGTGGATGCGAGAAACCGGTTGAAGGAATCCAACCAGATTCCTTAGTATTTATATGTACTATTTGTTTTGTATATGCACTGTTTGAACTGTATTGAATGGAAATTCAACGTTAGTTTAATTTAATTTATAGACGATATCGATTAAGAAGGTGACAACAGTCGACCACAAAACCCCTCGGTTGTTAAGGAGTTGATTGGCCGTCAGGCAAATCAACGAAGATAATTATAAAAATTTATATTTTTATAAATAAAGCGAAGTTTTAAATTATAATAGAAGTTCTGTTATAAACAAGTATTTTAGAGTTCGTTTTTATAAAATAAATAAAAACAATTGTTGACATTTAAATAAGTTTATAAGTAGAAATTATCCTACGATTAAATATTTGGATAATTATTTTAAGAAAAACAATTTAGAAATATTATTAGATTAAATATATTAATCTAATGGTAAGAAATGATTAAAACCAGTTAACGAATTTACTAATGAAATGAAGTTGATTTAAATCAACTGTTTAATTGAAAAATGATTATTAGATTAAATGGGTCCTTGTAAAGAAGTTATAAATAAAACTATGGAATGAAGTTAAACCGAAGAGTTAATGTTTAAAATAAATAATCATAAACAACGAAGATTTCAATGTATGAATATGGTGTTATAAAAGCATATTCCAAAATAAAACAAGGAAATACGATTTGATGAATATTATAAGTAATAAGGGATTATAATACAGACTTATATCTGTTCTAAGGTAAGAACGTTGTCGATCAAGGCCTGAGAGGTAAATAGAATACCCCAACTTGAACGTCTTCACTATTATCAAGGAACGATATCAATTTGTAACAAAAAGGAATGTCAAGATTTGCATAAAGGAAATATGGTAGCATGTTGCAAGTCTTAAAACTATAGCGATAAAATAACGCTGTTGACTAGGCTTAAGCGTGACTGTTATGTCGAGATTAGTTATAAAGGAGAATATTACAGCGTATGACAAGTTTTGAACTGTAACGATAAATTAATGCTATTAACCAAACCTAAGCGTGATTTTTATATATAGCAGCACTTCCTAGGGAATGTAAACAGTTTGGTTTGAAATCCACTTATTCTAAAAGTAATAAGTAACAATGTATGTCTAAAGAGATATAAGAACGAGTTAGAAAGAGATATTGGAAAATTGTTTCAGAAAGCAATGATATCATATCGATCTTCGAAATTTGATTAGAATTAAACCATTATGATTTGAGATTTTAATTCGACGATGTATAATGTAATAAAGTAAATCATTTTTAGGAATTATAATCTGATAGGATAATTAACATTTAGTTTTAAACAAATAAATGTTAGTAGGATAGGAATCAACATTTAGTTATAAACTTGATATTGACTTGATAAGAAGTTGACTTAGAAACAGAGTTTATAAAGTGGAATAGGAATATAAAAGTATGAAAGAGATTTCAGTAAACAAGATAAGGTAAATTATTACGTCAATAAAGAGTATACGATAAAGATGTTCAGATTTCTATAATAAGGGATGGTATTCACTTTTTAAAGTGAATAATGTTTTAAAAGTGAACGGTGGGCCGATTAAAAGGTTACAATGAAATTGGAAATATTTTCCAATGTAAATAGGGTAGATTATCCAAGTATACAAATAAAGAATGTGAAATTAATGGAAATAGTTCGAATGTTAATAACGTATGTTTTCTGGAACATGAAAGAATAAGAGTTTATAATAAATGGAAATGTTTTCCGAGAAGTATAAAAAGGCTAAAACAGGATTTGAGAAATATCCGGTAAGATATGGGAATTTGGATAATAAAAATGAATGTTAAATAAAAAGTACCCATGTTTATGTGATGTTAGTTATACATTAGAATGGATGTTGTTTTTACTTCGATAGTTAAATAACCGACTATCGAAGTGTTTTGACCATCGTTGTCTATACGGAGAGACTGATTGGATATATTATCCGGAAACCACTCCGTATAGGCATAAGCGTTGCGAATTATATTATGCAGAAGACAATTGAAGACGGAGTAAAATGCAAGGGTCGTCCTGTTCTAGAGTGGTTCTTTGTGTTTGTCCAGTCCCAGAACAACTTGAATGGACGAGTGTCTGACAGAGTATTTCCAACGGTCACGCTAGGGAGAAGGTAACTTCTCTTTATTCTACACCCAGCGTGCATTTGTGTGATCAATATGTGATTTAGGATTTGACGATGTGGCATTCAAAGTGAATGGTGATCACATGTTCAGAAAATAGACGTAGCCTCTAGCCTCACAACCAGGAAGTAACAAAAGTTGGACTAGGCAGCATGGCTAGTTGGGTCATCCCCAAGCAGGGCGTATTGTCACCGATCTAGAGAAAATTCATATTTGTTCTTCTTTTCGATTCTGTATCTTCGGATGACGGTTGGATGGCCAACAACCCTGGGTGGCAATATATTCGCGACACTCAAGCTAAATGTGTGAGCGGTCATGTGTGGCCGAGTTGCAAGTCGTTCTTGTTGAACCCAAGTGTATCCCCTCTAAAGTACACTAATCAGTAGGTGCTCCCATACCTTGTCTGTTGGAATCCAATCTCCAATAAGCGACCTGCGGTTTATGATTTTATACTATATATATGTGGAGCGTGAGATGCAAGCGTTCTGCTATTTGGTTATTTATTTGATTAGACATTATTATAATATCAATGAAGTTTGATATAAAAATATGTTGGGTTATAGTAAGGTAAAAACCGTCCGTGTTTATGTGTCGGTTGGTCTTACTATTATCCTTTGTTTCAAAAGGATTTTCAAAGTTAAATAGAATGGCTAGAATTTACTCACACCAGTCCCATGACTGACCCAGAGTTTATTTTGTTTGTTTTTCCCTAAACTCTTGGGTGCCCAAATTTGTACGGTCAGACAAGTGTTTCATGCTTTTGCAAATACACTTGGAGGAGCTCAAAGCAGAACGCTTCACCTTTAGTTATTCAGAGATTATTTCCACTGTGATGTATATGAGTTAGACTCTGATATGGTATGTGTATACAAATTCATATTTGTATTTCAAAGTTATGTAATAATAAAATTTTATTCATTCCGTTGTGAGTTTCGTGTTTACTCTGATTCTGATGTTCTTCTTCTTCTTCTATTCTATTAGTTCTATCTTTTCTATCTCATCCTCTAATTTCTTTCTATTAATGATCTGAATTTTCGTGCACTTTGATTTGAATATGTAGGATATTAGTTAGCTCAAATTGGTACGGATTTTTGGGCCATCACACTTTAAGCTGAAAACAAGTGTTTACTTAATATTTAAATTAAGTAAGAGGGAATCAAGATAAATAGTGTCTATATGAAAACTGAGAGTTATAAACAATGTTATAAAAGGAGTGTGAGGTTAAAACGTTAAGATTAAATTAACGTCACTAAATTTTGGAAGTATAAGATGCGATTCAAATTTGCTACATTTAATAAGAGATGAGGTTGTTTCATCAGTTATAACTAAAACAGGATTTGGTTTGATATTGGAAATGAATATGGGTTTTGGTATTACAACTAATACCAATTTTAAGATAAGAACGTTGTTGATCAAGGTCTGAGAGGTAATTTAAAATACCCCAACTTGAATGACTTCAGGATTATCGAGAGATAATATTAGTTGTAGTGGTGAAGATGTTAATAGGAATTTATTTTGAGAAATAATGATGTAACATTAGTTGAAGAATTTGGAAATATATGTAATAGAGTCCAAAATAAAAGGAAATTAAAACGGGCTTGAGGATATGAAATGATATTTCAATAAAAAGGAAAAAAGGAGTTTTTTGAAGATATAATGATGTTTTCAAAGTAAGAAAATAAGTTTTATAATAGGTTTATTCTAAAAAGATAAGTGACGAGTATAGTGGTCAAATGAGGAAACCAAAGAAGAGGTTGTAACGATTGTTTTACAAATGGCGAGCTGAATCGATGATAAATAATAAATGGTGTGTAATTGATGTTTTGATATAATAATAAAATAGAAATTGGATATGATCATTAATATTTTTCTAAATATAGATTGAAATGGTTTTGAGAAAATTAATATATTGAAATGAGAATTGAATATCATATTTAAAATATGAAAATGTTTTAGAAATTTTAAATTTACCATTTGTTAATTATTTTTAACTTAATGGGCCAAGTGATGCTGAATACTAAACAAGTAAGTCCAGATTATTTTTATGGTTCAATGGTTATTTATTTGACAGTTAAATAACCGACTATCAAATCTGGCTAATATGATTGTTGGTATGGAAAGACCGGGATCGAATTTATATTCGAAAACCATTCCGACCAGTAAATACGTAAATAGTAGAAGATATTATATCCTGATCAAGACGGAGTAAATTGAAGACCGTGGATCTTCATAAAACGGAGAGATTACTTAAAATCTCTGGCTTAGCGGCCCAAGATACACTGTGATTTTGTCGTGGTTGGAATCAACGGATTGCAAGGACTTCTCGCTACTGATCCATGAGGTGATTCCTATATTGAATGCAGTATGAGGGTGCCTTTGGTTCATCCTGTTCCTGGATGATTTGTATGGACGAATGTCTAACAGAGTATTTCCTAAAAACCACGTACGGTGATTTTTACAAATATACCAAGTGGTGGCAAAGAATGGCCCTTATTTAAAACCTAGAGTATATTTGTGGACGTCAATTAGTGATTTGACAATGTGACATTCAAAGTAAATGATGGCCAGATCTTCTAAAGGAAAATCCTAGCCTCAAGCCTCACAACCGGGAAATGACAAAATCGGGTAGGCAACATGGCTATGTGGGTCGCACCCATTAGGATGTATAATCACCTATCTAGAGAAATTCCTTTTGCTTCTTTAATCTATCGATGATGTCCCTTTTCGGGAAACGGTTGCTGATCCCAACCGTTGGTGATATACATTTGATACACTCAAGCGAAATGAGTGGTCGGTCATGTGTGGGCCGGGTTGCAAGACGTTCTTGTTGAACCCAGTGTATTCGCCTCTAGAGATACACTATCGGCAGGTGGTTCCATACCTTGTCATAGTCGGAATCCAATCTCCAATAAGCACCCACAGTTTTGATTGTATACTATAAATGTGGAGCATGAGATGCAAGCGTTCCGCTATATTGATATTTATTTGTATTTAGACATTATTATAATATCAGAAGATATATATGATTTCAAAGCTGTTTGGGTTATCGTAAGGTAAGAGACATCCGTTTTTATGTGTGGATTTGGTCTTACGATTATCCTTTTCTTTTGAAAACGTTTTTGAACTTTAAAATCAAGATGGATGATTCCTCTTAAACTTTGCGAGTTGTTCTCACTCTGGTTCACCAGACTGACCCCGTATTTTTAATGCTCGGGTTAGACCGGGTTGTACAGGTCCAGGTTATCAGATGCCGCAAAGTCGAGAGACGAGCTGGAGATGTTCAGAAGTATGATATCTAGTATTTATTCCGCTGTGTGATTGTATATAAGGACAGAATTATTATAACTATCCAAGTGAGTGATGTACTCTGATAATTGTAAGTTTTATTGCAAGCTCTCAATAAAGTTTTATTTATATATTATATTTTGTCCCGCTGCGATGTGAGACTCTGTGTTGTGTTGATTCTTCTTCTTCTTCTATTCTTATATTTCTTTCTTTTCTTTTCTCATCCTCTAAATTCTTTCTATTGGCATCTGGATTTCTAGTACATTTGGGTTGAACTAGTGTTGTCTTTGTCAGCTCAAAGGTACCGGAAAGTTGGGTCATCACAGTTGGTATCAGAGCTGGTTGCTTAATTGGTACGCATGATAGGGGGTTCTCGCTTCGCGTTTGGTGGCGGACGGGAGACTCTTACCCCCTACATGTCCCGACAATTAGGGTTGGTCGAGTCGAGAGGCTGGCCGTAAAAGCTGTTCTGAGGTGTCATTGTAAAGCCTGGTTGATGGTTGAATATCCTAGACCCTTTACAGTTGGTATCAGAGCAATGGTTTAGTAACAACCTTGGCTCTGTGGCGTAACTTGATAGAGATGGGGTTAGTAACACCCTAGATTTAGTTTAAGTGTATATATGTGAGAGTGTACTTGTAAATTCTATATAAAAATGTTTTATACTGTGTTATTTGATCGGTTCAATTTTGAACTGACAACTGACACGGTATTGTTTTGTAAAGATGGCCGAATGAAATAATTTTGGCCAAATTATATAGGAAAGTAATAATTCTATCAAATTATTGAGATGTTGGTTGGTTTGATTGAATAGATGTAATTCTAATTGAATTGGAAATTTGAAATGACTTAATATAGAAAAGATAATTTCAATATGAAATTAACAAATGAGATTGTATGAATTGGAATATAACTAATAAACGTTAAATAGAAATGTCTAGATCAAAATTTTGCTTGAAGCTAAGTTAAATAAAAACAATATGGACTAAAAATGGATGATTTTTGTAATTTGAACTGGAAATGGAGGTGAATAAATTATAAAATTAAATAGATAATAGAATATGAGTTTGAAACTTAATGCGGTTAAGGGTGGATTTTGGAATTAAAATTTGGAGTTTGGAAATAAATGTTGTTTGATTTGGTTAAATGGATTGTGCATTGTTGATTGGTCATTTGTAAGATGGATTGAATAAATTCACCAAGTGATTTAATAAATAAATTAGAAACTAAGAAATGAACTCCAATATAATAAATTTCTAATAAAAATCAAATATGAAATGAAATTAGAAAAATTTAACCCTATAACGGTTATTTACATGGTATATTTAGTTCAATGCAGACACCAGAAGGCTATGTAAATTGGCTTGATTATAGGGATTGAAGTACAGATTGGAAGACAAAGGGCAGTTAGTTGATCTATTTTGAAATTGGAATTGGGTTGCCTGTCAAATAGGTACACCTTAAATATATTGATTGGCGATTGATTTCATATCCCTGAGTTGGGTAGTCATTTGTTTTTGGTTTCTTTTGAGATGTGTGAGGCCCAGAGGGGCATTGTAATTGGTCTGGTCAAGCAGTGCAGAGGAGATGCTGACAAATTTTTCACAAATTTATATAACTTCGAAATTTTGATGGTAATTTTATACTGATTATTTCGAAATATATTTGGGATTGAATATTCTTCTTACTTAAGTAATTTCGGGGACGAAATTCTTTTAAGGGGGAAAGAATGTAACATCCCATATTTTTGGTGGTCGAATATTCAGTATAATTTATTATTTAAATATTGGATTGGAATTTATAAATGGATTTATAATAGTTATTTCGTAATTTACGATTGAAATTCATGTATGTCGGTATGGGTATAAACGCTCAATGACAATTGACAATGGAATTTAATAATCATACGAAATAGAACATTCAAATTAATGCGCTGCTTACCTTATGATGAGGCCAGTGCTTCGCACACGGGAAAATTATTTGATACATTATATAGGCCTTAAAAATAGCTTTCTATTCAAACGTCCTCCGTTTCTGAGGAAACAAATTTTATTGGAATACCTATATTTAATTATTGCCAGACTCCTAGTTTGGAGCCAATCGGAGTTGTTCTATTAGTGTGTGAAATTAAAAGCTAAACTGATAAATTTAAAACAGCGTCGTGGTGAAAACAGAGTAAGTTTCCAACCAAACTAATTTCATTGGAACTAGAACGTTGAGACGTAATGGTGCGTACATTTTTGTTGCGTTGGGATTTCGCTTGGGCGGTGCGTATGTTTAACGTGCCACATAAATAGCAATAGAATTTTATAAATTTGTTTACAAACGAACATACCTAAAACAAATCAAAGCAAAATATAAATATAAGTATATATATATATATATAATACCCAAACCAATAACTTCCAAGCTAAGTTTGATAAGTGTTACCTACACTAAACAATGTAAACCAATTAAAAGGCGCACCCTAACGTTTCTATCATGTTCCCTGATGCAAATCTGCAAACCTATATTTAGAAAAATGTCAGTAACTTTCATATAAACATCTCTGCAAGGAGATCTTGCCGTGTCATTTCCATTATCTTCGTGTATCTGTGGGGCAAAATATCTCTACTATTATCTCAGCAATTCAAAACATATTGGGTTATGATTCTGTAAATCATATTTTGATTAAAGAAAGAAGTATAATTAACAAATGTTCTTCGTACCACTTTTTCATATATAAATTTACGGAAAGTCATCTCGCACATGTCTTTCTAAATAACTAATGTCTACTAAGCATGTGCATGTACATTAGAAATAATATAAACCTATCTGATATGCCGTGGAAAACACGCAATTACCTAGGGGTAAATACAGACCATAATCTAAAGAAAAGAAAACCTCAACAGCTAGACCTACCCATTTCCTATAATTTTAAGTCACATACAACATCTGCTCCATCACGTAGAAGTGAAAACTCAACAGTCTACCCTATGGTCCTATTAATCTAAAAACCTTGGCATCCAAGGAATCCCTCCTATAAATACGCGAACTGGGAAAAGTCTTCCTCACACTACAAATGTTCTCTTCATGATGGAAAATAATAAAAGAGGATAAAGAGAGATGGGAGGGCGAGCTGAAGTGGATGGACGGGAGTGCGGCCTAGAGAAGAGCAAGAGACGTTGGGGTTTGTGTTGGCAGTATTGTGTATGGGGTCTCGAGTTTAGGGAGAGGAAGGGACTGACGTGTGTGCATGAGGAGGGTTTGTTGGTTTGCAATATCAACTGACAAAAGGAAAAAAAGAGTCTGATTGACGAGTAGAGAAACAACAAAGTAGGGGAGGAAAACGGCATGGCGATCAAAAATGTAAATGGGAAGTGGCGTGCGGATTCTATTAATAGGAGAGTGGGTAGATTGCTTTTGCATGTTGGACGATGTAAATAGGGGTGGCTCGCGAATGGTGTACGGGTCAGTTTAACATCAGAAAGTGGAAGGAGTGAACTGGAGCTATGTACATGATGGACGGTGGGCAATGTAAGTGGTGATGAATAGTAATCTTTATTTAGCCTATACCATATTTAGCCGTGACTAACCTTACTTCATATGCCTAATTAGATGTACAGACCGTTCTTATTTATGATTATAACGTTGCTTGTATACCTGTGCAAAATCCAAGTTATACAATGTATAACGTGATGGAAGGATTTCAAACATGCCTAATTATTAATGTATCAAGGGTGCCTAATCACGCTTAGTAAGGACTAATTATGTTTATTTATTTATTTTCCTAAATGCACTTTATAGATGCCTAACCGCATCTATTAGATATTAACCGGGCCAAACTATTTTATAATACATATAACTTGCAAATAATGTGCCAGGTTGGATTTAATGAAGTACCTAATAATAATGTAGTCTGAGAGTGCCTAACCATGTATATAATTTCATATAAAATTCCCACTTGAAGATTTACATAACCTAAGTAATTTTTAGCATAGCCTGGCTAAATATGTTTCATTTCGCCTAACTGTTTTTCCGTGGCCTCTTCAAACAAGAAATCAAAACATATAATATACCTAAGTCTAGTTTAAACTGTCTAAGTTATCATTACATATTGCCTAATCCCTTCAAGTTGTTTAACTGAGTTTATGTTATAAACTAACGTAAGTAAACTTTTAATTAAATTATTGTTGTTGTCAACCGTAGTATGTTCAATGCCTGGGAAGATTCGACTATTTTATCATGTGTCCAAAAATGGTTACAATTTGACTAATGGATTTAGTATGCTAGGAAAAATATTATATTATGCTAAATAGGTTCCCGGCGACGAAGGAAATTAGCTACATTAGTAAATATCGTGGTCGTCTAGTTTATTTCATGCCTAAGTATGTACTATAATGCCCCTAAACACAGTTTCATAAATTTGAAATGTAGTTAAGAGTATACATATGTACCTAATTGATATTTTATGGTGGAAGTTGAATAGAAGAAAAAATCCCGAATCCTTTAATCATCAAATGGATATTCTATATATACGGTTGAATGGAAACATACTTTTTGCACGTTATAACATGGAATGGGATAGGTATTGAAATGCAATTTTGGGTATTTCAATTGATATACCCAGCGGAAAAAAAAAGAAAAATTATAAGTTTTAATAATATTAATAATTATAAATAAATACCATATTAAATTTAAAATGTTGTCGTACCGTAAAAAAATGGAACAAAACAAGACATTGGAACCATCTCAACGGGCGTAAGTGGAATGGACGGAGTCGAACCCAGCTAGAGGTTTGTAAAACAAATTGTTTGACAACAAATGGAATCAAGGTGAGTTCAACTTACTCAGTTTTTATTCGACTTATATTTATATAAGTCAAGTTTAAATGTTTGTGTGCTATGATTGTTATTTGTTTGTTGGATGCTGAACGTATATGCGGTGACTAAACCGATTAAATTAAACATCCGTTTAATTTAGTTTTGATCAATCGTTATTTTTAAACAGTTGTAACCGATGGAGGTAACTTACCTCATTGGTTGCGTTTATAAAAATATAAGCGTGTTAAATTAATTGATGAATGTTTGGATAACTGTTATTGTATGATTGTCGAATATCGCATATGTTTATTGAAATAGATGATATTGTTGAGATAACGTATTTGGATGCAGGTAAAAACAGGTTGGATGGATATAACTGGATTCCTCAAATTTATTGTTTATTTTCATATCACATGAACTATTTAACCCATATGATTGGATGATGGATTGGGTGATTAATTATTGAATCTAAATCTAATAGTTGTTTTGTTTAATCAATAGACAATATTGGTTGAGTAACTGGTAGCAGTTGGCCCAAAAATATATCATTTTATAAATATTGGTTTACCATCAGTTGAATCAATGGTAATGAAATTATGAAATATATTTTATAACTGAAGACGGATTTGAAATCGATAGATTTGAATAAAGGTTTTAATAAAAGGAAATTAATATGTATTAGTTATTATTTAAGAAGTATTAAATGATTTTGTAATGAGGTTTATAACCAGATGAGCAGACATTAAAGTAATGATTAATAACTAGATCAATTGTTTAAAAGAGACAATTGAACGAAAGTATTTAAATTAATTATATTATTAATTAATTTAAAAGAATGACTAATTGGAGATTATCAACAAGATAATCATGGTTTGAGTTGACGAAGTTAACTAATTTAATTGCAATTGGTTATTTGATTAATTTATTTTTAATTAATCAAATAAAATAGTTTAACAAATATTTATTTTAACTTTAATAAGATTTAAAAAGAAGTTTACTGTTTAATTGAGTTAAATAAGAAATTAACTATTTCTACGGCAGTTAATGATGATGAAGATCATCAATTTAATGATTTAAGTGATCCAGTCTTAAATGATAATCAAAGTTGGTACTGGAATATAATTGGATTTTTGAAAAGAGTTGATGAACGGTTTTTCTGTTAAAACCAAGTTTTTATAACTAAGCTATAAAAGAGACTTTAAGCCGAAAACAAGTGTTTACTTAATATTTAAATTAAGTAAGAGGGAATCGAGATAAATAGGATTTATATGAAACCCGAGAGTTATAAACAATGTTATAAAGGGAGTGTGAGGCTAAAACGTTAAGATTAAATTAACGTCACTAAATTCTGGAAGTATAAGATGCGATTTAAATTTGCTATACTTAATAAGAGATGAGGTTGTTTCATCAGTTATAACTAAAACGGGATTTGCTTTGATATTGGAAATGAATATGGGTTTTGGTATTACAACTGATACCTATCCTAAGATAAGAACGTTGTTGATCAAGGTCTGAGAGGTTAATAGGAATTTATTTTGAGAAATAACGATGTAACATTAGTTGAAGAATTTGGAAATATATGTAATAGAGTCCAAAATAAAAGGAAATTAAAACGGGCTTGAGAATATGAAATGATATTTCAATAAAAAAGGAAAAAGGAGATTTTTGAAGATATAATGATGTTTTCAAAATAAGAAGATAAGTTTTAGAATAGGTTTATTCTAAAATGATAAGTGACAGAGTATAGTGGTCAAATGAGGAAACTGAAGGAGAGGTCATAACGATTGTTTTACAAATGGCGAGTTGAATCGATGATAAATAATAAATGGTGTGTAATTGATGTTTTGATATAATAATAAAATTGAAATTGGATACGATCATTAATATTTTTCTAAATATAGATTGAAATGGTTTTGAGAAAATTAATATATTGAAATGGGAATTGAATATCATATTTAAAATATGGAAATGTTTTAGAAGTTTTAAATTTACCATTCGTTAATTATTTTTAACTTAATGGGCCAAATGATGCTGATTACTAAACCAGTAAAACCAGTAAGTCCAGATTATTTTTATGGTTGAATGGTTGTTTATTTGATTGTTCAATAACCGACTATCAAATCTGGTCAATACGATTGTTGGTACGGAAAGACAAGGATCAAATTTATATTCGAAAACCATTCCGACCAGCAAATACGTAAATAGTAGAAGATATTATATCCTGATCAAGACGGAGTAAATTGAAGACCGTGGATCTTCATAAAACGGAGGGATTAATTAAAATCTCTGGCTTAGCGGTCCGAGATACACTGTGATTCTGTCATGGTTGGAATCTACGGATTGCAAGGATTTCTCGCTGTTGATCCATTGGGTAATTCCTATATTGAATGCAGTAGGAGGGTGCCTTCGGTTCATCCTGTTCCTAGATGACTTGTATGGACGAATGTCTGACAGAGTATTTCCTAAAAACCACGTACGTTGATTTTTACAAATATACCAAGTGGTGGCAAAGAATGGCCCTTCTTTAAAACCCAGAGTATATTTGTGGACGCCAATTAGTGATTTGACGGATTTGACAATGTGACATTCAAAGTAAATGATGGCCAGATCTTCCAAAGGAAAATCCTAGCCTCAAGCCTCACAACTGGAAAATGACAAAAATCGGGTAGGCAACATGGTTATGTGGGTCGCACCCATTAGGATGTATAATCACCTATCTGGAGAAATTCCTTTTGCTTCTTTAATCTATCGATACTGTCCCTTTTCGGGAAACGGTTGCTGATCCCAACCATTGGTGATATAGATTCGATACACTCAAGCGAAATGAGTGGTCGGTCATGTGTGGGCCGGGTTGCAAGACGTTCTTGTTGAACCCAGTGTATTCGCCTCTAGAGATACACAATCGGCAGGTGGTTCCATACCTTGTCATCGTCGGAATCCAGTCTCCATTAAGCGCCCGCGGTTTTGATTGTATACTATATATGTGGAGTGTGAGATGTAAGCTTTCCGCTAGATTGATATTTCTTTGTATTTCGAAATAATTATAATATCAAAAGATATATATGATTTCAAAACTGTTTGGGTTAACGTAAGGTAAAAGCCGTCCGTTTTTATGTGTGGATTTGGTCTTACGATTATCCTTTTTTTTGCACTTTAAAATCAAGTTGGATGATTCCCCTTAAACTTTGCGAGTTGTTCTCACTCTAGTTCACCAGACTGACCCGGTATTTGTAATGCTCGGTTTAGACCGGGTTGTACAGGTCCAGGTTATTAGATGCCGCAAAGTCGAGAGACGAGCTGGAGATGTTCAGAAGTATGATATCTAGTATTTATTCCGCTGTGTGATTGTATATAAGGACAGATTATTATAACTGTCCAGGTGAGTGATGTACTCTGATAATTGTAAGTTTTATTACAAGCTCTCAATAAAGTTTTATTTATATATTATATTTTGTCCCGCTGCGATGTGAGACTCTGTGTTGTGTTGATTCTTCTTCTTCTTCTGTTCTTATATTTTTTTCTTTTCTCATCCTCTAAATTCTTTCAATTGGCATCTGGATTTCCAGTACATTTGGGTTGAACTGGTGTTGTTTTGGTTTTCCCAAAGGTACCAGAAATTTGGGTCGTCACAACCCACAATCAACTTTCATTTCAATTCTAATTAAACATTTATTAATTAGTAAACTTTTCTAAATCTTAATTAAAAGATTTATTCTTTTCATACGGGGTTTAAGAACAGTGTTATTTAAGACACCATTCACGACAAACCCAAAATCCAATTTTTTTTATTTAATTCCAAATAAATATTAATTAATTGGAAAACTCCATTAAATCTTAATTAAAGACTTATTCTAGTCAATAACTTGTTCATTTCGATAAAAATATATTTTTATCTTTTTATTTATGGAATTTTTCATCCAAAATCTTTCCAAAACAATTATTATAATTTTACATAATTTTTCCATATTTTTAATAATTTTATTATCGCCCGTACAGTCGGTTTCCAATAACGGCCACCGAACTGCATCCATAGCGACCTTTTTCAAATTTGATTTGGACATAATTCCAAATCTAACCATTAGATTTCAAACTTCTTATATTCATTGGAAAGCTCTTTTCGATACGAGCCCAACGGTTCTAGTTTTAGGAGAATCCGACGGTCGGATCCCCTGTTACATCAATTTGAAGTTAATGGTCGAAATTCGCGAACGGTCGCTGCGCGGCGCGTTCTATTCAGGCCATTAAATATATATAATATATATTATATATTTCTTCGATTTCCATTTAAAACTGCATTATATAAATTGTTTATAAATTTGTTTTAAAAACGATTCCAACTTCATTTTCAATATTAAATCAAAATTGAATATTCTATATTTTTATAATATTAAAATGATAATATTTTCAAAATATTTTATTTTGAAATCAATTCTTTATTATAAAATGCCCTTTTATTATAAAACATTCTTTATTATAAAATGTCGTTTATTATAAAACATTCTTTATTATAAAATAAACATGTTAAGTGTAACATTTCTAATGACAAATCCTATTTTGACAAGTAATTTTTTTATTTAAATAAACATGTTAAAAATGATGCTTTTAACTAACAAATACATTTTAACATGTAATCCTTTTTATTCTAACTAGCATGTAAAATGTCTTTTTAAATGGCAAAACATGTTTAACATGAATTTCTATCTAGTCTACTTAACATATAAAATGTACTTTTTAAAATGGTAAAACATGTTTAACATGAATTTCTGTTTATTCTATTTAACATATAAAGTGCACTTTTTAAAATGGTAAAACATGTTTAACATGAATTTCAATTTATTCTATTTAACGTATAACATGTACTTTTTAAAATGTTCCTCAACATTAAAATGTTCTTTACATTGAAATGTTTCTTTTCATTAAAATGATTCTTTTACATAAAAATGTTTCTTTTCATTAAAATGATTCTTTTACATAAAAATGTTTCTTTTCATTAAAATGATCTTTTATTCTAAAATGACCTTTCATTCTAAAATGATATTTTATTCTAAAATGACCTTTCATTCTAAAATGATATTTCATTCTAAAATGATATTTTATTCAACATTATTTATAAAACATTATTTATCATAAAACATTATTGATTTATGAATCAGAATGCGACTCAATCAATTACCATATAATTTTATTTATATGGATTTCACACACCGCATGTATTCAACAGTAACGATAAATAATCATTAGATAGTCCATCCACATCCGAAGTAAAATTTACAACTATGTGAGCATTAAAATAAATAACGCTCATCACAGCCTGTCAATCCATCGATTGACATACAACTAAATATTGGGACTAGTGTATGTCAAGTATCATCTTAATACCCATGTGGGGTTTTCAAACAACAACGGTGAAATTAAATAAATTATTTGTTAACAAATTTTAACCAATTCTAATTCAGTTTCATCATTATCCATTAAACCAATTTTCACTGTTCAAATTATAAATGAATATTTATAATTTGATATCTGTTAGCCTACTTTATGAACTAGGCTACACAAAGAGCAAACAGTGAGAAAGCCACCAACTGGTTCGGATCGGAGGAAGATAGCACAGGAAGTAAGTAGAGATCAAAGACGCAGAAATCATATCGGTTCAAATCTGAGAGATACATCAGCAATATCAAAGGATTGCGAGTGGCCTCATCGGCTCGGATCAGAGAGATACGTCAGCAACATCAGAAAATAGCAAGTGGCCTCATCGGATCTGATCGGAGGCAGCCAATCCGAACACCTATCTCTGAGCCTGTGACCATTACTACACACGTTTCCTGAAGACTCAGACCAAACATGACCATTTCTCCCACGATCTCCCAGTAAATCGTTGCGCTGTCACCATCTGGAAGCCTCCGAACCCGACTCTTATGGGATGGGTGCCACACAATTCCGAACCGGAGCCACTTCGAAGAGATTTTTCACCTATAGATACACCATCAAGAGGCATTTGAAAGGATCTTTTGGCAAATTCTCAGTTCTAACTTCCTCCATAGCCGATTTCATAGCTACATTCAGATAAAAATCATCTCTTAAAGTTTATTTTTGAGAGATTTGAGTGAGTTTATGCATTGTAATCGTGAAGTAGAGTGAGAATCATTGCTGTATTTGCATTCAAATCAACAATTAAAAAAGAATATAAAGTGGACGTAGGCTCGTTAACGCCGAACCACTATAAATCGCGTGTTCTTTGTTGCTTTTTGATTCTATTTCATTGAAATCATAGCTAATTTGGGTGTTAGAACCAATTTTTGGTCTAACAATATCACTATCACATTAATATTAACATTTTTAATATGTTAAACATTTCAACAACACAAACAACACACAATACAGTCAATCTAAATCGTCCATGGTTTGTGGACGAGGAAAGTGATCTAACAAGCACCGTATACAGTTTATAACGATTAAACTGAAAAAAAATCTAAACTGGAAATTCTATATATTTTCCTGTTAGGAAAATAAATAAATAAAAACTGGGTAGAATTTTTAGTGAGGAGTTCTCACCTTTGGTTTCTGCTCCGTCAATTTCATTTCTGAATAGCTTGGATTTCCCCGAAATTCCAACGCAGTTTTTTCCACGCTGTTCATGGTAAAAATCACATTTTCAGCATGCGTTTATATATATAAAAATCGCATTTTAAATCAATGTTATTTATATATAAAAACCATGTTATTTATTTTTAAAAATCATATTTTTAATGTTGTTATATATATGGTAAAAAATCATATTTTTATTTACGTTATGTTTATATACAAAAATCATATTTTTATATTTCTAATTTAAAAACAATGTGATTTTTGTTTTAAAAACAACGCGATTTTTATTTTAAAAACAACACGATTTTTATTTTAAAAACAATGCGAATTTTCTATTTTAAAACAATGCAAATTTTCTATTTTAAAACAATGCAAATTTTCTATTTTAAAACAATGTAAATTTCCTATTTTAAACCAATGATAATTTTGTTTTAAAAACAATGCTAATTATAAATTTAAAAAAGTGCTAATTTTAATTACATATCATATTTTATTCCAATTTTCTTCATGTAATAAAAATCACATTTTATTTTGCAAACAATGGTCTTTTAATTCACAAATTAGGGTTTGCCAAAAAACCAATATATATATATATATATTAAAATAATTTTTAATTCACAAATTACTTGCTTGTCGGTCCGGACTCCAAACGAGGCCCAATGACTATCGACCCTAGCTAAATACCACTATTCCGAACATAATGGGCTAGGTTCTCATCAGCCCGTTTAATCTTTTCAGCCCATTTTTATTTAAATTAAAATGTAAACCATTTAATTGTTTAATTTGATCGTACATTTTAATTTACCGAGGCCACATACTGAGTCTAAAAATAACAAAAAAAAAAAATTCTAGCTTTGTTTTGATGATATGGTCCTAACAAAATAAATTTCATCGAATTTGGGGACCATTGGAAAAATGATCATTTTCTGGTTGATCCAATTCAACTGAAATTGGCCAAACACGTTTTAATTTACTACACTCACATATTAATTCCAAAAATTATGAAAATTGGGATCTAACGATAATTGACATTCCGCATCCAACAAAAGTGGTTTCGTCGAAAACGGAGGTCGTATGTAAAAAGGCTATTTTTAATATTAAAAAATATATATAAATTTCATAGCGACTTCTGAATTTTAAACTGGGCATAACTTTTGATTTCAGTTCAATTTTTCAGATTCGTTGGAAAGATATTTTTAACAGATTTAAATATTTTTGGTTTTACAGAAATCCGCTTTATTTTGAATCCTGCACATTCAATTGAAATTTGAAACCTGAAATTGAATTTTCAAACTACCGCACCATTTGAGGCTCGTTTTATAATTAAAATAAATTTATTTGTTCTAACTTCAATTTAAATAAATTTTATTGTTATTATTTAAAATAAATTATTTAAAATATTTAAAATCCATTAAAATTTCTAAAATAAATATTTTAAATTGGTTCTGAAATTCCGGGTTATTAGAGAATCTTAAGGCAAAACTAGCACTAGAGGGCGGTGAATAGTGTTTTCAAGGAATTTAAGAAAATGTAAAATTTATATGATCTACTATATGAATAACACACCACAGAGATGATCACAGACACATGATCAAACACAAACACAAACACATAAATAAACAAAAATAAAATGCAGAAAAGGAAAGAACACACCAGAATTTATATTGGTTCAGATTGCTCCTACGTCCAGTCCCATGCAACGCTGGATTGCGCAGATTTTTATTACTAGATAGAAATTTTGTTACAATCCCCTTGATTTCATGGCTACAAGGTTAACACCGTTTCTACCACCCTTGCTTTCCCGGCTACAAGGTTAACACATTTTCCTATCCTTGATTTCACGGCTACAAGAAACACATTGTTTCCCAAATAATCCCAAATGATTACAACAGCCATATAACTTTTCAATAGCACTTCGATTTAGAGAGTAATGAGTAGAGAGTGAGAAGAGAAGAAATTTTATGTATTCAAAATAAAAATCACCAGAGTAGAAGTGTATAAATCTTAAAAATATGAAATAATAATGGAGGAATGAAAAGGGATGAAGATGGAGAAGAAGAATGGTTAAAAAATTTGAAATCAACCCCTATTTATAAGATTTGAAAGGTTGCAACGCCTCTAGAACGTTACAAATGGTGAAAAGACATTTCTTTTTAAAACCGAAAATGTGACAGTTGTATGTCGACATAGGGTATTACGTATGTTGACATATAGGTTTTGAAAATTTGAATTTTTGAATATTTTCAAGTGTTTTACTATATATATAATTTTGGAAATTCTTGAATTAAAACATAGTCATAAAGTATTATAAAGTAAAAAATCATACGAAATCATAAATATAAATTATATAAACATATTTATAAAATTACAAAGTTTAAAAACTATATAAATATAAAAGTATATAACTATATAAACTTACAAACTTTTAAAAATAAAGTTTAAAATCGAAGGTAAGATAGAAAAACTAATTAAAATTAGAATTTGAATTTTGAAAAACAGAAATTGAAATTTGAAAATTAGAATTTGAAAATTAGAATTTGAAAAATAGAATTTGAATTTGAACCTGGAGTGTTATTCAGAGTCTTACATATAAACCAGACTCTATTACTATATTTTTCTTGAACTCTTGAGAACTCATGATTCTTCAATCTTCTCTGAATTCTAAATCTCTTGAATCTCTAAAACTCTAAAACTGTACAGTCTTCAATATTAATTTTTGTATACAAATCCTGCACATATATATATATATATATGTGTGTATATTCTAAATAGAGATGTTAGTATATATATTATAATCAATTAATATTGAAATAAGGTTGTTTTCATCAAAACTGCATTCTCCAACACTGTATTCATCTAACATCTTTCCGATGGCTTGATATCTTCTATGAATGTTTAGTTATGCCTTTTGGACTAACCAACGCCCCTACGTACTTCATAGACCTGATGACAAGGGTATTTTAGGAAGTGCTGAATAAGTTCGTAATAGTGTTTATTGATGACATTCTAATATACTCCAAGACAGAAAAAGAGCATTTGAGAGCTGCGCTGGAGATATTAAGGAAAACGTCTTTTTTGAAAAACTGTTGAAGTTCCACTTCTGGGATGAGAAGGTAAAATTCCTTGGTAATGTTGTGTCAAAAGAAGGAATTGCTGCAGATCCAGGTAAGATTTCTGCAAATTTGGATTGGAAGTAACCCCGAACCCAATGGAGATTCGAAGTTTCCTAGGATTGGCTGGATATTACCGTAAGTTTGTGCAAGATTTTTCTAATTTATCTAATCCCCTAACAAAGCTGACTATGAAAATAGAAAGTTTAATTGGACTCCTAAATGCGATACAACATTCCAAGAGTTAAAGAAGAGGCTGACCACTGCTCCAGCGTTAGCCATTATAAATGGAAACCAAGGACTGGCCTTTTATACAAATGTGAGTGGCGATGGTGTTGGTGCAGTTCTGATGCAGAATGGTAGAGTGATTTCCTATGCTAGTAGACAATTACGACCGCATAAGAAGAATTACCCCAACCATGTTCTAGAGTTGCTAGCAATAATATTTTCCTTAAAGATATGGAGGCATTATTTATTGGTTGAGAAATTTGAGTTATTCATTGATCACAAATCTTTGAAGTATCTCCACACCTAGAAGGATCTAAACCTGAGGCAACAAAGGTGGATAGAATTTATAGCGTCATATGACTTAGATAATCAGTATACGCCTAGAAAAGCCAATGTGGTAGCGGACGCTTTAAGCTGAAAATATACCTTCCTGGCACATCTTGTTGTCACTCCTACTCTAATTGAAAAGATTTCTAGCAAACAACAGGAAGATGGGTTTCTTCAGAAGATCTTTAGAGATATACAACAAAATAAAAGATCTAGTTTCAAGATCGAGAATAAGGGGATTCTAATGTTAGAAGGAAGAATTTGCTTTCCAAACAATAAGGAATACAAAAGAGAAATACTGGAGGAATGCCATAAGTCAAAATTTGCCATCTACCCTGGAGTAAATAAAATGTATCGTAACTTAAAGCATACATTTTGGTGGAGAACGATGAAAAGAGATATCTCTATTTATGTTAGCAGATGTGCTAGCTGCCAATAGATTAAGAGTGATCAGAAGAATGCAATAGGATTTCTTCAACCCCTACAAGTTACAGAGTGGAAGTGGGACCAAGTTTCGATGGACTTTATTGATGGGTTTCCATGATCTAAAAAGAGAAATGAAAGAATCTAGGTGATTGTGAATCGTCTTACTAAGACGGCTCTTTTTATTCGAGTCAAGCCAACCCGAACTAAAGCAAGTTTAGCAGAGCTATATATTAAAGAGATTGTTCAACTCCACAATATACCAAGTAGTTTAGTGAGTGATTGAGATCCGATCTTCACTTGTCATTTTTGGGAAGCTTTTCAGAAAGCGTTGGGAACCAAGCTCAATTTTAACACTGGATACCATTCGCTAACTGATGGGCAAATTGAGAGATTAAATAAAATCTTAGAAGACTTGTTACCAGCCCGTGTTCTTGATTTTGGTGGTTCTTGGGAAGACCACATAGCCATAGTTGAATTTTCTTACAATAACAATTACCATGCTAACATTAAAATGGCTCTGTTTGAAGCATTATATGGTCGACCATGCAAATCTTTGGCTTGTTGGGTAGGAAAAGGATATCGGTTAGTTCTTGGCCCCAATATGATAATAGAAGCTTTGGAAAAAATTAATCTCGTTAGAAAGAGGATGAAAGCCATGCAAATGATAGAAGAGTTATGCCGACAAGAGAAGGCAAGCTTTGGAATTCTCCAATGGTGATTCAGTATTCTTGAAAACATCTCCAATGTGGAGAGTCATTAGATTTGGGAAGACAGGAAAATTAGCACCTCAATTTATCAGACCTTTCCCTATCTTAGAGAGAGTTGGTCCATCAGCTTATCGTCTTTGACTTCCAGAATGGTTGTATGTAGTACATGATGTTTTTTTTAATGTATCCCACTTGAGAAAGTACATTCGCGATCCAGTTCAGATCGTTTAGGAAGCAGCTCAACATGATCTGGAGATTACTCCAAATTTGGCAGTAAGGCGAGAACCGATCAACATTATCGATTAGGAAGAGAGGAAGCTATGAAATAAAATAATAAAATTAGTCAAAGTCCAGTGGAGCGGAGATCCAAAGGTCTGTACTTAGGAAACAAAGAAAAGCATGAGGAAATCTCACCCTAGGTGCAGGGTTGATATCCATCCCTGACTCTTATCGAGTATGCTTATTTTTCAGTATCTTTTCTCGTTCAGCTTATTTTTTGCTTCATCCAATTTCGAGGACGAAATTCTTTTAAGTGGGGGGGGGGCATTGTAACGATCCGCATTTTTAGTCACTTTAAATTACGGATTTTAGATATAATTTAAATAGATTTCTGAATATGTATCTATATATAATTAGTTATGAGAATATAGTAATTGTTTTCAAAATTAATTAAATAATGGATCCAATATTATTTGGTCAATAAATTGTTGATTTGTAAACTTGTTGTAGTAATTGGTTAAGTGTTTTAGTTAACATAATCAACTAAGACATGAAACAATTAAGTTAAACTAACTAAACCTTAAGTTACTTAACTAGATGATACCACTTTTGTCATGTCATGCCATATCAGCTTCCACTTTCAAAACATGTCCATATGCACCACTATTCCCCTCTTTTTATGTGTCATTTTCTTCCTTCTTTTCTCTTCTTTTATCAACACATCATCCCTATTTTCCAAAGCTAAATACTAAAGCATTTGATAAGCTTTTGAATTGTCAAAGTTTTGTACATTTCTCTTCTCTTTACAAGACAACACATCTCCTTCCCTTTCATTTAATTTCTTACTTCTTCTTCTTTCCAAAAATTCAACAATGGACTCCTCTCAATTTATAACTCACGGCCTAACCTCCTTCTCCCAATTTTCTATCTCCAAACCACCTCTTTTCATCTCTACTTCTCCTAAATAGCAAACCCCTTCCCTCAATTGCAAGCAAACACCCCCAAACAACCCTAGGCTGTGACCACTTTTCACCCATTCCACCTATATATCCCATCTTCCCATCTTAAAACCATTTATATCCCTCTTCTTTTCAAGTATCAAGGCCTACACCTCCTAAAATTCCATTTTACTATGTTTTAACTCAAAAGTTCTCACCTTTGTGCTCATTTTCAAAGTCAAAGTTCTAGCACATAAGTAGTGAACTAGTGGAATCCTCGGTGAGGAAACATTTAACCTTTAAGTGTTTATACACACACACACATACACCAGTATATATGCACACCCAGTAGGGCCTGCATCTAATTACTTTGATACTCGGACCTTGCATATCATTAGTATATACTATCTTTTCAAACGAGCATTTTGTTTTCTTCTTTTCATAACAAATATTGCTAGGATTGTGGCATTTGTTTTGTGTATGTGCCCAAAATACAGAGTTCATAACAGCTCAATATAATTGAAATCATCAATGGTTTTTGTGTGATGGGGACTCTGTACATAAATTCATTAGTTGACTTTTTCTCAAAGCAAGCCATATTGGTCTCATGTTTTCATTTCAGATATATTGGCTGAGAACAAATATGCAGCAATAGGAATAGGAACGTTGTAAACTACAAACCCAATTATCACAGTGCATGCATTTACCGCTTCAACGTTTATATTTTAACTTATTGACATTCACAAACAATCCAATTTGTACATTGAAGAGTGTAGCTAAAGCATATCATCTTTTTTTGTAGACATGCTTTCTTTGATCAAAATAACAATAGCCACACCTGCAGGCAGTGAAATAATCACCCAAGCTTCTAGAATGTTGGGTTTGGTTAAGTCCGAAAATATAACGCTTCCGTATTTTATAGCAGCAGCACCACCGCTACTAAACCAGCGGCCATCTTCATCAAATATTCAGCATCATCCTGTTTCAACCGATTATACCAAGAATATGAGCACCAACACCATAACACATATAATTAGCTAAATCGACCAGTACTATAGTCGGCATTCAGCGGTTGCTTCTTTCATTAGAAAGCAAGTGCCTTTGTCAGCTTTCTAAAAATGGACCATGGTGCTATGTTCAATTTTTTTAAGTAGACTTTGAGCTAGTAAAAGAGCGAACCTACCTCCCGATCGAAAATCAGTATACATAAAAGTCACAATAGTTTAATGGAGTAAATACTTGTATCTAGTTTGAAAGTTGGAGCCCATTCCCTAGCCAAGTTTGTCCTCTTATTCAAGTCATTATTCTATAACTTTATCTTCTTAATCACCAAATAACAACATGTATGAACCCATCAACATACCCTAAGAAACTAAATAGTTTTTTTATTTACTATTTAATTTACGAATTAAGCTAACCAACACTTATTTGTTAAATGCATTTGTACAAACATAAGAGTGTGTACGCTTATAAGAAATGATATTGAGTTTGTGAGTCTTTAATACGATCCAGGAAATGATATAAAGCGTCATTTTATAAGCATCAAAATTGAATAAATATTTCGATTAAAATATCAGTAATTTGATTATCAATTAGAACTTATGCGAATGTGTGCTACGCATACGGGCTGCAATGTACATTGTTTTTGCATCAATGTTAGGATCCACTTACTTTTAATGAATTTGAATAATATTTTTGGTGCCTAATTTCCTCATACTTTAGCTTTGAAGGATAATATAAATACGTCCCTTATGATGACATCATGTTCCGCATCGCCAAAAAAAGGGAATTAAATGTATGACCTGTTAGCTAAGCATTAGGCTTTTAACCTTTAAAATAGTAATAAAAGGGTGGGCAAGTTTTAATGTACTATTACTGGGTTGAACAAATGTATAAAAGATCAAGTTCAACTTATACAGTTGATGACATTATAATTCAATTGTTTATGCATATAAGAAACAAATTTATATATTAAGTAGCATATAATATTTTCCAGAATAGTTTTGTACTAAAAGCACATTTAACACCAAAACCTCAACACGTCTATATACCAACGTATATTGCTGAATATGAAATCAATAAAGTTGACATTAAAAAAACCACATGGCAACAATTTTACTAAAGAGAACGATAAATAATAACATGTTTGTCATATTCATCAGTATATTTAAAGCGTAGTTCTCTTTAGTAAAATTATTTAAGGACTTACTCATATTCATGATTAGATTTAACATGCTCTCTCAATGCTCCAAGAAGAGACTCCCTTATTTTGGTCATTTTCATAAGCACTGAAATGAAAATGTAGCCGAAGACTATAGTTGCAGTTGCTATAATAGCGTTCCAAATAGACAGCGTCTCAAAATGTATAAAATACTACCTCATATCATTAAAGTACATCCAACAATGTCTTATAAAGCATCAAAAGTGTCAAATTAATCAATTTTACTCATCTAATAGTATACTCTGCTTCGAAACAACATAACAACAAAACCAACCTATTGTACCCATCGTACAATCCGCATATGTACAATGTCTCAATACTAATAGAATTGATCATATATATCAATTCTGCTGATGGCGGGAACGTATTATGCAGCTCCATAGATCCTTATTTTGTTCTTTCAACATATTGATCCTCGCTTTAAACTCTTTGTGACCTCTCAATGCTTCAAGAGGATATGGAGATGACCAAGTAGGCTTGCATGAAGCATTGTTGAGACGAATCTATTACTGACAGCATACTCACAAATAAAGACTTAATCCAAAAAAGTTGAACTGAATTATGAATCGGCTCACAGATGGAAAACATGAGTATACTATAGAAAATCATAGACAAACCTTTCAAAAAAAAATCCTCAAAATAACATTGGGATAAATTATTTAAGCCACCTAAGCTTCAGACGTTTGGAATAATTAAAATAGGCCATTTGTAGGTATGTAAATTTGACTATGGAAAACGAAACTTCAAATTAATCCATTTACCGAATACCAACTACAACTACCATGATTTCTTTAATTCAAAGGTAGTAGATTGTAAAAATAAAGCACTATCCAATGTTGAAAAAGCAACATAGCTTTAGACCAAGCAAGCAATGGGATAAAGTATGTCGCATGTTATAAGCATAAGTGAAAATCAAGAAAACAACTAAAAAGCTTACATATAAAAAGTGCATTTTACTAATATAAAATTCCATATTTATTCCTTACTACTAATGGTTAAAAGTTTACATATAAAAAGTGCATTTTACTAGTATATTAACATAAAAATATTGAACTCAAACATGCTAATATATGTAATTGATCTGTTGACTTCAAATTGAAACAGTAGCATTATGCTCATGAAGTCAACTTGATTTGAATAAGCTTCCACAACAAATTTTTAATTCGATAATCAATGAACACATAAATTTATCCATGGGAAATATGGAAAATTTCAGCAATTCAATATTTATTGTATTTACAGAAATTATGTGGCAAAATGTCATTTTACCATAAAATCAACATAGTTACTAGATATTACCTTTTGTGTTTCTATCACGACAGTTACCATTTGACAAAGCTTAACAACTCAGTTGAACAAACAAATCCCATACATGCACATATGCACAACATCCAGCTTCAATAATGACCCAGCGAAAGTCGACGCTCGAATTTTGACTTATATTGGATCCTGTATATTCAATTGAAGTTCGAATCATAAATTACGAACTACCGCGGCGTTTCGAGTTCTTTACATAATTATGTATAAATATAACGTTCAAACTTTGTTACATAAACGAATTATATATTATTAATCCATTTATAATATCCAATCAATATTTAAAATAATAAATTAAATTAAATATCTGACTACTAAAAATAAGGGACGTTACATTCCTTCCCACTTAAAAGAATTTTGACTTCGAAATTACTAAGATAGAAGAAATGTTACAAACCCGTTAATTTCTAAAAATCCAGTTTATTTAAAATCGAAAACCAATTCATTATCTATAATAAAAATTTCAAAAATATTGAAAATTTCTAACACTTTAAATTCCCAGAAAATTTCGGCAGAGTCTCCCCAGTACAGAGGGACTTCTACAATATCCCAGGAGCAAATAAATATATACATCAACCCACACGGTCAAAAAACAAATTTCAAAATGAAAATTTTATATTTTCGCGTATGCGTACCTTATACAAGAGCAATTGAGCATACTTGCTTAATTTACGTGCAATTTATGCAGCCACAACCAATTCCCATATCCTTCTGGTACCTGTACTTAACTCAATTCAACATGTAAGTAATAAATACATGAAATTCTATATAACATTTATTTAATTAACCAGAATAACTAAATAAATTCCCATAATCAAATATATAGCATTATTCATATGCAAATACAGGGTTAAATTTTTTATATATGTTTCGATTCAAATTTATTCTATTGGAATCAATTTATTGAGTTTACAATTCATTTAACTCTTGTTCAATAATTGATGAATTACATTCAATCCATCTAACACATAATCAATAAACAACACACAATCAACAGAACACAATCATTCAGTTTATATTAACTTCAATTAATATTCAATATTAATGTTTACTTATACTCACTTGGGTTATTAGTCGATAAATATCTGATTGATTCCTATTTAATTATTATTCATTAAATTTCCAAATCGCGAATTTATCTTATTATATTCCAATATCCATCTTAACTTAACAAGTTAAGTTTCAACTCCATATTCAATTAACTAATTAATTTACTTCCATTTCAGAGTCCAAATTTTGATTTTATTCCTTCACAAATTCTATATGTGAAATTTTTGGTCATATTAAACCATTCAATTTTTTAATCCAATTTGAACTTCCATTCAAATCAATCAAACAACTTAATATCTTTATAATTTTATAAAATTATTTCCTTTTTATACAAAATTATATTTTGGGTAAAATTATGAGAAGATACTGCTCGGGAAAACTTTTTTGGGTGATGGATATTGACATTAACTGCTCTGGAACTTGGAAAACCATCCTAAAACACAGACAAAAAAGTTTGCAGTGCATTAATCGATGCATTGTTAATGGGAACGACACTACGATATGGTTTGATCCATGGATAAATAGTGGTATTATGGTGAAGATGCTTGGATGGGATCATCTCAGTCTTTTTGGAGGTGATGATTGTAAAGTGAATCACATTATCCAGGAAGGGGAACTTAATCCATACTGCCTACCTGCTACGAGACAACTTGCATCGCAAATTAATGAGGTTAATCTTCAGACTACTGGGGATACTGATTATTGGACATGGTTAGACAAAAAGGAGGGGTTCACTTTTTATTCCGCATGGGACATTTCCAGAAGTCATAACAGTGAACAGATGTGGTGTAAGATTGTTTGGCACTACATAAACAGTCCAAAGATGTCTTTATGTTTATACAAAGCTATTTTGAACCGTTTAAGTACAAAAGACATCATGCTAAATTGGGGATATGATATTGATCCTATGTGTGTGCTATGTAATGAAGAAATCGAGACAAGAAATCACCTTTTCTTCCACTGCTCGTACTCTGCATATCTTTGGGTTAGATGCTGTCTAAAACTGGGTCTCACGCCATCCTCTTCGAATACGTTGGAGCTTGAAGACGAACTCATGCAGTTAAAAAACTCTTTCGGTTCTGCATCATTTAGTCAGGACGCCGCCTTCTGTGCCGTTACCTCCACTGTTTATCATATTTGGAACGAGAGAAATTTGAGAATCCATAGCAACCATAGATGGGATAAATTTCGTCAATGGGATTTTATTGAAATCGAGGTTAAATATTTACTGAGTAAATCGAAGAGGAAGCTGCACCGAAGTCAGAAAGACATAGAAATTGGACAACGATGGGGTATCGATCTTCGAGACGCTGGTTAATGGAGATTCCTGCTTCGCGTAATTTAGGGGTTTCGGAGTAGCTTTAATTTGGGGAAGATAAAGTGTTTTTTATTTCCCTTTTAGAAGTCTGCGTTGTAATGTGGGTAGTTTCACACGTGTCGGTTGTTCTAGGACCCACCTGGAGTTGCCGGTTCTCTTTATATTGTTTCATTCGGGTAGATTGGCTAGTGGAAGTGTTATGTTGTATAGCTAGCCTTGTACTTATTGTACTTTTTATTGATTCGTCGTCAATAAAACACCGCACTCTTTTTCCCCGTCTAGTTCTCACGCTGAGGGCTAGATCGGGTTTTTAACAAGGCGGTTTACCCATTTTCAAAAAAAAACTTTATAAAGTGAATATTATTCCAAAATAAGTTTATCAAGTGTAGTTCTGTGAAATTTTGGCATACTTATTTATCTCACAGCCGAACTAATGATACATACATAGGTTATGGTACACCACCTCCAAACATATACATAGGTTATATCATTCGACAAAGTATATACAGGTTTCGAATTTGCAAAAAACAGGGTATAAGACCTTTCCTAGTTTACAACAAAATGAACAGTTGTGTATCAATATATTTTAAACCAGAAACAATGCAAACCATTTACAGAAAAAACAATCAATGGCTCATGGCCTCAAATCATGCAACAAGATTCACACACACTCAAACCAAATCATTTCAGTTTAATACTAAAGTTAAATTCTTGAACGAAGTAAATCATGAGTTTTTTTTAAATTCACCATGAATTAGCAGTGGCAAAACGTTGCGATGAAGGCTCAGGTTTCGATGTTGGCACGCGACAAAGCAGGAACAGCAGGTGGCTTCAAGTTGCGATGGGGGTTGGTTGGTTAACTGGAGTCGAGTAAGGTGAAAGAGCAGCAGGCGGCGATGGCTTCAACCCGGGGTTTATTGGGAAAAAGGCTCAGTCTTTGATGTTGGATAGAGGCAGTGGTTTGCCTCGACGATGGTGGAGAGTGGTGGCTCACGAAATTTTGGGAGGAAAGAAGATGGTGGTGGCCATGATTTCGGAATTTGAGGAAAATATGATTTTTGAGGAAGAATTTTTTTCTGAGTAACAAATGAAAACAAAGGAAGGCACGGTGGGAATATAAATAAGTAGAAACGAAGCTTTCAGAAGAAGGAACGCTTGGGAGATAAGAACAACGTAATGTCAGTAAGTATAGGGTAGCGCAATTTCTAGAAATAGGTCATGGCTTAGAAAAACGACCGAGGAAGGTAATATTTGTTTAAATTAATATTTATTTCTACCGCGTATTACCGTGTAACCGTGTAACGTTTTGAATCCGTACCACAAACACAGTCTCCAAATACAACAATATATATATATGTGTGTGTACTCCTTCATTTCAATATTTTGAATTCAATAAAATTAAATTAATTGTAATCCGACTCTTTTCTTTAAGATGATATTTTATTTTTAAATTAGTTATCGGTTCATTGGTTTTTACCTCGTTTATCCACCAAGAACTCTATTCAATTCCAAATTTGAAACGTTAAATTTAAATTTCTTCATACACACATTTCTAGACTAATTTGCATATATTTCAAATAAAATCTTCAATTCGTTTAAATTTAATAACATTTATTTAAATCCGATTACTTATATTTTTCAGTCGAATTTAAATATCCAATTCAAACATCAAACCGAATTCAAATTCAAATACACAGCAATAAATATTATTTTCCATCCAATCATTCTGAATCGAATTCATATACAAAACCATATATTCGATTTTTAACCCAAATACCAATATAAAATTGAGTATTAATAGTTAATGATTCATTTAATCCCTATTCCAGTTGTCGAAATTTCTGGACCATTATTCTATTTCTGAAGTTTGCTTGTTCGAACTCGTGTTTTATTTTATGATTGTATGAATTTATGCAGTAATGATGATGTAGTTTTTTATTTTACCAATCGCATTCTATTGTATTTGTATGTGTTATTAACCAGCTATTATTAAGATCTAAAGATAAATTAGTTTATTTCGGTCTTAGTAAACATAACTGTTTTATATGAAAATAATAACAACATTATTTCATTATATTAAAATATTAGTTAGGATAGGTAAAAAATAAAAATAAAATTTTAAGGTAAACCGCGCTGACTTTATCTGCTCCTCATGAAGCGCGCCAATTTTGTTGACGCACATCAAAAATATCGGAATGCTTTATGAGGGCCGATAAAGTCGGCGCGCGGGACCAATTCAGAACACTGAGTTGTCCCCGTAACATTTTACTGAATATTACAATCCCCAACATCTGTTGGGGACTATTTCACTCAAATATCTTCAATTAAGTGGATGAAGAATCCTCTATTGGAGATGCTCCTAGAGGTGAAAGAGAAATGGAGGAGTCGCGAAAATAACACTTGAAATCGCGAGCTCGTGGATGAAGAATAGCGTGGGAATTCCATGGGTGGTGATAGCTGGAATGAAAGGATTGCACGAATGATACCCGAAGGTTAATGAAGAGCGGCGACCACGAATAGATCTGGGTATGAAAAATAACGGCAAATACTGGGTGGGAGTAGAGAAGCTCAATTCATACCGCAAGAAGAAAGCTAGGAAAAAAGCAAACGAATAAGGAAATACTATTTTCAATATCCATATATATGTGTATTCATTTTAACAAAATGGTAAAACCATTTATTTAACTACCAAAGTGCATATATCAGGAAATATAAATTATGTACATAAACAATAATGAACAAAGGTAGTTTGCAATTAATTGTAATTCATTGGTCTTTGAAATTTATCGCATATTTCATAGGAAAATTCCGATTTTCAAATTTATATAGTTTCTATCTCAATTTTCTACTATTTACCATTAAGACAAAATATTTAGTTTAACTACGTAATTTTGAATTAACATACTTTGAATAACCAGTTAAATATTATTTGTTGGTTTCAACATGTGTACCTTATTCAAATCTATAATAGTGACAAAATACTTTTATACTCAAATATAAAGTATATAAACTACAAAACATAAGTTATACATAAATAATAATAACTTTATACTATGATTCATTTATTTTATTGAACTTATCATAAGTTGCCTAAAAAATTTTAGCTCCCTTATTATTAAGCAATTTTCTCTTTTCTCCTTATATTCCATCTTTGTATTTTATTTTCAAATCCCTTTAGTTTATAAATTTACATACGTATTACTAATTTTCTACCATTATTTACATTCTTGTATGAATATATGCAATTGTATATAAATAATTCATCACTTGCAACTTAATATTTTATATAAAAGTCATAAATTTATGTTAAAATCCAAAACTTAAACTATTTAAACAAATTTAGTTAACCAAAAATCATTAATATTTTCTTCTAAAAACTAAAGAATATTAATTTCAATATGGATATCATTGTTGTACTAACCAACTTGGTAAAATTATTTTTCTTCCAACTATAAACATATATAAATCGCATAAAAAATATAATAACTAACTTAATTTGTGATTAGCTTACTTCAAAATATCTATCATGCAATGTATTGTAAAATTATACATTTAACTTCAAATACCAACATTTGAAATAACCCCAATTTTTTACAAAACTCATCTCACTTTTCTACTAATATTTTGCATTCCAATCAATGTACAACAAAAACTAAGCCATTAGTCCCAAACAAATCAGTGTTGAATAGAGATGGAACCCAAAACAAAAGGACAAACTCAATATAAACGTAATAATAATAAGAGATTTAAAGGTGGTTGTAACGTCCCGTATTTTTACGGTATAATAATTAATTAATTTAATTATTTAAAAAGTGATTTATAGATTTTAATGGTTACTTAATTAAATAATATGGAGTATTTAATTAATATTTATAATATAAAAATATACTATAATTCCAAAATAATCAAAAATAGCAGAATTCACAATACAATGTGAATTGGATCATATATAAGGTAGAATACAGTTTAGAATTGAATTTGAATAACGAATACATTATTTAAACGACGTTAGAACATATAAATTATAATTTAATTATAATAGAGCCCATAATGTCGCGGCAGTTCGTAATTTGGCAATTCGACATTTAAATGAATATACAGAATCCGTTTTAAGTCGGATTTTTGTGAAATAAGAAACGTTCGGAGCTGGTGAAGTATATTTTTCTAATAGAAGAGAAAAATCGAGATTTCATCGTGTAGATTGTGAGTTGTATCCAAATAAAATTTTAAAATAGTCGCTATGGAATTCCTTTATAATTTATAACGATTTATTTATATTATAAAAGGATTTTTAATATAAATGGAATATCAATTTAACCCGGATTTGGAATGTCGAGTTATAAATCCATATATATTTATTTTGGAGCTGTATGATATTCTATGTGAATATATACGATAATATTAATTTATACATATTTAATTTAATTATTTTTAAATATATTTATATTTAAATGGGTTTATTTAGAGCTTTAAAAATAGCCAATTTTGCAAAAAAGCTCCGTTTTCGATGAAACTAATTTTTTTGGATCAGGAATATTATATTATTGTTAGATTTCAATTTTCGTGATTTTCGGAGTCCGTATGTGGCCGTACGGGATTTTAATGTGGAAAATAGTCAATAATTTGACTTTAAAAATACGCTGTGTGAGCAAACGGAGTCGGAATTCGAAGAAACAAGTTTCATTGGGTCCGTAATGTCGAACTGTAGTTGTATGTCCATTTTCGTCGAATTTGGATATGGTGTGTGATCATAGGGATTTTTAACAACAAATATAGACAACGTTATAGCAAATATTAATATAAATTTTGAATATTAAAATATTAAATTTTTCCTATAAATACCACTACATTCCTAAAACCCTAATTTTAGTTTTTTTTCTGGTCAAAAGAAAATCTGCCGCACCCTTCTTGTGTAAAAACCTAAAACGTGAAGCTTTCAAAACTGATATCAAGGATACTTGAACTTCTTTAATCTCCCTCTTCATTTCTATATTTGTTTTACTGGGTGTGATGTGTGTTCTCGGACTTGCGGAAGTTAATTGAGTTTCTAGGGTTCACATTTTAGCCTAAATAAGGAAGTATTGCTTCGTTTGGATGTCATTTTTGGATTAAGGTGTGAAAAACGATCCTATGTGCAAAGTTTGGGGAGGGGGATCAACACTTAGAAGTGTCACAGGTTGTTGTAGCGTGGACTGTACTTTCTGAAAAATCGCGATCAGAATGGAGAGCAGCGACGTCATCGTGTGGGTGATCGGCCGAAGAGGAGAAGGAGAGATGACCGTTAGTGAAGATTTTGGGAAAGTTTGGTGAAATTCCATCGCATTTGAGTTCGGTGTTCTCTGAACTGGTGCATGGATATACTGGAGGAGGCGACATATTGTTTGTGGAAGAAGTACTCCATGCGGGTCTGTTCTTTTTGTTATGGGTCTATGTAAACACGCGTGGGCCAAAATCATTGGCGAGCCCAGTAGGATGAAGAGAGAAAAAGGGAGTATAGGCGGAGTGTTAAGTAGTAGAAAGGATTTTATGTTTCAGGGAGGTAAATACGAAAAAGGGAAGCTTGGTTTTCGCATGGGATTGAAAGGATATATGCGTGTACAGGGAGTTGAAAATATCGGGAAGAAGGTATGGTGCTAGAGACGGATTTTCACTTCGGGGAAGAAGAGAAAGAAAGAGCGGGTCTGGGCTTTTGAATTTGGATGGGCCGACGGAGTTTAAATTGGTGAGAGGCCCAATAACAAATGATTATTTAAATTAAACTATTTAAATACGTATATAACTTGTATTCATAATATCTTGGCCATACGGTGTCAAATTAACGAACGGTCAGATCCATTGGGATCATATGGACGGCGGATTCACAGCGGAGCTGATTCGGAGTGAATTGGAGCTTGTTACAATTTATAGCGAAATAAATTGTCGGTTTGAATCAATAAACAGTTTAGCGTTATTTAACGATGAACTGCCAATGTGAGTAAATCTCACTAACTCTGTACAGTTTATATTTTTATAAATATAATATAGTATTGATAAATGATGATTGATCGCTATGTGTTGATTGTTTGGTTGAATTGCTGATGTATTGGTTGAAATTATAGATAACGATATATATATAATTGCCAATGTGAGTAAATCTCAATATAGACCTATATATTGTTGCAATATGTTTTACAAGATTTTTAGTAAAATATTGTGTAATAGGATTAAATGGTATATGCCACATCTCATTTCTGCAAACCAGTGTGCATACATTCCTAACAGACATAAAGGAGAGAATATATTATTAGCTCATGAGTTGCTCAGAGATTTTAAGAAAGGAGGAGTTAGTAAATTTTGTGTTAAAATAGATTTGCACAAAGCATATGATATGATAAATAGGAGACTGATTTGTCATATTATGTTTAAGATGGGGTTTCCAGTTCATATTATCAATATCATTTATGAATGCATATCTTCTCCTACATTCTCAATACTAATTCAAGGTATTCCTCATGGTTTCATTGCATCTAATCGTGGGTTGAGGCAAGGTGATCCACTCTCTCCTTACCTGTTCTCTATAGCTATGAAATATTTTTCTTTCTGCTTGAATGAAGCTGTGGCATTAGAGAAATTCTTGCCAGTTCACAAATTTCAGCCAGTAGTTTATCACTTGATGTATGCTGATGATCTTTGCTAAATGTGTACCTTCTTTTGCCATTTCTCTGAATGAATGCATTGAAAAGTTAAAAAGGTATTGTGGTCTGTCTGTCAGCAGTTTGAAGTCCAAAATTTATTTCAGTTTATGTGCCAAATATACTCATGAGATTGCATCAGTTTTGGGTTTTCAAGTAGATTATCTTCCTGTTAGATATTTGGGAGTTCCATTATCTTCAAACTACATACATTATGGTGAATGTCAATCATTTCTTCAGAGAATTCAATCCAAGCTTCAATCATGGGATGCAAGATTTTTAAGTTATGCTGGACGTGCTGAATTAATTCTTTCTATTATAAATCCCACTATACTTTGTTGGTTATTTGTTTATCAACTCCCTGAGGCTATCATTTCAAAACTTCATTCTATGTGCTCAGATTTCTTTTGGGGGAGTTCATCACACAAAGTTAGTTGGTAAAAGTTATGCTATCCTAAATCAGAGGGAGGTATTGGTATGAAATCTCTATTTGATTTGAAGAAGGCCTCGTGTATTAAACTAATGTGGAAGTTTTTAGTTGGGTCTTCTTTATGGAGTCAGTGAATGAATAGAAGATACTGTCATGGCAGATGGTTTTGGAGTATGCATTGTGATAATAATGCATCATGTACGTGGAAATCTATATTAAGATTGAGAACTCATGGTGAACAACTGTTTCGTAAAGTCATTGCTGATGGTAATAACACTAATGTTTGGTTTGAGCCATGGATCAATTCGAAGTGTTTGGTGGACATCTTAGGTTTATCTAGGCTTCATAATATAGGAAGGCATGGTGATTGTGTTTCTTCTTTAATTATTGATGGTAGGATCAATGGATCCCTTCATGCAGCTACAAGAGAAATCAAAAATGAGGTTGAGTCTATAATCATTGATCTCCAGGCTGATCGAGACTATTATGATTGGAAATATGGTGACTTTTCCTTTCACAAAGCTTGGGACCATGTAAGGAAGAAACAACAAAGTAAACCTTGTTTTAGAGTTATCTAGCGTTCTAAAAATGTAAAGCGAATGGCTATTATTTCATATTTAGCTGTTCTGAATAAGTTGTCAACTCGAGATCGATTGGTTCAATTTGGATTAACTCAGGAGAAGGTTTGTGTGCTTTGTAAAGTTGAGGATGAATCAATTAACCACCTGTTTTTTGGTTGTTCTTATTCAAGTTATATCTGGTTATTACTACTGTTGAAACTTGGATTGTCTACAAACATGATTGGTCCTTTAGAGTTTGAAGCAGAGAAGATTATGCATGTTTTTAGAGACAAAGATCAGATATTAGACTTGACATGTGCTGTTTTTACCACTGCTGTGTAACATTTGTGGCAAGAAAGAAATCGAAGAATGTTTAATAGTAAGGAATTGTCCAAGGAAATCATACTTAAACTTATTGAAAAAGATGCTCTGCGGACAGTGAAGAATAATGGAAATTCCTTCAGTAGATCACAAAGGAAGATTGATTTAATGTTGAAATGGGGCATTGATCCGCATGACACTGGTTAATGTTTTATGTATGTGAGAGCTTTGAGTTGAGTGTGAGGTTCTATGTTCTATGTTGAGCGTGGCGAGATGGTTGTTTAGACTGTTTTGTGGTTATTTTGTCTGTGTTTGTATTGTTAATATATGGATTTTATATGTGCTCTTTTCCCTTATGTGGTACCCATCTTGGTTAGGGGGGACATAAGGTTTTGATGAGGCATATAAATGAAGTATATGGTTGGTATAGCAATAAGGATTACCAATTTTCAAATATATATATATATTTTGAAAATTGGTTCACTTTATTATAATAAAAAGCAGTACAGTAGACAGGTTAGCATACTAACCGATACATAAAAAGAAAAACAAAAACAAAATAAAAAACAACATGAAAATATAAGGAACTCTAAAACTAATCCAAGATAAACCCGGCCCATGATTAAGCCATCTCGCTTGACTCGCTACACTTGAGAAAACAGCTCCAATCCAATGCATTCAGCATCCAAACTCTTGATTCCTTCACCTAACCAATATCAAGCCATACTCCAAGCCCAAATCAGCAAAATATAACAAACAGCATATATAGTAATACTGCAAAATACTTTCATGGCTCAATTTCAGATATTAAATCTGGTTGACGTCTCACAGACGCCTATGAATCAGTCTCAATGCTAGAAATCCTTATGGTAAAGCAACTAGAAATGAAACACTACTGTGTTATATATATCAGACATTGGAGACAAGAGACGCCAATATAAAGTAATAACTTGAACATGCCAGATCTAGGCTTCTGGTATAGATTACTGCTCTCTGCTCATATAATTTCCCAAAAACCATTTATACGACCAAATCAATAACCAAACACAATTTTCAGACTCATAACGGGTTTACATGATGTTGAGAACCGTGTAGAATATTGATAAAAACTTGAACACATAGAAGGATAGTTGGGAGTGAAGGATAACTGGAGCATATTCAGTAGGTTCCGATCTACAAATCTGACAATTGTTGTAGAGATCTAGTGATAAGGTCTAGTATTTGCCATCCTCAAATGTTGAGGAGAAAACAAGGTCTAATGAATTGTGGAAGTAAATTGAAGGAGAAATGAAGGAAACAGGAGCTTCAGTAAAAACTGAATTCCAGAATATTATGAAACTAAAAACACAAGAAATGTTGAATCCATGAACCCCAAAAACAGTCCAGAATCCATCAACATAAGATCTAAAGCAATAGAGTCTTACCCAAACAAACACTGACCACAAAACTAGCTCAAATGAAGGAGAATCAGTTGGATAACTCGGAACTGAATCACAGTTGCGCCGGCAATGCCAAAACCCGAATTAACAATGTCTTGATAATCCAGAACTCAAGCTAATCGGATCTGTTAAGATGAAGGCGGCTCAGAACTGACATTAATGGATCTGAAATCGACTGTAGATCTGCGATATAGGCTTAGATACATCTCGGTTTAGGCAAATCTGGGTTCAGATCTAGTTTCACAATTAGCAGATCTAAATCCATCATTGAGAATACAGATAGAAATCGGACGAGAAACAAAAGTACAGATAGAAATCGGACGAGAAACAAAAGTAAAACTGTTGTTTTATCAACGAAAGGTATCGTTGAAGGTTGGTGTAGTAAAACTCTAGTAAGAAGTTAGATTAGGAAGAAAAGGACAATAGAAATGAGGCACTCACGCATGGCGAAAACTGGAGAGATTTTTCTCCAGTCGCCATTAACGAGGCCTTACCATTATATATATATATCGTTAATCAAATATTGATTCTGTTTATCAGAATATTTCACATTGAAATGAAATCTATGTTATTTATGTTGTTTGACATCTGTGATGCAGGGAAACAGGTTGGAAGGATCCAATTGGATTCCTCGATATTTATAATACTGTTTATTTTCATATATTGTGATATATGATGTGATATTGTAACGACCCGTGTTTTTGGCCGTCAAGTATTTAATTTAATTTATTATTTTAAAATATTTTATTTGGAATATTAAAGGATTTTAATATTGAATTTGTTATTAAAATGAAGTTTGAACGTTATAATTTATTTATAATATAAATCGAGCTTGAAATCGCACGGTAGTTCGTAATGTTGAATTTTGAACTACAATTGGATATACATGATTCAATATAAGTCGGATTTCTGCGAAACGAGAAACGTTGGAACCATGTTAATGATAATTTTCATATGAAAGAGAAAAATCCAGACTTCATGTTATAGATTGTCAGTTATGGCCAAATCAAAATTTGAAATAATCGCTATGGAAATCGCTATCGGCCTTTAAAATAGCCATTTTACACACGGTCTCTGTTTTCGACGAAATCAGTTTCATTGGAACCGTAACGTTAAATTATTGCACTGTGTTAATTGGCATGGCAAACCGATGTCGTATGTGGCCACGGTAGCCGTAAACGCCCAGTTATTTTCTATAGCGCGAAATTAATTCAATATAGAGATATTTGAGTGTAACTTGAACATACGATCGAATTAGTCCACGAAACCAGTTCCATTGAGTTCGTATCGTCGACTAGAGTCAGGATAGGTACATAGTTTGTTATTTTTGAAGACTGGGAAATTTGGTGTTAAAAAGGGCATTGCGGTGCGCGTAAAAATAGCCTACCGGGGAAACAGTCTCAGAATGCGACGAAACTAGTGCCGTTGGGTTTGTATTGAAGAATTATTATAGGATTGAAAGGTTTCAATTTGATTTATCTGGTGATCGTGAAAAAATTAAACGCGTGTTTATTTCTGGTTTTATAAAGGAAATTTTTTCATTCGACCTCGGATTTCGACAAAACTTGTCTCATTGGATCCGGGATACCTTTTTACACCAAGATTAGCATTTTTATCAGTAAACAGAAATTTGTACGAATTAGGATTTGCGTGTTACTTTACACGTAAGTTTCAATATAATATTTTAATGGAAATGGTCTTGAAATGAAAACACGGTGACCTTTCACATAGCTGTTGTATCCTACTACACTAGAGCAGACTATAGTAATAAGCATGCCCATCCCATCTACTAATTTATAAACTAGCAACCTTCTAGGTACAAGCTACTATTCTTCTGCAAATCAAAGTCCTCGCACATGCACACCTGGGAAAAAAATATTGATGCTCAGGTCTACCTTTCTAGATCCGCAAATCCAATTTTCAACTTATCAATACGGCCTATATGAATACAATAATCAAGCTGTCATCAGTGACAATACACTGCTATCCCTTTTAACCATCTACAGCTACGCCTTGTTCCATCAAATTGAAGGCAGCGGAGAGATGAAGCTGCATGTCTAAGCTATCGTACTGCCTACTCGCCCATCTCCTCATTACCAAGTAACTGCAATACGTGAGGGCCAAGCCATTGAGATAGTGCCTGTCCATATGCTCCCACTTCTCCTGTGCGTGTGTGCCAAGGAGTCGTGCGTTATAAATACATAACGTTCCCCTACATCTTTCAGCACACAAACCCAACCTTCACATTTTTCTCTCCAGTATAAGAAAATCAAAACTGAAGCCCTTAACAAAATCGGAAATGGATCAGCGCACCTGTCGGGAAACCATCACGAAGTCCAGGTGCTTCGGAGCCTTTTTCAGGCGATAGATGGAGCCTGTTGGGATGGCGATGGGGTCGATGGGCAAGGGCTTTAAGGCAAGATCTGGAACGAGGGTGGGTTTCAGACGAGCATTTCGAAGAAGAGGAGTTCTATAACGACCCAAACTTCCCCGGTAAGGAGAGCCCGGATTGCCTTGAGAACAACACAAATCGGAACGCAAACAGAAGAACATTTCATTGTTTATTACAACAATTCCATCAGAATACAAGAATATGCAGAGTATGAATGAATAAAATACATTCGATAAATATCAGAGATTACAATAATTTACATAGCAGCGGAAAAACAATACAAAACACAACTGAAAGTAATACACGGATAGAGAGCTTTCCGAGCATCATTCCAGCTATAAATCAGGATCCTGTGAATATAAATCTGCAAAACCAAAAATTACTAGCTGCCCGTGTCGAAAATAAGGGCACCCAGAGTTTAGGTTAAAACAATAAACTCCAGGTCAGTCATGTGACTGGTGCGAGAACTAAAACAGTTATTAATCTTTATTTTAAAAGAGAGTAATTCAAGGGACCACGCCGTATAACATGGAACGGGTTTCCTCCCAAGACCACTAGTGCATATAACAAACAGCGCAATGCTAAATAAAGAAAAATGAAGCTATTATAAAACCAGGTCCCATCACACAATGCAACGCAAGCCGAAGGATAGAGTTTTTACCTTATAATAGCCAAAGCATGCTTGATACGTTTAAAACACATTATTTTGATATTACTATAAGTGTATAGTGTCAAAAAAATTTCAATCATAAATATCAATTATAGACGGCATTAATGACCCATACCACTATGTCGCCATACTAGGTTCTACAAATAAAACCGCAATATCACGTATTGGAAATTGGATTTCCGTCATGAGTCGAGGCAAGGGGCAAGCTCCTCTCCGTTCGAGACACTCTAGCAAATGTCCCAGGACCCCACTATGATCCTTGGAATCGGTTGGGCCGGTCCTCACTTAACTTTGGAGGATTGGCAATTCCTGAACACACGTTTCCCGGTCCTAACAGACCTATATCCGAGGCGCCTCGTATCCAACAACCACACAGGTGAAAAGTATATAAATGTCAGCCAGTTTAAGCACTGACACCACCACTAGCTAGAAAGAAACTTCGTGTTCTCCCAACGGTCCGTATCCCGTTTTTGACTCATACCGAGGTGTGAGGCTCGCGAATTCACGTTATACACAAAGCTATGCCACAAAGGCTGTGCTTCGATCATCAACCACAAGACTTTGCTTTTCAACAGAAGCCCTGATCATCTGCCACTTAGGCGTGCCACATAGGCAATTCACTCCATGCGACTGATGTCCATCGATATACAACCTCTGAGCTCGTACATCTCATAGAAGGGCGTTAAGCAAGAGAATAAATTCTTCGCCGCCAAACAGATGTATATTTAATAGAGATCAATCAACACAGAATAAAATCCAATGTCAGACACACAGTCCATTTACAAGTTCATTCTGGGTCTAAACGAAATCAGAGGCACTTTCCTCGCATATCCATCGATCTCCAAGTACGTCTGGACGATCACCAACTGATTCCCTCATTTTGGGTGTACAGCCCAATCAAGATCATTAGTAATCACCTAAACGATGTGAAGACTTCCGGTCTTCAACCACCGTCTTCATCTTCGACTCATTGCCAAATCGGTTATTCAGAATGGGTATAAACCCGGCCTTTCTGAATAACCCACGTATATAATAAACAAATGTTACACAAACACAACAAACGCCTCATTCCAATTCAGAATATTCTTTTATTCACAAAATCACATTCTTAGGGGAAAGGTTCCCATTAATTTTATCAAAGATAAATTCTTCTATATTTATTCTTTAATCCTTCTTTGGATATCATTCAAACCATATTATGGTTTTCCAAACTAGTCGGGATTAGCGAACCACACCGAAGTAATTATTTATTTTATTTCCCAATCCCAACCTATTCATCCCATGGAGAAAACTGGTAATACTCCATATCTAACACCACGGTGTTATCGGTAAAATTAATTACCATTTCACGTTCAAATCTAATAACAGATTTAACTATCGCTTTGGAGCAAAACTGGTGATACTCCATTCTCGATCACTTTTCAGATTTGATAATTTAAATTATCAATTCACATTTTAATCTAATTAAAGATTCTTTAAAACTCCACTTAGTTTTAATCTTCCCAAAAATCAATATCCTGTCTTTAACTGGGTTAAAGAACCAATGTCCTCAAAAACACGGTTCACGATAAACCCAAAATCACATTCAAATTTAATTCCAATTAAATATTATTTAATTGGTACACTTCATTAAATCTAAATAGAAAGATTTAATCTTTTCTACACTGGATCCAAGAACAGTGTTATTCAAGACACCATTCACGACGAACCCAAAATTCCATTTGATATTAAATACAAGGCTCTGAATATAAAATATACCGGCTTATATTCAATATCAAATTCTGAAACCAACAAATATCGTATTGGAAATAACGATATAAATATATCTTTCAAATTTCCACAACCATATCTGTATAATCACGAAATCCAACATCGAAATATTCCGAAGATAATTTCGATTCAAGTCCATTCCAATTCGTATATTGGAAATTCTGATTATTTTTAAAACCACTTTCAAATTCAATTTATTTATTTCAAAAATAAATTGATTTTAATTCTAGTTCCAAAACTAGTTCATTTCGATAAAAATCTATTTTTATCCTTTCAAATGTGGAGTTTTTCAGCCTAATTTTTCCCAAATCATTTCTTATGATTTTACACAAATTATTGATATTTTTAATAATTTTATCAAGGCCCGTACAGTCGATTTCCATCAACGGCCATCGAACTACACTTACAACGACCTTTCCCAAATTTGATTTGGACATAATTCCAAATCCAACAGTTAGATTTCTAATTTCAAACATTCGTTAGAAAGCCCTTTTCGATACAAGCCCAACGGTTCCGGTTTTAGGAGAATCCGACGGTCGGATCTCCCACAACATCAATTCGAAGTCAATGGTCGAAATTCACGAACTGCCGCAGCGCGGCGCGTTCTATTCAGGCCATTATATATATAATATATATATTATATATTTCGTCGATTTCCTTTTAAAACGAATTTTATAAATCGTTTTAAATTCGTTTTCGAAACGATTTCAACTTCCCTTTCAATTTCAAATCAAAATTGGATTTTCCTTTATAAATTCGTTTTAAATTCATTTCAAATTGATTTCAATTCAAATCGATTTTTAATTCAATTTCAGTTCAATTTGAATTTCAAATTAATTCAATTTCAATTCGAATTCATTTCTATTCGATTTCAATTCGAATTCATTTCTATTTGATTTCAATTCGAATTTATTTCTATTCAATTTCAATTCGAATTCAATTCAATTCAATTTCAATTCGAATTCATTTCAATTCGAATTCATTTCAATTCGAATTCATTTCAATTCGAACTCATTTCAATTCGAATTCATTTCTATATATTCGATTTTGAAATCACTTTTCGATATTCATTAAAAAATGAATAAAATTGATATAAATATCGTTCACGTCAAAATGGCGCATCTCTAATCAACACGGCTTTATATATTTCAATAAATTCGTTATTCTATTCAACAAATGAATATTTATTCCATTCAACACATGAATTTTCTTTTATAATATTCATTATTTCCCAATTGGAATGAGGCCCAATCAATCACCATATAATGTTAATTATATGGATTCCATACAACACATGTATATATATAGCAATGATAAATAATCAACCATCATCCAAAGTGCACTACACAACTGCATAAGCATTAAATATAAATAATTAACGCTTACACAGTCTGTCGACCAATCGATTGACATACTATTAAATAATTGGGATTAGTGTACACCAAACATCATCCCCAACACCCGTGTGGGGTTTCAAATCAACAAACACAGATTTTTATTTATTCACATACCCGTTAAAAATTATATTTTTAACGATAAAATATTTTTAACTATATAAATATTTTATTTCATTTCACATCACACAATCAATTTTCAAAACACATCAAACAATCAAACATACAAGCCATCCATGGTCTGTGGATGACGAGTGTCGGGTGCTACTAAACACCGTCTGCATCTTAGTATATATATATAACCAGAAAATTAAATTAAAGAGTGAGAAATTCTCACAAAGAGCTAAACCAACTCCACGACTCTTCATATGTAGGAAATCTTCGTCGTGCTCGCCTCTAGTTATTTTCGTCGTCCGCATTCACTACATATATAAAAATCACATTTTTATATTCTCTAGTATATAAAAATTCGATTTTTATTCTTCTTCTACATATATAAAAATTCGATTTTTATCACTTCTTCATATATATAAAAGTCGTATTTTTATCACAAATCTCTATACGTAAAAATCGTATCTTTGCATCATTAAAAATATGATCTTTGCCTCATTAAAAATATGATCTTTTTAATTTCAAAAATCCAATCTTGTTATGAAAAATCATTTCTTTTCACTATGAAAAATCATCCCTTTTCATGCTATTCAAACAATGCTTTCCTTAAGTAAAAACTGATTTAAAAATTCCTTCTAAAACTAATTTCATTAAATCAAAACAAGCAAATAAAATAAAATCTTACCACGAAAGAGGGCTGAGGGGAGGGGTCTTCCATGCGCTGGAGGAGGGCGGAGGGGTGCGGACCTCGCCATGGTGGCGGCGGCGATCACGAACGGAGGTGAGGGAGGCGCGTGGACTGACGGGAAAGGGGAGGGGCTCTCGTGGTGAACTCAAGAAGAAGGAGGGGGCTTTGGAGAAAGAAGCGGAGGGCGGAGAGGTGAGGGTTGGCAGAGCTGTCAAGGGAGGCTGCCGCGTCATGGTGGTGGGTGGCGGTGGGGACTGGACGTGGAGGGGGAGGCTGCGGTTTTAATTGGGGAAGAATGAGAGAGGGAGGGGGAGAGGAGATCGGAGGAGGAGGTAAGGGGGCTGCGGCAGGTGAATGCGACGGTGGGGGAGGAAGAGGAATATCGATGGGAATTTTTTTTCTTTTGATTTTGAGATCTGAACGGGGGGGGGGTCTAAGGAGAAAAAGGGGTTGACTTAATAATATATATTATATTTAATTTTAATCTTCCCCCAAAAAGTAAAATTTTCATTCGAGCTCAGAATCGAACCCACCGACTGTCGCCCTTAGCTAATTACCCCCATTCCGAACACAATGGAATATGTATCGTAGGCTGATTCAATCATTTCGACCAGTTTCCGTACAAATCAACATATAACTCTATATATTGAATTTGAACGCACATTTCAATTTACCGGGGCCACATACTAACTCGAAAAATTCCAGAAAAATATTTTCTAACTTCGTATTGACGATACGGTCCTAAAAAAACTAGTTTCGTCGAATTCTGAGACCGTTTGAAAAGTGGCCAATTTCCAGTCGATTAAAATCAACTAAAACTGGTCAAACGCGTTTTCCTTTGCCATGCTCACATATTGATTCGAAAAATTAAGAAAATTGGATTCTAGCAATAACTTGACATCGCGGTTCCAACAAAAGTGGTTTCGTCGAAAACCGAGGTCGCTTGCAAAACTTCCATTTTTAAGGGCCTGAATTCCATAGCGACTATTCTGAATTTTCAACCGGACATAACTTTTGACCCCCGCTATGAAATTTCGATTTTTCGGATTCGTTGGAAAAATATTCACAAATAGATTCTAATATTTTTGGTTTTGCTAAAATCCGGTTTGTTTTGCACCCGGTACATTCATTTGAAGTTTGAAATCGAATTATCGAACTACCGCGCCATTTTCAATTCCTTATATATATATATATAAATAAATATTTATATTCTAACGACGATCTATTTAAATATATACGTTAGAATTCTATTAAAAATAAATTTTCTCGTCGATATTATTTAAAATAAATCATTTTAAATATTCAAAATTCGCTAAAATTGCCAAAATAAAAATTTTAAACTGGCTCGCATTTTCTGGGTTGTTACAATCTCCCCCACTTAAAACTTTTCATTCCCGAAAAGGAACGAAGCCGAAAGTTGTTTAACTGATCAACTCAACTTTCACTATTTTCGCTACGGCTTAAGTTCTTCAACTTTTCAGTTTCTAAGAACTTTTCAAATTTTCAAAAATTTGGCTAACACCCTAATTTTTTGAAAAATTTCGCCGTAACCTCCCCTCCACCGGGGACTTCGGGATATTTCATATAGCCTCCCATGGCCTTCTTCAACTCAAAAGAAAAAGAAAAAGCCAAGCGGCTAGCCAATCGGCTCATAAAATCATCCAAACCCAAACAAAACAGTAAATTATGGTAAACATGTACCTATTTGTCGGGAAAACAATTTTATTCTCTGCTCTAGCCTCCTTGCTATGACCTATTCAATGTAAGTACATGTATATGCATGCAAATGCGACTAATTTCAAACAATTCAATATTTGATTCTATTAGGCTAAATGGTTCAAAATTATCAAACAAATAAACAAACAACACAACCATCAATCAATTGGTGAATTATCGTTTCAAATTCATAATTTGATATATATACAGAAAATCATGTTTTTGATGCCAAATCACAACAAATAATCCTAAGTAAATTTTGGTTCTCACACCAGTCTAATGGAAATATATAGATATCACACCTTCGGAACTCGAATATGAATACTGATGATGATGCACCATCATCAGAATCATCCCCGGGTGTCTAGAATATGATTCTATATCTATCCAGTATATTAAAACTTCGAATATACATTCATGACGCGTATACGCGAAATCTTTATATATTGGATCGTCCAAATTCAATATAAATAAATATCCAAATACGTATACTTGAATTTAACTTTCAAAACAAAATTGTTTTCATTTGAAAAATATACTCTTCACACTCGTTCTAGGATACTACTGATCCTATCTCTAACGAGTCATTCTAATTGGATATTACTAATCCAATATCTGATGAATTCTTTCGTTCGGTTCTAATGTGTCTTGTTCTTGAGCTCTGTAAACCAAAGCTCTGATACCACCCTATAACGACCCGAACTTCCCCGGTAAGGAGAGCCCGGATTGCCTTAAGAACAACACACATCGGAACGCAAACAGAAGAACATTTCATTGTTTATTACAACAATTCCATCAGAATACAAGAATATGCAGAGTATGAATGAATAAAATACATTCGATAAATATCAGAGATTACAATAATTTACATAGCAGCGGAAAAACAATACAAAACACAACTGAAAGTAATACACGGATACAGAGCTTTCCGAGCATCGTTCCAGCTGTAAATCAGGATCCTGTGAATATAAATCTGCAAAACCAAAAACTACTAGCTGCCCGTGTCGAAAATAAGGGCACTCAGAGTTTAGGTTTAAACAATAAACTCCAGGTCAGTCATGTGACTGGTGTGAGAACTAAAACAGTTATTAATCTTTATTTTAAAAGAGAGTAATTCAAGGGACCACGCCGTATAACACGGAACGGGTTTCCTCCCAAGAACACTAGTGCATATAACAAACAGCGCAATGCTAAATAAAGAAAAATGAAGCTATTATAAGACCCAGGTCCTATCACACAATGCAACGCAAGCCGGAGGATAGGGTTTTTACCTTATAATAGCCAAAGCATGCTTGATACGTTTAAAACACATTATTTTGATATTACTATAAGTGTATAGTGACAAAACAATTTCAATCATAAATATCAATCATAGACGGCATTAATAACCCATACCACTATGTCGCCATACTAGGTTCTACAAATAAAACCGCAATATCACGTATTGGAAATTGGATTTCCATCATGAGTCGAGGCAAGGGGCAAGCTCCTCTCCGTTCGAGACACTCTAGCAAATGTCCCAGGACCCCACTATGATCCTTGGAATCGGTTGGGCCGGTCCTCACCTAACTTTGGAGGATTGACAATTCCTGAACACACGTTTCCCGGTCCTAACAGACCTATATCCGAGGCGCCTCGTATCCAACAACCACACAGGTGAAAAGTATATAAATGTCAGCCAGTTTAAGCACTGACACCACCACTAGCTAGAAAGAAACGTCGTGTTCTCCCAACGGTCCGTATCCCGTTTTTGACTCATACCGAGGTGTGAGGCTCGCGAATTCACGTTATACACAAAGCTATGCCACAAAGGCTGTGCTTTGATCATCAACCACAAGACTTTGCTTTTCAACAGAAGCCCTGATCATCTGCCACTTAGGCGTGCCACATAGGCAATTCACTCCATGCGACTGATGTCCATCGATATACAACCTTTGAGCTCGTACATCTCATAGAAGGGCGTTAAGCAAGAGAATAAATTCTCCGCTGCCAAACAGATGTATATTTAATAGATATCAATCAACACAGAATAAAATCCAATGTCAGACACACAGTCCATTTACAAGTTCATTCTGGGTCTAAACGAAATCAGAGGCACTTTCCTCGCATATCCATCGATCTCCAAGTACGTCTGGACGATCACCAACTGATTTCCTCATTTTGGGTGTACAACCCAATCCAGATCATCAGTAATCACCCAAACGATGTGAAGACTTCTGGTCTTTAACCACCGTCTTCATCTTTGACTCATCTCCGAATCGGTTATTCAGAATGGGTATAAACCCGGCCTTTCTGAATAACCCACGTATATAATAAACAAATGTTACACAAACACAACAAACACCTCATTCCAATTCAGAATATTCTTTTATTCACAAAATCACATTCTTAGGGGAAAGGTTCCCATTAATTTTATCAAAGATAAATTCTTCTAAATTTATTCTTTAATCCTTCTTTGGATATCATTCAAACCATATTATGGTTTTCCAAACTAGTCGGGATTAGCGAACCACACCGAAGTAATTATTTATTTTATTTCCCAATCCCAACCTATTCATCCCATGGAGAAAACTGGTAATACTCCATATCTAACACCACAGTGTTATCGGTAAAATTAACTACCATTTCACGTTCAAATTTAATAACAGATTTAACTATCGCTTTGGAGCAAAACTGGTGATACTCCATTCTCGATCACTTTTCAGATTTGATAATTTAAATTATCAATCCACATTTTAATCTAATTAAAGATTCATTAAAACTCCACTTAGTTTTAATCTTCCCAAAAATCAATATCCTGTCTTTAACTGGGTTAAAGAACCAATGTCCTCTAAAACACGGTTCACGATAAACCCAAAATCACATTCAAATTTAATTCCAATTAAATATTATTTAATTGGTACACTTCATTAAATCTAAATAGAAAGATTTAATCTTTTCTACACTGGATCCAAGAACAGTGTTATTCAAGACACCATTCACGACGAACCCAAAATCCCATTTGATATTAAATACAAGGCTCTGAATAGAAAATATACCGGCTTATATTCAATATCAAATTCTGAAACCAACAAATATCGTATTGGAAATAACGATATAAATATATCTTTCAAATTTCCACAACCATATCTGTATAATCACGAAATCCAACATCGAAATATTCCGAAGATAATTTCGATTCAAATCCATTCCAATTCGTATATTGGAAATTCTGATTATTTTTAAAACCACTTTCAAATTCAATTTATTTATTTCAAAAATAAATTGATTTTAATTCTAGTTCCAAAACTAGTTCATTTCGATAAAAATCTATTTTTATCCTTTCAAATGTAGAGTTTTTCAGCCCAATTTTTCCCAAATCATTTCTTATGATTTTACACAAATTATTGATATTTTTAATAATTTTATCAAGGCCCGTACAGTCGATTTCCATCAACGGCCATCGAACTGCACTTACAGCGACCTTTTCCAAATTTGATTTGGACATAATTCCAAATCCAACCGTTAGATTTCTAATTTCAAACATTCGTTAGAAATCTCTTTTCAATACGAACCCAACGGTTCCGGTTTTAGGAGAATCCGACGGTCGGATCTCCCGCAACGTCAATTCGAAGTCAATGGTCGAAATTCACGAACTGCCGCACCGCGGCGCGTTCTATTCATACCATTATATATATAATATATATATATAATATATATATATATACATTATATACTTCATCGATTTCCTTTTAAAACGAATTTTATAAATCGTTTTAAATTCGTTTTCGAAACGATTTCAACTTCCCTTTCAATTTCAAATCAAAATTGGATTTTCCTTTATAATTTCGTTTTAAATTAATTTCAAATTGATTTCAATTCAAATCGATTTTTAATTCAATTTCAATTCAATTTGAATTTCAAATTAATTCAATTTCAATTCGAATTCATTTCTATTCAATTTCAATTCGAATTCATTTCTATTTGATTTCAATTCGAATTCATTTCTATTCGATTTCAATTCGAATTCATTTCAATTCAATTTCAATTCGAATTCATTTCAATTCGAATTCATTTCAATTCAATTTCAATTCGAATTCATTTCTATATATTCGATTTTGAAATCACTTTTCGATATTCATTAAAAAATGAATAAAATCGATATAAATATCGTTCACGTCAAAATGGCGCATCTCTAATCAACACGGCTTTATATATTTCAATAAATTCGTTATTCTATTCAACAATTGAATATTTATTCCATTCAACACATGAATTTTCTTTTATAATATTCATTATTTACCAATTGGAATGAGGCCCAATCAATCACCATATAATGTTAATTATATGGATTCCATACAACACATGTATATAAATAGCAACGATAAATAATCAACCATCATCCAAAGTGCACTACACAACTGCATAAGCATTAAATATAAATAATTAACGCTTACACAGTCTGTCGACCAATCGATCGACATACTATTAAATAATTGGGATTAGTGTACACCAAATATCATCCCAACACCCGTGTGGGGTTTCAAATCAACAAACACAGATTTTTATTTATTCACATACCCGTTAAAAATTATATTTTTAACGATAAAATATTTTTAACTATATAAATATTTTATTTCATTTCACATCACACAATCAATTTTCAAAACACATCAAACAATCAAACATACAAGCCATCCATGGTCTGTGGATGACGGGTGTCGGGTGCTACTAAACACCGTCTGCATCCTAGTATATATATATAACTAGAAAATTAAATTAAAGAGTGAGAAATTCTCACAAAGAGCTAAACCAACTCCACGACTCTTCATATGTAGGAAATCTTCGTCGTGCTCGCGTCTAGTTATTTTCGTCGTCCGCATTCACTACATATATAAAAATCACAATTTTATATTCTCTAGTATATAAAAATTCGATTTTTATTCTTCTTCTACATATATAAAAATTCGATTTTTATCACTTCTTCATATATATAAAAGTCGTATTTTTATCATAAATCTCTATACGTAAAAATCGTATCTTTGCATCATTAAAAATATGATCTTTGCCTCATTAAAAATATGATCTTTTTAATTTCAAAAATCCAATCTTGTTATGAAAAATCATTTCTTTTCACTATGAAAAATCATCCCTTTTCATGCTATTCAAACAATGCTTTCCTCAAGTAAAAACTGATTTAAAAATTCCTTCTAAAACTAATTTCATTAAATAAAAACAACCAAATAAAATAAAATAAAATCTTACCACGAAAGAGGACTGAGGGGAGGGGTCTTCCATGCGCTGGAGGAGGGCGGAGGGGTGCGGACCTCGCCATGGGGGTGGCGGCGATCACGAACGGAGGTGAGGGAGGCGCGTGGACTGACGGGAAAGGGGAGGGGCTCTCGTGGTGAACTCAAGAAGAAGGAGGGGGCTTTGGAGAAAGAAGCGGAGGGCGGAGAGGTGAGGGTTGGCAGAGCTGTCAAGGGAGGCTGCCGCGTCACAGTGGTGGGTCGCGGTAGGGACTGGACGTGGAGGCTGCGGTTTTAATTGGGGAAGGAGAGAGGGAGGAGGAGAGGAGATCGGAGGAGGAGGTAAGAGGGGCTGCGGCAGGTGAAAGCGACGGTGGAGGGGGGGGAGGAAGAGGAAGATCGACGGGATATTTTTCTTTTTCTGATTTTGGGATCTGAACGGGGGGGGGGGGTCTAAGGAGAAAAAAGGGTTGACTTAATAATATATATTATATTTAATTTTTATCTTCCCCCAAAAAGTAACCTTTTCATTCGAGCTCAGAATCGAACCCACCGACTGTCGCCCCTAGCTAATTACCCCCATTCCGAACACAATGGGATATGTATCGTAGGCTGATTCGATCGTTTCGACCAGTTTCCGTCAAAATCAACATATAACTCTATATATTGAATTTGAACGCGCATTTCAATTTACCGGGGCCACATACTAACTCGAAAAATTCCAGAAAAATATTTTCTAACTTCGTATTGACGATACGGTCCTAACAAAACTAGTTTCATCGAATTCTGAGACCGTTTGAAAAATGGCCAATTTCCATTCGATTAAAATCAACTGAAACTGGTCAAACGCGTTTTCCTTTGCCACACTCACATATTGATTCGAAAAATTATGAAAATTGGAATCTAGCAATAACTTGACATCGCGGATCCAACAAAAGTGGTTTCGTCGAAAACCGAGGTCGCTTGCAAAATTTCCATTTTTATGGGCCTGAATTCCATAACGACTATTCTGAATTTTCAACTGGACATAACTTTTGACCCCCGCTATGAAATTTCGATTTTTCAGATTCGTTGGAAAGATATTCACAAATAGATTCTAATATTTTTGGTTTCGCTAAAATCCGGTTTGTTTTGCACCCGGTACATTCATTTGAAGTTTGAAATTGAATTATCGAACTACCGCGCCATTTTCAATTCCTTTTATATATATAAATAAATATTTATATTCTAACGACGATCTATTTAAATATATACGTTAGAATTCTATTAAAAATAAATTTTCTCGTCGATATTATTTAAAATAAATCATTTTAAATATTCAAAATTCACTAAAATTTCCAAAATAAAAATTTTAAACTGGCTCGCATTTTCCGGGTTGATACAAGTTCTCTGGTGTCGGAGATCTAATGGTGAAGGTTTGAACAGCATGATGGAGGGTGCGTGTACCATGGAGACGAGGGGCAGACAAAACTGGTTGTTTCATTTTGATGCAAAGCATAAGCTTTTACAGACGAAAAAAAAAGACTGGCGTGAACTAGAAGGGATGGAAGAGTAGAAAGGCAGTCAGATGTTGTATTGCGCAGAGGGGTGTAAAGCGTGGGCCTACAGATCGTTTGAATGTGCATTACAGACCGTTGATAGTGCATGTCGGCCCCTTTGTTTCTCATTTACAAAAGGTATTTCCCTGCAAACTTTTAAAGGGACTAATCGCAATTTAATATGACTAATGACATATTATCGGACCAAGGGTTATAGCATGGCTAGTCAAGTATATGCAGACTGACTTTTAATTTAATAACGTGCTAATAATGTTACCATAATGGCCTGATTAAGTTATTAAATATATAATTAGTATTGAGGAAGAAATAAATAAGGAATATGTTTGTTTAATTTAAACCATAATGTATATTATAATTCGTTCATATGTTGACAGAATACAATGAAACAAAGAGGCGTCGACGAGCGTAATATACTAGAACTGTTTTGGACAGGACAAGAAGCAATCAGAATTGGATGTTTAATTAAATCGAACTGTTCCTAACGCCAGATAAAAACAAGGTGAGTTAAACTCACTCAGTTCTCCCTATTTATATTTTATATAAATTGGGATTTATTTTGTGTGCTCTGTTTACCAATGGTTGATTGTTTGCTTGCTTATTTAATTGATGAAATTAAACCATCGTTTAATTTCAGTAAAATACCAAATCGTTATTCTAACGATTGGTTCCAATAAAGGTAACTTACCTTGTTGGTCACGTTTATAAAATAAACGTGTTTAATTGGTTGAATTGTTTGAATTGCTTGTGGTGGGGATTAAATGGTCGTTATTTATTTTTATCAGTTAAATGAAATTGAACGATCTGTTTGGAGATAACCATTTGTATATAGGGAAGAACAGGTTGGAAGGATCCAACCGGATTCCTCAAATATATTATTTATTTTCATATTGTCATATATGAACTGTCATGATTGGGTAATTGTTTTTAGTAGTGATCATTGACTGAAAAGTCAACCTGTGTTGTGTTTTAACCAATGGGCTATATTGGTTGAGTAATCAGCAGTGAATGGCTTAAAAGTAAGTTTGTTTTGTTTATATTGATTTACCGTTAGGTGGATTGATAGAAATGAAGTTATAAAAATTTATTTTATAACTGGAGATAGATTTTGAAATATATATTTTGAATAAAACTATATAAAAAGGGAATAAATATTCATGGTTATAATCAATTGTAAATTGATTTTATAAAGTCAAAACTGATGTTAATCAGATTTGTAAAGGTGATAACAAGGAAGTGAACGTAACGATTAAATTTGGATAATTGTGTTGTTGAGAAACAATTTAATGGAATTATTTAAATTAATTAATTATATTATTAATTAATTTAAAGGGAAAAAACGAATTGGAATCGATTAATAAGATAATCGTGTTTTGAGTGAATAAATCGACTATTTAATTGGATTGATATCTAAATTAGTATGATCTGAATAGAAAATAGTTTAGTGAATATTGTTTAAATTATAATAAGAATTGAAAAAGGGATTTACTGGTTATTTTAGTTAATAAAGAAATCAACTACCTATGTAGTTAATGGTTGAAATAAATTATTAATGTAATTAATAATAAGTTAGAAAATTCTTTTAATGGGAATTCATTTAAAAGTAATCTAAATTAAAGTGGAATTAAATTGAATGACGAAATGAGAGTGTGAACAGGTTTTGTGTAAAACTTGAATCTTTTTAACGAAGTTAAAAAGGAAGTCCAAGCGAATAAAATAGATTGAGATAATATTACTGAATTATTTAAATTTAGTAAAAGGAAATTTAGAGAAAGGAGTTTTATGATAAATCAGAGTTATATAAAGGAGGCTTGAGATGGTATATCGTTAATTCTAAATTAACGTTATTTAAGAATGTGATTTATTAAAAGTGGAAGATAGAAATAGGACTTTCAAAGCAGTAATGTTGAATGGATTAGAAAATGGGGTTGTTAAAAGTGTATGTGATAAAGAAGCTAGTGAAGGATTTCGTGATACAAATCCGTGTTGATAAATAAGTGGTTCAGAGAATTTAAATATAAAAAGGGGATGTTTAACCAGAAATTACTTAATCACCAAGTTAAGTAAAAATGGCTGTATTTGAAAAGGGGATTTTCAAAATAAGAAAAGAATTGTAAAATCATGATGTAAGTTAAATGGTTAAATGGGATTTGGGTTGATATTGAAGTACATATTGGTTTTTGAATTACAACTTGTATCTACCTTAAGATATGAACGGTATTGATCAAGGTCTGAGAGGTAATTAAAATACCCCAACTTGAACGACAGCGGGAGTATCTGAAGGTGATATTAGTTGTAATGGTAATAGAGGTTAGTGGAACTTATTATTTCATTAGAGAAATAATGATGCAACATTTTTGGTAAAAAATTGGAATATATACATACTAAGGGTTCCAAAGTAAAAAGGGAATCGCAGAAAGTTACAATGACATTTTCGAACTAGAAGGAAATGCAAAGTTGAATTCTATTATATAATAATAAGCATGGATCGCTATCCCAAATAAGGAGATAAACGATATTTCATAATAATGTTTTATGGGTAATTAGTTAAATCGATTTCCAGTATTGAGAAATAATGTAACTAATGTTTTGAAAGTGGAAATAGGAAACTGGAGATATAAAAGGGAATTTGTTTAAAATAAAATTTTATGTTAAATAAGTAGCGAAACTATGTTCATAATAGCGAAGTGTTTGAAAGGTTTAAATTTACATTTGTGTAATTAAAAGTCCAAGCAATGCTGAATGCTGAATCAGTGAACTCATTGGATTGTCGTGATTGAAACACTGGTTATTTTGATAGTTAAATCACCGACTATCAAATCTGACCCATACGAGTGTTGTTAAGGAAAGACCGGGATCGAACTTAGGTTCGAAAACCATTCCGACCAACAAATACGTGAAGATATCAGAAGACGGTCGAGATGGAGCATTGAAGACCGTGGATCTTCGTAAGCGGAAGGATTACTAAAAATCTCTAGTTTAGCGGCCAGAGATAAACTGCGGTTCTGTCGTGGCTAGAATATACGGGTTGCAAGGACTTCTCGCTACTGATCCATGGGGGTGATTCCTATATTGGATGCAGTAGGAGAGTACCTTCGGTTCATCCTGTTCCTGGATGACTTGTATGGGCGAATGTCTGACAGAGTATTTCCAGAAAACCACGTACATTGATTTTTACAGATATACCGAGTGGTGGCAAAGAGGGGCACTTCTTTTATACCCAGAGTGTATTTGTGGACGTCAATTAGTGACTGGACGGATCTGACGATGTGGCATTCAAAGTAAATGATGACCAGATGTTCTGAAAGGAAATTCAAACCTCGGGCCTCATCAACCGAGAAATGACATAAATCGGGCAGGAAACATGGCTATGTGGGTCGCTCCCATTAGGGTGTATAATCACCTATCTAGAGAAATTCCTAATTGCTTCTTTAATCTATTTCTGTGCTGTCCCTTTTCAGGAAACAGTAGTTTGAGCCCAACCGTTGGTGATATACATTCGGTACACTCAAGCGAAATGAGTGGTCGGTCATGTGTGGGCCGGGTTGCAAGACGTTCTTGTTGAACCCAGTGTATTCGCCTCTAGAGATACACGATCGGCAGGTGGTCCCATACCTTGTCACGGTTGAAATCTAATTCCCAATAAGTGCCCACGGTTTTGATTTATATACTATATATGTGGAGCGTGAGATGCAAGCTTTCCACTAGATTGATAATTACTTGTATTTAGACACTAGTATAATATCAGAAAGGATAATGATTTCGAAAGCTGTTTTGGGTTATCGTAAGGTAAAAACCGTCCGTGTTTATGTGTGGATTTGGTCTTACGATTATCCTTTTCTTTTGGAAAGATTTTGAACTTTAAAAATCATGTTGGATGATTTACCCTTAATACTGTGCGAGTTTTTCTCACTCTGGTTCACCAGACTGACCCGGTGTTTTGTAAATGCTCGGGTTAGCCCGGGGTGTACAGGTTCAGGTTATCGAATGCTGTGAAGAGACGAGCTGGAGATGTTCAGACGTATGATATTATATAGTATCTATTCCGCTGTGTGTTGTATATGGGAACAGGTCATTATAACGGTCCTGTTGTGTGATGTGCTCTGATATTGTAAGTATTTTTAAAGCTCTCAATAAAGTTATTTCTATATTATATTTTGTTTCCGCTGCGATGTGAGACTCTGATTCTGTGTTGTGTTGGTTCTTCTTCTTCTATTCTTATATTTCTTTCTTATCTCACCCTCTAAATTCTTTCTAATAACGTCCAGTGTTTTCGTTTTTTAAAAGGTCGGCATGAGTTACGATAAAGGTATTTATGTCGATTTTCGGGGCCGAAAATTCTTGTTCGTTACGGTGGTATTAGAGCTATTGGCTTAGTAATAACCTTGGCTCTGTGGTGTAACTCGATAGAGATAGGGTTAGTAATACCCTAGATCGAGATTGAGTGTATATATATGAGAGCGTATTTGTAAATTTCATATACAAATGTTTTGTATTGTGTTGGTTGATCGGTTCAAGTGTTGAGAAGCATTGAACTGGCAGTGGACACAGTATTGTTTTCAAAAGAGGGTAAATGGAATAATTTTTCCCAAATTATATTTTTGTATAGAAAAGAAATAATTTTGTAAAATTATTGAGATAATTGTGTGTTTGATCGATTTGAATGGAATTCAAATCAGATTGAAAATTTGAATTGAAATTTAACTTGGTTAAGTGTAAATAAAATTCAGAATGATATTGAAATTGAATTAAATAAATTGGAAATTTGATGAATAAATGATAATCAAATAGAAATCAGTCGGATATTAATCGATTGATTTTCAAATATGAGAAATCAAAGTAAAATATCGATATTGAATATAAATTCAATTAATTTGGTTGATTGGTTGTGTATTGGTTGCCTTGATTGTGAAATGGTTGTTATTGGATGATAGATTGTTTGAATGAAATGAATCAACGATTTAATGAAGTTGAATAAATTATAAACTAAAGTAAATAAATTCTAGTATAATTAAGCAGGAATGAAACTGCATATGAATTGGAATTTACAATTTAAACATGTGTTTAGGAATGAATTGATGTTGTGTGTTTGATTTTGCAATTGGTGTAGTTATACCAGTTGATTAGTGGAATATCATCTCAAAATTTCATATATCTATTACTTATATATAAATTGAGTTAAGTACATGTGCCAGATGGCTAGACAGATTGATATTGATTGAGTAAATCACATATACGCTGAGCAAATATGCCCAATAGCGCTCAAAAAAGGAACGCCTATGCGAAAATATGAAATTTTGGGGTTTTGATTTTTGTTTTCCGACCGTTGGTCGATGGATATATATTATCTGTTCCTGCGATACCGCAGATGTCACTCCATGCAGGGGAGACTCTGCCGAATTTTTCCGGGAATTTAAGGTGTTAGAAAATTTTCGATATTTTTGAAAATATTTATTTACGATAACGAATTGGTTTTCGATTTATAATAAATTAGATTTGGAAATTAATGGGTTTGTAACGTTCTTTCTTACCTTAGCAATTTCGAGGACGAAATTATTTTAAGGGGGGAAGAATGTAACGACCCGTGTTTTTGGCCGTCAAGTATTTAATTTAATTTATTATTTTAAAATATTTTATTTGGAATATTAAATTATTTTAATATTGAATTCGTTATTAAAACGAAGTTTGAACATTATAATTTATTTATAATATAAATCGAGCTTGAAATCGCACGGTAGTTCGTAATATTGAATTTTGAACTACAATTGGATATACATGATTCGATATAAGTCGGATTTCTGCGAAACGAGAAACGTTAGAACCATGTTAATGATAATTTTCATATGAAAGAGAAAAATCCAGACTTCATGTTATAAATTGTCAGTTATGGCCAAATCAAAATTTGAAATAATCGCTATGGAAATCGCTATCGGCCTTTAAAATGGCCATTTTACACACGGTCTCTGTTTTCGACGAAATCAGTTTCATTGGAACCGTAACGTTAAATTATTGCACTGTGTTAAATGGCATGGCAAACCGATGTCATATGTGGCCACGGTAGCCGTAAACGCCCAGTTATTTTCTATAGCGCGAAATTAATTCAATGTAGAGATATTTGAGTGTAACTTGAACATACGATCGAATTAGGCCACGAAAACAGTTCCATTGAGTTCGTATTGTCGACTAGAGTCAGGATAGGTATATAGTTTGTTATTTTTGAAGACTGGGAAATTTTGTGTTAAAAAGGGCATTGCGGCGCGCGTAAAAATAGCCTACCGGGGAAACAGTCTCAGAATGCGACGAAACTAGTGCCGTTGGGTTCGTATTGAAGAATTATTATAGGATTGAAAGGTTTCAAGTTGATTTATCTGGTGATCGTGAAAAAATTAAACGCGTGTTTATTTCTGGTTTTATAAAGGAAATTTTTTCATACGACCTCAGATTTCGATAAAACTTGTCCCATTGGATCCGGAACACCTTTTTACACCAAGATTAGCATTTTTGTCAGTAAACAGAAATTTGTCTGAAGTAGGATTTGCGTGTTACTTTACGCGTAAGTTTCAATATATTTTAATGGAAATGGTCTTGAAATGAAAACACGGTGACCTTTCACATAGCTGTTGTATCCAACTACACTAGAGCAGACTACAGTAATAAGCATGCCCATCCCATCTACTAATTTATAAACTAGCAACCTACTGGGTACAAGCTACTATTCTTCTGCAAATCAAAGTCCTCGCACATGCACACCTGGGAAAAAAATATTGATGCTCAGGTCTACCTTTCTAGATCCGCAAATCCAATTTTCAACTTATCAATACGGCCTATATGAATACAATAATCAAGCTGTAATAAGTGACAATACACTGCTACCCCTTTTAACCATCTACAGCTACGCCTTGTTCCATCAAATTGAAGGCAGCGGAGAGATGAAGCTGCATATCTAAGTTTTAGCTATCGTACTGCCTACTCGCCCATCTCCTCATTACCAAGTAACTGCAATACGTGAGGGCCAAGCCATTGAGATAGTGCCTGTCCATATGCTCCCTCTTCTCCTGTGCGTGTGTGCCAAGGAGTCATGCGTTATAAATACATAACGTTCCCCTACATCTTTCAGCACGCAAACCCAACCTTCACATTTTTCTCTCCAGTATAAGAAAATCAAAACTGAAGCCCTCAACAAAATCGGAAATGGATCAGCGCACCTGTCGGGAAACCATCACGAAGTCGAGGTGCTTCGGAGCCTTTTTCAGGCGATAGATGGAGCCTGTTGGGATGGCAATGGGGTCGATGAGCAAGGGATTTAAGGCGAGATCTGGAACGAGGGTGGGTTTCAGCCGAGCATTTCGAAGAAGAGGAGTTCTCTGGTGTCGGATATCTAATGGTGAAGGTTTGAACAGCATGACGGAGGGTACGTGTACCATGGAGACGAGGGGCAGACAAAACGGGTTGTTTCATTTTGATGCAAAGCATAAGCTTTTACAGACAAAAAAAAGACTGGCGTGAACTAGAAGGGATGGAAGAGTAGAAAGGCGGTCGGATGCTGTATTGCGCAGAGGGGTGTAAAGCATGGGCCTACAGACCGTTTGATTGTGCATTACAGACCGTTGATAGTGCATGTCGGCCCCTTTGTTTCTCATTTACAAAAGGTATTTCCCTGCAAACTTTTAAAGGGACTAATCGCAATTTAATATGACTAATGACATATTATCGGACCAAGGGTTATAGCATGGCTAGTCAAGTATATGCAGGCTGGCTTTTAATTTAATAACGTGCTAATAATGTTACCATAATGGCCTGATTAAGTTATTAAATATATAATTAGTATTGAGGAAGAAATAAATAAGGAATATGTTTGTTTAATTTAAACCATAATGTATAATATTTATAATTCGTTCATATGTTAACAGAATACAATGAAACAAAGAGGCGTCGATGAGCGTAATATACTAGAACTGTTTTGGACAGGACAAGAAGCAATCAGAATTGGATGTTTAATTAAATCGAACCGTTCTTAACGTCAGATAAAAACAAGGTGAGTTAAACTCACTCATCTCTCCCTATTTATATTTTATATAAATTGGGTTTTTATTTTGTGTGCTTTGTTTGCCAATGGTTGACTGTTTCCTTGCTGATTTAATTGATGAAATTAAACCGTCGTTTAATTTCAGTAAAATACCAAATCTTTATTCTAACGATTGGTTCCAATAAAGGTAACTTACCTTGTTGGTCACGTTTATAAAATAAACGTGTTTAATTGGTTGAATTGCTTGTGGTGGGGATTAAATGGTCGTTATTTATTTTTATCAGTTAAATGAAATTGAACGATCTGTTTGGAGATAACCATTTGTATACAGGGAAGAACAGGTTGGAGGGATCCAACCGGATTCCTCAAATATATTATTTATTTTCATATTATCATATATGAACTGTCATGATTGGGTAATTGTTTTTAGTAGTGATCATTGATTGAAAAGTCAACCTGTGTTGTGTTTTAACCAATGGGCTATATTGGTTGAGTAATCAGCAGTGAATGGCCTAAAAGTAAGTTTGTTTTGTTTATATTGATTTACCGTTAGGTGGATTGATAGAACTGAAGTTATAAAAATTTATTTTATAACTGGAGATAGATTTTGAAATATATATTTTGAATAAAACTATATAAAAAGGGAATAAATATTCATGGTTATAATCAATTGTAAATTGATTTTATAAAGTCAAAACTGTTGTTAATCAGATTTGTAAAGGTGAGAATAGGGAAGTGAATGTAACGATTAAATTTGGATAATTGTGTTGTTGAGAAACAATTTAATGGAATTATTTAAATTAATTAATTATATTAATAATTTATTTAAAGGGAAAAAACGAATTGGAATCGATTAATAAGATAATCGTGTTTTGAGTGAATAAATCGACTATTTAATTGGATTGATATCTAAATTAGTATGTTCTGAATAGAAAATAGTTTAGTGAATATTGTTTAGATTATAATAAGATTTGAAAAAGGGATTTACTGGTTATTTTATTTAATAAAGAAATCAACTACCTATGTAGTTAATGGTTGAAATAAATTATTATTATAATTAATAATAATTTAGAAAATTCTTTTAATGGGAATTCATTTAAAAGTAATCTAAATTAAAGTGGAATTAAATTGAATGACGAAATGAGAGTGTGAACAGGTTTTGTGTAAAACTTGAATCTTTTTAACGAACTTAAAAAGGAAGTCCAAGCGAATAAAATAGATTGAGATAATATTATTGAATTGTTTAAATTTAGTAAAAGGAAATTTAGAGAAAGGAGTTTTATGATAAAGCAGAGTTATATAAAGGAGGTTTGAGATGGTATATCGTTAATTCTAAATTAACGATATTTAAGAATGTGATTTATTAAAAGTGGAAGATAGAAATAGGACTTTCAAAGCAGTAATGTTGAATGGATTAGAAAATGGGGTTGTTAAAAGTGTATGTGATAAAGAAGCTAGTGAAGGATTTCGTGATACAAATCCGTGTTGATAAATAAGTGGTTCAGAGAATTTAAATATAAAAAGGGGATGTTTAACCAGAAATTACTTAATCACCAAGTTAAGTAAAAATGGCTGTATTTGAAAAGGGGGTTTTCAAAAGAAGAAAAGAATTGTAAAATCATGATGTAAGTTAAATGGTTGAATGGGATTTGGGTTGATATTGAAGTACATATTGGTTTTTTAATTACAACTTGTATCTACCTTAAGATATGAACGGTATTGATCAAGGTCTGAGAGGTAATTAAAATACCCCAACTTGAACGACAACGGGAGTATCTGAAGGTGATATTAGTTGTAATGGTAATAGAGGTTAGTGGAACTTATTATTTCAGTAGAGAAATAATGATGCAACATTTTTGGTAAAAATTTGGAATATATACAAACTAAGAGTTCTGAAGTAAAAAGGGAATCGTGGAAAGTTACAGCGACATTTTCGAGCTAGAAGGAAATGTAAAGTTGAATTCTATTCTATAATAATAAGCATGGATCGCTATCCTAAATAAGGAGATAAACGATATTTCATAATAATGTTTTATGGGTAATAAGTTAAATCGATTTCCAATATTGAGAAATATTGTAACTAATGTTTTGAAAGTGGAAATAGGAAACTGGATATATAAAAGGGAATTTGTTTAAAATAAAATTTTATGTTAAATAAGTAGCGAAACTATGTTCATAATAGCGAAGTGTTTGAAAGTTTTAAATTTACATTTGTGTAATTAAAAGGCCAAGTAATGCTAAATACTGAATCAGTGAACTCATTGGATTGTCATGATTGAAACACTGGTTATTTTGGTAGTTAAATCACCGACTATCAAACCTGACCCATACGAGTGTTGGTAAGGAATGACCGGGATCGAACTTAGGTTCGAAAACCATTCCGACCAACAAATACGTGAACATATCAGAAGACGGTCGAGATGGAGCATTGAAGACCGTGGATCTTCATAAGCGGAAGGATTACTAAAAATCTCTGGTTTAGCGGCCAGAGATAAATTGTGGTTCTGTCGTGGTTGGAATCTACGGGTTGCAAGGACTTCTCGCTACTGATCCATGGGGTGATTCCTATATTGGATGTAATAGGAGAGTACCTTCGGTTCATCCTGTTCCTGGATGACTTGTATGGGCGAATGTCTGACAGAGTATTTCCAGAAAACCACGTACATTGATTTTTACAGATATACCGAGTGGTGGCAAAGAGGGGCACTTCTTTTATACCCAGAGTGTATTTGTGGACGTCAATTAGTGATTGGACGGATCTGACGATGTGGCATTCAAAGTAAATGATGACCAGATGTTCTGAAAGGAAATTCAAACCTCAGGCCTCATCAACCGGGAAATGACATAAATCGGGCAGGTAGCATGGCTATGTGTGTCGCTCCCATTAGGGTGTATAATCACCTATCTAGAGAAATTTCTAATTGCTTCTTTAATCTATTTCTATGCTGTCCCTTTTCGGGAAACGGTGGTTTGAGCCCAACCGTTGGTGATATACATTCGGTACACTCAAGCGAAATGAGTGGTCGGTCGTGTGTGGGCCGGGTTGCAAGACGTTCTTGTTGAACCCAGTGTATTCGCCTCTAGAGATACACGATCGGCAGGTGGTCCCATACCTTGTCACAGTTGAAATCCAATTCCCAATAAGTGCCCACGGTTTTGATTTGTATACTATATATGTGGAGCGTGAGATGCAAGCGTTCCACTAGATTGATAATTACTTGTATTTAGACACTAGTATAATATCAGAAAGGATATTGATTTCGAAAGCTGTTTTGGGTTATCGTAAGGTAAAAACTGTCCGTGTTTATGTGTGGATTTGGTCTTACGATTATCCTTTTCTTTTGGAAAGATTTTGAACTTTAAAAATCATGTTGGATGATTTACCCTTAATACTGTGCGAGTTTTTCTCACTCTGGTTCACCAGACTGACCCGGTGTTTTGTAAATGCTCGGGTTAGCCCGGGGTGTACAGGTTCAGGTTATCGAATGCTGTGAAGAGACGAGCTGGAGATGTTTAGACGTATGATATTATATAGTATCTATTCCGCTGTGTGTTGTATACGGGAACAGGTCATTATAATAGTCCTGTTGTGTGATGTGCTCTGATATTGTAAGTATTTTTAAAGCTCTCAATAAAGTTATTTCTATATTATATTTTGTTTCCGCTGCGATATGAGACTCTGATTCTGTGTTGTGTTGGTTCTTATTCTTCTATTCTTATATTTCTTTCTTATCTCACCCTCTAAATTCTTTCTAATAACGTCCAGTGTTTTCGGTGTTTAAAAGGTCGGCATGAGTTACGGTAAAGATATTTATGTCGATTTTCGGGGCCGAAAATTCTTGTTTGTTACAGATATATAATCTGTGATTGATTATGATGACACTGGTCATGTTATTTGGTATTTTAAATACCATATGAATTACTAGAATGTATAAACGAAATTTTCAAAGTGGATATTGAAAATGAAATATTTTTATATAAAATAAATAAAATTATATAAAAGGATTTATATAAAATAAATAGAATTGTATAAAAGGATTTATATAAAATAAATAGAGTTATATGAAAGGATTTACATAAAATAAATAGAATTATGTAAAAGGGTTTATATAGAATAAATAGAATTATGTAAAGGGAATTATAAATGAGATTTAAGTGTTAAAAATAAAAAGGGGATTTGTATGAATAATTCTACAAATAAAAATATAAATTGAATTTGGGTTTGAGATATTGTTTTTAAATACGAAATCAAACTATTTTGATTATATAAAGAAATATTATTCGCATTCTATGTGAAAAATAGATTAAAGTAAATATTTTGCAAATAAAATATTATAAAGGAATTTGGGGTTTGAATTAGGAATTTAAATGGAATTACTGAAATTAAAAACTGACTGGAAATTTGTTGAGTTGAATGGCTTTCTGGGTATCGATCTGATGTTAGTTTCGGCCTTCGGGGTTTATGCTTGGGAAGTTGTTCTCTTACTAGTTTACAGTTAGAGACTGATAGAGGTGGGAAGATATTTATGCGTGAATCAGAAATGCAAACGTTTTTCAAAGTTAATAACACATATTTTCTAATTTTAGAAAATAAGGAATTTATGAATATACGAAAACGATAAATGGGAAATTGGAAAATGAAATGATGATTGATCGGTAAGATTTCAATTTGGGAATAGGACCATTGGTTGTACACATGTTTTCCTTTGATAGTTAAATCACCGAATATCAAAGATTTTGACCATTTCCGTTGTCAATACGGAGAGACCGGGATCAGATATATTATCTGAAAACCACTCCGTACGGCATTAGCAATGCAAGTCAAATATGATGAAGATAAGTGAAGACGGACTTATGCAAGGGCTATCTTGTTTACAGAATAGTGCCTTCGGTCTGTCCAGTCCCAGGACGACCAGTATGGAAGAATGTATGACAGAGTATATTTAATAGATCGCGTAAGTTGATCTCTTCAAACGTATTTACGTTTGGTGGCAGAGGAATTCGTTTCTCTTAGTTGTTTACCCGTGATATGTTTGGAGAAATCAATTTGTGATTTAGCGGGTATGATGATGTGACATTCAAAGTGAATGAAGATGTGGGTTGAAAAGGATACGTTATGACCTCTAGCCTCACAACCGAGGAATGGTATAACATCGGGTAGGTCGAATGGCTAAGTGGTTAGCTGCCAATTAGGGTGTATTGTCACCAGATCTAAAGAAATTCCATTTACTTCTATAATCTATTTCGATGCTGTCCCTTTCGGGAAATGGTAGCTGATCTCAACCGTTGGTGATAATACATTTGGTACACTCAAACGAAATGATTGACCGGTCGTGTTTAGCCTGGGTAACAAGATGTTCTTGTTGAACCCGGTGTATTCCTCTCTAGAGATACACTGTCGTGAGGTGGTCCCATACCTTGCCAGTTGGAATTCATTAACCAATAAGCGCCAATGGTTTTTGATTATATATTATGTATGTGGAACGTGAGATGAAAGCGTTATGCTAGATGATTATTATATTGTGGTTGATAAACACTATTATTAGTTGATATAAAGATTATCATTTGTTGCAAAAGGATCTTGAATGTTAAATCTAGTGTTTTGGATTCTTATAAGGGAAAAACACATTCCGTGTTATACGGCGTGGTCTTATGAGATCTCTTAATTTCCCAAAATGTTTTAAAGTGTTTACTCACACCAGCCCTATGACTGACCCGGTGTTTATTTTGTTTTGTTTTCCCTAAATTCTTGGGTGCCCAATTTTGTACGGGCAGTCAAGTAGTCGGGATTTACAGATATACTGAGAGCTTGGAGCAGGAGGCTTCAGGATTTTATAGCAATTGTTATTTCCGCTGTGATGTAAGTGTTATACTTTAATGATGATATGTATATACAAATGATAGATTTGTATTTAAAATTTATGTTGTATACTATATTTTGTTCATTCCGCTGTGAGATTCGTGTTACTCTGTTGGTGTATTGGTGATCTTCTTCTTCTTCTTCTATTCTAATTTTCTATTTTATCTATTCTCACCCTCTAACTTCTTTCATTAACTATTCGTTATTTTCGATGCTTGGATGGTCGACATTGAGTTTATGTCGATAACCAAGGTCGCAAATTCCCCGGGTCGTTACAGTGGTATCAGAGCTGACGGTTAAGTAATTACCTTGGCTCTGTGGCTTGACTCAGTAGAGATGGGGTTAGTAATGCCCTAGATTGAGTTGAGTGTATATATACGAGAGAACGTATTTGTATATTTTATAAAAATTGTTTTATATTGTGGAGATTTATTGGTTGAGTTGTTTATGGGTTCTGGTCGATCAGTTTGATCCACTGTATCGGTAGGAGTTAATAAACACTCGGATACGATGAACCGACATGATATGTTTTGAAAAGAGGGTAAATGATATAATTTTACCCAAATCATATTTTGATATAAAAGTATGATTAATATTTGAAGTATTATCGTATATTGAATGTGTTGGTTGTGATTATAATCAGATAAGATTATAATTGAAATGGTTCTGTAAATAACCAATCAAATTTCGTTTAAGTACTACGAAGTGAATTAAATCTGAATTTAAATCAGAATTGAAATTAAAATTCTAGAATTTGAATAAGTGTTTGTAAATGAGCATGGATTGGATATAAGAGAATTTTAAAATCCTAGGATATTTTAAATTGTTTTAAAGCATTATAAATGGTATTTTGAAATGAATTCCAAAATGGAAGTGTTTAGATATCGTTTTGAAAGTGATATAGTATTGAACTCACTTCGATAGCTGGAAATAGATTTCGATGATGATCATGACATCATCGGTGTTCATTTTCGAGTTGTAAGTGACGGATTACTACTAAAAAATTTGTTTTGGAAATGTTTAGCGAAAACAATTTGTTTGAATTTTGAAAAGGATTATTTGATTTTTTTGAGAAAAGCAAAGTGGTTTAAAAACTCCCAAGAAAAAGAATGTTGAATTATAATGGACTGGTCGTTAAAATTAAAAACAAGATAAATAATACTTGTGAAAGCAAACTGAAATTGAAATTAATTAATTAATGAAGTATATGGATGAAACTTAACGAGGTTAAGTAAATTGGATTGGTGACTTAAGAATTTGGAATCGAGTTGAAATGAGATCTGGTTAGAATATAAGCGAATGAATAGATTGGAGTTGACTGAGATGACAATGGTGTATGGTGAATTGGTAACAGATGCAAAGGATATAATGATATGCCCGACAAAAAGGTACAAGTTTATATTTCTATTGAGTATGAGTTTTTATGAGCCGAATTGGCAAGCCGCTTGGCTGTTTGATTTTCTTTTGGGTTGAAGAAGGCCTAGAGAGGCGAGTTGGAGTTTGACCTATTGACCAGTACAAAGGAGGTGACAGTGAATTTTTTCGAAAAGTTAAGGTGTTAGAAAATTTTCAGGATTTTTGGAAATTTTCGTTAGTAGGAAAGAATAAATATTTAATTAAAATTAGATTGGTTCAGTTGAAACTGAAGCTAAGAAGTGAATAAATAAATTTTACCTAGTTAATAGGGTTTGTTTTCTACCTTAGCAATTTCGAAGACGAAATTATTTTAAGGGGAGAAGAATGTACCATCCCGTATTTTTATGGTATAATAATTAATTTATTTAATTATTTAAAAATTGATTTATAGATTTTAATGGTTATTTAATTAAATTATATGGAGTATTTAATTAATATTTATAATACAAAAATATATTATAATTCTGAAATAATAAAAAATAGCAGAACTCACAATACAGTGTGAATTGGATCATATATAAGGTAGAATACAATTTAGAATTGAATTTGAATAACAAATATATTATTTAAACAACGTTAGAACGTATAAATTATAATTTAATTATAATCGAGCCCGTAATGGTGTGGCAGTTCGTAATTTGGCAATTCGAACTTTAAATGAATAAACAGAATCCGTTTTAAGTCGGATTTCTGTGAAATAAGAAACGTTCGGAGCTGGTGAACTATATTTTTCTAATGGAAGAGAAAAATTGAGATTTCGTCATGTAGATTGTGAGTTGTGTCCAAATCAAATTTTAAAATTGTCGTTATGGAATTCCTTTATAATTTATAATGATTTATTTATATTATAAAAGGATTTTTAATATAAATGGTATATCGATTTAACCCGGGTTTGAATGTCGAGTTATAAATCCATATATATTTATTTTGGACCTTTATGATATTCTATGTGAATATATAGGATAATATTAATTTATAAATATTTAATTTAATTATTTTTAAATATATTTATATTTAAATGGGTTTATTTAGAGCTTTAAAAATAGCCAGTTTTGCAAACAAGCTCCGTTTTTGACGAAACTAATTTTTTTGGATCCGGAATATTATATTATTGTTAGATTACAATTTTCGTGATTTTTGGAATTTGTATGTGGACGTATGGGATTTTAATGTGGAAAATAGTCAATAATTTGATTTTAAAAATACGCTGTGTGAGCAAACGGAGTCGGAATTCGACGAAACAAGTTTCGTTGGGTCCGTAATGTCGAACTGTAGCTGTACGTCCATTTTCTTTGAATTTGGATATGGTGTGTGATCATAGGGATTTTTAACAACAAATATAGACAACGTTATAGTAAATATTAATATAAAATTTGAATAATAAAATATTAAAATTTTCCTATAAATACCACTACATCCCTAAAACCCTAATTTTAGTTTTGTTCTAGTCAAAAGAAAATCTGCCGCACCCTTCTCGTGTAAAAACCTAAAACGTGAAGCTTTCAAAAATGATATCAATTCACATGAAATTCCTAAAATCATGAAACAAGGATACTTGAACTTCTTTAATCTCCCTCTTCATTTCTATATTTGTTTTACTGAGTGCGATGCGTGTTCCCGGACATGCGGAAGTTAACTGAGTTTTTAGGTTTCACGTTTTAGCCTAAATAAGTGAGTATTGGTTTGCTTGGATGTCGTTTTTGGATTGAGGTGTGAAAACCGATCCTATGCGCAAAGCTTGGGGGGAGGGGGTTGACCCTTAGAAGTGTCGCAGGTTGCTGTAGCGTGGGCGGTATCTTCTAAAAAATCGCGATTAGAATGGAGAGCAACGACGTCATCGTGTGGGTGCTCGGGCGGAGAGGAGAAGGAGAGATGACCGTTGGTGAAGATTTTCGGAAAGTTTGGTGAAATTCCATCGCATTTGAGTTCAGTGTTCTCTGAACTGGTGCGTGGATATACTGGAGGAGGCAGCATATTGTTTATGGAAGAAGTACTCCATGCGGGTCTATTCTTTTTGTTGTGGGTCTATGTAAACACGCATGGCCCAAAATCATTGGCAAGCCCAGTAAAATGAAGAGAGAAAAAGAGAGCAGAGGCGGAGTGTTAAATGGAAGAAAGGAGTTTATGGTTGAGGGACATAAATACGTAAAAGGGAAGCTTGGTTTTCGCATGGGATTGAAAGGATATATGCGTGTACAGGGAGTTGAAAATATCGAGAAGAAGGTATGGTGCTGGAGACGGATTTTCACTTCGGGGAAGAAGAGAAAGAAAGAGTAGGTCTGGGCTTTTGAATTTGGATGGGCCGACGGAGTTTAAATTGGTGAGAGGCCCAATAACAAATGATTATTTAAATTAAACTATTTAAATACGTATATAACTTGTATTTATAATATCATGGCCATACAGTGTCAGATTAATGAATGGTCAGATCCGTTGGGATCATATGGACGGCGGTTTCACAGTGGAACTGATTCGGAGTGAATTGGAGCTTTTTACAATTTATAGCGAAATAAATTGTCAGTCTGAATCAATCAACAGTTTAGCGTTATTTAACGATGAACTGCCAATGTGAGTAAATCTCACTAACTCTGTACAGTTTATATTTTTATAAATATAATCTAGTATTGATAAATGATGATTGATTGTTGTGTATTGATTGTTTGGTTGAATTGCTGATGTATTGGTTGAAATTATAGATAACGATATATATATAAATCGTTAATCAAATATTGATTCTGTTTATCAGAATATTTCATATTGAAATGAAATTAATGTTATTTATATTCTTTAACATCTGTGATGCAGGGAACAGGTTGGAGGGATCCAATTGGATTCCTCGATATTTATAATACTGTTTGTTTTCATATATTGTGATATATGATGTGATATATAATCTGTGATTGATTATGATGACACTGGTCATGTTATTTGGTATTTTAAATACCATATGAATTACTAGAATGTATAAAAGGAAAATTTCAAAGAGAATATTGAAAATGAAATATTTTTATATAAGATAAATAAATTATATAAAAGGATTTATATAAAATAAATAGAATTATATAAAAGGATTTATATAAAATAAATAGAATTATATAAAAGAATTTACATAAAATAAATAAAATTATGTAAAAGGGTCTATATAGAGTAAATAGAATTATATAAAGGGAATTACAAATGAGATTTAAGTGCTAAAAATAAAAAGGGGATTTGTATGAATAATTCTACAGATAAATATATAAATAGAATTTGGGTTTGAGATATTGTTTTTAAATACGAAATCAAACTGTTTTGATTATATAAAGAAATATTATTCGCATTCTATGTGAAAAATAGATTAAAGTAAATATTTTTCAAATAAAATATTATAAAGGAATTTGGGGTTTGAATTAGGAATTTAAATGGAATTACTGAAATTAGAAACTGACTGGAAATTTGTTGAGTTAAATGGCTTTCTAGGTATCGATCTGATGTTGGTTTCGGCCTTCGGGGTTTATACTTGGGAAGTTGTTCTCTTACTAGTTTACAGTTAGAGACTGATAGAGATGGGAAGATATTGATGCGTGAATCAGAAATGGAAACGTTTTCTAAAGTTAATAATGCATATTTTCTAATTTCAGAAAATAAGGAATTTATGGATATGCGGAAACGATAAATGGGAAATTGGAAAATGAAATGATGATTGATCGGTAAGATTTCCATTTGGGAATATGGCTGTTGGTTGTACACATGTTTTCCTTTGATAGTTAAATCACCGACTATCAATGATTTTGACCATTTCCATTGTCAATACGGAGAGATCGGGATCAGATATATTATCTGAAAACCACTCCGTATGGCATTAGCATTGCGAGTCAAATATGATGAAGACGGAGTTATGCAAGGGATATCTTGTTTACAGAATAGTGCCTTTGGTCTATCCAATCTCAGGACGACCTGTATGGAAGAATGTCTGATGGAGTATGATTAATAGATCGCGTAAGTTGATTTCTTCAAACGTATTTACGTTTGGTGGCGGAGGAATTCGTTTCTCTTAGCTGTTTACCGGTGATATGTTTGGAGAAATCAATTTGTAATTTAGTGGGTATGATGATGTGACATTCAAAGTGAATGAAGATGTGGTTTGAACAGGATATGTTATAGCCTCTAGCCTCACAACCGAGGAATGGTATAAAATCGGGTAGGTCGCATGGCTAAGTGGTTAACTGCCAATTAGCGTGTATTGTCACTTGATCTAAAGAAATTCCATTTACTTCTATAATCTATTTTGATGCTGTCCCTTTCGGGAAACGGTTGTTGATCCCAACCGTTGGTGATAATACATTTGATACACTCAAGCGTAATGAGTGACCGGTCATGTTTAGCCTGGGTTACAAGATGTTCTTGTTGAACCTGGTGTATTCCTCTCTAGAGATACACTGTCGGAAGGTGGTCCCATACCTTGCCAGTTGGAATTCATTAACCAATAAGCGCCAACGGTTTTTGATTATATATTATGTATGTGGAACGTGAGATGAAAGCATTCTGCTAGATGATTATTATATTGTGGTTGATAGACACTATTATAATATCTAAATAGTTGATATAAAGGTTATCATTTCTTGCAAAAGGATCTTGAATGTTAAATCAAGTGTTTTGGATTTTCATAAGGGAAAAACCCGTTCCGTGTTACGGCGCGGTCTTATGAGATATTGCTTATTTTTCCAAAACGTTTCAAAGTGTTTACTCACACCAGTCCCATAACTGACCAGGAGTTTATTTTGTCTTGTTTTCCCTAAACTCTTGGGTGCCCAATTTTGTATGGGCAGTCAAGTAGTCGGGATTTATAGATATACTGAGAGCTTGGAGCAGGAGGCTTTAGGATTTTATAGCAATTGTTATTTCCGCTGTGATGTAAGTGTTATACTCTAATGATGATATGTATATACAAATGACAGATTTGTATTTAAAATTTATGTTGTATACTATATTTTGTTCGTTCCGCTGTGAGATTCATGTTACTTTGATGTTGTATTGGTGATCTTCTTCTTCTTCTTCTTCTTCTTCTATTCTAATTTTCTATCTTATCTATTCTCACGCTCTAACTTCTTTCATTAACTATCCGGTATTTTCGTTGCTTGGATGGTCGACATTGAGTTTATGTCGATAACCAAGGTCGCAAATTCCCTAGGTCGTTACAATGGCAACATAAATAAAGGTAGAATACAAATTACTGTTTAAAATAAATTTAAAATAAGTAAAATAATAGTAATTGTAATGAATAAAAAGCAATAATGTAAACGATGATGAAAATAATAATATTATTAGTACTAGTAGTAATAGATACCCAGGACCAACACTACGCCTTATACCCCTATATACTAGTCCTATCATCTAAACTAGTTACACTATCCTTAAACTAATTAGGCAAATCTAGTTAATTAATATTCGTTAATTCATCTACATACTATAAATAATATGGAATTTTAATATGTACACCGTGTTAATATTGTGGAAAAATATAAAATTATGTTTTCATTAAAATAAAGATACATAAGTCACCAAAAGATATACTTGAATAATAATAACAAGTTCAACTTACAGTTCATTTACCTTAATGAATTAACATAAAGTGCATTCTAAAATTATCATTTTACTCCAGATACCCAAAATTTTGAAATTATATAATCATTTACAAAATGCTCATCAATATCACCTAACATTGTACACTAGAGTGAATACATTTAAATTAATTATCTGATCATGAATTTAAATTATTCAAACAAATTCAGTTTATAAATATTCGTTAATTCATATAATGCATGCCAAAATATGAAAGTTTAAATATTATACTATATTCATATCAACGAGGCTTGTAAACTTAGTCTTTCATTGAAATATAAAGATACATAAGTCACATTACATAAATAACATACATAACCAATATCAACAATTTTAACATACTATTTATTTATCTCAATAGTTGTATCATATATTACATAAATATAAAGATATAAGTAAATAAACAGTATTAAAAATTTTAGAGATATATGTCACATTACACAGATAATATACATAACCAACATTAACAAATTTAACATATTATTTATCAGTCTCAACAAGTGTATCATATATTGCACTAAAACTGTGTTTTTAGTTGTAAATACCTATAGTTTAACATTTTCCATAATTATTCGTCGAGCATCCTTGATTGATTCTCAATATTTTATATTTAAATTACTTACAAAATCTCAAATTTAATTATTTAAATAATATTGATGAATATATTTTTAAGAAACCCAAGATTGACAAGTGTCTTATTAGTTTATCATTGACCAAGCAAAGAAATGAATCATAACAAGTTATGACCCAAAAAGAACAACAAAATAGGAAGAAAAAAATACCAAAGTATCCAAACACCACAAGGAGTAGAAAAAAAACAAAGGCTGAAACCAACAACAACAACTAGATTCGTCAAAGTCATAGTTGTTATAACTAATGCCATGTCGGACTGCGTGCAAGATTTCAAACCAATATTGCATATTAAGTTCCCATCGAATTCCCTTTCATTTCTTCTTTTCAAATAGCATTTATAAATCTTTTTAACACAAGCAATAGTATAAAGTCACTTCTCTTCTCCATCTTGAAGCCTTGTAGATAAGATGTCATTCGATAAGGTACCCTGTTGTAAACTAGAATAAGATACCATGAAAGAAAGAGAGAGGAGACTTTTATTTAATATATTTAGTAGTACTTTCATTTCCATTACATAGACTCTATGTATATGAGTTAGAGATTGAGATCGAACCTATCCCACGATGTGAGGTTAAACAAAACATAAAAAACATGGTATCACATTAATCAAATTCACCCTTATATTGACATATACTATAATTGTGACGACCCGGATTTTCAACCTTCAAAAATCGACATCTAATATGTTCAAGTATTTAAATATCGGAATTTCAAACGTCTAAATCCAAAACGTTTGAGATTATAACACATTAGAAACAACACATAGAACAAAGAATTTTTCATTAATATAACTTTCGGGTTACAAAGGTTACATCATAACTACATTAGAGTATACATATATCCATGTATATAGCCATTGGGTACAAAATGAAATAGCGCAAAATACTAAGATGTACTGAGTGAATCCATATACTCCATATTCACCTCAAAAAGCTCTAAATCCAAATATGCTTCACATAATGCTCCAAAAAAATGCTCCTACCAAGACCTAACTGCTAGGTTGCCTGTGTGGAAAATTATGGGCACCCAGAGTATAAGGGAAACAAAATAAACTCCAGTTCAGTCATGAGGTTGGTGTGATAAACTCAATATATTTGTTATGTGCATAAAAACTCGTAATGCTTTTTAGAAATTATGCTACCATAAAGCGGCACACACACAATACAAACAAACACATCGGCGAGGTCTCTTCTTATGATAACAAAAAATGCTTGATACACGAAAGCCATTTGATATTATTATTAATGCAGTGTGGAAATCACTTTCGTAAATAAATGTATCAATCTTAGCCAGCATAATTCCTCATACCATTATGTTGACATATATGTATATGTTTGCGAACAAATTGAATAATTGTAAACAACTGTTAAATTAGTTCGACTATTCTAAACAACAAGGGTTGTTGTGAAGGGTGTCGAACTATAGGATCAAAATTATTTAAATTAATAAATCCATTCAAGTTATTCCAAAGGTTTGATTGTTTAAAAATAATAGAAAATAAATAAATAAAGTTTTTTTTATAATAAATGAAAGCAATTAGCGAACAATGACATAAACTAGATTAATATGAATTAATAACCAAACAAATTAATACAAATCTAATTCATGTTTCTGTCACAAACATAAATCAACAATAATTAGGTTTATAGCAACAAATATGTGAATAACGACAAGTATAGCCTATGCAGGAGCTAAGCTCTTAAACAACCATAGGCTATCTGGACAGATTCACTATTTTATTTCTAAAACCATAAAAATTAGATCTAAATCTGATAAGCGTTAGATCGAACTCGAATATACCCTGTGAAGGAGCATAGCTCTTAAACGACAAAGAGTATGAAGGTTCATTAATGCTGTTAATGCAGAGATTATGATGTCAATGTTCCTCTTACAATTTCAACGGCCCAATCGATCACTGAATCCAACTTCAGACCGGGTTTTCTTAACCCAGTGAATCCTATCTCCAAGCTTATGAAAGTTGGAGACAACCCTATGAAGAACTTGCTTGAAGAAGTTAGAAGCTTTGGCATGCAATTGAGTTGTGGTGTTAACTCTGTGCAAACGGCTTAAACTAAGGTGATTGAGAAAGAAGCTACGCCGTGTAACAACTAAATGAAGCTTTTCCAGACAATCAGCTTATTGTAGAAAATTTGGAAGGCTTTATGAAAAATAATGACAATAAAAAGGAAGCTAATGTGCAACCAGAGACGCAAAATGATCGATTTAATATATCTAGTAATCTATCGATTGTTACTCTGCAACTTGATCAAAATTTGGACGGTTTTCTGTTGAACAACTTCAATCAGTTGATCGATTCTGACATGCCAAAGAGTAAGAGAATAAGGTGAAAGCAAAGAAGGTACATAAGAATAAAACAGTGTTAGAAATGATTGAAAGTATGCATACTGATATTTCTAGTGATGAGTTTAGTGAAGAAGTATGTGAGGGAAAGAGGCAAGTGATTGTTAGTATGATGAGAAATTACAAGGATGATCTTAATAAGCTACGTGGACCCTATGATAATATCACACCTCCGCCTGGTTTCAAGGCGCCTCCTCCTGATGTCGGAGAAGATATGGCGGCTGCTACTTCATCCTCATCTTCCTTGTGCAATAATCGGAACTCGCCGGTTACAAGAAGCATGATGAGAGCCATGAAGAATATAGTTTTTGACAATGGGTAACGATAGTATAAAGGTTCTTTTTTAACATGCAGTCAGGCATGTAGTTGCTTAAAATGTAGTATCCATGTTATTTTACTATGTATTTTATGCCATGAGTATATGTAACTTATCTCCTACGTGAGATTGTATTACTGTGGTTTTCGGTCCACCTATAAACCGATAATAGCTGACTGCTGACATCAGTCACCTGTACCTTATTGTATTGTATTATTTGTCATAATAAGAAGTGTTACAGATCAATATAAAAACCAGTCGGCTTTGCCAAAAAAAATATTTTTGGTAGTGTGATTCATATTGAATCTAGTCTAGGCGTCATCACCCCCTAATTAAAGGGGATTAGCTTGACATAGCTAAATAAAAAATAGGGAAAAGGAAAATAAACAGCATAAACATGAATAAAATAAAATAACAACTTAGAAGACAAAGAGAATAATAGTTTTATTCCAGAGAAAATTTCTAGAATAAAACCTAATGTAATTCTAAATGAAAGAGATACAATGTATTTATAGTTGCTATAGCCAAGACTAAGTGGCCAATTACACATTATGGGACAAAAACCCTTTTCCCAAATAACAAATAAACCAAATAGCTAAATGTGAATACGTGTGAATGGACATGAAAATGTCATAGCTTGCGGGCATCAAATGGCATCAACTTCAATTGTTTTAGGCATGAATAAGAACTCCATAACATCTGAGACAAGCGATCATTATGAAAATCATTGAATCTTGACTTTAAAATATGCAATAGAAGGTAGTTAAACAACAACATTTCTTTAGGTCTTCAAGCTTTAATCCAACTCTAAAACTCAACACTCTTCTTGCATCAATTCTTCTATCTTTTCAACAACTAAGTGCATCTATCCATTCATCGTCAAGAATCTGAAAACACAACTATAAATACACAGTATCAATTATTTTAAAGAGAAAACAAGATAAATAATTGGATAAAATATACACATTTACGTGTATATCAAACACCCCAACACTTATCTTTTCATTCGTCCTTGAATAAACTAAACTAATATATGTCATACTTTCATAGGAAACACGATTGCATTTAGCGCATGCAACAAGCCGTTAAACCCTCAGGTGTCCGTAGTAGGACGAGTGTTGTCTCGTAAGGGTTTTCAACGGATACTACCCACAAAATCCAATGCATCTTATGTACGTGGATTAATCAAATAATATATTTAAGGTCTTTCAAATTCCAAGTACTTCACTTAATTTCAATAATAACGATTTGGTTCTAAATTGTCCATCCCATTATTGGTGCAAGAATGAATAAAAAGTTTCAAGTTGAATCGTAATTCCTTGATAACACTGTAATTGCCTTGAAGGTTAAGAGCGTGGAGAGCGTGGCGTCAACCAAAGTTCTACACATCAACAATGTGCACCTAATCATTTATTTATTCTCCTTTTTTTTTGAAATTTTTTGCACCAGTGTATTTGTAATATATTGGATGTGAGTTATGCATAAATGAAGGGAAAATTTGTAAGTTCTAAAAATATTATAGATAGGAGGGCAAGTGTATTGGTTGAACTTTAAGCTACAAAAGATAAAGTAATACAAAGGCACATATGGACGTTTTGTTTCCTTTCATCTACTCTACTACAATCCTCGCTTCTAAGTATGGTATGATGGATGTGGATGGAATGGAAATGAATGCTTTATAGTCAAGAATGATGAATGACTATTTTATTCTTAGAGATTTTCACATTATTGCATTTTACTTTTTATTTATTTTTTTTCTCTTTTTTTATTTTTTTTCTCTTTTTTTTATTTTTTCTCTCTTTTTATTTTATTTTATTTTTCATAATGAATGATGAGTGGAGATGGAATGGAATGATACCATACATTATTTCATTTGATTCTACCTCTACTAAGCGAATGATAACCAACACTTCATGAAAGGAAAGTTTTATGCCCTAGTTACTCTACTCCTATAACCCTAATTCAACACATAAGTCTAGATTGATGTTATATAAAAAGCTGAAAGGAAAGATAAGCAAAGTTTCGTAAGAAAGATAATCCATATAAAATAAGATGTGGTATATGATTATCCTACCTTAAAACAAGTACGGAGTGGGTAGTGTAATATTGGTATAAAAAGTGACTTTTTTAACCTTTAACAATAAATCAGTAAAAAGGTTCTTAAGTATACCAATATAAGAAAAACTTGTCAAAACATGGATGTAAGTCGACTGAAACTTGGGTTTGAATAATGTGGGGTATCGAAGAAGAACGCTACAATGAGTCATTTCTCCTTAAGTGGGCCAAGTGGAATTTAGAACTTACGAGTTTGAAAATTTTGAGTGAAAAAATATTATGCATGAAAACGAACTCAGAAAATCCAACAAATGTAGGTGCAAAATAATTTTTATTTGATTTTTTAATGATTATATTTTACTTGCACATTCTAACATGTATAACAAGGGTTGACACGCTTACTCCAGAACACGAATTACATCTACACAGTCTCAAGCTAGCATCTTAAAAAGACACATCACGACTCAGTGAATAAATAATGTTCATTCCCATCACCCAACAATTCTAACATATTAATAAAGGACCAAGGTGTTATTTATGAATTTTAAGTTTGTCCTTGTTCAACGAATGACCTAGTACATAAAATTTAATTGCTGATGTAATGTAAGCCCCCCCCCCACACACACTTGAGTATGACTGTGTCCTCACAGTCGTTAATCAGACATATCTTAGTGAAAGGAAAAAATAATAATAAGAGAATATTTACATATGTACAAAAGAGAGTTAGTGTGTCTTACCGAGTGTAATGTGGCTCATGGAGGACCATGAGCTTTTCCTCTTGGTTGGGTTTTAGTTCCAAGTAAGGTTTAAGCCGTTGACCATTGACCTTATAGGATGATCCATATGTTGGATTCGCAATTTCTATTGCACCGTATGGAAAAACAGTCTGCACAGTGTAAGGTCCATCTAGATTTTAATTTACCCAAAAATAAATGCAATCTTGGGTCATACAATAGAACTTTTTGACCTAGTATGAAAGTTTTACGTAAAATTGATTTATCATGAAAAACTTTTGTTTTGTCCTTATAAATTCGTTCATTTTCATAGGCATCATTTCAAATTTCATCAAGTTCACTAAATTGAAGCTTCCTAAGTTTACCTTCTTGCTCTAAGTCAAGATTTAGATTTTTTATTGCCCATAACGCCCTATGTTCTAGTTCAACTGGCAAGTGACATGGCTTATCAAAAATCAACCGATAAGGGGGCATGCCCAAGTTTGTTTAGAAAGCGGTGCGGTAAGCCCAAAGAGCGTCAGTTAACTTTTGGGACCAATCTTTACGATTTTGATTCACAGTTTTCTCAAGGATTTGTTTAATCTGCCTATTCGATACTTCAACTTGCCCATAAGTTTGAGGATGGTAAGGAGTGGATAACTTGTGGGTTATCGAATACTTTCTCAGAAGGGCTTCAAAAGAACGATTACAGAAGTGTGTCCCGTTGTCGCTGATTATTGTGCGAGGTGTGCCAAACCTAGAAAAGATGTTTTCTTTTAAGAAGCGCACAACAACCTTGTTATCATTTGTTTTGCATGGAACAGCTTCGACCCATTTAGAAACATAATCAACAGCTAAGAGAATATAAAGGTTTCCAAAAGAATTAGAGAAGGGTCCCATGAAGTCTATACCCCAAACGTCAAAAATTTTGACTTCTTGAATGGGGTTTAGGGGCAGCATATTTCGTGTACCAATTTTCCCAAAGAATTGACATCGATCACTAGTCTTGCAAAATTCATATGCGTCTTTGAAAAGGTTGGGCCAGTAGAAACCTGATTGGAGAACCTTTTCGGCTATCTTTTTGGGACCGAAGTGACCACCACATGCTTGGTCATGATAAAAAGAGAGTACACTGTGAGTTGCAGTGTCGGGAACACACCTTCGAATGATTTGGTTGGGACAGTACTTGAAAAGATAAGGGTCGCCCCAATAAAATTGTTTCACTTGGGAAAAGAATTTTTGTTTATTCTGCTTAGACCAAAAAGAAGGGGTCTGCTTGGTGACTAAGTAGCTGATAATGTCAGCAAACCAAGGATCAGTGGATAAAGAAAAGAGTTGTTCATCCAAAAAAATCTCGTTTATCGGAAGAGAATAAGACGGGGCATTTGGAAGACGAGACAAGTCGTCCAAAATAACGTTGTCGGATCCTTTTTTATCCTTAATGGTAATGTCAAATTCTTGAAGTAGAAGGATCCAACGAATGAGATGAGTCTTAGCATTCTTTTTAGAGAAAAGGTACCTAAGTGCGGAGTGATCAGTATGAACAGTGATGTGTGAGCCAACTAGATAAGGTCTGAATTTTTCTAGAGAGAAAATGACTGCCAAGAGTTCTTTTTCAGTGGTCGTATAATTGATCTGAGTGTCGTTCAAAGTCTTACTCGCGTAGTAAATGACATGAAGAATTTTATCAATTCGTTGTCCTAAGACAGCGAATTTGATGCATTACACATGATTTCAAGAGGCGGCTTCCAGTTAAGAGAGCAAATGATAGGGGCAGAGACAAGTTCATTTTTGAGATGCTCAAAAGATTAAATACAGTCAGAATTGAAGTCAAAAGGAACATCCTTACCAAGAAGATTAGTCAAAGGTCGATTGATTTTGCTAAAATCCTTTATAAAGCGACGGTAAAAGCCAGCATGACCTAAAAAAGAATGGATGTCCTTAATGGACTTGGGAATGGGAAGATTAGAGATAACTTCGATTTTGGCTTTGTCTACTTCAATTCCTTTATTAGAGATGACATATCCTTCGACAATGCCATGTTTGACCATGAAGTGACATTTTCCCCAAGTAAGAGTTAAGTGTTTATCTTTGCAATGGTTAAGACCAAGATCAAGGTGATGTAAACACTCAGTATAAGAGTCCCTAAAGATGGAGAAATCATCCATGAAAACTTACAAAAATCGCTCGATCATATCAGAAAAAATGCTAGTCATGCACCTCTGGAAGGTTGCAGGTGTATTACAGAGACCAAAAGGCATACAATGATATGAAAATGTACCGAAAGGACAAGTGAAAGTGGTCTTCTCTTAGTCCTCAAGAGCGATAGGTATTTGATTATAGCTTGAGTACCAGTCAAGGAAACGCTAATACTCGTGACCAGCAAGTTGTTCTAAAATTTGATTGGTAAATGGAAGAGGGAAATTATCCTTATGTGTTGCAGCGTTTAGTTTCCTATAATCAATGCAAACATGCCAACTAGTCTGGGTGCGGGTTGGGATAAGCTCGTTATCTTCATTTTGGATCACGGTCATCCCTAATTTCTTTGGTACGACATGAATCAGACTAACCCATTGACTATCGGAAATCGAGTAAATGATTCCATTGTCAATACATTTAAGGATTTCATCACGAACTGCTTCTTTCATGATGGAGTTTAGTCAGCGTTGGGGATCATGAGTGGGCTTGGCATCATCTATCAGGTGGATTCAATGTTGGACTATCAAAGGACTAAACCCCTTAATATCAGCCATGGACCAACCAATTGCTTCCTTATTTTTCTGAAGAATAGGAAGGATCAATTTTTCCTGCTCTAGAGTAAGGTCAGAAGCGATAATGAAATGAAGAGTTTCATTGTCTCCTAAGTAAGCATACTTAAGATGATTGGGAAGCACTTTGAGTTCAGATTTGGGAGACGACTCAATCGAAGAAATTTGTTAAGGGATAGACTCGGTTGTGAGCGGCTCGGCACGAATTGACTCAGAGTCATTTTCGGGGATATCTTGAAAAAGTTTCGTAGTTCGATTCAATTTCATTATTCAGATGGTCGAGCTTAGTTTCATTGTCGTGGATAGCATGGATTTCAGAAAACTGGTCCACATAAGAGTTAGGACAGTTTTCGGTTCTAAAGATGTTTAGTTCGATGGTCATGTTACTGAAAGAGAGTTTCATGGACCCATTTCTAAAGTTGATAAGTGCATTAGAAGTTGCAAAGAAGGTTCGTCCTAAAATCAAAGGAATCTGGTTGGCAGGATTGCTTACCTGTTGAGTTTCTAGGACAATGAAGTCGACTGGAAAGATGAATTCGCCAAATTTTATCAATACATCCTCGATTTCGCCCACAGGTCTCTTAATTGAACGGTCAGCAAGCTGAAGGGTAACCTTGGTGGGTTTCAGTTCTCCTAGTCCTAATTGGCGGTAGACAGAATATGGAAGAAAGTTAACACTAGCACCTTAGTCTAGCAGGCATCTATCGATTTTCTTGTCCCCAATAGTACATGATATTGTGGGGCAGCCAGGATCTATGTATTTCACTGGCATTGATTGAGACAATAATTCACTTAGAGTTGCCGCTAGAAACACTTTCTTAGGTACATGTGTATGACGTTTTTGAATGCACAAATCTTTAAGAAATTCGCTGTACTATGGAACTTGTTGTATAATATCTAAAAGAGGAATGTTCACTATAACTTGCTTAAATATTTCTAGGATCTTTTCTATCTGATCCGTCTTTTTCCTAGGTCGAAGTCTACGAGGAAATGGAGTAGGCAACTCAGTAGGTCGGGCTACTTGAGTTTGAGGATGGTCCTTGTCATAAATTGGCTCAATGTTTTGATCTTAGTTGGTCGAATTTTCGGTAAGGTTTGGAAGATTGTCTGGTAAATCATTTGGGTTGACCACATGGTTGTCAATATTTTTGTTGGATCTAAGAGTTGTGACGACATTCAAGTGACTAACGTTTGAATCTTGAATGATGTGAATTTGGTTAGAGTTTGAATTTTGTCCTCTAGGGTTTTGGATGGGTTGACTTGGAAACGTACCCATTTCCCTTTCACTTAATCTAGCGTTAAGATGAGACATTTGTTTTTGAAGTTCACTCATTTATTGATTCGTTTTTTGCATATATGAGTGTAACGAGTTTTTATTTTCAATACTTTGCTCAGTCATTTGCTCTAATAGTTTATCCACCTTAGATTAACTCCCCTCAATCGTAGAAATGCGATTTTCATTTTGGGGTGTGACCGTTTGATGAGATTTATGGAAAGGCGCCTGGTTCGAATTGTACTGATTTTGCCTAAAGGTATTGTTCGAAGCATTGTTCGGAAATGCTTGATTTGAAGGTCTATTCATCAGGGGGTTATTTGGACCATAAGAAAGATTTGGGTGGTTGTTAGGTCTACTGAAAGCATTCACTTTCTCAAGGGACTGGGGACAGTCATCAACCATATGATCGGAGTTAAGACATATGTGACACATGGCTTGGGAAACGTTATTAGACTGAGTGCGTGTGTTCTAGCAACGTTCAGTAATGCATTTTCTAGAGCCTTAGAAGAAGAGGATTCGATAGAATTACTACTGGAATGAGAATAGAGAGATTTTTCATTGGTCCTTACCATTGTTTCGATTTTTCTGCTAACTCATCCAGAAATTCCCAAGCTTCCATGTTAGTTTGTTTTAGGAAAATGCCCTAACACATAGACTCTAACATTTGCCTAGAACCATTATCGAGTCCATCGTATATAGTTTGACATAACGACCATGTTTCGTAACCATGGTGGGGACAGCTTAACAACAGTTCTTTAAATCTTTCAAGATTCCTCCCCTTTTTGGTGGAAATTAGTGATTTTGTTTCTGACTCTAGCTGTTTTTTCTAGGGGATAGAACTTTTTAAGGAAAACTACTGTAAATTCTTTACATTTTCTTATCGAATTTGGAGGCAAGCTGAGAAACCATTTTTCTGCAAAGTCAGCTAGTGCGAATAGGATCAAACGAAGTTTAATACCATCCTCACATAACTGTTGTAATTTAAAGGTTGCACAAGCGTATCCAAATTTCATTAAGAAACTATATGGTTTGTCATAAGAAAAATTACCGAATTTGGGGAGGATGCTTATCTGACTCGGTCGGATTTCGAAGTGGTTACCCATAGGATCGGGTAATTGAATGCAAGAAGGGACAGAAGCTCTATCGGGAAGGAATCTGTCCATCAGGTTAAGACGTGCAGGTTTGTTAGCCATTTCCAAGTGTTGTTCGAGTAAACTGGGTTTTAAGGAAAGAGAAGGTGGTCTGATTTGAACTAAACGACGAGATTCTTGGTCACGGGTCCAAGTTTGCATGCACCAAAAAGAAGAAGAAAAGAGTTCGCTAAAGAAATTTAGATAATGGAGACGTTCGGAAAGAGGTGAGAGAGAGAAAAAAGTTTTAGAAAATGGGAGTTTTTAGAAAATTACAACCTACAGAACTCACGAGGGCTAAAGAATTAAAAAAAATAAAAGATTTTTTTATTTGTTTTTATTTTTCAATTTTTTTTCGTTTTTTAGGAGTTTGAATTTTTTTTATTGCAATTCACAAAACAATCAGACACATTGAAATTAGCTATAATAAAATTTTCTGTCCTTAGTAGCTCTTAACTGAAAATTTATAAACCTAATAATTTCAAACTACACAAGTAACAAGTCTCAGCCAGATCGGGACAGGATTTATCAGTGCACCATGAATCACCATAGCAATCTTGCTGAAGTTTTAAGAACTTGATTGAGTTCGAATCTCCACCCTTTCTTAGACAATAGGAGAGTTAGCTAGTATAGTCTTAGTTATTAAGAAAATAAACTTTACCCTAATTGAGCTCGTGATGCCCTTAAGTCCAGAGTCTACAATTTTTATTTATTAATGCAGCTTTTTCCTAGTATGAATGCAATTTTCTGGGCCAAGGAAAGGTAATGACCTCCTTACCTTATGTGAATTGGGTTGTGCCCTTAATAGAATGAATAAAGATGCAGAAATATAACTGTAGAAATTAAAAGATTTTACAAGCAAGCCGCTGCCACTGTAGAATATTTTTACAAGCAATGTCTATATATATTTCCTTGCAGCAAAGCACTTGTAGAGTTTATAAAATTCTCACCAAGATTGACAGTCCGTCCAGTGCAACTGAGTAGCGCTAGCGCGTTCACACCCCACTTGGTGTGCAACCGCTCCAACCCATCTTGAACTGTCTGATCTGTGGGTAGGCTCAGAATCCCTTGATTGATTTCTTAAATTCTTATCTTTGATTTGACCTTTGAATTGGTTTTCCTTTCCTTTCCTTTTTTTGGTTTTGTTTTTTTAATGAAAAGAAAACAAAAAATGCCACAAAAACAAAAACAAAAACAAAAGAAAACTAAGACTAGTTCAAAAATTAAAACAAAAGAGATGATTTTTTTTAAAGAACTAAAACAAAAATTTACACACTTGAATTCATAGCGACAAGACCAAATTCATGCGCATAATTTCACAATCACAAACCTAATTCACGTATAAAACAGAACTAAAACCTCTTATATATATATAAATATATAAATTTGCCAACACACAAAACTAAACCAAGTTAGAAACACAAATCCAACATTTCACGTGAAAGAAGATTTAGTGTAAACCGATCCAAATGTGAACCAGTAAAGCCTATTATCTCAATTCCTATACAATGTTCCATATAAAAAACAACAGCCGCTTCGAAAAGTAAATTTGGTTATCACTCAAAATCCAAACATTCTGAAATCAAATGAAACAAAATGAGAAAAAAAACTAAATTGACGCTGAATTACTCATAATTAGCGAGTGATTGTAGTCTCGGATGGAGCCTGAGGGTTCGAATTGCAAATTGGGGTTAGTTGCGTGATTGTTCGAAGGAAGAGGGTGCGATTGGGGTTTCAGGGTAGTTGAGATCTGGGAACATTTGCGTGGAAATTGAGAGATGATGAGGAGTTGAGGTGTGTGTATTGGTCATGACTTTCGGTGGTTCTGGGAGGTGGCCGTCGTTCGATTTGTGGACCAACATTCGGATTTGTGGTAGTATGACGATTAGAGAGGGAGGATGTACGGTGGTATTTGCTGAAGTGCGGTGGTTATGATTGTGAAGTGGATGGTGGTCTATATGGAGATGGTTGTGTGAGGGGCTAGGGGGATTTGAAGTCTGGTGTAAAGAAGTTAAGGGGAGGTTGTCTAAACTGATTTGGTTTTGTGTAGGGTAGTATGTGTTGCGCAAATGAAGGGAGATGAAAGAAGGTGGAGGCTATTGGTTTTTTACAAGAGTATGCGGTGGAATATGAGGAGGAGGGTAGGCTGTTGATGTATTTTATGTGGTATGAGATGTTGAAGTGGTGTAGATGGTGTGAGAGTTGTTGAGAATGATAGTGGAACTGGAGTTTTGCAATTTGAGGAGGTTAAACAGAGACGCAAGGAGTATGAAGAATGGTATATGTTGGAGTATGAAATGGTTAAGTGTGGAGTATTTGTAGCAAGGAAGAATTACAGAAAGATTTTTTTTTGTTTTTGTTAAAAAGAGAAAGCAATTGTAAAAATATTTGGAAAAAGAGATTGTAGAAATTTGAAAGGATATGGAAAAGAGAAAAGAAATTTATAGAAAATTGGAAAGAAATCAATGAAAGAAAGGAAAAGAAATTGTATTGAAAATAGCCAAGAAATTGATAATAAAAGGCAAATGTTTTTTTTCTCTTGTCCTTGAGATTATGGTATCATTTAATAATATCAAATCAATTAAACAAGATTTTTTTTTCGATATATAAAAAGAAAACAAAAGGAATAAAATAAAAATATTTTTGTGTTGTTTTTTCTTATGGAAAAATAAGAAAATAAAAATATAACCCGAAGGATTTACTAATAAAAATTATTTTGATCCCCGGCAAGGGCGCCAAAATTTGTTTGCGAACAAATTGAACAATTGTATACAACTGTTAAATTCGTTCGGCTTTCCTAAACAGCAAGGGTTGTTGTAAAGCGTGTCGAACTCTAGGATCAAAATTATTTAAATTAATAAATCCAATCAAGTTAATCCAAAGGTTTGATTGTTTGAAAATAACAGAAAATAAATAAATAAAAAAAAGTTTTTTATAATAAATGAAAGTAATTAGGGAACAATGACATAAACTAGATTAATATGAAATAATAACCATACAGATTAATACAGATCTAATTCATGTTTCTGTCACAAACATGAATCAACGATAATTAGGTTTCTAGAAACAAATATGTGAATAACAACAAGTATAGCCTATGCAGGAGCTAAGCTCTTAAACAACCATAGGCCATCAGGACTGATTCACTATTTTATTTCTAAAATCGTAAAAATTAGATCTAAATCTAATAAGCGTTAGATTGAACTCGAATATACTCTATGAAGGAGCATAGCTCTTAAACGATACAGAGTATGAAGGTTCAGATCTAGCCCTTGGTTCAGATCCAGATCTATATAAATAAAGTCCTAATCTTTTTGGCTATGTGATTCAAATTGAATCTAGTCTAAGAATCATCACCCATTAATTAGCTAGACGTAGATAAATAAGAAATAGGGAAAAAGAAAATAAACAACATAAACATAAATAAAATAAAATAACATCTAAGAAGAGAAGGAGAATAATAGTTTTATTCCAGAGAAGAGTTATAGAATAAAACCCAATGTAATTCTAAATGAAAAAGATACAATGTATTTGTAGTTGTTATAGCCAAGACTAAGTGGCCAATTACACAATGTGGGACAAAAACCCTTTTCCCAAATAACAAATGAAAGAAATAACTAAATGTGAACACGCGTGAATGGACATGCAAATGTCATAGCTTGTGTGCATCAAATGGCATAAACTTCAATTGTTTTGAGCATGAATAAGAACTCCATAACATCTGAGACAAGCAATCGTTATGAAAAGCATTGAATCTTGACTTTAAAATATGCAACAGAAGGTGGTTAAACAACAACATTTCTTTAGGTCTTCAAGCTTTAATCCAGCTCTAAAACTCAACACTCTTCCTACATCAATTCTTCAACCTTTTCAACAAATAAGTGCATCTATCCATTCATCATCAATAATCTGAAAACACAAATACAAATACACAATATCAATGATTTTAAAGAGAAAACAAGATGAATAAGCAGATAAAATATACACATTTACGTGTATATCATACAACTAAAACCGTATGGGTTCGTAGTAGAGAATGGATTTCACAAATGACCAGGCAAAGGATCTTCCTTAATCTGAACCGAATTTAAACACCTCTAGAGGAATGTTCGAGGATCAACTGATAGATCCTCATACTACACAAGGTCGGGTTATACCTTAACTGGATAACTTAGCGTACACCAAAGTATATCATTTCTAGATCGTAACATACTATTCCGAGCTCGCTCCAACATCCACATAAAGTAGAATTTTCCATATAAGTAAATACTTGGCCTCCAAACCATGGTACTACTTCTTTATAGAAGTGAATGGTATGCCCATAACCTTGCAACATATAATCCTGTTTTGGTCATTTCCCAGAGTGTGAGGCTTGCCGAAGTCTCGTTACACAAAGCTATGCTTAAACCAAGCCATGCTTTGATCATTAATTGCTCAACCACTTGGTATGCCACACTGTCATTTCATAACATATAATGGATAATCACTAACCATATCACCTTTGAGCTCGAACGTCTCAAAGAAGTGTGTTAAGATAAGAGAATAAGTTCTCCACCACCAACAAATATATGTTTAGTAAAATTCAATCAATACATTAAAAATACAATGTCATCAAACAACAACACAAGTCCATTCTAGGTCTAAATGAAACCAAAGGTGCTTTATTCCTCGTCCAATAGAGGAAAGAAGCCCTTGCAAATCCAGAAAATCTTCAAGTACGTCCAGACCACTGCAATAAATAACCTCGCAATGGCGGCTAACCACCCAAGACATCAACAAGCAGTCCTTTCGATGTGAAGATTCCCGGTCTTCAACCATTGCCTTCAATATCTTATTTTGCTCCATAACGTCGTATTATTATTCAGAATGGTTTTCAGACACAAATTCCGATCCCGGTATTTTTGAATAATAAGCATCATTTAAAACAATATTGATATATCAGATTTTAGCCAAGTCTTAACTTATCTCATACTTTAGATCTTCCATTTATCGTTAAAAATACCTCATTATCCATTTGAAAAGGTTTTGCAAAGTTTGGATGAAGAATATTAAGTTTAATATTTTCAAAAAAATTATTGAATAAAAAGCGTTGCTACTAGGTTATGAGTTCAAGAATTCATTAGAAAGGGGACCCCCATGGGATCTCGTAGACTTTTACCTTGAAGTTGACATATTCCTAAGGTTGGAAGATGTGAATGCAGATCGTGAATAACTTCAAGTCAATCATGTCAATAATAGAGAATCGTCCAGTTTCGAAAACAACAAAGGGAAACGAAAAGCCGAAGATAATTCAGGCCCTGCAAACTGAATCAAAAAAGGTGAATATATTACTCGTATACATAGATGAATGTGATTCTTGTGCAAATTTTCTTGAATACCAAAGACTGCCTTCTGCAAGAAGGCAAACTAGACGGGATCCTATTGAAAAAGACATAGATTTCAGAAAATTCTTCCAACTACATGAGAGTACTAGACATGAACAAATGAATGTTGGAACTTGTGGTATGTCATCGAAGAGCAGGTGAGAAAATGAATACTATAGTAGTACGTTCAAAACGGGACGACAACAACAACAACAACAACAACAGGACAAGAGCAGTCTTGTAGGAGATAGAGATGAGCCTAGCACTCGTCGAGGCCTTATCATCAATCGACTAGTGAGAATTGAATAATACTAGTAGCTAAGTATCTTATCCATGTACGGGATCCAGCGAGATGCCTAAGCATGCTCTTGGATGATGATAAATCATCAATTTTACTTTGTTTATTTTATTTCTTAATAAAGTTGTAATAAAACGGGTAAACTATTTACTCTCATTTGGGAATAGGAGAGATCCCTAGACAAGATGTGGACAGTGAGAAACCTCTTAGTTTTGCAATAGAATTTACCCTTTTCCACTTTAATAAAGTTGTTTGGCATGTATGGATGATGTTCATCAAATATAGATTTTTTTTTCCATTCTAATAAGATCGCTTGATGTGTGTGGATTATTCTGGTCAAGTGTGAAATATGCAATCAGTAAACTCTAATAACACCATTCGATGAGTATGGATGATGCTCATCGCATGGGAAACTTGATTTAAACATCTTTAATCACATGGTAAGTATGGATGATACTCATCGAGTATAAACTATTTAGTGAATTAGATCATCATGTATAGATTATGTAGGCAAGAGCTCGGAGAGGCTATCGATCATCGAGTATGGATTATGCTCGGCAAGAGCTTGGGGAGGCTATAAACTATCGAGTATGGATTATGTTCGGTAGAAAGCAGATAAACGGTGAATCTTCATGTATGGATTATGCTTGGCAGGAATCCAAAACATGGGTTATTAAATATGGATGATGTTGGGCAGTTCAGCTGAACAGTGAACTGCTAAGCATGGATGATGCTTGACGGAGATCAACCTAAAGTTGGAATGCTAAGTATGGATGACGCTTAGTAGCAGCCTCAGAGAGGCTTCAAACCATCATGTATGGATTATACATGACCAAAATTTGGAGAGGCTAAAACACAATGAGTATGAATTATGCTCAATCAAAAGTCCGGAGAGTCCCGGAATGCTAATTGTGTATTACGGTTAGTGCGGACAAGACTTGGATTGTAAAGTGAGGATGGTGCTTGGCCAGAATCGACCCAGTATGGTTGTGCACACTCGATTGTCAATACTAGCTCATAGAGGCTATTGAATACTCAAGTGATCTGACGAGATTGTGGACATTAATTATGGATTAGAGCGGAGGTAGAACTCAGAATCAATCCGGAGATATTGTGGAAACTAGATTGATATAAAACAACATCTTGTGAAAAAAGGACATGTTTTGGTAGGAAAGTGTTAACCCGCATTAACAAGGCAGCTAGTATTTGAAATTGGGCATCCAATTTGCCCATGACTCAAGCACATATTCCTACAAACTTGGACTAAACATCAGAATCGATGTTCGGTTGGAAATCATAATATAATTCAAACTTTGACAGATCACTACTGGGCATCATCTGGTCATTTTGAAATAACCTGATCGGCTTCCTGGATCACTCCACATTTACTTGATCAATCATGCAAAGGAACTGATCGACCATCTCAGAATACCTTTATTGTCATAGTCCAATCACCTTGAAAATCATTGGATTGGACTGATCCGACACTTGCTTGATTACTTGGAAAGTTTAGATCGGTATGTATAAAAATGATGATCAACTCAGGTCAATCACTCAAATTTCCTTGATTGACACATCAAATGGCTTCAGAAGTTTTTCTGATCTCTGATTTAATTAGATCATTCCAAAAACAATGGATCGACATGAGTCGATCACATGAAAAGATGGATCACAGTCCGATCTCTTGAAAAATGTTGGATCCGCACAGAAGATCGTATCAGTAAAAGTAGCAAATGATTAGATTGGTATTCAAGGGATAGAGTGGATCAGCTTCCTGAACTCCCATCGGTTCCATGTAAAATCAATGATCAGCTCATGGATTTAGGCAAAAATGAGATAAATAGGCAAAAGAAATCAAGACTTAACATTTATTCAAGGATTAAGTCAGATACGAAATATCCAATACCAATCGCTACTTGGGATCGGTATCGATCCCTATACACAATGGGTTCAGATATGAATTTGTTGCAACTCAATCAAAATACTGATCCACTTTTTACTCTTTAATTCATGATCGATCTGTGTTCCTCTACAATTATAAATATGATACAAAAAGCCTCATGTTGGGGATTTTCTCTTGGTTTTTGGATGCTACTATAATAGGACATTGCTATATCCTAGCAAGATCTACTTTTTTCTATTTTCTTAAGATCAAACAGTTATGTACTTGTAATAAAATAGTATAAACAATAGACTACAACAAATGAATGCAGGTCTGACTGCTGAACCACTATAAAAAATTACTTTACTACATTCTATGACTGAATTATGTGACTATATTGCAATTATTATTTGATTTACACACAAATCGGGTGTTGGGTGTTTGATTAACAAAACACGACTTCAACGGCTATGATGCTATCTTCTGACTTCTACGTACTCAACGGAGGGAGAGCGATTCATTGCATACTCCATTATCTAGTATTATTTGAAACCTTAAAGTTCAAGGCGATTTGGAACACTCAAAATTTTCAAAGATACAAACATGTTTCTACTTCCTCAATACTTAAACTCTAATGCCTTTAGGTAATTTTGAAACCACACTTAACTGAGTTCTACTATTGGCTTAAATTAATGAATTGTATTTTAAGATTTTACATTTTGCACGTATATTTTATTTCTGATGAGGGTGGGAATAAATCATAGAGTGGATACCTATGAAATAGCAAATTGATTTTACATTTTCCAATCCTATATCATCGTTCTGTCCTTCCACTACACTACTACTTCATGCTTCTGCATTTTGCAAATCCAAAAACATCAAAAGCTAAAGGTGCAAAATTTGGATTTTTTGCGTCTTCTTTTTTCTTGTTGTATAATTTATTATTAATATTATGGTTGTGACCATGGTCTAAGGATGCTAAAGAATGATAACTATGTCAAACTTACATTTCTACAACCACGTTGCTTGATTGTCTATGTTAGTATATCGATGCTAAATAATGATAACTATGTTAAACTCACAATTCTATAAGCATCCTACTTAAGTTGTTTATGCTACCATGTAATGAAAGATGTTTCTCATATAACGTATTTATATTATGAAAAAAGATGTTTCTCATATAACATATTTATATTATGAAAGAAGATGTTTCCTTTTTGAATTTGTTCAGGAAGGAAACCGACCAAATTCGTAAAACTCTCCTTAGTGCACCTAGCCCGGTATGCGAGCACCACATAAGTGGATGATCTTAGCGTATGCATATGGTAAGCTCTTAGCATGACATTCCGGGTTTCAAACTCGCACCACCATTACCATGGTTGTGACACCCCATGTCTATTAATGTCATTCATTAAGAGAATGCATTAAATTCGTGAAGCGTTATAGGTAAACAGAAACAGAAACATTACGAGACAGATATAAAATAGCAGCGGAATTTAAAAACTTTATTAACCATAAAGCATAACATCGTGGTTCAAAACGTCATAAGTCTGAAAATACATAACCTCATTACATCATTTTAAAATTTCTGTCTTGTACTTAAAACATCAGAGTACAATAATAAAAGAAGCATAACTCCCCAACAAAACATAGCCATAGTAGAGAAGATAAGAGCTCGAGCAATACATCTAAGCTTGAATATTCCTACCCTGAGAACCTAGGGGGAACAGAAGAGAAAGAAGAGGAAACAAAATGGGTCGGACATAAAGTCTGGCGAGTCTAGTTACTTTTAGCAAATAAATAAGTATCATGATAGACATATAAAGTGGATAAGAGAGATAACAACACATAAGGCAAGTTTGACAAGGTAAACAGGACAACTGGATAGAATAAATAGCGCTTCTCTAACATTTTCCTTTTTCTCTTTCTCTGAACCAATGCTAGTGTCTTATTAACAAGATGATCCCCAATCAGTATAAGTTGGTAGACTTAGGTGTACTTCCAGTGAGAGGTTTTCACCCCATACAATCAACATATAGCCCAATATATCGGAGTTACCCCTAAGGGTATTAACGGGCTCCCCAACATACCGGAGTCTAAATGCACCCTAATTACTACCCTAATCGATCGGATCCCTACTCTGTAGATACCCTGTGCTAGCCCTACAGTAGGATGTATCATTTCCTAAAGTGGAAACCCTTTGTTTTCAGGATGTGCACAACCATATCTACAGGGGTCATGGCGTCTTATCCTCCTATGTCCGGACCATGCATGCACATGACCCAATCGGTACGCGCCGCCCACACCGTCCCCCATGTTTGGATCTCTTACAATCAGCCCAGTAAGCGTGCCCCGACTCTGACCTAGTTTAGAGTACTTGTTTGATACCTATATATAGGTTACTAACTGAAACGGGTCCCACACACAAGATGATACGAGCTTCCCCCATGCTTGCATCCCCACTAGGTTCTCCACAGGTTATGTCATACTAGAGTAAAAGATTGCAAAACCCCATATGTTAAGTTTGTGGGCCTATATATATAAATATTACCCACCCACTGTTTCAAACAAGTTTACTTAACTCCTACTCAAGTTACATGTTCACACAATCCCTATGGATTCAACTAGGTTAAGTATTCCAATTCATTACCATATTCATTTATGGTTATAATGTGCTAAACCTCCCACATTAAGTCTACCACTTGTGGATGCTGGATATGCCGGTTGGTTCCGGGAAGACTTATTCCACAAGTCGGACTTAACCTCGTGTCTTAGCACGTCTCGTGTTCATGCACTTAGACCCCTCATATTAGATTCACCACTTGTGATCGCTGGATATGCTGGACGGTTCCGGGCAGACTTCCACCACAAGTGTAATCTAAACTCGTGTCTAAGCGCGGTTACAGTTTCTAATTACTATAATTCTAGGTATTTCAATTATTAACCAATTATTCCTATGTCGTTATAGGTTTTCATGCCCCTTTCCCAAGTTATGTTCATAATGAACCATATGCCTCAAATTAAGGCCTTTAATCTTAATTCAGTTTATGTTCCCAAATCCATGTTCATACATTTCATTCAAGTTATGCCCAAATTTCCAATTACAAGTTATGCCCCAAATTAACGTCGTTGTCCCCTCGTTCCCAATTTAACGCGTTCTCATATTTCAGCGGCATGCCTAGGCTCGAAGGTAGCCTGGCCATAAAAATAAAAAGGGAAAAGATAAAGGGAAGAGGATAGAAATGATCATACTAACAAGATTGACATATAATGGCAGAAACAAGCATAAACGTATAGTGGCGTAATGAAAAGATTGGCATATAGGGGAAGATCTGATGAACATGTGACAATAGATCCAAACAGTCATAGGCATAGATCCAAGTTTATAGTCATGTCAGAATAACTTAGATAAACAGGTCATAGCAGATCTGATATGATTCAAACAGTCATAGGCATAGATCCAAATTTTAGTCATGTCAAGCTTTACTTTTTAAATATTTAGATCTAAAAGTAACATAAACTCACTGTGATTAGATCTAGAAAAATAGAAGAAAGAATTGCTGAGGTTGAATCACAGATCTCTAACTCTAGTTGTTTGACTTGATTGCAGAAGAAGAAAAGACTTGATTTAATCTGGGTAAAGGCAACTTCTAGTTTTCCATTGTTTTAGGTGTGGAGAAACAAAAGAATTGGGTTCTTATTTATAGCCTAGAGCCAACGAACTAGTTCAAGAAAGGAGTCCACGCTTAGCCAGAAGAAACTGCCCAGATCTGCCATAGGGGGGTCGACCCAGCTTATGGGGTCGACACCCCTGAGCGGAAAAATTTCCGCCTTCCCAATTTTTTGATTTTGAACTAATTTTGAATTTATGGATTTTATATATATATATATATACATATGCGTATACAAATTTCAAACATTAATAACTTCTTCATACAGTGTCCGTTTTACGCCAACCAGGTGTCTATTTTGACTAGAATTCCAAGACGAACGCAATGGCGCATTCCATTTCCCTTAATTCTAAATATTAAATTAATTATTCTTTAATTTATCATCTTTAGTGTTGTTAAAATTACGGGGTGTTACAATGGTACAAGTCCTTAACCGCTGGGCTACTACTGCGGATGAAAGAAGATGTTTCTATTATAATGTATATTTACATTATACAAAATTAGTACCTTTATATCATTAAATTTCTAATTAGAAATAATCGGTGTAAATGATTTAACTACTGTTTATTTCAGTAATCATTTTATTACGATTACACCGACTTCATATAATTAACAATTACGACATTTTGACGTGTGGTGTGGTTTTGTATATATTTTATAGCACTGTAGATTATTATATGTACAAGTAGTTTATATGTTGGTTTTTGTTGTCTACGCGAATGACTATATGTAGGAAAAAGTGAGATACTTGGCTATAAGCATTCAGCTCTAAAGTAGAGCAAATAGTTCAAATTGTTCCAAATCACTTCCAGTCATTGACCCCCTATCTAATTGCAACACACGGGTTTCAGAAATTGTTTTTCCCATGTTTCCTATCGTACTTGTTCCACTGTTGTTAGATGTTATTAATTATATAACGTATATTACATACCTATGTATACTCTACCCACAATTTCTATACTATGCTGCATTTTACTTAAAAATGAAAGCTAACATTCATTTATTGTTTATTTTTTTAAATTAACAGCCTCTTTTTTTGAATATATATACCCATCTTTAAAAATTTTTAATTAAACCTATTATTTACTCGATTAGTAATAAAGCTTTATAGTTGACAGTTATTTTGCAACACATATTTTCGATGATCAATTAAACCGATGTTGAATGAGGAGAATAGTTTATAGTAAAAAGTTTAATAAAAATTAGATTGAAACAACGTTAACTTTTAACTTCTGTCTCAAGGATAAGCACCAAATTTCTCAATCGTGTTGCTTCACTTTCATTTCCACTGCAAAAAAAATAAAAATAAAAAATCGACCTTCAACAAGCAATGATAATCGAAACAAAAACTTATATTCTTCAATAATCATAAATTAGGACTTCCTTACATAATCGACTCAACAAATGGGCATAAATCCGCTGATTCCAATAGATTATAGATAAACAAAAAACAAGGAATCAACAATCTCAAAAACTAGGCCTTCTGTAAGAAAAGGTAAAATTTTACAAACTAGGACGTCCCTATGAAAATTTGAACTAGACATTTATGTTGATTCCGCTATTATCCACGAGAAAAGATGGAGACCGAGAAGGTTAATGGAAGCTGAAACCAAGAAAGAAGATGAGCTAAAGGAAAAGAAGTTGTGTGATGAAATAATCACTAGGAAAGGAAAAACAAAGGTATAATGTAACACCCCACATCCGTTAAGGCCACTCACAAAGGGAATGCCTTAACTTCAATGGAGCATTATGGGTACTGGAACAAAAATATCACAAGACAGACATATATAAAACATCGGAAGGTAAAGTAGAAGTACTTCAAATCATTTATTAAATATAATTGTTTACAATAAAAGCCCATCAACTTCCAATACCCAATTACATAGCTAAAATATCTGTCTTGCTCAAAAACAAAGAAGCATGAAAATAAATTGTAGTATTCCGCAATAAAGCAAAGCAAGCCACAGCCAAGAGAGATCCAAGCCGCACGTGAAAGAGCATGGGATCTTGGTAACATCCAAACTAAGTTATATTCCCACCCTACGAACCTGGAGGGGGGGAACGGAAGAAAAAGAGGCGAAACAAAATGGGTTAGTCATAAAGACTGAGTAAGTCCTAGTGACTTTCAGCATAAAAACAGGTAAAGATAACATGGCATGAATAAACTGAAAGTAAACATAAGCATGATGACAAGATAAGCTATTGTCACGATAACTAAGAATAACATCATCTGATTTTTGTCAAGTATAACATCGCAAGGTTCCCGTTCAAGATAAACTAAGTATAATTTCGCAAGATTTCTATCAAGCATTGCAAGATTTCTTTGCTTCACCAAAATATTTCTATGATATCTATTTGCTCTACACCACCCGTACTAGTATCCTAACCCGTGTCATGTGTTGACTATAAAATGATCCCTTGCCCAATGTCATGAAATGACCCATTACTTGGTCCCACGAAACGATCTATTAATCGATCGGCTCCCTACAAGTCCTAGCCCGTTCATGTGTCTGTGTCATACGGCCCTATCACGAATGTAGTCACCTGTGCTAGGTCCACCATAGGGTGTATCAAGTCCTAGGGTGCCAACCACCGACATGAATCAAGCATGCATAGGTAAACCTAATGATGCCCAATGTCTGCTTTTTCAACTCCGGACTACGTGCACGACCATAGCCCGCCTGAACCTACACTGGCGCACCAACTCAGCCGTCGTTCTAGTCGCTTACAATCAGCCCAGTAATCGTGCCCCACCCTGCCTAGTTCTAGGGTACCATGATACATCTAGTGGGTTACTGCTGAAATGGACCGCGCAACTAGGGTTTCCGTCCAATAGGTTAAGTGTTGTCATTTAAATTCGTGACTTAACCCTTATCAGTCTAGCATGTCAAGTTGGTTAAGTGTTGTCATTCAAGTTCGTGACTTAACCCGCCTACATGTCATGTCAAATTGGCTAAGTGTTGTCATTCAAGTTCATGACTTAGCCCTACGAATCATGTGTCAAGTTGGTTAAGTATATTCAAGCGGATTCATGACTTAACCCCACCAAATCATCGTGTCAAATTGGTTAAGTATATTCAAGCGGTTCAAGTTCAGGTTTGCTTGACCCACCCATTCATGTCATATTGGTTAAGTGTCGTTAGTCTAGTCATATTACTTAACCTTTACATTCTTAACATGTCTGTTTATTGGCATTAATTAATTATTAATGCATCAACCACTCACATTAGACATGTTGTTGCGGTCACTGGATATGCCGGGCGGTTCCGGACAGAATTACACCACAACTCAGTCTAACCTCGGGTTTAAGCATGATATGACTAACTTCTCACATTGGATCTTATTATTTGCAGTCACTGGATATGCCGGGCGGTTCCGGACAGAATTACACTGCAAACTCAACCCAACCTCGAGTTAGCCATGTTCACGTTCGCGTTCATATCCATATTCATGTTCATGTTTCAACCACGTTCATATTTCCAGTTATATGCCCATTATCAAGTTCATAATTCACATTTTTGCCCCAAAACGTATTTCCAAATTATTACCTTAATTCACTATAAGGTTATGCCAAGTTATAGCCTTTTGTTTTCAATACATGCCAACTACCCAAAACCCAACTTAGGCGCGTTCATATTAAACCTCAACCAAGTCATAAATTATCAGATATGTTTCAACTCCAGATTTTACATAATTAACATATGCCCAAGTTCTAGATTACATGTCAGTTTTACATATACCCAATTCATACCAAATTTACATATGTTCAATTCATGCCGTTTTACATGTATGCCAAGTTTATGCCAATTTACGCATATCAAGTTCTAACCAAATTACATATATTGAGATCTATGTCAAATTACATATGCCAATCCCCATTCTTAAATTACCATTATCATGATTATACCCAAATATCCAATTTCAGGTTAATGGTAGTAATACCCAAATATCCAATTTATGTTATGCCTTCAATTCCACCAAACACATATATCCAAATAGGCAATATTCCAATATTTCCCCCGTATACCATCGCACGTATATCGCAGTTTAGGCCTAGGTCCGAAATTGACCAAGGTTCATCAAAAGAAAATAAATAGGGGAAGATAGAATTTTGCATAAAATAAGGTCAGAGAGAAAAACATCATCACAGGCATGAAGATTGCAACTTGATAATAATATCAACATGAATCAAGAAAACTGATTTACAACAGGCTAAATAGATCATGAACTTGACATGAGAAAAGATAGTCAAGTCTCAAAACCCAAGATTCGAGAAGCAACAGAAATAGGTCTGAATCGATAAACATACTTAAATCCAATTCCACTTTATTCCATGGCCATATTATAATAAAATATTTAAATCTAAAAGCAACTAGAACTTACAGTGCGTGGATCGAGAATTAGAAGGCAGAAGTTGATGTTGAATCTCTATTTGATTAATCGTGTTTCTAGTTGAAAACCCCCAATTTGCAAATCTCTATGCGTAGTCTTGATGGAGAAGAAGTAGTCCCCTATTTTCTTTTAATTATAACTAGAATTTGAGAAGCATAAGGCTAGAGAGAATTGGTGTGGAGAGAATGGGGGCTAAGGGGCTGTTTATATAGGATTAGACAAACGAACCTAGACTGAAAACGAGACCAGAAACATCAGGATGAACCCAGACCCAAAACTGGGTTTAGGCACTAGGTCGACCCCCAGGTCGACCATAGGGTCGACCTGGTCCCTAGAAGGTCGACCATAGTGTCGACACCCAGGTCGACCTGGTCCTGGGCGGGAAAATTCCCGCCCAGTCTGCGCTGGGGTTTGAATTCGAATTTCGAATTCGAATTTCGAGCTGTTTTTTATTCTGAAAATTTCTGAAACTTCGGAGGGTCATATCTCCCTCATACGGACTCCATTTCTCGAAAAATCAGACTCGTTTCCAAACAGAATTTCGAGACGAACGCAATGGCCCAACCCGTTTCCCTTGATTCTTATTTTAAAATTTAATTCTGCCTTGATTTCTTGTTTTAACATGTTATTAAAATTCGAGTTGTTACATTCTCCCCTCCTTAAAGGATTTCGTCCCCGAAATCTTCAGGTTTAGAAGAATGTATCCTATCATCCATCATCCATCTACTCAAAACATCATCCACAAGCAATCATTGTCCTTAAAAGATTTCTAATGTTGTATGAACATATGCAGAAAGTGTGTGTATATGTTCTTTATCTAATGCAAATGGTTAGGCCTGATTGATCTTCTTAATGCAAAATATGTTTAGTGCCATGAGTCCAACATGTATGCAAATGGTCCTAGTCACATAAACACCATTTGTGTGCACAAACATCCATCCATATGAAACAAACACATGATAACACATTCAATTTCATCTATAAACAAGTATAAACACTCATGCATATGCAATATGAAAGGTGACTGAGCCGATCTAGTGTCTAACGTGCGTGTATATGCATCAACGAGCAACCACTAACAACCGCTTGCAACCACTTGCAACCATCAATCATAACATGTCTCAAACACATGTTTACACCCAATTGCTCCTACCTAAAGATTTAGTCGAATGATAGAAGCAAGTAAAAACTTTGTGCCCATTAGGCAATGTCAAAACTGGAAATCTACATCACATATATACTGATTAGTAGAAGAACTCCCTAAGCACCAGCCCCGAAGACCGAAATCAACATCAGACTGATACCCAAAGAATTTCTCAACCCAACCAATACATATGTTTCTAGAAAACTAAGCATGATGGATTCCTTTTTTTAGGTCACAAGAAATCCCTTCCTAAAACTAATCCATATTCTATAAAACCCACAAAAAAAAAGTTTAGTCAACTCAACGAAACACCTTCAAACCCCAACATGTATTACTAACAGATGAGTCAAACTCCCTATGGGGTTTGCAACCGAAATAGGAATGAGAATAGGACCGAGAGGGTATACTTAAAAGATAGCATGCAAGTAAGCTTTACAGGAAAAGAGGGATCAAGGATATACTTCTAAAAAGAGATATGATGCACGTATCTAGTCTTCAATCTTCTAAGTCACATTTCCTTGAGCTTAACTCCATTGTGCTTTTACCTTTTCCTCCTTTGTTGATTAAGCCATATCAACAAGTTTCTCATCCTTAAGCTTGTTGACAAGTTTCTCGAAAGCTACCTCCATCGCACGGCAACCCAACAAAGCTTGAAACAAGATTAGTCGCAGATGGAACTACTGCGGCTACAGATGGAGGTTGGGCACTCCTTTGCCTCCGACATGTGTCGCACACTTACAAAATTATGGCAAAAGAGAAAGAAAGAAGAGATTCAAAGAGAGAATCAAAAGATAGTGCATATGGCTTTGGGGAATATGCCTTTCGTAAAACAAAACTTTTCTTAGAAAAATGCTTCTTTGTAAACGTTTTGAAAATAATTTCAGAAGGTTTTTAAAAGCTTTTGCCCAGTCCGGTAACCTTCTGCTCTGATACCAAATGTAACACCCCACATCCGTTAAGGTCACTCACAAAGGGAATGCCTTAACTTCAATGGAGCATTATGGGTACTGGAACAAAAATATCACAAGACAGACATATATAAAACAACGGAAGGTAAAGTAGAAGTACTTCAAATCATTTATTAAATATAATTGTTTACAATAAAAGCCCATCAACTTCCAATACTCAATTACATAGCTAAACTACATGTCTTTCTCAAAAACAAAGAAGCATGAAAATAAATTGTAGTATTCCCCAATAAAGAAAAGCAAGCCATAGCCAAGAGAGATCCAAGCCGTACATGAAAGAGCCTGGGATCTTGGTAACATCTGAACTAAGTTATATTCCCACCCTACGAACCTGGGGGTGGGGAACGGAAGAAAAAGAGGCGAAACAAAACGGGTCAGTCATAAAGACTGAGTAAGTCCTAGTGACTTTCAACATAAAAAAAGGTAAAGATAACATGGCATGAATAAAATGAAAGTAAACATAAGCATGATGACAAGATAAGCTACAGTCACGATAACTAAGAATAACATCATATGATTTTTGTCAAGTATAACATCGCAAGGTTCCCGTTCAAGATAAACAAAGTATAATTTCGCAAGATTTCTATCAAGCATCGCAAGATTTCTCTGCTTCACCAAAATATTTCTATGATATCTATTTGCTCTACACCACCCGTACTAGTATCCTAACCCGTGTCATGTGTTGACTATAAATTGATCCCTTGCCCAATGTCATGAAATGACCCATTACTTGGTCCCACGAATCGATCTATTAATCGATCGGCTCCCTACAAGTCCTAGCTCGTTCATGTGTCTGTGTCATACGGCCATATCACGAATGTTGTCACCTGTGCTAGGTCCACCATAGGGTGTATCAAGCCCTAGGGTGCCAACCACCGACACGAATCAAGCATGCACAAGTAAACTTACTTATGCCCAATGCCTGCTTTTTCAACTCCGGACTACGTGCACGACCATAGCCCGCCTGAACCTACACTGGCACACCAACTCAGCCGTCGTTCTGGTCGCTTACAATGAGCCCAGTAATCGTGCCCCACCCTGCCTAGTTCCAGGGTACCATGATACATCTAGTGGGTTACTGCTGAAATGGATCGCACAACTAGGGTTTCCATCCAATAGGTTAAGTGTTGTCATTTAAATTCGTGACTTAACCCTTATCAGTCTAGCATGTCAAGTTGGTTAAGTGTTGTCATTCAAGTTCGTGACTTAACCCGCCTACATGTCATGTCAAATTGGCTAAGTGTTGTCATTCAAGTTCATGACTTAGCCCTACGAATCATGTGTCAAGTTGGTTAAGTTTATTCAAGCGGATTCATGACTTAACCCCACCAATTCATCGTGTCAAATTGGTTAAGTATATTCAAGCGGTTCAAGTTCAGGTTTACTTAACCCACCCATTCATGTCATATTGGTTAAGTGTCGTTAGTCTAGTCATATTACTTAACCTTTCCATTCTTAGCATGTCTGTTTATTGGCATTAATTAATTATTAATGCATCAACCACTCACATTAGACCTGTTGTTGCGGTCACTGGATATGTCGGGCGGTTCCGGGCAGAATTACACCACAACTCAGTCTAACCTCGGGTTTAAGCATGATATGACTAACTTCTCACATTGGATCTTATTATTTGCAGTCACTAGATATGCCGGTCGGTTCCGGGCAGAATTACACTGCAAACTCAACCCAACCTCGAGTTAGCCATGTTCACGTTCGCGTTCATATTCATGTTCATGTTTCAACCACGTTCATATTTCCAGTTATATGCCAATTATCAAGTTCATAATTCACGTTTTTGCCCCAAAAACGTATTTCCAAATTATTACCTTAATTCACTATAAGGTTATGCCAAGTTATAGCCTTTTATTTACAATACATGCCAACTACCCAAAACCCAACTTAGGCGCGTTCATATTAAACCTCTACCAAGTCATAAATTATCAGATATGTTTCAACTCCATATTTTACATAATTAACATATGCCCAAGTTCTAGATTACATGTCAGTTTTACATATGCCCAATTCATACCAAATTTACATATGTTCAATTCATGCCGTTTTACATGTATGCCAAGTTTATGCCAATTTACGCATATCAAGTTCTAACCAAATTACATATATTGAGATCTATATCAAATTACATATGCCAATCACCATTCTTAAATTACCATTATCATGATTATACCCAAATATCCAATTTCAGGTTAATGGTAGTAATACCCAAATATCCAATTTATGTTATGCCTTCAATTCCACCAAACACATATATCCAAATAGGCAATATTCCAATATTTCCCCCGTATACCATCGCACGTATATCGCAGTTTAGGCCTAGGTCCGAAATTGACCAAGGTTCATCAAAAGAAAATAAATAGGGGAAGATAGAATTTTGCATAAAATAAGGTCAGAGAGAAAAACATCATCACAGGATTGAATATTACAACTTGATAATAATATCAACATGAATCAAGAAAACTGATTTACAACAGGCTGAATAGATCATGAACTTGACGTGAGAAAAGATAGACAAGTCTCAAAACCCAAGATTCAAGAAGCAACAGAAATAGGTCTGAATCGATAAACATACTTAAATCCAATTCCACTTTATTCCATGGCCATATTATAATTAAATATTTAAATCTAGAAGCAACTAGAACTTATAGTGCGTAGATCAAGAATTAGAAAGCAAAAGTTGATGTTGAATCTCTATTTGATTAATCGTGTTTCTAGTTGAAAACCCCCAATTTGCAAATCTCTATGCATAGTCTTGATGGAGAAGAAGTAGTCCCCTATTTTCTTTTAATTATAACTAGAATTTGAGCATCATAAGGCTAGAGAGAATTGGTGTGGAGAGAATGGGGCTAAGGGGCTGTTTATATAGGATTAGACGAACGAACCTAGACTGAAAACGAGACCAGAAACATCAGGATAAACCCAGACTCAAAACTGGGTTTTGGCACCAGGTCGACCCCCAGGTCGACCATAGTGTTGACCTGGTCCCTGGGAGGTCGACCATAGTGTCGACACCCAGGTCGACCTGGTCCTGGGCGGGAAAATTCCCACCCAGTCTGCGCTGGGGTTTGAATTTGAATTTCGAGCTGTTTTTTATTCTGAAAATTTCTGAAACTTCGGAGGGTCATATCTCCCTCATACGGACTCCATTTCTCGAAAATTCGGACTCGTTTCCAAGCATAATTTCGAGACGAACGCAATGGAGCAACCCATTTCCCTTGATTCTTATTTTAAAATTTTATTCTTCCTTGATTTCTTGTTTCAACATGTTATTAAAATTCGGGTTGTTACATATAACATCTGATTATTTTTAAATAAAGAATAACTTTAAAATGATAGTTCAATATTTCATCTCATTTGTTGCATGCATCATATAGAAATATTACATGATAGATGAACATAACATTCAGTGTTTGACAAATCGTACATAACTATAAGATGAACATATACAGAATGATAAATAAATATAGCATTGAAAAAAATGATAGTCAAATGTAGCATGACATAATTATAGTTGAATACGACAGTTTGTTTTGTTGTGTGTATTATGGTGCATGATAAATGATGGAAAAACAAAACATTCAGTGTTTGGAAGATGATAGACAAAAGTTAGATAAATAGCTGTAGAATGATAAATAAATATAACATTTAAAAAATTGATAAACAAGAATAGCCTGACATAGTTATAGTTGAATATGTCACTTTATAGATGTGTGCGTAATGGTGCAATGATAAATGATAAAGGGATATAGCATTCGATGTTTGGAATATGATAGACAAAAGTAAGATTTATATCTACAGAATGGTAGACATACATATCGTTGAAAAAAATGATAGAAAGGCATAGCATGATATAGTTACAATTAAATATGTTACTTTGTTTGCTTAACGTATTATGATGCAATGATAAATGATAGAAAGAGACAAAAAAAGCAGGTTACAATCAAAAGGTAAAACACCCTCCTCAATGGTTCGACCTTGAAACGCCCACCTCCGTTAAGGTCACTCTCAAAGGGAATGCCTTAATTTCGGTGGAGCATTATAGGTAAAAGATGCAGATAAATTACAAGACAGACAATTGAAGCAGCGACAAATAAATAAAACTTTATTTCATTTATAAACAGCTTGTACAAAGATTGTTTTACAATACCAAAGTATCCTGTCTTGCTAACAAAAATAAAGAAGCATAAAATGATTTCCCCAAATAAAGCATAAGCCATCCATAGCAGTAGAAGAGAGAGTCCAAGGAAACACGTCAAAGAGTCTTCAAGCTTGGAAAGAGTAACGGTCCAAACAAACCTGAGTTATTCCCTCCCTGACTACCTGGGGGGGGAGGGAACGGAAGAAAAGAGGCGAAAGCAAACTAGGTCAGACATAAAGTCTGGTAAGTCCCGTGATTCTTAGTATTTAAACGAGGAAAAGGGTCATGGCATGAATAAACTAAATATAAGACTAAACCATAGTAACAAGATAATATGGGATAAGCATGGGATATGGCAAGATAAACTGAATGTACCGATAACTAAAAGTACTGATAAACTGAATGCGCTTCTACTCCTTCTCTGCTTCGCAACTACCCTGTTTATACTGATTTCTATATCTCTGCACTACCTAACTGATGTCCAAACTAGTAATCTATGATTGTATGATAACGTGATCCCAATCCCCGTATCTGCGGTTGCCTTCAGGTGTGCTTCTATTATGGGGATTCCGTTTATTACCTAGATCTAATCTAGGGCTTACTATCGAGTGCTTACTAGATTCAACTAGGGTTTACGCTACCCAGGGCCACTGGGGTTTATGCTACCTATTGAACGCTTCTCGGATTCAGGGTTTATGTGACCTAGGTCCAACTAGGGATTATGCTACCTACTTTGTATTAATTTTCCATGTGTCTGTGTCAGTCGGCCCTCTCTTGCGTGTAGATACTCTGTGCTGGCCCCACCATAAGGTGTATCAAGCCTTATGATAGCGACCCGACACGATTCAAGATGCACAGCGTATAACTACTGGTACCCAGTGCCTGTTTTTTCCACTTCGGAGTACGTGCACGCCCGTAAACCGTCGGAACCTACACTGACGTACCCTCTGCCGCTATTTTTGACCGCTTATAATCAGCCCAGTAATCGCTCCCCACCCTGCCTAGTTTCAGGGTACCATGATACATCTATGTGGGTTACTATTGAAACGGGTCCCCGTTACTAGGGTTTCCTGCTGGTTAAGTTTGTGGGCCTATATATACAAATATATCCCACCTATACGAGATGTACTTAACCCTCCCACCGATTCTAGCATGTTTTCTTAATGGTTAAGTTTTTGTGGGCCTATATTTACTAATATTACCTACCTACCCGACGTGTACTTAACCTCCTACTCATCAAGTCATGTTGATTAAGTAGTTCTTATTAACTTAACATTTCTTGCTTATCATGTTGGATTGGTTAAGTGTGATTTATTAACTTAACCCTGTTCATTCATCAGGTTATATTGGTTAAGTATTTCCCATTTAACTTAACCCCATTCGCTCATCAAGTTATATTGGTCAAGTGTCATTAATCAATTCGAGTTAACTTAACCCATCCACCCATCACGTCATGTTGGCTAAGTTTTTCCTTCTGGTATTGACTTTACCCTACCTCAAATCATGTTATATTGGTTAAGTGTTGTTCTTGTGTTAACTTAACCCTTCCCATACATCATGTTATATAATTGGTTAAGTGTTTTCCTCTTGTATTACTTAACCCCACCACATGTCATTATATATTTTTGGTTAAGCGTTATCTTAGTTAACTTAACCCTATCATCTTCTTAATTAACATGTTACAAAGGTTAAGTGTTCTAAATTTACTTAACCTCACCCACTTGTCTAATTAACATGTTATTACGATTAAGTGTTCTAAATTTACTTAACCCCACCCACTTGCCTAGTTAACATGTTATTACGGTTAAGTGTTTTCCTAATTACTTAACCTCACCATTTCTAGCTTGATTTATTCATGAGCCTTAATTAATTAATTAATTAATTAAAGCACCAACCACTCACATTAGACAGATATTATTGTGGTTACTGGATGTGCCGGTCGGTTCCGGGCAGGTTTACACCACGACTCAGTCTAACCTCGGGTCTTTCTGGGCTTGATGCACTAACCACCCACATTAGACAGGTATTATTGTGGTCACTGGATGTGCCGGTCGGTTCCGGGCAGTTTTACACCACAACTCAGTCTAACCTCGGGTTAGGCATATTCGCCTTTTACTAATTACATATTTACTATTTATGTAAATTTTCCGTAAATCAATTTATCCTAGATCATATTCAACTGTCATGCAGATTAACATACTTATATTCTATGCCCAAAACTTGATTTACCAATCAATTAACCCAACTTGCAGTTTATACAAATTTAGATGTAATATTCCCCTTTTACAATTCATGCCCAATCTAGATTAACATTCCAATTTACAGTTTATGTCAAAACTAGATTTAATATTCTAGTTTTACCGTTTACGTCCAAAACTTGGTTTACATGCCAATTACATACTTTGCGGCCAATTAAAATTTATCAATTTATGCCCAAGTCTAACATGCATGTAAATCATTCACTATGATAGCCAATTTAGATTTATGCCAACATATTTATTATGCCAAATTTACTTAATTAAGCTACACCCAATCCCCGCATCATAATCGTACACATAACATGATTTCACAAGTTTTTCTATGTACTCATGAAATGATACTAATAGCATCAAAGCAAGGAATAGGGGATAAGCACGAGAATTGACATAAAAAGAATAGCCATGCAAGAATGAACCAAATACAAAGATAATAGTTCCAATGGGTTTGATGTACATAACAGTGAATAGGAATAAACTAGACAAGTTACACCCCAAAAATGAGATCCAACATAATTAAGGGAATAGGCATAGGTGATTTGGTCCAACATAATGCCAGTTCGAAGTACAACCTAATAGGTTAATGGGAATAGGCATAAGTCACTGACTACAATAGTTATAGGCAATTAACTACAATAGTCATGGGCGACTAATCACAATAGTTTCTTAATCAATGTCATAGGCAATAGTCTCATAGTCATGAATCATATGCAATAGTCTCAAAATTATGAATCATAGTCATAGTCATAGGCAATAGTCTTATAGTCATAGTCATATGTAATGGTTTCTTTGTCATGAATCATAGTCATAGGCGATAGTTTCATGGGCAACAGTTTCATAGTCATAGTCTTAAGCAAAAGTCCCATAATCATAGTCATTGGCAATTAGCCACAATAAGTTCTAGGCCACAATCGAGAATCAGATCCAAAGGCATAGATAACGTTAGATTTGACATAAGCATGAATCAAAGACAATTAACTCGCAAATAGGCACAGTTCTATATTTTAATTTATTAATTCACGAGTCCAATTACACGTTCAAGTCTAAGGAATAACCGAACTTACCGTGATCGGTTTAGAAAAGGCGATTTGCTATGATTCGAGTGACGTCGCTTGAAGCATAATGCCTATGGTCCAACTTGAAGCTTTAACTTCATTCTCTTTTAATTCTATTTAGTTTGGAAGAAGATTCATTAATCCTAGTTTTGATTCCAGTAGAGTAGCAACGCCATTTTTATTTTTAATTAGAATTGAGGCAGAGTATAGGCTAAATGAAATTGTGTGGAGAGAAAGCTAGGTTTGGGGGTGTTTAAATAGCATAGGGGTCACGAATCAGGTCAGAAAGGCGTCTAGGTGCAGAAAAATGGATCTGTCTCCAGATCTGGAAAACAGGGGGAAGGTCGACCCTAGTGTCGACCTATATAAGGTCGACCTCTAGGTCGACCTTAGTGTCGACCTGTGTAGGTAGGTTGACCCCCAGGTCGACCCTAGTGTCGACCTGGGTCCTGTCTGTTTTGAATTTCGGGCTGAAACTTCTGAAGGCCATATCTTCTTCATACGGAGTCCGATTTACGCAAACTTGGACTCTATTCCAAGCAGAATTTTGAGACGAACGCAATGGCGTAGCCCGTTTCCCTTAATTATTCTGTTACAATTTAATTATTCCCTGATTTGTTACTCTTATGAGCACAGAAAATACGGGGTGTTACAGACCTCTTATGGATTCAATCGTGAATTTTCCCTATAGCCTAACCTTCTCCCCGCTTTCAGCTTCCTCCTCACAAACTCCTCTGACTCCCCCTCTTCAATCTCCCCCAATTCCAATACCACCTTACCCACCTGACATCAACTTTCCACCTCTTAACCCTAGCGTACCTTCAATAGTAAGATCTGGCCGATGGTCATTGCTTTTTTTTGCTAAGTTGAAGAACACTAGTTCTTTCACTCCGCCTACGATTGAGCTCACGTTCAAAGGCAAAACTATTATGCCATCTGAAGTGATCCGGCTTGCGGAAAACGATTTATGGAAAGATTACTTAGTGGGATTTTTTCTTGACAAGCCACTGAACTTCTACGCAGTCGCTAACCACTTGCAGAAGCTCTAGAAGCCATAGGGAGGTATAAAAATTAAGTCGAATGGTTTTATATTCTTCTTCATACTATTTAACAGAGAGGATAGAGATAGAATTACTCGTGCAGATCCAGTTGTAATTCAAAATAAACTATTTATTGTTAAGTCGTGGGACCTGAAAATAGACGGTAATGTAAGTTTAATCAAAAGTGTTCCTGTTTGGATTAAACTTAGGAATATACCACTCTATGGGTGGTCTAACGTAGGAATTAGTTTGTTGGCATCGTATGTTGGGAAGTTCCTATGTACTGATACATCCACTGAGAGTATGGAGAGGTTGGAGTACACTAAATGCATGATCGAAGTAACCCTAGATGCTCCCCAAATCAATGAATTCCAGACAGCTTTGCCTGATGGGGATGAACAAACGGTTTATGTCCACTACCTCTGGAAACCATAAATATGTGTTATATGCAAGTGTTTTAGACATGCAACAACGAACTGTGACCAAAAAAAGGAAAAGGTAGGTCCATCTGGTATCATAACAAGTGAAAAAGATTGTGATGCTGTGAGCGATGGAAGATAAGTGAGAAAGGAAGAGAAGGTAGCAAGTAAGACAAATGTGCAACAAGGTAAGATGCTTGGGAAGAATACTTTTAATTATAGAAGGAATGAGGAGTGCAGAAAGGTTACAAGGAGAAAAAAAGTCATTTTTAGTGCTTCTTTCCGCAGAAGCAATCTAAGCAAAGAGACTGTGCAAAAAAAATGGGTTAGCTGAACAGTGTGTGACTGTTATCAAGTTTGGGGTGCTCGAAATCATTGAAGAAGGAAGTGGAGGTAGTAATAATATGATGAATAGTAACAAAATAGATGTTTTAGAGGAAGGTGAAATTAGAGAAAATGTTGCATTGAATTTAGAAACTAATGTGAACACTGTCGGTGTTACAGCAACATGTACAGATGGCGATGCAATAGAGGTGAATTTTAATGTAAATACTGTTGGTGTGTAGCAACATGTGCAGAGAAAATGTTGCATCTCCATATTGGAAATAGTGGGGAAGGTGAAACTTGTGGAAATAGAGGAGGCAAGGCTTTGCAAAAAACAATGAAACAACTGTAGTAACTGACAATGTGCATGAGAAACCAACTTTGTTTATAAATGCAGAAAATAGAAAGAGTTTGGAGATGTCTGAATAGAAAATAGAGAGAAATGTTGATCTTCGTGTATGTGCTGAGCATGATAATGCGACCCTGATCCATTCTATTTCAGAAGACATGCAGCTTATAAAGGATAAGCTTCAATTTGAGCTTAATGGTAGGGAAGTTAACACCAAACAGTATCTTGCGACAATGAAGACATTGAAGGATTTCAATGACTTTAAAGAGAGGAATAAGTTAGAACAAATGAGTAAGTCCAGGCTAGAAGGTGTAGCTAGTTTGGTTAAACAGAAGATTACTTGTGTTAACAGCAGAGGACAAACAACACCAACTAACAAGTGCAGGAATCCGTACACTCGCATTGCAACTCCACCTGCTTACAAAGAACGACCACTAGACCCCGTAGCTGAATCCGTATCAGTGAGCTCCAATGAAAAAGTAAGATCCAATACACCGCTCACTCGGAGTTAGAAGTTAGAAGGAGGAGATGCTAAGGAATCTACAAGAAAATGGGTAGCTTTCAAATGACAGTGTAGCGCTTAGGCAAATATAGTGTCATTTTATAGTGTCGGTGGCTTGGTAAAATTGGTTGAGCAGCAAGTGTTTTTTGGAATGATGTATTTTGTCTTCCCTGCATGGAAGCTTTATGTTGATATACTCTTTGTATATCACTTGCTTTCTCTTGTACCTTTTCTATTTCTAATAAAAGAGTGTTACGTAACACTATAAAAACCGATCGACCTTTCAAAAAAAATGATAGAGAAAAATAACATTCAGTATTTGGAAGATGATAGACAAAAGCAAGAAGTATATCTATAGAATGATAAATTAATATAGCATTGAGAAAAAAATGATAGATAAACATAGCATGGAAAAAATATAGTTGAATATGTTACCTTATTTGATTGATGTGTTATGATGGAATGATAAATGATAGAGGAATATAACATTCCGGATTTGGAAGATATAGACAAAAGAAATATGAATAGCTACAGAATGATAGGCAAATATAACTTTGGAAAAAAAATGTAAACATAGCTTTTAGAATAGATCTGTATCCAAGATATATTATTAACCAAGCATACCATTGAATGCAAGAGCTAACCGGATGGGAAGTCTAATCCGATATGTATTGATGTAAAACCTAACTGGATGCCAAGTATAATCGAGTGTATATGGAAATGATCTACACCCAAGATATATTGATTAACCGAGTGTATCGTCGAATGCAAGAGCTAACCGGATGTGAAACCTAATAAGGTATGTATTGATGCAAGAGCTAACAGGATGCCAAACTTAACCGGGTAGGTATTGATGCAATAGCTAACTGGATGCCAAGCTTAATCGAGCGTATATGGAATCGATCTATACCCAAGATATATTGATTAACCGAGCGCACCATCGAATTCAAGAAATAACCAGATGTCAAGCCTAATCGAGCACATGTTGATGCAAGAGCTAATCATATACCAAGCTTAATCAGGTACATATAGATGCAAGAATTAACCGGGTACATAAAATGAATAGTTAATCAAATGCCTAGGCTAATCAAGTACAGATGATAGACAAAAGTAAAATGAATAGCTATAGAATGATAAATAAATATAGCATTGAAAAAAATGATTAACAAACATATGACATAGTTATAGTTGAATATTTTATATTGTTTGCCTAATGTATTATGATGCAATGATAAATGATAGAGAAACATTGAATTCAGTATTTGGAATATGATAGACAAAAGTAAAATGTATAGCTATAGAATGAAAGAGAGACATATCATTAAAAAAAATGATGACATGCATAACATGACATAATTATAGTTAAAATTCTTACAAAAATCAAATCATAACCATTTTTCCTTTGTCCTCCAAGCTATGCACCAAGTTACCAATATATTTTTTGCATTTGTGTACCTAATTTTCAATGTTATATCTATCCTTCCTTAATTGCCTACCTGCAAGCTCATTCCAATATAAATTTTAGTCTTTTTATGGGAAATCAACCTTTAAACATGGCAACTATGTTTACTTCTTTTTTAAATTTGACTTTATAGTGTACTTTTATATACCTTATCATATTTACGTAACTTATAACACTTTTTTGTGTAAACTATCAATAGTGGAGTCTTCAAGCATTTTCCTCTTTCATGATTCAATCTAATCACTTTTTTGACTGTGTACAATTGATTCACCTCCCAACACTATTTTGTATGCTGGCAACCCTGTTTGACCGTATACTGGCAATACTATATTGTATGTTGGCAACACTATTTTGACTGTACATGAGCAACACTATTTCGTATGCATCATAATGAAATATGAGATGATAAATGAACATATCACTCACTTTTGACATATGATAAATAATAATGGGAAAAAGAATAATAGTATTGATAGAAAAAATACCATTGAAAAAGATGATATAAAAACATAGAATTCAATCTTCAAACTCTAAAAGCATACATTGGAAATAGTAATGATAGATGAATTTAGCGTTTAAAATATTGATAAATAAATTATGCATTAGAAAATTATTCAGTCATAGTTGAAAAATTCGATCTAGCGTTTAAAAAAACGATAGATGGAAATAGCACTAATTTTATTAAGCATAATGGTTCATTCATAATTTTTTTGTGCATGAATTAACATTTAAAAAATTGAAGAAAATAAAGGTAGCAAAGGGTAAAAAGAAAAGAAGGGATCGCAAGATAAAATTCAGTATCGATGTAGCTTGCTCCCAATGATCAAAATTTTCAGCAAAATAATCGGAAAAAGAGGGTGTTCTTATGGCAGTACTATCTTGTTCTAAGAAATTTTGGTACCATAGAGCACATCACCAAAGACCTTACAATTTCAAAAATTAACAATGTACTGAAAACCAAAATAACTCAAAATGAAATTAATTTTCCAAAATTGATCTTAATTCTTGTAATGATCACCTTCTTTTTCCTCGATAACCAAAGATATTTTCCATGGAGACACATTCCTTATATCATTGATCTAAAAAAAATGAGCTTAGTATCTTGGCCAATTTCGATCCATCATTCATTGGCTTGATCTTTGCTGGCTTTTAAAACAAAGCCAAGAAACATACTGGGTTATTCCATGCTCTCGATGGTAAGTACAACATTTTATCTTTATATTAAGGCATTTATTTCTATAAATTAAATTATACAAATTGTGTATTTTAACAACTAATATTTTATTTGCAGTTTTTTCTACGTGAGCGTATCAGTTTGGTATCACCATTAGCAAACTACTGTTCACCCTTATCAAGATTTGGAAGGTGGAATGTTGCATGCTTAAAGAAGGTTATTTGAAGAGAAATTTTGGTAAACATGAACGAAGAAAAGGTATAATTTGTCAAACGAATACATAATTGAAGATAAATATATCTTAACTCCGAGTATATTGACAGTAGTCAGGTTATTATAATGCAATAATAATTTAAATGATAGTGACATATATTATTTCTGCAGAAAAACATTTTTCTGTAGTTGTTTCAAAAGAATGATAGTCATATATAGCATCAAATGGAAAATGATGATCATACATAGCATTAGTTAACTCATTCTATGTTTCTCATTCATTTTTATTTATGTTATTATATTTTTTTGTCGAAATAAGAGATACAGCAGAAATGAAAATGCACTTCTTAAAGAAACACCCCAACAAAACATCATTAAATTGATACAAATGAAAAAATGGGGATGCTAACAAAAGAAAATCTAAAAGAGACAACAAAAGAACAAGTAGAGTCGTTATAGTAATATATGATGGATTTGGAATAGAAATTGAAGAAGAAAGAAGAAGAATTTGAAAATGAACAATAAAAAAGAAAGCATGCTAAAGGCCTCGTCATAGACCTGAGAATGGAAATAAAAATTTTGGTATCAAAACAACTACAAGAAGAAGAACCGCCAACATTTAATCTCAAAATAACACAACAAATGATGATGCTGTAACAGAGAAAGAACAACAGGATCAACACAAAAGTTCAAAGAAAACAAAAAACTTTTGCAGTGCATGAAAAACCACCGAAAAAACCAAGCCCTTTAGTTTAGAGTGTTAACAAGCACCAACAAAGAAGTAAATTTGATTCGGAATCTCAGTATGAAATAATACATGGAAAAATGTAGAATAAGAAGAAAACTGAAGTTGAACAAGGTGAAAATAAAAAGGCTAAACAACCTAAAAAAGCATAAGAAGGTGAAAATGAAGAAGCTAAACAAGCTTAAGAGGGTGAAAATAAAGAAGCTAAAGAACATGAAAAAAGCTGAAGAAGCTAAAGAAAGTGACAAAAGTGAACAAGAAAAAGAACCAAAAAAATGAACGATCGGTAATGAACAGTGAAAAGAAACAAAACAGAAACAGTTGAAAATGAAAAATTAATTATATTGATGGATTTTCGCCAATAATTAAAGCTTACAAAAGCAGAGATATCACAAAAAGCAGTATCCTAAAATTATTGAATGAAGAACAATAACATAAAATTCTTACTTTCTTCAAATTCAACGAAAACAAAAGGTAAGATTTGTAACTGTTAACGGTTAAAATTGTCGTCACATGTAACACCCCACGTCCATTAATGTCACTCACTAAGAGAATGCACTAATTTTCATGGAGTATTATAAGAGTATAGAACAGAATATCACAAGACAAATATATAAAATGGTACTTAAGAAAATTCAAAATTTATTCATTGCAGCGGAAAAGCAAAACATGTTTCTTACAACATCAAAACCACATACTAAAGTCAAGTACACAAATATCCATCTTGTACAAAATTATTATCAGAGTACGTAAAAGTAAAACCATAATCCCACTCCAAATAGTCATACTGGAAAAGAGATAAAGCTGAGCATTACTTTCAACACTTCCGAGCACTTCAAGAAAGAAAGAATCCAAGTCAAGCTTCACTAATCCCATCCTGGGTACCTGGGGGAGGGAAGAAAAAAATGAGGCGAAACAAAAAGGGTTCAGACAAAAGTCTGGCGAGTCTAGTGACTTTAACAATATAATCAGTAAAGTAACATGATAAGAACATAAACTGGATATAAGAGATGACTGTAACATAAGCAGATATGATAAGGTAAACAAGATGAACAAGACATAATGTTGATTTCGCTTCTAATCACTATAAGATAACTCCTACACCGCACCAATGCTAGTACCATACTGAAAGTTGATCCCTCTTACTAAACATAAACATAATAATAATAATAATAATAATAATAATAATAATAATGGTAGTTTCGTGTACTCCTAGCTGCTGTCATAGTTGCCGCCTTCTCCTATCTCCACTATTTGTACCCACTACCCTCCCCATTCGATCGGCTCCTTAACTCGTAGATACCCGTGCTGGTCCCACAGTAGGGTGTATCACTGCTAAAGTGGCAACCCGATACTACTAAAATGCACGGCTTATACCTACACGATGCAACAACGTCTTACCTACCAGCCCGGACCCACGCACGCACATGAGTCCGTTGGGCTTGCACTACCATCGCTAACTCTTTATTGACCTCTTATAATCAACCCCAGTAAGCGTATCCCTGTCCTCGACCTAGTTCAATCTCATATAGATACTAAAATGGGTTACTGGTTGAAAAGGGTCCACCCACTTGACACAAGCTTCCCTCCTAAGCTTGGCCCCCACTAGGAATTCCCACTTAACCCCTCTTTATCCCCATGTTTAATCACATGTCTCATCTTGGTTAAGTGTTTTAATTATATTTCACATGTTACCCACTTAACCCTTTTATCATTCCCATGTCTTACCACATGTCTTTTCTTGGTTAAGTGTTCATTAATTCATTATAATCGTAATCTTGCAAGACCTCCCACATTATATTGCTGTTTTGCGGTTGCTGGATATTCCCGGGGGTTCTAGGCAGTCTTATACCGCAATATGAATCTAACCTCGTGTCTTTGCATTATTACGTATCTAATTTTCTATCTTTGACCTCTCACATAAGATTACCACATTGCAGTTGCTGGATGTGTAACAACCCGAAAATCTGGGCCAGTTTAAAATTTTTATTTTGGCAATTTTAATGAATTTTGATTATTTAAAATGAATTATTTTAAATAATATCGACGAGAAATTTATTTTGAATATATTTCGAACGTATATATTATATAAGTCGTCGTTAGAATATAAATAATTATATATAATTATAAAAGGAATTGAAATGGCGCGGTAGTTCGATAATTCGATTTCAAACTTCAATTGAATGTACCGGGTGCAAAACAATCCGGATTTTAGTGAAACCAAAAGTATTAGGATCTAATTGATAATATCTTTCCAACGAATCCGAAAGATCAAGATTTCATAGCGGGAATCAAAAGATATGTCCAGTTGAAAATTCTGAATAGTCGCTATGGAATTCAGGCCCTTAAAAATGGAAATTTTGCAAGCGACCTCGGTTTTCGACGAAACAAGTTTTGTTGGATCCGCAGTGTCAAACTATTGCTAGGTTTCAAATTTCGTAATTTTTCGAATCAATATGTGAGCGTGGCAAAGGAAAACGCGTTTGACCAGTTTTAGTTGATTTTAATCGACTGGAAAATGGCCATTTTTCTAACGGTCTCAGAATTCGACGAAACTAGTTTTGTTAGGACCGTATCGTCAATACGAAGCTAGAAAATATTTTTTCTGGAATTTTTAGAGTCAGTATGTGGCCCCGGCAAATTGAAATGTACGTTTAAATTCAAATTTGAACGTTTTATATTTTAATTTGAAGAAAAACTGACTGTAACAGTCGAATTGGCCTACGAAACATATCCCATTGTGTCCGGGATGGGGGTAAAATGCTAGGGACGACAGTCGTTGGGTTTGATTTGGAGGTTGAATGCGAAATTCACTTTTGAGAAATAAAAAGAAATAAATAATAATATATTATATACTATAAACACTCTCCCTACCAAACCCTAATTCCCAAACACGCTCAGCCGCCATCCGTTAAAACCGACGCCCCAAAACCTCAGGAATTCAACCCTAAATCGCACGCAATCCAACGCAAAATTGTTCAAGAAATTAAAACAAAGATTGAAGCGCCTCTCTCGATCTTCAAATTGGGGGTGGTTTGATCAGCTACCATCGCTCGAGCTGCTCGAATTTCGAGCAGGGACTGGCGACCTTCACTGGGGTTTTCGCGATGATCAAGACCACCGAGTGGCACACTATTCAAAGGGGTGGACGACGGCGCTCTGGCGCCTCGCGGGGAGGAGGTGGATCATCGGTCAAAGTCTCGGGTAGCGCGGAAATCAGTGGTCAACGGTGGAACTAATCGGTTTGGTCGTCTGGTGTAAACGGGGAAGAAGACAGCAGGCAGGGTAAATTTTTAAACCTTATAATTAATTCAAAAAAAAAATAGCATTGAAGAAAAAAATGATAGCATTGTTTTAAATATACATGCATTGTTAAAATATGATTTTTAAAAATGAAATTGTTTTAAAAAGAGAATTTATATATATATATATATAACATCGTTTTAAATAAGATTTTTATTATGAGATAGAATTTATAAAAATCATTGTTTTAAAATCTAAAAATATACATTGTTTAAAAATATATATTTACAGCATTATCTTAAATAAATATGCATTGTTTTTGAAGAATATAATGGCGTTGTTTAAACATGAAAAGTATAGTTTCATTTGGGTAAAGATAAGATTTTTGAATATAAAAGGACGGATTTTTATATATTGAATAGCGAAGTAAAAATTCGATTTTTATATATTGAATAGCGAAGTAAAAATTCGATTTTTATATATTGAACAACGAAGTAAAAATTCGATTTTTATATATTGAACAACGAAGTAAAAATTCGATTTTTATATATTGAATAGCGAAGTAAAAATTCGACTTTTATATATTGAATAGCAAAGTAAAAATTCAATTTTTATATATTGAACAACGAAGTAAAAATTCGATTTTTATATATTGAACAACGAAGTAAAAATTCGATTTTTATATATTGAATAGCGAAGTAAAAATTCGATTTTTATATATGTAGTGGCTACGGTCAACGAAGGTGACAAAAAGGCGAAACGACGAAGACTTCTGCAAATGAAGAGCCGTGGAGCTAGGATAGCTATTGGTGAGAATTTCTCACTCTTCAATTTCATTTCTAGTTATATATATACTAGGATGCAGACGGTGCTTAGTAGCACCCGACACAATCGTCCACAGACCATGGACTTGTTTGTTTGATTGCAAAAATTAGTTAGATTATTTGATTGAAATTGAATTGTGTGGTGAAATGAATTGATTTGATTGATGTGTGAATGGCGTGGGCCTTCACTAGACCGGGGATAAGGCTAGGCCTTGTCCCGTTTCTAGTATCGTGCCGTTATGCCGCCGAAATTTTCTAAAATATGTTAGAAAAATAAAAATATCATTTTATTGAATAAATGAACCGAATAGAATATTCATAGGTTGAATAAAATGTTTTATCGTTAAAAATATATTTTTTAACGTGAATGTGAATAAATAAATATTCATTTACAAACCGGACGGTTTGTTTATGTACACCTATTTGAAGGACATTGATTGGGACGATAAATTTTACACATCGCCCAACTACACAAATAAAATATGTGTTTGATTGTTTGAAACCCCACACGGGTGTTAGGATGAAATTTGAAGTTCACTCATCCTGATTGATTAAATATGTCGATCGATCGATTGACAGGCTGTTATAAGCGTTAGATATCTATATTTGATGCTTATACAGTGTAGTGCACTTTGGTTGATGGTTGATTATTTTTCAATGCTATTATATACATGTGTTGTATGGAATCCATATAATTAACTTTATATGGTAATTGATTGGGCCTCATTCCAATTTGAAAAATAAAGAATAATATAAAATAAAGGTTCATGTGTTGACAGTACTCATCCATTGAGATTGGTCATGTGTTGAACGAAATATTTTAGTAATAAAATTTACATCTTTATCAATATAAAATAAAGGTTCATGTGTTGACAGTACTCATCCATTGAGATTGGTCATGTGTTGAACGAAATATTTTAGTAATAAAATTTACATCTTTATCAATATAAAATAAAGGTTCATGTGTTGACAGTACTCATCCATTGAGATTAATCATGTGTTGAACGAAATATTTTGATAATAACAACTATTTTGAAAAAGAAATATTTGAAATAGAATATTTGAAAATAGAAATTTATGAAGCCGTGTTGATTAGATTGACGCCATTTTGACGTGAACGATATTTATATCGATTTGAATTGAAAACGATTTCGAAATGAAATGAATTGAAAACGATTTCGAAATGAAATGAATTGAAAACGATTTCGAAATGAAATGAATTGAAAACGATTTCGAAATGAAATGAATTGAAAACGATTTCGAAATGAAATGAATTGAAAAAGATTTCGAAATGAAATGAATTGAAAACGATTTCGAAAGGAAATGAATTGAAAACGATTTCGAAATGAATTGAATATAAAACGAATTCAAATTGAATTGAAAGCAAATTGAAATGAATTCAAATTGAATTGAAATTTGAATTGAATAGAAATGAATTTTAAAACGAATTTATAAAGAAGAATTCAATTTTGATTTGAATTGAAATGGAAGTTGAAATTGCTTTTGAAACGAATTTAAAACTATTTATAAAATTCGTTTTAAATAGAAATCGACGAAATATATATTATATATATTATATATATAATATAATGGCCTGAATAGAACGCGCCGCACCGCGGCAGTTCTTGAATCTCGACCATTAACTTCGAACGGATATTGCGGGAGATCCGACCGTCGGATTCTCCTAAAACCGGAACCGTTGGGTTCGTATCGAAAAGAGCTTTCTAATGAATATTAGAAATTCAAAATCTAACGGTTGGATTTGGAGATACGTCCAAATCAAATTTGAAAAAGGTCGCTGTAAGTGCAGTTCGATGGCCGTTGATGGAAAACGACTGGTTCGAACCGAGCGAAATTCCCTGCCGTCACATTTGGTATCAGAGCTTTGGTTTACAGAGCTCGAGAACAAGACACATTAGAACCATACGAAAGAATTCAACAGATATTGGATTAGTAATATCCAATTAGAATTACTCGTTAGAGATGGGATCAGTAGTATCCTAGAACGGGTGTGAAGAGTATATTTTTTAAAATTAAAACAATTTTGTTTTGGAATTTAAATCGTTTTATACGTATTTGAATATTTATTTATTTTGAATATGGACAATCCAATATATAAAGATTTTGCATATACGCGTCATGAACGTATATTCGAAGTTTAAATATATTAGATAGATATAGGGTTACACTCTAGTCGCCCGGAGATGATATTGATGATAGCGATCGCATCATCAATATTTATGTTCGTGTTTCGAAGGTGTGATTTTCTATATATTTCCATTAGACTGGTGTGAGAACCAAAACTAATATACCTAGAACACATTGTTGTGAATTGGCATCAAAAACATGATTTTCTGTATATGTATCAAAATTTATGAGTTTGAAACTTTAATTCACTAATTGATTGATGTTTGTGTTGTTTGTTTATTTGTTTGATAATTTTGAACCATTATGCCTAATTTGATCAAATATTGAATTGTATTGAAAATTGGTTGCGTTTGCTTGCATATACTTGTACTTACCTTGAACAGGTCATAGCAAAGAGGCTAGAGCCGAGAATAAAATTTGTTTGCCCGACAAATAGGTACATGTTTACTACATAATTTACTGTTTTGTTTGGGTGATGATGATTTTATGAGCCTATTGGCTAGCCGCTTGGCTTTTTCTTTTTCTTTTTGAGATCTGAAGGACCGGGGAAGCTATTTGAGATTTCCCGATGCTCCCATTGCAGGGGAGGTTATGGTGAAATTTTTCGAAAATTTAGGGTGTTAGCCAAATTTTTGAAATTTTTGAAAATTCTCAGAAACTGAAAAGTTGGAGAATGGAAGCCAGATCGAACGTAGAGTTGATTAATCAAACCACTTTCGACTTTGTTCCTTTTCGGGGACGAAAAGTTTTAAGTGGGGGAGATTGTAACAACCCGAAAATCTGGGCCAGTTTAAAATTTTTATTTTGGCAATTTTATTGAATTTTGATTATTTAAAATGAATTATTTTAAATAATATCGACGAGAAATTTATTTTGAATATATTTCGAACGTATATATTATATAAGTCGTCGTTAGAATATAAATAATTATATATAATTATAAAAGGAATTGAAATGGCGCGGTAGTTCGATAATTCGATTTCAAACTTCAATTGAATGTACCGGGTGCAAAACAATCCGGATTTTAGTGAAACCAAAAGTATTAGGATCTAATTGATAATATCTTTCCAACGAATCCGAAAGATCAAGATTTCATAGCGGGAATCAAAAGATATGTCCAGTTGAAAATTCTGAATAGTCGCTATGGAATTCAGGCCCTTAAAAATGGAAATTTTGCAAGCGACCTCGGATTTCGACGAAATCAGTTTTGTTGGATCCGCAGTGTCAAACTATTGCTAGGTTTCAAATTTTGTAATTTTTCGAATCAATATGTGAGCGTGGCAAAGGAAAACGTGTTTGACCAGTTTCAGTTGATTTTAATCGACTGGAAAATGGCCATTTTTCTAACGGTCTCAGAATTCGACGAAACTAGTTTTGTTAGGACCGTATCGTCAATACGAAGCTAGAAAATATTTTTTCTGGAATTTTTAGAGTCAGTATTTGGCCCCGGCAAATTGAAATGTACGTTTAAATTCAAATTTGAACGTTTTATATTTTAATTTGAAGAAAAACTGACTGTAACAGTCGAATTGGCCTACGAAACATATCCCATTGTGTCCGGGATGGGGGTAAAATGCTAGGGACGACAGTCGTTGGGTTTGATTTGGAGGTTGAATGCGAAATTCACTTTTGAGAAATAAAAAGAAATAAATAATAATATATTATATACTATAAACACTCTCCCTACCAAACCCTAATTCCCAAACACGCTCAGCCGCCATCCGTTAAAACCGACGCCCCAAAACCTCAGGAATTCAACCCTAAATCGCACGCAATCCAACGCAAAATTGTTCAAGAAATTAAAACAAAGATTGAAGCGCCTCTCTCGATCTTCAAATTGGGGGTGGTTTGATCAGCTACCATCGCTCGAGCTGCTCGAATTTCGAGCAGGGACTGGCGACCTTCACTGGGGTTTTCGCGATGATCAAGACCACCGAGTGGCACACTATTCAAAGGGGTGGATGACGGCGCACTGGCGCCTCGCGGGGAGGAGGTGGATCATCGGTCAAAGTCTCGGGTAGCGCGGAAATCAGTGGTCAATGGTGGAACTAATCGGTTTGGTCGTCTGGTGTAAACGGGGAAGAAGACAGCAGGCAGGGTAAATTTTTAAACCTTATAATTAATTCAAAAAAAAATAGCATTGAAGAAAAAAATGATAGCATTGTTTTAAATATACATGCATTGTTAAAATATGATTTTTAAAAATGAAATTGTTTTAAAAAGAGAATTTATATATATATATATATATATATATATATAACATCGTTTTAAATAAGATTTTTATTATGAGATAGAATTTATAAAAATCATTGTTTTAAAATCTAAAAATATACATTGTTTAAAAATATATATTTACAGCATTATCTTAAATAAATATGCATTGTTTTTGAAGAATATAATGGCGTTGTTTAAACATGAAAAGTATAGTTTCATTTGGGTAAAGATAAGATTTTTGAATATAAAAGGACGGATTTTTATATATTGAATAGCGAAGTAAAAATTCGATTTTTATATATTGAATAGCGAAGTAAAAATTCGATTTTTATATATTGAACAACGAAGTAAAAATTCGATTTTTATATATTGAACAACGAAGTAAAAATTCGATTTTTATATATTGAATAGCGAAGTAAAAATTCGACTTTTATATATTGAATAGCAAAGTAAAAAATCGATTTTTATATATTGAACAACGAAGTAAAATTTCGATTTTTATATATTGAACAACGAAGTAAAAATTCGATTTTTATATATTGAATAGCGAAGTAAAAATTCGATTTTTATATATGTAGTGGCTACGGTCAACGAAGGTGACAAAAAGGCGAAACGACGAAGACTTCTGCAAATGAAGAGCCGTGGAGCTAGGATAGCTATTGGTGAGAATTTCTCACTCTTCAATTTCATTTCTAGTTATATATATATACTAGGATGCAGACGGTGCTTAGTAGCACCCGACACAATCGTCCACAGACCATGGACTTGTTTGTTTGATTGCAAAAATTAGTTAGATTATTTGATTGAAATTGAATTGTGTGGTGAAATGAATTGATTTGATTGATGTGTGAATGGCGTGGGCCTTCACTAGACCGGGGATAAGGCTAGGCCTTGTCCCGTTTCTAGTATCGTGCCGTTATGCCGCCGAAATTTTCTAAAATATGTTAGAAAAATAAAAATATCATTTTATTGAATAAATGAACCGAATAGAATATTCATAGGTTGAATAAAATGTTTTATCGTTAAAAATATAATTTTTAACGTGAATGTGAATAAATAAATATTCATTTACAAACCGGACGGTTTGTTTATGTACACCTATTTGAAGGACATTGATTGGGACGATAAATTTTACACATCGCCCAACTGCACAAATAAAATATGTGTTTGATTGTTTGAAACCCCACACGGGTGTTAGGATGAAATTTGAAGTTCACTCATCCTGATTGATTAAATATGTCGATCGATCGATTGACAGGCTGTTATAAGCGTTAGATATCTATATTTGATGCTTATACAGTGTAGTGCACTTTGGTTGATGGTTGATTATTTTTCAATGCTATTATATACATGTGTTGTATGGAATCCATATAATTAACTTTATATGGTAATTGATTGGGCCTCATTCCAATTTGAAAAATAAAGAATAATATAAAATAAAGGTTCATGTGTTGACAGTACTCATCCATTGAGATTGGTCATGTGTTGAACGAAATATTTTAGTAATAAAATTTACATCTTTATCAATATAAAATAAAGGTTCATGTGTTGACAGTACTCATCCATTGAGATTGGTCATGTGTTGAACGAAATATTTTAGTAATAAAATTTACATCTTTATCAATATAAAATAAAGGTTCATGTGTTGACAGTACTCATCCATTGAGATTGGTCATGTGTTGAACGAAATATTTTGATAATAACAACTATTTTGAAAAAGAAATATTTGAAATAGAATATTTGAAAATAGAAATTTATGAAGCCGTGTTGATTAGATTGACGCCATTTTGACGTGAACAATATTTATATCGATTTGAATTGAAAACGATTTCGAAATGAAATGAACTGAAAACGATTTCGAAATGAAATGAACTGAAAACGATTTCGAAATGAAATGAATTGAAAACGATTTCGAAATGAAATGAATTGAAAACGATTTCGAAATGAAATGAATTGAAAACGATTTCAAAATGAAATGAATTGAAAACGATTTCGAGAGGAAATGAATTGAAAACGATTTCGAAATGAATTGAATATAAAACGAATTCAAATTGAATTGAAAGCAAATTGAAATGAATTCAAATTGAATTGAAATTTGAATTGAATAGAAATGAATTTTAAAACGAATTTATAAAGAAGAATTCAATTTTGATTTGAATTGAAATGGAAGTTGAAATTGCTTTTGAAACGAATTTAAAACTATTTATAAAATTCGTTTTAAATAGAAATCGACGAAATATATATTATATATATTATATATATAATATAATGGCCTGAATAGAACGCGCTGCGCCGCGGCAGTTCGCGAATCTCGACCATTAACTTCGAACGGATATTGCGGGAGATCCGACCGTCGGATTCTCCTAAAACCGGAACCGTTGGGTTCGTATCGAAAAGAGCTTTCTAATGAATATTAGAAATTCAAAATCTAACGGTTGGATTTGGAGATACGTCCAAATCAAATTTGAAAAAGGTCGCTGTAAGTGCAGTTCGATGGCCGTTGATGGAAAACGACTGGTTCGGACCGAGCGAAATTCCCTGCCGTCACAGGATGTGTCAGGCAGTTCCGGGCAGTCTTATACCACAATTCGAATCTAACCTCGTGTCTTAGACGTTCATTATCACTTTCTTGATTCAAGTCCCAATTCTAAATCTTGGATTAAAATACATTCCAATCACCCATAGTTTCCAATCTAAATTATGCTTATAATTTTAATCCAAATTAGGCCTATAATCTTATGTATACATGTTATGCCAAACTACGCCCAAATTAATTTGCGTTCATTGTTATTAACAATTTATGCCAAACCTCATGTATACAAATTATATCCAATTATGCCCAATCCAACTTATGTCAAATCTCATGTATACAATTTACGCACAATTATGCTCAAATTAATTTATGCCAATAATATCATTTTATTACAAATTTCCCCAAAATTTTCCCCGATCGTTCAAACGTTATTCGTACGCAAATCTCAACGTAATATGTTAGGCTCGAAGTTAGCTAAATCTCATAAAGAAAAAGGAAAAGAAGAAGGGGAAGAGAATCATGTCATCAAAACTGGCATAAAATAGGCATATGAAACATGAACTGGCATAAAACAATTAAATAGATCCAATAGGAATATGATAATAGTAATTTGGGTATGAATCTGAAAGATAAGAATCTACAAAACTTGTTATGATTCGTCTTAATGACAGGCATAATCATTAAATCCAATTCACAATCCTATCACAATTACTTTTTAAATTCAATTATATGTGGAGTGACATAGACTCACAGCGATAGGATTTAGGAGAAAGGATAGATCTGAATTCTGATTTCTGAATTTGATTTGCTAAACCATTGTTGTAGAATTTGATTCTTATCTTCCAATTTTAATGCTTCTATTCAGATTTGCTTTGGTGGAAGAGAAAGGCTAGGTTAATTTAGATTAGAGTATCATGGAGGCGCCATGGACGAATAACAATGAGATTAGGGTTAGGTTTAGGGGTATTTTATAGATGCTTTAAGTGAATTAGGACCCTTAGATTGGATTAGGATCCATCTGAACCATCCAAACCAGAAAAACACGTCATCCAGCCAATCCCAGAAGGACACATGAGCCTTAGACCACCAAAACATGTTTGCCAGATCTGGCCAGATGGGGGTTGACACCCCTATAGGGGGGTCGGCACCCCTAGGGGGGTCGACACTTATGTCGACTCCCCTAGGGGGGTCGATATCCTAGAGCGGGAGATGTACCGCTCTCCCAGATTTGGCTGATTTTGATTTTTGAATTCGTTTTTGATTTTTAATTATTATTTAAATAAATTCTGTTTTAAACTGAAATCTTCTAAGCTTCATAACTTCTTCATACGATATCCGATTTACGCAAACTAGGACTCTATTCCAAGCAGAATTCCATGATGAACGCAATGGCATAGCCCGTTTCCCTTAATTCTTCTTATAAAAATTAAGTATTCTTTAATTATCCCTTATGTTTTGTTTTTAAAATTACGGATTGTTACATCACACCCAAGGATTCTTGACTACTCGAGAATTAGCATGTACCATGTTGAAAAATAACAGTGCAGTAGGCAAATAACACAGAAATTTATAGCGGTTTAGTTCGTATTGAACTTACGTCCACTTTGAAGGATTTTGCTGAATTTATTGATTGCTGAAGGTTATAAGTACAAAGCGTCATACAAATTTTGGTCAAGTAATTGGAAGTCATAATTTCAATATGCAAAGTCTTGGGACAAAAATATATGTTATTCTTCTTCCCTGAGTTCTAACCAGTCCTTAATGATGTTTTTGGACTTTGTAGAGCTATCAAATCATGCAAAATCCAAACCTTTCGAAGAATGAGCAAAGGGGTATTTATAGGTAGCGGATTAGGTGGGGTTATGTGAGATTTAGCAACCACAACAATGAATTTTTGCATCCTAGGCCGCTCCACTAAATAAAATCGCATCCTCCTCTGATTTTGCAGAATTTGGCATCCCTCTTCAGGGGATGCGATTTATCGCCCCGGAGTGATGCTGTTGTCGAATCTGGAGGGATGCGGTTTGTCGCATCCTAAAGGATGAAATATATCGCATCTGGAGGGGTGCGATATATCGCATCCGGAGAGATGCAAAGTATCGCATCCTGGGGATACGAAGTATCACATCCCGAGGGATGCGAATTATCACATCTTGAGGGATGTTAAATAATGCATCGTGAGGGATATGATTTATCGCTGCACAAAGGATTCGAATTTTCGAGGGATGTGTAACAACCCTGAATTTTAGGGTAAATTTAAAATTTTATTTTAAGTTATTTTAATGGGTTTTTGATATTTAAAGTAATTTATTTTAAATCATAAAGACTGGAAATGTTAAAAATGTTCATTTTGTTAAGACATGTTATATTAGATTAAAAATATAATTTGCTTAGGAAATGTCATTTATACAAAAATATAATTTCATTTGAAATGCCAGGTTAATAGAAGCGTTATTTATTAGAAAATGTCATCTTTGTGAAAAGATATTGCTGTATTAGGAATGCCATGATAATGTCATTATATAAGGAACGTCATTTATTTAATAATGTCATGTTAGAAATAATAGGTATAGTAACGCTGAAATGGTTTTGACGTTAAACTTAATCATCTCAATTTGTGGATCTCAACCAATTCATTTTTTTTGTTTAAAATATTATGAAATTGAATATCTCATTAACACATACCTATTCTTCCGTTTCAACCTTGAATGCGAAACAGCATGGCATGCATTTATAAGAAACTTTTTTAAGGGCAGTAAAAAGGAAAAAAACATATATATATATATATATATGTATATATATATATATGATACTTATCCTTATTTTGTATATATCTTTCCCTTGGGTGTAATTATATATATTTATCTATTATACTTTAACATTTTGTAATTTATAAGGTTTTGACCTAACTAAAACATGGAAATCCATGTGTCAACCATCATTCTAATGAATGAAATAATTAGCAAACTCTAAAATATGAACTAAACTTATTTCATTTCTTAATTTCGAAGAATTACAATTTCCCGTTCATTTTTGATTCAAGGTTAAGTAAATTAGATGTAAACAGACAATTTAGGTAACCTTACATTTACTTTTATAGACAACCTTTAATAATGACAATCGCAATTTCAATTCATATCGTTTTTTTTCCATTACAGGATTTACCGAATAAGATTGCAATTCATTAAATATTTAAAATAGAATAGTTCTAAATAATATATTCTGCCATTTAAATAATTATGGTAATAGATACTTTGTTCATATAATGAATGCATTTATTCCTTTATATTTATCCTCTTTTCTTTTTCATTTGCTTTTGAAATTCGATGATAAATAAACATTGTAACACACCGAACAAATTTTTCAAATAACCATAGGAGTAATGTGTGAAACGTTACAATGGAATTAAATAAAAAGAAGCATTGGAAGCCAATTGGTATGTTATTAATATTAAAATGAACCTACGTGTATATTTCTATTCTTTTTATTCATGTCTATCCAATTGAATACCTTCCCGTTTTGTCTTTTCTTGTTTTATTTTGAAATGCGAATAGGAGATGATGGGCTCTTTCTTGAATTATTGGACAAAATAATCTAATATTATAAATAACCAATTGTTCTTTATTTTGTGTATAATTTGCTCCCTCTCCACTTAAGTACAAACTGCGGATACTTTTGAAATTTGAAAAAAAAAGGGGATAAATGTGTCATTATATGTAAACATGGCATTACGTTATTTAATATTGCATGTTTTGAAATTTAGAAGGGTGCATAATTTAAACAATTAGAAAAAAAAGCAAGCATTTAATTTGTTATAAATACAAAGAGGCATATAGGGGAAATAACTTGTGCATTTATTCTTTACTCTCTCTCCCCCTTCCTTACTAATTAATTAATAAATATATATATATATATATATATATATATAAAGGTTGCTTTCTCTTTATGTTTCATAATTAATTATCAAAAAGCATGCTACATTTGAAATACATGCACTTACAGGTCTCTCTCTCTCTCCCCTTCCTTACTAATTAATATATATATATATATATATATATTTATATATGTTGCTTTCTCTTTTTGTTTCATAATTTCCAATTTTCAAGTGAATTTAACTTAGTCCCAAAATTCGTCACAAATAAAAAAATATATTAATTAGACCGACACCTCATTCCTAGTCAGTAAATTTGTTTCTTTCATAGCCTACCGTATGTAAAGAGCCCTTTCAGAAATAAATCACATATCCTACTCAATTCCATTCCTCAATTTTTGCTCTGTAGTTCTCTTCTATGAATTTAAAAATCCTTCCTCTTGTCCACATAAAAAAAAACCATTGATCCTTTAGAGGAACTTGAAGCACTCTCCACCACCATCGACAGGCGCGCCTCCTCCATCTCCGACGTGGTGCAATCCGATTTCCCCGTCGTACAACCGATTCGAAGGAAAGTTGAACTCTAGTTTTGAATCAAAAGTTGATAACTCACGGCTGAATTAATTAAAGGAGCCATCGTGAACGTGACAATGTCCTCTACATTCTAGAAGAGGTAGGGATTTATATAGAACTTGCTGCGAATTTAGGCGAAATCAAAACTCAAGGAAAATTTCAGATCCGTTTGAACCGTTGCGTCGAATAGGACTTCTTGAAAGCAATTGGGACCAATTCTGAGCACGTTCGAATTTTAGATCTATATCCAATCATGGTGAGAAATTCTGTTTATTTATTTATTTATATACAATTAAAAATACTGAATCATGATATGTAATCTGTTCTAGAACTTGTGTTGTGAAATTATATGTCGCTAAATTCTGTTTGTTACATACGTGATTTGATTTGGCTGATAATACTGTTGTATTGATATGCGGATTAGAATCCTCATGTTGGTTAAAATTTGGTTGTTATAAATAAATATATCATGATTGAATAATTGAAAACAAATATATCGTATTTGTTATAATAAATTTAGAGGAAACGAATATATTATTTTGTTGTGACAAAAGGTTTGGAAACAAAAATTTATCATTTTTGTTGTAACCAAATAGTGGAGCAAAGTTGTCAATTTTCGTTGAAACCAAAAAGTTGAAACAAGGACTTTGAAAATTCAGAAAAGTAGTGGTGAGATTTCTATATTTAATTGTTGAAATTAAATATTCCTTGCCATGTGAATTTTATACATATATGTTGTGGAATCCAAATTAGCTGATTGCTACGAAATCTTATTTGGTTGATGTTGTTAGGTGAATTTGTTGATGTGATGGTATTTGTGTTGAAACAAAATGGTTGAAATGAAATAGACCACTAGAATTTAATAAAATCGTTATTTAGTAAAATCGTTATTTTGTCGATTAGAATTGGCAAATTAAGATGGTTCTTTTTGTTGTAATTTAAAAATGACAAATTTGCACCGTCATTATAGGTTGAAATATTATAAAGGACATTTTGATGGTCATTTAGTTGAAAATATAAATGGACATTATTACATTGTCATTTGTGTGTAATTTATAAAAAGGACATTTATTTCACCTTATTTTGTTAAAAATGAAAAAGGACAAATTTGCACCGTCATTATAGGTTGAAATATTATAAAGGACATTTTGATGGTCATTTAGTTGAAAATATAAATGGACATTATTACATTGTCATTTGTGTGTAATTTATAAAAAGGACATTTATTTCACCTTATTTTGTTAAAATGAAAAAGGACAAATTTGCACCGTCATCATAGGTTGAAATATTATAAAGGACATTTTGATGGTTATTTAGTTGAAAGTATAAATGGACATTATTACATTGTCAATTTGTTAGAAGTAAATGGACATTATTACATTGTCAATTGGTTAGAAATAAGAAATGACACAAAATATTATATTTTTGTTAAAAATAGAATGACACACAAAAATATACATTTTTGCTGGGATTATATTGACACACCAAAAATATACATTTTGTTGTAATGACACAAGAATAATTATTTTTGGTGAAATTGGAATGACATAGAAAAATATACCTTTTGTTGAACATTTAATGACACACTAGAAGTTTACATTTTTAATAAAAATAGAGATAAATTTCTTTATTTTTTTTAAAAATATCATTCATTAGGAATGTTATGATTAAATTGTCAATTTAGTTAAATATGTCATATATGTTAGAGTAAATAAGAATTAGAAAACTTTACATTTTCTTATTGCAAATAAGAATTAAGAAAAGTCTACATTTTCTTTATGTGAATAAGAATTAGAAAAGTTTACATTTTCTTATTGTAAATAAGAATTAGAAAGGCTACATTTTCTTAATGTAAATAAGAATTAAGAAAAGATTACATTTTTCTTAATGCAAATAAGAATTAGAAAGAATTGACAAAATTACCACATTTTGTTATTTAGAAAGAATTGACACAATTATCACATTTTGTTTATAAAAAAATTAGACAAAATCATCACATTTTGTTTACATCAGAAGAATTAGACATTTTGAAAGGTTTATTATTATTAATAAAATAATTGAGAAAGTCCAAAGTTTAATTAAGATTTGAAAGGGGTAAGTTAAAATATTGGAAATTAAGTTATTTTGGAAATATAGAATATTCCAAAATTAAGAGATTTTGAAATGAGAAACAGTTTAAAATAATACTTTTTTTTAGTAGAACAATTATAGTAATTAATTAAAATTGTACTTCGACACGAGGTTAGGTCACATTTGTGGTAGAAGTCTGCCCGGAGCCGACTGGCATATCCAGCAGCCACAAATGTTAGGCCTAATGTGAGAGGTCCAAGTGCGCAAGTACAAATTGGGCCAAGACACGAGGTTAAGCCCAACTTGTGGTAGAAGTCTGCCCGGAACCGACCGGCCAATCCAGCATCCACGAGTTGCAGGCCTAATGTGAGAGGTCTGGCCCATATCAAAATATAAATGGATAACTTAGAAATTGACGTTATTTTCACACTGTTATGTGTTAATAACAAAATGAATATTTTCACCTCCAATTTTGTTATAAAGGAAGGTTACATTTCTAATAAAATAAGATAAGGATTATAAAAGTTTTTACGTTTTTTCTTAATGTAAATATTAGAAAAGTTACATTTTTATTAATGTAAATAAAAGGAAAAATAGGAAGTTACATTTTTATATGTAATTGGTGTAATATAGAAACCTACATTTTTCAATGTAAATAAGGATGAAGTGGAAATTATATTTTTATATGCAAATAAAAAAGTTTACATTTTTCAATGTAAACAAAAGAATGAATAGGAATTTATATTTTCCAATTTAAATAGAATGTGAAATAAAGGTTACATTTTCAATATAATAATATATTGAAGTATAAGTTTACATTTCTCAATGTAAATAAAATAGGAATAGAAATTTACATTTTTCAATATAAATAATAAGATTAGAAATTTGCATTTCTAAGGAATGGATCTTCATTAGAAAAATGATGAAACCAAATATACATTTGGTGTAAATTGAAAAATGGAAGAGTAAAATATACTGTTATGTTTAGGATGTGTAGGTAAAGTAAAAATAATGATAGATCGTTATAAATTATTAACGACGACATGAAATGGTTTCCAAATTTATATATGCGAGAGTTATTTGGAAAGTCCGAGTTTACTCTCATTCCAAATAATGATACGACGTTCGAAGAATTGAAGACGGCGATTGAAGACCGACGATCTTCACATCGAATGGGTGACTAGTGTTGAGGCCCTTGATTGATTTGCTCCCAAGACGGGGCTAAAATGGTAGTTATCCGGACGTAGTGCTGATTTGTACGGATTTGGCTTTCGCTCAGACCCAGAGCATAAGCGTATAAATGGATTGCACGTCTGACATTGTACTCCTTTTTACTGTATCTATTGATCTCTGCTAAACATACATCTGTTTGGTGTTTTACACCCTTCTCTGAGACGTACGAGCTCAGAGGTTATATGTTGGCAGAAATCAATGATATGGTATGGATTGACGATGTGGCATGCCAAGATGCATGTGATCAAGGCTTTGTTGAAAAGCAGGCCTTGTGGGATGATCAAAGCATAGCCTGTTTAGGCATAGCTTTGTGTATGACGTGACTTCACGAGCCTCACACACCGGCGAAGTCTAAAATGGGAGAAGGGAACGCAGGGAGTGCACACGTTTCTTTCTAGCTAGAGTGGTGCCAGGGACCTACCAGCGCTGGCATTTATTCATTGTGGTTGTTGGATTTTTCGAGGCCTCGGTTTATGCGGTCGCCACTGGCCGTATTATAGGTCCAAAAGGACCGGGAAGCGTGTGTTCAGGAATTGCCAATCCATTAAGCGTTAACGTATGGACCGGCCCTGCAGGATCCAAGGGTTGGACAGAGTACCAATCCTGGGGCATTTGCTAGAGTGTCTCGAATCGGTAAGGATCTCCTCCCTAGCCTTGACTCAGATGGAAACCCAAATTTCCAATACGACATCAAGCGGTTTTGATTGTATACCTATATATGGCGACATAGTGGGATGGGGCACTCATGCCGTCTAGGATTGATACATTTACTTTGATGTATTTCAAATTGGTTGCACACTATTATTATATAATACCGTGTTTATCGTATCAAGCATCTTTTGATCATTATAAGGTAAAACCCTATCCTCCGGTTTGCGTTGCATTGTGTGATGGGACTTGGGTCTTATAATGGTTTCATTTTTCTAAAAAGCATTGCGTTATTTTGACGATTTACTTTAGTCATGCACTGGCAATCCATAGGAGAAAACCCGTTCCGCGAAAGTGGCGTGGTCCTGTGATTAGCCTTATTATATTATATAGGTTAAGTAGAATTCTCACACCAGTCCCATGACTGACCTGTAGTTTGTCCACTGGCAAACTCGGGTGCCCATATTTTCCACACGGGCAGTCGAGTAGCTATTTTTGCAGATATATTAAGCAGGATTCTGGGTTGAAGCTTAAAGCTATGTCCAGAGATAGAGAGTCTTCCGTTGTGTTCTTCCGTTGCGGTATATTACATTTTTTGTATTTATCTTCCGCTGTAATTATATTCCAATGTACTCTGATATGTATATTCTGTACTCTGATGTAACATTTATTATAGTGTTATAAAAGTCTTCTGTTATCTATTGTAATGTGTTGTATGCCCAAAGTTAAAGTATTCGTAGATTTTCACTTTTTGGGTCAGACCTGTGTGGTTTATGGTCGATTCAAAGGGTGGGAGTTTGCGGGTCTTTACAGTTGGTATCAAAGCGTTGGTTAAATCCAAATCTTTGGGGTACAACTCGTTAGAACGGAACAAAAGACTCATAAGAGATTGGATTAGTGATATCCATTAAGAATACTCATTAGAGATAGGATCAGCAGTATCCTAGAATGAGGAAACTCATTAGAGATGGGGTTAGTAATACCCTAGAATGAGTAGAGAGTAACAAGCTTATAATATACGTATTTATAATCTATTTTAGAAAATATGATTTTTGAATATATAAAGTTATATATTTCAAAAGCTAATCAACCAATTGATTGATGATTGTGTAGTATAATTATTAGTTCAACTATGAAATTATTTAAACCAATGAATGAATAATAAAGAATGAAAAATTGAGTACGATAATTAAACATTTTTAACTTCGTTCCTTTTCGAGGACGAAAAGATTTTAAGTGGGGGAGACTGTAACAACCCTGAATTTTAGGGTAAATTTAAAATTTTATTTTAAGTTGTTTTAATGGGTTTTTGATATTTAAAGTAATTTATTTTAAATCATAAAGACTGGAAATGTTAAAAATGTTCATTTTGTTAAGACATGTTATATTAGATTAAAAATATAATTTGCTTAGGAAATGTCATTTATACAAAAATATCATTTCATTTGATATGCCAGGTTAATAGAAGCGTTATTTATTAGAAAATGTCATCTTTGTGAAAAGATATCGCTGTATTAGGAATGCCATGATAATGTCATTATATAAGGAACGTCATTTATTTAATAATGTCATGTTAGAAATAATAGGTATAGTAACGCTGAAATGGTTTTGACGTTAAACTTAATCATCTCAATTTGTGGATCTCAACCAATTCATTTTTTTTTGTTTAAAATATTATGAAATTGAATATCTCATTAACACATACCTATTCTTCCGTTTCAACCTTGAATGCGAAACAGCATGGCATGCATTTATAAGAAACTTTTTTAAGGGCAGTAAAAAGGAAAAAAAACATATATATGTATATATATGATACTTATCCTTATTTTGTATATATCTTTCCCTTGGGTGTAATTATATATATTTATCTCTTATACTTTAACATTTTGTAATTTATAAGGTTTTGACCTAACTAAAACATGGAAATCCATGTGTCAACCATCATTCTAATGAATGAAATAATTAGCAAACTCTAAAATATGAACTAAACTTATTTCATTTCTTAATTTCGAAGAATTACAATTTCCCGTTCATTTTTGATTCAAGGTTAAGTAAATTAGATGTAAACAGACAATTTAGGTAACCTTACATTTACTTTTATAGACAACCTTTAATAATGACAATCGCAATTTCAATTCATATCTTATTTTTTTTTCCATTACAGGATTTACCGAATAAGATTGCAGTTCATTAAATATTTAAAATAGAATAGTTCTAAATAATATATTCTGCCATTTAAATAATTATGGTAATAGATACTTTGTTCATATAATGAATGCATTTATTCCTTTATATTTATCGTCTTTTCTTTTTCATTTGCTTTTGAAATTCGATGATAAATAAACATTGTAACACACCGCATTTCAGGCAACAAATTTTTCAAATAACCATAGGAGTAATGTGTGAAACGTTACAATGGAATTAAATAAAAAGAAACATTGGAAGCCAATTGGTATGTTATTAATATTAAAATGAACCTACGTGTATATTTCTATTCTTTTTATTCATGTCTATCCAATTGAATACCTTCCCGTTTTGTCTTTTCTTGTTTTATTTTGAAATGCGAATAGGAGATGATGGGCTCTTTCTTGAATTATTGGACAAAATAATCTAATATTATAAATAACCAATTGTTCTTTATTTTGTGTATAATTTGCTCCCTATCCACTTAAGTACAAACTGCGGATACTTTTGAAATTTGAAAATAAAAATAAAAAAAGGGGGATAAATGTGTCATTATATGTAAACATGGCATTACGTTATTTAATATTGCATGTTTTGAAATTTAGAAGGGTGCATAATTTAAACAATTAGAAAAAAAAAGCAAGCATTTAATTTGTTATAAATACAAAGAGGCATATAGGGGAAATAACTTGTGCATTTATTCTTTACTCTCTCTCCCCCTTCCTTACTAATTAATATATATATATATATATAAAGGTTGCTTTCTCTTTATGTTTCAAAATTAATTATCAAAACGCATGCTACATTTGAAATACATGCACTTACAGGTCTCTCTCTCTCCCCTTCCTTACTAATTAATATATATATATATATATATATATATATATATATATATATATATATATATATATGTTGCTTTCTCTTTATGTTTCATAATTTCCAATTTTCAAGTGAATTTAACTTAGTCCCAAAATTCGTCACAAAAAAAAAAAAAATAATTAGACCGACACCTCATTCCTAGTCAGTAAATTTATTTCTTTCATAGCCTACCGTATGTAAAGAGCCCTTTCAGAAATAAATCACATATCCTACTCAATTCCATTCCTCAATTTTTGCTCTGTAGTTCTCTTCTATGAATTTAAAAATCCTTCCTCTTGTCCACATAAAAAAAAAACCATTGATCCTTTAGAGGAACTTGAAGCACTCTCCACCACCATCGACAGGCGCGCCTCCTCCATCTCCGACGTGGTGCAATCCGATTTCCCCGTCGTACAACCGATTCGAAGGAAAGTTGAACTATAGTTTTGAATCAAAAGTTGATAACTCACGGCTGAAGTAATTAAAGGAGACATCGTGAACGTGACAATGTCCTCTACATTCTAGAAGAGGTAGGGATTTATATAGAACTTGCTGCGAATTTAGGCGAAATCAAAACTCAAGGAAAATTTCAGATCCGTTTGAACCGTTGCATCGAATAGGACTTCTTGAAAGCAATTGGGACCAATTCTGAGCACGTTCGAATTTTAGATCTATATCCAATCAAGGTGAGAAATTCTGTTTATTTATTTATTTATATACAATTAAAAATACTGAATCATGATATGTAATCTGTTCTAGAACTTGTGTTGTGAAATTATATGTCGCTAAATTCTGTTTGTTACATACGTGATTTGATTTGGCTGATAATACTGTTGTATTGATATGCGGATTAGAATTCTCATGTTGGTTAAAATTTGGTTGTTATAAATAAATATATCATGATTGAATAATTGAAAACAAATATATCGTATTTGTTATAATAAATTTAGAGGAAACGAATATATTATTTTGTTGTGACAAAAGGTTTGGAAACAAAAATTTATCATTTTTGTTGTAACCAAATAGTGGAGAAAAATTGTCAATTTTCGTTGAAACCAAAAAGTTGAAACAAGGACTTTGAAAATTCAGAAAAGTAGTGGTGAGATTTCTATATTTAATTATTGAAATTAAATATTCCTTGCCATGTGAATTTTATACATATATGTTGTGGAATCCAAATTAGTTGATTGCTACGAAATCTTATTTGGTTGATGTTGTTAGGTGAATTTGTTGATGTGATGGTATTTGTGTTGAAACAAAATGGTTGAAATGAAATAGACCACTAGAATTTAATAAAATCGTTATTTAGTAAAATTGTTATTTTGTCGATTAGAATTGGCAAATTAAGATGGTTCTTTTTGTTGTAATTTAAAAATGACAAATTTGCACCGTCATTATAGGTTGAAATATTATAAAGGACATTTTGATGGTCATTTAGTTGAAAATATAAATGGACATTATTACATTGTCATTTGTGTGTAATTTATAAAAAGGACATTTATTTCACCTTATTTTGTTAAAATGAAAAAGGACAAATTTGCACCGTCATTATAGGTTGAAATATTATAAAGGACATTTTGATGGTCATTTAGTTGAAAATATAAATGGACATTATTACATTGTCATTTGTGTGTAATTTATAAAAAGGACATTTATTTCACCTTATTTTGTTAAAATGAAAAAGGACAAATTTGCACCGTCATCATAGGTTGAAATATTATAAAGGACATTTTGATGGTTATTTAGTTGAAAGTATAAATGGACATTATTACATTGTCAATTTGTTAGAAGTAAATGGACATTATTACATTGTCAATTGGTTAGAAATAAGAAATGACACAAAATATTATATTTTTGTTAAAAATAGAATGACACACAAAAATATACATTTTTGCTGGGATTATATTGACACACCAAAAATATACATTTTGTTGTAATGACACAAGAATAATTATTTTTGGTGAAATTGGAATGACATAGAAAAATATACCTTTTGTTGAACATTTAATGACACACTAGAAGTTTACATTTTTAATAAAAATAGAGATAATTTTCTTTATTTTTTTTAAAAAATATCATTCATTAGGAATGTTATGATTAAATTGTCAATTTAGTTAGATATGTCATATATGTTAGAGTAAATAAGAATTAGAAAAGTTTATATTTTCTTATTGCAAATAAGAATTAAGAAAAGTCTACATTTTCTTTATGTGAATAAGAATTAGAAAAGTTTACATTTTCTTATTGTAAATAAGAATTAGAAAGGCTACATTTTCTTAATGTAAATAAGAATTAAGAAAAGATTACATTTTTCTTAATGCAAATAAGAATTAGAAAGAATTGACAAAATTACCACATTTTGTTATTTAGAAAGAATTGACACAATTATCACATTTTGTTTATAAAAAAATTAGACAAAATCATCACATTTTGTTTACATTAGAAGAATTAGACATTTTGAAAGTTTATTATTAATATAATAATTGAGAAAGTCCAAAGTTTAAAGATTTGAAAGGGGTAAGTTATAATATTGGAAATTAAGTTATTTTGGAAATATAGAATATTCCAAAATTAAGAGATTTTGAAATGAGAAACAGTTTAAAATAATACTTTTTTTAGTAGAACAATTATAGTAATTAATTAAAATTGTACTTCGACACGAGGTTAGGTCACATTTGTGGTAGAAGTCTGCCCGGACCCGACCGGCATATCCAGCAGCCACAAATGTTAGGCCTAATGTGAGAGGTCCAAGTGCGCAAGTACAAATTGGGCCAAGACACGAGGTTAAGCCCAACTTGTGGTAGAAGTCTGCCCGGAACCGACCGGCCAATCCAGCATCCACGAGTTGCAGGCCTAATGTGAGAGGTCTGGCCCATATAAAAATATAAATGGATAACTTAGAAATTGACGTTATTTTCACACCGTTATGTGTTAATAACAAAATGAATATTTTCACCTCCAATTTTGTTATAAAGGAAGGTTACATTTCTAATAAAATAAGATAAGGATTATAAAAGTTTTTACGTTTTTTCTTAATGTAAATATTAGAAAAGTTACATATTTCTTAATGTAAATAAAAGGAAAAATAGGAAGTTACATTTTTATATGTAATTGGTGTAATATAGAAACCTACATTTTTCAATGTAAATAAAAATGAAGTGGAAATTATATTTTTATATGCAAATAAAAAAGTTTACATTTTTCAATGTAAACAAAAGAATGATTAGGAATTTATATTTTCCAATGTAAATAGAATGTGAAATAAAGGTTACATTTTCAATATAATAATATATTGAAGTATAAGTTTACATTTCTCAATGTAAATAAAATAGGAATAGAAATTTACATTTTTCAATATAAATAATAAGATTAGAAATTTGCATTTCTAAGGAATGGATCTTCATTAGAAAAATGATGAAACCAAATATACATTTGGTGTAAATTGAAAAATGGAAGAGTAAAATATACTGTTATGTTTAGGATGTGTAGGTAAAGTAAAAATAATGATAGATCGTTATAAATTATTAACGACGACATGAAATGGTTTCCAAATTTATATATGCGAGAGTTATTTGGAAAGTCCGAGTTTACTCTCATTCCAAATAATGATACGACGTTCGAAGAATTGAAGACGGCGATTGAAGACCGACGATCTTCACATCGAATGGGTGACTAGTGTTGAGGCCCTTGATTGATTTGCTCCCAAGACGGGGCTAAAATGGTAGTTATCCGGACGTAGTGCTGATTTGTACGGATTTGGCTTTCGCTCAGACCCAGAGCATAAGCGTATAAATGGATTGCACGTCTGACATTGTACTCCTTTTTACTGTATCTATTGATCTCTGCTAAACATACATCTGTTTGGTGTTTTACACCCTTCTCTGAGACGTACGAGCTTAGAGGTTATATGTTGGCAGAAATCAATGATATGGTATGGATTGACGATGTGGCATGCCAAGATGCATGTGATCAAGGCTTTGTTGAAAAGCAGGCCTTGTGGGATGATCAAAGCATAGCCTGTTTAGGCATAGCTTTGTGTATGACGTGACTTCACGAGCCTCACACACCGGCGAAGTCTAAAACGGGAGAAGGGAACGCAGGGAGTGCACACGTTTCTTTCTAGCTAGAGTGGTGCCAGGGACCTACCAGCGCTGGCATTTATTCATTGTGGTTGTTGGATTTTTCGAGGCCTCGGTTTATGCGGTCGCCACTGGCCGTATTATAGGTCCAAAAGGACCGGGAAGCGTGTGTTCAGGAATTGCCAATCCATTAAGCGTTAACGTATGGACCGGCCCTGCAGGATCCAAGGGTTGGACAGAGTACCAATCCTGGGGCATTTGCTAGAGTGTCTCGAATCGGTAAGGATCTCCTCCCTAGCCTTGACTCAGATGGAAACCCAAATTTCCAATACGACATCAAGCGGTTTTGATTGTATACCTATATATGGCGACATAGTGGGATGGGGCACTCATGCCGTCTAGGATTGATACATTTACTTTGATGTATTTCAAATTGGTTGCACACTATTATTATATAATACCGTGTTTATCGTATCAAGCATCTTTTGATCATTATAAGGTAAAACCCTATCCTTCAGTTTGCGTTGCATTGTGTGATGGGACTTGGGTCTTATAATGGTTTCATTTTTCTAAAAAGCATTGCGTTATTTTGATGATTTACTTTAGTCATACACTGGCAATCCATAGGAGAAAACCCGTTCCGCGAAAGTGGCGTGGTCCTGTGATTTTCCTTATTATATTATATAGGTTAAGTAGAATTCTCACACCAGTCCCATGACTGACCTGTAGTTTGTCCACTGGCAAACTCGGGTGCCCATATTTTCCACACGGGCAATCGAGTAGCTATTTTTGCAGATATATTAAGCAGGATTCTGGGTTGAAGCTTAAAGCTGTGTCCAAAGATAGAGAGTCTTCCGCTGTGTTCTTCCGTTGCAGTATATTACATTTTTTGTATTTATCTTCCGCTGTAATTATATTCCAATGTACCATAATATGTATATTCTGTACTCTGATGTAACATTTATTATAGTGTTATAAAAGTCTTATGTTATCTGTTGTAATGTGTTGTATGCCCAAAGTTAAAGTATTCGTAGCTTTTCACTTTTTGGGTCAGACCTGTGTGGTTTATGGTCGATTCAAAGGGTGGGAGTTTGCGGGTCTTTACAGGATGTGATGTACATCTGTTGCGAGTGATACGGGATGCGAAATCCCAACGCTGGTATCTGTTTTGAGGGATGCAAAATTATATGCGTGAAGGGTTGTGAGACCTTCAGTTGCATGACTTTTCTTGGGCTTAGATCCTTATTGTTTTAGCGACACTTCGAGCTTTGGTTCCACGTGAGGGGTCAAGTCGAGTGGGCCTGGTATGTTTTTGAGAACTGGACCAAAAGGTCAGTTAAAGCTTTCCCCGCAAAGTACGTCTTGTCTTGACATACTGTGCTTTGAGTTGAAATAATCATCCCTGGAAGCTGGAAAGATCTCCAAGATGTTCCGCACACTTAGTCGCGACCATTCCGTCCAACGTGTTGAGAATTTAGATTTTCTGGTAGCTTGCTTCAACATCTAATTCCTGTCGACTCATGAAATTAAACATCAATTGTCGACTCAAATTTACGTCAAAATGTAAACGAGTCTTTGTCGACATAACATCGCATATATGCTCATACATTTTCACGCTATTATGCGTGATGTGGTTGGAGTTTGAAATGAATCATAAAAAAAATACGTCATCGGTTTACGACAACGTGGGTAGTATTTGAAAACGATAACGAACTACGAATTCAATCGCTTGAAGTACGCACTCGAGTCGTTTAAACTTATGAGCATATGATTGATTAGAGAATCAAATCAGTATTGATTATTATAATATTGAAAACATGTACATGCGGTCGTATTCGGAGTCACAAGTCAAAATTTTCTCGAAGTTGGAATTTTTTGACTCATCGTAATTTTTTTGAGTGGGGAGGCTTCGCATCCAAATGAGGGATATGAGATTTCACATCCTTGCAGGGATGCGAACGTTTAGATGGGCCTGATTCGGTTTCCCCCGCCCATTATAAAAGCCAAAACCTGACTTCCTCTTTTCTTTTACCTTATAATTCGAACAACTTTAGGTGGGACTCGATTTATGCCTTAATTACTTAAATCGACCTCGAAATCGGGGTTCGTTAGATTTGAATTTGGATTGTATTTGATGGAGTTGAATTCGGAGTTCGATTCCTGGAGGAAGCTTGGGGGGAGGAAATGGAGGCAAACGAGAATGGAGGAAGAAGAAGGAGGTTGCGAAGAGGAGAAGGGAAATGATGGAGAAGAAGTTGATGGGGGAGCAGTTCGCATTGCCTCCCTAAGGATGCGAGACTTCGCATCAGTTTGGATATGATTCTTCGCATTGTGAGGGTGCGTTTCTTCGCATCCCACGGATGCGACTTTTCGTATTCAAGGGATGTCCTTTTTCGCATCCGAGGGATGCGAAATTTTGGTCTTTATGGGGATGTCATGCGAAGTACACTCGAGCCGGGGACTATAATGAGAGGGATGTGAATTCTCGTAGAAAGAAAGAGGGATGCGAATTCGATCCAAAGAGTGGATGCGATTTTTTTCTCGGTCTTGGGGATACGATCTTCGCATCCCTGGGACTTAGAAAATTTTAGACCCTCTGGTTATAATGCATTCCACTATTCCCGATGAGGAGTTCAAATCCCAAATGACCTAGGTTTCGTGCTTGCGCCATTTTCTCGAGTTTGGTGATTGGATTGGACATAGGCTTGGATGTGTCGATCAATGATGTTATAGGTGTCGATAACTCAGACTTGCATTTAGGATTAGAGCATAAATTCGGACTATGAATAGATGACTAAACTACCAAACTTAATATTTGTTTTTCGATCCCAATCACGATGTAGCCGCGCCTCGATGCGAATCTGACGATGTCTGTCGACGATGACGATGGTTACAGTCATAAGGACTAGTGATCGTCGCAGTGTCCCGATTTTTTTTATTATAATTGTATCGGCATCTCACAACACTATAGGTACATGTTAGTTTACACTAACATGAGGGGTATGGATTATTTAATGTGATGTCTAATGAAACTATATTGAAAGTATAGCTAGCGATGGAAACAAGATCGTCCAAGAAACAGCAAGCCTTGGAAACCGAAGCTTCATAACACTCACCATCCTAATCTGGGTCGTTCAGTAGTACCGGTTTGGAGGGTAACAAGATTGAGACCTCAGAAGCTTCCACTCCCTTCTAGCTTATAGGCTCGCCTAAGGTTTATGACCAGGGTGTCTAGTCAAAAGACCCACAACAAATGGTCGAGCATCAGACTTAGCCGACGGTGCTAGAAGGGACTGTGGTGTGACAACCCGAAAATTCCCGCCTTTCAAATTGACTATAAACCACATAAGTCCGATCCAAATGGCAAAAAATCACCGAGTCGCTTGGGATTCCTAAGAATTGAAAGAAACAACTTTTTCATTATCACTACAATAACTTTAACATCAGAAGTATAGGAATATATCAGAGTAATTTAGTTAATATGTTGCACAATGTAATAAATTTATCAGATTATGACAAATATAAATACACAGCAAAAATACACAAAACTACTATAGAAGAAATGAAATGCTTTAGACACAGCTTTAGCTTTAATCCAACATCTTCTCTATAAAGTATATGCAATCCAAAACCACTAGCTTCCCATGTGGAAAATATGGGCACCCAGAGTTTAGGTGGGAAACAATAAACTCCGAGTCGGTCATGGAAATGGTGTGAGAACTAAAATAGTTATAAATCTTTATTTTAAAGTTTGGTAAATCATAGGACCATGCCGTATAACATGGTACGGGTTTTCTCCACATGAATACCAATCATAAACAACTTGCAATACTTTTCGAAAAATGAAGCTATTATAAGACTAATATGCCATCACACAATGCAATGCTAACCGGAGGAAAGAGTTTTACCTTATAATAGCTAAACATGCTTGATACTCTTTTTAAATTTTTTTTTGATATTATTACGAATTCATAGTGTGCAAAATCATTTTTACAAATAAATGTATCAATCTTAGACGGAATAATGGCCCCATCCTATTATGTCGCCATATAGGTATACAACTGAAAAACGCGAAGGCACTTATTGGTATCTGGATTTCGTCAATGAACCAAGGCAAAGGATCTTCCTTAACCATTCGGAACGTTCTAGCAAATGTCCCAGGACTCAACGCACGGTCCTTTGGATCGGCAAAGCCGATCAACACTGAACACAGTTGATTAGTATCTTTCCTGAACATAACATTCCTCGGTTATTACAGACCATCATCCTGGTCGTATTTGACGATCATCCGAGGCACCTCGATTTTCCACATAAGTAAACATGCCTAGGTTCCATAGCATGACTTCACTTTTCAGCTAGATGGAAATGTTAGTCCATATCTCTACTATCCATCATCCTGTTTTCGGTTCATTCTGGGGTGTGAGGCCCTAGAGTCAACGTCCACAAAGCTCTGCTTTTCAACAACAGCTTTGATAAATCTTCCCGCAACACTTAGCATGCCACATTGCCAATTCACAACATATAATCGGTGTCTATTAATATATAACCCTTTGAATACCGAAGTCTCAAAGGAGGGTGTTAAGCAAGAGAATAAATCCTCCGCCACCGACTGATGTAACATCAATAGAAACCAATTTATTATGTCGTAAAATACGATTTCAGACACACATCCATTTACAAGTTCGATCTGGGTCTGAAAAAAACCCAAGGCACCTTATTCCCCGTCTAATTAAGGAGAAAGGCTCTTGCATATCCGGTTAACCTCCAAGTATGTCTAGACGACCCTACTAATAACCTCTTCTTGGGTGTACCTCCAAATCGAGACATCATCAATAATCGAAACGATGTGAAGATCTTTGGTCTTCAACCACTATCTTCAAGTATCTTCAATACTCGTCATATAGTTCTTAAGATTGGGTCGAAACCCGATCATTTCGAATAGTTATCACATCTTTCAGTTCAATTAAGATATATAAGATGTCCTTAATCTTATTCCATTTTTGGAGTATTCTTCTATCTTTCAAATCAAATAAGATATACAAGATGTCGTAAGTCTTATTCCATTTTGGGAATATTCTTATACTCAATCATTCTTTACATTGGGAACTATTCCCATAAATCTTATCAAAGATTTACATTCTTTAAACTGTTTTTTTAAATCTTTCCTTGGAAATCATTTTCCCATTCCCATCCTATTTATCGCATGGAGCAAAACTAGTGGTACTCCATATCTAATACCCTTCTTATTTTTGTAAATTTAATTACATTCTTTCATTTCAAATCTGATTAAAGATTTTATTAAAACTCTAGCTTAGTTTTGTCTCCATTCCATCCGTCCAAATCTTTGTTGAAATATTTATTAAAACTCTAACTTAGTTTTAAATTTTCCTTTAACTGGGTTAAAGAACAAATGTTCTTTAAAACATCGTTCATGATAAACCCCTAACCAATTGATATTAAATATAAGAATTCAAACAGAGTTGATATTCAATACCAATTTCCATAATCAACGAATACTATAAGTGGAATAACCATGTTAACATCTTCCGAATTCCTTGAAATAGTAAATGTTTACACAACGGTAATCAATACCGAATATCCGAAGATCATTTCTATCCAAACCCAATTTTTATTCAAACTTGAAATATTTCCTAAATCAAAAGATTATCAAAACACTTCTTTTAATCATGGTTATATTTGATAAACTAAATTATTTAAGTTTATTTCACTTAAATTTATAAAATACGGTTTTACCGTTTTCAGCCAGTTAGGTTGAAGATGCAAATATCCTACAATATAGTTTGAAACTACAAATTTCTCTTTAAAATCACTTTGAAATATTTTGTTATGATTTATCGTAATTTTTCCTATTTTTAATATTTTAAAAATAGCTCCCTTTATTAAAATCCATTTATAGACCACTAATGGTACTAGCGCTGTTTTTATTAAAAATTGATTTGAACTTATCTCTTGATCTAACCTTTGGATTTTAAAGCTATTTTACTCATTTGAAAGCTCTTTTTCTTTTGAACCTAATGGTTTTTATTTTAGGAAAATCTGATGGTCAGATCTCCCGATATGTCAATTTGAAGTCAGTGGTAGAAATTCGAAAACTGTCACTGTGCGGCGAGTTCTATTCAAACCAAACCTCCATTTTATATTAAAATAAAATCGAACTGCTGCTAAAATAATTTATTAATTATATAATAATTACTGTGAACCATATTTTTAACAATTTCCTTCTAACTCAAATATTTCCATTAAATGACTATTATAATATTATTTTATCAAAGTAATATTATTTTTCAAACTTCATTATTTTAAATTCAAATTTTCCTGACATCCATTATAGAAATAAATAAGATGGTTTTGAAAAAGAAATTCTGTTAAAACCTTTTCTAGATACCCTAACCGAACTTCACTTTTTCTAGTTACTATTCATATTAAATTAAAAACTTGAACATGCCTTAATTCCATGAAAATTATTTCAAATCGATTTCTTTCTTTTTCAAATATTTATCGTAATGAATTAAAGCTTACGCCCATCCAGAATTGGACATCAAGCTCAAACTTTTATTTTTTCCCAATATTTTATTATTAATATATTTAGTTTATTCCCATTTTGGAATAAAACTCAATCAACTACCACCTAATTCATATTCGTGGTGTCAATGTGTGTAAACATTTATAACAACATCCATAATAGTTCAACATCCATCAAACAACAGTCATAAGATAAGCATTATAGTTTTTAATGCTTAAATGTACAATAAACAGTGTGTATATATATATATATGTATATATAACCACAAATAAACGCCCATCGCCCATGAAGCAACCATAGCAATCACAGGCAATCAATATATAATCAAACGGGATTATAACAACTCTTCAAATTAAAACTTAAGAAGTTTCTTACATTAAAATATTAATCGGTGGAATAACGACAAATTTTCGAGAGTTCAATCAGGCATTTTATTTTTCCATAAATTACAACGATCTCCTAATCACTTCAAACTAGTTTCATTGTGAAGCTCTTGGCTCCACAATTCCAACGGATCCAGTCTCGTCCAATTCTAAGTTTGTATGAACTAGTTATACATTTTACAAGTTTGTATATAATAAAACAATCATTAACCATGTTAAATGATTAATTAATTACTTAATTATCGTTTAGCACTAATCAATGTTTACGTTAATTATCTTCTCCATGCTCCAGTAAAGAAAACGCAAGCAACCCATGGCCATTTTGCACGTTTTCCTCCATCCAATCTCCACCATAACTCCATTAAACTTCAAACAAAGTACACCATGCTTCTTCTCTTTGAATCCTCCTTCTTCCCATCACCATTTCGATTTACTCGCATGCCTTATTGTTTTTCCGATCTCTAGGCTTCATGTGTGCTACAGGTAATGACATCAACCAAAATTCATATGAAAATTCACCAAAAGCTCACAAATCTTGCTATTCGATCCTCTCATCACCAATACAAACTCCATTTTGCATATAGATGCTTCTATCTCACGATTATCACAGCCTTAGGCTCACGACATTACCATGGCAGCGAACATAATGGCGTGCGCACCCTCTAGGTTCCATATCAAAATGAAGACCTAGCTATGAGGATTTCAAAGATCCTTGTTTTGCAATTTATCGATTTTTCCATGAATTTATAATAAATTTCAATGCTCACAAATATATTTTTATTGTAAAACATATGGTGGCTGCTCTATTTTGACCAAGGGAAGAAAATGAATAGGAGTTTAGGGTTGTTAAGGATATTATATAGAGGTAGGGTAGCTTATTGGGTAAGCTACTTGTTTTATTAATTTTCTTAGTTATCTCTACTTCGATCATCGTTTAAAAATTCGCATGGGCACACACGAATTCCATTTGGGGTGAAAATTGATACACACCTATGGTTTGTCATTACGGTCGTAATGAAACTTGTTTCGTCGAATACCGAGTACATTTGCTTAAATAGCACTTTTTCGAGCTTAAATTATGGATTAATTATCTACATTGAACGTTTATATATCGCACGACCACATACTAACTCCGATTGGCTTGAAATATGGAATCTTATAATAATTTACTATTCTGGATCCAAATAAATTAGTTTCGTCAAAAACGGAGGTCGTTTGCAAAATGGCTATTTTTAAGGCTTATGTAATATTATTAAATTCCAAAATTATCCAATTTGACAATAAACTAATTATTATTATCCTATATATATCCTAATGGGATTATATATAACTTCCAATTCAATAATTATTAATTTCGACTTAAACGACATCTATATTATATATAAAACCCAATTTATATATTTAATAAAGCGATAAAATATTAATTAATTCCATAGCGACTATTTGGAAATTTGATTTAGACATTACTTACGATCTGTACGACGAAATCTAAAATTTTCATTTTCGTTATATATAGTTAAATAATTCCTAACGTTTCTTGTTTCATCAAATTCTGACCTACATTGAATTATGTACAGTCGTTTAAAGTTCAAAACGTAATTTTACAAACTACCCCGATGTTACGAGCTAGTTTCTAACTATATTTTAAATTTTACGTTCAAACCTTATTTTATTAAAATTTCAAATCGTTTATTCCTAAAATAAATCGTTTTAAATATTTAATATCCATTAAATATTTCTTACTAAAATTCAGGTCGTTACATGTGGTGATGGAAGAGAAACCCGAAGAGGAAAAAGACGTTGATATTATGGAGGGAGACATCCCGGAGGCGCTGGATGAGATGGCGGATGTTGTCGTAGTCAACAACCTACCAGACGCGGTGCCTTCACATATGGATGAAGGTACATTGAGGCGTATGTGCAAGAAATTTAGCATACCTTGGGACAACAGTCGTGTTTCACAGGAGGGGATATGGCGTACACACTTTCGGAAGGATATACATCATGGAATAGGCATATGTGCGTTTCTAGATGTGCGCCCCCATCTTGCGACTTCGTCCAAGATATGCTGGGTTACTTCCGTTTTAGCGCCAACGCACTTTCACCCCAATGCATATGCCTTCCTCCTCGATACCTAAATCTTATTCAAGTAGTACCTGCTTAGGGAATGTAACGTCCCGCATTTCTAACGATTATGTTTGAATATTAAAATTTAGTTTAAATATGGGTTTTGGTAATATAAAAAGAATTTTTTATTTATTTAACGAATATGAACGTATAAATATATATTAATTTAAAACAAACTCGTAATGGCGCGGTAGTTCATAATTTTAAGTTTGAACTTCAATTGAGTGTACATAATCTATTATCAGTCGAAATTCGCCGAAACAAGAAACATTTGAATCTGTTGAACTATAATTTTGTAATAAAAGAGAAAAATCGGAATTTCGTATTCTATGTTGAGAGTTATGGCCAAATCAAATTTTCAAATATTCGCTATGAAAACATTCATAAATCGTAAAGATTTATTAATAAAATAAATCAATTTTTAATTAATTTAATATTGGTTTAACTTGAAAAGGTAATATCAAGTTTAGATTTCAAGTTAAATTATTTTGGACATTATACGAATTCAGTTTATGTGGATTTATATGATAATAATAAATTATTTGTTAATTTTAAGTTGATTTATATTAAATCGAATTTAATTATAAACCGTCAAATTATTTAATATCTTCTTTATATTGTCGAATTGGACTACGAAACACATTCCAATGTGTTTAAAACAGTGATAGAACCCTAGAAATGCCATTCGTTGCTTCAGATAGGAGTTTGATAACACATGATATTTTAAATGGGTGAAACCACAACAGTTCAACCGGAAATAGAAATAAAAATAAATCAAATAAACAATATATGACACAACCTATATCTCATAAACACAGCTACTCTGGAAAAAAAATTCGTCTTCTCTTTTCATTCCCAGTACTTTCGCCTCGTTACTTCACGTCAAGATAATTCCTTCTCCCTGAAGCTTCAACGGAAAGCTCCAACCCTATTCTACCCTATACCCTGTTGAGTCGACGTTGTTTCTATCTTCCCCTGTTCGTTGTTATAAATTGAGCACTGCTTTGGATCGATTCTGCATTCCTGAACTAACAAACCAATTCAAACCCAGAAAAATTAAAGAAGCCTTTTCCACTTTGTCCTATTTTTTCCAGTAAAGTCCAAATTCATCCACCATAAGAAAGAAACCAAATTCGATCCTTTTCCATTTCTTTTATTCCTGTTCTTCAATCGCAAAACCATTTTCTTCGATCCAAACAAACAAAAATAGGAATTGAAATCAAACCCAGAGAAACCGCGATCTAAAATCAGTCGAAGGCCACAAAAGTTCTTTGGAGCGTTGATCATCCAATCGCGATTAAAACTCGACGTCGATTTGGGTTGAATTAAATGGTGCGACAGTATTTCAAATCGATTCCTTCATGGTCAGTAGTGAGACACAGTGAAGGCCGAGGAACGGGACTCTGGAATGCGAACTGGGAATTTGGATGCGCGTTGTTAATCTGATAAGGGTGCGATGTTGTTGGTAAATTGGGTTAAAGCAGTGATGCGACAGTATGGAATTAAGATCAGGGGATGGTGTGAACCTGATAAGGAACGTGAGTTTGAGATTTTGGATACTTGCGTTTGTCTGATGTAGATGGCGACGGTAAGAAGTTGGAGAAGGTTGAACGCTGATAAGTTTTAGCATTTCAGTGGTGTGGAGATCAACCCGGGTGGTGGAGTAGTGGCATGTCAATGATTGTAGGATGTCAGCAAGATGTTCGATGAAATGCTGGAGTGGGATGCTGGATGTTTTGGGGCTATTTCATTTTAGTTGTTCAGTGATTTAGAGGATATTCTTTGGAGTTGATCAAGTTGGCAAAAACAATAACGTATACGCTTTTTCAAAAATTTAAATTACATAGAAAAAATTAATTTATTCGATAGTAGTTAATAAATGTTAACATAGCCTAATCGATAAATTAAAATTAATAATCGTAGGTGAATAATCCACTCAAGTCGACTCGTAACTGTGTGATATGGAATTTTAAACAGAATATTCAGCAAAGGAAAACTGAGGTGAGTTAAACTCACTCAGTTAATTATTGAGAACTATTTTTAATGGTTCAAATTTATTTTATTGCTTGTTGCTTGCTAAATTGATCGATATAAAGTTATAATATTATTATATAATAATAATATTGATGATTGGTTATTCCCGCAGTATCATTAGCGGATGCCCGCAGTACCATTAGCGGATGATTTCCCTATGCGCCCCACACTATATATAGTGGATGACCTTCTACACCGCGATATCCTACCTCGAAGCAGGATGGGTTTTATTATTGTTGACTAACATCTGTTGATGCAGGAAAAACAGGGTGGAGGGATCCAACTGGACTCCTCAACATTTATTTGTTTATTTTCACATATATGCTATAATTGATAACCTGTGATAGTACATGACATGTTCGGATGGGTATTAACGAGTGGACTTTGATTCTGATATGTTTGAATGTCGAAATATTATAGATGGATGTTAAAACAAAATTTAAATAAATAAAAGTATAAAAAGGGAATTTTATTTTCAAATAAAATATTTATTTAGAAACTGAATTTTAAATAGAATTGAACAGTAAAGGTTTATTTTAACAAATAAAACAAGAAGTTGATATTTGTAAGCGACATGTATGAAGAAGTGAAATTATTATTATTCAGAAGATATAGTCTGAATATGAAGATAAATGGGATTTGGGTTTAAAATCTGTAGTGTTAATAGATTTGAATTTTCAAAGTTCAATGGAAATTATAAATTGGATTGAAATTTGAAATTTGATTTATTAAATCAAGTCTAGTATGGATTTGTATCGAATTGTTATTCACGATTAAGGTGAATAAAGTAAGTGGTGTGGAAAATAGAAATTGAAATATAAAAAAGGTTAAAGGAAATATTTACTTTTAAATAAAAATGTTATGTACAACCAAATTAAATAGAATTGAAAAGTAAATGTTGTATTAACAAATAAGATGAGAAATCGATTTTATAAGTGATATAAAAGAGTGAAAAACCATTATTTTTGGAGTATTTGAGTAAGTTATAATTTGAACGTGGGAATGCGATTTGAAAACCGACATTTGAAATGGATTAGAGTTTTCCTGTTCCAAGAGAAATATAAAGAAGTTTTTATGAAATAATTCAATAGCAGTTAAATAGAATTTAAAACTTGAAATGTCAAGTATGAATTTAGATTGACTAGTTAAGTCAAGAATGAACTTGTGTTAAGAAATATTATTCACGGTTCCGATGGATAAAAGGTAAAAGCAAATTTTTTGAAAATGGGAATCGTTAGAAGTAAATTAAAAGGGGTTTTAATTTATAAATGTTAATGGAATTTAAGTCGAACTAAACATAGATTGTATTAAGAAAATTCATATAAGATCTTTATTATAATAGTAGGGAATCTACAAATGATATTTATATACGTATATTTTAGATATAGAATGCAATTTATTGAAACAAAGTTGAAACGAATAAACCTATAAAGATGTGTATGAATGTTATTTATATAAACCCTGGTCTTTACAGAGGTTAAACCAAAATTGGTTTGATTAATGAAAATGATATAGTTTTAAATAAAACTTTGTTTCAGTTCAGAAATATAAAGACGTATAGCAAATATTTGAAAATTGTATCTTCGATAATGGTGATAGTAAATGGGTTGCAAATCATTAAGTACAATATTTGAAATGGTTAGAAGTTGAGATAAGTATCTCGTTTGAAGTGATAATGAATAACTGGAATTTTTATTCGTTAGAAGTTTAGAAATGGAGTTAAGGAAATTAGAAACTGACTGAAGATTGGCGAGTCGAATAATTTTCCAAGTGTCAATCTGATGTTGGTTTCGGCCTTCGGGATTGATACTTAGGGAGTTATTCTCTTTCTAGATTACGATTAGGGACTAATGACCGAAATAAGAAATATGTTCTTAAAAGTAGATAAGGTTTTGAATATTCTTATATATTAATATAAGAAGCATAAATGAGTATTCCAATTATTGGAAAAGCAGAGAAGTTTTTAATTAAGGAATGGTTAATCAATAAAAGGCTAAAATGATGGAGAATATGGAATCAGTGAATTAAATTTTCTTTTATGGATGAATAGTTGTTTTATTTGATAGCTAAATAACTGACTATCAAATATTGCCTATACACTTGTTAGTACGGAAAGACCGGGATCGAATTTATATTCGAAAACCATTCCGAATCAACAAATACGAAAATGTAGAAATACGGATTGAAGATGGAGCAGTGAAGACCGTGGATCTTCATAAGTGAAAGGACTACTCGTCGAATTCTATGGAGTCGCGCTCGGAGATATTTTGATGGTGATCCTATCGTGGTTGAAAACGACGGATTGCAAGGGCTACTCACTACTGATCCATAGGATACTCCTAGGATGTAGTAGGAGAGTGCATTCGGTTTGTCCAGTCCCAGGAAAACTTGTATGGATGAAATGTCTGACAGAGTATTTCCCAAAGGGTCACGTACATTGATTTTTACAAACGTATTTCTGTTGATGGCGGAGAATGGCCGTTCTCTTAGCTTGAATACTAGAATATTTTGTGGACGTCAATTAATGATATCTAACGGATCTGACGATGTGGCATTCAAAGTGAATGGTGGCCAGATGATCTAGAAATATGATTATAATCTCAAGTCTCACAACCGGGAAATGACAAAAATCGAACAAGCAGCATGGCTATGTGGGTCACCCCCATTAGGGTGTATTGTCATCATCTAGAGAATATCCATATTTGTTACTTCTTTTCACTTTATTATCTCCTAGGAACGGTTATGTTGCTAGCAACCGTAGGTGACAATATATTAGATACGCTCAAGAGAAATGAATGGTCGGTCATGTATGGGCCGGGTTGCAAGATGTTCTTGTTGAACCTAGTGTATTCCCCTCTAGAGATACACTATCGGAAGGCGGTTACATACCTTGTCATAGTTGGACATCCAATCTCCAATAAGCGCCCGCGGTTTTGATTGTATACTATTTATGTGGAGCATGAGATGCAAGCGTTCTGCTAGATTCTATTTATTTGTATTTAGACACTATTATAATATCACAACAATATATTGATTTCAAAAACGATTTGGATTATCTTAAGGTTAAAACCGTCCGTGCTTATGTGTGGATTGGTCTTACGCTTATCTTTTTCTTTCGAAATGATTTTTAACTTTAAAATAAGGTTGGATGCTACCAATAATTTAGTGAGTTTTTCTCACGCTGGTTCACTAGACTGACGTGTGGCGTTTGTAATGCTCGGGTCAGACCAAGTTGGGTTTGACCGAGTTTACAAACTCAGGGTAAGATAATACAAATTCCAGGAGACGAGCTGGAGGAGACCAGACGTATGATATAGATATTATTCCTCTGTTAGTTGTAAATAAAGACATACTGTTAAAACCGTCATGATGAAGTGAATGTTCGCTGTACTCTAATAAATTGTAAGTATTATTCCAAGTTTTCAATAAAGATTTATTTATGTATTATATTTTATTCCGCTACGATGTGAGACTCAGATATTGTGGTTAGTTGTTCTTCATCTTTTTCTTCTATTCAAATATTTCTTTCTTTCTTATCTCACCCTATAACTTCTTTCTTTAACATTCTGGATTTCGGTACTCGAGTTTGGACACGAGATATGTTTGTGTCAAAAATTCGAGCATCGAATTTGTGGTTCGTTACAGTGGTATCAGAGCAATGGTTATGGAATAACCTTGGCTCTGTGGTATAACTCGATAGAGATGGGGTTAGTAATACCCTAGATTGAGTTGAGTGTATATATATATATAAGAGAGCGTATTGTATATTTTATAAAAATGTTTTGTATTGTGTCACTTGATCGGTTCAGTTTTGAACTGGGAACTGATACAATATTGTTTTATAAAGCGGGTAAATAAAATAATTTTACCCAAATTTATTTTTGTATATAAAAGAAATATTTTTCTTAAATATTATTGGTATTTGATTGTTGAATATAATTCAAATGGGATTATGGAATTGAAATGGTTTAATATAACTAAAAGATGACGTAAATGATGGTTCAAATGAAAATCAGAATCCGAAATATAAAATGGAAAGCTAAGGAAAACAAATTCCAATATAACAAACTGTATGGATTGAAACTTGATTGAAAAGAAAGTTAGACATATTTGGATTGAAATTGAAAACCATATTAAACTAAAATGAACTATTAAATCAATATCGGTTGAAAATTCTTGAATTTAAGTTGAAATACAAATAAATTGGATGTTGATAACCTAAATAGAACTCGACACATACAATTTGAATGTATCGAGTGAAATAAGATGTGAATTGCAATAAATCCAAGTCGAGTAAGGATAATTGAATATGACTTAAAATATTATTCAGTGAGTTGGGCTAGGGAATTGAGTCTTGAAATGGAACTGAATACTTGTATAATAAATAATGAATATAAAGTCAAATTATATAAACTTGAGTTGAATGAAACTGAATGAAGAATAAATCAAATTAAGTTTGATTGAGATTGAAATTTGAACTCAAAATTTTTATGGACTCGTAAATTAAAATTGAGTTGAACTGAACTTAGAACTCAGGTATAAATTGGACTTGTAAATTAGAACTTGGATTACAAATAAAACATTGGCTTGTTCATAGGCAACTTATATGTATTTGAACCTGTTGTCTTACACTATAACGAGTTAAGCTAGAAAACCAATTAATGAATAAATTGGTGAATTGAAAGTAAGAAGTTAAATTGATTGTGATCGAATAGGAATGGATATGTATGTGATTATACAGGTTTAGTGGATGGAAGCAAGTATGGAGAATAAATATGAGTTGCCCGACAAAAAGGTGCATGTTTAATTCAATATGGGATTTTATGAGCCTATTTGGCAAGCCTCTTGTCTTTTTTATTTTCTTTTTGATTGGGGAAGGCCCAGAGAGGCATTTTGTAGTTGTACCGATCAGCCTGTACAAAGGAGGTGCTGGCGAAATTTTTCGAAAATTTAGGGAGTTAGAAATTTTTTCAATAGATTTGAAAATTTTTGTTAACGAAAAGTTAATCGAAGTTAAGGATTTTTTAGTAGAATTGGAAACTATTAAGTTGGTTGGGTAGGGTATTGAGGTTAGTGATGAGTTACATGAGTGGATTGGGAGAAGTGAATAAGGTATAGCTACATTTCCTACTTAGTAATTTCGAGGACGAAATTCTTTTAAGGGGGAAGGAATGTAACGTCCCGCATTTCTAACGATTATGTTTGAATATTAAATTTTAGTTTAAATATTGGTTTTGGTAATGTAAATGGAATTATTTATTTATTTAATGAATCTAAACATGTGTGTGTGTATATATTAATTTAAAACAAGCTCGTAATGGCGTGGCAGTTCGTAATTTTTAGTTTGAACTTCAATTGAGTGTACAGAATCCGTTATCATTCGGAATTCACCGAAACAAGAAACATTTGAATCTGTTGAAATATAATTTTGTAACAAAAGAGAAAAATCAGAATTTCGTATTATATATTGAGAGTTATGGCTAGATCAAATTTTCAAATAGTCGCCATGAAATCGTTTATAAATCGTAACGATTTATTTAATAAAATAAATCAATTTTTTATAAATTTAATATTAGTTTAACTTGAAAAGGTAATATCAAGTTTAGATTTCAAGTTAAATTATTTTGGACATTATATGAATTCAGTTTATGTGGATTTATATGACAATAATAATAATTTATTTGTTAATTTTAAGTTGATTTTTATTAAATCGAATCTAATTCTAAGCCATCAAATTATTTAGTATCTTCTTTATGTGGTGGAATTGGACTACGAAACACGTTCTAGTGTGTTCAAAATAGTGCTAGAACCCTAGAAATATCATTTTTTGCATTCAGATAGGAGTTTGATAACACGTGATATTTTAAATGGGGGTGAAACCACACCAGTTCAATCGGAAATAGAAATAAAAATAAATCAAATAAACAATATAAGAGACGACCTATATCTCATAAACACAGACTACTCTGGAAAAAAATATGTCATCTCTTTTCATTCCCAGTACTTTCGCCTCGTTACTTCACATCAAGATAATTCCTTCTCCCTGAACCTTCAATGGAAAGCTGCAACCTTATTCTACCCTATACCCTGTTGAGTCGACGTTGTTTCTGTCTTCCCCTGTTCGTTACTATAAATTGAGCACTGCTTTAGATCGATTCTGCATTCCTGAACTAACAAACCAATTCAAAACCAGAAAAGCATCGAAGCCTTTTCTACTTTGTCCTATTTTTTCCAGTAAAGTCCGAAATCATCCACTGTAAGAAATAAATCAAATTCGATCCTTTTCCATTTCTTTTATTCCCTTTTCTTCAATCGTGAAACCATTTCCTTCGATCCAAACAAACAAAAACAGGAATTGAAATCAAACCCAGAGAAACCGCGATCTAAAATCAGTCGAAGGCCACAAAAGTTCTCTGGAGAGTCGTTCATCCTATCGCGATTAAAACTTGACGTCGATTGGGGTTGAATTAAATGGTGCGACGACAGTTCAAATCGATTCCTTCGTGGTCACTAGTGAGACACAGTGAAGGCCGACTAACAGGATTCTAGAATGCGAACTAGGGAATTTGGATGCGCGTTGTTAATCTGATAAGGGTGCGAAGTTGTTGATAAACTGGGTTAAAGCAGTGATGCGATAGTATGGAATTAAGATCCGGGGATGGTGCGAACCTGACAGGGAACATGAGTCTGAGATTTTGGATACTTGCATTTGTCTGATGTAGATGGCAACAGTAAGAAGTTGGAGAAGGTTGAACGCTGATAAGTTAAGGCATTTCAGTGGTGTGGAGATCAACCTAGGTGGTGGAGTAGTAGCATGACAATAATTGTAGGATGTTAGTAAGATGTTCGGTGAAATGTTGGAGTGGGAAGCTGCATCTTTTGGGGCTGTTTCATTTTAGTTGTTCGGTGATTTAGAGGATATTCTTCGGAGTTGATCGAGTTGGCAAAATCGATAACGTATACGTTTTTCCGAGTATTTAAATTACATAGAAAAAATTAATTTATTCGATAGTAGTTAATAAATGTTAACATAGCGTAATCGATAAATTAAAATAAATAATCGTAGGTGAATAATCCATTCAAGTCGACTCATAGCTGTGTGATATGGAATTTTAAACAGAATATTCAGCAAAGGAAAATCGAGGCGATTTAAACTCACTCAGTTAATTATTGGGAACTATTTTTAATAGTTCAAATTTATTTTATTGCTTGTTGCCTGCTAAATTGATTGATAAAAAGTTATAATATTATCAATTAATAATAATATTGGTGATTGGTGATTGGATATCCCCGTAGTATCATTAGCGGATGCCCGCAGTACCATTAGCGGATGATTTCCCTATGTGCCCCGCAATATATATATTGGATGACCTTCTATACCGTGATATCCTGCCTCGAAGTAAGATGGGTATTATTATTGTTGACAAACATCTATGGATGAAGGAAAAGCAGGTTGGCGGGATCCAACTGGTTTCCTCAACATTTATTTGTTTATTTTCACATATATGCTATAATTGATAACCTGTGATAGTACATGACATGTTCGGATGGGTATTAACGAGTGGACTTTGATTCTGATATGTTTGAATGTCGAAATATTAAAGATGGATGTTAAAACAAAATTTAAATATATAAAAGTATAAAAAGAGAATTTTATTTTCAAATAAAATATTTATTTAGAAACTGAATTATAAATAGAATTGAACAGTAAAGGTTTATTTTAACAAATAAAACAAGAAGTTGATTTTTGTAAGCGACATGTACGAAGAAGCGAAATTATTATTATTCAGAAGATATAATCTGAATATGAAGATAAATGGAAATAGGGTTTAAAATCTGTAGTGTTAATAGATTTGAATTTTCGAAGTTCAATGGAAATTATAAATTGGATTGAAAAGGGATTGAAATTTGAAATTTGATTTATGAAATCAACTCTAGTACGAATTTGTATTGTTATTCATGATTAAGGTGAATAAAGTGAATAAAGTAAGTGGTGTGGAAAATAGAAATTGAAATGTAAAAAGAGCTTAAAGGAAATATTTATTTTTGAATAAAAATGTTATGTAGAACCAAATTAAATAGAATTGAAAAGTAAATGTTGTATTAACAAATAAGATGAGAAATCGATTTTATAAGTGACATTTATAAAAGAGTGAAAAACCATTATTTTTGGAATATTTGAGTAAGTTATAATTTGAGCATGGAAATGCGATTTGAAACCGACATTTGAAATGGATTAGAGTTTTCCTATTCCGAGGGAAATATAAAGAAGATTTTATGAAATAACTCAATAGCAGTTAAATAGAATTTAAAACTTGAAATGTCAAGTATGAATTTAGATTGACTAGTTAAGTCAAGAATGAACTTATGTTAAGAAATATTATTCACGGTTCGGATGGATAAAATGTAAAACAACTTTTAAAATGGGAATCGTAAGAAGTAAATTAAAAGGGGTTTTAATTTATAAATATTAATGGAATTTAAATCGAAATAAACATAGATTGTGTAAAGACCCGTAACTTCCCCGTGAAGGAAAGAGTGGATGCTTTGAGGACAAGACAGACCAGAACGCAAACAGAAGAACATTTCATTGTTTATTACAACAATTCCATCAGAATACAAGAATATGCAGAGTATGAATCAATATTACACATCATAAAATATCACAGATTACAATACATTACATAGCAGCAGAAAATAATACAGAGCACAACTGAAGGAGATATATGGATACAGAGCTTTCCGGATATCATTCCAGCTGTAAATCAGGATCCTGTGAATATAAATCTGCAAAACCAAAACTACTAGCTGGACGAGTCAAAATAAGGGCACCCAGAGTTTAGGTTAAAACAATAAACTCCAGGTCAGTCATGTGACTGGTGTGAGAACTAAAACAGTTATTAATCTTTATTTTAAATCAGATATATCAAGGGACCACGCCGTATTACACGGAATGGGTTTCCTCCCAAGAATACCAGTGCATATAACAAAACAGCGCAATGCTTTTTGAAAAAATGAAGCTATTATAAGACCCAAGTCCCATCACACAATGCAACACAAGCCAGAGGATAGGGTTTTCTCTTATAATAGCCAAACATGCTTGGTACATTAAAAACAAATCATTTGATACTATTATAAGTGTATAGTGTCAAAACAATTTCAATCATAAATATCAATCATAGACGGCATGGGTACCATATATCATGTTGCCATACTAGGCTCTAAAATCAAAACCGCACTGTCACGTATTTGGAAATTGGATTTCCATCTGTAAACCGAGGCCAGGGATCGTCCTCTACCGATTCGAGACAATCTAGTCTACCATGTCTCAGGATCAGAGCTCGAGTGACCCTTGGATCGTCAGGGCCGGTCCACCGATGTGGATTAAAATGCCTGAACATTGTGTTCCCCGCCCTTTGGGGCGAAAATGAGTCCTATGACTCCATCGGCTCCACATAGTCACCGATATATCCGAGGCGCCTTGCAACAACAACAACCACACAGGTGAAAATAATATAAATGTCAGGGCTGGTAGGTCACTGACACCACACTAGCTGGAAGGAAACGCATGCCCTCCCTGAGGTCCTCTCCTGTTTCTGGTTCACAACCGGGGTGTGAGGCTCGCGAATCAACGCTACACAAAGCTATGCCACACAGACCGTGCTTTGATCATCAACCACAAGACTTTGCTTTTCAACAGAAGCCTTGATCATTTGCCACTTAGGCATGCCACACAGGCAATTCACTCCATGCGTTTGATATCCATCAATATATAACCTCTGAGCTCGTACGTCTCAGAGAAGTGCGTTAAGCAAGAGAATAAATTCTCCACCGTCTTCATCCTCAACACCACGTCGAATCAGTTATTCAGAATAGGATAAACCCGGTCTTTCTGAATAACTCGCATATATAATAAACAAGTGTTACACAAACACAACATACGCCTCATTCCAATTCAGAATATTCTTTTATTCAAATATTCTTACACTTTCGGAAAGGTTCATCAAAGATAAATTTCTTTAAATTTATTCTTTAATCTTCTTTTGAATATCAATTCAAATTAGTCGGGATTAGAGAACCGCACCGAAGTAATCATTTATTTTATTTCCCAATCCCAACCTATTCATCCCATGAAGTAAAACTGGTCATACTTCATATCTAACACCACGGTGTTATCGGTAAATTTAATTACCATTTCACGTTCAAATCTAATTAAAGATTTAACTATCGCCTGGAGCAAAACTGGTTATACCCCATTCTCGATCACTTCAATCTAATTAAATATTCATTAAAACTACACTTAGTTTTAATCTTACCAAAAATCAATATCCTTTCTTTAACTGGGTTAAAGAACCAATGTCATCTAAAACACGGCTCACGACAAACCCAAAATCACATTCCATTAATTATCGGGTTAAAGAACAAGTGTTATTTAAAACACCATTCACGATAAACCCAAAAATCAATTCCAATTCAATTCCAGTTAAATACCATTTAATTGGTACACTTCATTAAATCTAAATAAAAAGATTTAATCTTTTTCTCAACTGGGTTTAAGAACAGTGTTAATGAAGACACCATTCACGACAAACCCAATCACATTTGATATTAAATACAAGGCTCTGAATAGAAAATATACCGGCTTATATTCAATATCAAATTCTACGACCAACAAATATCGTATTGGAAATAACAATATTAATATATCTTTCAAATTCCCATAACAATATCAGTATCATCACGAAATCCAACATCGAAATATTCCAAAGACAATTTCGATTCAAATCCATTCCAATTCAATTATTGGAAATTCTGGTTACTTTTAAAACCATTTCAAATCCAATTTATTTATTTTAAAAATAAATGGATTTTAATTCTTGTTCAAAACCAGTTCATTTCGATAAAAATCTATTTTTATCTTCTCAAATTTGGAATTTTTCATCCCAATTCTTCACAAATCATTTCTTATGATTTTACACAAATTATTACTATTTTTAATAATTTTATCAAGGCCCGTACAGTCAAATTCCATCAACGGCCATCGAACTGCACTTACAGCGACCTTTTCCAAATTTGATTTGGACATAATTACAAATCCAACCATTAGATTTCAAATCTCTAATGTTCGTTAGAAAGCTCTTTTCGATACGAACCCAAGGTTCCGGTTTTAGGAGAATCCGACGGTCAGATCTCCCGTAATACCCATTCGAAGTCAATGGCCGAAATTCGTGAACTGCCGCGGCGCGGCTCATTCTATCCAGGCCATTATATATATATATATAATATATATAATATATATATTATACATATTTCATTGATTTCCTTTCAAAACGTATTGTGGAAATCGTTTTAAATTCATTTTCAAAACGATTTCAACTTCATATTCAATTTCTAATCAAAATTGAATATTCCATATCATTAATCTATAAATGATAATATTTTCAAAATGTTATATTTAGAAATCACTTCCTTTTCTATATTCATTATAAAAATTAATAAAATCAATATAAATATCGTTCACGTCAAAATGGTGTAAATCTAATCAACACGGCTTTTATTCAGCACATGAATATTTATTTTATTCAACACATGAGTATTTTCTATTCAACACATGAATTTTTATATTTCTATCCAACACATGAATATTTATTTTTCTATTCAACATATGAATATATATTGCTATTCAACACATGAATTTATATTTCTATTCAACACATGAATATTTATTCTATTCAACACATAAATTTATATTTTTCTAATCAACACATGAATATATATATATATTTCTATTCAACACATGAATTATATTCTATTCAACACATGAATTTATATTTCTTATTTTCCAAATTGAAATGGGGCCCAATCAATTACCATAAAACGTTAATTATATGGATTCCCTACAACACATGTATATAACAGCAACGATAAATCATCAACCATCATCCAGAGTGCACCACACAACTGCATAAGCATTAAATATAAATAATTAACGCTTACACAGTCTGTCAACCCATCAATTAACATACGACTAAACAATCGAGATTAGTGTACATCAAATATCATCCCAATACCCGTGTGGGGTTTCTAGTTGTGATGACCCCATATCCCGTACTGACGGTGACAAGAGTTATCTTTGGAATATAACACAGAAACAGATAATAGCAGAACAGAATTAAATAAATATGCCAGATAATGAACAAATAATACACTGGATAAACATAATCATCAGAGTTACACAGTACACAGGAACATACTTAGTACAAATACAGTTCAGCTATACATAAATGTCTACAGCGGAAATAAACATAATATGTACAATAGGAGCTGAACAGCATAAAAGAGATAAATAATAGAATCCATCTTCAGCTCCAGCTATCCAGAAAGAGCCAGCAAAAACCTGAATACAAGGATGCCCATGTAGAAAAAGGGGCACCCGAGTTTGAAAGTGAAACAAACTACGAGTCAGTCATGGGACTAGTATGAGAAATCTACTCAACACATTTAAAATATGGCTAATCACAGGACCACGCCACTTTCGTGGAACGGGTTTACTCCATTGGATTGCCAGTGCTTTAAAACAAACAATTCTTTTAAACATCGCAATGCTTTTTATAAAAATGAAGCCATTATAAGACTCAGTTCCCATCACACAATGCAACGCAAACCGGAGGATAGAGTTTTTACCTTATAATGGCCAAAATATGCTTGATACGAATAAAACAAAAGCATTTGATATTATTACTAGTGTTTATATGTTTCAAAAACAATTTCTAATCATAAGTATCAATCATTGATGGCATTAATGCCCCATACCACTATGCCGCCATATATAGGTATACAATCAAAACCGCACAATCACGTATTTGGAAATTGGATTTCCGTCATGAACCGAGGCAAGGGATCGTCCTCACCGAATTCGAGACACTCTAGCCCGCCCCTCAGGAACAGCCGCAACTGCCCCTTGGATCGTCAGGGCCGGTCCACCGATGTGGATTATTATGCCTGAACACTGCGTTTTCCCGCCCTATGGGGCGTAAATGAGCCAACGAATGGCTCCTCCGGCTTCACATAGTCACCGGTATATCCGAGGCGCCTCGCAACAGCAACAACCACATAGGTGAAAATAATATAAATGTCGGCCAGTTTAAGCACCGACACCACCTCTAGCTAGAAAGAAACGCAGGCCCTCCCTGATGTCCTCTCCCGTTTCTGGTTCGTACCGGGGTGTGAGGCTCACGAATTCACGTTATACACAAATCTACGCCACACAGGCGGTGCTTTGATCATCAATCACAAGACTTTGCTTTTCAACAGAAGCCCTAATCACTGCATCTTAGCATGTCACACAGGCGATTCATACCATGTAACTGATGGTTATCAATCACATAGAATAAATTCCAATGTCAGACACACAATCCATTTACAAGTCCGTTCTGGGTCGGAACGAAACCGGAGGCACTATATACCTCGCAAACCCTTCAATCTCCACGTACGTCTGGATGGTCACCACTTATTATCCATATTTCGGGATGCCTCCCAATCAGGACATCAGTTACCATCCGAACGAGGTGAAGATCTCCGGTCTTCGACCACCGTCTTCATCTTCGATTTCTTATCGTCGATTCAGTTATTCAGAATGGGATAAACCCGGTCTTTCTGAGAAACTCACGTATATAATAAACAAGTGCAACACAAACACACATACGCATCATTTCAATTCATTAGTCGCTAACCGTAAATCAGTAAGAGAACGATTTCCCAAATATTAACCCCGAAAGCCGAAACCAACATCAGATCAACACCCAGGAAACCATTCGATTTAGCCAACCTTCAGTTAGTTTCTAAATTTCACATCCATATCGTTTATACTATTTTATAACGATTTATCTCTATTTTTATTTATTTTAAAATAGCCAATTTATTCAGAACGACGCTTTGGGCCATAACGCGGTCGTGGCGCTGTTTTTCTTCAGATTTGATTTACACATATCTGGAAATCTAACCGTTGGATCTTCACAAAATTTGCATCATCAGAAAGATCTTTTCAAAACGAATCCAACGGTTCCAGTTTCGGGAAAATCCGATGGTCGGATCTCCCGGTATAATCGTTTGAAGTTTCGATTTCAAAATACGAACTACAGCGTCGTTATTCGATTTAATATAATTATTTATATATATATATATATAATCGATTCTGGCGCAGTTTTTCTTCAGATTTGAATTAAACATTCCAAACAATCCAACCATTGGATCTTTATAAAATTGGTGTCGTTGGAAAGATATTTCCAAAGCGAACCCAACGGTTGCGATTTCGGGAAAATCCGATGGTCGGATCTCCCGCACTAATCGTTTGAAATCACGGTTTCAAAATACGAACTGCAGCTTCGTTATTCGATATATTTCAATTCTATTTATATATATATATATATATATCGATTCTTCGATTTCAAAACTATATTCTTTTCATACATTTGATAAAAATGATATTTTTATCCAACATACATTCACTTCGATACTTCACTATTTTTAACAATTCATATATATAGTAAAAATGTGATTTTTATTGTTAAATGATTCATTTCAAAACCCAACTATTTTATATAGTTAATATAGGTGATAAAAATAGGATTTTTAAGATAAAACAACTTATTTCAAAACAAGATTATTTTATATAGTTCATAATGATGATAAAAATAGGATTTTTATTATAAAACAATTTCTTTCAAAATATGAATACCATTCAACACATGAATTTCAATTCAACGAATGAATTTCGATTCAACACATGAAGATTTTCTATAGTTTATATATATAGATAAAAAGGTGGTTTTTATATTTAAAACACGAATACCATTCAACACATGAATTTCTATTCAACGAATGAATTTCGATTCAACACATGAAGGTTTTCTATAGTTTATATATATAGATAAAAAGGTGGTTTTTATATTTAAAACACGAATACCATTCAACACATGAATTTTCAATTCAACGAATGAATACCGATTCAACACATGAAGGTTTTCTATAGTTTATATATATAGGGTAAAAATGTGATTTTTATTGTTAAAACAATTTATTCAAAACAGGAATACCATTCAACACATGAATTTCAATTCAATGAATGAATATCGATTCAACACATGAAGGTTTTCTATAGTTTGTATATATAGGGTAAAAATGTGATCTTTATTGTTAAAACAATTTATTTAAAACACGAATGCCATTCAACACATGAATATGATTCAACGAATGAATTTTTATTCAACACATGAAGGTTTTCTATTCAACAGACGAATATAGTTTCAACATAGGAAAATAATTCTAACACATGAATATTATTCAAAATTTTGGCAGCATAACGGCAGGGTAGTTAAAACCGGGACCGTCCCTAGTACGGCTCCTCGCTCTACCTTAAAGCCTCGCAGCTTTTAACAATGGGGAATCATGCATCAAGTTCGCACGCAGGCGGCATGTATATTTTTTTCATTTCCACAAACTAATCCTATGTGGTTTCAACCAAATATTTCTCAACCACAAACGGGTATTTTTCAACCACAAACAATATCAATCAACCATTCGCTATCAATCAATTTTCACACCAATCACAACCAATAAATATCGTCCATGGTTTGTGGACGAGGGGAGTATATATATATATATATATATATTTATATATTTATATATTGCATTTCACTTCTATTTCAACACATATATAATTTTTACAACGCATATACAACTTATATATCGAACGTACAACTTATACAACGCTTATACAAGAGGTGTACAATGCTTATATAACTCATACATCGACTATATAATTTATATATCGTCGTTTTCCATATCGTTTATAATTTAGAAATCTCACATTGGGTTCCACTCCACCAAAAATAGCAGAAGGCTCATAAAAATATGCGGTCTCTTCTAGAATGTAGTAGACGTCCACACGAGTCCACTGTCTCTTGTTTCACTGAATTTCGTCAACAAATGAAAAAGATATGATTTTTGTTCAAAAAATAAATTTTGCAACACTTTTAAACCGTTATAATCAGTTCAGAAATTCCAAGCCGTTACCTTCCTTTCTGGTTTGAAACTAGGTCGGCAGATTACGCGAGATCCGTTGCATGGTACGAAGTTTGGGTTGCGCCATGTTGTAGAGGGAGAAGCAGGCTTCCCGGCGCCAGTGGGTTCACCCAGTTCGATGGCGTCCCTGAAGCATGACGGAGCTTCAAATGGCGGATCTTCCCTGGCGCAGAACTCGACAAACACTTGACAATGACGGGCGAATCCTATATGGATTTAAAGAGGATGGAGAGAGCTTCAAAACGTGGGTGGTGGCGCTCGATTTCGTTGAGAGACGGGGGAGAAATCGAAGAGAGAAGGGGTGGAGGCTTTTCCGCGTTGCGCTGTAGAAGGATCGGGGAGAGAGGATTTTCAACCGACCAATCAGTTTTTTTTTATATTTATAAATTTTTAAAAATCCAAAAATACCCCCTTTCACACACGAGCTCCCATCCAAACCCAACGACTGTCGTCCCTAGCGTTTTACCCCCATTCCGAACACAACGGGATATGTTTCGAAGGCCCATTCGACTGTTTGAGTCAATTTTCCTTCAAATTAAAATATAAAACATTCAATATTCGATTTGAACGTACATTTCAATTTGCCAGGGCCACAAATTGACTCGAAAAATTCCAGAAAAATAAATCTAGCTATGTCTTGACGATACGGTCCCAACAAAACTAGTTTCGTCGAATTCTGAGACCGTTTGTAAAATGGCCCATTTCTGGTCGATCCAATTTAACTGTAATTGACCAAAACACGTTTTCCTTGGCCACGCTCACATACTAGCTTCAAAAATTATAACACCTGAAACCTAGCAATAACTTCACATCCCGGATCCAAAAAAATGGTTTCGTCGAATTCCGAGGTCGTTTGCAAAATGACCATTTTCTCGGGCTATATAAATTCCATAGCGACCTTTCTTAAAATACATTTAGCCATAACTTTTGCTTCCCGCTATGAAACTTCGATTTTTTAGATTCGTTAGAAAGGTATTCACTAACAGATTTAAATATTTTTGGTTTCACTCAAATCCGTTTTGTTCTGCACCCGGTACAGTCAGTCGAAGTTTGAATTCAAATTTTGAAACTACCGCGCCATTTCAGGCCTTGTTTATAATTCAAAGTAATTATATTTATTTTCAACTTCGATTCAAACTTACTTTTCATCATTATTATTTAAAATATTTATTTTAAATATTTAAAATCCATTATTTTAGCCAATTTAAAAAAATTTAATTGGTTCAGATTTTCCGGGTCGTTACAATCTCCCCCACTTAAAACTTTTCGTCCCCGAAAAGGAACAATGTCGAAAGTGGTTTGATTAATCAACTCTACATTCAATCCGGCTTCCATTCTCCAACTTTTCAGTTTCTGAGAATTTTCAAATTCTTCAAAAAAATTGGCTAACACCCGGAATTTTCGAAAAATTTCGCCATAACCTCCTTTGTACGGGGAGGGGTTTGGAAATTTATTGGGCCGTATTAGGTACCCAATAAATCCTATAAAGCATACACATATTTATAGTGATATATTCTGGTGTATATAGGGGAGCGTGTATAGATAATAACTCCAGAGAATAAATTCTCGTCACCCTATCCAAGCCTGAGGGAGTGTGTATTTTTAATTGCTCCAGAGGATAAATCCTCGTCACCTCGTCCCGTGTGGGAAATAAATAATCCATGTGCCGTATCTAATGACTAGAGAGACGTGATTATTGTCAACTCCAGACCCGTGTGGGGTTTTTATTAATCTGGCAATTTATCGTTATAATTTTATATGGTCATATCAGTCATCAGTTCAACCTGTAAAATATAGTCATCGCCATATAAGCCTCTCGCTCGTATGGTAAATCTTCCACCTCGTCACACAAGCTCCAAATGCTTATGTGGTATATGATGAAGTATGCCTATCTTCCAGAAGTATGCCATGCAGTGTAGTTCAAAATTAATTGTTACTATCCTATGGCGATGTTTATTATTATACACAGAACAACCAGCACTCCGCATCCAATGGCACTCACAGGAGTTGATATAATAATATTTCGCATCCAACTCATTAAGGTTTACCTATTTGTCGGGCACGCAAATAAAATCTTTACTCAACAGCTATCCAATTACATTTTCAAACATATATAATGCACAAGTATATATTTCTACCAATTTTCTAATCAGTTCAATGTGTGATTTAATCGAATAAATTCTACCATTCATTCTATTATTGATTAAATTAACTATCGTTTCAATAATTTTAATTAATCAAATTTACTATCACACAACACAAACAGCAATCAATTTGTTTTTAACTTTTCAAAATCATACAAATTAATTCATACACTCTTTTTAAATTAAGCAGACTATAGAATTAAAAGTGCACATCCATGGAAAGAAAATAACAACAAAGTAGAGAACTAATTGGTAATGCAAAGTATGGTAAATGTACCTTGCACCGGAGTCAATCAGAGATATCTACTCGACACTTAGGATAGGCTTTCTGAATGCTCTACTCAGTTTCCCAAGTACAATCTCGCGGATCTCCACTCCATTGCACTTTGACTAAGTGAACCTTCTTGTTCCTCAGCTCTTTGGTTTCTTTGCCGATGATCTTTAGCGGCTCTCTTCTCACAGCCAATTCGGGGGTAATTTCAATATCCTGTTGTGCTGCTTCTTCCACGATCAAGTCTGGATCATGAATGTGCTTTCGAAGTTGAGATATGTGAAATACATCATACACTCCAGGCAACCAATCAGGTAATTTAACCCTATAAGCGAGAGTTCCGATCCGTTCCAGAATAGGAAACGGACCAATGAATTTGGGCGCCAACTTCCCGGTTTTACCGAACCTGATAACTCCTCTCATCGGCGATACTTTCAAATATACATAGTCACCATCAGCAAACGATATATCTCTTCTTCTCTTATCGGCATAGCTCTTTTGTCGGCTTTGAGCAGCGAGTAATCGTTTCTTGATAAAATCGACTTTGTCGGCAGCTTCTCGAATCATATCCGGCCCCAACACAAGTCTATTACAGGGTTCGACCCAACAAGCAGGAGATCGGCATGGTCTACCATACAATGCTTCGAATGGCGACATTGTCAGGCTCGCCTGGTTACTGTTATTATATGAGAATTCATCCAAATGCAGATGGTCTTCCCATGATCCACCGAAATCTAGAACACAAGCCCGCAATAGATCTTCTAGTATACGATTCACCCTCTCAGTTTGACCATCTATTTGAGAATGATAGGCAGTGCTTAGGTTCAGCTTTGTTCCCAGCTCTACTTGAAATGCCTCCCAGAATTTGCTAGTAAATATTGTATCTCTATCACTAACTATACTGATCGGCACTCTGTGTAGTCTAACAATTTCCTTGAAGTAAATCTGCGCTAGACTCTGAGCAGTTCTGTTTGATCTGACAGGTATGAAATGGGCGGTCTTCGTGAAGCGATCTACGATCACCCAAATACTGTCATTTCCTTTTCTGGTTCTGGGCAAACCATCTATGAAGTCCATGGAAATATGTTCCCACTTCCAACCTGGAACGTCCAGCGGTTGCAACAATCCAGCCAGTTTCTGTTGGTCGCTTTTGACTAGCTGGCAAGTAAGGCATCGGCTAACATATATTGAAACGTCTCTTTTCATAGCCTTCCACCAGAATGTTCGCTTGAGATCGTTATACATTTTGGCCACACCAGGATGGATACTCAGCTTGAATTTGTGACACTCGTCTGACACTTCCCTTTTTAGCTCGGGGATGCCAGGAACACAAATCCTTCCTTTCAATCTCAGGATTCCATCGTTATCAATTTGAAAACACGAGGGTTCGCCTTTCTGAATCCTTTTTTATCATATCCTTAATAAAGTTATCCTCCTTCTGAAGAATAGATATTTTGTCAATCAGGGAAGTCGTAATAACAAAGCTGGCGATCATTACATTCTTTCGGCTTAACGCATCGGCCACGACATTAGCTTTCCCTGGGGTGTATAGAATCTCAAAATCGTATGCTACAAGGAATTCCAGCCAACGTTGTTGCCTCAGATTCAGGTCTTTCTGGGTGAACAGATACTTTAACGACTGATGGTCTGTATACAATTCGAATTTCTCACCCAGAAGATAGTGTCTCGAGATTTTCAAAGAGAATACGATAGCCAACAACTCAAGATCATGAGTTACATAGTTTTTCTCGTGCGGCTTCAGCTGACGGCTAGCATAGGCAATCACTTGACCTCTTTGCATTAACACTGCGCCAAGGCCTTCTCTAGAAGCATCTGTCCAGACTTTCAAATCCGGATTGACGTCGATAATGGTTAACACTGGAGCAGTTGTTAATCTTAACTTTAGCTCCTCAAAAGCCTCCTCACATTCTGGAGTCCATTTGAATTTAGTGTGCTTCTTTGTAAGCTTCGTCAAGTGACCAGATATCTTCGAAAAGTTTTTAACGAACTTCCGGTAATAACTAGCCAATCCGAGAAAACTGCAGACTTCGGTAGGGGTACTAGGCTGTTTCCAATTCTGAATAGCTGTGATTTTACTTGGATCCACAGCAATTCCTTCTTTCGATACGACGTGGCCTAGAAATTTCACTTCATCTTGCCAGAATATACGTTTGGATAGTTTGGCTTTTAATACATTCCTTTTGAGGATTTCCAGAACCTGTTCCAAATGCTTTTCATGTTCGGCCTTTGATTTAGAGAAGATTAGAATATCGTCAATAAAAACCAGAACAAACTTATTCAGGACTCCTCTGAACACTCTATTCATCAAATCGACGAAGTATGCTGGAGCGTTACATAAGCCGAATGGCATTACTAACCACTCATAGAATAAGTTTGGACCTCTGAATGCTGTCATAGAAACACACTCTTCGGCAATTCGAAGTTGATGGAAGCCTGTAGCTAGGTCCATCCTTGAGAATACTTGTGCTCCATTCAGACAATCCAATAAATCATCGATTCACGGCAATGGATATTTGTTCTTTATTGTCTGCTTGTTCAAATCACGATAATCCACACATAGCCGTAGAGTACCGTCAGATTTTGGGACAAACACCACTGTTGCACCCCAATCAGAGAAACTAGGCCTGATCAGACCCTTCCATACGAGATGTCGTGTTTGATTGTCTAATTCCTCTTTCTCTTTCAAGGACATTCTTCGAATAGCGTGAACTACCGGCCTTGCATTCAGAATCAAAGCAATTTTGAAATCAATTTCTCTTTGCGGAGGTAAGCGAACAACTTCTTCGAACACATCCGCATAGTTCTTGACGACAGGAATGTCTTTGATGAGGTCAGGAATATTCTCCGTGACTTCAGGGATATTTTCTATTTGAACAGGAGAAACATCCAAAGCTGCCCAGAAGTCTTTTCTATTAGCATTCTGACCTTCACAGGGAATGGTTATATAATCACGTGATTTAATCTTCGCCTTAACGACTCTGTCGGCGCATTTAACCTCTGCCTCATACTTGGTTAACCAATCCAATCCCAAAATAAGATCGAATTCAGTAAAATTCATGATGATAGAGATGGTAGGGAACTTATAACAGGAGAAAGAGACAGGCACCGCGCAAATCCAACTAAGATCGAGAGAACCCCCAACCGGATTTTGGACAGTGATGGGTTCTTTGAGCTTCCTTAATTTCAAGTCCAACTTCTTGACCGCATTTTTGGCAATAAAGCTTCTTGACGCGCCTGTGTCAAATAATACTTTGACGGGAATGTTTTTGACCGTAAGCGTGCCTTCTAAAACATCAGATCTTCCCTGACCAGCTGAGGGTGCTGAAGTTTCTGCCACTTCATTTACTTGAGCCACATTGGTCTTTTTTAACATCCAGCAGTCTTGCTTTACGTGACTAGCCTGATGACAAAGATTACATTCTCGGGCTGAATGAAACTTGTTCTTGGATTTAGATTCATCCTTTCTTCGTTCGTTCAAAGACTTGCAATTTATCGCCAAATGTCCCTGCCTATTGCAGCTTGAGCATGTGGCAGTCATTATTGGTTCTTTCTCAGATCTAGTCCTCTTCCTCTTGGCTCTGGGCTTCTTACTAGCCCCAGGACTATCAATCATCGACTCTACTTTGTTACTCGAATTGACTACTTCTTCATCGCGCAACATACCTTTCTTATGGAGGTCTTCATACTGATAAGCCATATAAATCATTTCTGAAAAAGGAAGCTTCACATTCTTCATTACACTATTCTGGTATTTTCTTTGCAGGCCATGAAGGAATCTCAGATTCTTCCTCTTTGGATCTTGAATCAGATGCGGGGAAAAGTGAGAGAGCTCATTGAATTTCTTATGATATTCTGGAATGGTCATATCTCCTTGTATCAGATAAGAGAATTCATCACATAATCGCTCAGTCGCTTCAGGAGGAGTAAATCTTTCTAGGAAAATCTCTTTGAATCTGTCCCAGGTGATATCTCCTTCTGGATTATCTTTGATGATTGTTTCCCACCAGATTAAAGCTTCTTCTTTGAGCGCCCAAGATGCCACTAACCTTTTCTGGTCATCTCTCAGCTTGAAACGCTCAAATATTCTTTCTGCAGAGCTCACCCAAGCTTGAGTTTGAATAATAGATTCATTGCCCGAGAATTGTGCTCCACCCAGATTTCGATATCTTTTAAATAGAGCCTCTAGATCTGGTTCTGCATTTCTTCTAATTCTGACACTCATTTTCTAGTACTTCTGCAAACAGCAGATCAAGAGTCAGGTCACAGAAAAGATATTTTAAATCATAGAAACATATACTTCAAATGTAAATGTGTTTATTGGGGTGTATTTCATTCTGCTTTACTCATACTAGGATATTACTGATCCTATCTGTAATGAGTTACTCGTCTTAGAACACTACTGGTTCTATTTCTGACGAGTTCATTCATATGTTATATTCCAGCACTAAGCTTAACTAAAGCTCTGATATCACGTTGTGACGACCCCATATCCCGTACTGACGGTGACAAGGGTCAACTTTGGAATATAACACAGAAACAGATAATAGAAGAACATAATTAAATAAATACGCCAGATAATGAACAAATAATACACTGGATAAACATAATCATCAGAGTTACACAGTACACAGGATCATACTTAGTACAAATACAGTTCAGCTATACATAAATGTCTACAGCGGAAATAAACATAATATGTACAATAGGAGCTGAACAACATAAAAGAGATAAATAATAGAATCCATCTTCAGCTCCAGCTATCCAGAAAGAGCCAGCTAAAACCTGAATACAAGGCTGCCCGTGTAGAAAAAGGGGCACCCGAGTTTGAAAGTGAAACAAACTACGAGTCAGTCGTGGGACTGGTATGAGAAATCTACTCAACACATTTAAAATATGGCTAATCACAGGACCACGCCACTTTCGTGGAACGGGTTTACTCCATTGGATTGCCAGTGCTTTAAAACAAACAATTCTTTTAAACATCGCAATGCTTTTTATAAAAATGAAGCCATTATAAGACTCAGTTCCCATCACACAATGCAACGCAAACCGGAGGATAGAGTTTTTACCTTATAATGGCCAAAATATGCTTGATATGAATCAAACAAAAGCATTTGATATTATTACTAGTGTTTATATGTTTCAAAAACAATTTCTAATCATAAGTATCAATCATGGACGGCATTAAGGCCCCATACCACTATGTCGCCATATATAGGTATACAATCAAAACCGCACAATCACGTATTTGGAAATTGGATTTCCTTCATGAACCGAGGCAAGGGATCGTCCTCACCGAATTCGAGACGCTCTAGCCCGCCCCTCAGGAACAGCCGCAACTGCCCCTTGGATCGTCAGGGTCGGTCCACCGATGTGGATTATTATGCCTGAACACTGCGTTTCCCCGCCCTATGGGGCGTAAATGAGCCAACGAATGGCTCCTTCGGCTTCACATAGTCACCGGTATATCCGAGGTGCCTCGCAACAGCAAAAACCACATAGGTGAAAATAGTACAAATGTCGGCCAGTTTAAGCACCGACACCACCTCTAGCTAGAAAGAAACGCAGGCCCTTCCTGATGTCCTCTCCCGTTTCTGGTTCATACCGGGGTGTGAGGCTCGCGAATTCACGTTATACACAAAGCTACGCCACACAGGCGGTGCTTTGATCATCAATCACAAGACTTTGCTTTTCAACAGAAGCCCTGATCACTACATCATAGCATGTCACACAGGCGATTCACACCATGCAACTGATGGTTATCAATCACATAGAATAAATTCCAATGTCAGACACACAATCCATTTACAAGTCCGTTCTGGGTCGGAACGAAATCGGAGGCACTATATACCTCATAAATCCTTCGATCTCCACGTACGTCTGGACGGTCACCACTTATTATCCATATTTCGGGATGCCTCCCAATCAGGACATCAGTTACCATCCAAACGAGGTGAAGATCTCCGGTCTTCGCCACCGTCTTCATCTTCGATTTCTTATCGTCGATTCAGTTATTCAGAATGGGATAAACCCGGTCTTTCTGAGCAACTCGCGTATATAATAAACAAGTGCAACACAAACACACACACGCATCATTTCAATTCATTAGTCGCTAACCGTAAATCAGTAAGAGAACGATTTCCCAAATATTAACCCCGAAGGCCGAAACCAACATCAGATCAACACCCAGGAAACCATTCGACTTAGCCAACCTTCAGTTAGTTTCTAAATTTCACATCCATATCGTTTATACTATTTTATAACGATTTATCGCTATTTTTATTAATTTTAAAATAGCCAATTTATTCAGAACGACGCTTTGGGCCATAACGCGGCCGTGGCGCTGTTTTTCTTCAGATTTGATTTACACATATCTGAAAATCTAACCGTTGGATCTTCACAAAAATTATATCATCAGAAAGATCTTTTCAAAACGAATCCAACGGTTCTAGTTTCAGGAAAATCCGACGGTCGGATCTCCCGGTATAATCGTTTGAAGTTTCGATTTCAAAATACGAACTACAGCGTCGTTATTCGATTTAATATAATTATATTTATATATATATAAATATAATCGATTCTGGCGCTGTTTTTCTTTAGATTTGAATTAAACATTCCAAACAATCCAACCGTTGGATCTTTATAAAATTGGTGTCATTGGAAAGATATTTCCAAAGCGAACCCAACGGTTGCGATTTCGGGAAAATCCGATGGTCCGATCTCCCGCGCTAATCGTTTGAAATCGCGGTTTCAAAATACGAACTGCAGCTTCGTTATTCGATATATTTCAATTCTATTTATATATATATATATATTCTTCGATTTCAAAACTATATTCTTTTCATACATTTGATAAAAATGATATTTTTATCCAACATACATTCACTTCGATACTTCACTATTTTTAACAATTCATATATATAGTAAAAATGTGATTTTTATTGTAAAACGATTCATTTCAAAACCCGACTATTTTATATAGTTAATATAGGTGATAAAAATAGGATTTTTATTATAAAACAACTTATTTCAAAACAAGATTATTTTATATAGTTCATATTGATGATAAAAATAGGATTTTTATTATAAAACAATTTCTTTCAAAATATGAATACCATTCAACACATGAATTTCAATTCAAGGAATGAATTTCGATTCAACACATGAAGGTTTTCTATAGTTTATATATATAGATAAAAAAGTGATTTTTATATTTAAAACACGAATACCATTCAACAAATGAATTTATATTCAACGAATGAATTTCGATTCAACACATGAAGGTTTTCTATAGTTTATATATATAGATAAAAAGGTGGTTTTTATATTTAAAACACGAATACCATTCAACACATGAATTTTCAATTCAACGAATGAATATCGATTCAACACATGAAGGTTTTCTATAGTTTATATATATAGGGTAAAAATGTGATTTTTATTGTTAAAACAATTTATTCAAAACACGAATACCATTCAACACATGAATTTCAATTCAACGAATGAATATCGATTCAACACATGAAGGTTTTCTATAGTTTGTATATATAGGGTAAAAATGTGATCTTTATTGTTAAAACAATTTATTTAAAACACGAATGCCATTCAACACATGAATATGATTCAACGAATGAATTTTTATTCAACACATGAAGATTTTCTATTCAACAGACGAATATAGTTTCAACACAGGAAAATAATTCTAACACATGAATATTATTCAAAATTTCGGCAGCATAACGGCAGGGTAGTTAAAACCGGGACCGTCCCTAGTACGGCTCCTCGCTCTACGTTAAAGCCTCGCAGCTTTTGACAATGGGGAATCATGCATCTAGTTCGCACGCAGGCGGCATGTATATTTTTCTCATTTCCACAAACTAATCCTATGTGGTTTCAACCAAATATTTCTCAACCACAAACAGGTATTTTTCAACCACAATCAATCAATTTCAACCACAAACAATTTCAATCAACCATTCGCTATCAATCAATTTTCACACCAATCACAACCAATAAATATCGTCCATGGTTTGTGGACGAGGGGCGTATATATATATATATATATATATATATATATACATACATACATACATATACATATATATAGTATTTCACTTCTATTTCAACACATATATAATTTTTACAACGCATAGACAACTTATACATCGAACGTACAACTTACACAACGCTATACAAGAGGTGTACAACGCTTATATAACTCGTACATCGACTATATAATTTATACATCATCGTTTTCCATATCTTTTATAGTTTAGAAATCTCACATTGGGTTCCACTCCACCAAAAATAGCAGAAGGCTTAGAAAAATATGCGGTCTCTTCTAGAATGTAGAAGACGTCCACACGAGTCCACTGTCTCTTGTTTCACTGAATTTCGTCAACAAATGAAAAAGATATGATTTTTATTCAAAAAATCAAAATTTGCAACACTTTTAAACCGTTATAATCGGTTCAGAAATTCCAAGCCGTTACCTTCCTTTCTGGTTCAAAACTAGGTCGGAAGATTACGCGAGATCCGTTGCACGATACGAAGTTTGGGTTGCGCCATGTTGTAGAGGGAGGAGCAGGCTTCCCGGCGCCAGTGGGTTCACCCAGATCGACGGCGTCCCTGAAGCACGATGGAGCTTCAAACGGCGGATCTTCCCTGGCGCAGAACTCGACAAACACTTGACGAGGAGGGCCGAATCCTATATGGATTTAAAGAGGATGGAGAGAGCTTCAAAACGTGGGTGGTGGCGCTCGATTTCGTTGAGAGACGGGGGATAAATCGAAGAGATAAGAGGTGGAGGCTTTTCCGCGTTGCGCTGTAGAAGGATCGGGGAGAGAGGATTTTCAACCGACCAATCAGATTTTTTTTATATTTATAAATTTTTAAAAATCCAAAAATACCCCCTTTCACACACGAGCTCCAATCCAAACCCAACGACTGTCGTCCCTAGCGTTTTACCCCCATTACGAACACAATGGGATATGTTTCGAAGGCCCATTCGACTGTTTGAGTCAGTTTTCCTTCAAATTAAAATATAAAACATTCAATATTCGATTTGAACGTACATTTCAATTTGCCAGGGCCACAAATTGACTCGAAAAATTCCAGAAAAATAAATCTAGCTATGCTTTGACGATACGGTCCCAACAAAACTAGTTTCGTCGAATTCTGAGACCGTTTGTAAAATGGCCCATTTCTGGTCGATCCAATTTAACTGTAACTGACCAAAACACGTTTTCCTTTGCCACGCTCACATACTAGCTTCAAAAATTATGAAACTTGAAACCTAGCAAAAACTTCACTTCCCGGATCCAACAAAAGTGGTTTCGTCGAATTCCGAGGTCGTTTGCAAAGTGGCCATTTTCTCGGGCTATATAAATTCCATAGCGACCTTTCTTAAAATACATTTAGCCATAACTTTTGCTTCCCGCTATGAAACTTCGATTTTTCAGATTCGTTAGAAAGGTATTCACTAACAGATTTAAATATTTTTGGTTTCACTCAAATCCATTTTGTTTTGCACCCGGTAAAGTCAGTCGAAGTTTGAATTCAAATTTTGAAACTACCGCGCCATTTCAGGCCTTGTTTATAATTCAAAGTAATTATATTTATTTTCAACTTCGATTCAAACTTACTTTTCATCATTATTATTTAAAATATTTATTTTAAATATTTAAAATCCACTATTTTAGCCAATTTAAAAAAATTAAATTGGTTCAGATTTTCCAGGTCGTTACACAAATCAACAAACACAGATTTTTATTTGTGCAGTTGGGCGATGTGTAAAATTTATCGTCCCAATCAATATCAGTCAAATCAGTGTATATAAACAAATCGTACGATTTGTTTATTACTATTTATTTTATATACACATTATAAATCATATTTTTAACTATAAAATATCTTCCACTATAAAATATTTTATTTCATTCCACATCACACAATCAAATTTCACCACACAGCAATCAAACAAGTCATCCATGGTCTGTGGACGACGGGTGTCAGGTGCTAATAAGCACCGTCTGCATCCTAGTATATATTTCAACTAGAAATCAAAATAAAAGTGAGGAGTTCTCACCGACTAGCTAAGCCAACACACCGCGACTCTTCATATGTAGGAAATCTTCGCCACTCGCCTTTTATCCTTTTCGTTGTCCGCATCCACTACATATATAAAAATCACAATTTTATTATCTACATTATATAAAAATCATATTTTTATTACCTACATTATACAAAAATCATATTTTTATTATCTACATTATATAAAAATCAAATTTTTATTATCTACATTATATAAAAATCTCATTTTTATATTTTCTGTTATATAAAAATTCTATTTTTAATCTGCTACTCATGTAAAATCGAATCTTTATTCTCACTACTTCCTGACAAAAATAAAGTTCATATTTTTATCTCACTTCATATACTGTAAAGGTTATATTTTTACTTCACTTCTCATATAATAAAATTTTATTTTTATTATGTTACATATATAAAAATTATATTTTTTATTATCTTTATACTATAAAAATTATATTTTTAACTTTTTGCTTATATAAAAATTATATTTTTAACTTACTACTCGAATAAAAATTATATTTTTAGATACATGAATAAATATATATAAAAAATCCAATCTTTTACTAGTAAAAATCTCATCTTCATGTTATACAAAAATCATAACTTCATATTATACAAAAATCTATCTTTATATATGAAATTGATTAATAGAAAAAAAACTAAAAATAAATCGCCATTAAAAAGAAAAATGCTCACTTTTTCCATTTGAACCCGAAGCGCTGGAGGTGGCATCAGCGAACTGGGAGAGGGCAAGTTTGCTGCGGCGTTGATCGAAGGTGGAGGGCTCCCTGCGGTCGGCGCTAGGCCGAGGAGGTGGTGGACTCGCGGCGGCTGGGGGTGGGCAACGCGGTGGGTGGCGCATTCGATTTGGGCTCGAATCGAGGTTAGGGGAAAGGAGGAGGAAGGGGGTCTGGGCGGAGGTGATGCAGCGAGGTGGAGGGGGAGCTTTCGGTGGTAGCGCGCCACCGGGAGCGGCAGTGACAACACGAGATCGATGTCACCCCTTTTTTCTTTTTAGTTTTTTAATTTGGAAAAATCGAATGGGGGGGGGGTTGACTAAAAGGGAAAGAGAATATAATATAAATTATTTATTTAATTAATTCCATAAAGTACCCTTTTTATTTCGAACTCTAAATCAAACCCACCGCCTGTTGTACATAGCTAATTACCCCCACTCCGAACACAATGGGATATGTATCGTAAGCTGATTCAGTCGTTTCGACTAGTTTTCATCAAAATCAAAATATAAATATATATATTGAATTTGAACACACATTTCAATTTACGGGGCCACATACGGACCCCAAAAATTCCCGAAAAATATTTTCTAACTTTGTATTGACGATACGGTCATAACAAAAATAATTTCGTCAAATTCTGAGACCGTTTGAAAAATGGCCATTTTCCGGTCGATCAAAATTGACTAATACTATCAAAATACGTTTTCTTTCGCTACGCTCACATATTGATTCAAAAAATTATGAATTTTGTAATCTAGCAATAATCCTACATCCCGGATCCAACAAAAGTGGTTTCGTCAAAAACCGAGGTCGGTTGCAAAATTTCCATTTTTAAGGGCCAGAATTTCATAACGACTATTCTGAATTTTCAACTGGACATAACTTTTTATTCCCGCTATGAAATTTCAATTTTTCGGATTTGTTGGAAAGATATTCTCAATTAGATTCTAATATTTTTGGTTTCGCTAAAATCCTGTTTATTTTGAATCCTGTACAGTCATTTGAAATTTGAAATCGAATTTTCAAACTACCCACCATTTTCAATTCCTTTTATAATTAAAATAAATATTTATATTCTAAAGATGATCTATATAAATATATACGTTCTAATTCTATTCAAAATAAATTTCTCGTCGTTATTATTTAAAATAAATCATTAAATTTTCAAAATTCGCTAAAATTGCCAAAATAAAAAATTTAAATTGGCTTAGAATTTCCGAGTTATTACAGATTGTATTAAGAAAATTTATATAAGATATTTATTATAATAGTAAGGAATCTACAAATGATATTTATATATGTATATTTTAGATATAGAATGCAATTTATTGAAATAAAGTTAAGATGAATAAACCTATAAAGATGTGTATGAAGATTATTTATATAAACCCTAGTTTTTACAAAGGTTAGACCAAACTTGATTTGATTAATGAAAATGATATCGTTTTAAATAAAAATTTGTTTCAGTTTAGAAATATAAAGACATGTAGCAAATATTTGAAAATTGTATCTTCGATAATGGTGGTAGTAAATGGGTTGCAAATCATTAAGTACAATATTTGAAATGGTTAGAAGTTGAGATTAATATCTCGTTTGAAGTGATAATCAATAACTGGAATTTTTATTCGTTAGAAGTTTAGAAATGGAGTTAAGGAAATTAGAAAATGACTGAAGATTGGTGAGTTGAATAATTTTCTGAGTGTCGATCTGATGTTGGTTTCGGCCTTCGGGATGATACTTAGGGAGTTATTCTCTTTCTAGTTTACGGTTAGGGACTAATGACTGAAATAAGAAATACGTTCTTAAAAGTAGACAAGGTTCTGAATATTCTTATATATTAATATAAGAAGCATAAATGAGTATTCCAATTATTGGAAAAACAGAGAAGTTTTTAATTAAGGAATGATTAATCAATAAAAGGCTAAAATGATGGGGAATATGGAATCAGTGAATTAAATTTTCTTTTACGGATGAATGGTGGTTTTATTGGATAGTTAAATAACCGACTATTAAATATGGCCTATACGCCTGTTAGTACGGAAAGACCGCGATCGAATTTATATTCGAAAACCATTTCGTACCAACAAATAGGAAAACGTAGAAATACGGATTGAAGATGGAGCAGTGAAGACCGTGGATCTTCATAAGCGAAAGGACTACTCGTCGAATTCTCAGGAGTCATGCCCGAAGATATTCTGATGGTGATCCTGTCGTGGTTGAAAACGACGGATTGCAAGAACTACTCGCTACTGATCCATAGGGTGATTCCTAGGATGTAGTAGGAGAGTGCCTTAGGTTTGTCCAGTCCCAGGACAACTTGTATGGATGAAATGTCTGACAGAGTATTTCCCAAAGGGTCACGTACGTTGATTTTTACAAACGTATTTCTGTTGATGGCGAAGAATGGCCATTCTCTTAGCTTGAATACTAGAATATTTTTGTGGACGTCAATTAGTGATATTTAACGGATTTGACGATGTGGCATTCAAAGTGAATGGTGGCCAGATGATGTAGAAATACGATTATAACCTCAAGCCTTACAACCGGGAAATGACGAAAATCGACAGGCAGCATGGCTATGTGGATCACCCCCATTAGGGTGTATTGTCACCATCTAGAGAATATTCATATTTGTTACTTCTTTTCGCTTCTGTATCTCCTGGGAACGGTTATGTTGCTAACAACCATAGGTGATAATATATTTGATACACTCAAGAGAAATGAGTGGTCGGTCACATGTGGGCCGGGTTGCAAGACGTTCTTGTTGAACCCAGTGTATTCCCCTCTAGAGATACACTATCGTAAGGTGGTTCCATACCATGTCATAGTTGGAAATTCAGTCTCCAATAAGCGCCCGCGGTTTTGATTGTATACTATTTATGTGGAGCGTGAGATGCTAGCGTTCTGCTAGATTCTATTTATTTGTACTTAGACACTATTGTAATATCACAACAAGATATTGATTTCAAAAATAATTTAGGTTATCGTAAGGTAAAAACCGTCCATGTTTATGTGTGGATTGGTCTTATGATTATCTTTTTCTTTCGAAATCATTTTTAACTATAAAATCAAGTTGGATGTTACCAATAATTTAGTGAGTTTTTCTCACGCTGGTTCACCAAACTAACCTGTGGCATTTGTAATGCTCGGGTCAGACCGAGTTAGGTCTGACCGAGTTTACAGGTTCAGGGTAAGATAATACAAATTCCAGGCGACATGCCGGAGGAGACCAGACGTATGATATAGATATTATTCTACTGCATGCTATGAATAAAGACAGACTGTTATAACTGTCCCGATGAAGTGAATGTTCACTGTACTGTGATAAATTGTAAATATTATTTCAAGTTTTCAATAAAGATTTATTTCTGTATTATATTTTATTCTGCTATGATGTGAGACTCTAATATTGTGGTTAGTTGTTCGTCTTCTTTTTCTTTTATTCTAATATTTCTTTCTTTCTTATCTCACCCTCTAACTTCTTTCTTTAACGTTCTAGATTTTCGGTACTCGAGTTTGGACATGAGATGTGTTTATGTCGAAAATTCGAGCATTGAATTTTCTAGTTCGTTGCAGGGAACCTACCAGAGACGACATCCTGTACCTTTTTTAGATCAAAAGGAGGACTACAAGCGCACCTTCCCCATTTACCTAGAGGCACAGACCAACACTTATTCATCCTGAGGGCATGGAGTAGGCTTGGTATCTTCAAACATTATTGGTTCTATGTCTGCTGCCTTTCAGGATTCGCGAGGCGCTGGTTGGCCGCAAGTAAGTATCTTTATTGCCTTGGGCTTGTAGTTAATTATGTCTTAAGCTCGAGTCTAACTTTGTATTTCTGTAACAGACATTTCTCTGGTACCTAAAGGCATGGTATACTAGGAGCTTCTTGAAGCTCTAAGGGTCATCCCAGCCGAGCCTCGTTCTATTGAGAATATCCTGGATGAACAAGTTCTTTGTTGGACAAGCTTAATTCCTACTAATCATACAATTTTCATCCAGCTAGCACTAGAGGAGAGGAAAAGCCGGAAACTGAGGGAGGAGAGGGTCCTCCGGGTTGCAAAAGGAATTTGCGCTCTGTCATGTCCAGATGACGCAAGGCCTCTAAGACTCAAAATGGAACCACTAAGGATGGCGCTGGTGGTGAGGAGACAATTTCTACAGATGAGGGTCTGTCACTTACTCCCATCTCGCCTTTGACAATTGAGACGAGGACGGAAGCACTGCTAAGGCCGACTTCTCTGGTAACTACCTTTGAGACCACCGTGTCACTAGAAATAGAGGGTCGGTTTGATGACCTGAATTAGCTTCTACTTGATGTTACTTTGTCTTGGCCTAGCGGCATAGTGTAAAATGCTTGCCTCTAACCATTGGGGAGATCACTCCTTTAAGCAAGCCTAAATCTGGTCTATGGAGAGAACATTTAGGACACACACTCATAAGCACTGCATGACACAACATTTGTTTGTATGCACGAAGTGTTCGCTTCTAAGCTTGAATCTTATCTATGCAGGTGAAATGGTTCGAAAAGGTGATAGGAACCAAGGTCAATGATCTAGGGACCACCGATCTAAGAGGAAAGGGTTTATTAAGAGCTTTATGAAAGGCATTGAGCTATTTATGGATCCCCCTTACTCTTATGCACGTAGCAATGAGCTTCATCATAGAGATCGAACTAGATGTTTAGAATTCCATCCACTCATCACTCAATCGTCTGGTATAGATTCAAGGCTGGACACAGCGAGCACTAAGTAGCCGTCAATAACAATCCCTCTTTATATTCCACCCTCGGTGTTTGTGACAACATCCAAAGGTAAGGAGTTGGCATCTAAGGATAAAAGATATGGGAAGACAGGAGTGTCAAAAAGGAGGCCTCGGTTTCCCGATATATCAGACATTCCAGAGCTCAATCCTGAACGAAAAAAGGTGATACTGAGGATGTAGTTTCCAAGGTTTTACTTCAAAGAGCTGGTATGGCTACCAAACGTCCATCCAATCCCCCGGGACATGGACAAAGTCGTATTGGACAAAGTGCTTGATGTCTTTCCCGAGTACCAGGAAATGCATAGGCATGCGGGGAATATCTCAGATCTGATATTTAAGAAAAAAGTAGAGATCCAGAACTTGGAGCTGAATGTGAAAGCTGGGAGGGAGAGTCCAGGATAAGGACAATGAGCTAGGTAAGACAAGTCTCTAAATTGTATATGTATTCACGTATATGAATAACATATTTAAATGTTAACTCTCTACTGCTGAAACAACACAACAAAAGTAGGATGACAAGAAAGTTGAAGAGGAGGCGAATTAGGCTCGAGAGTCATATAAAGATACGGTGGCCAGGGTCTCATCAAAGAACACGACCCTCAAGGGGATAATGAAGCCACATTGAAGAGAAATCTTGAGTTGAAGAAGTAGAGTAAGGAACTGCACCAGCTCCGCACGGATCTTGAGGCTCTTATTGACAGGAACAAGAGAATAAAGGAAGAAAATGAGTAGGCATAGCGTCTCACGAAGGAGAATGAGAAGCTTAAAAAGACGCTAGAGTTGAGAAACGCTGAACTTGCTTAGGCTGCAAAAGAGAAAGCCAATGTGGAGGCTATGAGCAAACATGTATTGGGTCAAGTGGAGAGTATAAAATTTGAGCATCAGGCTGAGGTGGAGAAGCTTAAGGAGAGTATCGAAGATGTTGAGGTCATGGTGGAAGAGTCTCTAGAGCCATATATTTGGGGCATGTATGTTAAAGTGCTTCGGTTCCACGGAATCACATGGGTCGATGATTATCCTCGGATAATGGCTCAGACTTGGGATAGACTGTTATAGTTTGAGGCTTGGAGGAAAAAAGTGGAAGCAATAGATGTTTTTGAATTTAAGGAACTTCATTTGACCGAAGAAGAGTGCTCGATGTTGCGAAAAGGGAGGAAACTGTTACGGGCCGATGCCGAGAGGGTGAGGTTAGCAGAACTTGCTGCTGCCAAAGGAAAGCCAATGACTACCGAGAGCATGATTGTCACTCACGAGGTTGTGGGAGGAAGTTACTAGCAACAATAAGTTATGTCATCCACCTCTGCTAGTGGTACCATAGTCCCCGCCCTCGCTACTGCCGAGTATGATCCCGATTTCCTAGGGTTGGGATAAGGAAGCTCCTTTCAAGCAATAACCGAGGGCACCATACCTATTGCGACCGTGCCATAAATACCGACAGGTAAAGTCTCATCATCATGAATACTTGGAAGGATGTAAGCCCTAAGTCTAAGTAGATTAATTCATCTTATTTTTTGTTATATAGGCCCTTATGGAGAAGAAGTGGTAACGGGCTTTGCGCCCACACTTCCCTTACTACCTGAGATTGCAATGGGATTGCAGGGAATATAGTTTGGAGAAGGTAGTAGTCCACTAGATACATTTTTTGATGTGGATCTTGGGATTTTACAAGGACTTGCTTACGGGGGAAGGGGATAATAAGGATAGAGATTCCCATGCGACTGTGCCGACCGAGACGGAAGTTCAAACAATGCACAATTCGGTGGAGTCATAGAAGGCTAAATAGATCGCTAAGTTTGAGGAGTAGAGGAAAAGAAAAAAATCTGACAAGGCGGCTCTGCAAGCAGGTCAGAAGGAAACCAGAAAGAAGGCTGAGGAGGTGGCCAATGCTGAGGTGGCCAGGAAAAGAGCTTTTGACAAGGCTGCCAAGAAGAGGGCCGACGATGAGGCCAAGAAGAAAAAGGTTGACAATGAGGCTTCCAAGAAAAAAGCCGATGAGGTGTTTAAGAAATTCAAGCGAATGCGGTCTAGCAGCTTAAGGACGGGCGGTTGGCTAAGCAGAAAGTAGCAAGAGCGGCCAAGAAAAAGGCTGAGCTGGAAGCGAAGAAGACCATGGAGACAAAGAAGGAGAGCAACGAGGAGATACTAGCCCTTTTCACCAACGTCACTCCCAAACCTCTGAAAGAAATCCTGCCTACTGAGGAGACTTCCGAGATTACGTGTGGCGAGGATGACGAAGAGAAATCCAAGGGGATGTCTCATGAGTCCATCTCCCCGACAAAGGGTAAGAGGGGAAAACATGGAGGCAGCTCCGGCAGGAAGAGAAGGAAGACTGGTGGTGACCCGCCTAGTGCTAAACCTGCAAAGAAGAAGAAAAAGGAGAAGGGCAAGTCGTCCAAGTGATGGTTATTGAGTTTTTTCTTATGTAGGTTGATAGTATACGTAAGTACGACTTTCGCTTTTGGAGGCATGTTGTGGTTTTCATGTAAACCATGTAATTAGAAAGAAAGATAAACATTTGTAGTTTTCTTTTGGTTGCGAATGAAAGTTTTTAGTCGAATTTGTTTATGTCACATATTGTGTTAAGTGTTTAAACTATTGTCTATGCTTTCCGGTATTTATATTTGCGTAAATATACTCGTCGTCACACTTGGGCAAACGTTGGCTATGGCTTTGCTATTGAGATTCCCAAGTCGTACGAAGGTTCTATGTACCGATTCCGCTCCCTATATTTCCCTTCGTCGGTAACTTTGAGTCATATGGAGTTCGGGTTTTATGTCTCCTCTCTCAAGATCTCCTTGCAGTCGTTGATCCAGAGTCATGAGAAGGCATGGACGTTACTGATTCGTCCTTTAGTCTCTCCCATCATTTTGTTCGGGTTAGAGTTCGAGGGCGTCCTTGGTTCTCCAATTTGGTACCCGAATCTAGTCCCTTTAGTTCAGATGGAGCCAGGCGAATCACGCTCACCCGGCTGGTGGGATGCCACAAGTCCAAAGACTTATGAATGAGTATGGATACTGAAGTTATTGACTGTCCCAAATTATTTACACTCGGCCTCGTCATTGGTTCGAGACTTGAATTGAGTTATTTATACTTGGCCTCATCGTTGATTCGAGACTGCGGTTGAGAGAATCAATTCCAAGCTTTTGGGTGCCAATCCAGTGTTGTGCGCTCGTGTATGCAAGTTGTTTGTAATAGTTTCTTAGACGTACTACACCGAAAATAAATACACCAAGTACTTAGACATCTGAAACTTTCTTTACTGATAACTTTGGCAGTAATGGCCTTTACTTTAAAATGCCTTGAATTGAAGAAAACAAAACATCATTGGAAAGCATTAAATATGTACACTAGATTAAGTGAAGTAGCGACGGAAGTGTTCACTATTCCATTCTCTTAGGAGTTCAACGCCATCAACGGTCATTAACTTGAAGGTTCCATCTCCAAGAATCTATTCTATGACGTACAGACCTTCCCAGCGAGGATTAAAATGAGTCGACATGGGAATGATCCGCTTCAGGACATGGTTGCCAATGTCAAAGTGATTTGGACAGACTCTGGAGTTGAAGTATCAACCGACCCGTTCGCACTGAGCGGAGGATCTGAGTTCAGCTTCGTCTCTTTTCTCTTCTAGTAAGTCAAGTGACTCCAAGAGGAGATCTTGGTTAGTCTTCATATCATAGTAATTGACTCGATGAGATTGGAGCTTGAGCTCAATGGGAATAGCAGCTTCAGATCTATTGGCGAGAGCAAAAGGAGTATGGCCAGTCGCTGACATATGGGTGGTCTGGTAAGCCCAAAGGGATAGAGGGAGCTCATCTATCCATACGCCTCCATCCTTTTCCGTATGCTTCTTGATGATGAATTTGACCACTTTGTTAATAATCTCGACTTTCCCATTGGCTTGAGGATGAGCTATTGTTGAGAGTTTCTTCTCAATGTTGTATCGTCGATAGAAGGTCATGAACTTAGTGCTCTCGAATTGGGTTCGGTTGTCTGAAATGATAGTCTGGGGACCCCAAAATGAGTAATGATGTTACAAACGATGAAGTTGATCACTTTCTTGGTAGTAATTGTTGTAAGAGTCTCGGCTTCGACCCACTTGGTGAAGTAATCAATTGTGATGATAACATAGCGTGAACGCCTCTGGCCATTAGAAGAGTTCCGGTGAAGTCTATTCCCCACATTGCAAACAGCCAAGGACTGACCATCTACATTAGCTCGGTAGGCGATGCTCTTGGAATCTTAGAAAACCTCTAGCACTTGTCGCACTTGCAGCCGTAATCTACAGCATCTTAATCAAGTGTTGGCTAGAAGTAACCATATCTGAGAATCTTCCCTACCAGAGTTTACCCCCCAGTATGGTCACCGCACTTGCCACAGCAGGACACGATCGACATTATTGTGACCTACACACTGGAGTTGTGGAACAGAGAATCCCCTTCGATAAAGCACTCCATCTTGAATAATGTAGCGAGATGACTTGCGGATGCATGCTCGCCTTTCTTTGGAGCGGTCAGGGAGGATTCCATAAAGAAGTAGTTCTTAATCAGTGTCATCCAAGACTCGGGTTCGGGATCAATCTCCATCGTTGCTAACGAATCAGTTTGTATTTGTTCGATGCTCGGAGAGTCGAGTACTTCGACTAGGACAAGTCCCAAGAGTTGCGCATTCCCAGAGCTTGCTAGCTTGGCTAATGAACCAGCTTTCTCGTTTTGTTCTTGAGGGATGTACGTAATGATGTAGTGGTTGAAGTTGATGAGAAGTTCGCGGACTCAAGACAGGTAGGGAGCAAGTCGTACCCCCTTGGCTTGATACTCTCCTGCACCTGGCATATGATGAGCTGTAAGTTAGAGTGAATTTGGATAGCTTTGATGTTGATTTCAATTGCAATTCTAAGTCCATCAATCAAGGCTTTGTATTCTGCATCATTGTTGGTGGCAAGGAAGTCAAACTTCAAAGCTTAACAGATCGAGTGTTCCTCAGGAGTAATGAATAACGTCCGAACACTAGATGATCCATCCATGAAAAGTTTCCATTGAATGTATGGAGGCTCACCGTCTTCTGGAGGAGGCTCTTCAGGAATAGTGAACTCCGCTATGAAGTCTGCGAGGGCTTGTCTGAGGATGGATTGAAAAGGGATGAAAGTAATCACGAATTGGCCCAGTTTTATGTTCCACTTCAAAAGTCGCCAGATGTCTCAGGTCAATGCAGGATCTATCGTAGCGGCTGTTCAGTGTAGATTTTAATTGGATGGAACCGAAAGTAGGATTGTAGCTTCCGGGAAGAGATCAACAAGTAGTAAGCAAGCTTTCAAGTTTTGAATAATTCTCTTCTGCTCCGGTCGACCTCTTGCTGATGTAGTAAATGGTCTGTTGGACATGATCTTCTTCGCGCATAAGTGCCGGGCTAATAGCTTTCAGAAACAACCAAATAGATGTATAAGTCTTCGTGATCCATGGGTTTTAACAAGATAGGTGGTCGCTCTAAGTGAATCAAGAGGTCCTGGAATGCAATGTTGCAATCCAGTGTCTATGTGAAGTTGTGCTTCCCTTTCTAAGCAAGTAGAAAAGGGGAATGCGTTTATTAGTAGCTTTTGAGATGAATCAAGTTAGAGTGGCCACTTTCCCATTTAAGCATTGAACATCCTTGATGCTCTGAGGGGATTGAATATCCTGGATAGCCTGTTTTTTTTTTGGTTGGCTTCGATACCCCATGAATTGACAATGAAACCCAAGAATTTTCCAGACGCAACGCCAGAAGAGAATTTCAAGGGATTGATTTTCATGCCATTTTTACGAAGGACACCGAACATTTCTATGAGGTCATTGACTTTGTTGTTCGATACCCTTGTTTTCATGAGCATATCATCCATGTAAACCTCTACAAATCTCCTGATCTAGTCATTGAACATGCGGTTGACCAGTCGTTGATAGGTGGTTCCAGCATTATTGATACCAAAAGGCATGACAACATAGAAGTAGATCCCGAAGTCGATTATGAATGAAGTGAGCTCCTGATCTAGAAGGTACATGGCAATTTGATTGTAGCCTAAATACGCATCCATGAAAGAGAGAAGTTGTTAGATGGCAGTTGAATCGACTAGCTGATCGATCTTTGGAAGTGGGAAGCTGTCCTTTGGGCAGGCTTTGGTCAAGTCAGAGTAATCGACACACATTCGCCACTTTCCATTTTCTTTCTTGACTAAGACCAGATTAAAGACCCATTTGGGGTTGAGGACATCGTGGATAAAGCCATTATCTTGTAGCCTATCCATTTCCTCTTTAAGTGTCGTTAATCTTTCAATTCCCAAGATTCGACGCTTCTGTTTAACCGGAAGATGCTTCGGGTTGATACCAAGCATGTGACAAGCGATTCCTAGGTCGATGCTACACATATCTGAGTAGGTCCAAGTGAATACGTTGAGTTTGGCCCTGAGTAAGTGCACGAGATCTTCCTTTATTGCAGGGTGGAATTGCAATCCAATTTTTAAGACCCTTGTCGGATCGGTGAGGTTGATTGCAATGTCGATACTCGATAGTTGGTTCCACCAGGGTAGCCCTCTCGAAATCAGGAACTTCATCTTACCTTGGATCAAGATTAACATAAATACGACAGTGACGTCTGACCTAGGACCTAGACTCCAGTGGTTGCTATGCACTGGCGGTTTTGGCGTAGAGAGAAGGCTCTATGCTCTTGCCTTTCTCCTTGTTAATAGCATCCTTCCATTTGGGAAGTTAACAAGCTGTGGTTGTGGTTGGTCACCCTTGACGGTTCCGATCCCATTCTCAATTGGAAATTTATTAAGAAGGGACCAAAGTTTCATGCAAACTCTGAACTCTACAAGGAAAGAGCGTCTGAAGAAGATCTTGTAAGGAGAGATGACCTCAATGACAAAAAAGGTGAGGATGTAAACTATGGTTCGATCCCCATCACCGATCTCGATCATCAGATCTACCATATTGACTGGATGGTTAAAAGATCCATTGAATCCATGAACAGTGGTGTGGAAGGGCTTCCAGTCTTAGCCTCAAGTTTCATCTGGTCATAGGTCGACTTGAAGATTACGTTGACATAGCTTCCAAAATCAATGAGGATAATTTGGACATAGGTCGGACCTATGTATGCTAAAATAACAAGAGGGTTTATGGTTTTTGAATTCAATTCCCGTAGATGCTCTCTCGTGGAAAACAATATCATATCGCATTGTCTTCTGAAGCTTGGCGGGGACAAATTTGTCCAAAAAGGAGAATGCTTCGTAATTGGAATGCTTAATGGAATTGGCATATTCCACCATACGTCGAAATCTCTCATTTGCAGGGTAAGACCCACCACATATGATATTGATCATGATTCCACGTAGTCTTTGATTGGATGGCCCTAGGGCCGCATTGGTTGGAGGAAGAGCGGGCATTGAAGGGTCCCCTGCTGCTTCTAGAGCTGCAGGGTTTTGAATATACTGCTTCAAACGTTTCTCTTGGACGAGCTTCTCTATGGAATCCTTGAGGTATCCGAACTCATTGGTGTTGTGCCCGAACATATCATGGAATCTGCAATATTTGTCGGAGTTCTTCTTGCGATCTGTAGATTCTTTTGTGTTCGGTTTCTTGTATTGGATGGTATTACATGTCTTAAGATATATTGTCTCCATCTCTCAGTTGAGTGGATTATACTTCCTATAAGTGGGGTAGCGCCGTGCTTCTTCTGATCCCCAGGTGCATAGTTGTTATTGTTGCGACCGCCGGGTTTCCCATTATTTGGCTTTGGCTTGAATGGGATCATCCCTTTACCCTTGTCGAAAGATTCTCCGACTTGTTTACCTTTGACATTGTCAACGACGGTGCCTAAGGGTGGGTTATTGGGGTGGCAACCTTAAGCAACCCTATTGCATAGTGCTTCCTCTTGACACCGAAACTGGTTGGCCTACTCTTAGAAAGCTTCCAAGGTCTTGGGCTTCTTTCTGTCGATCCATGCTCCAAACTCGGAGCTACGTAGGGTGCCCTTGGAAGTTCGATAAGAACTGTGTGAGGCTCTAGATCATCCACCTCTATAAGGGGGGTATTGAAACACTCGAGGTCGCTTTTGAGGGTTTCTATTGGGCCCTGGTAGAGCTTGGAGAGAGTGAGAGTATCCTTCAGCCTGGGTATGTGCATTCTGAATTGCTTTACTATTTCGTAATCTAGTTGGTCGAAGGTGGACATAGATCGGGCCGGGAGTCGTGTAAACCAGAACAGATCTGTGTCTTCTAAGAAAACCGAGAAGCATTTGCACTTGATGAAAATAGTGGCCCGATTGGAGTCCATATTCTATTCGTAGCAGTTTAAGAAGCTGCAGGGATCGGTCTTTCTTGTGTAAGCCGCTAATTAGGGCATTTAAAAAGTTGGGGCCACTCGGCTTCATGCATGACCCTAGTGAAGGGGTTACATCTCAGTTGATTTTCCATATGTCGTTGACGTTTCCCCGTGTCTCTCTCAGGATCCTTCGAATCGTGTCGGGGAAATACACAAGCTGAACCTTCATTGGAATCTAGCGGCCGTGGTTCTGCTCAGGAGTTCTAGGTCGTGGACGTCTTCGGGGATGAATTTCGGGATCATCTTCATCCATGTCATCACCTTCGTTTTTATGATTCTGGTAAGGTTGATGAGGCTGGGCCTGAGCCTGTTGGTTTTGATTGAGTTGAACTTGGGCCTGTTGGGCTGTTGGATGCGTAGTCCCCAAGTTTAGAGAAGCGACAGTTGGGTTCTATCATAGAAGGGATCAGTTACTAGGACAAAGTTCATCGTTAATAACTAACCAGGAATGGTCGCGTTGACGCGTTCCCTTGCTGAAAGTTATGGTAATTCCATTATCATTGCAGTTGTCATTGTCGTTAACATTACGAATAGTATTGGCGAGGGCATTAGCATTTATCACTCATTCATGAGTGTCAGAAGAAGAACTTTCTGAGACGTTGAGTTGCAAACGAATGTTGTTCTAGCTGACTTGAAGATGAGGGACGTGGTGCTGACTATCCTGGAGTCGTTGCATCAGCTTAATGTTCGTCTTCAATGTTTCGTTCACCTCTCGAGTTCTGTCTTCTAGTTTTTTATTAAGCTCGAAAAGCTGAGCTTGGGTTGTTGGAGCATCAGGGTCATAAGGAGGAACGATTTCCATGTTGACTGGGTTTTCAGTGGATTGGGGCGGTTGAGAAGCACCGGTGTTGGCCACAGTGGAGGTTCCGGTCGTGCGAGTCTTTCCTTTTTTAACCATCATAAGCAGACTCAAATGGTAGGTCAAGGAAGACCCGAGCAGCGCTTCGAAGTTGAGATGGAAGTTGCACAGAAAGAAGTAAGTTCAAGTTCTCAGTGAAAGCACCAAAGTGTTGACGGCTAAATTGTCATTAAACCTTAGGATTCTCGACTACTCTAGAATTAGCATTTCGTGTATAGAAAATAACAGTGTAGTAGAAATTAACAAAGAAATTAACAATGGTTCGGTTCGTATTGAACCTACGTCCACTTTGAAGGCTTTTGCTAATTTTATTGATTTTGAAGGTTACAAGTATAAGGGGACATCATGAAAATTTTGGCTAAGTAATTGGGTGTCATATTTTCACTATGCGAAATCTTGGGAAAAAAATATATGTTCTTCTTCCTTGAGTTCTAGGCAGCCATTAATGATGTTCTTGGACCTTATAGAGCTCTCAAATCTTGCAAAATCCAACCCTTTTGAAGAATGAGTAAGGGGTATTTATAAATAGTTGATTAGGTCGGAGTAGGTGCGATTTAGGGACCTCAACGGTGAATTTTTGCATATTAGGCTACTTCTCCAAAGAAAATCGCATCCCTCCTCCAGTTTTGTAGAATTTTGGATCCTTTTTCAAGGGATGCGAATTATTGCATATCGAGGGATGCGGTTTATCGCATCTCGAGGGGTGTGGTTTTTCGCATCCGGAGATGTGCGATATATCACATCCAGAGGGATGTGAATTATCACATCCAGAGGGATGTGAATTATCACATCCGGTGGGGTGCGAAATATCGCATCCGGAGGGATATGAATTATCGCATCCTGAGGGATAAGATTTATCGTTGCACGAAGGATTTGAGTTTTCGGGGGATGCAATTTATATTTGGCAAGCGATAAGGGATTTGAAATCGCGACGTCGGTCTTTGTTTTGAGGGATGCAGAATTATATCCTTGAGGGGTTGTGAGGCTTTCGCTTGCACAACTTATTTTGGGCTTGGATCCTTAGAGTTTTGGCGACACTTCGGGATCTGGTGCCACGTAAGTGGTCAATTCGAGCAGACTTGGTATGCTTGTAGGAGCCGGACCAAAAGGCCGGTTAACAGTAACCTTGTTTTCTTTCTTTATATTTGTAACTAAATAAAATTGAAGAAAAAATAGACTTATAAAATACACATTTTCAATTGCAGAACTAAAGCATACCAAAAAGACGAAGGGAATCAAAAAGGAATCATTATATGAAATCAATGTTAGAAGAATTTCTTTTTGAGGGGCTTACTGATGGTCAAGTATACATCAAATTAGAATTTTAACAACAAAAAAGAGTAAGAAAATGTACAAAATAAGATAATGATAGGTAAACATAGCATTCAATTTTTCATAGGTTTTGAGCAGTATTCTTAGTATATATATGAATTGAATAGGAGAATGATAGCTTGAAGTAGCATTACTATTTGTAAAATACCTATAATTGTATAGGATGAGAGAATGATGATTAAAACTTGCATCGATAAATTTTTAGTATAAATGTATGAGAGAATAGAATGATAGTTAAAACTTGCAATCATCTTGCCAAAAAAATATAGAAAAATTAATCATTCAATAAAACTTACAACTTTCTTTGTTTGGTTAAATAGTTGATTGACTGGTCTTGTTACAACAAGACATGTACGACCACAGTTATTCCTTTACTACGTTCATAATCGTAAGTATGAGCCTTTAATTATAAATGTTAAAAAATAATATATAGTGTTCTAATACGTATGAATATGCAAAATGCATTAATAAATGATCAGCAAACATTGATCAGTGACATAGTCCTACCAATAATAGAAAACATTGTTAAATATGAGTATTCAAAGATGATTTTCTTCCCTCTGCATTACGGAAATCATTGAAGCTTGCTCTTGCAAAATTATGAAATAATGCAGTGGAGTCACAATGATTCAACTGAACCAAAAAACAGGCCATCACGGACGTCAAATCCCAGCTATAACCAAGCCATCAGTATTGTAAGAGAATTATAATTTTTTAAAACACACTACAAGTAAAAAAATCAACACTAGTTTTTCTTTCTGTGGAAAAAAATTGAATTGTTGTTCAACGAAAAGTGGGCAAAAGAAGGTATGCTGAACAAGCAATTTAACAAACCTAAAGTGTTTTAGCCTAATAGTCCACCACAGCATTTGATTTGTATGTAACTTCTTTTCTTCTCACTTTATTAACTGTATGTGTTATGATGCAATGATAGACAATAGATGAAAATAGAATATCAATATTTAATAGACAGTAGATAATAATTATGGATAGTTACTGAATGATAATTCAATATATCATTTGATTCGTGTTGAAATATGAGATGATAGTGTATATTTATCCAATTATTGTTTTTTTTTGTAAAATATAGCCGAATACACTTGATGATCAAAACAATAGTTAAACCTCCAACTAAAAATTCCAGTAAGCATAAAATTGGTAAAATGACAGTTCAAACTATCGTATATATTTTTTAGTGCATATAAATTTACTAGACATCCAAAATGATTGTTTACACTAGCATACATATTTTTCCAGCCTTCTGGACTAAACTAAACATGCGAAATGATAGCCAAAATATTATTTGTATTTTTAAATTTCACCGAAAAGCATAAATATGCAAAATGATATTTAAATCTAGCATTTCTAATAGACAGTTCATTGAACAAGCAGCGACATCGTCTATATAAAAGAATTGATAAATATTGTGTTTAAAATATAAAGCTACATTTTATGGTTTTGAAGGAAAGAATGCTACCTTATTTTAGCATTAGATTATTCTGCAATATTAATTAATATTTCTACATCTAAAACACACTTGATTGTGCTTTCTTTGTAATGGAAAACATGAAATATCTAGAAAAGGATGTATTTCTAGAGAAATATAAAAAAAGATACCATCAGAAGCCTAAGAACTGCAGCTGTGTTCGATGTACTAAGCAATATGAAATATAGTTGGTCAGTAGAGAATCATTCAACATGATGATAGCTGCTGAAGATAACAACTGTGGATATCATTTGATTTGAACAACTAATGTCTAGTAAACTGAGATGGAGTATGTGATAAAGTCATACAAGTTTTCTAAAGATTTTAGTTCGTTCTCACTGTATAAACTACTCATACGGATTTGTAATTGTTGAATTGAATTTAATTCAATTCTAGCTGTTTTCATTGTATGAACTATTGTGAGTATATGCACATGTCATTGTCAAGTGATTTTAGATGCTTTTTCTGTACTTCTGAAGTGGTTACTAATGTTTATATTGAAATGCTAGATAGAAGCAGGATTATATGTAAATAAATTTCTCACTGTGATGAATAATATGTGAATTTATCCATATAACATTCCTATATGATTTCCCATGTTTGTACTATGTTTGAGGTGTGATGACCAATGTTTGTATTGTAATGCTAGTTATAACTAGCATTTAATTGAAATGCTAAGTACAACTATCATTCAATTGTACTGCTAGTTATAATGTAATCCAGTCGACGGTAGTTGCCAAAGTATGTTTACTGCTAAGTATCTCATCATATAAACTAGCATTTATATGTATATCATCATACAGACAGTTCATCATACTGGCAGTTCCACATATCAAATAAACTGTACATCTTATTAAATAAATATATCATCACATCGAATAAACTGTATATCATCATGCTAAAATGCTAAGTTCAAAGTAGGATTAGTACCAAAGTATATCATGCAAACTATATATCATCACATTATATAAACTATGAAACATCATCCAGTATATCATCTTGTCATATAAACTGTATATTATCATATCATAAATTTTATATCATCCTTAGTTCTATACAGTGACTGATTATAGGTTTCAATGTTGAAATTGTATTTCAGGTGTGATGCATACTAATTATAATGGAATGCTAGTTACAACTAGCATTCGATTGAAATGCTAAGTACAATTAGCATCGAATAGAATTGTTAATACTGAAATGCAGAGCTCATGCAGTTCTAGAATTTATATTAGTTTTTTTGCGACATGTATAAATAATATAGGGTAAGTTTGTCTCAGGTCCAAAATAGGTTTCAAAATACACGAAGACTCCTTCTCTTAAAACTTGTAAATTAGGTCCCCTTTTACATAAAATCATCAAAAAAACACGAAAAATCATAATTAAATTCAACATATAATCATCATCATTTTCATGCATTAAAACTACTGAAAAATGAATCAAAAACAAAAAAATCATGTAGTTCCAGTATATTGCAGCAAACAATGCAATTATTTGCAATTGTTGCTGATAATTCAGCAATGATTGCAATTTCTTGCATCACGTGTACAACTATTGCTGAAATATCAGAAATTTAAAGCTATAATTGCAGATTTTGCTGCAATTTTCCATCCACCCTTCGTTAGCTTAGTTTTACATCAAGTAAATTATAGTTGTAGATATATCGGCAATAACAAACTTTTATTACTGATATATCTGCAAGTATTCATCAACTTGCTGGTATATCAGCAATTGTAACACCTAACACTTTTCTGCGCCCAAATTTTGATAAAAATCCAAACTCAAACACATCCAAGCATGAAGTATGTAAATCTGGTACCTGCAATAAATGAGCATGAGCATAATCAGAGTAAAATAAGATAACTCACAGCGGAAACAAAAAATAGGATAAACTAGCATTAACTCAAGTAACTATCTTTTGCAAAGTAAATCACTTTGCCAATACCGAGCATGAGAGAAAACGAGAACTGAAAGCTAAGCTAAAACACCTGTGAGAACCCGACCTTCTCTAGCAAACTCGGGTAGTTGTAATGAAGAGGGGTCCTAAACAACCAGATTCCAGTGAACAGGAAATGTACAACACATATTATAATACACAGATGTATCCCGTTTGGTTCAACCCAAGATGTATGCCTACCAAGGTTAGTGATTCAAGCCTAACCTTGTAAATGCTTACACACGACTTTACTACTCTTCCCAAGTAGTATTCCCAAAGTATGATAACGAGATAGATCATTTACACACATATTGGTGAAGCCTTTATACTAGAACATGGCTGGTTATTTAATCGAGGTTAGACCCCTAATTACAGAGTTTCTATATTTATATACACACACACACACACACACTCACACACTCTCTCTCTTCCATTCTCTCTTCCTTCGTCATTTAATGCCTCACTAGCAATGATGGATAGGGTGGATTCTCTCCGATCGCTTAAGACCTTAGGCGGACCTGTTGGTCATTTATTATTCCTCGATAACTGATTCGACGTAACATAAACTAGAGGGCACTAGCTACGGGCCCTACAAGTTAAGGCTTCCGTCATTCACGAATATACCATTACTCCGCATAAGGTGAGAGAAGGTATTTTATCACTCATTATACCTTCTAGCTGACCTTATTAAATAACCCCCTTAGTCGCTTAATACTTCTCTAGGGAAGGTAGCCATATCTGACCTTTTTAGCTTCCATGTTTGGGTATACAATATTCACATATGTCGTTTAAGAGCCCTATGCAGAAAGACCTTTCCCCAAGGTGGACTCATCAACCCTAGTTGCTTAAGACCCAGGAAGTAGACTATACGCGAAGATTATTAGGTTCGTACCCCATTAGCCTCTAATACCTTTCCTTATTAGGATAAAATAAGCTACGTTGTTAGGTCATTCCCGTTTAGTCCCTCCACACGAAAATACTATGTGCACATGATTCATTATCGTCAAGGGTTCCTATGGTTAATAATGTTTCACATTACTAACCTACTAAGTCCAATTCTAGCTTTTAATTATGAGTTCTATATTCATTAGTATAAATAAGGATGGTTATATATTTTTTTCTCTAGGATATTTATTTGATTACTTCCCTAATCTGGAATTAGTATTTAAACGACAATCAATATCCATTAATCCCCTTATAACACCCAATTTCTTTTATTTCTATTTTTTATTGCCCTTTATGACCATAACGGTAATATTTTTCTATGGCAACTATTTATCAGTCCCGAAGTATCTGTTTGTTGTACCCCAATAGACAATTACTATTCTTATTTATTTTTTAATTTATTCGTTTATTTGTTGGCTATTATATATATACATATATATTTATGCACCAGGCCTCTCACATTAAGTTGACTACTTGTGGATGTTGGATTTTGCTGGTCGGTTTTGGGAAGACTTCTACCATAAGTTGAACTTAACCTCATGCCTTGGTACATTTATGTTTACGCATTAGATCCCCCACATTAAGATGACTACCTGTGGTTGCTGGATTTGCCAGTCGGTTCCGGGTAGGCTTCTACCACAGGTTGAGCTTAACCTCGTATCTAAATGCGGTCATAATTAACATTACCTAATTTGGGGTTTACATTTATCCTAATTAAATTATGAATTGTAACCGTCTTCCTACTATATTCATTTTCTCTAATCAACGTTGGTTACAATTGTTATTTGTTTATTTGCAGTCCTATTTATAGCAATTAATTATATTGATTGCTATAAATGGTCACCACAAATATATTAATTCAATATGGATTACATTTACAAATAATTCCATAATTGAACCTTGTCCAATCATTTAAGCATTCCATGCAATGTACGTTTTACCGTTTTACGCTGATCTGGACAGATAATATGTATATATTTATATTTTATGTTTTCGTGCGGTCAACGTAGTTATTATTTTTATTTTTATTATTAAGTGATTTGGCTTAATTGACAACCATACATTCCATTTTACATTCAATATTGTCAAAAGGTTCCAAGTCTAACAAAAAGACTGTTAGCTATGGTTATTATAAATTATGCCTAATTAGTGGAATTGACTTATTTCCAAATCACAAGAAATATACGTAAATATATAATTTGGAATAGTTGATGCAAATTACGCACAAATATGTACATTTATATTTATACGTACATTTGCACCACTTTTTCCTTTGTAATCTTTTTATCCAACTCTTATGATTTCAAAATAATGCTTTTTTATTCAAAAGGAGGAAAATGACATACTTACAGCAACTAAGCCAAAACCCAACAATATTGAATACCATCGGGCTTATTTCTTTAATATTACAATCATATAATTTAACAATCATATCTTTTTATCCAAATTCACATAGTTTATTTTTCAACACTGAACTACAGATCTGAAACATAACTACATCTAATAGGTGTTTAACGGGACTGATTCCAGATATACAGCGCTATGCAATGCCCATAATGCATTTTTACAATAGAATTGTAGGAATATGTGTATACAAATTTAAGAATCCTACAATTAGCATTATGCATAACCATAATTTGCAATTCACAAGTTTTAACAACTTTTATAATCATATCTAATAGGTGTTAATTCAATTACAATCATATTATAAGCATATCTGATGAAAATAGGCATAAAAATTGAGATCTATTAAAAACGAGATATATACATTAATGTAACTGTATATTTAAATTTCCAACTCACCTGCAAGCATCCAAATCCATAGTTTGAACCCTTTAGGTCTACAATTACCAAATTCTTACAAATCTATAATTTATCTGAAAAGGGGAAATTCCAGATCTGTAGAGATATAAGAAAATAGGAAGAGAGGGGAGAATCTAATGTTGAGTGCTAATTTGCATTCTTTTCCATTTGATCTGATAATCCTCTTAAACTTATGTGATTTGGATTTGATTTGTTGTATAAGAATATATTTTAGATTAAGAAATGGGTCTGTTTGGCACACATCACTGGAAAGTTTCAAAATTAAGCTCACATCTGGTCTAAAGCTTATTATAAATTAGGTCCCTATATTTCGCAAATTCATCAAAAATAATATATATATATATATAAATCATAAATTTTTATTTAAATAAAACATTAAAAAACTCAGTTGAAAAAACCACCGAGAAACACGTCAAAATCCAAAAATACATTAAAAAAAAGCGAAACAGCAGTTAATTGCATAACAATATGCAAATATTTGAATTTCTTGCACGCATCTGTGCAATTATTTTAGTCATGCATCTGCGTTGGGATTTTTGCATACACACATGCAAGTAATACATAATTCTTGCATACAAGTATGCTATAATTCGTAGGCATGCAAACCAGTTCATATACGTAAGAAAATATAATAAATGCACACATTTATGCAACAGTCCTATAACAACCCGGAAAATCTGAACCAATTTAAAATTTTTATTTTGGCAATTTTGATGAATTTTGAATATTTAAAATGATTTATTTTAAATAATTACGACGAGAAATTTATTTTGAATAGAATTAGAACGTATATATATTCATTTGAATCATAGTGAGAATATAAATATTTATTTTAATTATAAAAGGAATTGAAAATGGCGCGGTAGTTCGAAAATTCGATTTCAAATTTCAAATGAATGTACAGGATTCAAAATAATCCAGATTTTAGCGAAACAAAAAATATTAGGATCTAATTGAAAATATCTTTCCAAAGAATCTAAAAAATTGAAATTTCATAGCGGGAATAAAAAGTTATGCCCAGTTGAAATTTCAGAATAGTCGCTATGGAATTTTGGCCCTTAAAAATGGAAATTTTGCAAACGACCTCCATTTTCAACGAAATCACTTTTCTTGGATCTGGATGTCAAGTTATTGCTAGATAATTTTTGGGATTAATATGTGACCGTGGCGAAGGAAAGCGTGTTTTGTCAGTTTCAGTCAATTTGGATCGACCAGAAATTGGCCATTTTTCAAACTGTCTTCAAATTGGACGAAATTAGTTTGGTTAGGACCGTATCGTCAATACGAAGCTAGAAAATATTTTTTTGGGGATTTTTAAAGTCCGTATGTGGCCCCGGTAAATTGAAATGTGCGTTCAAATTCAATATATAGAGTTATATTTTGATTTTAACGGAAACTGATCGAAACAATCGAATCATCTTACGATACATATCCCATTGTGTTCAGAATGGGGGTAACAAGCCAGGGGCGACGGTCATTGGGTTCGGATTGGAGTTCGAATAAAAAAATTAACTTTTGGACTTGAATTAAATAATAAAATAAAAATATATAACTATATATAATATTACCTCTCCCACCTTTTCCTCCCTCAATTAGAAGTCAACGCTCAAAGAAAAGAAAACGAAATCGAACCCGCTCCACATCGCGACAGCCACCGCTCCCTTCCCGCCGCCTCCATCGTGTCTCCGCCTGTCCCCGGCGAGCCGCCCTCTCTCTCCAACCCTATACGAAAATCCTCAAAACCTCAATCCCCCAAATTCCGCCGCCGACCTGCTGAGACGCCCCACCGCCAGCACACCCCAGCGCCACTGCGAAGACCCCACTCTCTCCCCCGACCGACAGTAGTCCCCCTTCCTAACCTAGCGCTGAAAACCCCACCTCCTGTAAGTTTGTTAATTTTTATTTATTTATTTTTACGAATATGAAGTAATTAGTTTTATAGGAAAAAAAATCAGTTTTTACCTATGATGTTGGTGAATAAAAATTGGATTTTTATTTATATATTAATGTATAAAAGGTTTGATTTTTAATGTATAAAAGGTTTGATTTTTAATGTATGGAAGGCTTGATTTTTAATAATATATAGGCTTGATTTTTAATATGTATAAAAAGATAAGATTTTTATAAATATATAAAAAAAATGATTTTTATACACGAAGCAATAAAATAAAAATATGATTTTTATATAATGGAGATTATAAAAATATGATTTTGATATATGTATGATAATAAAAAATTCGATTTTTTATTATATAGATTAGAAATAAAAATACGATTTTTATATATAGGAATGCGAGATAAAGATGCGATCTTTATATATGTAGCAATATAATAAAAATGCGATTTTTATTATATGTATGGCGATATAAAAATATGATTTTTGTATATGAAGTAATGGTATAAAGATATGATTTTTATTATATGAACATCGAGTTAAAAATATGTTTTTTAATGTATAAACTTCATATTAAAATGTGATTTTTATTTATGAACAGCTGGAAAGATGGAGTTGGAATGTCGAATAAATTCGAACCATCATCCAATATAGAATGGCGGAGTGGATCCCAAATGTGAGAACTTCTCACTTTTAATTTTATTTTGTAGTTAAAATATATATTAGGATGCAGACGGTGCTTAGCAGTACCCGACACTCGTCGTCCACAGACCATGGATGACTTGTATGTTTGTTTAACTGTGTTGTGAAAAATTGATTGTGTGATGTGGAATGGAAATAAATATTTTTATGGTTAAAAATATAATTTTTAACATTGATATGAATGAAATAAACATTTATAAACAAATCGGACGATTTGTTTATGTACACACATTTGACTGATATTGATTGCGACGATAAATTTTATATATCGCCCAACTGCACAAATAAAATTCATTATTTGTTGATTGAAACCCCACACGGGATTGGGATGATATTGGACATACACTAATCCCAATAATTAGCCGTATGTCGATCGATTGATTGACAGACTGTTATAATCGTTAAATATTCATATTTGATGCTTATGCAGTGTAGAATGCACTTCGATGATGGTTGATTGTTTATCGTTGTTGTTGTGTACATGTGTGTATGAAATCCATATAAATCAAATTATATGGTAATCGACTGTGTCTGATTCCAGTTCAGAAAGAAAGAATATTTTAAAATAACGATGATTTTAAAATAATGAATATTTTAAAATAATGTTGGTAAAAGATCAAAATATTATTTTGATGTCCGATTTGGGATGGACACGAATATATTTAAATATATATAGCTGTGTTGATTAGTTTAATGCCATTTTGACGAAAACGATATTTATATCGATTTTATTCATTTTTATAATGAATATCGAAAAAGAATTGATTTCAAAATCTAATGTTTTGAAAATATTATCATTTATATATCGATGATATGGAATATTCAATTTTGATTAGAAATTGAATATGAAGTTGAAATTGTTTTGAAAACGAATTTAAAACGATTTATAAAATACGTTTTAAATGGAAATCGACGAAATATATATAATATTATATATATAATGGCCTGAATAGAACGCGCCCCGCTGCGGCAGTTCGCGAATTTCGACCGTTGAATTCAAACAGACATTTCGGGAGATCTGACCGTCGGATTCTCCTAAAACTTGAACCGTTGGATTCGTATGGAAAAGAGCTTTCTAACGAATATTAGAGATTTGAAATCTAATGGTTGGATTTGGAATTATGTCCAAATCAAATTTGGAAAAGGTCGTTGTAAGTGTAGTTCGATGACCGTTTATGAAAATCGACTGTACGAGCCTTGATAAAATTATTAAAAATATCAATAATTAGTGTAAAATCATAAGACGTGATTTGGAAAGAATTAGGATGAAAAATTCCATATTTGAAAGGATAAAAATTGATTTTCATCGAAATGAACTAGTTTTGAACTAGAATTATAATTCAATTATTTTAAAAATAAATAAATGGGTTTTGAAATGGTTTTAAAAATAACCTGAATTTCCAATATACAAATTGGAAATGGATTTGAATCGAAGTTGTCTTCGGAATACATCGATGTTGAATTTCGTGATTATAAAGATATTGTTATGGAAATTTGAAAGATATATATATCATTATTTCCCATAAGATATTTGTTGATTTCAGGATTTGATATTGAATATAAGCCGATGTATTTTCTATTCAGAGCCTTGTATTTAATATCAAATTGGATTTTGGGTTTGTTGTGAATGGTATCTTTAATAATACTATTCTTGAACCCAATGGATTTAAGAAAGTTAGAAACTGACTGGAGATTAGCTAAGTTGAATGGTTTCCTGGGTATTGATCTGATGTTGGTTTCGGCCTTCGGGGTTAATACTTACAGGATTGTTCTCTTACTAATTTACGATTAGAGGCCAATGTGAATTGGGTTTATTGTGAACTGTGTTTTTAACGACATTCGTTCTTTAACCCGATTTACAATGAAATGTGATTGGGATTTATAAATCTTTTTATTTAGATTTAACGGGAATTTTCCAAGGTAACATTTTCCAAGGTAACATTTTCCAATTTAATATATTAAATTGGAATTGAATGGAATTCGAGATAATAATCGAAGTGAACTTTTGTGGAGGAAGATTGTTAATACATATGGAATTTAAGAGGCGTTGCCGTTATTCCATTTATATTATTGGTCAGATATGGAAATTGATATCGATTATATATTGATTTATTTTCCGTGAAGATTCCATATTTAATGGAATGTGATTTGGGTTGTCGTGAATGGTATCTTTAATAATACTATTCTTAGACCCAACGGAGTTAAGAAAATCAGAAACTAACAGGAGATTAGTTAAGTTGAATGGTTTCCTGGGTATTGATCTGATGCTGGTTTCGGCCTTCGGGGTTAATACTTAGGGGATTGTTCAGAAAGACCGGGTTTATCCCATTCTGAATAACCGACTCGACGATGTGTCGAGGATGAAGACGGTGGTTGAAGACCGGAGGTCTTCACATCGTTTGGATGATTACTGATGTCTTGATTGGGCTATACACCCAAGGCGAGGTAATAAGTGGTGATCATCCAGACGTACTTGGAGATCGACGGATATGCGAGGGCCTCTCCCATGTATTGGACATATGGGGGAGGAATAAGGTGCTTCTGGTTTTGTTCAGACCCAGAACGAACTTGTAAATGGATGTGTGTCTGACATCGGATTTCATTCTGTGTGATTGATATACATTGGTTGCATAGCGTGAATTGCCTGTGTGGCATGCTGAGATGAAAATGATCAAGGCCTCTGTTGAAAAGCTGAGTCTTGTGATTGATGATCAAAGCACGACTTTAATATAGCGTAGCATTGTGTAGCATTAGTTGGTGAGCCTCACACCCCGGTGTGAACTAGAAACGGGAGAGGACATCAGGGAGGGCATGCGTTTCTTTCTAGCTAGGAGTGGTGTCAGCGTTTTGCATGCCGTGGCATTTTACTTATGTGGATGATGGATATGAGGCGCCTCTGTTATATCGGTCGATCCGGGGCCGATGGAGTCATTTGGCTCATTTATGCCCCATAGGGCGGGGAAACACAGTGTTCAGGCATTTTAATCCACATCGAGTGGACCGGCCCTGACGATCCAAGGCTTGTCTGCGCGCTTGCCTGGGGCTCAGGCTAGAGAGTCTCGAAGCGGTAAGGAGATCCTTTTCTTTGGTTCACAGATGGAAATCCAACTTCTAATACGTGACAATTGCGGTTTTGATTATAGAACCTAGTATTGGCGACATGATATATGGTACCCATGCCGTATAGGATTGGTACATTTATATTTGAAGTTGTTTTATACACTATGCACTTATAATAGTATCAAATGTTTTGTTTTAACGTACTAAGCATGTTTGGCTATTATAAGGGAAAACCCTATCCCCCGGCTTGCGTTGCATTGTGTGATAGGACTTGGGTCTTATAATAGTTTCATTTTTCCAAAAAGCATTGCGATGTTTTGTTATATGCACTGGTATTCTTGGGAGGAAACCCGTTCCGTATTATACGGCGTGGTCCCTTGATATATCTGATTTAAAGTAAAGTTTTAAATAACTGTTTTAGTTATCACACCAGTCATATGACCGACCTGGAGTTTATTGTTTTAAACTGAACTCTGGGTGCCCCTATTTTCCACACGGGCAGCTAGTAGTTTTGGTTTTGCAGATTTATTTTCACAGGATCCTGGTTTACAGCTGGAACGATATCCGGAAAGCTCTGTATCCATATATCTCCTTCAGTTATGTTTTGTATTATTTTTCCACTGCTATGAAATGTAATTTAAATCTTTGATATTTCTCTGATGTATAATATTTATTCATACTCTGTATATTCTTGTATTCTGATGGAATTGTTGTAATAAGCAATGAAATTTCTTCTGTCTGTGTTCTGATTCGTCTTGTCCTCAAAGCAATCCGGGCTTTCCTTCACGGGGAAGGTCGGGTCGCCACATTTGGTATCAGAGCTCTGGTTTACAGAGCTAGAGAACAACGCACATTAGAGCCAAACAAAAGAATTCATCAGAGATTGGATTAGTAATATCCAATGAGAATGACTTGTTAGAGATGGGATCAGTAGTATCTTAGAACGAGTGTGAAGAGTATATTTTTAAAATGAAAACAAATATTGTTTTGAAAATTTAAACCATTTCATGCATATTTGAATATTTATTTGTATTGAATTTGGGCAATCCAATATATAAAGATTTTGCATATACGCCTTGCAAACCTGTATTCGAAGTTTTAATATACTGGATCGATATAGAATCACACTCTAGTCGCCCAGGCATGATTCTACTGATGACGTACGACATCAGTAGTCTTTTTTCGAGTTTTGAAAGTGGGATATCTATATATTTCCAATTGACTGATGTGAGAACCAAAACTAGATAGGGCTTATGGTTGTGATTTGGCATCAAAAAAACGATTTTTGGACTATGTATCAAAATTATGAATTTGAAAAGCTAATCAACTAATTGATTGATGGTTGTGTTGTATGATTATTCCTTTAAACCATTATGTGAAAGAAAGGTAAATTTGGGCCAAATGGTACCAAATATTGAACTGTATTGAAAATTGTTTGTAAACGCATGTATGTACATGTATATGTGTGAACAGGTCATTACAAGGAGGCTAGAGAAGAGGAATAAAATTGTTTGCCCGACAAATAGGTACATGTTTATTGTATTTCTTGGGTTTTGGATGATTTTATGAGCCGCTTGGCTGTTTCTTTTTGGATTGGAGAGGCCTGTATGGAAATTTCGGATTTTCCCGGTGCTCCCGTACAGAGGAGGTTCCGGCGAAATTTTTCGAAAATTTAGGGTGTTAGCCAAATTTTTGAAAATTTTGAAAAGTTCTTAGAAACTAAAAAGTTGAGGAACTTAAGCCATAATGAAAAGAATGAAAGTTGAGTTGATTAGTAAAACAACTTTCAGCTCTGTTTCTTTTCGAGGACGAAAAGATATTAAGTGGGGGAGATTGTAACAAACTGGAAAATCTGAACCAATTTAAAAATTTTATTTCAGCAATTTTGATGAATTTTAAATATTTAAAATGATTTATTTTAAATAATTATGATGAGAAATTTATTTTGAATAGAATTAGAATGTATATTTATTTGAATCGTAGTGAGAAAATAAATATTTATTTTAATTATAAAAGGAATTGAAAATGGCGCGGTAGTTCGGAAATTCGATTTTAAATTCCAAATGAATGCACAGGATTCAAAATAATCCGGATTTTAGCGAAACCAAAAATATTAGGATCTAATCGAAAATATCTTTCCAACGAATCCTAAAAATTGAAATTTCATAGCGGGAATAAAAAGTTATGCCCAGTTGAAATTTCAGAATAGTGGCTATGGAATTTTAGCCCTTAAAAATGGAAATTTTGCAAACGACCTCCATTTTCAACGAAACCACTTTTCTTGGATCTGGATGTCAAGTTATTGCTAGATTCCAAAATTCATAATTTTTGGGATTAATATGTGACCGTGGCGAAGGAAAACGTGTTTTGTCAGTTTCAGTCAATTTGGATCGACCAGAAATTGGCCATTTTTCAAGCTATCTTCAAATTGGATCAAATTAGTTTGGTTAGGACAATACGAAGCTAGAAAATATTTTTTGGGGATTTTTAAAGTCCGTATGTGGCCCCGGTAAATTGAAATGTGCGTTCAAATTCAATATATAGAGTTATATTTTGATTTTGATGGAAATTGATTGAAACAATCGAATCATCTTACGATACATATCCCATTGTGTTCGGAATGGGGGTAATAAGCTAGGGGCGACGGTCATTGGGTTCGGATTGGAGTTCGAATAAAAAAATTAACTTTTGGACTTGAATTAAATAATAAAATAAAAATATATAATTATATATAATATTACCCCTCCCACCTTTTCCTCCCTCAGCTAGAAGTCAACGCTCAAAGAAAAGAAAACGAAAACGAACCCGCTCCACATCATGACAGCCACCACTCCCCTCTCGTCGCCTGATGCCGCCTCCACTGTGTCTCCGCCTGTCCCCGCCACTAGCCCCGGCGAGCCACCCTCTCTATCCAACCCTATACGAAAATCCCCAAAACCCCAATCCCCCAAATTCCGTTGCCGACCTGCTGAGACGCCCCACCGCCGGCACACCCCGACGCCACCGCGAAGACCCTACTCTCTCCCCCGACCGACAGCAGTCCCCCCTACTAACCTAGCGCTGAAAACCCCACCTCCTGTAAGTTTGTTAATTTTTATTTATTTATTTTTATGAATATGAAGTAATTAGTTTTATAGGAAAAAATTTAGTTTTTACCTATGATGTTGGTGAATAAAAATTGGATTTTTATTTATATATTAATGTATAAAAGGTTTGATTTTTAATGTATAAAAGGTTTGATTTTAATGTATAAACGGCTTGATATTTAATGTATAAAAGGCTTGATTTTTAATAATATAAAGGCTTGATTTTTAATATGTATAAAAAGATAAGATTTTTGTAAATATATAAAAATATGATTTTTATACATGAAGCTATAAAATAAAAATATGATTTTTATATAATGGAGATTATAAAAATATGATTTTGATATATGTATGATAATAAAAAATTCGATTTTTGTATATATAGATTAGAAATAAAAATACGATCTTTATATATGTAGCGATATAATAAAAATGCGATATTTATTATATGTATGGCGATATAAAAATATGATTTTGTATATGAAGCAACGATATAAAGATATGATTTTTATTATATGAACATCGAGTTTAAAATATGATTTTTAATGTATAAACTTCATATTAAAATGTGATTTTTAGTTATGAACGGCGTGGAAAGATGGAGTTGGAATGTCGGATAAATCCGAACCATCGTCCAATATAGAATGGTGGAGTGGATCCCAAATGTGAGAACTTCTCGCTTTTAATTTTATTTTCTAGTAAAATATATACTAGGATGCAGACGGTGCTTAGCAGTACTCGACACCCGTTGTCCACAGACCATGCATGACTTATTTGTTTGTTTAACTGTGTTGTGAAAAATTGATTGTGTGATATGGACTGGAAATAAATATTTTATAGTCAGAAATATAATTTTTAACGTTGATATGAATGAAATAAACATTTATAAACAAATCGATGATTTGTTTATGTTCACACATTTGACTGATATTGATTGCGACGATAAATTTTACACATCGCCCAACTGCACAAATAAAATTCATTATTAGTTGATTGAAATCCCACACGGGTATTGGGATGATATTGGACATACACTAATCCCAATAATTAGCTGTATGTCGATCGATTGATTGACAGACTATTATAAGCGTTAAATTTTTATATTTGATGCTTATGCGGTGTAGAATGCACTTTGGATGATGGTTGATTGTTTATCGTTGTTGTTGTGTACATGTGTGTATGAAATCCATATAAGTCAAATTATATGGTAATTGACTGTGTCTGATTCCAGTTCAGAAAGAAAGAATATTTTAAAATAACGATGATTTTAAACTAATGAATATTTTAAAATAATGTTTGTAAAAGATCAAAATATGATTTTGATGTCCGATTTGGGATGGACACGAATATATTTAAATATATATAGTCGTGTTGATTAGTTTAACGCCATTTTGACGAAAACAATATTTATATCGATTTTATTCATTTTTATAATGAATATTGAAAAGGAATTGATTTCAAAGTCTAATGTTTTGAAAATATTATCATTTATATATCGACGATACGGAATATTCAATTTTGATTAGAAATTGAATACGAAGTTGAAATCGTTTTGAAAACGAATTTAAAACGATTTATAAAATACGCTTTAAATGGAAATCGATGAAATATATATAATATATATTATATATATAATGGCCTAAATAGAACGCGCCGCGCTGCGGCAGTTCGCGAATTTCGACCATTTACTTCAAACGGACATTTCGGGAGATCTGACCGTCGGATTCTCCTAAAACTGGAACCGTTGGGTTCGTATCAAAAAGAGCTTTCTAACGAATATTAGAGATTTGAAATCTAATGACTGGATTTGGAATTATGTCCAAATCAAATTTGGAAAAGGTCGTTGTAAGTGCAGTTCGATGGCCGTTTATGGAAATCGACTGGACGGGCCTTGATAAAATTATTAAAAATATCAATAATTAGTGTAAAATCATAAGAAGTGATTTGGAAAGAATTGGGATGGAAAATCCATATTTGAAAAGATAAAAATAGATTTTTATCGAAATGAACTAGTCTTGAGCTAGAATTATAATTCAATTATTTTTAAAATAAATAAATGGGTTTTGAAATGGTTTTGAAAAAAACCTGAATTTCCAATATATATTGGAAATGGATTTGAATCGAAATTGTCTTTAGAATAGTTCGATGTTGAATTTTGTGATTATACAGATATTGTTATGGAAATTTGAAAGATATATATATATCGTTATTTCCAATACGATATTTGTTGAATTCAGGATTAGATATTGAATATAAGCCGATATATTTTCTATTCATAGCCTTGTATTTAATATCAAATTTGATTTTGGGTTTGTCGTGAATGGTATCTTTAATAATACTGTTCTTGAACCCAATGGAGTTAAGAAAATTAGAAACTGAATGGAGATTAGCTAAGTTGAATGGTTTCCTGGGTATTGATCTGATGTTGGTTTCGGCCTTCGGGGTTAATACTTACGGGATTGTTCTCTTACTAATTTACGGTTAGAGGCTAATGTGAATTCGGTTTATTGTGAACTGTGTTTTTAACGACATTCGTCCTTTAACCCGATTTACAGTGAAATGTGATTTGGGATTTATAAATCTTTTTATTTAGATTTAATAGGAATTTTCCAAGGTAATGTTTTCCAATTTAATATATTAAATTGGAATTGAATGGAATTCGATTTGATAATAATCGAAGTGAACTTTTGTGGAGGAAGTCTGTTAATACATATGGAATTTAAGAGGCATTGCCGTTATTCCATTTATATTATTAGTCGGATATGGAAATTGATATCGATTATATATTGATTTATTTTCCGTGAAGATCCATAATTAATGGAATGTGATTTGGGTTGTCGTGAATGGTATCTTTAATCATACTACTCTTAGACCCAACGGGGTTAAGAAAATCAGAAACTAACAGGAGATTAGTTAAATTGAATGGTTTCCTGGGTATTGATCTGATGCTAGTTTCGGCCTTCGGGGTTAATACTTAGGGGATTGTTCACTTGCTAATTTACGGTTGACGGCTAATGGAATGGAATGTGATTTTAGGTTTATCGTGAACCATGTTTTAAAGGACATTGGTTCTTTAACCCAGTTAAAGACAGGATATGATTTCCCAAGTTAAACAATCGTTAATATTGATTTTTGGGAAGATTAAAACCAAGTGGAGTTTTAATGCCTCTTTAATTAGATTGAAATGATATCCAAAGGAAGATTAAAGAATAAATTTAAAGAATTTATCTTTGATAAAATTAATAGGAACCTTTCCCAATGTATATTAATATTTGGATAAAGAAATATTCTGGATTGGAATGAGGCGTATGTTGTGTTTTTATAGCACTTGTTTATTATATACGCGAGTTATTCAGAAAGACCGGGTTTATCCCATTCTGAATAACTGATTCAATGATGTGTCAAGGATGAAGACGGTGGTTGAAGACCGGAGGTCTTCACATTGTTTGGATGATTACTGATGTCTTGATTAGGCTATACACCCAAGGCGAGGTAATAAGCGATAATCGTCCAGAAGTACTTGGAGATCGACGGATATGCGAGGGCCTCTCCCCTGTATTGGACATATGGGGGAGGAATAAGCTGCCTCCGATTTTGTTCAGACCCAGAAAAAACTTTTAAATGGATGTGTGTCTGACGTCGGATTTCATTCTGTGTGATTGGCATACATCGGTTGCATAGTGTGAATTGCCTATGTGGCATGCTGAGATGCAAATGATCAAGGCCTATGTTGAAAAGCTGAGTCTTGTGGTTGATGATAAAAGCACAGCTTTAATATAGCGTAGCTTTGTGTAGCGTTAGTTCGCGAGCCTCATACCCCGGTGTTAAGCAGAAACGGGAGAGGACATCAGGGAGGGCATGCGTTTCTTTCTAGCTAGGAGTGGTGTCAGCGTTTTGCATGCCCTGGTATTTTACTTATGTGGATGATGGATAGGAGGCGCCTCAGCCATATCGGTCGATCCGGGTCGATTGAGTCATTTGGCTCATTTACGCCCCATAGGGCAGGGAAACGCAGTGTTCAGGCATTTTAATCCACATCGAGTGGACCGGCCCTAACGATCCAAGGCTTGTATGCGCGCTTGCCTGGGGCTCGGGCTAGAGAGTCTCGAAGCGGTAAGGACGATCCTTTTCTTTGGTTCATAGATGGAAATCCAACTTCCAATACGTGACAATTACGGTTTTGATTGTAGAATCTAGTATTGACGACATGATATATGGTACCCATGTCGTCTAGGATTGATACATTTATATTTGAAGTTGTTTTATACACTATGCACTTATAATAGTATCAAATGATTTGTTTTAACGTACCAAGCATGTTTGGCTATTATAAGGGAAAACCCTATCCCCCGGCTTGCGTTGCATTATGTGATAGGACCTGGGTCTTATAATAGCTTCATTTTTTCAAAAAGCATTGCGATATTTTTTTATATGCACTGGTATTCTTGGGAGGAAACTCGTTCCGTGTTATAGGCGTGGTCCCTTGATATATCTGATTTAAAGTAAAGTTTTAAATAACTGTTTTTAGTTCTCACAACAGTCACATGACTGACCTGAAGTTTATTGTTTTAACCTAAACTCTGGGTGCCCCTATTTTCCACATGGGCAGCTAGCAGTTTTGGTTTTGCAGATTTATATTCACAGGATCCTGGTTTACAGCTGGAACGATATTCGGAAAGCTCTGTATCCGTATATCTCCTTCAGTTGTTTTTTGTATTATTTTTCCGTTGCTATGAAATGTAATTTAAATCTCTGATATTTCTCTTATGTATAATATTATTCATACTCTGAATTGTTGTAATAAGCAATAAAATGTTCTTCTGTCTGTGTTCTGATTCATCTTGTCCTCAAAGTAATCCGGGCTTTCCTTCACGTGGAAGTTCGGGTCGCCATGAATCCGCAGGCATGAATAACAGTCAATTTTTACTTGCATACATGTATGCAAGAAAACAGAATACTTGCAGATATGCATGCAAGTATTCACGCAGATTTTCTGTGTAAACTGCTTTAAGAATTCTTGCATACATGTGTGCAACTATTGTGTATACTTGCATACATGTATGCAAGTTTTTTTTCTTTCCGTGTTCTTTTGGGAATATCTGCAGATTTTAGAATATAATTTTTACACAGCAGCGCATTTTTTTATATGAAAAACACATAACAAGAATTCTAGGGACCCGCTTTACATTTAAAAGATGGAAGGAAGGCTGATTGTATTTGCAAAATTTTTAGGGATGTGTCCCTTATTTTCACTTAAGAAATTAGGTTTGGAGGAGGAAAATGACAGAGCTAGGCCTTACCCCTTTATTTATAGGAGTGGAAATGGCCTAGAACCGTTAGATTTATTTAGATTAATATCCGTCCATTTGTATTATAAAATATAACAACATTGCCCCTCAAAACCTAGCCATCATTGGGCACTACAGGCCCGAAGTGGTCGGCACCCCCTTGGGGAGTGGTTGACCGCCATTTAGCTATAATGCCCAATGAAGGTGGGTTAAAGATGGAAATGAATTTGTTAATTATTCTAATTATTTATTTCCGCCCATTTTTCGTATTTCGTCCGTAACTTTTTCATACAGAATCCGTTCGCGAAACTCCAAACATGAAAGTTGATAAGAATTCCAAGACGAACGCATCGGTTAAAGTTTCATAGTCAAATTACATCATTTGCAAAAAATCCTATTTTTGAGATTCTAATTAAATAACTATTTATTGTCAAAATTCCGATTTGTTACATTCTTCCCCTTATAAATTATTTTTACCCCAAAATTCTGACCACTAGTCATCCTATCCTACACAACCACTACACTAGAAATAGCTTTTGACAGCATTTGAAAAAAGCTGTAATAAGATATAACAGCATTTTGATAAACGTCGTATAACAACATGCTGTAGTAGGTATGAAAATTTTAAATACAGTAGAATAAACGCTATGTAAGACCCTGTTTTACAGCGTTTATAGCAAGCTATTAATAGTTTTTGCCAAATTTCCTACAGTGTTGTTGCCCTTTTCATCAGTGATTGATAAATGCTGTTATTTGCTTATAACAGCATTCACAAATTGCTGCACATTATTTATGTTATACGTTTTCATCAGAATTTTATGAATGCTGTTATTAAACATTCAAAGTAATGAAAGCACTAGATAAAAGCTGTTAGTGAGTTTTAAAAGCAATGATAATACTTCCTTTGTCCGTTTTGTTTCCTATAACATTTATAATTGCAGTACTATCAGAATATTTATACGTATGTATATCAACAACATTTAAACAAATCAAATACAAAAACAAACATGTATAAACACCTACTATTAATTATTTACATAAATTATGTAATACAATATTCACAAACAAATACATCATCAATAATCGATTTTACATAATTTCCATAATAAAAAATATTTGCTGAACAAAGTCACCATATCTATAGACAAAAACACAATATCCATATAGAAAGTTTGCATCAAATACCAACAAAATGGACAACCAAAAAATTTCGTATGCTTACTAAAAAAGAAGTGTCGCCTTTTTCTACACAAATGATCTTTAATTACCTACCGTGAAAAAATTCATAAGTCGATGATTCTGCTAGCAACACATGACACGTTCAAAGCTTGGTTGCAAATATCATACTAATTCATTTTTAAAAAAATAAATAACCAACCCTAAAAACCCATCAGAAGATGATGCGACGGCGTGGCGCTGAGCAAACAACAAAAGAGTTAGGAAACATCCTCAATAATATAATGATTCTACTAGTAGTACATGACATTAAAAATATACGTTTTATTTAATTTATCATTGATGATTTAATAATCATATCAATAGCCCCTTGTTTATCATAGAACTTAAGTTAACTTAGCAAAATATTTATAACACTCAATTAATTTTTATAAGATTGTCTATAAATATCAATTAGTTTTTATAAAATTAATTTAACTTGATTAATTTATTATTATACTTATATAACATTTAATTAATGTTTTATAAAATTCGATTAATTAGTAATTATTATTTATAATACTTAGTTAATTTTAATAAATTAGTTAACTTGTGAATATTTTATACTGTGGTATTATTACATTTATTATAAATTTAGATTACTACTATTATTATTATAAATTTGTTAATTTTTATAAAACTTAATTAACATTTCATAATCTATATTTCCTATTTGTATTATAAGCTTAGTTAATTATCATTATTATAAACTTGTTAATTCTTACAGAAATCAATTAAGGAAAAATATTTATAAGCTTATTTAATTGTATAAATTTTAATTATGTTTTTATGAAATTTATTCAGCTTGGTTAAAAATCAGTTAACCATATGGTGCAGCAGCATCACTGCTATGTGCAAATGCACCATACTGGTGCAGATGCACCACAATTTTGTGCAAATGCACCATTTTGGTGCATTGCAGTGGTGTAGATGCACCACAGGGTGGTGTTGCTGCACTGCACCATGGAGCAACATCACCATTTTATGGTGCATCTGCACCACTGCAGTGGTGCATTTGCACCATGGGTAGCACCAATATGATGCACCAATGGTCTTCTCAACGGGAAGACAAAGTTTGCTTTTTGAACCGAGATATTGTATACATGTCCTTATTTTCTAGTGAATTCATTTTCCTTTTATACCACTTCAAAAACTTCAAATTACAGAAGAACAAAAATCAACTTCATATAAAAGACTGACCTCAAATGATGACCGGTAAAGCCGTAAATAATGCACATGTAAATCTATCACAAGTCTACCTTGGGTACCATGATCTGGCATTCCAAGTCCATATTTCACTAAAATAGGCTTCGCCTACTGTATGCTGCAATATCAGATTTTACGAAAAAAACAATTTATAAGAACAATGTTGTGCTCATGTGACAAAGACGCACCTTAAAAACCATTTTTTATTCAAAGAAGAAAGGAGTTCCTAGACAGAAATATGCTAATTTCTGTCTAAAGAATTGTGAAATGAAAAAAACATCATGGGCAAGTGTGAAATATAAACTTGCTGATAATTATTACTAGTGTAACAGTAGATTCGAATATAAACTATATAAACTTTCAATAGGAGTTGGAGCATGCATACATACCTTATATTGACGTGGGGTCTTACCTGGACTGTAGCTACTGTTCCATTAAATAAAAATAACTTTTTCCACTGTTATCAAACAACTGACAAAACAAAACTGCAACAAAAGGCCAGTTCTCCAATTTATAAATTTTAACATAAAATGCCCAAAAAAATTGGAAACTAAGGCTTACTTGCTATTTCTTGCTCTTGCAGACACATGGGACAATACATATGGCATATCAGGTATCAGCACTGCAACATTTCCATCAGGTATTTCTCCTTCTCCCTTTACACTTTTTTCTATCAAAATTATTGGTTGCTCATAAGATTTATTTTGAACTGCAAGCATTTCATCCACAACAACAATATATCAAGCAACCTCAACTGGACTTATGACTTGCCAGCTGTCCATTTAAAAAACAAGAAATGAATTAGCCAATTAGGTATTAGCCAAAACTGATATGATTCTCATTTGACTATAATTTAGTCACATGTATGATATAAAATGTGAAATTCAAAATCAAGATTTCTTAAGGTATTGTAGTATATGGCATTATTTAGAATTGAGATTATTTGTTTTTTCAAGACAACAAGATAATATGAAATCAATCGAAGGAACAAGTGAGGGAAAATAGTTGCAATCTATTTATCCATTTTTGAACAAGATATTATAGCATGAATAAAATACACAGGAAAAAAATCGAATACGGCAGAGTGCACTAACCTTCCTAAGTTTGCCAGCTTACGTAAAACAGGGCCAAGTCGATTAATAAGAGCTGATAGAGATGCAGTAGAGCCACTACATACGATTTCTTCTGTAAACATATTCAACTAAGAAATATGCACATATTAGTTGATTTCACAACATATGGTAAAATTGGGAACTGACAGTAAACAAATACTCACTGCACACTGGTCAACTCCAAGCAATGTTCCAAGATATTCAGCTGAAGGCTGCAGTAATTGATGGTAAAGCTTTGCTTTGCTGGATAGAGCTAATTGAGTTCGATCTAGAACTGATTTTGCATATAATGGCCAATTGTCATTACTTTGTTTCATCATCTCCAATATAATGCATGATTCCATCCCTTCAGAACCAGGATAAAAAAAACATTGAATCCATGCTTCATTGCATTCTATCAATGGAGAAATAATTTTTTTTTTTTGAAAATAAAAATGTGTGATCTTCTAAAAATAAGAGAGCACACATATATAATATAAAATAATAAACTACAATATCCGACTACATAACAAAAGGAGTCAAAGCAAAACAAAACATGACTCTAAGAATGTAAAGGATAGTAGATAGACGAGCTCCAGAAAATCCACCGCCCATCATACTCCAATATCGAATTCCGGCAAAGCCACCACCCAATAGTGAAGTATATCTACTCCAATACAAAAAAACAGTCTCTCCAAACAAGAACAACAAAAATAAAGCAGTACAACCCCAATAACTCATCGAAACCAAACACAAAAAAAACTCTAAAGCTAATATCAATCACCAATCCAGACAACAATCCACAAAGCTCCTTAGTAATAGTCAACAACCTGAAAGAAACTAGGCAAACCATAAGTACCCATCACATATATATATATATATATATGAATATACATGCATACATATATATACCAATATATATATATGGAAAAACATTACAATGCTGTGGGTGATTACAATTATGGAAAAACGTTACTAACAAGGCAACCGTAGTAGATGGACCATGGTTAGTTGTGGGTGATTGCAATGTTGTGCTGAAGGCGGACGATAAATTAGGGGGGCGTACCCTTAAAGTTTCCCAGTTGGTGGAACTTAACAACTGTGTGTTAGCAGCTGGACTCGTTGAACCACTCCACCGCGGCCTGAAATATACATGGAGAAGTGGTGAGTGCAAAAAAAATTCATGCAAACTTGATCGTGCTTTGGTAAATGCTGAATGTATGAACAAAATTGAAGACATTAAGGTAACCATTTTGCCCAATTCTACTAGTGATCATAGTCCCTTACTTATCAACCTCATTAATAAACAAGACACAGTCAAAGGCAAACCGTTTAGATATGCCAATGAGTGGCACAAACTCGACGGTTATTATAATGCCGTGGGCGGTGTGACTGAGATGGAGGGAGCCCATTTCTTTCAGCTAGTGCAGACGCTGAAACAAACGAAAGCAAGGCTGAAGGAATGGAATCGATGCAGACCCAAGAATAACGACCTGGTTGATCATTTGCAAAAGCAATGTGAAGAGCTACTCACCAAAATTGACAACCAGTCATGCAATAATGACTTGTGGACCTAATATTATGAGAAACAAGGCAAACTTAAAGAAGCTTTAAATATCAAAGCCATTGAACTTAAACAAAAAGCGAAAGAAATGTGGATTACAAGTGGGGATGAATGCACAAAAATTTTTTATACCAAAATGTCGGTCAGGAAAAACATTAATTACAATGTTCAACTTATCGACACTGATGGAAATTGCTGTGTAGACATGGATAAATTTGAAACTGAAGCCATATGTTACTTCACTGAACTGTATAATGGCGAATGTAATACCGACTTACCCATAGTTCACTGCCGGAAATTGGTTAACAGTCGTGGCCGCCGCTTGCTGTGCAGGGTTGTGACCGAAGCTGAAATATGGAGTGCCTTGCAGTCCATTCACGTTGACGCCAACCCCGGCGCCGATGGTTTGAGCTCCCTGTTCTTCCGCGTGCACTGGGGGGACCTGAAACACAGCTTGTTATTGGCTATGAATGAAGCAATTCAGAATGCTCATTTCATAAAAGAAATAAATCACACTTTCATATGCCTCATACCAAAAACCGATAAACCCAATAGCATTGCTAATTATAGACCGATCGCTTGTTGTAATGTTGTTTACAAAATTTTGAGCAAAATTATTTGTAATCGTATGAATCTAATCTTGCCTGATATTATTGCAGAATGCCAAAGTGCGTTCATTAAGGGGAGAAGCATATCTGAAAACTCGTTATTGGCGCACGAACTAGTAAGAGGATTCAATAAGAAAGGTGCTAATAGACTATGCTTGAAAGTGGATCTACACAAGGCGTATGACAAGATAAATACACATTTTATCATACATATGCTTCGTTGCATGGGGTTCCCCAATAAGTTTGTTGACTTAATCAACGAGTGCATCTCTACCTCGACTTACTTTATTCTAATCAATGGGGTTCCGAGGGGACATATCAATTCAAATCGAGGCATTAGGCAAGGGGATCCTCTTTCCCCATATTTGTTTGCACTGGCTATGGAATTTTTTTTCCTTGCAAATGGAATTGTCTTGCCACGGGAAATCTGTACAGCCAATATATGGGTTGCAGCAAAAGGTTAGCCATCTTTTATATGCGGATGACTTACAGATCTGTGTTAAGGCTAATGTTACAGCGGCTGATCACATTAGACACATATTTGGGATGATGGAGGAGTATGCAGGGCTGATACTCAATGCCAACAAAACCAAATGCTATTTCAATAAACATTGCAATATCAAATCAGAGATTTTGGGGGCTCTTAATGTGCAGGAGGGAGAATTGCCAGTCAAATATCTAGGAGTCCCGCTGTCATCAAATAAAATTACGGACAGGGAGTGTGTGGAGCTGGTAACTAAGGTCAGGGACAAGTTACAAGGCTGGAGCTCAAGATTACTATCCCTAGCTGGCAGAATAGAACTTGTGCACACGGCGATTCTAGCGAAAGTGGCTTTTTGGCTGCAAATGTTTCAACTACCGGAAGCATCACTAAATAAAAGTGAAAGAGTGTGTGCAGACTTTATATGGAGGGGTGGTCTTCACAAAGTTAAATACGAGATCCTCTGTAAGCCCAAATCAGAAGGGGGGTTGGGTTACGACGTCTGACAGACATAAAAGAAGCTTACATACTGAAACAAGGTTGGAAGATTATCAATAAGAAGGGTTTGTGGGCTCGATGGATGGGACAGGGATACATACATGGAATTTTTTGGCAATTGCGCTCAGACAACAATGCCTCGGCCACGTGGAAAGCTATTTTACGCATTAGAAGCAAGCTTGCTAAATGCATTGAAAGACAAATAGCAAGAGGGGATAACACTGATCTGTGGAGAGACCCTTGGATTGAGGGTAAGTCTATTATTGATTTGGCTGGCATGCATACTTACTCTGATTACGGATGCCCTGATAAACGTGAACAACATATCATACACAATGATCAGTGGAATGTAAGTGGCGTACCGCTGAATGAATCCCAACAAGCCCAGATTAAGTATATGCCAATTTTTTCAAAGCGTCAAAGTGACATATGGGTGTGGAGTGCGACCGGAAACGATTTTACTATGAAATCAGCTTGGAATGAGGTCAGGCAAGAGGCTCAGATAAAATCTTGGAGCAGAATAGTTTGGGATCGTGTCAACTATCCTAAAATGGCGTTCAATTTGTACAAAGCGATCATGGGGAGGTTGCATACGAGGGACAGGCTTAACAAATGGGAAATTACAGCTGACACTCTATGTATACTGTGTAACTCTAACCCTGAATCCCATGGTCACCTGCTTTTCGACTGCACCACATCGAAATTCATTCTGACACAGTGCTACAATATTACGGGCATAAAATCCAATTTACTGACGATGGAGGACATTATTGAATACCTCATTAGAAGAAGAAGCACGGAAGACTTGAAGACCAAACACCACATTATCTCCCTCACTGTAGCTGCATGGATAGTTTGGAAAGAAAGAAATAAGCGTATGTTTCAGAATAAAAGCACAAATCAGCACGATTTGGAGAGGATAATTCGAGAAGAATTGAAGCTGACGAAATTGAGAATACCAGAGAAACTTACTAGGACGGGGACAGGCGCAACTCGTAGCGTAGCAAAGGGTGAAGTTGCGTCAACGGCAGGAAACCCACGTAGATGGTTTGAGCCGCCATGAGTGGAAGACGAAGTTAACTAGGGTTAAGTATTTACTTTATGGTTGTACTTTATTCTCTCTTTTCAGATGTAAAGGTAAATACTGTGTACATTCTCGAAAGTGCGGATGCGCTTTTGGGCCGACCACGTGCGTGCAATTTGTGCGTTAGTGGATCAATTTCTGGGCTGAAGGCCTAATACAAGTTTGACCCACTTTCAAAATATATATATATATATATCAATACATATATGTGAAGAAGAAGAAAATAAAGAAAAAGAGACAAACAAGCATTACAAAAAAACAGAAATTAACATCCAATGCGAGATCTATCACTTCTATAATAACTAGTGATTCTAATAAATAAACTCAAATTAAACCTAACCTTAAGCAGAAAAGAACCAAAACGCGAATCACCAAAAAACTTGAAATGCGAGTTAGACATCCAATCCAGACAGTAATTAACTGTCTTAATGATTAAATTATTAGCAGAAACTGAAATAGAATGAAAAAAATCTCTGATTCCTCACCAATACCATATGAACCAACTGATGAAAATAACAAAAGAATCCAACACATACCTCTGTCTAGAATTATAAACAAATCTACAATGATCCCAACACTCAACACAACTACTAAAAGAATTAAAACAACCAAAAACAAAAATCCTAAAAACCATAGTTAAAATATAATTGGTAAAATTGCAGGAGAAAAATAAATGATCAACATCTTCATCCAAAAGACTACAAAAACAACACTTGACATCAAAAATAATATTCTTCTTCTTTAAAAGCTTAACCGTATTAAGCTTCTTATGAATAATCAACCACATAAGAAACTTAGCTTTAGGAGGAGAATTAAAATTCCAGATAAACTTAAAAGGGAGCAAAGAAACACCAGAAAAATTAATAAAATTATACATAGAATTAACAGAGTAAACTAAACTCTTATCCAGACTCCAACTAAAAGAATCACCATTCTCATCCAAATGATACAAGGCTAACTTAGCTTTAAGTAAGGCTAATTGCCTTAACAAACCCCCTTCTAAAATACTATCAAAGAAAAATACCACGGGGGGATCTAAATCCCTTCTATACACATCAGCGATTAAGGCATTCTTAAAGCCGCAATTATTAAAAAGCTCACTAAATTCAATTTTAAGCGGCACACTAGAAATCCAAGCATCATGCTAAAAGTAAGTAAGATTACCGGAATGAACAGTCACCTTACAACCTAACTTGAATAAGTCAAAACAATACAAAACAAACTTCCAAAAATAAGATAATCTATTAGTCCAACTAAGACCAGTCCCAACAATAAACTCGCCCTCAGAATAATAAAATTTGGAAACAATGATCTTCCAAGTAGCCGACACATCAGGGCACCTAAATCTCCATAACCATTTGGCTAACAAGGAAGAATTAAAATTATAAAGATTAATTATCCCCAGACCCCCATCTTTCTTGGGCTTACAACACATCTCCCAGTTAACTAAGCATTTATAACCTCTACAAATAGGAACACCACTCCAAAGAAAATTCCTCCTGATTCTGTCAATTTTCTCAATAACCCATTAAGGAAAACGATGAACAACCATCCAATAAGTAAGAATAGCAGATAACACCAAATTAACTAGAACTAATCTACCCGCTCTAGACAAAAATCTGTTATTCCAACTCGATAATCTATTATTGATCTTATCTATAATAACTAACCAATCTTCCTTCTTAAGCTTCGAAGGCCTAATCTTAAAACCCAGACAATCAAAAGGGAATTTCATGACAGAACGGTTCAAGGTGCTAGCAACCATAGACTCAACATTGTCAAAATCATTAAGGACCATAATAGCACTCTTGTCGAAATTGATTCTGAGTCTAAATAACATCTCAAAACAATAAAGAATAAATTTAAAAGAAATAATATGCTTACGCAAGTGTGAGGAAAATAATAATGTATCATCTGCAAATTGAAGAATAAATAATTCATTATTAAATTCCTCATTACCAACACTACCTAATACACCTAATCCCCCGACTCTCTTAATAATTCTAGAGAAAACATCGGCCGCTAAATTAAACAGAAAACGTGGAAGGGGGTCACCTTGTCTAAGGCCTCTCTTAGATTGGATCTTCTTTCCCACAACCCCATTAACAACAATACTAGAGCAACCAGACCTAAGCAAAAGCAGGATCCAGTTGATCCATTTAACACTAAAACCCCTAGCAAGACATAACTCACAAATAAAATCCCAATCAACAGAGTCAAACGCCTTCTCGAAATCTAACTTCAGAATTGCACAAGAAAGTTTATTTTTACAACAGACATTAATATACTCCTGCACAGCATCCACTATGTTTCTACCCTTGATAAAGGTTGTTTGTGAACAATCAATAAGATCATTCATCTTAATGCTAAGCCTGTTAGCTAGGACTTTGGAAATAATCTTGACCGAACAATTAATTAAGGAAATAGGCCTAAAATTCTTTAGAGAATTAGCACCCTCTCTCTTATGAATAAGGATAACATTAGCAAAGTTTTTTTTTTTGGCAAGGCCGACGGGGTTGAGTGGACCCCTACCACTTTATTAATGTACCGGGGAAAAGAGAAAAAATTACAACACACACAAGATTACATAGCAACACGGTACATTAACACAAGAAGACAACACAACACTTATATACTTTTACAACAAAGCAAAAAAAACCTCAAAGCAATCTCTGAGCAACACCCGGGTCAAATGTAAAGTTTAGCAACTTGAGACCATTACGCACATCAGCTTTGATGTTAACTTTGACTTGCTCGTTCGTTTTTGCATCAACGGGGTTAAAGATCCTCGTATTTCTCTCTCTCCAAATTGTGCTCACGTATTTCTTGATGGTGTAACACATGATTCTTCCCTTGCTTCTCTTCTTGCTTGTCATTGTTTCCAAACTTTTCCATTCGATAGAGCTATCTTGGTTAGCACCAGATTGAACAACTAATTGCTTGACCTCATTCCAGATATTATGTGTAGTTCTACACTCAAAATATAGGTGCTCTATACTTTCATGCTGCAGTTCACAGAAGACGCATTCTGGTTGGACTTGCATACCTCTCTCACTAAGTTTGTCTTTTGTTAACAGCGCCTTGTTTAGTACCTTCCAAAGCTGCAAGTTTTCCTTTGCACTGTTATCACCACTCCAGATTTTTTTGTTCCATTTACACTCTGGCAGTAGGACGTTACCAGCTAGCTCATTATACATAAGCTTTATCTGAAAAGGTCCCCTAGCTTCACACCATTGCGTAAACCGTTCATCGTTTTCTACAACCTTTAGAAGGCGTGCTTCCTTCCATCTTTGGTTTAAGTATGGAACTGAGTTTACAGGTAGTGAGATGACATTGTTGATTATATATTGTCTCACGTTGGTATTTCTGGGCAATCCAGTGACTTCAATCTCCATGTCAGTTAGCTCGTTACACAGGATAACACCATTCTTCAACCACGGGTCATACCACAACTTGACATCAGTAACACGGTTCACTTTATATGAGAAGAAAGGTAGGATTAGCGTGCGTAGCTTAAAGATGCTCCTCCAAGTCCAGCTGATCTTTTGTGGTGGCTGCATCGTCCAAAAGTTACGGTTCTTGACAATATTAGCTTTCGACCATTGGACCCAAATACTATCACTGTTATTGAGGAAGTTGTCGATGTGCTTAACGAGAGCCGCTTTATTCCATATCACCATGTTTGCGATGCCCAGGCCTCCATTACATTTTGCCTTCTCTAACTTTGCGAAGGAGATTGGCGTGTGATACCTCCCATCAATCCGTCCTTTCCAAAAAAAATTCATGAACGCCGAACGAATCATATTTATCAATTTGTTGGGCATAAGGAAAGTTCTTGCCCAATAGACTTGCATTGAAAAAATCACCGATTTGATTAGCGTTAGACGCCCCGCTTGACTTAGCATTCTTGTCATCCAAAAGGCCATCCGAGCTGTTATTTTCGAAAAAAGGGGTAAACACTGAGCTGATGTAATCTTTGCTGTAGTAAGTGGGAGGCCTAGGTATGTTGTTGACTCATTATTACAGCTTAACCCGGTTCTTACACATAAATCATTCACCTGATGGTCGCTTAAACCTGAAGTCATCATCTCGGATTTCTGAAGATTTATCCTGAGCCCGGTCATCTTGTGAAAATCATCGAGAGCCTCAAATATTGTATTAACGGTGCCGTGGTCTGGAGTACAGAAAACGACAAGGTCGTCAGCAAACATGAGGGTCGAAATCCTTGGCTCACGACAGCGCGGATGCAGCTTGAAGAGGCCATGTTCAATTTTCTTGTTCAACATTTGGGTCAGAAGTTCCATGATTAGGATAAAAATATATGCCGATAAGGGGTCGCCTTGCCTAACCCCTTGTTTACTCTCAAAGAAACCCACTGTTGTACCATTGAGCATAACAGAAAACATGGACGTAAAGATGCAAGAATATATCCAACTCACAAAATGTCCCGGGAAGTTCATATACCCCATCACCCTGACTATCGTATCCCATTGTATCATGTCGAACGCCTTCATGATATCCAACTTGAACATTGCTCTAGGACTGTTACCTGAATTTTTATAGCCGTTTAGAAGCTCATGGGACAGGAGGACGTTGTCAAGAATGCTCCTCCCTTCAAGGAAGGCCGCTTGGTTTGAAGAGATGATTGATGGGAGGACACGTTTGAGCCTGGTAGCGATGACCTTGGAGATGCATTTATAGATGGTGTTGCAGCAAGAGATAGGCCGGTAGTCGCTTACTTTCGTTGCATTCTTCAGCTTTGGGATAAGAGCTATGTTGGTGCAGTTGAAAGCTTGGTTCATCTTAACAATTTTGAAAAAGTGCCTCACTGCATTGCAAACTTCAACATTAATGTGGCTCCAACATTTCTGGTAGAAGTATGCGTTGAAGCCGTCTGGGCCGCACGAGGAGTTGCTGTTAAGAGAAAACATGGCTATTTTAATTTCTTCGTCATTTACTTCTTCACCCAAGAGCTGCTTGTCCAATGTTGATATTTTAGGAAGAATATATGGGTCTATTAGATCGATTTCCGGAACAAAATCATCTTTGTTACCAAACAAATCCGAGAAGTGATTTATGAAAGCTTCTTCAACTTCGGACTGGTTGTTCGCGATTTTTCCCTGGTTGTCAACAATAGTCACCAAATTCTGTCTATATTGTTTGTCTTTCAATGTCGCATGAAAAAATGCGCTATTATTATCTCCTTCAAGTTTCCACTTCAATCTTGCTTTCTGCTTTATCATTGCATCCTCGGAATTCAGAGCCTCTTGGTACTGCTTAGTTATATATGTCTCCATACTAGAAAGCGATTGGTTGTTGGTGTCATTCATCATTTGAATTTGTATCTCTTCCAGCTTCCTTCTCCAGTAGACCGTTTGATTGTTACCATTACCAAATCTTTCCTTTGCCCATGAACGCAGCGTAGTTTTAGCAATTTTCAGTTTAGCCTGCAAAACGAAAATCGGGTTACCGTATATCGTTCTCCCCCAAGCACCTAAGAGAGTAATTAGGAACTTGGGTTCACTGAACCAATTATTAAAAAATTTAAAACTAGAGGAGTTTTTCAAGCTGATCCCACTGAGATGGAGGACGATAGGGGAATGGTCAGAAAGCAGCGGGGGGGGGGGGGGGCAGGTTGAAAGATAATGCAGGCCAAAGGTTTAAAGTGGCAGGAGAACAGAAAGCATGATCAATGAGGGAGAAGGTTCGCGGTCTTGTTTTAGACTTGTTGTTCCAAGAAAAAGGAAGGCCGGTTCTAGAGATAGGAATAAGATTGCTTTGGTCTATGGTATCTTTCAGAGGGCGGGTCGCAGCGAGAGATAAGGGTAAACCACCAGATCGTTGAGCGGTGTCGTAGCAACAGTTAAAGTCTCCAAGGATGATCCATGGGGACCGGGATTGATTGAGCATAGGAATTTCGTCAAGGAGAAACTTTCTAACATTACAAGAGTTAGCAGCATAAACAATGGTTAGTTCAAATGGAGTATGGTCATCCAAGAAATGTGCGGTACAGTGCATCATTTGAGAAGAGGAGTGGACAAGGGTTAATTGGATAATGGAGGGGTTGAAAATCATGAGGATTCTGCCGTAAGGGGCTTTGTCAAGGTTATGAAGAAGAGACCAGGATGGATTAATGTACTTTGCGGCTCGAAGGGTTAACTTCAGGTTGAGCTTGGTTTCTAGCAACGCTAAGAAGAAGAGTTTGTTGTCGGAGATTAGAGCTTTGCATTGGTTCAATTTGGTATCGTCGTGGCTTCCACGGATGTTCCAAACGCCAAGAGTTTTTAACATTGATTAAACTGATGGGGGAATGGGAACTTCTCCTCTCTTACTTCTTAGCCCATACTTGCACGGTACTGAGGCAGAAGTTCTCTTCTTTTTCGCGTTGTTTTCCATGTAGTTTACTGGGGTGAAGGGTTCTGAAGGCGGAGATTTGAAAGCAGGCGGTGGTTTAATCTTGGAGTATATGCTTTCGCTTGGTGCAGCTAGTTCAGGGGATTGGGGTTCATTTGGCTTAGGAGGTATGTTTGGTTTAAGGGTCTTTGTGTTGAACGTGGAAGTTTGCATGGAAATGGGTAATTTAGGATTGTTTGCTTGGACTCCATTTATTGCTTCTTCATTAAATAATGCACCATTCAATCGGTCAGCTGAATTATTTGTTTTCTCAATTTCTACACTACCACTTGACTCATTTGCATTGTTGACTGGCATTATAGCTTCATTTTGTTTGATGCGTTCAGCTTGCCATCCCTCTTTCACCGTTTCATTAACCATATCATATATACTGTTTGCTTGAATTAACTCGTCTAACATTTCATCTTCACTCATTTGTTCTTGTCCTGTTTCCTTTGGGACTGGAAACTGCACCGAGTTCTCTTGTAGTAACATTTCTCCCAAGGTAGGCATTGCAATTGCATTAATTTCTTCCAGCTCGGATTCCATCAGTTCATCTATAAAGTTTTGTTCGTCTACATCAATGTTTACTTCGTTTGGGATTTCCCCCTCCTCTAACACATTAAAACTGTTACTAACTTCCATCATCTTATCATTTTCCTTCGCTATTGAAGTTGTTTCTTCTCTTACTTGACTTACTTTTCCTCTGTTCACTTGATTCTCAGGACCTTTATTCCTTTTATTGGTTACTATCTGCCACCTGTGGTTCTTGTTTCTCACCGTCTGCTGCGGCTTGTAGATGCCCTGTTCTCTCACATGCAGAGGAGGACCCGCCAGTTGTTCACGTTCGTTTAGTTTTTCAACGCGTACTTCTGATTCCTGCATATCTTCTGTATCACATTTACCACTTTTGTGTCCAAATGATTTACACTTAGTGCAGATGTACGGTTTCCATAAATATTCGACATATATTCTTTGCACTCCTCCTTCCGGGGTTTCGACCAGAAAATCATTAACCAACTCCCTATCAGGTAGAATATCTATCAAACACTTCGCGTATCGAATTCTTTCCCTACTCTCTGTTTTCTCATCCATACAAATCAGCTTTCCGAGCATACAACTTATCCAGTTTATTCCGAGGTTCGACCATGAGAAAATTGGGATGTTGTATAACCTTACCCAGACTGGGACTGATTTTATATTGCCACGCACATTACTTATCGAGGGATCGTAAGGCTTTATAATGAACAATTTATTATTCAGAACTAATGGGTCAGCTTTCTGAATTCTGCATTTGTCCTCTTCGCAAGAGAATTGAAAAAGGAAAATAACCCCATCAGATCGAACATTTACAGTGCCTTTTAGTCTCCAGATCGGAAGAATTTTGTTTATAACAGCAGCATAGGAGAGAGGACTGTCCAAAAAGAACCCCACCAGGAAATCTTTCCAGACCTCAGTTCCAGATTCGGTGACGCCGTCCACTAGGGCTAGGGCTCCATTAACGACGACTCGATTGATGTCAACAGGCTTGTACTCTCCCGCGTTCATGGGTTTGCGCTGAAACAAGAAAGTCCAGGGTTGTTGACTGATCGTAGTTGAAGGGTGGGATTGGGGAGGTTGTGATAGGGGAGTGGGTCTAACTGGAGGATCGGGGGGCAAGGGCGGTTGGTCAACGACAGGGGTAGCTGCTGGTGGGAGGTTCGAGGTGATTGGAGGTGGGATGGGATTGGCCGGGATGGGCTTTGAGGCAGGATTAGCTGCTGGTTGGAGGCTCGAGGTGATTGGAGGTGGGATGGGATTGGGCGGGATGGGCTTAGAGGCAGGATTAGCTGCTGGTTGGAGGCTCGAGGTGATTGGAGGTGGGATGGGATTGGGCGGGATGGGCTCAGTGGGAGCCGCCATTGGTCAACTTGCTAACATTAGCAAAGTTAAAACTACCTAAATGTAAATCACTACTATAAAAATCATTAAGAAGGTTAATAATATCAAATTTCAGGACCTCCCAAAACTGCTTATAAAAAAGAACAAAAAAACCATCAGGCCTAGGAGCTTTGTCACTAGGCATATCACAGATAGCCTTCCAAATCTCCCGTTCAGAGAAAGGTCTGTCTAAATCTACTAACTCAACCGTAGAGGCCGGCGGAAAAATGTCGTTCCATCTAACATTAATCCTTCTCTTAGTCCTGGTACCTAAAATCTGCTTATAATACCTAGTAAAAGCCTCACTTAATTCCTTCTGAATGGTCACCTCCACATCATTAATAAAAATATAATGAATCAAATTATCACGTCTCCTCTTATTAGCCACACTATGAAAGAACTTCGTATTATTATCCCCCTCCTTAATCCATTGAACTCGGGACCTTTGCTTCCACATGATCTCTTCTTCATCTAAAATCAGCTTGAGATCATTCCCAAGGTTACAAAGTCTATCCCTTTCATTGGAATTAAGAATTCTGGACTCGCTAATTTTATCTAAATCAAACATCTCACACATAATCTTATCCTTCCTTATTCTAACATTACCAAAAATAAACGTACTCCAGCGTTTAAGAAAAAATCTTAACTTACCCAGCTTCGCAACAAAAATCTTCGCAGAATTACCCCTATACAAATTATTAAAATAAAACAAGGAATTCCACTTAACAGAAACTAGATTAATAAAACTAGAATCCAAAATCCACATCTTTTCAAATTTGAAACTGTTACTAATAGAAATGTTCGAGTCACATGAAAGGATTATAGGACAATGATCATAATATAAAAAAGGCAAACCCTTAACTCTACAAATAGAGAATCTATAATCCATCTTAGCGAATCTATCTAATAAAGCAAAAGAAGGACTATCTCTGACATTAGACCAAGTGAACGATATATTATTTAGAGGAATCTCAATCAGATTATTATCTAAAATGAAATCATTGAATTCCTCCATATCAGAGAAATCACCTTCACGAGGTGATCTCTCCCCTAAAAATCTAGTGACATTGTAATCTCCCCCAACAATCCAATGATTAGGGAAAGATTCCTAAAATCAGCACATTCGATCCACAAAAGTCTCCTCTCAATTTTTGTATGAGGACCATACACATTGGAAATATCCAATAAAGAATTATCTATAAGAGAGGCTAAAAACAGAGAATGCAACTTAGGAATCTCCTGCACAAGTCTAAATTGATTATCTTTCCAACCAATCATAAGCCCTCCAGCAGTACCTATGGCCGGAAGACATGCCAATTACGAAAGAGGGACCCACCAGCCGCACATAAAAAATAAAATCGGGGTTCTCAATTTTAGTCTCCTGAAGCAAAACAATATCAACATGATAATCTTTAAAAAAGGTCCTAACCTTAGCACATTTTTTAAGATCATATAGACCCCTAATATTCCAGCTAACAATCCTCATCGTCTCAATGAAATAACTCTCTCTAATACCCTACTTCTAATGAAATCCGCATCTAACTCAATGTCAGTAAAGATAAAAACAGTATCATTTGCAAGCTAAAATAACTGACTAGACGAAAGGCTACCCAAAGCAAAAGGAGTATAATCGCTACTATAAACAGGAACCATACCTGAGCCCAAACCTAAAATGCTGCTACTAGCATTCGAGCTCGGGAACCTACCTCGAGATGAAGAGGATCTATATCTGATCCTAGTGCTGCGACGGACTAGTCCAGAACTGGGAGCAACTCTCCTACGTCTCCCCCTCCTAGTCGAAGAAGAGGATACACCACTACTCTGTGAGTGTCCCTCACTACCCTCATGCAAATCAACACTAACCGAAGAACCAGGCCGAACAACCGAAACTAACTCCGCACAAGACACAGCGCGCTCCGATCTAAACAAATCAAAACATGGCCTCACAAACAAGGAGAGTAGTCTTACGCCCGGCTCCCTCAAAAGCAAAGTGCAACCACCCTTATTCACTGTCAACATAGTACTGCACATACCAGAACAGTCCGACAATGAATTTAGAACTGCTGAATCCCCATACACAAAAACATTACTACAACTAAAAGCGTTACAGTCAACAGCACCAAACATGCAACCCAAAGTGTAATGACCCGAAAATCCCCGCCCTTTGAATCGACCATAAACCACACAGGTTTGATCCAAAAGTTGGAAATCCTCGAATGCACTAACTCTGGGCATACAACACATCAAAACAGATAACAGAAGACTTTTATAAACATCATAATAATGTTACATCAGAGTACATAATATATCAGAGTACATCGAATAAATAATAATACAGCGGAAGATTTATTTACAATAAACTTAACACAATGCATCGGAAGACTATCATTGCTCTGGACACAGTTTTAAACTTCAATCCAGAATCCTGCTCAAGATATCTGCAAAATAAGCTACTGGACTGCCCGTGTGAAAGAGGGCACCTGAGTTTGCAAAGTGAAACAAACTACGAGTCAATCGTGGGACTGGTATGAAAAATCTTTCCTAACTTATCTAATAATATGGCTAATCAAAGGACCACACCGCTAACGCGGAACGGGTTTGCTCCATTGGATTGCCAGTGCATGAAATAAAGTAAATCATTAAACAACGCAATGCTTTTTAGAAAAATGAATACATTATAAGACTCAAGTCCCATCACACAATGCAACGCAAACCCGAGGATAGAATTTTACCTTATAATGGTCAAAAATGTTTGATACAATAAAACGGATTTGATATTATTATTAGCGTATATATGTTTCAAAAACATTTCAACCATAATGTATTAATCATAGATGACATAGCTACCATATACTATGTCGCCATACTAGTTTTACATTCAAAACCGTACGGTGTCGTATTTGAAATTGGGTTTCCATCATGAGTCAAGGTTAGGGACGATCTCCTTACTGATTCGAGACACTCTAGCAAATGTCTCAGGATCACACCTACGGGTAACCCTTAGATCCTGCAGGGCCGGTCCACAAATACTTTAGTGGATTAGTTATGCCTGAACACACGCTTCCCGGTTCTATTGAACCTATAAATTGGTCACTATCGACCAATATAACCGAGGCCTCATAATCCATTATCCCCATAAGTAAAATGTCAGGGCTTGTAAAATCCTGATACCACTTCTAGCTAGAAAGAAACGTGTGCACTCCCTGCATTCCCTTGTCCCGTTTCTGACTCTTACCAGTGTGTGAGGCTCGCGAAGTAACGTTATACACAAAGCTACGCCTAATCAAGCTGTGCTTTGATCATCAACCATAAAGCTCTGCTTTTCAACAAAAGCCTCAATCAATTGCATCTTGGCATGCCACATTGACAATTCACGCCATGCGATCAATAGCCATTAATATATAACCTCTGAGTTCATGCGTCTCAGAGAAGGGTGTTAAGCAAGAGAATAAATTCTCCGCCACCAAACAGATATATATTAAATAGAAATCATTTCACATAGAATGAAATCCAACGTCAGACACACATCCATTTACAAGTCCGTTCTGGGTCTGAACGAAACCGGAGACAACTTATTCCTCGTCCCATATGTCCAATACGGAAGAAAGGTGCTCGCTTATCCGGAGAATCAACAAGTACGTCCGGACAACTACCATTTTAGCCCTTTACTGGGAGCTACCCAATGTCGGGCATCAGTAGTCATCCAATCGATGTGAAGATCGTCGGTCCTCAATCACCGTCTTCAATATCTTTGATTTAAATCATCGTAAAATTATTTGAAATGAGATTGAACTCGGTCTTTTCAAATAATTCTCGCATATATATCATTTAAACCATTTCATATCGTCAATATTATTTTATAACGATTTATCACTATTTTTATTTATATAAAAATAGCCCAATTTAATTTAGTGACGCTTCGGGTCAATAGGCGACCCTAGCGCTGTTTTAATCAAAATTTGATTTATAAATATCTCGAACTCTAACCGTTGGATTTTAACAAAAATTATATCGTTGGAAAGATCTTCCCAAAGCGGTCCTAACGGTTCCAGTTTTGGGAAAAATCTGATGGTATGATATTTCGGTATAATCGTTTAAAGTTACGATGTCGAAATGCGAACTACCGCATGCGGTTCGTTTAATTTTAATTTATATTTATATATAAAATTATATATAGATATAAACCATTCGACGATTCCACTAACGTGTTTAACACGCCAAATTAAAGAATCTTTTATTGGCATATCATATCTACATGTTCATAATGTCAAATAAAATGTATTTTATTTACATGGCAATTTAGCTAATGACAAAAAGATAATATTTATTTGTATTTCTGTTTTTAACTTTAACAAATAAAAAGGAAATATTTAATTTGTATATAGTTTCAATGTATGTTTTGACAATAAAATAATTCTTTAACTTACATACAAATTCTAATGTATGCTGTGACAATAAAAATGATCTTTTATTTAACATACAAATTCTAATGTATGTTTTAACAATAAAAATGATTGTTTAATTAACATACAAATTCTAATGTTTGTTTTAATAAGGAAAATGATACTTTATTTTACATACAAATTCTAATGTATAACATATAAATTCAAATTAATGTTTTAACAATAAAAATGATTCTTTATTTAACATACAAATTCTAATGTATGTTTTAACAATAAAAATGATTCTTTATTTAAAATACAAATTCTAATGTATGTTTTAACAATAAAAATGATTATTTAATTTAACATACAAATTCCAATGTATGTTTTAAAAATAAAAATGATTCTTTAATTAACATACAAATTCTAATGTATGTTTTAACAATAAAAATGATTGTTTAATTTAACATACAAATTCTAATGTATGTTTTGCAAATAAAAATGATTCTTATATTTGCATACAAATTTTATTTCAACAGAATGCATAAATAGTGATTCATTTTTATTTTATCTTGACAATTCTACTTTCAACAAAATGATTAAAATGATATTTTCATTTTTGTTGACAATTCTATTTCAAAAAAATGATTAAAAATGATATCTTCACATTGTGAACAATTCTAATTTGACAAAATGAATAAAAGAGATATTTCATATTGTTAACATTTCTAATTTTGACAAAATGAATAAAAGTGATAATTCATATTGTTAACAACTCTAATTTAACAAAATGGATAAAGTGATAATTCATATTGTAAATAACTCTAATTTAATAAAATGGATAAAGTGATAATTCATATTGTTAACAACTCTAATTTAATAAAATGGATAAAGTGATAATTCATATTGTTAACAACTCTAATTTAATAAAATGGATAAAGTGATAATTCATATTGTTAGCAACTCTAATTTAATAAAATGGATAAAAAATGATTTATTCATTTTTGTTGACAATTCTACTTTTAACAAAACGATTAATTGTAATATTTCAATATTGTTAACAATTCTAATTTTGACAAAATGAATAAAAGTGATATTTCGTTGTAAAAACCCGTAACTTCCCCGTAAAGGAAAGTGTCGGATAGTTCGAGAACAAAACACAACAGAACGCATACAGAAGAACATTTCACTGTCTATTACAACAATGCATCAGATTACAAGAATATACAGAGTATAAATGAATATTACACAGAAATATCAGAGATTTAAATTACATTTAAATACATAGCAGCGGAAAATAATACAATACACAACTAGAAGAGATATACGGATACAAAGCTTTCCGGATATCGTTCCAGCTGTAAACCAGGATCCTGTGAATATAAATCTGCAAAACCAAAACTACTAGCTGCCCGTGTCGAAAATAAGGGCACCCAGAGTTTAGGTTAAAACAATAAACTCCAGGTCAGTCATGTGACTGGTGTGAGAACTAAAACAGTTAATCTTTATTTTCAAAGTTAGGTAAATCAAGGGACCACGCCGTATAACACGGAACGGGTTTCCTCCCAAGAATACCAGTGCATAAAACAAACAGCGCAATGCTAAATAAAGAAAAATGAAGCTGTTATAAGACCCAGGTCCTATCACACAATGCAACGCAAGCCGGGGGATAGGGTTTTCCCTTATAACAGCCAAAGAATGCTTGATACGTTTAAAACAAATCATTTGATACTATTATAAGTGCATAGTGTATAAAACAAACTTCAAATCATAAGTATCAATCATAGGCGGCATGGGTACCATATATCATGTCGCCATATGTAGGTTTACAAATAAAACCGCAAATGTCACGTATTTGGAAATTGGATTTCCATCTATGAACCGAGGCAAAAGATAGTCCTCAACCGATTCGAGACTGCCTAGCCCGAGTCTCAGGCAAGCGTGCAGGCAAGCCTTGGAGCGACAGGGCCGGTCCACCGATGTGGATTATTATACCTGAGCACTACGTTTCGCCGCCCTTTGGGGCGTAAGCGAGCCAACGAATGACTCCATCGGACCCGGATCGTCCGATCTAACCGAGGCGCCTCGCAACAGCAACAACCACATAAGTCAAACTCGTCAGGGCGTGTAAAACCACTGACGCCACTTCTAGCTAGGAGGAAACGCAGGCCCTCCCTGAGGTCCGTCTCCCGTTTTTGGTTCATACCGGGTGTGAAACTCGCAAAGTAAACGTTACACAAAGCTACGCCACAAAGGCCGTGCTTTGATCATCAACCACAAGACTTTGCTTTTCAACAGAAGCCTTGATCATTTGCATCTTAGCATGCCACACAGGCAAACCATCCTATGCAACCGATATCAGTCACACAGAATGAAATCCGATGTCAGACACACAGTCCATTTACAAGTCCGTTCTGGGTCTGAACGAAACCGGAGGCACCTAGTACCCCGCATATCCATCGATCTCCAAGCACGTCTGGACGATCACTAACTGTTTCCATCTTCTTGGGTGTACAGCCCAATCAAGATCATCAGTTATCACCCAAACGACGTGAAGACCTCCGGTCTTCGACCATCGTCTTCATCTTCGACTTATCGTCGTATCAGTTATTCAGAATGGGTTAAACCCGGTCTTTCCGAATAACTCGCGTATATATTATAAAAGTGTTACACAAACACAACATACGCCTCATTCCAACTCATTAGTCATTAACCGTAAATTAATCAAGAGAATAATTCCCCAAATATTAACCCCGAAGGCCGAAACCAACATCAGATCAATATCCAGGAAACCATTCTACTTAGCTAACCGACAGTTAGTTTCTAAATTTCACGTTCAAATCTAATTAAAGATTCATTAAAACTCCACTTAGTTTTAATCTGTGACTGGGTTAAAGAATCAGTGTCATTTAAAACACGGTTCACGATAAACCCAAAGTCACATCCCATTAATTATCGGGTTAAAGAACAAGTGTTATTTAAAACACTGTTCACGATAAACCCAAAAATCAATATCCATTCAATTCCAATTAAATATTATTTAATTGGTACACTTCATTAAATCTAAATAAAAAGATTTAATCTTTTCTCAACTGGGTTCAAGAACAGTGTTAGTGAAGACACCATTCACGACAAACCCAAATCACATTCATTAATTATCGGGTTAAAGAACAAGTGTTATTTAAAACACTGTTCACGATAAACCCAAAAATCAATATCCATTCAATTCCAATTAAATATTATTTAATTGGTACACTTCATTAAATCTAAATAAAAAGATTTAATCTTTTCTCAACTGGGTTCAAGAACAGTGTTAGTGAAGACACCATTCACGACAAACCCAAATCACATTCATTAATTATCGGGTTAAAGAACAAGTGTTATTTAAAACACTGTTCACGATAAACCCAAAAATCAATATCAATTCAATTCCAATTAAATATTATTTAATTGGTACACTTCATTAAATCTAAATAAAAAGATTTAATCATTTCTCAACTGGGTTCAAGAACAGTGTTAGTGAAGACACCATTCACGACAAACCCAAATCACATTCGATATTCAATACAAGGCTCTGAATAGAAAATATATCGGCTTATATTCAATATCAAATTCTACGACTAACAAATGTCGTATTGGAAATAACGATATAAATATATATATCTTTCAAATTTCCATAACAACACCTGTATAATCACGAATTCCAACATCGAAATATTCCGAAGACAATTTCGATTCAAATCCACTCCAATGCAATCATTGGAAATTTTGGTTATTTTTAAAACCCTTTTTAAATTCAATTTATTTATTTAAAAATAAATAGAATTATATTTCTAGTTCAAAACTAGTTCATTTCGATAAAAATCCATTTTTATCTTTTCAAATAGGGAGTTTTTCATCCCAATTCTTTCTAAATCATTTCTTATGATTTTACACAAATTATTACTATTTTTAATAATTTTATCAAGGCCCGTACAGTCGATTTCCATCAATGGCCATCGAACTGCACTTACAGCGACCTTTTTCGAATTTGATTTGGACATAATTCCAAATCCAACCGTTAGATTTCAAATTTCTAATTTTCATTAGAAAGCTCTTTTCGATACGAACCCAACGGTTCCGGTTTTAGAAGAATCCGACGGTCGGATCTCCCGCAATGTCCGTTTGAAATAAATGGTCGAAATTCGCGAACTACCGCGGCGCGGCGCGTTCTATTCAGGCCATTATATTATATATATAATATATATAATATATATTTCGTCGATTCCTATTTAAAACGGATTATATAAATAGTTTTAAATTCGTTTCAAATTCTATTTCAACTTCTATTTCAATTCAAAGCCAAAATTGAATTCTTCTTTATAAATTCGTTTTAAAATTCATTTCTATTCAATTCGAATTTCAATTCAATTTGAATTCATTTCAATTCGCTTTCAATTCCATTTGAATTCGTTTTCAATTCAGTTCATTTCGAAATCGTTTTCAATTCAATTCATTTCGAAATCGTTTTCAATTCATTTTGAATTCGTTTTCAATTCAATTCATTTCGAAATCGTTTTCAATTCAATTCATTTCGAAATCGTTTTCAATTCAATTCATTTCGAAATCGGTTTCAATTCATTTTGAATTCGTTTTCAATTCATTTTGAATTCGTTTTTAAAATCGATATAAATATCGTTCACGTCAAAATGGCGTCAATCTAATCAACACGGCTTCATATATTCCTTTATTTTCAAATATATATATATATATATATATACTAGGATGCAGACGGTGCTTAGTAGCACCCGACACAATCGTCCACAAACCATGGACTTGTTTGTTTGGTTGCATAGATTAGTTTGATTATGTGATTGAATTGAATTGTTTGAGTGAAGTTGAATGATTTGATTGATGTGTGAATGGCGTGGGCCTTCACTAGACCGGGGATAAGGCTAGGCCTTGTCCCGTTTCTAGTATCGTGCCGTTATGCCGCCGAAATTTTCTAAAATAAGTTAGAAAAATAAAAATAGCATTTTATTTAAAGAATGAACTGAATAGAAATTCATAGGTTAAAATAAAATGTGTTATCGTTAAAAATATAATTTTTAACGTGAATGTGAATAAATAAATATTCATTTACAAACCAGACGGTTTGTTTATGTACACCTATTTGAATGACGTTGATTGGGTCGATAAATTTTACACATCGCCTAACTGCACAAATAAAATATGTGTTTGATTGTTTGAAACCCCACACGGGTGTTAGGATGAAATTTGAAGTTCACTCATCCTGATTGATTAAATATGTCGATCGATTGATTGACAGGCTGTTATAAGCGTTGAATATCTATATTTGATGCTTATACAGTGTAGTGCACTTTGGTTGATGGTTGATTATTTTCAATGCTATTATATACATGTGTTGTATGAAAATCCATATAATTAATTTTATATGGTAATTGATTGGGCCTCATTCCAGTTTTGAAAAAGAAATATTTGAAAAAGAAATATTTGAAATAGAATATTTGAAAATAAAGGAATATATGAAGCCGTGTTGATTAGATTGACGCCATTTTGACGTGAACGATATTTATATCGATTTTAAAAACGAATTCAAAATGAATTGAAAACGAATTCAAAATGAATTGAAACCGATTTCGAAATGAATTGAATTGAAAACGATTTCGAAATGAATTGAATTGAAAACGATTTCGAAATGAATTGAATTGAAAACGAATTCAAAATGAATTGAAAACGATTTCGAAATGAATTGAATTGAAAACGATTTCGAAATGAACTGAATTGAAAACGAATTCAAATGGAATTGAAAGCGAATTGAAATGAATTCAAATTGAATTGAAATTCGAATTGAATAGAAATGAATTTTAAAACGAATTTATAAAGAAGAATTCAATTTTGGCTTTGAATTGAAATAGAAGTTGAAATAGAATTTGAAACGAATTTAAAACTATTTATATAATCCATTTTAAATAGGAATCGACGAAATATATATTATATATATTATATATATAATATAATGGCCTGAATAGAACGCGCCGCGCCGCGGTAGTTCGCGAATTTCGACCATTTATTTCAAACGGACATTGCGGGAGATCCGACCGTCGGATTCTCCTAAAACCGGAACCGTTGGGTTCGTATCGAAAAGAGCTTTCTAATGAAAATTAGAAATTTGAAATCTAACGGTTGGATTTGGAATTATGTCCAAATCAAATTCGAAAAAGGTCGCTGTAAGTGCAGTTCGATGGCCATTGATGGAAATCGACTGTACGGGCCTTGATAAAATTATTAAAAATAGTAATAATTTGTGTAAAATCATAAGAAATGATTTAGAAAGAATTGGGATGAAAAACTCCCTATTTGAAAAGATAAAAATGGATTTTTATCGAAATGAACTAGTTTTGAACTAGAAATATAATTCTATTTATTTTTAAATAAATAAATTGAATTTAAAAAGGGTTTTAAAAATAACCAAAATTTCCAATGATTGCATTGGAGTGGATTTGAATCGAAATTGTCTTCGGAATATTTCGATGTTGGAATTCGTGATTATACAGGTGTTGTTATGGAAATTTGAAAGATATATATATTTATATCGTTATTTCCAATACGACATTTGTTAGTCGTAGAATTTGATATTGAATATAAGCCGATATATTTTCTATTCAGAGCCTTGTATTGAATATCGAATGTGATTTGGGTTTGTCGTGAATGGTGTCTTCACTAACACTGTTCTTGAACCCAGTTGAGAAATGATTAAATCTTTTTATTTAGATTTAATGAAGTGTACCAATTAAATAATATTTAATTGGAATTGAATTGATATTGATTTTTGGGTTTATCGTGAACAGTGTTTTAAATAACACTTGTTCTTTAACCCGATAATTAATGAATGTGATTTGGGTTTGTCGTGAATGGTGTCTTCACTAACACTGTTCTTGAACCCAGTTGAGAAAAGATTAAATCTTTTTATTTAGATTTAATGAAGTGTACCAATTAAATAATATTTAATTGGAATTGAATGGATATTGATTTTTGGGTTTATCGTGAACAGTGTTTTAAATAACACTTGTTCTTTAACCCGATAATTAATGAATGTGATTTGGGTTTGTCGTGAATGGTGTCTTCACTAACACTGTTCTTGAACCCAGTTGAGAAAAGATTAAATCTTTTTATTTAGATTTAATGAAGTGTACCAATTAAATAATATTTAATTGGAATTGAATGGATATTGATTTTTGGGTTTATCGTGAACAGTGTTTTAAATAACACTTGTTCTTTAACCCGATAATTAATGGGATGTGACTTTGGGTTTATCGTGAACCGTGTTTTAAATGACACTGATTCTTTAACCCAGTCACAGATTAAAACTAAGTGGAGTTTTAATGAATCTTTAATTAGATTTGAACGTGAAATTTAGAAACTAACTGTCGGTTAGCTAAGTAGAATGGTTTCCTGGATATTGATCTGATGTTGGTTTCGGCCTTCGGGGTTAATATTTGGGGAATTATTCTCTTGATTAATTTACGGTTAATGACTAATGAGTTGGAATGAGGCGTATGTTGTGTTTGTGTAACACTTTTATAATATATACGCGAGTTATTCGGAAAGACCGGGTTTAACCCATTCTGAATAACTGATACGACGATAAGTCGAAGATGAAGACGATGGTCGAAGACCGGAGGTCTTCACGTCGTTTGGGTGATAACTGATGATCTTGATTGGGCTGTACACCCAAGAAGATGGAAACAGTTAGTGATCGTCCAGACGTGCTTGGAGATCGATGGATATGCGGGGTACTAGGTGCCTCCGGTTTCGTTCAGACCCAGAACGGACTTGTAAATGGACTGTGTGTCTGACATCGGATTTCATTCTGTGTGACTGATATCGGTTGCATAGGATGGTTTGCCTGTGTGGCATGCTAAGATGCAAATGATCAAGGCTTCTGTTGAAAAGAAAAGTCTTGTGGTTGATGATCAAAGCACGGCCTTTGTGGCGTAGCTTTGTGTAACGTTTACTTCGCGAGTTTCACACCCGGTATGAACCAAAAACGGGAGACGGACCTCAGGGAGGGCCTGCGTTTCCTCCTAGCTAGAAGTGGCGTCAGTGGTTTTACACGCCCTGACGAGTTTGACTTATGTGGTTGTTGCTGTTGCGAGGCGCCTCGGTTAGATCGGACGATCCGGGTCCGATGGAGTCATTCGTTGGCTCGCTTACGCCCCAAAGGGCGGCGAAACGTAGTGCTCAGGTATAATAATCCACATCGGTGGACCGGCCCTGTCGCTCCAAGGCTTGCCTGCGCGCTTGCCTGAGACTCGGGCTAGGCAGTCTCGAATCGGTTGAGGACTATCTTTTGCCTCGGTTCATAGACGGAAATCCAATTTCCAAATACGTGACATTTGCGGTTTTATTTGTAAACCTACATATGGCGACATGATATATGGTACCCATGCCGCCTATGATTGATACTTATGATTTGAAGTTTGTTTTATACACTATGCACTTATAATAGTATCAAATGATTTGTTTTAAACGTATCAAGCATTCTTTGGCTGTTATAAGGGAAAACCCTATCCCCCGGCTTGCGTTGCATTGTGTGATAGGACCTGGGTCTTATAACAGCTTCATTTTTCTTTATTTAGCATTGCGCTGTTTGTTTTATGCACTGGTATTCTTGGGAGGAAACCCGTTCTGTGTTATACGGCGTGGTCCCTTGATTTACCTAACTTTGAAAATAAAGATTAACTGTTTTAGTTCTCACACCAGTCACATGACTGACCTGGAGTTTATTGTTTTAACCTAAACTCTGGGTGCCCTTATTTTCGACACGGGCAGCTAGTAGTTTTGGTTTTGCAGATTTATATTCACAGGATCCTGGTTTACAGCTGGAACGATATCCGGAAAGCTTTGTATCCGTATATCTCTTCTAGTTGTGTATTGTATTATTTTCCGCTGCTATGTATTTAAATGTAATTTAAATCTCTGATATTTCTGTGTAATATTCATTTATACTCTGTATATTCTTGTAATCTGATGCATTGTTGTAATAGACAGTGAAATGTTCTTCTGTATGCGTTCTGTTGTGGTTTGTTCTCGAACTATCCGACACTTTCCTTTACGGGGAAGTTACGGGTTTTTACATTCATATTGTTAACAATTCTAACTTTTAACTAAATGAACAAAAGTGATATTTTTCTTGTAACACAAATTTATTTAACAAAGATGTTATTTTTGTTTTAACTCAAATCTATTTAACAAAAATGTAATTTTTGTTTTCAACCATCATATTTTGACAAAAATTACATTTTTGTTTCAACAAAACTATGTTGACAAAAATGTATATTTTGTTTTCAACTAAACTATGTTGACAAAAATGTATATTTTGTTTTCAACTAAACTATCTTGACAAAAATGTATATTTTGTTTCAATTAAACTATCTTGACAAAAATGTATATTTGTTTCAGTTAAACTATCTTAACAAAAATGCATATTTGTTTCAGTTAAACTATCTTAACAAAAATGTCTATTTATTTCAATTAAACTATTTTGACAAAAATGTCTATTTGTTTCAATTAAACTATCTTGACAAAAATGTATATTTGTTTCAATTAAACTATCTTGACAAAAATGAATGTTTTTGTTTCAATTAAACTATCTTGACAAAAATGAATTTTTTTTTCAACTAAATAATTTTGATAAAAATGAATATTTTTGGTTCGACTAAATTATTTTGACAAAAATGAATGTTTTTGTTTCAACTAAATTATTTTGACAAAAATGACAATTTTAAACCAATTATTCTATTTTGACAAAATTGATAATTTTTGTTTAACACAATCCTAATTAACAAATATGTTAATTTTTGATTCAAAAAAATGATATAAATGGTTCTTTTCATTTTTGTTGAAAAATCTAATTCAACAAAATGATAAAAATGGTTCTTTTCACTACTTTACAAAAATGACATTTTTGTTTTGATTATTTTATTTCAACAAAAATGTTCATTTTTATTTTGACATTTTTATTTGAACAAAAATTATATATTTTTATTTCACTCATTTTATTACAACAAAGATGAACTATATGTTTTTATACAATTTTATTATAACACAATATCACCAAATTAACAGATCTACATAACACATCGATCACAGAACAAGTCACGTATCATAACAAATAGAAATTAATAGCGGATTGGTGATGATACAATCATGATTATTTTTAATTTATTTAAGATGAAGAAATAAAATATAATTCTCACAATGATTTTTATTTGAAATTTCAACGTGCTCCGCTTTAGATCTGGTCAGTTCCACGTTGTATATCTCATCACTATGAATCCAACGCAAGTCATTTCACTGCATTCTGTTATAAAACGAAGGAGTTGTGAATTTTTAAATGTTGTATGATTTATTAAATAATTAACTTAATTAATTAATGTTTAATTTTTTTAACCTTCCTTCTTCATCATCTGTAATTTCGTGACCAAGAAACCCAACAACGAACAATGCAAACCCGCCGTCACTCATCACTTCAACGCCCCAGAGCCTGATCAAAAACCACCACACAAATCGTCGTCCTCCACTCCATCTTCTCCTCGAATATCACATAGTTCGAAGCCCCCTACACCCTCAAAATTTCCAGCAAACTCTGAGCCTTTCTGGCCCCCTTTCGATCAGCATAAGGTCCCATATCCGATCATCACCGTATCATTTCATAGATCTCACTTAGGTCTTCCATTTTTGTTTTAATTCCATGAATTGATTCATCGTGTTTTGAGAGAAAAGGGAGAATGAAATCCAGAGCTTTAGGGCCATTGCTTCTATGAATGGCGCCTATATAAAATAGAATTAGGTTTAGGGTTTCATTTCCTAAGGGATATTTATAATATTTAATATTATTTAATTCATAAATTCGCAAAAAATCCATTATCTTATACTAGCTACAAATACAGCACAGCGAGTGTTTCCTCTAGCCAAATACCCCTATTCCGGACACAATGGACTATGTTTCGTAACCCAATTCGGCTGTTACGATAGTTTTTCTTTAAATTAAAATATAAATCATTTAATTATTTAATTTGATCGTACATTTAAATTTACCAGGGCCATATACTAACTCCAAAAATTCCCAAAAAATAAATCTAGCTATGTTTTGACGATACGGTCCTAACAAAACTAATTTCATCGAATTTGGAGACCGTTTGAAAAATGGTTATTTTCTGGTCGATTCAAATTGACTGAAATTGACAAAACACATTTTAATTTGCCACGCTCACATATTAATTCCAAAAGTTATGAAAATTGGAATCTTGTAATAATTTGACATTCCGGATCCAAGCAAAGCGGTTTCGTCGAAAACGGAGGTCGTTTGCAAAATGGCTATTTATACGGGCTATATATTATATCAAATTCTATAACGACTATTCTAAATTTTAAACTGAGCCTTTTGATTCCTGTTATGAAATTTCAATTTTTCAGATTCGTTGGAAAGATATTTTTAAATAGATTTAAATATTTTTGGTTTCACTAAAATCCGATTTACTTTGCATCCTGTACATTCAGTCAAAGTTCAAATTCAAATTTTTAAACTGACGCGCTATTTCTAACTCCTTTTAAAATTAAAATAAATATATTCATCCATACTTCGATTTAAATAAATTTTTAATGGTTATTGTTTAAAATAAATTATTTTCAATATTTAAAATCCATTAAAATTTCTAAAATAAAAATTTTAAATTGGTTCCAAAATTCCGGGTTGTTACACAAGGTCTCCACCATGTTTCCCCTTATCAATTCAAACACACCGCTATCACCAACAGGATTACTGACCAACCGCTTCAATCCTTTACTGACATCAACTTTGTTAAAACCGACCCCCAAGTCCACACTTGCAGAGCACACAACCATCAATTTATATTGCTCATGCTCAGAAAATCTCATAGACAGCAATTTACCTTTCTTGCCCAATTTAAGTCTACCAACTTTGAAACCTCTTCTCATCGATGAGGAGGACTTCAGATAGACCACCTTCTGATCCGCACAAAAACCACCTAACCCCTCCTTCCTAGAGTCCATCTCTTCGTCAATAACCTCCAACAAACCAAATCTGTTAGATAGATCAACCCCATCGGCCACATACCAATCAATTCCCTCATCTTCACAAGTAAGCTGATCAAAACTTGCAGGAGGACCCTTATAAACACAGCCCGAATTATATCCTCGCATGTCCTCTGAATCGACCCCTATCATCACTTCCTTATTCCTCCCATTGTTGATGACCTTACTAAAACTGAACCAAGAATCTTCACAAAGGCCTAAACAATTCAGAACAGAAGGGTCAAAGACCATCGGATCAATGCGTTGCATAGTCCAATATACCCCATCAAAACCCCCCATCTCTTCTTCAAGATCCACTATTCCATCAACGACCCAATCCGGCTTAGCAACAAATCCATTTCTCGCCTGAAAATCAGCACCCAAATGAACTTTAAAAGGAGCATCGCATTTAGACAGTGACTGAAATTCAAGAGCAGTACAGTCACAATTGATAATAGTATTAATAACATCAAAATGCGCCAGAATCTCATTCAACAACCGAAGAGCTTTCCCCTTGTTTCTTGAAGACGAATCAGTAAAGATCTACCACAATTTTAAAAGATTCAAACTAAAGAAAAAGCATGATCCTTTCTTTCCAACGGACGAGGTAAAGGAGGATATACAGCAACGAAATTAACACTTTTACTCCATAAGATCCCATCAACGAGACCCACCATGTGCCAACCCAATAACAACATCATATAAACCCCGTCATTCTCCTTACTATGGAAATCCAATACGAAGAGATCCAAGAGAGAAATCATGTTCTGGCATAACCTCAAACAATTGAAGTGCATAAAATCAAAAACAGATTTGCCTTTAAACATCACTGGACAACTCATTTTCCGGTGCCCCACTCCTCCACAATTGAAACAGCGAATTCCATTTCTACAATTCTTCGCTTGATGATAAGGCTCGCCACATCTAAAACCAACACGATCTCTGGCTACTTTCCTTCGAGAATAGCTCTTGTGCGAGACAGAGTTCCAGAAAGAAAAACTAGAAGAAGGTTGCCTAACAACATCCGCAAAAGAATGCCGAGGAGAAACCCTAGAATCGATCAGTGATGAGGAAGAATTTGAAGGGAGGAAAACGGAGTTCCTAAAACAAGAATAACGAGAGTCCGCCATTACCCTCGATGATGAAGATTATCAATGGAGAAATAATAATTGAAAAGCACTTATACCAATATAATCATCGCCAATGAGTGACATAGTATACAAATTTTTGTATTTTATGAAAAATTTATTGAAAAGCATAATTTTTATCTTCCATTTTAAGCACTTTTTATCGAAAAATCTGGATACAAATCAGTAGGAAGCAAGCAATGCATAACGAATTATTATGGAATAAAAACCGATCCTGTCAGACCAAGAATAAATTGTCAAATGCTATATCCAGTTAAACTTTTGCATTTGCAGTTCATGTAAAGCCTGTCAAAGTTAATGGTAAAAAATAGCATTGACGTGAAACAAACTAAAATTAACCAAATTATTAGGTAGTGTTTGGTTTAAAGTATATTTTGAGTTTTGAATTTACAATCTAAATAAAAAAATATAAGAAAAATTAAGGGATGACGAAGGAAATAAAATAGTGATAGAGGGGGACCACGTAAAGGAGAGAGGGACGAAATGATGTATGATCTCTCTTTCATGTGTTAATTCCAAACATAGGGAAAACAAATAAAAGTTGTTTTCTATTTTGTGTGTTAAATTTGTTTTTAAAAATGAACGTTTTTGGCATTATACATGTATCATTCGTATTTTAACAGTGAGCGAAAACTAAAAACTAAAAAGCGCAAACCAAATGCCGCCCTAATTTCCCATCCTGAGTGTCTGAGAAGGCTGGGCAATTTTTGCCAAACTTTGCAAAATGTCATATTTCTTCATATAAAATATGATCAGATTGTTCAAACAGTGGAATGATCATGTACTTGAGGATCGTATTATGATACTAACTAATGCTAAAAAGATATTTGGTTCCACTCGACCATGGGAGAAACTAATACATAAACACTAAAGCAAAGCAAAGCAACGAATCCTCTAGCAAAGTAATAACCATACTAACCTTAAGCATTAAAATTGGTCTAATGTAATATACATATACAACAACAACAACAACAAAGCCATATATCCCAAACAAGTTGGGGTTGGCTAGATATGGAACCCAAAATTAAAATAAAATTAATAATGATAATAATAATACATATAAGAGTTTAAAATAACCAAACAAATAAAAAGTCGTCTGATAAAGGGTTTTTTTAACTAATAATAATAATAAGTAAAAAGGTTCAATAAAAGTGAAATAAAATCTAAAATAGTAATAAAAAGTAAAAAGGTTCAATAAACGTGAAATAAAGTCTAAAAAAGGTTCTGGTACATGGATTGCCAATTTCCATGCACTCCTATCAACTACCAGCTCTTCCGATAAACTCCAGTTACTTAAATCTCTCTTTATTATCTCCTCCCATGTCATTTTAGGTCGACCTCTACCTCTCTTTGGGCCTTAGGCGTGGCCTAGAATTCCAACGCGTACAGGTGCATCGTGTGGTCTACGTTGGATATGTCCAAACCATCTCAAGCGGTATTGGACTAACTTCTCTTCAATAGGTGCAACTCCAAGTTTTTCCCAAATATCCTCATTTCTAATCCGATCTCGTCTGGTATGCCCACAGCTCCAACGCAGCATCCGCATCTCTGTTACGCTTATCTTCTGGACGTGTTGCCTCTTAGTAGGCCAACATTCTGCACCATATAACATTGCAGGCCTGATTGCTATCCTATAGAACTTTCCTTTAAGCTTCTGAGGAATCTTCCGATCACATAGAATGCCAGATGCTAGTCGCCATTTCACCCATCCTGCTTGAATTCTAAAACTAACATCCTTATCAATCTCTCCATCAAACTGCAACATAAATCCTAAGTATAGCATAATATTGAAAAGGACTATTCACGTGTGTAGCCCTGTTTGTGGAAAGTATAACACGAATAGGCTTGTTTTAAAATTAATTTCAGATTTAGACCTGTTTTGGTTACGAAGGCGAGTTTTGGAAACTCGCCTTCACAAAAATACGAAGGCGAGTTTCCAAAACTCGCCTTCGTAAAGACCCTGCACACCTGAAACCCTGCATACACATACCTGCACATATTTTCCTTCAATAAAAACAAGCACTAGGTTCATACACAAAGAAAATTCATACACAACAGGGTTATCCAATTAATAAGCGTACCAAAACAAGTTCGTACACAAAACAAAAACATGCACTAGGTTCATCCATGGATACGAAATAAATAAACGTACCAAATATAGCAAATTCATACACAAAGACTACTATCCACTTAATTAAACATACACTACCAATTAGAACAATCAAATGTGCACTAGGTTCGCCTCGGCCGCCTAACATGTGGTGTGGAAGTTGAAGACGAACCACTGCCGTTGCTGCTCCTAGTGCGTCGTGCACTGCTGGTACGTGGTAATGTAGGTGCAGGTTGAGATGGACCATGCACAATTTCTTCGTGCGCTGCTGGAGGTGGAGGAGAACCTGCAGGAGGAGGAGAAGGAGGACCTGCAGGAGGAGGAGGAGGTGGAGGAGACGGTGGTTTCGGGCGATCTAGCTTGTTCCTGCGCAAAATCACGTCTAAAATCTTCTGTATGTTCGTGCACATTGTCCATCCCTCGTCGTCAGTCTGCCCCTCTCTAAGCTTTTCTGCCTCCTCCCACGCATGGTTAATACCAGCAACCTGCACATTTAAAAGAAAATTAGATAGAATGAATAAATGAAACTGAATGTATTTAATGGTACACACATCAACTTACCACGTTCCTCTCTAGTGGTGCTCTAGGAACGTATGGTGCTAACGCAGTATCTACTCTGGCATTAAGGACGTAGCGTCGTGTAATGTTCCAGTACCACCTCATGTACTTCGCCGTGGATATGGGGGGCTCCCTCTCGAACTGAATATAGTCATCGCGGGAATTCCACATAGCATGATGCATGTGAAAGTCCTGCGCACTGTAGCCCTCAATGTAAGGCGGTGTATCATCCGGTATATGTTGCCTCATGCCGAACTGCCACATAACCCTATCGGGAAGGTGCCAAGCGGTGAAGCTGTAGGCTATCATAGGTACTCTCGCCGTCCAGAGGTACCTATGAGCACTGCACACAGCTGGTAGCGTGGCAAGTAGCTCCTGAGAGTACGGATACCATGTAACCTTTTCGTCCGTAATGACGTCCAACTCATTGCGGTAAAAAGCCAGCTCTCGTCTCGGTGTATGTCGCGTATCCTTTTTTCCAACCCACCTGTTACACGATAATAAAAGGTACATATATTGGAAATGGTATGTGTTGTGTTTAATACAAAAAACCTTCAAATAAGTATACCTAGCTCTAAGCGGCATCGATGCATCGATGGGATCAGGAGTCACTACTAATCTTTCGATGGGAAGATAAGTCCAGGACCAAAGCTAAGTACACAAGAATATACTATTAATACAAGAGAATGATGCATATCACATTGTATAACAGTAAATTATAGAAATTCGGTTCATACCTGAAGTAGTGTCGGGCAACCGGCAACATAGTTATACTGTTGCAGCGCGGACTTAGACAGTTCCTGATATGCATAGGCCAACACTGCACAACCCCACGAATATGTAGCGCACTGCTCGATGTCAGCTAAAAAAGGTAGCCATCTCAAATCTATGCGGGTCTTGGCATAGTCGACCATCATTCTGCAGAAAATAATATGTAGTAAAATGCAACGAGCCCGTTGCTCAACCTCTACCTAGGTGGCATCTGCAGAAATATCACCCGCCAACTTATTACGGTACCATCTAATATTAACCATGTGGCCACCCCTTACTTGATTGGCTGGTGGATTCAGCCCTAGTAGGTCGTGACTTAGCTGCATATAATCATGTACCGCACCATCGAACGCAATAGCATTGCCGCCAATAGGCAGTCCTAGTAAAACTGCAACATCTGCCAATGTGATAGTCAACTCACCGAATGGTAGGTGAAACGTGGATGTCTCAGGCCTCCACCTATCCAGTAAAGCAACGACAAGGCTATGATCTAGCTGGATGTAACTTAAGCGAAAAATATGCAGGAATCCAGCCCTCTGTATCTCTAAAAGTACGCGAGCATCCTCGGACGTCACTTTCGAAAGTGACGACGAGTGGTCTATGACATAATCAGCATTGACACTCTGCAAATTTAACAGATAACAAAAATTGGGGTTTGACGTCTAAAAAACTGAAGATCAAAATATGAAAATATTAACAAATTGCTACCTGCGTCCGAGTAGCATTCGATATCCTGTGTTGCGGCTGCAAATATAACACGCTCGGATCTACTGGTCCGGGCTCCATCTCCACATACTCTGCATGACCCAATTCAATAATGTCAACAATGTACGAACCAAAACCCCCAAATCGTAAATGCGAACAATGTACACAAAATTGAACATGTATGACCTAATTTCAATGTTGTGTACACAAAATTGAACATGTATGACACCCATAAACAACCATAACCAACCACAAAATTGAACAACCAACCAAAATTGAAAATTAGGGTTTAGAATCTTACCGATTTCGTGTTGTACGCCGGATGTGCTAGCCATTGTTGTGTTTTACGAATGAATTGGACGAAAAATGGACGAAAATGGAGTTAATTTTAGTTTTTTTTTTCACAGCTGGGTAAGAAGAGAGTAAGAAGAGAGAAAGAGTAAAGTGAAAAGGAAATGGGGAAGGTGGTCTCAGGTTGGGGTTTTTGTGTGCAGGAAAAACACGAAGGCGAGTTTTGGAAACTCGCCTTCGTATTTTTCCGAAGGCGAGTTTTGAAAACTCGCCTTTAGAAACCTAACAAGTCTATATGTGTAATTACTTTTGAAATAGGTCCATTAGTGTTATATTATACAAAAACAAGCCCAAGTACGTAAAAAGTCCTATTGAAAATGATAGTTCGCTAGAACCTAGATCCTACAAATTCTAAATTCTTATCTTTTAAACATACAAAAAACTCGATCCACTTATCAAAGTACCAAGGTAAGTGAAGGTATACAAAGTACAGGGGAAAATCTATTGCAGCGACTGGGTGCTCCCAATAGCATTTTTGGTTGAGGAAAAAAGTTATAAGAATAAATATTTCAAATAGATGCATGAAGTTTAATTGATGCAACATGACCATGTTCCTATTCATTAACGGAAGACCCGTGGAGGACATAGCTCTTTTGAAGGAAAACTCTGTAAAACTATTATACAAATGTATGAGAAAAACAAAGTTCGAAGAACGTGCATAATTTACATCTAACAATCTGCAATATCCAATCATATATTGTACCCAAAATCCTAGAATATAATAGCACAAAAAAGTAACAAACAATATTAGGGGTCAAACCCGTTAAAGATTATCCATTATCCATGGTACCGAAAGTATATAACCAATGTAAAAGGTATTATAATTATAGAGAACCAAAAACGGCAGTTGAAGTAATTACAAAGAATAAACCAAAATATCTAGTTAATCTGAACTATAATTAAATATGCGCTTACATAATATTTTGCACATATTTCTCATTTAATAGTTTAGCTGATCGTCTTAAATAATGCTAATTCTATTCATATACCATATTTTGCTTTACTCACATCCAAATTAAGGGGAAAATCACTGTACACCTTCATTTACTTTACATACACCTTGAAGTTTCTAGTTCTACCCTTCAGTAGCTAGTCATTTATAATTTCATTTCTCTTCTCTTTCAAAATTCAGTAACAAACCGTAATGGAATTTAGCTCGATTTTTTCATGCAATGTATGATGAAATTGTGTTCATTACTGACTCAAGCACCTCCTTGTCTTAAAAGGAAAATAAAAAAAGATTGACCTCTTTTAAGATTCTGCTCCAAATTCAAAATCCTTTCCTATTTTTACATTAAAAAAACCATCTTCTCTTGATTCTAATTCTATATCATCTATTATTCCCTAATTTGCATTGCCAGGGATTATTAATTTCATTTACCATATTTTGTTCAGTTAAGAATTTACTATTTTTAAGGCCCCGTTCAAGTCCATTTTTGGCACGTTGGTGTTTTCGTTCGCGTCGGACGCCAATGAATTTTACTCCGTCCAAAAAGGACAATTTCAGAACGTTGTAAATCAAGCCGTTGGCGTCCCACGCGTCAGACATGTCGGATGCCAACGACTTGATTTCCAATGTTCCACTTATTTGCTTATAAAAACAAACACAGTTCCTTACCTTCTTCACCTCCTTACCTTCTTCAGCTGCTTCTTCTTCTTCTTCAACATAAATAATGTTTTCCTCCTATTCATCCTCCGATTACAATGATACTATTGATCTCTACAGGATTTCATTATGTTGGAATGGTAAGAGAAATCGTATGACTCGAATTAAAACTTCAGAGTTTACTGGGTTAGCTTGGATCAACGACATTTTGAATGGTCACCAACAACGTTGTCAAGTTAATTTTCGAATGAAGAAACTTTGTTTTCACTCATTATGTGAAAAACTACAACATCATGGTCTCTCTTCAACGTCAGAAATTTGTGCCCTCGAAATGGTTGGAATTTTCGTTTACACAATGGCTATTGGGCTTTCAGCTAGACAACATAGCGAAAGGTTTCAACGATCAAGTACCACAATTTCCATTTGTTTTCATGCTATTCTAAACGCTTTTCAATTACTCGCTGCTGATGTAATAAAGTCAGGGGATCAACTTCATACCGTTTCACATCACATCAGAAGTTCAACCCGATATTATCCTTATTTCAAAAACTGTATTGGTGCTATAGATGATACATATGTATCTGCACATTTACCCGTTGATCAAATTATCCCTTATATTGAAAGAAAAGGGTTTGCAACTCAAAACATATTAGCAGTTTGTGATTTCGATTACAGTTTATGTAACAACCCGGAAAATCCGAACCAATTTAAAATTTTTATTTTGGCAATTTTAATGAATTTTGAATATTTAAAATGATTTATTTTAAATAATAGCAACAAAAAATTTATTTTGAATAGAATTAGAACGTATATATTTATTTGAATCGTCGTTAGAATATAAATATTAATTTCAATTATAAAAGGAATTGAAAATGGTGCGGTAGTTTGAAAATTCGATTTCAAATTTTAAATGAATGTACAAGATTCAAAATAAACCGGATTTGGCGAAACCAAAAATATTAGAATCTAATTGAAAATATCTTTCTAACGAATCCGAAAAATCAAAATTTCATAGCGGGGATAAAAAGTTATGTCCATTTGAAAATTCAGAATAGTCGCTATGGAATTTTGGCCCTTAAAAATGAAAATTTTGCAAATGACATCTGTTTTCGACGAAACCACTTTTGTTGGATCCGGGATGTCAAGTTATTGCTAGATTCCAAAATTCCTAATTTTTTGAATCAATATGTGAGCATGGCGAAGTAAAACGTGTTTTGACAGTTTCAGTCAATTTGGATCGACCAGAAAATGACCATTTTACAAACGGTCTTCAAATTTGACGAAGTTAGTTTTGTTAGGACCGTATCGTCAATATGAAGCTAGAAAATATTTTTTGGGAATTTTTAGAGTCCATATGTGGCCCCGGTAAATTGAAATGTGTGTTCAAATAGAATATATAGATTTAAATTTTAAATTTAACGAAAACTGATCATAACAGCCAAATTGGGTTGCGAAACATATCCCATTGTGTTCAGAATGGGGGTAATTACTAGAGACAGTCGTTGAGTCCCGTTTAGGGTTCAAAAATAAAAGTTGCTTTTTGAAAATAAAATATTATTAAATAAATATATAAATTAATGGGATCAACCCCCTTTTCTCCTATACTAGCGGTCAGCCCCCCTCCCTCCCCCTCCCCCTCCCCCCCCCCCCCGGTCGTTCATCTTCAAAATTAGGTTAGAAAAAAAACGAGCCTCTGTCAGTCGCGCCCCCCCAATGGCGTCATCGTCGCTGGAAGGGCCCCTCCCCTTCCTCCTCGTCACCGGGGCCTCCCCCCCTCCTTCTTCACCGACGCGTCGATTCCCTCCCCCCTTTCTCCAATAGCCAACGCGCGACACCCCCCCATCGCAAGACACAGCCACACATTTCCCCTCCCCATGACCCTCTGACGCACCCATCACCTCCCCCTTATCCAAAACCCAACGTGAAACCCCCCTCCCCCCCCCCCACAGCGTTGATTCGATTTCTTTGAAATGAAATGTAAGCTTTTATTTTATTTTATTTTATTTATTTGTGCAAATAAAATGTGATTAAAATAGGAAAGATTTCATTTTCTATTAGAGAAAGATTTCATTTTTTTTAATTAGAGAAAGATTTCATTTTTATTAGAGAAAGATAAGATTTTTAAAAGCAAAAGGGTTAGATTTTTAAAGATAAAAAGAAGTGTTTTTTTTTAAATATAAAAGACATGATTTTTAAAATCTAAATAGCGAATAAAGATTGAATTTTTATGTATTTGATAGCATAATAAAGATCCGATTTTTATATAGAATAAAAATATGATTTTTATTTAGGTAGTGTTATAAAAATATAATCTTTATTAGAAGAAGAGCGATATAAAAATATAATTTTTATAACGAACTGGCAAGATAAAAATATGATTTTTATATTATATAGATAATAAAAATATGATTTTTATATTATATAGATAATAAAAATATGATTTTTATATTATATAGATAGTAAAAATTTGATCTTTATATATGTAGCAAAGTAAAAATATGATCTTTATCGTTTGAATGGCAATGTAAAAATGTGATTTTTATATATTCATTAGCGATAGAAAGATTCGATTTTTATCTATATAGTAGCGGTATAAAAATGTGATTTTTAACTATGTAGCGTGGTTATAAAAATATGAAATTATTTTTAGAAAGATAAAAATATAAATTTTAGCCTATGTATGTTATTTATAAAATAATCATACAAAGAAATAATTATTGATTAGTTAAAAATATAATTTTTAACGTAGGTATGCTACATAGATCGACAATCAAAGCACGGTGGAGTGGAACCCAATGGTGAGAACTTCTCACTTTATTTTATTTTCTAGTTAAAATATATACAAGGATGCAGACGGTGCTTAGCAGCACCCGACGCCCGTCGTCCACAGACCATGGACGAATTGTTTGTTTGTTTGATTGTGTTGTGAAAATTGATTGTGTGATGTGGAATGGAATAAAATATTTTATGGTTAAAAATATTTTATAGTTAAAAATATAATTTTTAACGTGTATATGAATAAAATAAATATTTATAAACAAATTGGACGATTTGTTTATGTACACACCTTTGACTGATATTGACTAGGACGATAAATTTTGCACATCGCCCAACCGCTCAAATAAAATTCGTTATTTGTTGATTGAAACCCCACACGGGTATTGGGATGATATATGACATACACTAGTCCCAATAATTAGCTGTATGTCGATCGATTGATTGACAGGCTGTGTAAGCGTTAAATATTTATATTTGATACTTATGCAGTACAGAATGCACTTTGGTTGATGGTTGACTATGTTTGATTGTTGCTATGTACAAGTGTGTATGAAATCCATATAAATCAAATTATATGGTAATTGATTGTATCTGATTCCAGTTCGTAAAGGATAAATATTTTATAATAACGATTATTTTAAAATGACGAATATTTTAAAATAATATTCAGTAAAAGAATCAAAATCTGATTTTGATGTCTGATTTGGGATGGACACAAATATATTTAAACATATAAATCCGTGTTGATTAGATTAACGCCATTGTGACGTGAACGATATTTATATCGATTTTATTCATTTTTATAATGAATATCGAAAAGGAACTGATTTCAAAATCTAACATTTTGAAAATATTATCATTTATATATCAATGATATGGAATATTCAATTTTGATTAGAAATTGAATATGAAGTTGAAATCGTTTTGAAAATGAATTTAAAACAATTTATAACATACGTTTTAAAAGGAAATCGATGAAATATATATAATATGTATATTATATATATAATGGCCTGAATAGAACGCGCCGCGCCGCGGCAGTTCGCGAATTTCGACCACTGACTTCGAACGGACATTGCGGGAGATCCGATCGTCGGATTCTCCTAAAACTGCAACAGTTGGGTTCATATCGAAAAGAGCTTTCTAACGAATATTAGAGATTTGAAATCTAACGGTTGGATTTGGAATTATGTCCAAATCAATTTTTGAAAAGGTCGCTGTAAGTGCAGTCCGATGGCCGTTTAAGGAAATCGACTGTACAGGCCTTGATAAAATTATTTAAAATATCAATAATTTGTGTAAATTCATAATAAATGATTTGGAAAGAATTAGAATGAAAAATTCCATATTTGAAAAGATAAAAATATATTTTAATCGAAATGAACTAGTTTTGAAATAGAATAATAAATCCAATATTTTTAAAATAAATAAGTTGGATTTGAAATGGTTTTAAAAATAACCAGGATTTCTAATATATGAATTGGAATGGATTTGAATCGAAATTATCTTCAGAATATTTCGATATTGGATTTCGTGATTATATGGATATTGTGGAGGAATTTGGAAGATATATATATCGTTATTCCAATACAATATTTGTTGGTTTTAGAATTTGATATTGAATATAAGCCGATTTATTTTCTATTCAGAGTCTTGTATTTAGTATCAAATTGGATTTTGGGTTTGTCGTGAATGGTATCTTTAATAATATTGTTCTTGAACCGAATGTAGTTAAGAATATTAGAAACTGACTGGAGATTAGTTAAGTTGAATGGTTTCCTGGGTATTGATCTGATGTGGGTTTCGGCCTTCGGGTTTAATACTTAGAGAATTGTTCACTTACTAATTTACGGTTAGACTGACTGGATATTGGGTTTGTTGTGAACTGTGTTTTCAATGACATTCGTTATTTAACCCGGTTTACAATGAAATAAGATTTGGAATTTATTAATCTTTTTATTAAGATTTAACGAGAATTTTCCAAAGTAAAGTTTTCCAATTTAATATATTTAATTGGAATTGCATTGAAATTGGTCTTTGGGTTTACCGTGAACGGTGTTTTAAATAACACTGGTTCTTTAACCCGATTAACAATGGAGTTAAGGGAATCAGAAATTAACTGGAGATTAGTTAAGTTGAATGGTTTCCTATGTATCGATCTGATGTTGGTTTCGGCCTTTGGGGTTAATACTTAGGGATTGTTCACTTGCTAATTTACGGTTATAGGCTGATGGAATGGAATATGATTTGGGTTTATCGTGAACAATGTTTTAAGTGACATTAGTTCTTTAACCCACTTAAAGACAAAATACGATTTGAAATGATATCCAAAGGAAGATTAAAGAATAAATTTTAAAGAATTTATCTTTGATAAAATTAATGGGAACCTTTCCCAAAGTATGTGAATATTTGAATAAAAGAATATTCAGAATTGGAATGAGGCGTATGTTGTGTTTTTATAACACTTGTTTAATATATACGCGAGTTATTCGGAAAGGCTGGGTTTATACCTATTCTGAATAACTGATTCGACGATATGTCGACGATGAAGACGGTGGTTGAAGACCGGAGGTCTTCACATCGTTTGGATGATTACTGATGTCTTGATTGGGCTGTACACCCAAGCCGAGGTAATAAGTGGTGATCGTCCAGACGTACTTGGAGATCGATGCATATGCGAGGACCTCTCCCCTGTATTGGACATATGGGGGAGGAATAAGGTGCCTCCGGTTTCGTTCAGACCCAGAACAGACTTATAAATGGATTGTGTGTCTAACATTGGATTTTATTCTGTGCTGATTGATTTCTATTAAATATATATCTGTTTGGCGGCGGAGAATTTATTCTTAACGCCCTTCTCTGAGATGTACGAGCTCAGAGGTTATATATTGATAGATATTAGTCGCATGGCATGAATTGCCTGTGTGGCATGCTGAGATGCAGTGATCAAGGCTTTTGTTGAAAAGCAGATTCTTGTGGTTGATGATCAAAGCATGACTTTAATACAGCATAGCTTTGTGTATGGCGTTAATTTGCGAGCCTCACACCTCGGTATGAGTCAAAAACGAGATCTTGACTGCAGGGAGTGCACGATGTTTCTTTCTAGCTATGGGTGGTGTCAGCATTTTACTCGCCCTGACATCGTTGTTATTTTACCTATGTGGTTGTTGGATTGCGAGGCGCCTCAGATATATCGGTCTCTTCAGAGTCGATGGATATAGGTCCGATAGGACCGGGAAACGTGTGTTCAGGAATAACCAATCCTCAAACGTAACGGAGGACCGACCCTGAAGATCCAAGGGTTACCCAGAGTGTGTAGTCCTGAGGCATTTGCTAGAGTGTCTCGAATCAGTAAGGAGCCATCCCTAACCTCGACTCATGACGGAAATCCAATTTCCAATACGTGATATATCGGTTTTATTTGTAGAGCCTAGTATGGCGACATAGTGGGAGTAGGCACTATGTTGTCTATGATTGATACATTTATATTTGAAGTTATTTTCGTACACTTTACACTATAATAGTATCAAAATGAGTTGTTTTAAGCGTACCAAGCATGTTTGGCTATTATAAGGTAAAACTCTATCCTCCGGCTTGAATTGCATTGTGTGATGGGACCTGAGTCTTATAATAACTTCATTTTTCCAAAAAGACATTGTGTTGTTTATTATATGCACTGGTATTCTTGGGAGGAAACCCGTTCCGTGTTATACGGCGTGGTCCCTTGAATTACTCACTTTTAAAGTAAATTTTAAATAACTGTTTTAGTTCTCACACCAGTCACATGACTGACCTGGAGTTTATTGTTTTAACCTAAACTCTGGGTGCCTCTATTTTCCACACGGGAAGCTAGTAGTTTTGGTTTTGCAGATTTATATTCACAGGATCCTGATTTTAAGCTGGAACGATACTTGGAAAGCTCTGTATCCGTGTATTACTTTCAGTTGCGTTTTGTATTATTTTCCGCTGCTACGTAATGTATTGTAATCTCTGATATTTATCAAATGTATTTTATTTATTCATACTCTGGAATATTCTTATATTCTGATGGAATTGTTGTAATTAACAATGAAATGTTCTTCTGTTTGTGTTCTGATTCGTCTTGTTCTCAAAGCAATTCGTTCTTTCCTTCACGGGGAAGTTCGGGTCGTTTCAGTTTACGTATGTTGTGGCTGGTTGGAAAGGGACTGCACACGATAGTAGAATTTTTAATGATGCTACAAATGATAGAAACTCTAACTTCCCTAAACCTCCGGTTGGACAGTATTATTTGATCAATTCGGGATATCCACTTCAGACTGGATATTTACCACCATATCGAAATATAAGGTATCATATTCCGCATTTCCGTGAAATCGTGGATCTAACAAATTCAGCCAATGAAATGTTTAATTTCTAATACTAGAGATTACGGATGGCCGTAGAAAGAACCTTTGGCATTTGGAAAAAAAATTTACCAGTCTGAATAGTATGCCTACATACTGATTTAAAACTTAAGTCAAAGTTGTCGTATCTACAATGACCTTACACAAATTCATACATAAATATAATAGTGGAGACCCATATTTTATGGCTTTTGATGATGGTCCTGAACTAATCCCCGATCAGTACTTGGAGGAATATATGCTATGACAAATACAATGGATAGAGGCACCTAACGGGTACAACGAAATGGGTACCAAGAAATGTCATTACTTCGACATACCATAAGAGATGAGTTGGTTGCTGCTGGGCTGCACTAATTTTATTTGTATGTATAACTGTACTTTTATTTGTATCTGTAGTTGTAACTATATTTGTATTTGTATCTGCAGTTGTATTTGTATCTGTAAGAAGATTTTAGCATGCCAAATCCTATCTATTTATATCTTATTTTAAAAATCCCATGCTCAAATACCCGCTCAGATACCACGCTCAAATACCCCGTTCGCAGCAAAAAAACACATTCCTCGTTTGCTACAGTACCACGCTCAAATGTCATGCTCAAATACCCTGTTTTCGTTCGTTAAGAATGCACCCTAAGCAGTAAAAAGTAAAACAAATGGACTACATTATTTATCGAAAGTGTAAATAAGGGTATTTTTGTATTTAGGTCCTTTTAAAAAGAAGCAATGTCTATGTAAAGAATTTTTTCATGTAAATTGAGTTATCCTTTGGAGAAACGTTATTGCCTTGGAAAATTGTAACAAAACGAAGGAAAGTAGTTTAAAACCATCAAGCAAAAAGTAGAGAAGTAGCACAAATTAAGTAATGAAAGGAGAAAACAACATGATATGTATTGAAACTACATTCAATACAACATTTAGGCAACTATTACCTATGTATTTTCTTGATTTAAATGTATGCATGCAAAATTATCAAGGGTATAAATCTGTTAATCAAACCAAAGCAAAATTATCAAGTGCATGAATGATTCAATGATGTTGATCTATGCCAATAAGTACAGCCAGCTTGTTCGGTAATATAATAGTAGTTCAAGGAAATATGTTATGTTTATTAATATTAGTAGTTAACTTATATAGCTGGTTCAACACATGATTTGTAGTTCGTTCGTCCTGTTACTCAATACAAAATACCATTTACTGTTGCTCGGTTTAAACATTTGATAAACTACCATCTGTTGAATATTTGTGATTCGAATATTTTATAAGAGGAAAGAAATTAGCTAATTGATTCAATCAATTAATTGTGCTATATGTGGAAATATAAGAGAGCATATTTTAATAGGGAACTAATTGATTGCATAATCAATTTATCAATCAATGGGTATGTAAAAGGAATATATATATATATATATATATTCATTGATTTTGTAGTATGAAAGGATAAGTGATTGGCTTGGAGAATCATGCAAGGAAGGAAACATATGGAAATCAAGATCTTCTCTTTCCACTTACATTGCAATCACATCATAGAGATTTGGAAAGATTCCAAGGTAATGAGGAAATTGTTTTTCTTCATCTCAAAGAAACATTTCATCATGAAGCATATTTATATCTTCATATTTGTGGAGTATGAATGTGTGAGAATATCCACCATAATCCTCTTCTTCAGTATACCTTAATTTCTGTTGTCAATCAATTAGGGGTTTTGAGTGTATACAAGTCTTTGTTAAAATTGATTATTCAATTTGTAATTATAAGCTAGTTTCTCCATCTATTACCTATAATTTTGTAATTTATCTCTTGTGTTCTCTTTTGTACTCTCTTCAGTGAAATAAAGAATAGTTTTTGGGTCCATGGACGTAGGCATAGCCGAACCACGTTAAATCTGTGTGTCTTCTTCCCCTCTTCTATTTTGTTTTGTTTGGTGGTTATTTTTCATTAAGTTTGCGGTTGATAATTAATCGACAAGCTAGATCCTCATTTTGTATTGCTTTCGCATTTGTGCAATTTTTGCACAATAGTTTGGTATCAGTGCTAGCTGTCTTGTTCTAGATTAGTTACCAATGGCTAATTCTTTTGGTAGTAATATGAAAAATTATGGCATCACCAAATTTGTTAGAAGAGATGTTTTCGGGACATGGAAGGTTGAAGTGAAGACTAATTATGGTGTTCTTCGGCAACAACTTCATTCACTTGGAGGAAGAGATAAAATGCAAAAGCGCCTTGGAGGAGATATGCATAGGACCCTCTTCATGGGTTCTAAAAGAGGTGTTTGCTATTATTGTAAGAAGAAGGGACATTTCATACGAAATTGTTCAGCTCTTAGAAAGAAGAGAGAGAAGAAGAAAGCTTAAATTTTGGCAGCAGTTAGATCAGATGCAGATAGATGTGATAGTGATACATCATTATTTTCAGCCAGTATTTCACCATTAGAGATTACAAGTTGGATGATTGATTCTGGAGCCTGTTGTCATATGACGCCAAATAGGAACTGCTTTGTTAGTTATGAGAAGATTGATGGCGGAGCAGTTCACTTGGAGAATGACACATCTTGTCATGTTGTGGGCATTGGAAATGTGAGGTTTAAGATGCATGATGGTGTTATTAGGACTATCACGGATGTTCGGCATGTTCCGATGCTGCAAAAGAGTTTGTTATCAGTTGGAGCTTTGAGTAAATTTGGTATGAGGATAATAGTAAACGGAGAGAATTTAAGGGTAGAGAAGGGTTCCTTGGTAGTGATGAAAGGGGTGCCAGTCGATGATATTTATATGCTTCGTGGAGAGATGGTCTTAGGAGATTCAGTAGTTTCTACTGATTCTAGTATTCCATATTCTACTCAGTTATACCACATTTGTTTAGGTCATGTTGATGAGGAGAGCCTCGAAGTATTAAACAAGCATAGATTAATTGTTGTTGATTCTCAATTAAAGCCTAACTCTTGTGAAGATTGTTCTTCTGGAAAGAAGAAGCCTGTCACATTTAATGTTGGAAGACCCAGAACTACAGAGTTTCTAGAGTATGTTCATTCTTATGTGTGGGGACCCACCCCAATTGCATCTTAAGGTGGAGCCAGTTCTTCATCTTATTTGTGGATGATTTTTCGCGTATGTTTTGGGTATATTTCATGAAGACTAGATCCGAAATATTTGCCCAATTTCAGAAGTGGAAGACCTTAGTTGAAGTCAGGAAAGCAGCTGAGAGTTCTTAGAGTTGGCAATAGTAGTGAATCTACGTCACAAGAATTCACTAACTATTGTGCATCCGAGCATGTATTTAGAGATTTTTCTATGAAGTCGCATTCTTTTGGAGTAGCGGAGAGCATGTGTCGGATATTATGGGAAAGAGCTATGAGCTTAAGACCGACTGCTGGTCTTAAAGAGGGATTTTGGGCAGAAGCGATATCTATGGCAGTATTTATCGTCAACTATATACCTTCTATTGTCATAGATATGAAGATCCCAGAAGAAATATGGAAAAGAGAGCCTGTGGATTATTCATTCCTTAAAGTGTTTGGTTGTTCAACTTATTTAGAAGATGTGAGACATGATAAGTTGAAGCCTAGAGGAAGCAAGCACATTTGGTTAGGCTTTGGAGAAGGAATGAAGAAGTACAGGTTGTGGTGCAAAACAACTAAGAGACTTGTGATCAGAAGGTAGACGATATTTGATGAGAGGTCTTTATTGAAGATGGAGCCTCTATCAAGGGATGACGTTATGAGGACACAAAATTTCCAAACATGTTTGGAGTCATCAGATTGTTTCCATATTCGGAGAGAAAAGGGTATTGCCGATGGTACCGTGGTTGATGAGAACATTTCATATATTCAGACTCTAGGTGAAGATCAGTTGCATTTAAGGCCTTTTGCTTCTATTGGTCTTGTTTGTGAGCATAGTAAAGGTGGTAATTTAACTTCTTATGTTATTCGTTGTGCGCAGCTTGGTGTCGAGTTTGATAAGGTAAACTTGGTGAAGTCGAGTAAAATTATTGAGAAAGAGGTTGAAGTAGATAATATTGAGCATGTCCTCACTCAACATAAGTTGGAGAAGATGAAGCGCACTATGATGTCACCATTAGTCTCTCAGATTTCTGTGTCTACAAGTTTGTTTCTTTCATCGGATTTTTTGAAGAATTTTTTGTATTTTCTGTCTTTCTTATGCTTGGGAAAAATTTGGAAGCTCTATTTGGGTGATATTGCCCAAAGTAGTTCACATTGAGCTTGATGGTGCAGACCCAACAATTTATTGAGATTTTGTGATAAAGAGAGATTGTAATATTTGAATCAAGATGGAGTGTTGAATATTTGATGTGCTATATGTGGAAATATACCAGAGGGTATTTTAACAGGAAACTCATTGATTGCATAATCAATTTATCAATCAATGGATATGTAAAACGAATATATATATATATATTCAGTAATATGAAGAGATAAGTGATTGGCTTGGAGAATCATGCAAGGAAGGAAACATACGGAAATCAAGATCTTCTCTTTCCATTTACATTGTAATCACATCATAGAAATTTGGAAAGATTCCAAGGTAATGAGGAAATTGTTTTTCTTCATCTCAAAGATACATTTCATCATGAAGCCTATTTATATCTTCATATTTGTGAAGTATGAATGTGTGGGAGCATCCACCATTATCATCTTCTTCAGTATACCCTAATTTCCGTTGTCAATCAATCAGGGGTTTTGAGTGCATACAAGTCTTTGTTGAAATTGATTATTCAATTTGTAATTATAGGCTAGTTTCTCCATCTACTACCTATAATTTTGTAATTTTTCTCTTGTTTGCTCTTTTGTACCCTCTTCAGTAAAATATAGAATAGTTGTTGGGTCCGTGGACGTAGGCAAAGCCAGACCAAGTTAAATCTGTGTTTCTTCTTCTCCTCTTCTATTTTGTTTTGTTTGGTGGTTATTTTTCATTGAGTTGGCGATTGATAATTAATCGACAAGCTAGATCCTCTTTTTGTATTGCTTTCGCATTTGTGCAATTTTTGCACAACACCATCATCTATTACTACTGCTTTGCCTAATATATACATATCAATAGATATACCAGAGATCTTTATTTCTATTTTTTTTTAAGGAATTTTCATACTACTACTATTTTTTAATTCAAAAGCTATGTAAGGGTCTATAATGTTGACTGAAAGGGGTAATCCACAGCAGTATTTTATGCAGAAGGATTTAATATTAAAAAAATAGTTTCAAGGGAAACATAATCAAACATTAAAAAACCTTTTTCTAAAAGTTGATTTTCTTTCAAGAAAATAAAGCTGGTAAACAATTCCAAAAGCGAAAAAAAGATTTATATTTGGTAAGGTAACAAATGCACTTTACCAGTTTCAGTGCTGATGTTAACACCTACGTCTCTTACGATGACCGAAGATATAAACCAACCGAACATTAAATTAAATTTTGCAACTGCATTTTAAAATAATATGTGACACACATCTAACAACCTTAAATTCTGCAACTGCATTTTAAAATAATTTAGAATTATTAAAAAAGGTATAAAAAGGTATCTACTATAGTTATTGACCTCAAGAAGAGGCTCCACCGCTTTTTCTTCGACGTACTCAGGGATAAATCTTAACAGGTCCTATTGTACATGATACAATTAAACTGAAATGAATATTAATTAGTAAATGAATATTAATTATCATAAATAAAGAGACAATTAAACTAGGCTCCTTGTAGAATATTTGAGACTCTTAGGTAGTGCCTATGTTCAAATGTATATGAGAAGCTTAGAGCAATAATGTTCAAAATACAACCTTATGATGCCTTAAACAGCCTAAGCTAAGGTAACAATACATTAATTCAATGTAAATTTGTGACATCAACTTTAATAAACATGAAAGAGGCCTAACCTTTTTCCTAACTATATCAAATAGAGATCACATGCCTTAGCATAGATTTCTGAAGAGTTTCCAGTTGATGGGTTTATTGTATGGATAACAAAAGCATTGTCGGCGCTTATGATTTCCTGAACAAGGACTCATGATCAAGCTTCGCTTTACATGTACTGAAATATGCCTTCTCGTTCCAATTGGAAGCCCACACCTGTTAAAACCAAAGTAAACACAGTTTTAAAGAACATACCATCAATATTAACCTAAGGCGAAGTTCTGAAAGAACGATGCAATTAAATTTTATATGGTCAGCATACATCGTCAAAAATAAACAATCAAATTTATCAAGAAATTATGAGATTTAAATTATTTAAGACCTTTCTAATAGCCAACCCAGCTTGTTCCCATCTTTGCTTGCCTTCGTCACCAGGCCAAGGCATCCCACTACCTTCCATTGTTTCTTTCAGCTCTTGTATCTGATTTTTTGATACTATGTTACTCCACAAGGCCATTGATGGATTGTATGTACTATTTGGTTAATAAAATAAATATTGAAATCGACGATTGCATTCATACATTTACTATGTACTGAATCACATACAAATAGATTGACAGCTCTGTTACATAGGAAATACTACACATAACAATTGAGGAGGTGCAACAAGTAGCAAAACTGTTCTTCGGATTTCAGCCAAGGCGGTAAACTCTCCTTTTTGTAACTTTTCCATTACTAGCTAAAGATCACTAACCACTGCTTGATAAAATTAATTTGTACTATATTACAAATGGGCCACGTGATAACTAATAGCAAGCACCATGTAAATTTATCGCTAAGATTGAAATCTAGAACACAACCATATGATATAAGATTGCCACCCTCGACCTATACTTAATTGCCAAATACAATAAAGTTGATATGACTTAGAATCTCATGATTGCTAGTGAAAAGAAACTCGATAATAAGCTACTAAGATGTACATCACAAATAATCAAATAAACCAAAAAATAAACATGAAGTATATTGATTACAACAAGGATGAAGTCACTACCGACATTGGTTAACCACTATCCCTCGAATATGCACAAAGGAGACCTCTAAAACCTATATAATAATCTTTATATCTATCTATTGCATAATGAAAAAGCAGAAACCTATCGCTTTATTGTAGTACGAAATTGATTAAATACTAAGGCTGTTGGAGAAAATTCACCTTTTTGATATTGCTTTCTCCAGGCTAATTAACAAATTAACTTTCAGTATTGCACATAAATTACCTCAAATTAGATTAATGAAGAGAATCATCTGAAGGTTCTTGAGTGAATGGTGCTCTTTAACTATTAAGCGAGCTCACAACAGGTAATGTTCTTCTACTTTCCAATGATAAAATCAAGAGGCATTAGGGGTCCGCTGAATTGGATATTGCAGGCAAAATTAGAGAATGGAAGAGTTTCATGGGTGATTCCGCATGTTTTTGGTACTTTGATTAGGTTTAAAATGAACAATGGGAGGATTTAGGATTTTTGTAGAAGGGAAAAAGAAGGCGGCTAAAGTAACCACGAAATGAAAAAAAAATCCTGTGGGCATAGTAAAACAGCATTGAGAATTCTATTTTTTTGCTTGTCAGGATACACATGTCAACAGTCAGGGTGGAAATGCTGACTTTCAATGCTATCAAATGTAAATTTTCTTGTACTGAACCAATTTGTGTACATCTACTTTGCAACCATGTGTATATGTGCATGGTGTACATAATGCATTTCAACCATAAAACATGTATGCAAGATGATTCTAAATCGAGCCCTCTATATCTATGCAATAATTTTTTAATACACTTTTGAAAGCATGATGCAAAACATCTTAAATATACTGGCAGTTCTATATGAATGCAAATTTCAAAAATTCTTTTTCATCTATAACGCTCACACAACTATGAATATGAGTGTAAAGTAACCAATTTTTCATCCAAACCCTACCATTCAAAACATCACGCAATTTAACTGTTTCCTATTTATTCTCTCTTAAACCCAAAAAAGGAAATTAAAGCGAAGAATTTCAATGTTTCCTTCACTTAAAAATAATCATTTTCCGCCCTACAATGGAATTTTCACCTAAGTTACCCAAAAACCTCCAAAAATTTCCATCTGCAGACTGTAAAGAAGGCTTAAAATAAGTTCTAAAACGTAAAACGGGCTAATTAATAACTTGCGCGTATCGTTGACAAACGTTTCCAAGGCTAAAACAGCATTTTCCTTATTATCATTAATGTTTTTATCATATCATCAGCCTTACTGCATCGCTAAACACACACATAAATTATCCAAACATCTTCCTTATGCTACTCATGTGACCAAAAATCGAAATTTTTCACAAAAATAAATTTTCACTTAAAAACTTCTTGTATTTATTTTGAAAATTCCTTTTTAATACCGCTTTACTTTTCATACGAGATTCGTATTAAAATTCAAAATTTTAGTAACATGCACTTTGCACCATTCAAATCGTCTACCTTAATGTATATGTTTAAATACGCACAATTTGTCGTATCCAAATTTTGCGTTTTTGCACAAACCGAAATAAAAGAAAGTAAATCAGTTAAAATTTAAAAAGGGTACAAAAAAGTTTTTTTTCAAACAATGTTTTCCAAAAGCTTTAAAAATGTATTTTGTAGAAACTTAAACGATTCAAGCCACATGTCGGCGAAGAAGGAAGTCAGTCACGCCAAAAATGCGAAAACTGAAACTACACACAAAAGACCAAAAATAAATTTTAGCTTTAACAAGAAACAATGATTTATTTATTTATATACTCGTCACGTAGAACTGGTCCTTTGCTAAAATTTACCCAACACAGAATTCTATTCTTTCCAGCTCTGGGACAATTATTAGTTTAGATATGAAAATGAGATTTCATTCAAACAAGCACGTGTGAATGACAAACAAGCATGCGTGAATAACATAAACATTTCCAAACTTAGAAATCTCATTAACCTAAGTCGTGCGATTTTAGACAACATTAACAGTTACAAGCACAAATCACCACAAAGCCAAGAATCATTGTTGGAAAGGGATAACAGCAAAGACAACAATAAAACAACACCAAATCTCCTAAAACAATGGCTATAAACAACAAGATATCTTGCTCCATGGCTGGAGCTCAAACCAATTTTTTATAATCTTTAATTAACCATATCATGGTAGAAAAAATGCCTAATCTCGTGTTACAAACACTGCTGGTATTGTTGGAAGTTTCCGCATCACCATCTCTACTAAGAGAAAATTTATGATGAGAAAAGAAACCTAGAACAAAACTGCTCCTCATGGAAATTCACCTAATATTGTCTAAGGACAAAAGTGGATAGGAGAAATTGCAGAAATTAACACCATGAGACAACATAGAAGAATAACAAGCTGAATCGAGTATGATGCGGCACTAAATGCTGGTTACGCCGTCGATCAAACAAAAGATTAATTCCCGCATCATGTGACAAATCTAGTCACAACTTCTCATCTATAGAACGATGTGCTAAATGGGTCACACGTCTACGTAGGCAGTTCCAACATAGTTTCCTGACATTAAGAAAAGAGACTTGCTATAAAATATCCCAAGTCGATCAAACAAAAGGCCATATAAGAACATGTACAACATGGATTCCTCTAAAATCTCATCAAGATTCTCCTCAGAAAAACCATACAAAAGATAGCTTAATCTTCATCTTCGAAACGACGATCGTCTTTGAAAGAACCTATTCTAATAAGGTATAGCAAAGGCGGATGCAACGCAAACAACAACCTACTCTATAAGATCTCGAAGCAATTGGTCGGTGCAAGTTCAACTGCCTCAACAAATTTTCTTAGCCCTAAAGCGGTGAGACCTTTTACTCATTCTAATCCAACCAAATGATCTCTCACTAAGGATAAGACCTAAATGGTGTGGATAAGATCGGATAGCGTAATTTGGTATTATGGACTAAGAAATGGTTGGAGAGAAGAAATTAGATCTTGGAGTACTAGTAAGGCATGATCTATTGAGCAAACTGGCGTGGAAAAAGAGGAGATGAGGCAACAACAAAGAAAGAGAAGAATGATAAGAATATGGTTCAGCTAGATAGGAAGGAAGGACGAAAGAAGTTAAGGGGGTAATTTGGACGCAACTTTTACGGTTGAGGCCTCGGTCCAAGTTGTACCAAAACTCACCAACTATTTGACCGTCCTAGTATAGCACTAAACGGTCAACTACCAAACGGGCTTTGGACAGAGGTTGGATCTTTACCTTATTAGGTTGGATAAAAATATTGATCGTCCCATGTTATCTTTTAAGATTTGACGCGATCCAAAAAATAATTATCCTCATCGTTGCAGTATATAAAAATCGTAGTTAAACTCCAAACCAACCAAGGATTTATAGTCTCAACAACGATGCTCAACAACATAACAAACGAACAAATTCCAAAATTAATTCAGCTAGAAATCCGTAATATAAATTAAAATGGATTTTTCCTTACCTATCTGACAACAAACAGACAACTCAAAATCAAATACCCCAAAATTCAAGATGAAGGATTTTTCCTTATCCTTTCCGTATAAAAATTTAAGACTTTTCCAAAAATGGAATTTATTATAAACTAACGGTATCCATTTTATTATCCCTATTATTATTTATATTCCAGTTCATATTTCAAAATGAAAAACCTTTTCGTGTTCAAAAATGTTGGAGCTCAAAAATCTTAAGGAATAATTGTGATAAATTTTAATAAATTATCCAATATATATAATGGGGATACTAAAAATCACAAGGAATGGATATTTATTGTTCTTAAGCTTAGTGGAACATTCCTTGTCATTTCTAATTCCTTCATTCCTACCAATCAAATTATATTTATTAAAATACACTATAGCCCTTATAATTTTGAAACCCGAATAGATTAAAATGTAAAAACCGTATCTTTCTAAAAATAGGCCTTTATAAAACCATTTTCCAAAACCGTATTTCACAACTCATTTTAATTTTTCTAAATAGTTTTAAAAATAAATTTCTTCGAGTACTGTGAAGACCCGTAACTTCCCCGTAAAGGAAAGCACCGGATAGTTCGAGAACAAACCACAACAGAACGCATACAGAAGAGCATTTCATTGTATATTACAACAACGCATCAGATTACAGGAATATACAGAGTATAAACGAATATTACACAGAAATATCAGAGATTTAAATTACATTTAAATACATAGCAGCGGAAAATAATACAATACACAACTAGAAGTAGATATACGGATACAAAGCTTTCCGGATATCGTTCCAGCTGTAAACCAAGATCCTGTGAATATAAATCTGCAAAACCAAACTACTAGCTGCCCGTGTCAAAATAAGGGCACCCAGAGTTTAGGTTAAAACAATAAACTCCAGGTCAGTCATGTGACTGGTGTGAGAACTAAAACAGTTAATCTTTATTTTTAAAGCTAGGTAAATCAAGGGACCACGCCGTATAACACAGAACGGGTTTCCTCCCAAGAATACCAGTGCATAAACAACAGCGCAATGCTAAATAAAGAAAAATGAAGCTGTTATAAGACCCAGGTCCCATCACACAATGCAACGCAGTCGAGGATAGGGTTTTCCCTTATAACAGCTAAAGAATGCTTGATACGTTTAAAACAAATCATTTGATACTATTATAAGTGCATAGTGTATAAAACAACTTCAAATCATAAGTATCAATCATAGGCGGCATAAGCGCCCCATCCCACTATGTCGCCATATATAGGATTACAATTAAAACCGCAAATGTCACGTATTTGGAAATTGGATTTCCATCTATGAACCGAGGCAAAAGATAGTCCTCAACCGATTCGAGACTGCCTAGTCCGAGTCTCAGGATCAGAGCTCGAGTGACCCTTGGATCGTCAGGGCCGGTCCACACGGAGTGGATTAAAATGCCTGAACATGCGTTTCTCCGCCCTATGGGGCGTAAACGAGCCAACTAAATGACTCCATCGGTTCGAGAACGACCGATCAATCCGAGGCGCCTCGCAACAGCAACAACCACATAAGTCAAACTCGTCAGGGCGTGTAAAACCACTGACGCCACTTCTAACTAGGAAGAAACGCATGCCCTCCCTGAGGTCCGTCTCCCGTTTTTGGTTCATACCTGGTGTGAAACACGCGAGGTAAACATTACACAAAGCTACGCCACAAAGGCCGTGCTTTGATCATCGCCACAAGACTTTGCTTTTCAACAGAAGCCTTGATCATTTGCATCTTAGCATGCCACACAGGCAAACCATCCTATGCAACCGATATCAGTCACACAGAGTGAAATCCGATGTCAGACACACAGTCCATTTACAAGTCCGTCCTGGGTCTGAACGAAACCGGAGGCACCTAGTACCCCGCATATCCATTGATCTCCAAGTACGTCTGGATGATCACTAACTGTTTCCATCTTCTTGGGTGTACAGCCCAATCAAGATCATCAGTTATCACCCAAACGACGTGAAGACCTCCGGTCTTCGACCATCGTCTTCATCTTCGACTTATCGTCGTATAAGTTATTCAGAATGGGATAAACCCGGTCTTTCCGAATAACTCGCGTATATATTATAAAAGTGTTACACAAACACAACATACGCCTCATTCCAATTCATTAGTCACTAACCGTAAATTAATCAAGAGAATAATTCCCCAAATATTAACCCCGAAGGCCGAAACCAACATCAGATCAATATCCAGAAAACCATTCTGCTTGGCTAACCGACAGTTAGTTTCTAAATTTCACGTTCAAATCTAATTAAAGATTTAACTATCGCCTGGAGCAAAATTGGTGATACTCCATCTTCGATCTTTCAATCTAATTAAAGATTCATTAAAACTCCACTTAGTTTTAATCTTCGACTGGGTTAAAGAATCAGTGTCATTTAAAACACGGTTCACGATAAACCCAAATCACATTCCATTAATTATCGGGTTAAAGAACGAGTGTTGTTTAAAACACTGTTCACGATAAACCCAAATCACATTCCATTAATTATCGGGTTAAAGAACGAGTGTTGTTTAAAACACTGTTCACGATAAACCCAAAAATCAATATCCATTCAATTCCAATTAAATATCATTTAATTGGTACACTTCATTAAATCTAAATAAAAGATTTAATCTTTTCTCAACTGGGTTCAAGAACAGTGTTAGTGAAGACACCATTCACGACAAACCCAAATCACATTCGATATTCAATACAAGGCTCTGAATAGAAAATATATCGGCTTATATTCAATATCGAATTCTACGACTAACAAATGTCGTATTGGAAATAACGATATAAATATATATCTTTCAAATTTCCATAACAACACCTGTATAATCCCGAATTCCAACATCGAAATATTCCGAAGACAATTTCGATTCAAATCCACTCCAATGCAATCATTGGAATTTTGGTTACTTTTAAAAACCCTTTTCGAATTCAATTTATTTATTTAAAAATAAATAGAATTATAATTCTAGTTCAAAACTAGTTCATTTCGATAAAAATCTATTTTTATCTTTTCAAATATGGAGTTTTTCATCCCAAATTTTCACAAATCATTTCTTATGATTTTACACAAATTATTACTATTTTTAATAATTTTATCAAGGCCCGTACAGTCGATTTCCATTAACGGCCATCGAACTGCACTTACAGCGACCTTTTTCGAATTTGATTTGGACGTATCTCCAAATCCAACCGTTAGATTTCAAATTTCTAACATTCATTAGAAAGCTCTTTTCGATACGAACCCAACGGTTCCGGTTTTAGGAGAATCCGACGGTCGGATCTCCCGCAATGTCCGTTTGAAATAAATGGTCGAAATTCACGAACTGCCGCGGCGCGGCGCGTTCTATTCAGGCCATTATATTATATATATAATATATATAATATATACTTCGTCGATTTCTATTTAAAACGAATTATATAAATAGTTTTAAATTCGTTTCAAAATTCATTTCTATTCAATTCAAATTTCAATTCAATTTGAATTCATTTCAATTCGTTTTCAATTCAATTCATTTCGAAATCGTTTTCAATTCAATTTGAATTCGTTTTCAATTCATTTCATTTCGAAATCGTTTTCAATTCAATTTGAATTCGTTTTCAATTCATTTCATTTCGAAATCGTTTTCAATTCAATTTATTTCGAAATCGTTTTCAATTCAATTCATCTCGAAATCGTTTTCAATTCAATTCATTTCGAAATCGTTTTCAATTCAATTTGAATTCGTTTTCAATTCATTTCATTTCGAAATCGTTTTCAATTCAATTCATTTCGAAATCGTTTTCAATTCAATTCATTTCGAAATCGTTTTCAATTCAATTCATTTCGAAATCGTTTTTAATTCAATTCATTTCGAAATCGTTTTCAATTCAATTCATTTCGAAATCGTTTTTAATTCAATTTGAATTCGTTTTCAATTCATTTCATTTCGAAAACGTTTTCAATTCAATTCATTTCGAAATCGTTTTCAATATCGTTCACGTCAAAATGGCGTCAATCTAACCAACACGGCTTCATAAATTTCTATTTTCAAATATTCTATTTCAAATATTTCTTTTTCAAAATAGTTGTTATTATCAAAATATTTCGTTCAACACATGACCAATCTCAATGAATGAGTACTGTCAACACATGAACTTTTATTTTATAATATTATTTATTTTTCAAATTGGAATGAGGCCCAATCAATTACCATATAAAGTTAATTATATGGATTTTCATACAACACATGTATATCATGGCATTGAAAAATAATCAACCATCAACCAAAGTGCACTACACTGTATAAGCATCAAATATAGATACTCAACGCTTATAACAGCCTGTCAATCAATCGATCGACATATTCAATCAATCAGGATGAGTGAACTTCAGATTTCATCCCAACACCCGTGTGGGGTTTCAAACAATCAAACACCTATTTTATTTGTGCTGTTGGGCGATGTGTAAAATTTATCGTCTCAATCAATGTCATTCAAATAGGTGTACATAAACAAACCGTCCGGTTTATAAATGAATATTTTATTTTATTCACTTCACGTTAAAAATTATATTTTTAACGATAAACATTTTATTTTAACCTATGAATTCCTATTCAATTCATTTATCCAATAAAATGATATTTTTATTTTTCTAACTTATTTTAGAAAATTTCGGCGGCATAACGGCACGATACTAGAAACGGGACAAGGCCTAGCCTAATCCCCGGTCTAGTGAAGGCCCACGCCATTCACACATCAATCAAATTCACTTTCGTTATGCAAACCACCAAATTTGGAGTAAGAGTCTAACCTAGCCTTACTCCTTCGCCTTATAACGGCGCACGTCTAATCCTAACCAATTTATCGATTCGATTTTTCACATCACAAACCACATTCAAACCAATATCGAAATCAATCACCAAACAATCAAACAAACAAGTCCATGGTCTGTGGACGATTGTGTCGGGTGCTACTAAGCACCGTCTGCATCCTAGTATATATATATATAACTAGAAAAATAAATTGAAAGGTGAGAAATTCTCACATATAGCTATCCTAGCTCCACGGCACTTCATTTGCAGAAGTCTTCGTCGTTATCGCCTCTTCGTCATCTTCGTTGCCCGTAGTCACTATATATATAAAAATCGAATTTTTACTTCAAAGTTCAATATATAAAAATCGAATTTTTATTTCAAAGTTCAATATATAAAAATCGAATTTTTAGTTCAAAGTTCAATATATAAAAATCGAATTTTTAGTTCAAAGTTCAATATATGAAAATCGAATTTTTAGTTCAAAGTTCAATATATAAAAATCGAATTTTTAGTTCAAAGTTCAATATATAAAAATCGAATTTTTATTTCAAAGTTAAAACCTTTTTCTTATTTCAAGTTAAAACCTTTTTCTTATATTAAAGTTAAAACCTTTTTCTTATATTAAAGTTAAAACCTTTTTCTTATATTAAAGTTAAAACCTTTTTCTTATATTAAAGTTAAAACCTTTTTCTTATTTTAAACCTTAAGATAAAATCAGTTTTATATACTTTAAAAATTCAGTTTTTCTATACTTTTTTAAAAAATCTCAGTTTTTCTCTTTTAAAAAAAATCAGTTTTATACTTCTTTTAAATTCAGTTTTTTTTTTCTCTTTTAAAAATCAGTTTTATACTTCTTTTAAATTCAGTTTTTTTTTCTCTTTTAAAAATCAGTTTTATACTTTTTAAAAATCTCAGTTTTTATATTTTTATAAATCAGGTTTTAAAATTCTTTCTTTACAAAAATCAGTTTAAAAATTCCTTTATAAAAATATGTTTTTACTTTCTCAAAAAAAACAGTTTTAAATTTTTTAAAAATTTCAGTTTTAACTACTTTTAAAAATTCAGTTTTAACTTTTTAAAACAAAACAGTTTTAAACTTTTTTTTTTTATTTCCGAATTAAAATAAAATAGATAAATAAAATAAAAACTTACAGTCGGATTAGGGTCGGAGGGTGGAGGCGCAGAGGGGTCTGGTGGAGGCAGGATGTTAGCGCCGCTGGTCTCGGCGTCGGAGGTGGCATGGAAGCGTCGGGCTAGGGTTTGCTGAAGGGGATCGGGTTTGGGGCTACCGTTGCTCGAGTGGAGAGAGGCGATGGGAGGAGAGGCCTCTCGCCGGAGGTGGCGCTGGTCGGGGGAGGAAGGGCGATGTTGGGGGGGGCATCGACGAACGGGGGTGGGGGCGGCGGGATGGAGATCGACATTTTTTTCTTTTTTTTTTTTTTTATTTGAAAACGAATTAGAACGGGGGGGGCCAGAGAGGGTATAGGAGAAGGGATATATTTTTTTTTTTTTTTTATTTTATTTAATTATTTAACTCAATTTAAAGTTGACTTTCCGTTTCAACTCAGATTTGAACCCGCCGACTGTCGTCCCTAGCATAATACCCCCATTCCGAACACAATGGGATATGCCACGTAGGCTGGTTTGATCGTTACAATCAGTTTCTGTTGAAATTTTCATTTAAATCACTATATTGAATTTTAAACGTACATTTCAAATTACCGGGGTCACATACTAACACTAAAAATTCCAGAAAAATATTTTCTAGCTTCGTATTGACGATACGGTCCTAACAAAACTAGTTCCGTCGAATTCTGAGACCGTTTGAAAAATGGCCAATTTCCAGTCGATTAAATTCAACAGAAACTGGTCAAACGCGTTTTCCTTTGCCACGCTCACATTTTGATTCGAAAAATTATGAAATTTGAAATCTAACAATAGTTTGACATCCCGGACCCAACAAAAGTGGTTTCGTCGAATTCCGAGGTCATTTGCAAAATGTCCATTTTTAAGGGCCTGAATTCCATAGCGACTATTCAGAATTTTCAACTGGACATATCTTTTGATTCCCGATATGAAATCTTGATTTTTCGGATTCGTTGGAAAGATATTCACTATTAGATTCCATTATTTTTGGTTTCACTAAAATCCGTATTGTTTTGCACCCGGTACATTCAATTGAAGTTTGAAATCGAATTATCGAACTACCGCGCCATTTTCAATTCTATTTATATTTATATATAAATATTTATATTCTAACGACGACGCGTATAATATATACGTTCGAATTCTATTCAAAATAAATTTCTCGTCGATATTATTTAAAATATTTCATTTTAAATAATCAAAATTCGCTAAAATTGCCAAAATAAAATTTTCAAACTGGCTCGCATTTTACGGGTTGTTACAATCTCCCCCACTTAAAACTTTTCGTCCCCGAAAAGGAACAAAGTCGAAAGTGGTTTGATTATTCAACTCTACGTTCGATCTGGCTTCCATCCTCCAACTTTTCAGTTTCTGAGAATTTTCAAAATTTCAAAAATTTGGCTAACACCCTAAATTTTCGAAAAATTTCGCCATAACCTCCCCTGCACCGGGAGCATCGGGGAATTTCAAATAGCTTCCCCGGTCCTTCAGATCTCAAAAAGAAAAAGAAAAAGCCAAGCGGCTAGCCAATAGGCTCACAAAATCATCATCACCCAAACAAAACAGGAAATTATGTAGTAAACATGTACCTATTTGTCGGGCAAACAAATTTTATTCTCTGCTCTAGCCTCCTTGCTATGACCTGTTCAATGATATATATGTATATGCAAGCAAATGCGACCAATTTTCAATACAATTCAATATTCGATCAAATCAGGCATACTAGTTCAAAATTATCAAACAACTAAACAAACAACACAAACATCAATCAATTAGTGGATTAACGTTTCAAATTCATAATTTTGATATATATAAAGAAAATCATGTTTTGATGCCAAATCACAACAATAGGCCCTATCTAATTTTGGTTCTCACACCAGTCAATAGGAAATATATAGATATCACACCTTCATTACTCGAACATGAATACTAATGACGACTAGTCAATCATCAGAATCATCTTCGGGCCACTAGAGTATGATTCTATATCTATCCAGTATATTAAAACTTCGAATAGACGCTAGCTAGGCGCATACGCAAAATCTTTATATATTGGACTGTCCTAATCAATATAAATAAATAATCAAATACGATTAAGTGATTTAGATTTTCAAAACAAAAATTTGTTTTCATTTTCAAAAATATACTCTTCACACTCGTTCTAGGATACTACTGATCCTATCTCTAACGAGTCATTCTCATTGGATATTACTAATCCAATTTCTGATGAATTCTTTCGTAGGGTTCTAATGTGTCTTGTTCTCTGAGCTTTGTAAACCAAAGCTCTGATACCAACTGTGAAGACCCGTAACTTCCCCGTAAAGGAAAGCACCGGATAGTTCGAGAACAAACCACAACAGAACGCATACAGAAGAGCATTTCATTGTATATTACAACAACGCATCAGATTACAGGAATATACAGAGTATAAACGAATATTACACAGAAATATCAGAGATTTAAATTACATTTAAATACATAGCAGCGGAAAATAATACAATACACAACTAGAAGTAGATATACGGATACAAAGCTTTCCGGATATCGTTCCAGCTGTAAACCAAGATCCTGTGAATATAAATCTGCAAAACCAAACTACTAGCTGCCCGTGTCAAAATAAGGGCACCCAGAGTTTAGGTTAAAACAATAAACTCCAGGTCAGTCATGTGACTGGTGTGAGAACTAAAACAGTTAATCTTTATTTTTAAAGCTAGGTAAATCAAGGGACCACGCCGTATAACACGGAACGGGTTTCCTCCCAAGAATACCAGTGCATAAACAACAGCGCAATGCTAAATAAAGAAAAATGAAGCTGTTATAAGACCCAGGTCCCATCACACAATGCAACGCAGTCGAGGATAGGGTTTTCCCTTATAACAGCTAAAGAATGCTTGATACGTTTAAAACAAATCATTTGATACTATTATAAGTGCATAGTGTATAAAACAACTTCAAATCATAAGTATCAATCATAGGCGGCATAAGCGCCCCATCCCACTATGTCGCCATATATAGGATTACAATTAAAACCGCAAATGTCACGTATTTGGAAATTGGATTTCCATCTATGAACCGAGGCAAAAGATAGTCCTCAACCGATTCGAGACTGCCTAGTCCGAGTCTCAGGATCAGAGCTCGAGTGACCCTTGGATCGTCAGGGCCGGTCCACACGGAGTGGATTAAAATGCCTGAACATGCGTTTCTCCGCCCTATGGGGCGTAAACGAGCCAACTAAATGACTCCATCGGTTCGAGAACGACCGATCAATCCGAGGCGCCTCGCAACAGCAACAACCACATAAGTCAAACTCGTCAGGGCGTGTAAAACCACTGACGCCACTTCTAACTAGGAAGAAACGCATGCCCTCCCTGAGGTCCGTCTCCCGTTTTTGGTTCATACCTGGTGTGAAACACGCGAGGTAAACATTACACAAAGCTACGCCACAAAGGCCGTGCTTTGATCATCGCCACAAGACTTTGCTTTTCAACAGAAGCCTTGATCATTTGCATCTTAGCATGCCACACAGGCAAACCATCCTATGCAACCGATATCAGTCACACAGAGTGAAATCCGATGTCAGACACACAGTCCATTTACAAGTCCGTCCTGGGTCTGAACGAAACCGGAGGCACCTAGTACCCCGCATATCCATTGATCTCCAAGTACGTCTGGACGATCACTAACTGTTTCCATCTTCTTGGGTGTACAGCCCAATCAAGATCATCAGTTATCACCCAAACGACGTGAAGACCTCCGGTCTTCGACCATCGTCTTCATCTTCGACTTATCGTCGTATAAGTTATTCAGAATGGGATAAACCCGGTCTTTCCGAATAACTCGCGTATATATTATAAAAGTGTTACACAAACACAACATACGCCTCATTCCAATTCATTAGTCACTAACCGTAAATTAATCAAGAGAATAATTCCCCAAATATTAACCCCGAAGGCCGAAACCAACATCAGATCAATATCCAGAAAACCATTCTGCTTGGCTAACCGACAGTTAGTTTCTAAATTTCACGTTCAAATCTAATTAAAGATTTAACTATCGCCTGGAGCAAAATTGGTGATACTCCATCTTCGATCTTTCAATCTAATTAAAGATTCATTAAAACTCCACTTAGTTTTAATCTTCGACTGGGTTAAAGAATCAGTGTCATTTAAAACACGGTTCACGATAAACCCAAATCACATTCCATTAATTATCGGGTTAAAGAACGAGTGTTGTTTAAAACACTGTTCACGATAAACCCAAATCACATTCCATTAATTATCGGGTTAAAGAACGAGTGTTGTTTAAAACACTGTTCACGATAAACCCAAAAATCAATATCCATTCAATTCCAATTAAATATCATTTAATTGGTACACTTCATTAAATCTAAATAAAAGATTTAATCTTTTCTCAACTGGGTTCAAGAACAGTGTTAGTGAAGACACCATTCACGACAAACCCAAATCACATTCGATATTCAATACAAGGCTCTGAATAGAAAATATATCGGCTTATATTCAATATCGAATTCTACGACTAACAAATGTCGTATTGGAAATAACGATATAAATATATATCTTTCAAATTTCCATAACAACACCTGTATAATCCCGAATTCCAACATCGAAATATTCCGAAGACAATTTCGATTCAAATCCACTCCAATGCAATCATTGGAATTTTGGTTACTTTTAAAAACCCTTTTCGAATTCAATTTATTTATTTAAAAATAAATAGAATTATAATTCTAGTTCAAAACTAGTTCATTTCGATAAAAATCTATTTTTATCTTTTCAAATATGGAGTTTTTCATCCCAAATTTTCACAAATCATTTCTTATGATTTTACACAAATTATTACTATTTTTAATAATTTTATCAAGGCCCGTACAGTCGATTTCCATTAACGGCCATCGAACTGCACTTACAGCGACCTTTTTCGAATTTGATTTGGACGTATCTCCAAATCCAACCGTTAGATTTCAAATTTCTAACATTCATTAGAAAGCTCTTTTCGATACGAACCCAACGGTTCCGGTTTTAGGAGAATCCGACGGTCGGATCTCCCGCAATGTCCGTTTGAAATAAATGGTCGAAATTCACGAACTGCCGCGGCGCGGCGCGTTCTATTCAGGCCATTATATTATATATATAATATATATAATATATACTTCGTCGATTTCTATTTAAAACGAATTATATAAATAGTTTTAAATTCGTTTCAAAATTCATTTCTATTCAATTCAAATTTCAATTCAATTTGAATTCATTTCAATTCGTTTTCAATTCAATTCATTTCGAAATCGTTTTCAATTCAATTTGAATTCGTTTTCAATTCATTTCATTTCGAAATCGTTTTCAATTCAATTTGAATTCGTTTTCAATTCATTTCATTTCGAAATCGTTTTCAATTCAATTTATTTCGAAATCGTTTTCAATTCAATTCATCTCGAAATCGTTTTCAATTCAATTCATTTCGAAATCGTTTTCAATTCAATTTGAATTCGTTTTCAATTCATTTCATTTCGAAATCGTTTTCAATTCAATTCATTTCGAAATCGTTTTCAATTCAATTCATTTCGAAATCGTTTTCAATTCAATTCATTTCGAAATCGTTTTCAATTCAATTCATTTCGAAATCGTTTTCAATTCAATTCATTTCGAAATCGTTTTTAATTCAATTTGAATTCGTTTTCAATTCATTTCATTTCGAAAACGTTTTCAATTCAATTCATTTCGAAATCGTTTTCAATATCGTTCACGTCAAAATGGCGTCAATCTAACCAACACGGCTTCATAAATTTCTATTTTCAAATATTCTATTTCAAATATTTCTTTTTCAAAATAGTTGTTATTATCAAAATATTTCGTTCAACACATGACCAATCTCAATGAATGAGTACTGTCAACACATGAACTTTTATTTTATAATATTATTTATTTTTCAAATTGGAATGAGGCCCAATCAATTACCATATAAAGTTAATTATATGGATTTTCATACAACACATGTATATCATGGCATTGAAAAATAATCAACCATCAACCAAAGTGCACTACACTGTATAAGCATCAAATATAGATACTCAACGCTTATAACAGCCTGTCAATCAATCGATCGACATATTCAATCAATCAGGATGAGTGAACTTCAGATTTCATCCCAACACCCGTGTGGGGTTTCAAACAATCAAACACCTATTTTATTTGTGCTGTTGGGCGATGTGTAAAATTTATCGTCTCAATCAATGTCATTCAAATAGGTGTACATAAACAAACCGTCCGGTTTATAAATGAATATTTTATTTTATTCACTTCACGTTAAAAATTATATTTTTAACGATAAACATTTTATTTTAACCTATGAATTCCTATTCAATTCATTTATCCAATAAAATGATATTTTTATTTTTCTAACTTATTTTAGAAAATTTCGGCGGCATAACGGCACGATACTAGAAACGGGACAAGGCCTAGCCTAATCCCCGGTCTAGTGAAGGCCCACGCCATTCACACATCAATCAAATTCACTTTCGTTATGCAAACCACCAAATTTGGAGTAAGAGTCTAACCTAGCCTTACTCCTTCGCCTTATAACGGCGCACGTCTAATCCTAACCAATTTATCGATTCGATTTTTCACATCACAAACCACATTCAAACCAATATCGAAATCAATCACCAAACAATCAAACAAACAAGTCCATGGTCTGTGGACGATTGTGTCGGGTGCTACTAAGCACCGTCTGCATCCTAGTATATATATATATAACTAGAAAAATAAATTGAAAGGTGAGAAATTCTCACATATAGCTATCCTAGCTCCACGGCACTTCATTTGCAGAAGTCTTCGTCGTTATCGCCTCTTCGTCATCTTCGTTGCCCGTAGTCACTATATATATAAAAATCGAATTTTTACTTCAAAGTTCAATATATAAAAATCGAATTTTTATTTCAAAGTTCAATATATAAAAATCGAATTTTTAGTTCAAAGTTCAATATATAAAAATCGAATTTTTAGTTCAAAGTTCAATATATGAAAATCGAATTTTTAGTTCAAAGTTCAATATATAAAAATCGAATTTTTAGTTCAAAGTTCAATATATAAAAATCGAATTTTTATTTCAAAGTTAAAACCTTTTTCTTATTTCAAGTTAAAACCTTTTTTTTATATTAAAGTTAAAACCTTTTTCTTATATTAAAGTTAAAACCTTTTTCTTATATTAAAGTTAAAACCTTTTTCTTATATTAAAGTTAAAACCTTTTTCTTATTTTAAACCTTAAGATAAAATCAGTTTTATATACTTTAAAAATTCAGTTTTTCTATACTTTTTTAAAAAATCTCAGTTTTTCTCTTTTAAAAAAAATCAGTTTTATACTTCTTTTAAATTCAGTTTTTTTTTTCTCTTTTAAAAATCAGTTTTATACTTCTTTTAAATTCAGTTTTTTTTTCTCTTTTAAAAATCAGTTTTATACTTTTTAAAAATCTCAGTTTTTATATTTTTATAAATCAGGTTTTAAAATTCTTTCTTTACAAAAATCAGTTTAAAAATTCCTTTATAAAAATCTGTTTTTACTTTCTCAAAAAAAACAGTTTTAAATTTTTTAAAAATTTCAGTTTTAACTACTTTTAAAAATTCAGTTTTAACTTTTTAAAACAAAACAGTTTTAAACTTTTTTTTTATTTATTTCCGAATTAAAATAAAATAGATAAATAAAATAAAAACTTACAGTCGGATTAGGGTCGGAGGGTGGAGGCGCAGAGGGGTCTGGTGGAGGCAGGATGTTAGCGCCGCTGGTCTCGGCGTCGGAGGTGGCATGGAAGCGTCGGGCTAGGGTTTGCTGAAGGGGATCGGGTTTGGGGCTACCGTTGCTCGAGTGGAGAGAGGCGATGGGAGGAGAGGCCTCTCGCCGGAGGTGGCGCTGGTCGGGGGAGGAAGGGCGATGTTGGGGGGGGGCATCGACGAACGGGGGTGGGGGCGGCGGGATGGAGATCGACATTTTTTTCTTTTTTTTTTTTTTTATTTGAAAACGAATTAGAACGGGGGGGGGCCAGAGAGGGTATAGGAGAAGGGATATATTTTTTTTTTTTTTTTTTATTTAATTATTTAACTCAATTTAAAGTTGACTTTCCGTTTCAACTCAGATTTGAACCCGCCGACTGTCGTCCCTAGCATAATACCCCCATTCCGAACACAATGGGATATGCCACGTAGGCTGGTTTGATCGTTACAATCAGTTTCTGTTGAAATTTTCATTTAAATCACTATATTGAATTTTAAACGTACATTTCAAATTACCGGGGTCACATACTAACACTAAAAATTCCAGAAAAATATTTTCTAGCTTCGTATTGACGATACGGTCCTAACAAAACTAGTTCCGTCGAATTCTGAGACCGTTTGAAAAATGGCCAATTTCCAGTCGATTAAATTCAACAGAAACTGGTCAAACGCGTTTTCCTTTGCCACGCTCACATTTTGATTCGAAAAATTATGAAATTTGAAATCTAACAATAGTTTGACATCCCGGACCCAACAAAAGTGGTTTCGTCGAATTCCGAGGTCATTTGCAAAATGTCCATTTTTAAGGGCCTGAATTCCATAGCGACTATTCAGAATTTTCAACTGGACATATCTTTTGATTCCCGATATGAAATCTTGATTTTTCGGATTCGTTGGAAAGATATTCACTATTAGATTCCATTATTTTTGGTTTCACTAAAATCCGGATTGTTTTGCACCCGGTACATTCAATTGAAGTTTGAAATCGAATTATCGAACTACCGCGCCATTTTCAATTCTATTTATATTTATATATAAATATTTATATTCTAACGACGACGCGTATAATATATACGTTCGAATTCTATTCAAAATAAATTTCTCGTCGATATTATTTAAAATATTTCATTTTAAATAATCAAAATTCGCTAAAATTGCCAAAATAAAATTTTCAAACTGGCTCGCATTTTACGGGTTGTTACAAGTACAAGGCCAAGAACTCAAATGAATATTTCAACAAAGGTAAATTCAGAAATTTAATGAAGTAACGAATGAATATACCTCGTAATTATATTTCTGAAATAGATACAACATACTAACATGAACTTTTCCCGTTTTGGGTCGAGAAATGGTCTTAAGAGGAACTACCAACAAAACCAAACACCAGAAATTGCGACTATCTCGGTTGTTGCTAGATTTTCATCCAATCTCCAAACTCAAATCAATGGAATTCGCATATGCCATCCTCATGCTCTTCATGATGAGATCGCCAACGGTACTGTGGGGGTATGGAAGAATTGGCTAGAAATCCGAACTCAACATATTTCAACTCTTAGTCGCTTAAAGCTCATTTTATAATTTTAGGCCCACGGCTAACTCAACGTCGAAATAAATTTAAGTCGAGTAAGTAAGACGAAGAAAAACAGAAAATAAAATCGAATTATGTTCTCTCGCGAGTTCTAATTTAACTAAATCCTCTGATTACTTAACCTAATTAAGCTCTAATACCAAATGTAACACCCTACACTTTTCTACGCCCAAATTTCGATAAAAATTGAAACTCAAACACATCCAAGCATGGATCGTGTAAATATGGTCCTACGATAAATGAACATGAGCATAACTAGAGTATGATAAGATAAATCACAGCGGAAATAAAAATAGGATAAATTAGTATTAACTCAAGTAACTACCTTTTTTCAAAGTAAGTCACTTTGCCAATACCGAGCATGAGAGAGAACGAGAACCGAAAGCCAAACTAAAACACCTGTGAGAACCCGACCTTCTCTAGCAAACCTAGGTGGTTGTAATGAGGAGGAGGGTCAGAACAACAAGATTCTGCTGAACAAGAAATGTACAACATAGGTTATAATACACATATGTATCCCGTTTGATTCAACCCAGGATGTATGCTTACCACGGTTAGTGATTCAAGCCTAACCTTGTAAATGCTTACGCATAACTTTACTACTCTTCCCAAGTAGTATTCCCAGAGTATGATACAGAGATAGATCGATTACGCACATATTGGTGTAGCCTTTATGCCGGAACATGGCCGGTTATTTAATCGTGGTTAGACCCTGAGATGCGGAGTTTCTATACACACACACACACAAACTTCCATTCGCTCTTCCTTCGTCATTTAATGCCTCACTATTGATGATAGATAGGGTGGATTCTCTACGATCGCTTAAGACCCTAGGCGGGCCTATTGGTCACTTATTATTCCTCGATAACTGGTTCGGCGTTAACATAAACTAGAGGGCATTAGCTACGGGCCCTACAAGTCAACGCTTCTGTCATTCACGCATATAACCTAACCCCACATAAGGTGAGAGATGGTATTTTATCGCTCGGTATACCTTCTAGCTGACCTTATTAGGTAACCCATTAGTCGCTTACTACTTCCCGTAGGGTAGATGGCTATATCTGACGTTTTTAGCTTCTAAGTTAGGGTAAACAATACTCAGACATGTCGTTTAAGACCCCTATACTAAAAGACCTGGTGGACTCTTCAACCTTAGACGCTTTAGACCCAGGAAGCGGACTATACTCGAAAGTCATTAGTTTCGTACCCCATTAGCCTCTAATACCTTCCCCTGTTGGGATAAAGTGGGCCACGTTGTTAAGTCAATCCCGTTTAGTCCCTCCACACGGAAATACTATACGCGCACGGTTCATTATCGTCATAGGTTCCAATGGTTAATATTGTTTCACATTACTAACCTACTAAGTCCAATTCTAGCTTTTAATTATAAGTTCTATATTCATTAATATAAATAAGGAAGGTTATATCCTTTTTTCCCTAGGATATTTATTTGATTACTTCCCTAATTTGGACTTAGTATTTAAGCGACAATCAATATCTATTAATCCCCTTATGACACCCATTTTCTTTTATTTCTATTTTTATTGCCCTTTATAACCATAACAGTCATATTTTCCTAAGGCAACTATTTATCAGTCCCGAAGTATCTATTTGTTGTACCCCAACAGACAATTACTATTCTTATTCATTTTTTAATTTGTTGGCTACATACATATACATATATATATATATATATATACATATATATACATATACATATATATATATGCACCAGTCCTCTTACATAAAGTTTACTACTTGTGGATGCCGTATTTGCTGGTCGGTTCCGGGCAGACTTCTACCACAAGTTGAACTTAACCTCGTCCCTTAGTGCATTTATGTTTATGCATTAGACCCCTCACATTAAGCTGACTATATCTGATTGCTAGATTTGCCGATCGGTTCTGGGCAGGCTTATACCGCAAGTTGAGCTTAACCTCGTGTCTAAATGCGGGCATAATTCATTTTCCTAATTTGGGGTTTGCAACATTTATCCTAATTAAACTAGGAATTGTAACCATCTTCCTATTATATTCATTTTCCCTAATCAACGTTGGTTACAATTGTTATTTATTGATTTACGGTCCTATTTATAGCAATTAATTATATTGATTGCTACAAATGGTCACCACAAATATATTAATTCAATATGGATTACATTTACAAGTAATTTCATAATTGAACCTTATCCAAACATTTAAGCATTTCATACAATGTATTTTTTCCGTTTTACGTTGATTTCGACAGATGATACGTACACATTTATATTTTATGTTTTTATGCGGTCAGCGTAGTTATTATTTTTATTTTTATTATTAAGTGATATGGTTTAATTGACATTCAAACATTCCTTTTTACATTCAATATTGTCAAAAGGTTCCAAATCTTACAAAAAGACTGTTAGCTGTGATTATTGTAAATTATGCCCAATTAGTGGAACTGGCTTATTTCCAAATCACAAGAAATGTATATAAATATATAATTTGGAATAATTGATGCAAATTACGTACAAATATGTATATTTTTATTTATATGTACATTTGCACCACTTTTTCCCTTTTTAGTCTTTTTTATCATATCTCTTGTGATTTCAAAATACTGCTTTTCATTCAAATGGAGGAAAACGACATATTTACAACAACTAAGCCAAAACCCAACAATATTGAATACCAACATGCATATTTCTTTAATATTACTCGAATAATTTAACAATCATATATTTTTATTCAAATTCACATAATTTATTTTTCAACACTGAACTAGAGATCTGGAATACAACTACATCTAATAGGGGTTTAATTGGACTATTTTCCAGATTTACAGTGCTATGTAATGTCCATAATGCATTTTTACAATGTAATTGTAAGAATATGTGTATACAAATTTAAGAATCTTACAATTAACATTATGCATCACCATAATTTACAATTCATAAGTTTTATAATCAGATCTAACATGTGCTAATTCAATTACAATCATATTATAAGCAGAACTGATGAATACAGGCATAAAAATTGAGATATATTACAAATGAGATATATACGTTATTATAAATGTACATATAAATTTCTCACTCACCTGCTAGCATCCAAATCCAAAGTTCGAACCCTTTAGGTCTACAATTCCCAAATTCTTATAAATCTACAATTTATCTAAAAAGGAAAAAACTCCATATCTATAGAGATATAAGAGAATAGGAAGAGAGGGGAGAATATATTATTGAGCGCAAATTTGCATTCTTTTCCACTGGATATGATAGTCCTCTCAATCTTATGTGATTTGGATTTGATTTGGCGTATAAGAATATATTTTAGATTAAGAAATTAGGTTTGGAGAAGGAGGAAAATGGAAGAGCTTCGCTGTTGCCCACAGATTTGTGTGGAAAAGAATGAGGCTTTACCCCTTTATTTATAGGAGTGGAAATGGCCTAGGATCATTCAATTTATTTAGATTAACATCCGTCCATTCGTATTAATTGCCTCTCATAACCTAGCCGTCACTGGGCACTACAAGCTCGAACGGTCGACACCCCCGGGAAGCGGTCGACCGCCCTTCAGCTATAATTCCCAACGAAGGCGGGTTAAAGAGGGAAATGAATTTATTAATTATTCTAATTATTTATTTCCCTATGTTCTTCGTATTTCGTCCGTAACTTTTTCATACGGACTCCGTTCATAAAACTCTAAACATGAAATTGACCAGAATTCCGAGACGAACGCATCGTTTAAAGTTTCATGGTTAAATTCCATCATTTACAAAGATTCCGATGTTTGAGATTCTAATTAAATAACTATTTATTGTCGAAATCCTGGGTTGTTAAAGTAATAATACACAATTATTGCTGATGTATCAGCAATATTTCACATTGCAACAATTTTTAACAATGTTGCAGATATATCAGCAATTATAGTGGATTATTGCTGATATATCAGCAATTATTTGCTATAATTGCTGATTTAGATTTTTTTTACAGATTACTAACCTGAATATTTGCAATTTTTGAATTTTTTTATACAACAGCGCCAAAAAAATATGAAAAAACATGCGACTTCAAAAATAGGGACCCGCTTTATAATAAACATTATGGGAGGAAGTCTTTCGAATGAAACTTTGAAAGAAGGACGTGTGCCGAATTTACACAATAATATATTCCTAAAAACAAAAATTAAACAACAAACGAAAATACAAGAATAATATACATTAGAAATTAAAAGAAAATAACTAGAACACTTCACTTTTTATTTTGTAAAGATTTAACATATTCTGACTTCAATTTTCTATAAGCTTTAGCAGCTTTACACTAAAAAAAACTAATCCATTACACTAACAAAACACATAATTTTTAACTTTTTGAAGAAGCAAGACATTTCCTTATGTTGCAGCCAACTTCATTACAATGACTGCATATGTTTCTTTTATTTCAAGAATATCCAAATCCACCACGCCTCTTTTAGATTGTCCTCTTATACCACGAACCTATTTAGGAGGCCTAATTAATACATCATTTTCAACTACCACTTGCTTATCAAAATATGGAATTGGATTGATAGCATTAACATATGAAGATCTAAAAGCACTAACCGTAAATAGTCCTCCACAAATTATAAACTGATAACCAAGACTTGCTCATGCACTTGATCGCATGTGCACATGGAAAACTAGTAACTCTCCAGTAATTACAACTACATGAACGATTTTTGAGATTGACAACTTGTCACTTAGGAGATTTAACTTCAAAAACAAAGTCCGAAGACTTGTAAACATCCCAACCAAAGCCATCACCCACTAAATTAGACAAGTGTTCCTCCATAACATGACAAAGTGTCGTTGTCCACAAACGACATTCCTCCCTTTGCCTAGTAATTTGCTCCATAACTTTCACTCGAATACTATCCAAACAAGAAGTTATAAGCATTACTCTATCTACCAAAATACAAGAGTTTAAGCTTTCTACAACATTTGAAGAATATACACCATAATGCTTTCCTTGAAAAAAAAAATCTGCCCAATGGTCAAAATGTTTGTCTCTTAGAAAATTATCTACATCCATACCCCTAATATTCGTAAATTCAGAAATATAATGCTCTTGAACAACTCCATAACAAAAGAATCATTTTAGCTACCATTAAAAGAGTACTAATATTCTATTCCATGTAAAGTAAACAGTAACTATGATATGAAGAAGAAAATATTTTAGTAACACCTAAAATGAGACCCCATTGACGATCAGACATAAAAATTAAAGACCGTTCTTCACTTAGCATTTCTTTCAAATGGGACAAAAACCAATACCACTTAGATTCATTTTCATATGAAACATTACTCATAGCAAGAGGAAAGAAACCTGCAAAATAAAAAATTATGGACTTCTCATTATAAAGATATATGAATTACAGTGAACATCAAAACCTGACATGCACAACTAAATTAGACTCAAAATGGTATATGAATACATCATATGTTATTTTATAGTCTTTTAGTGATTTGTTGTCTTGTCTAAACATTTATACTATAAACACTTCGAGGCTAACCAATTCAAACATTTAATAAATAAAGCAAATTATAGTGTAAACATGACTGCTTAAAAATTAAATAATGCTTTGAAGAATGATAATTTCATATATCATAACAAGAAAATTAAATAATAAAACAAAACAAAAGTTAAACGAAACTCATACATTGGTTACATTTTTAGAAGTTGTAGCTAATAAAACTCCAAGTCTTCCCTTCAAAGCAGCTGTATCCAAAAATATTAATGGTCGATAGTGTCTAAAACCAAGTTGACAAGCACCAAAACCAATACAAACTCTTTTAAACTGGTTGGTTGAAGCATTAACATCTGTGACCATGTAACTACCGGGAATATACTTTTGCAACGCCTCTAAATGGCAATGTAAATCGTTATATGACATTGCATCATCCCCATATATATCTTTCGGTATCAACTGTTTTCTGCTATAAGAAAATAATATGAAAGATTGAATTTGTACTCTCTTCTAAATTCCTTCATAATATATTTTTTGGTTTATCATAGGAGCATCTTGAATTTGATCCACAATCAACTATTAAACAAATCTATTTGAAATTATAACTATATTAACATCTTTAAGACTTACTCCACACGCATGATCAAAATTGTAGATTCAAGTAAAAAAAAACCGAGAAAGTAAGCCATAATCCGAAGAAGCATTAAGATAAACTTCGCAACCATCCTTCATCCAAGTGCAATTAACTGAAATTTCTTATGAAAATCATATCATAACCATTTTTTATTTGATATGCCATTAAAAAGCCCCTAAATCCTTAGCTCCATTAAAATAGAAACCAAGAAAATCCAAAATAGTTTTTTGAGAATCTTTCTTCAATATATCATTCGAATAATGAGATGAATCAGCATGCGACTCAATATTTGTTGCCGAATTACAACCAATTGAAGTGCTTTGAATACTCGCATAACCCAAATCACAGCCACAAATATCAGCTTCCATAGCACAAACATTTTCTTTAATCGTAAACTTCAAGTATTAACTCTTCTTAAAAAATAGAATATACAAAATGCAAAGCAAATCTGATTCAATATCGATAATTATATTCTTATTCTCAAGAACATAAGATATCTCAATAGAAAACCGACTAAGGTATGGCTAAATTTTATATATTTCAGTCTTAACACCAAATAAAGAATAACATGTGGTAATTCGAGTAGAATAACAATTCTCAATATGTTCAAAAATAAGTAGAAAACAATTTGCTTCATTATTGAAAATATTAGGACTGCAAAAGAAAATAAAAACCAATTAGCATACTTAAATGAACACAATAGTTAATGCTAAATTAACATAGCATAACAAATGAAAATCAAATTAAGTGCTAAATTAAAGCAGTATAAACTAATTAAAAAACCATATGATAAATAAACGTAGCAAAGTAAGATTAAAAAAATCATGAGTACTACAACAACGAATGTTATATAAACATAGCATAACACAACAAACCACATATAAGATTTATTGGAATGATCGAATGCAAAATTTTTGTAGAACAATAAACAGTGCTGAAGAAATATAACAATAAACATTAAAATCTTACTTTTCCACAAAAATAAATCCAAAATTGAAATCGAAATCTCAAAGAATACAAACTTTGTAACCTAGATGAACAAAAATGTACTTGATAATCGAAAGTTACTATATCAAACAAAGATAAAAGATGATTGGAACAAATAAAAGCAACATACATGAATTATGCAAATTGTTTGATGAAGATCGAAATCACGATGAAGATCAATTGTAAAGAAACACAATCAAGATCGATCGACAATTGGGAAGATAGAATACAAAATTAAAGAAACACTCGTCTTGAATCGGGAAGACAGATGGAATAAGATTGGCGATGAATATGAAGAAGAAATTGAGAAGAAATATTAATTTTACAGAATGTTTGTCCTTAGAACGAAAAATTAAAGCCTGTGTCTTCAAACGAAAAAAATAAGCCGTGTCTGCAGGCTCAAAAGAAGAAAAGAGGAGTTCCTCCAACAAATTTTCCGAATTTGTAAATTTGAATTTGGATTTTTGAAATTTGAAAACTAAAATTTTGATTTTGATTTTCTTATTTTTTGTTTTGAATCTTTGAAAATTTAGGTTGTATTTCTTCGTTCGAAACCCCGTCCAACTTCGAGACAGTATGAGAAGTTACCATAGTTTAAAAAAACAGCGACTTCATATGTAAGGAGTTAAATGGTAAATAGGTTACCCATTCATAAATATTTTAAAAAGGGTCAACCCTTTTATGATCCATTTAATAAAATTTCATAAATGGGTTGATCCAACATGGTTGTAAGGAGGGTAAATGGGTATGGGTAAAGTTTTGACAAGTCTACATTCCATACTCGATACAGGTCTCGTGAATGGCTCATTATGTCATTTTGTTTGATGAACACTCCAGCCTACTTCATTGATCTCATGAATCGAGTATTCAGGAAATATCCGATAAGTTAGTCTCGGCTTTCATTGATGACATCCTCACACATTCCTAGTTTGAATCCAATCATGCTTACACTTGGGATCTGTTTTGAGCACTCTTCATCAACATCAGCTTAAGGCCAAATTATCTGAGTGCTAAATCTGGGAGAATAAGGTGAAGTGTCTAGGTCATGTTGTATCTTATAATGGCATTTCGGTCTTTCCATTGAAGATCGAAGTCATTCAAAATTGGAAAAGCCAGAAAACATTTTCTGGTATATGTAGGTTTCTTGAATTGGTGGTTTATTACCATTGATTCATTAAGTACTTTTACCACATTATTCTTCCTCTTATGAGACTTAGAGGAAGGGCGTTTAATTTATCTGGTCTGATAAGTGTGAGGCTTCTTTTCTGAAATAGAAGGAACTTCTCATGCATGCTCATATTTTAGTGGTTCCCAAGAGGAACCAAGATCTCGGTATTTACGTCGATGCTAGTAGATGTGTCGTCGATGCCATGCTTGTGCAAAGAGACTGTGCAATTGCCTATGCTTCTAAGTAGTTACGTCTGAATGAGGTTCGGTATGCCACCTACAACTTAGAGTTGGTCGATATTGTCTTTGCTTTAAAGGTATGGCATCATTATCTTTTGGGCGAGCGCTTTATTATTTACACGATCACAAGTCTCATAAGTATCTTTTTACTCAAAATTAGGTTAACATGCAGTAATAGCCCATTATCTCGAGTTTCTCTCCTCTTACGATTTCGTTATCCAATACACGCCTGGAAAGGGGAATCGAGTTGCAGACACACTAAGTCATAAGAAACAAGCCGCAGTTTCCTTGATGCTAGTAAAATGAACATATTAGAGGCTCTATCTTATTGTGATATCCGAGATCACGCTCTATTATCAGATTCTTCTATCTTATTATTCTGTATGGTAGCATGATATGGTTTATTGGATCATATTGTCGAGGCATGTCGGCAGGATCTAGACCTTGTTCTTCTTATTTAGTTTTGTAAGTCTGAAACCCATGACGATTAGTTAAGGGATTTCAGCATCGACACTCATTGTGCATTTGTAAGAAGAAACGATTGATTATGCTTAGTGTTTTTAATCTTTTCCCGAGGGGACATTCTCGAAGAGTGTCATTGTTCTAAGTATACTATTCATCCAAGCAATAACAAGATGTATTCTGATATGCGACACTTTATTATTGGAAAGGCATGAAACCTGATGTTGCAACTTACGTAAGCAATTGCATGACTTTTCAACTCATTAAGGTCGAATATTAGCGTCCCGATGGTCATTTTCACCCTCTTGAGGTCCTGTTATGGAAATGAGATCAAGTTTTTATGGGCTTGATTGATGGCCTACCTCGATCGAGATTGGGCCATAGCAGTAGTTGGGTGATCGTGGATCGTTTGACTAAGTCTACTCATTTCATCCTATTAAGTCTAGTAGGACAACATCTCTTTTATCAAGGTTATATATTAAGGAAATCGTGAGACTTCACGATATTTATAGTTCGATTATTTGTGACCGAGATCCACTTTTCACTAGTAACTTATAGTCGAGTCTTCAAAAATCTTTGGGTACAAATCTTAATTTTAGCATTGCTTATCACCCATAATTTGATAGACAAATTGAACGGGTGAAAGGTGTCCTTGAGGATCTTCTTCGTGCATGCATTTTTTTATTTTTGTGGTACTTGGGAAGACCACCTACCTCTTGTTGAGTTTACATATAATAGCATCTTTCAGTCCAGTATCGATATTGCTTCTTTTAAAGCCTTATACGGAATACCAAGGTGATCACCTTCTTTTTAGTTAGAGTTCGGGGAAAAGATAATATTAGGTTTTGTCTCTATTCAAAAAGCTGCAGAGAAAACCAATCTTATTTAAGAGAGAATGAAAGAGGCTCATAGTAGACAGAAATCCTATAAGGCCAACTATAGGAAGCCTCTAGATTTCTCTATTGGCGATCTTGTGTATATTAGTGCATCTCCTTTGAATGGGGTGGCATGTTTCAGTCAGATTAGTATGTTGGCTCCTAGATACATAGGACTATTTCCTATCACTGAACGTATCATTCTTTTTGAATATTGAGTAGTATTTCCTTACTAGTTTTCTGTTATTCATGTCGTGTTGCAAGTATCTCAGCATTGGAAATGTCTTCCTAATACATATTCTATTGTTGATTCTTGTATTTTAGAGGATCTTGAGACCTCACCCGACTTATCCACTATGCAACATCCTCTGTGTATGCTTGCTTCAAAGGTTATATGCCTTCAGAACAAGAATATGCTACTCGTGAAGATTTAATGGTTTGATAGTACAAATGATTACACTTGGGAAATCAAAGAATTCATCAAGCGATCATATCAAAGAATCCATTTCTTGTTCTAGATGAAAAAAATCGCGTTGAATATAGCTCTTCTCTAGGAAACTAGGGAGATACATTACTTAAAAGAGAGTCTATAACAACCCTAGATTTATGATTACCTGTATAAGCTAATTAAAATGGTGTTTGCAAAGTGTTAACTAAAATTAAATTAAATATGGAGAGGATAACTCATAAAATCCTTTGGGTTAAACAAACCAAGGATTTTGAAGTTAAAAACGTGTCAATATGTTGGATTGAGTTGAATTATGTCAAAGGAAGCAACTCAATTCACTATTAACTGGTTAATCAAAGAAATAAATATAAATTTGGGGAAAATAATTTATTTAACCATTAAGTTAATTAAATAATGAGTTTTGGGTAATTAAGTTGAAACCGAGGTTGAATTGAATTAAATAGAACAAATAAAAGGTTCAATTCAATGTTAGTTTGTTAAATAAATTTAAATATAAAGAAAATAAAGTTTGAAAACTTTATAATGAAAATTAGAGTTTAAAATGTGAGTCAAAAGATTTTTATGTGTCTTATTGCAATAAATTATAATTGAACAACGAATTTTAATGTAAAAATGTGTTTTCTAAATTTATTTGAGATGCAAACAAAATATAAAATGTAAATATTGATTAAACATTAATAATTAGTGTTAATATATTTTTAACAATGTTTGGTTACTTATTTTGACAAGATAGTGTGTTTTGTATTAATTTAGTGGTTAATGATGGAAGTTTCAAATAAACGAAATGTAAATAAGCATTTTAACTAAATTTGTAAATTTTATGTGTTTATGAGAAAATTAGTGTTCTAATCGGCTAAAAGGACTTTAAACATGTCTGTTAAAATTTTTGTATGTACCAACATTGTTAAGATATGAACAAGTGGTGTTAAAATAGCTTAAAAGTGCATGAAATATGTTTTAACTAGTGTAACATAGCTTAATTAAGTAAAATTTAACATACTTAGGCTAATATAGGAGATTTCAACCCTATTCTACCCTGTTAACAAAAAAATTAAAGAAGAGAAAAATCTGAAAGAAAATATAAGCATTATCTTTCAGTCATCCTCCACCCATTCCAATAAAACATGAATCATAGAAAACACAAGAACTTCCTCTCCAAATCCCTAAATTAAAGTCAGACTCAAATAAAGATTAAATATAGGCTCGCAAATCTATTTTTTAACCAAGCAATTACTTCAAATCCATAGATTATTTCAATAGTTTCCTTGATTTGAGAGGATTTATTACTATAAGCTTCATTTTGGATTACATGTTTGTATTTTTCAGGTTTTGAAGCTTTCTACAGGCTCTTTCAAGACCAAATGATCCAATCTTCTACTTAATTAACTGCTTCTAAATCAAAGTTGAGTGAAAACTCACACATCTAGTTTTAATCTGTATATTGTTGTAACATCCCAGATTCTAATACACTATAACTACATATAAAGATGATAATTTGGGTATAACTTAATTAAATATTCAGATTTAAGTAAAACCAACATTATCATTACTTTCATCTCGGAATTCTGGTTCAGATAGACCCCAAGTTCACGTAAAAACGATAACGTATGACTAAGTTATAAGCATTAGAAGTTTGTATACATATAAGGTGCTTATATGTAAACATAAGATCAGACATTATTCCAGGAAACCAAATGAACGAAGCAGGAAAAGTGCGGAAAACTGGCCTATTGGGGCCAACCCATGCTCAGCCCGAGTCAACCCTTGGGTCAATCCACCCCAAATCTGGGCGGATTCGTCCACCGAGCCTGGACTTTTTTGTGGCTTTATTCGTTGCTGACTCAGCACTGAGTGCAAGGACCAGATTAAAACCCTGAATCTAACAGTGATGGATTGTCCAAGGTAGTCTATATAAAGGCGTGAACCACAACTGTTCTACACTACATAAAACCATTTCTTCCTCCTTCTTCTCCCAAATCTTTTCTAAGATAAATTTGTGCATAGAACTATTGAGGTGCTGCCTAAACATATATTAACAAGGACAATTCAGACTGCTCTACACCAATACAATATTAAAAGTGAACATTTTCTTCAGTGGTGTATTCAGATTCATCACCAAGCCCCACTACGAGTTCTATGTGATTTTTAGATTTGACTATTTAAAAAGGTTTTAGATGGTAAATAAGATTGGATCTGATTTAAACAGTACCTAAATTATCCCTTTATGTTTATACATGTTTTTCACTATTCAGATCTACAAGTTATATTATGAACTTTAGTCTACCTTATCCGTATTGTGCCTTCCATTGATTCACAATCTTTCCTATATTCCTTTATCAGTCTGAGATCTGTTTTCTCCCTTTTTTCCCTTATATTTTACATGGAACCTAGGCTACCCAAGCCTAGGCTATTACGATAATTGCGTATAAAGGACATAAATTGGAAATTATTAGATAATGACACATAAACGGGGGAAGTGGGCATATTATGTATTAGAACCCTTGACTGTAAGAATTGGGATAATTATATGCTAACCTATTAGGTTTGGATAATTACATGTTAACCTGTTAGGTTTGGATAATTACATGTTAATCTATTTAGGATAATTACATGTTAACCTGTTAGGTTTGGATAAATACATGTTAATCTAGGTGGGGTTAATTATACGAACTTGTGACATGATAATCAGTTAAATTGGACTTAATGTGATATTAAGTTTGACATGTAAAGATTAAATAGTACCAGATGTGAAAAACAAGTATTATAAGTCTAGTTGTACATCTCGGTAGGTGCTTGTTGGGGAAATGGGTTGTACACCTATAACATTTAGATAAATGTAATTTTACAACTGGGCTTATTATTGGACTTAAACCTGCTAAGTTACACTTGTTAAATAATAAGCTAAAGAGGTCCCAATTCTAGTTGTTGTATCAGGTTGTTGGGACTCTTAAATTCTAGGTATACGGGGACTCAAGCCTAGGGGTTGGCTTGTGTCAAGTTGTGTGGAACACATGCCAGTCATATCCTTGTTAGTATCACGGTACAAACCCCGCACTATGTAGGGGTAAGGGCACGCTTTACTGAATTTGATTTAAGAGGTTCAAGGTTTAGGGTGTGTACAGGGTGCATTCTGGCGGAGTCATAAGCGTGCATGAGTTCGACTACAGGATACTAAGCCGCAAGTAACACCTAAAGATATGGTTGTGTTCTATAAGTTGTTGGGTTAGGGACTGATGCACCTTACTGCCGGGGCTTACACAGAATATTAGGGTATTAGAGAGTCAATCGCATGGGTAGTAATTAGGGTAACACCTAATCATGTTAATACTAGTAAAATTAGTGCAGTTAGTTTAATTCTTGGGATATGAATGAGAAACTTAACCTACCTTTATCTCGTTTAGAATCTCGTTTACCTCTTGAGTATATACATGTTTTACAGTACTATCGCTTCCAGTATTATTAATTTGTCTTGACACCTTTTCATATACATATGCTAGAAATTACTAGAACTCGCCAAAATTTAGGTCTGACACTTTTGTTTTCCTTCTCTTCCTTTCTTCCCTCCCCTTCTGGTTGTCTGGGCAGGAGTGGTCAACGGTTGAGATCGCGATTCTGCTTGGACTTGGATAGCTCTTCTTTTGCAAGTATTTTCTTCAGTTTATTCATGCTTATTGCAATGAAACTTGAGGGATATTATTGTGTTTTATGTACTCTGATTATGAGACATAATGCTTTTGATATTTGAGAAACATGATGATGTAACTTTGGGTTTGAAATATTGTTTTTCTGATTAATAAAAGGTTTAAGTTTTTCCACTGCATTATTTATCTGTCTTGTACATTTAGTTACTGTTTACCTATTGCACTTCACAAAACTTAATGCATTCTCATAAGAGTGACATTAACGGACGTGGAGTGTCACATTTGGTATCAGAACCTAAGGTTACAAGATCATAGGATTTTAAAAAAAAATGTTTAAGAACAAAGAACGCTTGCTTTCATTGTGGCCAAGTTAGACATTTCAAGGGACAGTGCCCTCAGTGACAAGGACAGAAGGATGGAACATCTGGAGGGCAAGTTAATGCTGTAGAGGCTGGAGGACCAGACCGGAGTAGGAGAGTCATGGTTGAAGGTTTGATTTCTGTTTTAGACTATCCAGTTAGAACTCTTTTTGATTCCGGTGCATCTCACTCATTCATACCCAACACAGTAGTATAAAATCTGCACCTAAGTACTAGTATTGTTTTTGATCCCATTATAGTCTTAAGCCTCATAGGAGGAACGAGTCATTTATCCATGATATGTAGGGGTTTGAGAATTTTCGTTCTTGACGTCGAATTTGAATGCGATGCATATGTTCTTGGTTTTATGGTTTACAGATTAATTCTAGGAATGGATTGGTTAGTCATGTATGATGCCATCCTTGATTGTGAAAAGAGAGTTGTTAGACTTCTTACTTTCCATGGAAAGGCTATCGAAATCTCTTGTGACCCATGGAGGTCGGTGATGCTTAGATACCTAGTATCTCTTGATGCTTCCGTTGATGATCTTCGATCAATACCCATAGTTGGCAAATTTCCAGATGTGTGTTTGATGAGGTTAAAGGCTTACCTCTAAGGCGGGAGATATAGTTTCCGAATATACTTGGTGGAAAATTCAAGGCCAGTTGCATTGCCAGTGTGCCACATGACTCCAAAGGAGAGGAGGGAGCTTAGCAAACAAGTGGGTGAGTTGTTGGAAAAAGTATTCATTAGGAGGAATATTTCAGAATGGGGAGCTTCGGTCATCTTTGCAACTAAGGCGGATGGCTCTCTCAATCTATGTGTAGACTATAGAGAACTAAACAAACTCACCAAGAAGAATATGCACCCACTACCAAGGATTGACGACTTGTTTAACCAACTAGTAGGCACCTCTGTTTTCTCACAATTGGATCTGGCCATAGGGTTTCATCAGCTTAGATTGGGGGATGATAGTATTGACAAGATAGCTTTCAAAACTCCGGATGGTTTCTTCGAGTGGATGGTTATGCCTTTGGGGCTAACAAATGCACCCACATACTTCGTGGACTTGACGAGTCGGGTCTTTATGGAGTATCTGACCAAGTTCATGGTGATGTTCGTAGATGACATTTTGATCTTCTCCAAGAGCGAAGGAGAACATGCCCAACACTTAGAGGAAGTTCTAAGCACACTTAGAGCACACCAACTTAAAACAAAATTCTCTAAGTGCCATTTCTGGAGGAAGTGAGGTTCCTTGGGAATGTGGTCTCCAAGGAAGGGATAACAGTGGATCCTGCTAAAGTAATTGCAGTGCAGGATTGGAAGGCTCCAAAGAATGCAATGGAAGTGAGAAGTTTTCTTGTATTGGCTGGTTATTATAGAAAGTTTATTAAAGACTTTATAAGGGTCCCAGCTCTGCTTACCCGTCTAACAAAGAAGAACCTGAATTTTGCTTGGAGCTTGGATACTGAGGATGCGTTCCAAAGGTTGAAATGGGCTTTGACAAGGGTCTCGGTTCTGACTCTCTCAGACGGAAGCAAGATGTTCACAGTTTACACAGATTCCTGCAGCATGGGATTAGGTGTCGTACTAATGAAAGAAGGCAGTGTAGTATGCTATGGAAGTAGGCAACTAAGGGTTCATGAGAAGAACTACCCCACCCATGACTTAGAGTTAGTACTAAAAGTGTTCGCACTTAAGTCTTGGCGGCACTGTCTACTTGGAGAAAGGTTTGAGCTATATACAGATCATAAGTCACTCAAATACTTGTTCTCGCAGAAAGATCTCAACCTAAGGCAGAAAAGGTGGATGGAGTTCCTAGCGTCCTACGACTTCGAGATAGCTTATACCCCAGGCATGGGTAACATAGTGGCGGACGCATTAAGTAGGCAAAGGATGACTTTGAGTCCTCTATTCGTAGAAAGGCAGAGCTTGGAATTCATCTCAACCTAAAATTTTAAGCCATCTACGGATTTCACACATGGTTTGTTGGCATCGTTGGAGGTTTGACCTACTTTATTATAGCGAATTGGATCTTTACAACAAGAGGACCAGCAATTGAAGAACATCTTAGATAGTCTTGGTCAAGGAGAAACTTCTATTCACCTTGTTGGATATACCGTGGACGAGAAGGGGTGGCTATGTCAAGATGGAAGGCTGCATGTCCCTAGAATTAAGGAATTGCTAAAGGTAGTACTAGAGGAAGCTCATCACTCTCAGATGACTATCCATCCGGCCATTGACAAGATGTATCGAGGTATGAAGCGTGTTTTCCATTGGATGGGCATAAAGAAAGATGTAGCAGAATTTGTGGCCCAATGTTTGGCTTTTCAACAAGTCAAGGCTGAACAAAAGAAACCCGGTGGATCACTTCAGCCCTTAGATATTCCGCAATGGAAATGGGAGAGCGTCTTTATGGACTTCATTGATGGATTGCCCAGATTAAGGAAGGCCAACACAAGCATCTGGGTGATAGCAGATAGGCTTACAAAGAGAGCTCATTTCATTCCGGTCAAGAGCAAGAGGACGGTAGCTTGGTTAGCTTCAGTTTACCTTAAAGATATCATCCGACTACATGGGGTACCTTCAAGTATAGTAAGTGACCGTGACACCATATTTATTAGTGAATTTTGGAGGAGCTTACAAGAAGCTCTAGGTACACAGTTAAGACTTAACACAACCTATCACCCTCGGATGGATGGGCAAACTGAGGGGGTTAATAGAGTTCTCAAGATCTACTAAGAATGTGTATACTAGACTTCGAAGTGACCTGGGAGGAGCATCTTCCATTGGTGAAGTTCGCATATAATAATAGCTATCAGTCAAGCATAAGCATGGCACCCTTCGAAGTTCTATACAGACAACCTTGCAGATCACTGACTTGTTGGTGGGAATCTACTAATAGATTTCTACTAGGGCTTGACATGGTAAGAGAGACTTCTAAAAAGATAGACCTTATATGAAGAAGGAAGAAAGCAGCTCAAGGTCGACAAAAATATTATTCCGATAAAAGGAGGACCGACCTGGAATTTGAGGTGGGAGATATGGTCTTCATCAAAGTTTCACCGTTAAGGAATGTAGTCTACTTTGGCATGGTAGGAAAGCTGGCGCCAAGATTCGTAGGGCCATTCCCTATAGTAGAGAGGATAGGTCAGATGGCATATAGGGTTAAGCTACTGGATAGACTGGCGGGTGTGCACGATGTATTCCACGTTTCCCATTTTAGGAAATGTCTCCACAATACGGCAGAGATAGTAGAGCTAAGCACACTTGAAGGCGTGGAAGTTGAGAAGGAAGCATCAGTAAGGAGATTTCCTACTCATGTCCTTGTATTGGAAATCAAGAAGCTACATAACAAGGAGATCAGACTAGTGAAAGTGAAATGGGGAGAAGACCGTGAAGATGCAACATGGGAACCCGAAGATAGGATTTGCGCTTCTTACCCTTTTCTTTTTGAAAGTACGTTCTTGGCTTCTTTTCCAAAGCTTTTAACTTAACATTTTCTTCTATCATTCAAATTTAGCACCTTATCGTTCGAACCTCTCGACCCTTAGGAAAAATCCAATGGTTGGGAACATGTGTTTGAAACATGTTATGGTTGATGGTTGCAAATGGATGCAAGTGTTTGCTAGTGGTTGCTCATGGGTGCACATACACACACTAGGCACTATATCAGCTCGATCACTTACATATTGCATATGGATGTGTATGCATTTAAATTTTCTATTGATGGATCATCATATGGATATTGCATTTTGATGAATGGATGAGCACACATATAGAACTTATATGTATTATTATTAGGATCATTTGCATACATATTGGATACATGGCACAAACATATATTACATTAAGGAGGTCAACTGAATCAGGCGACTGCCTGATTTTTGCATTAGTGTAAGAACATATACACACACTTTTGCATATGAACATACAAGCAATAGAAATACTTAAGGACAATGGAAGCCTATGGATGGTGGATGAGTAGATGGTTGTGATTGTTAGGATAGTACGTTCTTCTTAACTTGGAGATTTTGAGGATGAAATCCTTTAATTAGGGGAGAATGTAACAACCTAGAATCTAATACACTATAACTACATATTAAGATGATAATTTGGTTATAACTTAATTAAATATTCAGAATTAAGTAAAACTGGCATTACCGTTGCGTTCATCTTGGAATTCTGGTTCATTTAAACCTCAAGTTTGCATAAGACGGGTAATGTACGACGAAGTTATAAGCATTAGAAGTTTGTGTACATATAAGGCGCTTATATGTAAATATAAGATCAAATATTATTCCAGGAAATCAAAATGGGTTGACCCATAGGTCGACCCAAGGGTGGCTGGGTCGACCCACCACAGATCTGGGGGGATTTGTACGCTGAACCTTGACTGTTTTGTGGTTTTATTCGTTGCTGACTCAACACAGAGTGTAAGTGCCATATTAAAACCATAAATCTAACGGTGACGGATTATCCAAGGTAGTCTATATAAAGACATGAACCTCAATTGTTCTACACTACACAAAACCATTTCTTCCTCCTTCTTCCCCTAAATCTTTTCTAAGATAAATTTGTGCATAGAACTTTCGAGGTGTTGCCTAAACATATATTAACAAGGACAAGTCGGACTGCTCTACACCAATACAAGATTAAAAGTGGACATTTTTATTAGTAGTATATTCAGATTCTTCACCAAGTCCCACTGTGAGTTCTATGTGATTTTTAGATTTGAAAAATTAAAAAGATTTTAGACGGTAAATAAGCTTGGATCTGATATAAACAGTGCCTAAATAATCCCTTTATGTTTATACATATTTTTCTCTATTCAGATCTACAAGTTATATTATGAACATTAGTCTACCTTATCCCTATTATGCCTTTCATTGATTTACACTCTATCATATATGCCTCTATTAGTCTGATATATGTTTTCTCCCTTTTTTCCCTTTTATTTTACGTGGAACCTAGGCTACCCAAGCCTAGGCTATCAGGATAATTGCGTATAAATGACATAAATTGGAAATGATTAGATAATGGCACATAAGCGGGGGAAAATGGACATATTATATATTAGAACCCTTGACTGTAAGAATTGGGATACTTACATGCTAACCTATTGGGGTTGGATAATTACATGTTAACCTATTAGGTTTGGATAATTACATGTTAATTTATTTGGGATAATTACATGTTAACCTGTTAGGTTTGGATAAATACACGTTAATATATGTGGGGTTAATAATATGAACTTGCGACATGATAATAGGTTAAATTGGACTTAATGTGATATTAATTATGACATGTAAAGATTAAATAGTACTAGATGTGAAAACCAAGTAAATTACAATAAGTCTAGTTGTACATCTGGGTAGGTGCTTGTTGGGGAAAGGGGTTGTACACCAATAACATATAGCTAAATGTAATTTTACAACCGGACTTATTATTGGACTTAAACCTGCTAAGTTACACTTGTTAAATAATAAGCTAAAGAGGTCCCAAGTCTAGTTGTTGTATCAGGTTGTCGGGACTCTTAAATCCTAGGTACACGGGGACTCAAGCCTAGAGGTTGGCTTGTGCCAAGTTGTGTGGAACCCGTATCAGTCATATCCCTGTTAATATCACGGTACAGATCCCACATTAGGTAGGGGTTAGTACACGCTTTACTGAACTTGATTATAGAGGTTCAAGGTTTAAGGGGTGTACATGGCGCGTTCCGACTTAGTCATAAGCTTGCATTATTCCGACTACAGGATACTAAGCCGCAAGTAACACTTACAAATATGGTTGTGTTCTATAAGTTGTTGGATTAAGGACTGATACACCCTACTGCCGAGAATGTCACAAAATATTTGGGTATTATGGAGCTGATCGCATAGGTAGAAATTAGCGTAACATCTAATCATGTTAATACTAGTAAAATTGGTGCAGTTAGTTTAATTCTCGAGATATGAGTGAGAAACTTAACCCACCTTTATCTCGTTTAGCATCTCGTTTACCTCTTGCGTATGTACATGTTTTACTGTACTATCTCCTAGCATTATTGATCTGTCTTTACACCTTTTCATATACATATGCTTGAAATTACTAGAACTCGCCATACTTTATGTCTGACCCTTTTATTTTCCTTCTCTTCCCTCCCCCCTCAGGTTCTTAGAACAGGATTGGTTAATAGTTGAGATCATAATTCTGCTTGGACTTGGATAGCTCTTCTTTTGCAAGTATTTTCTTTAGTTTATTCATGCTTATTGTAATGACACTTGAGAGATATTATTATGGTTTATGTACTCTGATTATGAGACAGATTGATTTTGATATTTGGGAAACATGATGATGTAACTTTGAGTTTGAACTAATTTTTTTTCTGATTAATAAAAAGTTTAAGTTTTTCCGCTGCATTATTTATTTGTCTTGTACATTTAGTTACCATTTACCTATTGTGCTCGGAATTTATTGCATTCTCAAAAGAGTGACATTAACGGACGTGGAGTTTCACAATTATGGTTTATGTGCTCTATGTTCATTTACTGTAAACAACGACCGAAAGGCAGACCTGAAAAGGTTGTGGCTCGCTTCCGACGTGCTGGTTTGTTGTAACTTGTGCTCGGTGTGTTGATATGGCTTATGCACGTGTGTCAGTGTTCGGGCAAGTGGTAGTTTAGTGGGTGTATCAACTTGAGTCGGTTTTGCTTCAAAGTTGGTGGTTTCCAAAATTGTTTTTTTGTGACATTGAAGTTTTTCTGGCGTGGAGTTTCGATTGGTTGTTGTTTGCTCTTTCTAGGGTGAGGTTATCTGAGTTTTTGTCATGGCGTTACACGGCTTCATTATATTGTGTAGTAATGGTAGGATTGTGTTACTCTGTTTTGGTTTGAGTAGCTACAAAGGGTTCTTGCTTTACAATTGTGAGATATGTTACTTTGTTAAGGAAAATTCAACTTGTTATCGATTATGGCCTTGCAATGGTAGTTGTGAGTCCTGGTTATTAGTGAAATGGAATCCTAAGTTAGGGTTGTGGTTGGTGGTGCTGCGCCGCTTTTGGGAAGGGAGAATGTCATGTCATATGACTGTTGTGCTATGCGTCTGGTCATTGTTGCTCTAATGTCATGTCTTGCTGTCATCGTTGCTGTTGATGGCTTTTGTTATGTCCTTTGTTAATTTATAGCAAGTAGTCACTCCGTGTGGTGTATGTGAGAATATAGGCTTCTACCTAGGTCATTTGTATGAGCTTATCTGTGTTTAGTCAATGAGGAAATTTGTTGGTTAGGCTCCCTGCGTGGAGTAGTAATTTTTATGGTCTAGATCTCCAGTACTTTAAGCTATATAGCCTCAGTGGGCAGTTTACTCTAAAAACCGTTCGTAGTTATTAGGCGATGTGTTTGACACTTGTATCTTCTGTAATTATTATTTTTATAACAAAAAGTGTTGCGGACCACTGTAAAAACTGGCCAGCTTTGCCAAAAAAACATATTCATGTTTATTATGTTAACTTCCCTAATTGGAGTTACACCATTTTTTTTAAATGGTAATCTTTTGCAAATTATTCCCCATTAATTTCCCTATAAAATTCATTGTTACATTCCTAATTCTTATTAAAGTAGTTGTAACCTGTACGGTTACTACAATCAATTCCGCATTTATTGCTACCAATTCAAAGGCTACAACCATTTATTCTCTATTTTTTATCAGAAACATACCAAGTACGAGTCATTAATAGAGAAAATTCGTGGTTTTAATAATGTTTATTTATAATTCTTATAAACTTTTAAATTAAAAACTTGTGCAAATGAGGTTTGTTTGAGATACAGTTTTTTGTATTGTGATCGTATCAAAGTGCTCTATATTATAGAATTGGTTCAAATCCGAACAATTTATAGTTTGTAATTTATTTATATTTGCAAATTATTGATACATATTATCCATTAAATCAAATAGTTAATTATCTAAAGGGCCGACTATTTTACATAAATGAAAACACAAACAGTGGCACAGAAAAGATACGAGTTGTTGGATTTTTTTTTATGAAAAATGAAGCTTAGAGGACAATCCAATAACGATGATTTACTATCTCATCAATTATGTCAATATTTTATATTTTGAGTTCAAGTAGGATTTTTCATTATTTCAATATATACAAATCATTTTTTCTTTGAAGAGAAATAAATATATAAATAAACAAAAGGATAATCAAATCGTTCTCCAACCGCTCGCAAAAACAGATTCGTAGAGAAATCTACAACATCTATGCACACACACACACATACAGAAACATAAAGCAAAAAGGAACAACAAAGACAACACAGAACCTCGACGGCACAAAAGGGGCAAATCAAGAAAGTCCACAAATTGTTATGAAAATTGAGCATATGCGGAAGCGCAATAAATAGGATCTAGATTTGTCAATTGAACACCAATCTAATCTGATAGCAATTATTCTGTTACATCAACAAAATAGTAAATAACTATAGCAGAGAAACAAAGAGACACAATATTTATACTGGTTCCACTATCCTCGAGATAGTGTACGTCCAGTCCGACAGAGAGAGATTTTATTCCACATGAGATAATTACAAGAGATTACAAAATAAGAGTTTACATATCCAAACCTTAATCAGGTTTAACAAGAAGAGACACCATTGAGGATCACTGGCTCCAGTCCAGGATGAGTTTACACTAAAGTCTACCCCTCAATATATAGCCAGTGCAAATCTATGTGAGTCGTCATCAATTAAATTACCAACATATGGTAATAATATAATGGAGGCAAATTACCATAACAACAAATGTGCAAACATAGGAAGTAAATCAATCTGTTTCTTTAGCATAGATGGAAGAAATTAATCCCTTCATTTATTTCTCTACCACCTCATCATATGCAATCAATGCATTCCCATTATAAAAATATTTACTTTCCATTCTTTGCAAATCTGTTTCAATCAATTTGTGATTTTGTATCACCAAATTTAACACTCAACCTTGATGCAAAATCACATATCACCAGCACCCCACCTTGAGTCAAATTCTCTTCTCATCATAAAACTCTTCAAAAGAACTCCACCTTCAATCAAAATCTCACAACGAGATACATCAAAAAATGAATATTTACCAAATGGGTTCCAGCAAAGCCACCCCCCATCACACAATTGTTAACGAGCTCAGACTATGTCTCCGCCCGCCAACAAAATGTTGCAAATATCCAAAATAAAAAAAAGGCAGATTCCAAAGTAATCTCAACACCACCAAGACCAAAAAATTATTCTCTCAATTAAAACCAACCTCGATTTCAGGGCAACGAGATACACCCAGTCGATTTGAAAGGACTACGACCACACCTCAATTACAAACACAACCCACCGCCTGCAAAAGATGCATCTACCACCTGAGCTGCACTGTGCATCAACCAATGGTCTAAAAAAGCTTGCAATACCACAAAATCTCCGTCATCTTTGTGGATTTCAAAACTCGACATCCGTCTTCCATTTGACATGATCTCTTCATCTTCGGGATCCCTCGAGCATCATCAACATCTAAACCCTTGTCGATACCATGATCCTCCACCTTAGGACCATAAGCAGTGAACATATTAACCTCTCCACCTTGATGTGGACTAGGTTCTTCAACCGCCACCCGCCTTCTTCTTCGTCTTCTTCCATCTTCCCTTATCCATATCAGAGGGCTTCTTCATAATAAACTCCATATCACGTCAAAGTTCCCAGGTTGGAATGCTCTTCACTCTCGACATAATCTCCTCCACTAAAGTCTCTTTTTCTCCAAAACAGTAAAAGCATAATCACCACTGAATCTACCAACCTTTGTAGAAATAATTGATGCACAATTTAAAACAAATCGCCTTGCTCTGATACCAATCTGTTATGCATCCAAGCACATCTGAGTCTCCGTTGTACCCCTGAACCAAGACAAGCAGCAGCTAGTACGATGCGGATATCAACAATGTTGTTGGAAGGAAACCCAAGGCCTCTGCGTCCCGATAGTTGATCAAGACAAAGCCAAATACCGCGTACTCCAAGCTAAAGGTCCAACTCCGACATGCCAACCAACCTCTCAAAGAAATCTAGTAAAAGACTAGCACCTGCGCGAGAAGAGAACAGCATAAGCCCTTACGGGATAGGTGATATAAGAAGTAATAAAAAACTAGTAAAAACTGCAAAAGAAAGTCAACCAATCCCTGTTCGGGGAGTCGGGATGTAGCTGCGGTGTTAGAAGAGCGCGCCAACCTAGAAGAGTGGGAGCTGATAGCTATTTAAATATATAAATCAATTTTAATTTAAAATATACATTTAAATACCGGATTCAAATATCCCGTTTACATACTGTGTTTGGGTCGACATGCGTTACATGTTCAATTAACTTCGGCTCAGATGCTCCATTTAGATTTTCCATTATGATATGAGAATTTTCTATTTTGGCCCACTTTTTTTTTATTCCACATTTAGCACATTTTTTTGAAAATTTGCACATTTAGCCTCCTTTTGGCCAACTCAGCGCTGAGTTGGCCAGAAGAGGAGTTTTTCCTACGGGCGCAATCAATGATTGCGCCCCGTAATGGTTTTTTTTTAAATAAAACCGATAGCCCCTCGTGACTTGGTAAAAGTTAAAACATCTATCAAAATACAAAAAACCCAAAATCGAAATTAAAACTCCAAATCCGAAATTAAAACCCCAATTATATTCAAGTAATTTCAGCTTCTACAGTAAACATGGCAAGCTCTTCAATACAGGAGCAAGCTATTGGTAATTATCGCAATTTTTTTGTGTGTTTATCTCAGAATTTAGGTTTAGGATTTTCTTGAGTTTTCTTGTAATTTTGTACACCGATGGTTTACAATATATAGTTGATGTGTTAGTCATATATATGCAAAATTAATGATTGTTTGAGAGTTTTGTTGAGATTGGAAAATGTGGTAATATGATTTGTGGATCCTATTCTTGTGGTATGAAAAGGCATGTTAAGTTTGTTGCATAGAATTGAAGATTGGTAATCGACTGCATTATGTTGAATTTTTAGCAAATGTTCATTTATTACAATTTAACAATTGTTGACATGATTTTGATATGTATCTCATGAAGATTATCAAACGAAGAAAATTTATATTACAGGAATACAATTTTTGTTCTGTTTGTATATCAGATTTTGATTTGAATATACTAAGAGCGATTGTCTCTGCCTAGCAAAGCTAGCTTAATAAATACATTTAGTAAAGTACAAAGAGTCAGATTCAAATAAATGTCTTGATAATCGAATTGAAATATCTGATATTGTGGATTTGAAAATTGGTAGGTTTGTATTTGTTTTGGTGAAACTTAGTACTAAATTTGTTAGCATTGAAATATTTCAGAGTATGCGGAGATGGCGCCCGGACCTGTAGATGACATCGTCTTATATTTACAGGCACAACATCGTTCAAACAAACCGGAGTTGATGGCGGTAACCAAAACTCACTATTCAATACTAGTTAGAATATAGAGCTCGAGAATATTTGTGCGTGTTAACTAATCAAAAATTCACTTTTGTTATTGTGTGCCAGCTCAAAACTGCAGTTGAAACCATCGAGCACTCATCGTCCTTAAAGTTGGTTACTTCAAAACGCGCCGATGTGTTAGAGCTACTTGATCGAGCGGGTTTTCTCTTGATACATCGCCTTGTATCCATACAAATCGACCGCCATCATATAACAGCTTTAGTAGATCGATGGAGACCGGAGACATCGTCATTTCACCTTAGATGCGGTGAAATGATGATCACATTGGCAGACGTAGCGATTTTGCTTGTCTTACCCATCGATGGTCGTCCATTCATCACTCCTGAATCCGATGATTATGCAGAAATGTGCGAGAGTTTGCTAGGACTATCTCCTCCAAGAGTTGAGTGGCACGGGCCTAAGATGATTAATATGTCGTGGTTTAGGCAATAATTAGCCGAAGATATTCCTGAGGATGCTTCTCAAGAACAAATGGAGCAGCGTACGCGGGCCATTATCCTTCACATTATCACTTTCCGTTTGGTTTGCGACCATTCGAAATGTCGTGTTTGGCTTAGATGGTTACATTACTTGGAGGACTTTGATTTATGTTGTGAGTATGCTTGGGGTAGCGCCGTTCTTGGCTTCACATATGCGGAGCTAACACAGATGACTTTGGGGCGGCTCGATTCAATTGGAGGTTGCCTTACATTAGTGCAGTTTTTTTTTTTTTTTTAGTGTTCTTTACTCGTTGTGTCCTATGTTTTATAATACTTTTACTTGTCTACAGACGTGGTCTTGGTCGTATCTCCCCGTTGGGAGAGTAACTATGAAGAAAGCGCAAATTGATGTTTCATTGCCTTTTGCTTCGAGGTAATATTACTAAAAGTATATATTGAACATAGGGTTTATTAAAATTCCAGTAGAAAGTATGTAATTTAATGTTTTCATTAGGTGGGTTGGGTCGAAGAGCTCGTTGTTCACGCCTAGATACAACGTTTCGTTCTATCGTAACAAGTTAGACGTACTTGGTTACGACGCTGTTTCATGGACCCCATACACCGAGGCACTTCCTAATTTACCGGCATTGTGCGTTGCTTCAGTCCAGCTTTGGCAAGCACGCGTTCTGCTCATTTGCTTTAACGACATCGCGTATCACCTACCGGAAAGAGTGATGAGACAGTTTGGTCTTCTACAACATATTCCCGAGAAACCACTACACTACTTGATTGATGCCTGAGACAACGCGGCCTATCAAGCGGCAGTCAATACATGGAACAATCGCTTCGAATTTGTCCAAGAGCAAAGTGCATCACCGGTATCCGATTTGGCGTACTACACATGGTATTGGAACATCACGCGGCGATATATTATTCTTTCCATAGATCCACCTTTAGACGTTCCGCAAGGCAATGAACCTTACATCCCAAGAGCGCTGCTTGAGTGTGGTCTTGTATTACATTTTTTGCACATGGTATTTTAACAAAAATGATATTTTAAAATACGAGCTTACAATATGTGTATTGTAGACCGATGCAATTTACCATACAGCCGCGTTGGTTGAGGAGTTATCGGCGGAGGTGCTGGAGCCGTCAAAGGTTAAGTGCATGAGCATTACCCGCATTCTTCAGTCAATTTTGAGGAAGAACAGGCTTGCATGACCACCACCGCCTCCAGTTGTTCCTATTCGTAAGTCCTCAAGAAAAGACAAGGGGAAAAGAAAAGCGGCATCTTCTCAGCCGACCAAAATTGAATTCGTGCCCGATCCGTCGCAGCTAGACACATCGTAGGGGGCAACTCAACGGACTCTCAGGAGAAAAGGAAAAGTTGTGGCGGCTGGTCCAAAAAGAAATAAACGTTAGATGTTGAAGTTGGATTTTCTTTAAGTTGGCATTTAGACTTGTTTTGTTTTTATTTGCGAGAACTGGAAAGTAGTAGTGATAGTAGTATTGAAAATGTGCTTTTGTTAAGTTGATGGTCGATGTGGACAAGTTGCTGGAATGATTGCTTTGATGTACTTTTGGAAATGTAGTAGTAGTGAAAATGTAATTTTGAAAGTAGTAGTGAAAATGTCCTATGTTGGCATTCTATCTTGTTTTGATTAGATTGTTAATTTGTATGTTTATAGTTTGAAACGTTGCGGATCAATTGTTATTGAAGTTGCATTGTAATTTCATTTTTTAATAGTGAAGTTTTGCATTTGAAGTAGTGAAGTTTTGCAAAACTTGGTCCCTGGGGCGCGATAATTGATTGCGCCCAAGAGAGCAAGTTCTCTGGTTACCTTGGGCGCAAACAATTATTGCGCCCCAAGACCAGTTTTGCAAAAATTTGTGCCTTGGGCGCAATTATTGTTTGCGCCCAAGGAACCATGTTCTTTGGTTCCATTGGGCGCAAATAAAGAATGCGCCCAATGGTTAAGTTTTGGAGAAATTGGTCCCCCGGGCGCAATAATGGATTGCACCCCAGGAACCAAGTTCTCTGGTTCCATTGGGCGCAAACAAAGAATGCGCCCAATGGTTAAGTTTTGGAGAAATTGGTCCCCGGGGCGCAATAATGGATTGCGCCCCAGGAACCAAGTTCTCTGGTTCCATTGGGCGCATTGAATGAATGCGCCCAATGGAAAAGCTTCGCAATACTTGGTCCCTGGGGCGCAATAATTGATTCCGCCCCAAGGACCAAGTTCTCTAGTTCCATTGAAAATGTACACTACAACGCAGTTCATCCAACATTGGACTTCGACAATACAATACAATACAATTCATTCAACATGCTTCAATGCAATTCATTCGATACAATAAAAATCATTCAAAGTTAAGTGCACTAAACACAAACATACAGACTATTGGTTACGGTCAAAACGCATATGTTCAATAACATTTTGGAGTCGTCTAATCTCGCGTTCTAGTTCGTTTGCATAAGCTATTGCCCTCAGACTGAAAGGTTCATCTACCCATTCGGTGTAGTTGCAACCATTTGGATAGGCTCGACATATATGAATGCGGCGACCTATATCGTTGCCATCAGCTCTAACAACAACGTCAAGCTCATAACCGCAATAGCATCGTACGGGATAAGATTAAACTATGTGTTCATGCAGTGCGTGAACTTGTTGTGGTGCTTTAACTTGTTGACGTGCTTGAGTATGTTGAGGTGCTTGAACTTGTTGAGGTGCTCGAACTTGTTGAAGTGCTTGAACATGTCAATGTGCTTGAACTTGTTGACGTGCCTGAAGTTGTCGATGCACTAGAACTTGTTGACATGCTTGAACTTGTTGAGCTGATTGAACTTGTTGACGTGCTTGAACTTGTTGAGGTGGTACATCCTGAAGTCCCAACAGGTTTAGCTCCGGGAATTCGTCTGCATACTGTTAAAGTCGCATTTGTTCGTACGCTTCTTCTTCGGAGTCTGAGGAGGATGGCCAAGATGGCATTTTGTCTTAGTATTAGAAGGAGGAGGTATTCTAAGAAGGTGGACAAGTATTGCTATATAAGAAGGTGTGATTTGTGTAGGAGGAATAAATTATGGTAGTTGCCCTTGTGTTTGGTCAAAAAAGCAACAATATGTAGCTGGTGCATACTACCTACTTGTTATTTGACCATTCAATGCAAAGTAAATGGAACAAAAGTGAAATTAAATTCCTCATTTGCCTTTTCTTCCTGTCACTTTACCAAAATCCATGTTCACTTCTAGCTTTTAGTAATTTGAAGAACAAAGGTGTGTGCTTCCATCTCTTCATCAAAATTGTGCTCTAACCAAGGTACTTACATGAAATTCTCTTTAGCAATATTTAGCAATGAATTTTAAATAGTTGATTTGAAAATGAAATTTAAACCCATGCCTATGTAGGATGAATCAATGGGAAACGGATGACGTCACTTTGGCAAAAAATTGGGAAAGTTTGGAGTCCGAAGCTTATGACTGCCTGACAGTTATTGATGATTCCCAACGAGTGTCCCCAAATCACCGTCGACCGGGTAAAGAAGTTTACCCCGACCCTAAAACATTTGACATGGTGGAACTCCCAGATCATCTCGGTAGTGTACCCCAAACTCATTTCGTTGCGGTGCACGGGGGTAAATATACTAATCGATAACAAGCTCTAGCAGTAGGCGAGGCAGTACCAAGAAAGCTTTGTTATTGCGGGTCGGCCTGCTGCATGGTTGTGAACAAAAATAGAAGCGTTAGTACAGGACGTAGGCTATACAAATGTGCTAGATACGAAATGAGCCTACTTTATCCGAACACCTTCAGAGTTTGTAAGTATACCGAGTGGGTTGATCCTCCGATGTGTCGAAGAGGACATGAGTATGCATTAGAAATGCAAGATGAGAATGATCGCTTGAAAAAGGAGATTTTCCGTCTGAAACAACTTAACTCGGATTTAGAATCCTAGTTACCACGATATCCCAATGAGTAGGCAATACTTGTATCGTTGTACCAGTGTATTAATGTATCCAAATGCTTATGTAGTATGCAACAATGTATTAGTCATCGTATCCAAATGCTATTGTATTAGTGTTTTAACGTATCAATATGCTATTGTATCAGTGTATTAACGTATCCAAATGCTATTGTATCAGTGTATTAACGTATCCAAATACTGATGTAGTCTGCAACAATGGAGTAGTCATCGTATTCAAATGCTATTGCAACACTGTATTGTCGATACAGGAGTAAAGAAATAAATTCGATTGCAATCAAACATTACTACAAATAGTTCAAACATTAACTACAGTACGAAATCCTACTTTACTGAGTTACATCGACTACTCCTATGACCTACCACTCCGCGTTTACTGCATCTATACATTTTAGGAGCCCGCATTTCATCCATGGTTCCTTTAAATCTAGTTGATTTGGGTCTCCCTGCTGTTCTACGCACTGTTGGTGGCAATAAAACTTGTCTCTGGAATTCGCTCCAGTAACCTTTATCTGGAATAGGATGAAATTTCGGTTTATAAGTTGCGTAGTACTTCTTCACCAAATACCTCTTCGAGGCAAAGTCATGGTGTTGTCGATTAGCACCGTTGGTTACATTAGAACAAGCCGCCATTACATGTTCACATGGAAGGTGCTGAAGTAATGGAATTCTACACATACAAGAACAATTGTTTTGATCGAGTAATACTTTGTATTCCTTGCCGACATGCGAAATTACTCCCCACTCACCTTCATTATATCGGACAATGCGGCAAAATCTAGCTTCATTTGTCCTTTCACATATCTTCAACTCCCAATTGGGAGTTAACTTTGCCGTTGCTGGCATAACAAGCTCTCTTCGTTTACAAAAATAATCCACCGACCGAAAAAACGTATGCGCAACTAGAGCTTTGACGGGCAATGATCGTGCACCTCTAAGTACACCATTAAAGCTTTCAGAAGCATTTGTCGTCATTACATGAAATCTACCACCGTCATCGAAACACAGAGCCCAGTTCTCTTCCTTCCCCCTCCCTCCCCCAAACTTTTCTCAATCCAATTATGTGCATCAACGTTATTTAGTTTAATTTCGTCACGGATCTTTCGATATTCAACCACTTCGGAAGCACATGCTGCTGCATAAAACAAACCTGTCAAATTTTTATCTTTGAATCCAGCAGCTTGAAAATTGGCTTTTAAATGTCTGGCGCAATATCTGTGTTTGTGTGGGGATCTCCAAGAATTCTCCAAAGCAACTGGTATACCCTTCATCCTATCATAAATGAAAGTGATGCGCCGATTTTGAGCACCACGGATGAATGTTCGTATACACGCAAAAAACCAACCCCAAGTATCGGTTGATTCGGCCTCCACAATCCCATACGCCAACGGGTAAAGTGAATCGTTTGCATCGACAACAGTCGCAACCAGTAGCGTGCCTTTGTATTTCCCATATAAATGTGTGCCGTCTATGGAAAGCAAAGGTCGACAATGCACAAATCCTTCAATGCATGGCCCAAAAGCCCAAAATGCCCTTTCAAAAACTCCGCATTGTTCGGCTACTATATGGGCAACACTCCCCGGATTAGCTTTGATAAGTTCATCAAAATATTGACGGAGGGTAGAGTATGACTCGGCCCAGTCACCGTAAATGCCTTCAATTGCTCTGCTTAATGCCCTTCATGCATTTGTATAACCATTTTTTATAAATAGTTGTTCCTGTATTAAAACTTGCACTGTTCCAGGCGTAATACTCAAATCCGCTTTCACAAACGGCATGATCTTCGAAACCAAAAAAGTCGACGTTGCTTGTTTGTGATTGGAGTTCACTGTCGGATTTACACAAGTATGTTCAGCTGGGTATTTTTTTAATAACCCACAAACCTTTCTGCGATTTTTTTGAATCTATGGCATGTATTCTCCACGATCAATTGGGATCCATGTTGCAAATAGCAGTGTATTTCTTTTTGTTCGACCTGATCGGCTTAAACGAAACTGCGTGCAAAATCGACCATTCACTTAACTGTTGAAGGAGTTTGCTTTTGCTCTCAAACATCATACCTACTTTGAAACCATTTTGAATGCAGGACGACGAGAAAACTTCGTTGTTGAATTGCATATTTGCAACCACGGATCTAGGTATCATTTGTGCAATGCATAAATCATCATCCAATGCTATCTCAAACTCCAGCAACTCCTCATTACTATCTTGGGCCACGTTGTCTTCGCCTCCCAAATCAAAATTTGTGGGAGCATTGTCTACTCGCATTACATCAACCCATGACGTATCATTATCAGGAATGTTAACAGCGGTCATGCTGTCAAGTGAAGGATCTGGATTTACCTCTCTCAAATCTTGATCATCTAGTTCCATTTCGACATCAGGAATATTGGGTTCAACGTTAGATTCTGCTTCGGGGGCTTGTGTCGGATACCTGTAGTACGCAAGCGACAAATTCTGAAGTACATTTAATACGCTACATAAATCTATAGCGATAACACTAGTAACTTACTATTGTGTCATCTGATACACTTCGGTGAGCATTGGCTGCATGGGCGAACAACGGTAACTTGTAGATGATCCAGCGGAATTTTGTGTCGTGAGGTAATTCGGTACAAAACTGAAATATACACAGTTTTTAAAATCATACAAAAGACAATGGTAATATTGTGGAGTAGGAGAATACTAAATTTCGAGTTACCCGTGCGTTATATTTTGGACACTTTCCTGCGTCGGATATGGATAGCCCGGTAGCGATGGATGATGCAAATTCATGTATGGATTAAACCCAAAACCCATTTGTTGTTGCTCATACGAGGGAACGCTCATAGTCGGATACGGATAACAAGCTGTGGGAGCCGATACCACTGGTGTAACGGCTGGCTCTGTTGACAACCTCTGCTCTTTCATTTCAAATAATTCAATAGATTTTGACACAGAGGACAACATAATTTCAACGTCGTCGTCGTCTTTGATTTTTATTGCCTTAGATCCGGAATCGGTCGGCCAATTGCAAACTAACTCAATGTCAAACTCATCCGGATTAATTTTAGTACATTTATACACGGTCTGCTTCAATTGTACGAAATTTGACCCTTTTAAAACTTTTGTCGGTTTGCTAGATCCACCGTTATATATTCCACATTTATGTTCATCAACAATCAATTCTCCATCGTAATAGCATATAGTTCCAATATAATTTGGCGCCATTCCGATATATTCTAAAAACAAAATAATTTTAACTAAGATGGGTAAAACAGAACTAACCATAAAAAACCCAAATTCATACCTTTTGATACTCCAAATAGCCAAACTAGCTTGCTCTTAACTTTGATCTTTAAACAACTTGGATTTTGATAATTTTTTAAGGTTTCGAAATTTAGAGTTTTTGGGGTTTTGAGTGAGAAATGAGTTATGATGGTAAATGAGAGAAGGAAAGGTAAAGTAAGCTATCTGCTTTTTTATGAAAAAAAGAAAAACTTTTTAGGTGCAATCATGGATTGCGCCCATGTAATGTAGTTGTTTTCAACAATTATATTATAGGCGCAATCAATGATCGCGCCAATGTTCATGTTGGCAGGCGCAGTCCTTGATTGCGTTAGTACAAAAACTTCTCTTCTGGCCAATTCAGCGCTGACTTGACCAAAAGGAGGTTAAATCTGCAAAATTTCAAAAAAATGGGCTAATCTTGGAATAAAAAAAAAAAGGAGACCAAAATAGAAAAATGCTCTTCTGATATATAATTACTGCTTATCCTGGATAGAACAAGACACCATTTGGGATAGAGGATGTCAGGTGGAAGGTACGAAGCTTTGACCATAAATCCAGGTAAAACGCTTTCATTAAAATATTCGTATTTTTCTTATTTCCATCCATTTCAAGACCTCCTCCAGTCCTCCTTTCACATCTTCTCTCTTCCTCCTTGTTTCCACACTAAAGTCGGGAAAAAAGCAGTCCGAGGTTTCGATTGGCATGACGACGAATGGAAATAATAACCATCAGCAGCCTCAAAGAAACGGGGATTATTTAGGAAAACACCGTCTTTCTGCCGCCATTACTCGACTTGAAAAAGAGATCGATTCTCTTCAGGTATTCTTCCCCTGAAATTTATATTAATTGAATATATTGAATGAATTTCAGCTTGATGTTTACTTTAGCGTAATCTTTTGGTTTTTTTTTTTAAAGAAAGAACTTGAGGAATTGGATACGATGGATCAGTCCTCTACTCCATGTAAACAGTAAGTCAATTCCACTTAGATCTCATTTCATACTACTTTATTCCTTGTATTGCCAAAAACAGAAAAGTATAATAAATATGATTCCATAAGTTGCGGTTTTGAATCCGGACGGTAATATGAGATTCTGAGATATTTGTTTGTTTTGTGCCAGTAATGGTCCATATTGCTGTTGTATGTCGTTATATTGTTAAATGTTTATACAATGTGCATTTGTGCTGTTCCTTAAACTGATAAATAAATGTTTGGTCTGAATTTGGACATTGCAGGGTGGTTTCTACTACAGAACGTTTGCCTGATGCACTACTTCCTGTGTATGTTATCCATTTGCTTTTGCTCTTTCTTTCTTCTTCAGATATTCAAATACAATGCTGTTTATGCAATTAAATACCAAGCAAGTAGTAATTGATAAGGAGCTGTTTAATTGAATTGTAGAGCTGCACTTGTAAGTCTCTCCAACTTCACGATAATAACGATACTGCTGATGCTACTTTACCTGAAAATTATACCCGATTTGATACCCGAAACAACCCTAAGCTCACAATTCTGTCTACGCCCTTGTGTGTAAGGTATATGCATCAAATTTTGTCAATAAAATGAAGAGGAAATAAAAATTGTGCGATTAGTATCCCTTTGACAGCGAAGCTTCATGTTATCTAATTATAGGATTCCTTTCACCCTTCTTTGTTTAGCATTTCTGGTAACAAATAACACATGCTTACAGTAGAGTAATTATACTAAACAACAAAAAAGCTTGGACAATGTTAGAAAAGAAATTTGGGCAATCTGAAAGATAAAGTTAACACATAAAACAAAGTATACACCATTTATTTTTCGTGTTTTGGAAAGCAATTCAAGAATAAGAGACAACTCATCTCCTGGTCGTTCCTCTCATTCCCTCAGATATTCCTCAACTATTATGTTAATTTAGAAAACTCAAACGAAAAATACGATGTAAATCAAACACTACCTAACTTTATAGCCTTTGTTGTATCCTAACATTTCACTTAACATTGTTAAATGTTGTGGTTCTAAAATGCAATTCAGGTACAACAAAAATTTTGTTTGTAAGAGTATCTTTAACTATGACTTAATCCACTTCAATTTGGATCACTAAACAAGTCAAGGAACACTCAGATGGTGTTTATTTAGTTCCTATAAGTTGCCACAAGACTGAGTTGTGGTTGCTGAAGTAGTTTGGCAGCCTTGTCAATAAAACGATACTGTGATTGCTAATTTACAGCTAAAGCAAATAAACACGGCAAATAGTTTTTCGTTTCAGATTGCAAACTCTTTCTAAAGGAATGACAAATGAAATGGCAAAGGGTTACCATTTTATTTCTTGAAAATAAATCATTAAACGGTTTTCCATTCTATTTTCGCGCCGTTTTAATGAATAGACATTTTTATGAATTTGTGGCTGGTTATATGCTTAGGATTATGGGTATAGGGGTTGATTTGTTCATTTAAATATACTGAAGATTGGGGAGGTGAAAGAACAAGGGTTGGGAATGGTGTTGAGACTAATTATAATGTTGTGAATTTCAACAGAACAAAAGGACCTGAGAAAGCCGAATGGGATAGATGGTTTCAGCGCATCCGTAGCTCCCGTGGACATAAGTGGTGGGCAAATAAAGCTTCTTCTTCGTCCCTTTTTTAAATGGTTTGTTTGGTATATTATGTACATTCATTACAAAACATGATCGTGTAATATAGAATGTATGAACGGTTGTGATTTCTGGGTTTTCAATGGAGCAAATCCTGAAATCAAATTGAGGAAGATTAAATATAGAGTTTGGATTTGTGCTGCAGTAATATAATCCGGTTTTTCCTTTTCTTTTTCTTTTTTGTAAATCTAGCTAGCAACTAAAATTAATTTTTTTGCTGCATATTGCATACGGCTGTTCAGTTTTGATGGAAAATCTGCTTCTAATTAGACTTAAACATTGAGCAATTTTGAATGAATAAACCTAGGATTGTCAATGGATACTCGAAAAATCCGAAATTCGTCTCCGTTCGCATCCATATCCGAAAAACGGATAAATATCTGATATCTGAAAAAACGGATGTGGATACAGATACATAGATATCCGCATTCGAATATTATCTGTCCGATTTTTTTAATGTTATGCTAAAAATTTATATGTATTTTAGTACAATAAGTGAGATTTTCTTTTTCTTGTTAAGTCAAAAATTTATATTATATGAATTAAATTCATATTAGCTACTCAAATCTATTTAATTTCATCATATATACTTATTTTTAATACTTTTGTGATTAATGGTATTGAAAAACATTTATGATAAACTAAAAAATATTCATTTGTATTTCTTGATCAACCAATCATTGGCGGAAAGGATAATTATTCGATATCCGTCCGTATCCGCGGATACGGATATCCGATATCCGAGAATAATTTCGAATGCGGATATAGATATAGCACTATCCTTGTGCGTATCCGTCGACAACTGCTTTGGCATATGAATATATCCTGTAATTCTATAGAGGAATAAACTTCAAGCTATACACGCTTGCCTGTACACCTAAATAAATTTATTATATTCACTTCAAATTGCTCGTGTAAACCAGGGCTGTCAAAATACCATGTGAACGAGGCTAAATTTACTTTGGATATGTCACCCTAAGAACTTGTGCATGGTTTATGTGTAGACATTACTCATGAATACTGATGCAACAAGAAACCTCCATCTCTCAACTATTACCGTTAACATAATATGAACCTTTGCACTCGTAGGATCTTTCGGTCTGAACCCCGTTGATCCATCGTAATTTTCTACCGTGAAATATTGATAAAAGCCTATGACCATATATGTGCAGTTAACGTCAGCTATTGGCCCGCTATATCATATATCGGATTTCTACCGCTACATCATAGGTGTGAAGAGCGAACCGTAAGTTAAACAGTGGTAATGCAAGGTCTAAGGGTTCTCGTGGTTCAACCGGTCAGACTATGAGAACTGCACTGATAATTTATTTCTATTTTTCTGATTTAAACATAAAATTATTTTAAATATAGATAAAATTTAATCAATTATGACAAACACGCTTGTCCAAATTGGTTGCGAAACTTTGACATGAAGCAAGACGTCATGAATTCGATTTTCGTCTTCAACCCACTTGTCATATGTTATGTTATATTATATAATATCTAATTTAAATAATTATATAACAACTTATTATAGCAAAGTTGTAAATTTATTAATTTTTTATAATGAATGAGGATTAATTTAACAATAGTTCATAAAATGTACACTAATAATGAATTATGTCATGATAATTGCTATGAAATTATTTCTTAAATTTATTATATTAAAAAAAAGGGTGAAGCGATTAGTTTTCTCAAATTTGAAGAACCGTGAAGTTCAAAGTGGTCGGTCTAGAGGTTATTAAAGGGTTTTGAGATAAAACCGCGGATTTGTGCACGTGCAAGATTATTTTATTTTAAAACCGTGATGCTCCAAGGTTGATTCTCAACCGCAGTCGAATCGATGTTGGGTTGAGTTAGGCTGTCAATTTTCTACACGATCCGAGCTCCGCACGGAAATTAGCACGTTAACCCGACCCATTTAGTTGGTGGGTCATTTTCGAGTCAACCCGAATTTGACCCATTTATAAACGGGTGGGTTTAGGGTTGGCCTGCTAACCCGATTTTGACATGTCAAACCCTATTATTTGTTGTATTTCTTCCAAGCTATTAGTCTTTTATGTATGTTGTTAGTGTTAGTCTTTTATGTATGTAGTAATCAGTATGCTCATATATTCTTGTGCAAGCTGTTATATTTTATTAATTTAATCTTGTATGCTGCTAGTTAAATTTTACTTATAACAACTGTATCTCTATCATACTGTTAGTCTTTTATGAATGCAACATGCTCATATATTCTTATGTATGGAGAATGATTTTTGGATGTGGTGATTTCATGCCTTATATATGTGTTGTTTGTTGGTGATTTTGTAACTTCTTGTCTGTTGATGATTTTGTGACTTACTGCTATTGGTTATTATATAACAGTGCTGCATCTTGGTGACTTGGTTCTTTTACTGTTTATATTAATGAGAAACATTTGCCAATGGGTCAAACGGGTAAACCCGACCCACTATCTGTTTGGCTAAAAGGGTTATATGTCGGGTTAGGGTTGGGAAAAAAATGACCCATTTAATAAACAGGCTGACCCGACCCGTTTATAAATCAACCCGAACTCGACTTGACCTGACCAGAACCCGACCCGGCACGGCCCATTGACAACCCTAGGTTGAGTCTTTAAAACAACACCGCTACGCTATTTTCAAATAGCCTCTTGAATAACGTCTTTGCTTTAAGCCTCGTTATATTCTGATATTCCCGATATATCCAATTATTTCGGCTATACTTCGTTATTTCCGCTATATCTTCTATAAAAGAAATGTATTGGTCATGCCTTATAAATTTATTAAATTAGGTTTATAATAGAATTTTTTAACATATATATTTTTTCTATAATAGAAAATAATATAATATTCTATTAAATTTAATAAAGCTAAATAAATTTTACATTTATTAACTTATATTTACACATGGTTTTATTTAAAATTAAGAATGTACTAATTATAATTAATTTGAATGTTACTTTTTCATTTATATGTTTGTAAGAGCATTAAGTACAAGTTTTGTATGCTATTTTAAAGTCATTTGTTATATCCGCTATTTACTCGCTTTATCCCGCTATTACTTTTTGTACCTCGTCGAATTGGATCCGCTGAGCGCTTTAACTGCACAAGACCATATTCATTGTTTTAAACGATACTTGATTAAGGTGTAGCTCAAATTCTTGAGTTCTAATATCCTAAGTCATTCCTTTTGCATAAAACCTTTTAACTATTTTGTTCTCATATGTTCTACTTTGTAGATCATCTTTCACCAAATTAATGAAATATAAAGTGAAATGTATGCCCCCTTTTTTTGTTGGGAAATTAACTAGATTTGGTATATACTAGTTCTGTTGTAAAAATTCTTCTATGCTTCCGCTTAATCCCCTTTAGGCATTAGGCTAGCCTTACGGTCTAAGTTTTTGAATAAATTCGCCTAAATGGGAGTTATTGCATTATCTAAGCATATAAATATGTTTGTATGCACTATCTACGTCAATTTTCAACTTGATGTCTTTTATAAGCATAAAACATATGTTTTAGCTTCTTCTTTTTTTGGCATGTTTGCTTTCAAATTCATAGTACAGATCGTGAATTAGTTAAACACTAAACAAAATTATGAAAGTTCGTTCGGTTTCGTTTTGGATTTTTTTTTGTTTTGCATTTTTAGCTTGCATAAAAATAACAAGATTCATGAGAAAAAGATTTAAATTTTTTTCTCCTGACGATGACTAATTGGCAACGGAAGAGTTGGATTGTTCTCTGTATCGTTGTTGTTCTTGCAGAACATGGAAAATAAAATGAACATGTTTACAATTTTACATGTTAATTTCATTTTTTGAAAATGTTTGTTTTCTTACAATACATATGATGAACGCCAGATGAAAACGATAAATAAACGAGACTTAAATTTTTTATCCAAAATACATTAGTTTTTCAAGAACGCCTAACTTTGATTAATGTTGGATTAGTCTGCGCATATACGATAAGTCCTTAGTCCATGCTTACCATATATCACCCGCCTAGCTACGGCTGCACACAACCCATATCAAAATCCAATCCAACCCACATAAACCTAACCCAACCCATCCTAGTTCGGGTCGGATATGGGTTACAATCTATAATCCATAATATATACGGGTTGGGTTTGACATTTTTTTCTACCCAACCCTATATTAGAAAACTAATATAATATTGGCCCACTTAAAATTAGAATAGTACAATCTTAGAATAATGTTAATGTATTCTATAGTAAATATACAAAAAACATATTTTGCGTCAGTCCAAACTAGATAGAATTTGACAAATATACTTTAAAGAGCATTTTAAAGTATTTTAAAATGAAACACTTGTTCTACTATTAGTAAATTAATTTCATATGATGTGTTTTACAACAAAATTTTAATAAAATATGTCTTATAATGAATCGATTGTTTTAAATGCATTATGCTAGCTAAAATCCGATATATATGTTGAATATTTAAATATTGTTTTTAATGAAATTCCCTTATATCCTCATTTTTTATTATATTCAAGCAACCCAACCCTACTAAACCCGACCCAACCTATACTTCAACTCAACCCATGGCCAACCTCATATAAGGTCGGATACAGGTTGACCTACTTAAACCGTACCTATGCGGGTCAGAAGATGTATTTGGGCTAACCCGAACCAACTCAACCCAACTCATACATTGTGCAGCCCTACGTCTAGCGGATTGTTACAAATTTCTATACTACTGTCCAATGCTTTGTTAGATACGGGGAAATAATATAACTGCAAGGATTAAAATTTGCAGTATGGTAACAAAAATATCACAATCATTCGTCGAAACAAATTAAAGAAATGGATTCAGAGGCTTACCTTAGCAATTTACTTGAAACTTTTATTTGCTAAGTTTCTGAAGACACAACAGAATATTTCCAAGATTGTAATGAGTATGTCAATTCTGTGATTTATAATAAAGGCAGCAGTGATATCGAAGGAGAGAGATTGAAGAAGAAAGAAAAAAGCAGATTGGAGAATGTGATCGTTATTCTCCCCTATTTATATTTTCTTCCGCAACCCTTTTGAAGTGACCTCAAAAAGTTTCAATTAAAATTGCATTTAATTCACTAATTTAAAATTAGTTAACATCCTAAGTCACTTGCTTAATAGGAAATTCCCTATTAATTTCCTAAGATCCTTTTTCTCACCAATATAAAAATGTTAGTACACAAATATATATATATATATATATATATACATATACATATATATATATGATGATATGTAGTGTCATTTTGCAATTGCTGATTTTTTAGCAAAATAAAACCCACAAGATAATTTAGATTCAGCTATATCTTATGCAAAAACATGGATGATATCCATTTAAACTCATTCAAAATTTAATTCTTCAAAACATTTAAATTTAATGCTTCCCATGATCCAGTTCATTGGCTAATTTAACTTATAAAATATACGTTCAGTATATATGTGCTTTAGCTCTTTGAAACTCAGTAGCAAGAATACACATATCCATTTATATGCACTGCCATTCTGGTGCAAATTTACAAAATAAATACAAGGCTTAAACTATATATTTATGTATATATAATCACATTTAGCCTTTTATCTATATCCAAATCATGACCTAGAAGAGGGTCATCACCAATTATTTCTTAAATGGCATGATCCCTTCCATCTCATTGTTGTCGTTTTATAAACTACAACTCTTACAGATTATAACTTAAGACATTCCAGTCATTGCTAGCCTTCAAAGTACTTAAACATTACATCAGTTCACTTAAAGCAGCATACACGTTTATAAAGTCATTTAGCAAACGTGCTTCATACATCTTATTCAAACATCAAACTACTTAGATCTTAATCCCTACAGCTGCAATTCCCTTGCATATCAAGCACCTTAAAACAACATCAACATAGCAGCTTACTTATGCTTCCTTGCCTGAAGTAAATCCTTGAGCTACCTCATCAAAACGAGACATCCTAAAAAATTGGAAATACAACCAAATAGGGTCAGAAAAAACTGTCTGGTATGGGTATTGAACAATATTTATTTGGCATATTAAACATACTAATGAACATAACATAGGCGCTTTCTTACATATATTGGAGTATAACCATTCAACAACACATTCATATCACACATGCACATGAACCCCAGTCCCTCGTCTTCATGTTTCTTATCTGTCTAATGTCATATTTACGCCTAACATCATGAACCAGTCTGATCTACATATAATTTATAGGGTCACATACCTAAATAACCATGCACTGAACACAAGTGCACATTATCTGGGTCATCACTCGGTTATCCCAGCACATAAAGGCCTACAGGGCTTTAAATAAGCTAAGTGCATACCTAACATTCTCACTGATGTTAGATAGATCAATACAACCTGGTGACAAGTACCATAACCTGACTCATTTTCTTTATTACTAGTTATGAATTTAAATAACGTTAACCTAAGCTCCTCATGCACCCAACATTACACTTGAAATCCCCATCATAAATGATGAACAAAGACATATGGTCAGTATAAAACTGATACAAAAAATTATTAGATAATACAATCACATTCACACATCATTCTTAAATAAATCAAGCGTCCAAAACTTGTATTAATTTATGATAGTGAAGGTTATAAACTTGACTCAATCATCAGGTGTCCAGGTTATATAAATAATAAGGAATCTCCTATCGCTATGTGCATAAGATAGAGATATCGAGGATATCTCCATACCATATTATCAAATATAAAATCTGACTTAGAGAAATATACATGATAAATAGATCAACACATGAATCCTATCATTGCTCTATTTATCTCATTATTTAGAAGTAAACATAAGCTCAGACCTTCTTATTTAAACAACTCACTTTTAAATGTGTAAACCTTACCACATAGCAATATTCTAATACCTATTTTTTGTTTATTTACTCAAATCTACATGAATTCATCTTATACAAACATCAATACACATACATTCAACCCATAAGAATATACATAGCTAATCATTTAATGCATCTAAAAGCACCTTAATAAAGATTATAGGCTGTCTAAATAAGTCGTAATGCCTCATAAATACTGACATATACTCACCAAAACTCTCTCTTCTCTTAACCCAAGATTTTCCAGTTTTCCTTGCTGATTCCTACGACTCCATTACTTATTTAACCTTCAGAGAAATTATTGGTGCATTATTTTTCTCAAAGGTTTTTCTAGGTTAGTTATATACACAGTCATATCCTAGGGTTTTTCTTTTATAAAATGCCTATGCTATCCCTACTTTTTGTAACCGAAATCTCCCTATTTTTACTCAGCTACTCTAGCTGTTTTAATCAATAAAAAGATCCTTCTACATACCCATTTGATTTCCTTGCATGCCACTGGCCATTTTAGAAAATATGCCTATCACATTATTCATGTGACTTTAAGTTTAAGTGGTCCCCTTTTATTTTATTTAAAGGACTATATTAAACAACTAACATATTTCAAAAGAATTTTACATATGCATGTCAGATATTTTCATGCTTTACCCTATACCTAAACCATATTAAATGATTAATTTCTTGCAACGGATTTTTTTTATATTAATATCATTTTCCATTGAGATTAAATTTCCTTTTAATAACTAATTCATAAATATATAACATATACACATGCATATAAGGTAATTTCCTCATTTTTATCTATGCTGTATGGATGCAAGAAATTTATTAAAATAAAAATTTATATAAGTTTAACAACCTGGGGTTATCACACCTTCGAACAGTTGCGTTCGCTCAGAAAGGTTGCACCCGCTTTCCTTTTCCACTGATCTTCAACAAAAGACGTACTTTCCCGTATTTTTCCGCTGCTGTTAGCCAAATGTCGCACTTGCCTGCCTGGTTTCTTCGCGAGTCGCACCCGCTTACCTACTGTTATCTAACGGGTTCCACCCGCTTCTGTTTGCCAAGCGATATGCCTCATACCACCGCTGTGCGCCAAAGGGTGCGACTGTTATAGTCGCTTCTATTTGCCTGAAACTATTCAAAATTGACCTGGTATTTTGAAGAAAAAATAAGATCATATTAGACCTAAACCTAAACTCGAGCCCGGTTCGGTCCAGCCTGACCCGGTTCGGTCGGACTGACGATGGCGCTGACGAGCGTGTGTGTGGTGGTGATGCATGACTTCCCTCCTCACAACAAAGCATGCATTTAGGTGCCTCAAGGCCCCGACCTCCTCACAAGGAGGTTATTCACATACTTGAATATTGTTGAACATTTTGGCGGCGTGGGACTATATATTTTTCATTCAACATGTAACTTCAATAACAGAGCCAACCCTGGGCTGTATGGGAGACCGCCCAGGCCCCAAGGCGGTAGGAGGGCCTAATTAAAAAATATTTTGTTTTAAAAAGATGGAAACATCAGTAGTTGTTAAAGACTTATTAGTGAAGTTGGTTTGTGTCACAGTTGAGAAATGGGAGGTTTCAGGTTCAAATTCTGCTGCATGCTGCATATACCCCACATGAATGAAAATATACCTTTCCCCCACACAAATTGAAATATCACAGAGTACATATGGAATAATTCTTTATCATGTATATGTAGATATTTCATTTTAATCCCTAGTTTAAAGTTATCATATCTACTTGGCTAATCGATGAATTATTTCATTTTGAACCATCGGCCTTTATTGTATATCCAATCAATAAGCTTTATGAAGCTTTTTCCCTTCTCATCTAATTCTTGATTGTGTTTATTTTGGTCATGAACAATTTTTGGTTCTGCGTGTGTTATCGAGAATTTAAACCTTTAAAATTCTCATAGCGTCGACTTAGCTCACACTAACATAGGTGTTCGGAACCATTAATAGTGTCCTACATATACCCCACTTGTTATTTTCAATATATGGTCATCATTAGAAAACGTAATTTTAACCTTGTAATACTTCTGTATCCATGCATGTATATTGTGCACCATAGGAATGGAGTAGGACTATGTCCAAACAAATGCATTACGTCTTGAGTTATTCAGAATCAGTTTGCCTATTGATCCAATCCGTTGGATCTCTAATCGCTAGGATAAGTTTCTGTATAGGATAACTCTTATTGGTTTAGGCTTTTTTAGGCTCTTAAACTCATTCCCCTATATGCGCAGTCAATATTCTCTTTTGATAAACCTTTAGTAAATGGATCCGCTAGGTTATCATTTGTTCTTACATAATATATGGAAATAGTTCCATTTAAGAGTAACTACCTAACTGTAACATTGCGTCTGTGAATGTGCTGTGACTTTCCATTATACACAAAGTTTTTCGCTCTACTTAACGCTGCTTGTTAATCACGGTGTATACATATGATCGATACAAGTTTAGGCCAAAACAGAATTCTTCTAAAAAATGACGAAGTCGTTCTGCTTCTTCGCCTGCTTAAGCGATGAACTCTGATTCCCTAGTGAATCGAGTTGTGCATGTTTGTTTAGTAGATTTCCATGACATTGTTGTACCTGCTAAGGTGAATACATAGCCACTAGTTGATTTTGATTCCTCTGAATCAACAATCTAGTTTTCATCACTATATCCTTCTAAGATGGAAGGATATTTTCCATAATTTAAGGAATAGTTTGTGGCATTTTCCGAATATCCAAGCACTCTCGTTAGTGCTTTCTAGTGTTCCTTCCCTGGGTTGCTTGTATACCTGCTCAATTGACTTATGCATAAGCTATACTTGGTCTCCTGCAATTCATGAGATACATTAGGCATCCTATTACACGAGAGTATTCCAGTTTCATTACACTCTCATTAGTGTTTTTAACCAGTACTTTCGATGGATTAAAATGTGTTTGTACTCCTTTAATTCCAAAATTTTGGATCTTTCAATCACTTTTTGCGAATGAGATAATTCAATTCCATTAGGTGCTTTTATTATTTTTATTCCCAAAGTAACGTCTGCAACACCTAAATCTTTCATATCGAAATTGTTGATTAACATTTTCCTTACATACTCTATAACTGTAATGTAATGACCAAAGAATAGCATATCGTCTACATATAGACAAACCATCACATATGATTGTCCAACTTGTTTATAATAAATTTGTTTATCACATTCATTTATACGAAAACCATTTTTCATCATAACACTATCAAATTTTGCATGTCATTGTTTTGGAACTTGTTTTAGTCCATACAATGATTTTATTAATCTACATACTTTATTTTCATTTCCTTTGGGAATAAAACCTTCAGGTTGCTCCATATTGATCTCCTTATCTAGATCTCCATTTCAGAATGATGTCTTTACATCCATTTGATGTATTTCAAGATTATAGATGGATGATATTGCTATTAACACTCTATAGAGGTTATTTGTGTAACCTATGAATATTAGAGAAGTCTGCACCTTCTTTTTGACAATAAAATTTTAGCTACTAATCTGGCTTTATATTTGCTGATAGAGCCATATGTTTTCATTTTATTCTTGAAAATCCATTTATAGCCAATGAGTTTTATACTAGGTGGAATACCAAATATTTCCCAAGTTTTATTACTTGGAATTGAATCAATCTCACTTTTGATTTTCTTTCCAATGAGATTCCGAAGATGACATTATTTTCTTGTATGTTTGAGGTTCGTGTTCTAACATATATGTTAAAAATTCCAAACCAAATGTCTTGGAAGTTCAATCCCTTGCGCTTCTTCTAGGTTCAACATCCTCAATTTCACGATGAGTTTCATCTTCATGTGACTTGCTCGATTTTTTCTCTCTTGTCCTTTTAGGAACATTATTTCCTTCATTCCTTTTGTATGAAAACACATCTCAAAAGAATGAGGCATCTCTTGACTCAATGATTGCATTTAGATCGATATCAGCTATATCAGACTTGAATACTAAAAGTATGTAGGCACTACTATTTTGGGCTGGCCCTACATTGCAACAATCTATTGTTTTTGGTCCAAGCTTGGCTTTCTTGGGAGGCGTAACTGGTACTTTTTCCATGCACCCCCACACTTTGAGGTATTTAAAGCTTGGTTTATGTGTTTTCAATAACTCTTATGGAATTTCTCATGTTTTATTACGAGGAATCTTGTTTACCATGTGATTAGACATATTTAAGGCTTCCCCCACAAGTTCGTCGTTAAGCCAAAGGTTAATAGCATTGCATTAATCATATCTTTTAATGTTCTATTCTTTCTCTCAGCAACGCCATTTTGTTATGGTGAATATTGAGCTACTATTTGATGAATTATTCCATTTTCTACACGAAATCGTTCAAATTGTGATTCATATTCTCCACCTCGATCAAATCTCAATATCTTGATCTTTTTATTTAATTGATTCTCTACTTCATCTTTGTACATTATAAACGATGTAATTGTTTCATCTTTACTATTTAAAAGATATACATAGCAATACTATGTATAATCGTTAATAAAAGTGATAAATTACTTTTTCCAACCTCTTCTAGGTAATGATTTGAAATCAGATAAATCAGTATGAACCAAACCTAACGGCTCAGTACTTTTATCAACAATATGAAATAGTTTCTTGACCATTTTTGCTTCTACACATGTCTCACATCTATAGTTTTTATCCACTTGAAATTTTGGAATTAATCCTAAGTTTGCTAGCTTTTTCATTTTCTTGAAATTTATGTGACCAAACCTATCATGCCATAATAAAATTTCATGCTCAAGAAAGTAAGAAACTTCAATTTTATTAATGACACAATTAGAATACATAGTTTCATTGTAGATTACAACAACAATTACCTTAAATAAGTCATCACATAAATACCCTCTTCCTATGTACATTCCATCTTAGGATAGAACATCTTGTCTGACTCAAAGACCAATTTGAATCCTTTCTTTCGTAGCACTGAACCAGAATTGAGATTATTGCGTATGTTTGGAACGTGAAGCACGTCATTCAGTTTGATATTTTTTCCAAAAGTAAATTTGAGGATTACTGTACCATTTTCCTCGACTATGGAGACTGCAGAATTATCCATGTAGAGTTTTTCTTTTTGATGGGATTTCTAGTGTGTAGAAAACATGGATTTGTCAGAGCAAACATGACGAGTAGCGGCTGTGTCTACCCACTATTGTGTAGGATTCTGAACCAAATTGCATTCAAATACAACTTGTAACACCCCATAATTTTAACAATATTGATGTAATGACCCGAAAATCCGGTCCAATTTGAGCTGACCAAAAACATAAGTCCAACCCCAAATTAAACTGAAAATCAGGAAATTAATAGAAAGAAAACAGAGGGTGAGGAAAGATAAGATAGAAAATTAGAATAGAAGAAGAAGAACAACACAATATCAGAGTAACACGAATCTCACAGCGGAACGAATAACATATAATATATAACATAACTTTGAAATATACATCTGTACTTGAATATACATCATTATCAAAGTACAGTACTTACAACACAGCGGAAATAAACTATAGCTATATGATCCTGAAGCCTCCTGCTCCAGCTCTTCAAGTATCTGTAAATCCCGACTACTTGACTGCCCGTACAAAATTGGGCACCCAAGAGTTTAGGGAAAACAAAAAAAAATAAACTCCGGGTCAGTCATGGGACTGGTATGAGTAAAACAGCTTAAAACAGTTTGAACAAGTAAACGATATCTCATAAGACCACGCCGTATAACGGAACGGGTTTTTCCTTATGAGAATCCAAATTATCTTTATATCAAAAACCTTTTGATATTATAATAATGTCTATCAACCACAATATAATAATCATCTAGCAGAAACGCTTTCATCTCACGTTCTACATATATAGTATACAATCAAAACCGCAAGCACGTATTGGGTAATGGATTTCCAACTATGACAAGGTATGGAACCACCTTTCGCTAGTGTACCTCTAGAAAGGAATACAATGGGTTCAACAAGAACATCTTGCAACTCGGACACACATGACCGACCACTCATTTCGCTTGAGTGTGTCGAATGTATATCACCAACGGTTGGGATCAGCAACCGTTTCCCGAATGGGACAGTATCGACAATAGATTTTTAGAAATAAATGAAACTCTAGATCAGGTGATTATACACCCTACTTCGGAGCGACCGACTTAGCCATGCTGCCTGCCCGATTTCTGTCATTTACCAGTTGATGAGGCTTGAGGTTACGCCTTATCATCACATCAGATTCACTTCGAATGTCACATCGTCAAATCCATCAAATCACCGATTGACGTCCTCAACCATACATTATGTGTTAGCTAAAAGAAGTTTCCTTCTCCGCTTCCACTCTTGGTACGGTTGAAGAAATCAATGTATGTGACCTTTCTGGAAATACTCTGTCAGACATTCATCCATACAAGTCATCCAGGAACAGGATGAACCGAAGGCACTATTCAGTACATCCATCTTAGGCACTGTTATCTAAGATTTATACAATAGCCCTTGCACTTTACTCTGTCTTCAATTATCTTTGGCATATATGATTTGCAACGCTTATGCCAATACAGAGTGGTTCTTTGGATAATAATCCAATCGGTCTCTCTATATTAACAACGTTAAAATGGTCAAAACTTCGATAGTCTGTGATTTAACCATCAAAGAAAAACAGTGTGCAAACAACGATATTATTTCCAGGTGGAAATTCTATCGAATCAACCATCATTTAACATTTATCTCCTTAGTTCATTTTTCATCTCCTGTTTCCCTATATTCAACATTTCTTATTTTCTAAATTTAAAAAATATATGTTATTACCATTGGAAAACATTTCCATTTCTTGTTTTCTATTATCAGAAAACATTTCTGGTTCTTATTTGGAAAACATTTCCAAAACTCCTACGTTTGGATTTAGCAGATGTTTAGATAAAACATCGCTATGCCAACTCAAACCATCATACTTATTCACTTAACCGTCCTTTACTGCCGAACCTTAACCATTCCTTAGTTAAAACGAAGCCAATCAAGTTGGGGTAGAACTACCTCTCAGACCTTAACTGAACAACATTTCTAACCTTGAAATAGGCAAAGTTCACTTTAAATTTCTTTAACTAACTTCCTTACATAACCTTTCTTTAGAATAACTATATTCGATTAACTCTTTTCGCTTAACTCTATTCGATTAACTCCTTTGGATTAACACTATTGGATTAACTCTATTTGATTTAACTCTAGTCGATAACTCCTTTAACTCTATTCGAATAAACCAAATTCGATTAACTCCTTTAATTCCATTCGAATAAACTATATTCGATTTATTCCTTTAATTCTATTTAACTCTATTCGAATAACTAATATTCGATAACTCTATTTAACTCTTATTCGAATAACTAATATTCTATTAACTCTATTCAACTAACTCGACTCGACTAACCCCTTTCGAATAACTAATTCGATTTACTAACTTTCGAATACCATATTCGATTTAACTCCTTTCGAATACCATATTCGATTTAACTCCTTTCGAATTCCATATTCGATTTAACTCCTTTCGAATACCATATTCGATTTAACTCCTTTATTCGCTTTATAAAGATTTCCTTTTTAACAACGTTTATTCATTTTCAAAGATTTACTTTTAGTAACGGTTCTCCACTTTAAAAATGATTTCCTTCTTATAACAGTTTCCTTTTTATAACGTTTTCCCTTTTATAACGTCCTAATCCGTTATAAATAATTTTCCCTTTTTAACTCTATTTATTTTTCTAACTATTTCCTATCAATTCTATTCGTAAATGATTTACAAATATTTCCTTTTCTATTATTCTATTTGCAAATGGTTTGCAAATATTTCCTTTTCAAATCTATTCTTTGATTTTATAATTTCCCTTTTCCAAACATCTCCTATTTATAAATATTCCAGTTTATAAATATTTCTTATTTATAAATATCCCATTTATAAATATTTTATTTTCAAATATCACTTTGAAAATATTTCCTTATCAACATTTTGGTATGTTATGGTATTCAACATATCAAATCACGATGATCAGTATCGTTCAAATACATAATCGACAACAGATTATATATCACATTATATATCACAATATATGAAAAATAGTAAAATAACTGTTGAGGAATCCAGTCGGATTCCTCCAACCTGTTTCCCTGCATCACAGATGTTAAACAATATAGATAACATCACTTTCAGTTCCATATGATATATTCTGTTAAACAGAATCAATATAGAAATTCAACTAACTGACTAGCAGTTCAATCAAACAGTCAACACACCGTCAATCAGCCAATATTTAACAGTTCTAAAAATACAACATGAAATTATAACTGTTCAGAGTTAGTGAGGTTTACTCACATTGGCAGTTCATCGTTAAAGAACGATAAACTGTTTGTTTGATTTGAATCAAACAATTTATTTCTCCATACATTCAAACGAGCTCCACTCCCAGTTAGTTCCATGGTGTAGTGTCCGTCCATACGATCCTGTCGGATCTTGTTTCGCTGAATTTCGATAATGTATGGAAGAGTTATACCATATACAAGTTCATAGATACAATTGAAATTAAATTAAACCATATTTATTTAATTAACTGGGCCTTAACCGTTGTTTTCCCCTTGGCCCATCCTCTTTTGAAAACCCGTTACCAATCTTCTTCCCAGAAATGAGATTCGCAAGCTCCTATAGCAACCATGGTTTCGATCCACACTCCTCCTCCTCTACGCGATTATACATTCAATAAAATAACCCAAAACAACCGCCAAATCACTCCTCATCAACGCCTCTTCCTTCTTTATCGAGTTCGAACCAATTTCTTCAAACCTCGACTTCGGCTGTACCCTTTTCAACGCGATTCTAAAAATCATGGCTATAGGTTGCGACACCAACCTGCTTCGAGTTCGCCCAAGATCTGCCTCCACGCTCTAAAACACATCTCAACTTCAAATACAACCTCCATTTCATCCATAAAAGTGCTAAACTCTCACGGTTATCAACCCTAATCTATTGTCGTGAAAGAACTGCGAGCTACCAGTGTCAATCGCACAATGCATGAGGGGCACAGAACTGAAGAGGATCCATTAAGGATTTCAACGATGTTGGATTAGCAATTTATAACTTTTACTATGAATTTATTTTGATTTTTGAAGATCCACTTGGTTTACTGTAAACAAAATGTGGCGGCTTCTTTTTGAAGATTGACGATGGGTTTCGGTCTTAAGGAAGGGGTAGTTAAGGTGATTTTATAGGCAAGATATTTTTAGATATTTTCCTAGGATATTTTCCATTTTTATATTCATTTATATTTATCCTCTGCACTCTAAAAATCCATGTGATCACACACAACACCCAAAAATCACGAAACTGGACATGCAGCTATAGTTCGACATTACGGTCCCAACGAAACTGGTTTCGTCGAATTCCGACTCCGTTTGCTCACACAGCGTATTTTTAAAGGTTAAATTATCGTCTGTTTTTCACATTAAAATCCCGTACGGCCACATACTGACTTCAAAAATCACGGAAATTGAAATCTAGCAATAATTTAATATTGCGGATCCAACAAAATTAGTTTCGTCGAATTCCGACTTCGTATGCAAAAGTGGCTATTTTTAAAGCTCTGAATGACCCATTTAAATATATAAATATATTTAAATATAATTAAATTAAATATTTATAAATAAATATTATCGTATATATTCACAGTGGAATACCATACAGCTCTAGAATATTCCTATATGAATTTCTAACTCGATATTTACTTTTGGGTCAACCCGATATTCGATTTATATTGAAATTCCTTTTTAAAATATAAATAATTTCTTTATAAATTATAAAGGAATTCCACAGCGATTTTTCTAAAATTTGATTTGGACATAAATCAAAATCTACACGCCGAAATCCCGATTTTTCTCTTCCACTATAAAGATATACTCCACCGGCTCCATACGTTTCTTGTTTCACAGAAATCCGGCTTAAAACGAATCCTGTACATTCAGTTGAAGTTCGAATTGCCAATTTACGAACTGTAATGCCATTTCAAGCTCGATTTTAATTATATTATAACTCTACGTTCAAACTGTCGTTTATATAATATATTCGTTATTCAAATTCAATTCCAAGCTGAATTAAATATCACAGATGATTTGGTTCACACCATATCGTCATTTTTAGCCAATTCTGATTATTTCAGAATTAAATATATTATTTAATTTATTATTTTAATTAAATATTCACCATTATTTAATTCCACGACCATTAAATCCTTTTAATCACCATTTAAATAATTAAATAAATTAATTATTATACCTTTGCAAATGTGGGTCATTACAATTGAAGAGGGTAAAATAAAGAATAATTGATTTAGTACTTAGAACTAAAGGAGACGCACTGCACCATTGCGTCCGTCTCAAAATTCTGGTTGAGATAGACATTTGGTTTGTGTAAAACGGACACCGTATGAAGAAGATATGGGGGTTTGAAGTTTGTATGCGTGCAGAAAAATTGCATATATATATATATATATATATATATATATATATATATATTAGACCAAACTTATCCAGAAACAGTTCAAAAATCAAAAATTCGGAGAGCGTCAAAATTCCCGCTCTAGGGGGTCGACCCCCTGGGGGGTGTCGACACCAGGGTCAACCCCCCTGAAGGGGTGTCGACACCAGGGTCGACACCCCTAGGGATGAGGTGGCAGTCGGTTTTCTACGGCTGGCAGCTATATATACAGGCTTATTTCTCTTGTTTTCTTCACTGGAAATCAATGGAGGACAAATGCTATCAGTGCCTGGACTAATTCAGACCCTTTTCTTCTTCTGCAATTAGGGATTTGAGATTCAAGTGTAGACCTGTTCTTCTTCTATTTTACAATCCAAGCGCTGTGAGTTTCACGTTGCTTTTAGAATTAAATGATTAAAAGTAAAATGATATGACTATAGTTTGGATCCATTTCTGTGACTGAATTATGCTAAATCTGTTGTAAATTGTGAATCTATGACATTCTGAATTGGTTATGACTTGAATCTCAATCCTTATCATATCGAATCTATTGTAACTTGTGACATTTGAACATAACTATGATGTAGATCTGAAACCTTTATTATGTTATATCTAATTTTGATTTTTAGATCTAGCTTATTTTTTGAATCACCTTGTGCTTATCATATTGGACCTGAACTGTTGAACATCTAAATTGTTATTTAGATTTTATATGACATCCTTAATATGATAGGACTAGTTTAATTTTCACAAGTTCAATAGATCTATTCTCATATGTCCACCTTATCACTATGGTAGTTTATGCTTATGTCTGTTATGTTAGAATAATCAATTTTTGTCATCTTCCCATCACCTTTCCCATTTATTGTTTATAGTCAGGCTATTTGTGACGACCCAAACTTCCCAGTAAAGGAAAGCCTGGATTGCTTTGAGAACAATACACATCAGAACACAAACTGAAGAACATTTTATTGCTTATTACAACAATTACATCAGAGTACAAGAATATAACAGAGTATGAATATATGTTACACAAAAGAAATACATTAATATCAGGGTTTTAAATTACATTTAAATAGCAGCGGAAAATAATACAAATATACAACCGAAAGGAATACACGGATACAGAGCTTTCCGAATACTGCTTCAGCTGTAAACCAGGATCCTGTAAATATATCTGCAAAAAGCTACTCGACTGCCCGTGTGGAAAATATGGGCATCCGAGTTTGCCAGTGAAACAAACTACAGGTCAGTCATGGGACTGGTATGAGAAATCTTAACTAAACTTATCTAATAATAAGGCTAATCACAGGACCCGCCGCTAACGCGGAACGGGTTTACTCCATTGGATTGCCTGTGCCTAAATTAAAGTAAATCGTTAAACAATGCAATGCTTTTTAGAAAAATGAAACCATTATAAGACCCAAGTCCCATCACACAATGCAACGCAAACCAGAGGATGGGGTTTTACCTTATAATGGTCAAAGATGCTTGATACGATAAAACGAATTTAGTATTAGTGTGTATATATTCTAATAAAAACATTTCAATCATAATGTATCAATCATAGACGGCATGGGTACCATATATCATGTCGCCATACTAGTTCTACATTCAAAAAACGCAAGGTCGTATTGGAAATTGGATTTCCATCATGAGTCGAGGCTAGGGGCAAGCTCCTCTCCGATTCGAGACACTCTAGCAAATGCCTCAGGATTCCCCGCAGTGAACCCTTGGATCTTCAGGGCCGGTCCCTACCTAAGGGTAGTGGATTAATTATGCCTGAACACACGCTTCCCGGTTCCTTTGAACCTATAATATGACCACTATCGGCCTATAAAAATCCGAGGCGCCTCAAAATCCATCATCCACATAAGTAAAATGCTAGGCCGTGTTAAGGCACTGACACTACCACTAGCTAGAAAGAAACGTGTGCACTCCCTGCAGTCCATATCCCGTTTTTGACTCATACCGGGGCGTGAGGCTCGCGAAGTCACGATATACACAAAGCTATGCCGTAATAGGCTATGCTTTGATCATCCCACAAGGCCCTGCTTTTCAACAAAAGCCTTGATCCATTGCATCTTGGCGTGCCACATTGACAATTCACGCCATGCGATCAATCACTATTAATATATACCAGGGTGTTAAGTAGAGGATAAATCCTTTACCACCAAACATACATACATTAACAGAAATCGATTTAATTCACACGGAACGAAATCCAATGTCAGGCACGCATCCATTCACTAGCTTATGCTCTGGGTCTGAGCGAAAACCAAATTCGAACAATCAACAATAGTCCGGACGGCCACCACTGAAATCCCTTCAAGGTAGCTACTCCCATCAGGGTCTCTGTAGCAACACATCCATTCGATGTAAAGATCATCGGTCTTCAACCACCGTCTTCATCTTCGACTCTTCATCGTCGTAGGAATTATTTGGAATGGGTTAAACTCGGTCTTTCCGAATAACTCACGTATTTCTATAATTAAAAATCGAGTACTATAAAAACACATCCAACGCCTCATTCCAACTCAGAATATTCTTTTAAATAAACATATTCAAATTATTTTATCAAAGATAAATTCTCTAACTTTGCACTTAAAACTTTCTTATAAAAGATTTATTAAAATCTCATTTTGATTTTAGATATTAAAAATCATTATTCAATGATTATTTAAATTCAAGAAATTTATCTTATCTTTAACTGGGTTAAAGAACTAATGTCATTTAAAAACATAGTTCACGGTAAACCCAAAATAATCTTCCATAAAATATGGAATCTTCACAGAAATCAAATCAATATATAATCGTTGTAAATTTCTATATCCGACCCATAATATAAATGGAATAACGGCAAAGCCTTTTAAATTCCATATGTAGTATTGGTCTTCTTTTACAGAAGCTTATCTCGGTTATTATTAATTCGAATTCCATTCAATTCCAATTTAATATATTAAATTGGAAAACTTTACTTTTGGGGAAAATTTCCATCTTAATAAAAGATTTATAAATTTAAAAACATATTTTCACTGTCAGTTGGGTCAAAGAGAAAATGTCGCTTAGAAACACAATTCACAATAAACCCAACTCACCTTTTAATTTATTCTCATTTACTAAATATAATTAAAAACTTTAATAAGTTAAATTAAAAGATTATTCTTTTCATATGGGTTTTAAGAACAATTTTATTTAAGACACTATTCACGACAAACCCAAATCCATTTTATTTAATTTAATTTCAATTAAATATCGACAAATTGGAAAAACTTTATTAAATCTTAATTTAATGATTTATTCTAGTTAATAACTAGTTTATTTCAATAAAAATATGTTTTTCTAAAACATATTTCTTTTCTAAGATATTTTTTAAAATATTCTTTTTTTTCTAGAATACCCTTTATTGGAATGTGACTAAATCAACAACCCTATATTGTATGAAATCAACAATCATGATAAATAATTATCAAACATCCAAATGACGACCAAAGTGGAATCTATAACTGTGTGTGCATTAAGGTAAATAACTAACGCTCATCACAGACTGTCAATCCATCGATTGACATATAACTAAATATTGGGATTATTGTGTCCAGTATCATCCCAACACCCGTGTGGGGTTTCATCCAACAATACGAAAAATAACATATTTGTGCACTTGGGCGATGTGTAAAAATTATCGTCCCAATCACATAAATAAGCCGGGTAACTTGTAAATGGAAGTGTAATATCCAATTTTGAATACACAACATTTATCTTTAGTACATCGAATACTTCTATACAACAACCATATATTTCAAACCATCTCTAACATCATATTTAAATGATTAATTCTTCTCAATGAAACTATTTTACATTGAAAATGTATTTTCTGATGTTCACTCTTGTTGTTGAAATCAAATGGCCATAAAAACCATGATTTCAATTTTACTTATTTTATTTCATCTTTTATTACATTGAAAAATGTAGTGTTTTATTCAATCTTTTATTACATTGAAAAGTGTAATTCTCTTTTTACTGTCATTCTTTAATTACATAGAAAAATGTAATTTTAAAATCTATTCTATTTATTCTATTCTTTTTATTGTCTCTATTCTAACAATAAAAATGTGACATTTACATCTATTCTTCTTCTTGCATAAATAATGGCCATAAGACTGTAGCTCTAAAATCTATGCTTTTATCTACATCTAAAATGTAAAAATATAACTTTAATTCTAATCTTTTATGGAATGATAAAATAAGAAAGAAAATGTCACCTTTTATTTTAATTTACGTAACAATGTAATTCTTTAACTTTATTCTTTAATTACATAGAAAATGTGATTTCTATTTAATCTTTTATTTACATTGAAAAATGTAAATTCTTTACTTCCTTTTATTTACATGGAAAAATGTAAATTCTTTAATTCCTTTTATATAAAAAAAATGTTCATTTCTAACTCATTCTTTCTAATGTATGAAAATGTACATTCTTAACTCATTCCTTTAAAATGTATACAAACATACATTTTTAATTCATTTCAAAAGTGACGGATTTTAATCCAATAAACATTTAATAACAAAAATGTTATTTTATGTCTAGTGTAACATTTCATAATAGAAATGTTATTTTGTCCTTAATAATCTAATTAACAAAAATGTAAATTTTTGTTTATAAACTTTTAATGCAAACCAAAATGTGAATTCTGTTTATAAGCTTTTAATGCAGACAAAAATGTAAATTTTGTTTATAATCTTTTAACGTAAACAAAAGTGTCAATTCTGTTTAACAAAAGGGATTATTTCTAATGCGACAAAATTATAATAGAAATGCAATATTAAATTTTGATTCTTTTTATTGAACAATATTTCAATAAAGATACAATCTTTATTTCATAATCCTTTCGTCGTAACCAAATAAAAATAAAAATATAATCTATTCATACTAATCCTTTCAACGTACTCCAAATTTTCATTAAAAATGTCATATTAAATGTACAATCTTTTTATTGAAAAACAATGAACAATAAAGATATAATCTTTCACATAGCTTCTTTTTATTGAAAACTATTTTTACATAAAAATGAAATCTTTTATTTTCATCCTTTTTAATGAAACAATTTCATATTAAAAAATGTATTCTTTTAAATCCATCCTTCTTTATGTGGCAAAAATCTCTACTTTTGTCTAACTCCTTTTAGTGAACAAAAATATCTATTTTTACTTCATTCCTTCAAAGTGTCAAAATAAATGCTTTTAATTCATTCTTTTTAAATGATCGAAACTGAATATATTTCTAATTCTACACTTTTATTGTATTCAATATGGCAATAAAAACAAAATTTCTAATTAAACATTTTTAACAAGATTAGCATGTTTATTTAAATTAAACATGTTTGACGAAATTGACATCTTTGTTCTACTATGCCATGTTTAAAAAGATTAGCATTTCATTCAAATTAGACATGTTGACCAAAATTGACATGTTTATTCTAATTAAAAATTCCTTACAAAAGTGACATGTTCAATATTGACAAACTTTTGTAACTAAAATGTTATTTCAATTACATGACAAACTTCTAACAAAATGTCATCTTCATTTCTAAAAATCGAATTTGACAAAAATGTCATTTTCATTTCTATAATCAAGTTTTGACAAAGATGTCATTTTCATTTCTAATATTACATTTTTATCCAATGTAACATTTTATACTAAAATGTTGTTTTTATTCTAACTAAATGTTTTTAACAAAATGTTACTTTTATCTAACGTACATTTCCAACAAAAATGTTTATTTTTGTCTAATGTATATTTCTAACAAAAATTATGTTTTCATACTAGCATGCCAATATTAACATAAAAGATATTTTTACTAACATGCTAATTCTAACCTAAGAGTCCATTTCATATTATTGACTCTAGTTTCAACAAAAAGGATTAAACAATTTCTAATCAAACCAATTTCATCCAACTTTATCATCACAATCAAATAATCAATTCACATACCATATACAATGAAATATTTTTACGGTGTATAATTCCTTCAACGCAATCTTAAATTAATTCTAAATTAAAAAGAAATCTCACCAATCAATTCAGATCTGATATTCGTCAGAAATTCGACTTGTTCAGAATCAGGTCTAGTCAGTGTCATTGCGTAGATCTGATCCATACGAGTCCAACGCTTTTCGTTTCGTGTAATTCTGTTTTGATTAGAGAAAGATATGATAGTTTGAATATAATTTACATAAACTAATTTATTATATAATTAATATTAATCACTTTCTAATCCCACCGTTCATCAGTTTGGCCGCCTGAACCCAAACATCGCACCAATCTTCCACCCACGCACGTCCACCGAGGCGCCTAGGACCCGATCCAACCTGACCACCCCCTCGGCCTTGGCCATACCCCCCCACGCGCCGAACGACGGCCAGCTCGGCCCCCCATCCGCCGTGAAACGCGTCCCCAAGTCGCCGACTTCCTCCCCAAAATTCGAGCAACCCGCTTAATAAAAATCGATCACTCCCGTTCAGATTAAAGAGCTCATGAAGCTCTTCGATTTGTTTATACAAGTTTTGAAAATTATTGAGAAACGAAAGAGATAGAAAGGGATGAAGATGGGAGCGCCATGGCCATCGATCAGTTAGAACGGCGGCTGGAGTATTTTGATTTAGGGTTTCGTATTGTATTGGTATTTATACGCGTATTTACTATATTTTAATTCATTTAATTCTATTAAATTTGTATATCGTTTGGAACTCCGAATTAAACCCAACGAATGTCTCCCCTAGCTAATAACCCCCGTCCCGGACGCAATGGAATATGTTTCGTAACCCAATTCGGCTGTTATGATATGTTTTTCTTTAAATTTAATTAAAAATCATTTAATTATTAAATTCAAACGTACATTTTAAATTACCGGGGCCACATACCAACTCTAAAAATTACAAAAAATATATTTCTGGTTATGTTTTGACGATACGGTTCTAACGAGACTATTTTCGTCGAATTCTGAGACAGTTTGAAAAAATGGCGATTTTTAAGCTGATTAAATTTGACCGAAACTGTCAAAACACATTTTCCTCTGCCACGCTCACATATTAATTCGAAAAATTATGAAAATTAAAATCTAGCAATAATTTGACATTCCGGTTCCAACAAAAGAGGTTTCGTCGAAAACCGAGGTCGTTTGAAAAATGGCTATTTTCAAGGTCAATATATTATATTAAAAAATATATAAATTTCTACAGCGACTTTTCTAGATTTTGAACTGGCCATAACTTTTGATCTTTAAAACGAAATTTCAGTTTTTCAGATTCATTAGAAAGATGTCGTTAAACAGATTTAAATATTTTTGGTTTCGCTCAATTCTGATTTAAAATGAATTCTGTACAGTCAGTCAAAGTTCAAATTCAAAATTTCAAACTGCAACGCTGTTTTAAACTCCTTTTATAATTAAATTGAATTTATTCGTTTTAAAATAAATTTTTAGTCGTTCCTATTTAAAATAAATTATTTTAAATATTAAAATCCCCTTTAAATTTCTAAAATAAAAATTTTAAATTGGCCCCAAAATTCCGGGTCGTTACAATCGCCCACACTTAAAATCTTTTCGTCCTCGAAAAGGAACGTAGCTAATGTTGTTTAATTAACCAACTCAACTTTATTGGTTTACATAATTTTGTTAGTTAAATTAATTATCATTTCAATACTTTTATTAGTGGAACCAAAAATCAAACATCACAACCAGCAATCAATTAGGTGATTAACTTTTTAAATATATACACTTTTATATATATAATCAAAAATCATATTTTTAGTGCAAATCGCAGCAATGTATCCTAACTAAGTTTTACTTCTCACACCAGTCAAATGGAAATATATAGAAATCCCACTTTTGCTACTCGAACATAAATATTGGTGATGGTCGACCTATCACCAGAATTATCTCCGGGCGACTAGAGTGTGATCCTATATCTATCCAGTATATTAAAACTTTGAATATCCGTTAATTACTCGTATATTCAAAATCTTTATATACTCGATTGTCCACATTAAAATAATAATATACTCAAATGCGTATTTTAGATAAAATTTCCAAAACTAAATTTGTTTTCATTTTTATTTAAAAGAAAATAATACTCTTCACACTCGTTCTAGGATACTACTGATCCTATCTCTAACGAGTTATTCTCATTGGATATTACTAATCCAATCTCTGATGAATTCTTTCGTTCGGTTCTAATGTTTCTTGTTCTCGAGCTCTGTAAACCTGGCTCTGATACCACATGTGACGACCCAAACTTCCCAGTAAAGGAAAGCCTGGATTGCTTTGAGAACAATACACATCAGAACACAAACTAAAGAACATTTTATTGCTGATTACAACAATTACATCAGAGTACAAGGATATAACAAGGTATGAATATATGTTACACAAAAGAAATACATTAATATCAGGGTTTTAAATTACATTTAAATAGCAGCGGAAAATAATACAAATATACAACCGAAAGGAATACACGGATACAGAGCTTTCCGAATACTGCTTCAGCTGTAAACCAGAATCCTGTAAATATATCTGCAAAAAGCTACTCGACTGCCCGTGTGGAAAATATGGGCACCCGAGTTTGCCAGTGAAACAAACTACAGGTCATTCATGGGACTGGTATGAGAAATCTTAACTAAACTTATCTAATAATAAGGCTAATCACAGGACCACGCCGCTAACGCTGAACGGGTTTACTCCATTGGATTGCAGTGCCTAAATTAAAGTAAATCGTTAAACAATGCAATGCTTTTTAGAAAAATGAAACCATTATAAGACCCAAGTCCCATCACACAATGCAACGCAAACCAGAGGATAGGGTTTTACCTTATAATGGTCAAAGATGCTTGATACGATAAAACGTATTTAGTATTAGTGTGTATATATTCTAATAAAAACATTTCAATCATAATGTATCAATCATAGACGACATGGGTACCATATATCATGTCGCCATACTAGTTCTACATTCAAAAACCGCAAGGTCATATTGGAAATTGGATTTCCATCATGAGTCGAGGCTAGGGGCAAGCTCCTCTCCGATTCGAGACACTCTAGCAAATGCCTCAGGATTCCCCGCAGTGAACCCTTGGATCTTCAGGGCCGGTCCCTACCTAAGGGTAGTGGATTAATTATGCCTGAACACACGCTTCCCGGTTCCTTTGAACCTATAATATGACCACTATCGGCCTATAAAAATCCGAGGTGCCTCAAAATCCATCATCCACATAAGTAAAATGCCAGGCCGTGTTAAGGCACTGACACTACCACTAGCTAGAAAGAAACATGTGCACTCCCTACAGTCCATATCCCGTTTTTGACTCATACCGGGGTGTGAGGCTCGCGAAGTCACGATATACACAAAGCTATGCCGTAATAGGCTATGCTTTGATCATCCCACAAGGCCCTGCTTTTCAACAAAAGCCTTGATCCATTGCATCTTGGCGTGCCACATTGACAATTCACGCCATGCGATCAATCACTATTAATATATACCAGGGTGTTAAGTAGAGGATAAATCCTTTACCACCAAACAGACATACATTAACAGAAATCGATTTAATTCACACGGAACGAAATCCAATGTCAGGCACGCATCCATTTACTAGCTTATGCTCTGGGTCTGAGCGAAAACCAAATCCGAACAATCAACAATAGTCCGGATGACCACCACAGAAATCCCTTCAAGGTAGCTACTCCCATCAGGGTCTCTGTAGCAACACATCCATTCAATGTGAAGATCGTCGATCTTCAACCACCGTCTTCATCTTCGACTCTTCATCGTCGTAGGAATTATTCGGAATGGGTTAAACCCGGTCTTTCCGAATAACTCTCGTATTTCTATAATTAAAAATCGAGTACTATAAAAACACATCCAACGCCTCATTCCAACTCAGAATATTCTTTTAAATAAACATATTCAAATTATTTTATCAAAGATAAATTCTCTAACTTTGCACTAAAAACTTTCTTATAAAAGATTTATTAAAATCTCAATTTGATTTTAGGTATTAAAAATCATTATTCAATGATTATTTAAATTCAAGAAATTTATCTTATCTTTAACTGGGTTAAAGAACTAATGTCATTTAAAAACATAGTTCACGGTAAACCCAAAATAATCTTCCATAAAATATGGAATCTTCGCAGAAATCAAATCAATATATAATCGTTGTAAATTTCTGTATCCGACCCATAATATAAATGGAATAACGGCAAAGCCTTTTAATTTCCATATGTAGTATCGGTCTTCTTTTACAGAAGCTTATCTCGGTTATTATTAATTCGAATTCCATTCAATTCCAATTTAATATATTAAGTTGGAAAACTTTACTTTTGGGGAAAATTTCCATCTTAATAAAAGATTTATAAATTTAAAAACATATTTTCACTGTCAGTTGGGTCAAAGAGCAAATGTCGCTTAGAAACACAGTTCACAATAAACCCAACTCACCTTTTATTTTATTCTCATATACTAAATATAATTAAAAACTTTAATAAGCTAAATTAAAAGATTATTCTTTTCATATGGGTTTTAAGAACAATTTTATTTAAGACACTATTCACGACAAACCCAAATCCACTTTATTTAATTTAATTTCAATAAAATATTGACAAATTGGAAAAACTTTATTAAATCTTAATTTAATGATTTATTCTAGTTAATAACTAGTTTATTTCAATAAAAATATGTTTTTCTAAAACATATTTCTTTTTTAAGATATTTTCTAAAATATTCTTTTTTTTTCTAGAATACCCTTTATTGGAATGTGACTAAATCAACAACCCTATATTGTATGAAATCAACAATCATGATAAATAATTATCAAACATCCAAATGACGACCAAAGTGGAATCTATAACTGTGTGTGCATTAAGGTAAATAACTAACGCTCATCACAGACTGTCAATCCATCGATTGACAGATAACTAAATATTGGGATTAGTGTGTCCAGTATCATCCCAACACCCGTGTGGGGTTTCATCCAACAATACGAATAATAACATATTTGTGCACTCGGGCGATGTGTAAAAATTATCGTCCCAATCACATAAATAAGTCGGGTAACTTGTAAATGGAAGTGTAATATCCAATTTTAAATACACAACATTTATCTTTAGTACATCGAATACTTCTATACAACAACCATATATTTCAAACCATCTCTAACATCATATTTAAATGATTAATTCTTCTCAATGAAACTATTTTACATTGAAAATGTATTTTCTGATGTTCACTCTTGTTGTTGAAATCAAATGGCCATAAAAACCATGATTTCAATTTTACTTATTTTATTTCATCTTTTATTACATTGAAAAATGTAGTGTTTTATTCAATCATTTATTACATTGAAAAATGTAATTCTCTTTTTACTGTCATTCTTTAATTACATTGAAAAATGTAATTTTAAAATCTATTCTATTTATTCTATTCTTTTTATTGTCTCTATTCTAATAATAAAAATGTGACATTTACATCTATTCTTCTTCTTGCATAAATAATGGCCATAAGACTGTAGCTTTAAAATCTATGCTTTTATCTACATCTAAAATGTAAAAATATAACTTTAATTCTAATCTTTTATGGAATGATAAAATAAGAAGGAATATGTCACCTTTTATTTTAATTTACATAACAATGTAATTCTTTAACTTTATTCTTTAATTACATAGAAAATGTAATTTCTATTTAATCTTTTATTTACATTGAAAAATGTAAATTCTTTACTTCTTTTTATTTACATGGAAAAATGTAAATTCTTTAATTCCTTTTATATAAACAAAAATGTTCATTTCTAACTCATTCTTTCTAATGTATGAAAATATACATTCTTAACTCATTCCTTTAAAATGTATACAAACATACATTTTTAATTCATTTCAAAAGTGACGGATTTTAATCCAATAAACATTTAATAACAAAAAATTTATTTTATGTCTAGTGTAACATTTCATAACAAAAATGTTATTTCGTCCTTAATAATCTAATTAACAAAAATGTAAATTTTTGTTTATAAACTTTTAATGCAAACCAAAATGTTAATTCTGTTTATAAGCTTTTAATGCAGACAAAAATGTAAATTTTGTTTATAAACTTTTAACGTAAACAAAAGTGTCAATTCTGTTTAACAAAAGGGATTATTTCTAATGCGACAAAATTATAATAGAAATGCAATATTAATTTTTGATTCTTTTTATTGAACAATATTTGAATAAAGATACAATCTTTATTTCATAATCCTTTCATCGTAACCAAATAAAAATAAAAATATAATCTATTCATACTAATCCTTTCAACGTACTCCAAATTTTCATTAAAAATGTCATATTAAATGTACAATCTTTTTATTGAAAACAATGAACAATAAAGATATAATCTTTCACGTAGCTTCTTTTTATTGAAAACTATTTTTACATAAAAATGAAATCTTTTATTTTCATCCTTTTTAATGAAACAATTTCATATTAAAAAATGTATTCTTTTAAATCCATCCTTCTTAATGTGGCAAAAATCTCTACTTTTGTCTAACTCTTTTTAGTGAACAAAAATATCTATTTTTACTTCATTCCTTCAAAGTGTCAAAATAAATGCTTTTAATTCATTCTTTTTAAATGATCGAAACTGAATATATTTCTAGTTCTACACTTTTATTGTATTCAATATGGCAATAAAAACAAAATTTCTAATTAAACATTTTTAACAAGATTAACATGTTTATTTAAATTAAACATGTTTGACGAAATTGACATCTTTGTTCTACTATGCCAAGTTTAACAAGATTAGCATTTCATTCTAATTAGACATGTTGACCAAAATTGACATGTTTATTCTAATTAAACATTCCTTACAAAAGTGACATGTTCAATATAGACAAACTTTTGTAACTAAAATGTTATTTCAATTACATGACAAACTTCTAACAAAATGTCATCTTCATTTCTAAAAATCGAATTTGACAAAAATGTCATTTTCATTTCTATAATCAAGTTTTGACAAAGATGTCATTTTCATTTCTAATATTACATTTTTATCCAATGTAACATTTTATACTAAAATGTTGTTTTTATTCTAACTAAACGTTTTTAACAAAATGTTACTTTTATCTAACTTACATTTCCAACAAAAATGTTTATTTTTGTCTAATGTATATTTCTAACAAAAATTATGTTTTCATACTAGCATGCCAATATTAACATAAAAGATATTTTTACTAACATGCTAATTCTAACCTAAGAGTCCATTTCATATTATTGACTCTAATTTCAACAAAAAGGATTAAACAATTTCTAATCAAACCAATTTCATCCAACTTTATCATCACAATCAAATAATCAATTCACATCACATACCATATACAATGAAATATTTTTACGGTGTATAATTCCTTCAACGCAATAATAAATTAATTTTAAATTAAAAAGAAATCTCACCAATCAATTCACATCTGATATTCGTCAGAAATTCGACTTGTTTAGAATCAGGTCTAGTCAGTGTCATTGCGTAGATCTGATCCATACGAGTCCTATGCTTTTCGTTTCGTGTAATTCTGTTTTGATTAGAGAAAGATATGATAGTTTGAATATAATTTACATAAACTAATTAATTATATAATTAATATTAATCACTTTCTAATCCCACCGTTCATCAGTTTGGCCGCCTGAACCCAAACATCGCACCAATCTTCCACCCACGCACGTCCACCGAGGCGCCTAGGACCCGATCCAACCTGACCACCCCCTCGGCCTTGGCCATACCCCCCCACGCGCCGAACGACGGCCAGCTCGGCCCCCCATCCGCCGTGAAACGCGTCCCCAAGTCGCTGACTTCCTCCCCAAAATTCAAGCAACCCGCTTAATAAAAATCGATCACTCCCGTTCAGATTAAAGAGCTCATGAAGCTCTTCGATTTGGTTATACAAGTTTTGAAAATTATTGAGAAACGAAAGAGATAGAAAGGGATGAAGATGGGAGCGCCATGGCCATCGATCAGTTAGAACGGCGGCTGGAGTATTTTGATTTAGGGTTTCGTATTGTATTGGTATTTATACGCGTATTTACTATATTTTAATTCATTTAATTCTATTAAATTTGTATATCGTTTGGAACTCCGAATTAAACCCAACGAATGTCGCCCCTAGCTAATAACCCCCGTCCCGGACGCAATGGAATATGTTTCGTAACCCAATTCGGGTGTTACGATATGTTTTTCTTTAAATTTAATTAAAAATCATTTAATTATTAAATTCAAACGTACATTTTAAATTACCGGGGCCACATACCAACTCTAAAAATTACAGAAAAATTATTTCTGGTTATATTTTGACGATACGGTTCTAAGAGACTAATTTCGTCGAATTCTGAGACCGTTTGAAAAAATGGCCATTTTTAAGCTGATTAAATTTGACCGAAACTGTCAAAACACATTTTCCTCTGCCACGCTCACATATTAATTCGAAAAATTATGAAAATTGAAATCTAGCAATAATTTGACATTCCGGTTCCAACAAAAGTGGTTTCGTCAAAAACCGAGGTCGTTTGAAAAATGGCTATTTTCAAGGTCAATATATTATATTAAAATATATATAAATTTCTACAGCGACTTTTCTAGATTTTGAACTGGCCATAACTTTTGATCTTTAAAACAAAATTTCAGTTTTTCAGATTCGTTAGAAAGATGTCGTTAAACAGATTTAAATATTTCTGGTTTCGCTCAATTCTGATTTAAAATGAATTCTGTACAGTCAATCAAAGTTCAATTTCAAATTTTCAAACTGCAACGCTGTTTTAAACTCCTTTTATATTTAAATTGAATTTATTCATTATAAAATAAATTTTTAGTCGATCCTATTTAAAATAAATTATTTTAAATATTAAAATTCCCTTAAAATCTCTAAAATAAATTGGCCCCAAAATTCCGGGTCGTTACACTATTTTCTTGCCTAAGCATGCTACCAATTATATGTGAATGCGCTAGTTAGGGAACGGGGAGGGAGAACATTAGAATTGGCATACCTTGAATAATGTTTATATATATATATATATATATATATTAATTTGGACCTATAAATCATTGTGAACATAATTGGGGGAAAGGGGAATGAAACCTATAACTTCAACATAGGTGAAATCTGGATAATAATGACATACCTAGGATCACAGTAAGAAATTGTAAATACACTTGTGACACGAGGTTAGATTGCACTTGCGGTGGAAGTCTGTCTGGAATCGACCGGCATATCCAGCGATCGCAAGTGTTGAATCTAATGTGAGGGGTCTAAGCGCACAAATACGATACGTGCTAAGACACGGGGTTAAGCCCAATTTGTGGAATAAGTCTGCGTGGACCCGCCCGACATGTCCAGCATCCACAAATGGTCGGCTTAATGTGAGAGGTCTGGCACACCTTAACCACAAATGAAAATATGGAAATGAATTGGAATACTTAACCTAGTTGAATCAATAGGGATTGAATGAATATGAACATGAATAGGGGTTAAGTAAACTTGTTTGGATAGTGGGCGGGTTAAGTGAATCTGAAGGGGTGGGTATTATGTATATATAGGCCCACAAACTTTACTTGAGGGGGTTATGTAAATAAAGACACCAATAGGCGTACATAACCTGAGGAAATCCTAGTGGGGATACAAGACAAGGGGAAGAGCTTGTATCATTTTGTGTGGGGACCCATTTCAGTCAGTAACCCATATAACGGTATCAAACAGGTACTCCGTCCTAGGTCGGAGTGGGGCACACTTTCTGGGATGATAGTGAGAGATCCAAACAAGGGGGAAGGTGTCATGACGGCGCATTCCAACAGGATCATGTGCGTGCATGGCTCTGCCTGCCTGGGAAAATAATATGTTGTGACATCAGTAGATATGGTTGTGCATTCAACACAAAGGGTTGCCCCTTTAGGGAAGTGATACCCCCTACTATGGGGTCGACACAGGGTATCAACGGAATAGGGAGCCGATCGGTTAGGGTAGTAATTAGGGTACATCTAGATTCTGGTAAGTTTAGGAGTCCATCGTAGGGGCTTCTTGTGGATTGTATGTGCTTAAAACCTCTCACCAGAAGTATTCCTATGTCTACCAATTTATGCCAGTTAAGGGATCGTCCCATATTTGGATATACTAGTATTAGTGCAGGGTAATCATGGGAGAAGCATATCTACTCTATCTTGTTTACCTCATCATACTTATCCTTTATGATGTTATCGTCCTCATCCACTTTATATGTCTGTCATAAAACTTTTATTTATTTACTTGCTAAAAAGTAAGTGGACTCGCCAGACTTTTTGTCTGACCCTTTTTGTTTCCTCTTCTTTCTTCCGTCCCCCCCCAAGGTTCTCAGGGAAGAAATTCTCAGGCTTAGTCAGGACACGGTTATCATCTTGCTTGAAGCAGCTTCTGAAGTATTGCTCAGTTTCTATATTTTTTACTATGGCTTTGTCTCTTTTGGGGAATTATGTTTTTTTTTGTATTTTCTATACTCTGATGGTACAAGACAGAAATTCTATGTTATTGTAATGGGTCTTATGTAGTTTCAGACTTATGGTAATTTGGACCATGATGTTATGCCTTATGTTTGAAATAAAAATTTAAATTCCGTTGTTGCTTTTATATCTGTCTTGCAATATTTTCTGCTTCTGTTCACCTATAACGCTTCATGAAACTTAATGCATTCTCTTAGTTAGTGACATTAACGGACGTGGGGTGTCACACTTGGTATCAGAGCTGAAGGTTACCAGATTAGATAAAAAAATTTGAAAATTATTTTCAAAGAGGTTTTAATAGAATTTTTTTTTCAAAAAGAAAAGCCTGTTTCGAAAAACATATTCCCCAAAGCCATATGTAATATCCTTCGATCCTTTGTCTAAATCTCTTTCCTTTTCTTTTTCAGCATGTCTGGGAACCTATTATCCCATAGGGCATTACGATACCAAGATGGTTCCGTAGGTATCCGGAGGCCACGGCGCCTGCCGAAGGCCAAGGAAACGTTACTCCCTCAGTTGCACCCGTCGTTCCTCCTCCTCCAAGAGCTGATAAAATCGCCAAGATATGCAAGGATTTCTATGCCATGGGAGGGAAGCTATTCCGTAGAACCGAAACATTCGTAGAGGCAAGGAATTGGCTCAAGGAGACCGAGGACTTGTTTGTAATCTTTGAAGTAGAAGACCGAAGGAAGATTCAGTTAGCTGTCTGGCTACTAAAAGATGAAGCTTCATTCTTGTGGGAAGTTACCCAAGCTAGATATCTGGTGGAGATATGGGATGATTTTAGGATGAGGTTTGAAATGAAATTCATTTCCCAAGATGAAAGAAGCATGCAAATGGAAAAGTTCTTGACACTCAAGCAAGGGAGCATGACAATTAAAGAATATGTTAACAAATTCAACCAACTGGCAAGATTTGGATTAAAGTTGGTAGACACTTCTCATAAAAAAGCATTGCGGTTTGTAAAAGGATTAAATGAAACCCTTCATGGGTTGGCTATGTCCCACATTCCCATGGGAGCTACTTTCGAAAGACTTGTCGATATGGCCTTGATGTATGAGGAAGACAAAGGGGAGAAGAAGGAAGTTAAGGCTGAGGGAACAACACAGAATCAAAAGTATGGCCCAAGAAAGGACAACAACAACAACAACAAAAGAAGAAAGGCGGGAAGAATGATAAGATTAAGGAAAATAGGAAGTGCCATGCATGTGGGTGTGAAGGTCATTTGTCTAAGGATTGTAGGAAAAGAAAGGGTAGTTGCTTCAGTTGTGGATAGCACAGACACTTTTCCAAGGAGTGCCCGTAGAAACAAGGAACCTCTGGAGGGCAGGTACATGCTCTCGCAATTGGTGCTCCAGATCGAGGCAGGAAAGTCGCTGCAGAAGGTTTGATTTCTATTTCCAGTCACCCTATTAGAACTCTTTTTGACTCTGGCGCTTCACATTCATTTATATCTAGTTCTATAGTTGAATCTCTGTACTTAAATACTACTATGGTAGTGGATCCCGTAGTTGTCTCAAACCCCATTGGTGGTTCAGCTCATTTATCTCTAATTTGTCGAGGGTTGAGGATATCTGTATTTGGCGTCGAATTTTAATGTAATGCATATATGCTCGGGTTTATAGGCTATGGGTTGATTCTAGGAATGGATTGGCTAACCACGTATGGTGCCATTCTAGATTGTCAAAAAAGGATCGTTAGGTGTCTGGCCTATCAGGGGAGGACCCTCGAAATTTCTTGTGATCCTCAAGGGTCTGTTATGCTGAGTTTCGTAGAGTCTATTGATGCATCTATTGATGATTTACAATTTGTTCCAATAGTTCAAGATTATTCATATGTCTTTGATGAGGTTCGGGGTTTACCTCCAAGACGCGAGATCGACTTCCGCATATATTTGGTGGACAATGCAAAGCCAGTTGCATTGCCCGTGCGCCACATGGCTCCAAGAGAAAGGAGGGAGCTTAGCAAACAAATAGGGGAGCTGCTTGAAAAAGGATTTATTAGGCGAAGCATATCTGAATGGGGTGCTCCAGTAGTGTTCGCAACAAAAGCGAACGGTTCGCCTTGTTTGTGTGTAGACTACAGAGAGTTGAACAAACTCACTAAGAAGAATAGGCACCCACTCATGAGGATAGACGATTTTTTTGATCAACTGGTTGGCGCGTCAGTATTCTCCCAGTTAGACTTGGCCACAGGGTTTCATCAGTTGAGAGTGGCCTATAACAGTATAGATAAGACTGCCTTTAGGACTCCAGATGGTTTCATTGAATGGTTCGTTATGCCTTTTGGGCTGACGAACGCACCCGCCTATTTTGATGATTTAATGAGTAGGGTGTTTTGGGAGTTCCTAAATAAATTCGTCGTGGTCTTTGTTGACGATATCTTGATCTTCTCAAAGGGTGAGGAAGAACATGCCTTGCATATAAGAGAAGTTTTGAAAACTTTGCGAGCACATCAACTGAAGGCGAAATTCTCCAAATGCTAGGAAAGAGGTGAGATTCTTAGGGCACGTGGTTTCAAAGGAAGGGATAGCAATAGATCCCACGAATGTAGTAGCAGTCCAAGACTGGAAGATCCTAAAGAATGCAACGGAGGTGAGAAGCTTTTTGGATTTGGCAGGCTATTATAGGAAGTTCATTAAGGACTTTGCAAAGATATCAGCTCCACTCACCAAGCTGATGAAGAAGAATTTGACATGGGGATATAGATTGTGACGTTTCTTTCCAACGATTAAAGAGGGATTTGACAATGGCCCCAGTCTTGACCTTGCCTGATGGGAATAAAGTATTTACAGTTTACATTGATGCATGTGGTACGGGTCTTGGTGCAATTTTGATGCAAGATGAAAGGGTAGTATGTTACAAAGGCAGACAATTAAGGGTTCATGAGAAGAATTACCCTACCCATGATCTAGAGCTAGCTGCCATAGTATTTGCGCTTAAGACTTGGCGCCTGAAACGACCCGAAATTTCGCTCGATCCGAATCAGTCGCTAAACCGACCAAGACCGTATGAAACGCCTGATTGTTTTTGAGAACACGACAAATTAGAACGTAGACAGAAGAACATTTCATTGTTTATTACAACAATTCATCAGAATACAAGAATATACAGAGTATAAACAAATAAAATACATTCGATAAATATTAGAGATTACAATAAATTACATAGCAGCGGAAAATAATACAATACACAACTGAAGGAGATATACTGATACAGAGCTTTCCGGATATCGTTCCAGCTGTAAACCAGGATCCTATGAATATAAATATGCAAAACCAAAACTACTAGCTGCCCGTGTCAAAATAAGGGCACCCAGAGTTTAGGTTAAAACAATAAACTCCAGGTCAGTCATGTGACTGGTGTGAGAACTAAAACAGTTATTAATGTTGGTTTTTAAAGTTCGGTAAATCAAGGGACCACGCCGTATAACACAGAACGAGTTTCCTCCCAAGAATATCAGTGCATAAAACAAACAGCGCAATGCTAAATAAAGAAAAATGAAGCTATTATAAGACCCAGATCCCATCACACAATGCAACGCAAGCCGGAGGATAGGGTTTTTACCTTATAATAGCCAAGAATGCTTGATACGCTAAATTTCATCTTTTGATTCCTAATCAGACTCCAACCGTAAATTAGTAAGAGAACGATTCCCTAAGTATTAACCCCGAAGGCCGAAACCAACATCAGATCAATACTCAGGAAACCACCCATCTTGGCTCGTTTCCAGTTAGTTTCTGATTTTATATACAATCATAAATATCAATCATAGGCGGCATAAGCGCCCCATCCCACTATGTCGCCATACTAGGCTCTACAATCAAAACCGCAATTGTCACGTATTAGAAATTGGATTTCCGTCTGTGAACCAAGGAAAAGGGATCGTCCTGTTCTAATTCGAGACTCTCTAGCCCGAGCCTCAGGAACAGCCCCAACTGCACCATGGATCATCAGGGCCGGCCCACACGGAGTGGATTATTATGCCTGAACAATACGTCTCCCCGCCCTATGGGGCGTAAATGAGCCAACGAATGACTTCATCTGCTTCACATAGTCACCGATATATCCGAGGCGCCTCGCAACAACAACAACCACATAAGTCAAACTCGTTAGGGCGTGTAAAACCACTGACGCCACTTCTAACTAGAAGGAAACACATGCCCTCCCTGATGTCCTCTCCCGTTTCTGGTTCACAATCGGGGGGTGAGGCTCACGTATCAACATTACACAAAGCTATGCCACACAGGTCGTGCTTTGATCATCAACCACAAGACTTTGCTTTTCAACAGAAGCCTTGATCATTTGCATCTTAGCATGCCACACAGGCAAACAACTCCATGCAACCGATATCCATCAATCACACAGAATGATATCCAATGTCAGACACACAGTCCATTTACAAGTCCGTTCTGGGTCTGAACGAAACCGGAGGCACCTAGTACCCCGCATATCCATCGATCTCCAAGTACGTCTGGACGACCACCAACTGATTCCCTCCTCTTGGGTGTACGGCCCAATCAAGATCATCAGTAATTAACCAAACGACGTGAAGACCTCCGGTCTTCAACCACCATCTTCATCTTCGACTCATCGTCGAATCAGTTATTCAGAATGGGATAAACCCGGTCTTTCTGAATAACTCGCGTATATAATAAACAAGTGTTACACAAACACAACATACGCCTCATTCCAATTCATCAGTCACTAACCGTAAATTAACAAGAGAATAATTCCCCAAATATTAACCCTGAAGGCCGAAACCAACATCAGATCAATACCCAGGAAACCGTTCTGCTTAGCTAAACTACAGTTAGTTTCTAAATTTCACATTCTTAGGGAAAGGTTCCCATTAATTTTATCAAAGATAAATTCCTTTAAATTTATTCTTTAATCTTCCTTTGAATATCACTTCAAACTAGTCGGGATTAGCGAACCACACCGAAGTAATCATTTATTTTAATTTCCCAATCCCAACCTATTTATCCCTTGAAGTAAAACTGGTCATACTTCATATCTAACACCACGGTGTTATCGGTAAATTCAATTACCATTTCACGTTCAAATCTAATTAAAGATTTAACTTTCGCCTGGAGCAAAACTGGTGATACTCCATTCTCGATCATTTCTATCTAATTAAAGATTCATTAAAACTCCACTTAGTTTTAATCTTTAACTGGGTTAAAGAATCAATGTCTTTTAAAACACGATTCGCGATAAACCCAAAATCACATTCCATTCTATCAGCCTTTAACGGTAAAATAGAAAGTAAGCAATTCCCTAAGTATTAACCCCGAAGGCCGAAACCAACATCAGATCAATACCCAAGAAACCATTCAACTTAACTAATCTCCGGTTAGTTTCTGAATTTCTTAACTTAGTTGGGTCTAAGAACAGTATTATTGAAGATACCGTCCATGACAACCCAAAATCACATTCCATTAATTATCGGGTTAAAGAACAAGTGTCGTTTAAAACACCGTTCACGATAAACCCAAAAATCAATTCAAACTCAATTCCAATTAAATACCATTTAATTGGTACACTTCATTAAATCTAAATAAAAAGATTTAATCTCTTTCTCAACTGGGTTTAAGAACAGTATTAATGAAGACACCATTCACGACAAACCCAAATCACATTTGATATTAAATACAAGGCTCTGAATAGAAAATATATCTTCTTATATTCAATATTAAATTCTACGACCAACAAATATCGTATTGGAAATAACGATATATATATATCTTTCAAATTTCCATAACAACATCTGTATAATCACGAAATCCAACATCAAAATATTCCAAAGACAATTTCAATTCAAATCTATTCCAATTCAGTTATTGGAAATTCTGGTTATTTTCAAAACCATTTCAAATCCAATTTATTTATTTTAAAAATAAATAAATTATTATTCTAGTTCAAAACTAGTTTATTTCGATAAAAAACAATTTTTATCTTTTCAAATATGGAATTTTTCATCCTAATTCTTCCCAAATCATTTCTTATGATTTTACACAAATTATTACTATTTTTAATAATTTTAGCAAGGCCCGTACAGTCGATTTCCATCAACGGCCATCGAACTGCACTTAGAGCGACCTTTTCCAAATTTGATTTGGACATAATTCCAAATCCAACCATTAGATTTCTAATTTCTAATATTCGTTAGAAAGCCCTTTTTGATACGAACCCAACGGTTCCGGTTTTAGGAGAATCCGACAGCCGGATCTCCCGTAATATCCATTCGAAGTCAATGGTCGAAATTCGTGAACTACCGCGGCGCGACGCGTTCTATTCAGGCCATTATATATATAATATATATATTATATATATATTTCGTCGATTTCCTTTTAAAACGAATTTTATAAATCATTTTAAATTTGTTTTCAAAACGATTTCAACTTCTTATTCGATTTCAAATCAAAATTGAATTTTTTCTTATAAATTCGTTTTAAATTCATTTCAAATTGATTTCAATTCAAATCGATTTTTAATTTGATTTCAGTTCGTTTTCAATTCAATTTGAATTTTAAATTTATTCAATTTCAATTCGAATTTATTTCTATATATTCGATTTTGAAATCACTTTCAATATTCATTATAAAATCGACAAAATTCCCGTTCGTGTTAAAATGGCGTGTAACTACTTAACACGTCTTCGCATTTCAATATTCAAAGAATATTATTTTTAAATTATTCGATAATTCTGAACTGGAATTAGACACAGTCAATTACCATATAATTTCAGTTATATGGATTTCATCAAATTCATATATACAACAATGACGATAAACACCCAACCATCATCCAAAGTGCGTTCTACACTGTATAAGCATCAAATATAAATATTCAACGCTTATAACAGCCTGTCAATCAATCGATTGACATACAGCTAATTATTGGGATTAGTGTATGTCATATATCATCCCAATACCCGTGTGGGGTTTCAAACAATCAAACACATATTTTATTTGTGCAGTTGGGCGATGTGTAAAATTTATCGTCCCAATCAATATCAGTCAAATATGTGTATATAAACAAATCGTATGATTTGTTTATATTTATTTATTCACATTCACGTTAAAAATTATATTTTCAACTATAAAATATTTTTAACTACTTAAATATTTTATTTCATTTCACATCGCATCACACAATCAACTACACATCAAAATCAAACAAACAAGCATACAAGCCGTCCATGGTCTGTGGACGACGGGTGTCGGGTGCTGCTAAGCACCGTTTGCATCCTAGTATATATTTCAAACTAGAAATAAATTAAAGGTGAGAAGTTCTCACCGATAGCTAAACCAAACGCCACGACTCTTCATATGTAGGAAATCTTCGCTGTGCTTGCCTCTTGTCAATTTCGTTGTCCGTAGTCACTACATATATAAAAAAATCCCATTTTTATATTGTTGCTATGCATATAAAAATCACATTTTTATAATCACTATATATGGATAAAAATCACATCTTTATTATTTCTACTATATAAAAATCACATCTTTATTATTTCTACTATATAAAAATCACATCTTTATTATATCTACTATATAAAAATCACATCATTATTATTTATTCTATATAAAAATCACATCTTTATTATTTCTACTATATAAAAATCACATCTTTATTATTTCTACTATATAAAAATCACATCTTTAATATTTCTGCTATATAGATAAAAATTCTATTTTTATACCGATGTACATATAATAAAGATCATATTTTTATAACGCTATCTTCTATATAAAAATTTTATTTTTTTATTTTGAAACCATGTATATTTTTATATTTTCAAACCATGTATATTTTATATTTTCAAACCATGTATATTTTAAACAAGAATGCTTATTTATTTATAACAAGAATGCTCATTTTATTTATAAAACTATATGCTAATTTATTTATATTTAAAACAATAGGATTTTCCTGTTTAAAACTTTAATATCATTAACTAACATCATTAACTAATTAATTAATTTTCAATTAGTGAATAACCTTTCTTCTACACCTGCTTCTGGTTCGAACGCAGAAACCCAAAAACCTCGTTTCCCTCCCGAGCTTGCGCGCTCTGCCACAGGCCCTTGCCGGCCAATCAGAGTTGACCCCGTCGACCACCTTGGAGTGCTCCACCACCGCCATGACTGGGGTGAAACTCAGCGGTCTCCTGGGCTCGAAAATCGAGAGCGACGGCGCTGTCTTTGAGGATGAAATTCGAGCTTGTCTCTTCATGATAGATGATGATCCCAGGATCAATCGAAAGCTTATGTAATCCTCTTGGATTTTCGTTCAGGAAGTTTTGATTTTCATCGTATAGATGAGAAGAGAATAAGGGAGAAAAAGTTGAAGGGTTTCCGCCCTTCACGAAGAAAAACGGCGGGATTTGGGTTTGACTGGGGAGATGTTTGACTAGGGTTTAGATTTAGTTTATATTTTTTATTATAATATATTAATTCTTTTATTTCTTTTTAATGAAACTTCATGCATCGAACTCCAAACGAACCAAATGAATGTCGCCCCTAGCCAAATACCCCCATTCCGAACACAATGGGATATGTATTGTAAGCCAATTCCATCGTTTCGGTTTGTTTCCGCTAGATTTAAAATATAAATCATTATATTGAATTTTAAATGTACATTTCAATTTACTGGGGTCACATACAAACTCTAAAAATTCCAAAAAAATATTTTCTAGCTTCGAATTGACGATACGGTCCGAACAAAACTAATTTCATTGAATTCTGAGACTGTTTGAAAAATGGCCACTTTCCAGTCGATTAAAATCAACTGAAACTGGTCAAACGCGTTTTCCGTTGCCACGCTCACATATTGAAAATTACAAATTTTGGAATCTAGCAATAATTTGACATCACGGATCCAACAAAAGTGGTTTCGTCGAATTCTGAGGTCGTTTGCAAAATTTCCATTTTTAAGGGCCAGAATTCCATAGCGACTATTCTGAATTTTCAACTGGGCATAACTTTTTATCCCCGCTATGAAATTTCAATTTTTCGGATTCGTTGGAAAGATATTCTCAAATAGATTCAAATATTTTTGATTTCGCTAAAATCCGGTTTATTTTGAATACTGTACATTCATTTGAAATTTGAAATCGAATTATCGAACTACCGCGCCATTTTCAATTCCTTTATAATTATAAATAAATTATTTATATTCTAACGACGACGTATATAAATATATACGTTCTAATTCTATTCAAAATAAATTTCTCGTGTTAATATTTAAAATAATTCATTTTAAATAATCAAAATTCGCTAAAATTGCCAAAATAAAAATTTTAAATTGGTCTGGATTTCCGGGTTATTACAGCGCCATTATTTGCTTGGAGAAAAGTTTGAATTGTATACTGATCATAAATCTCTCAAGTACTTGTTCTCACAGAAAGATGTTAATTTGATGCAGCAATGGTGGATGGAATTCTTAGCGCCTTACGACTTTGGGATTGCTTATACCCCTAGCAAGGGTAATGTAGTGGCGGATGCACTAAGTAGGCAGAGGATGGTCTTAAGTCCTTTTTTTGTGGAAAGGAAGAGCTTGGAGTTTATATCAACCTTTGACTTCAGACCCTCCATCGAACTTTTTCCTAGCTTGTTAGCAACATTGGAGATACAACGTACTCTTATCGACCAGATAAGAGCTTCGCAATGAGAGGATCCACAGACTTTAGACATCGTGGATAGGCTCAGTAAAAGGGAGACTTCTAGTCACCTCAATAGATATTCCATTGACAATAAAGGGTGGTTGCGACGAGATGGAAGGCTTTGTGTTCCCCGAGTTGGGAGTTTGTTAAAGAAAGTCCTAGAGGAAGCCTATCGTTCTAAGTTGACTATCCATCCAGGTGGTGATAAAATGTACAGGGATATGAAGAGGGTTTTCTTTTGGGCTAGGATGAAGAAAGATATGGTGGAGTTTGTTTCTCAATGTTTGGTTTGCCGGCAAGTCAAAGCTAAGCAAAAGAAGCCCGGTGGTTTACTCCATCTTTTGGAGGTTCCACAATGGAAGTGAGAGAGTGTCTCTATGGATTTCATAATGGCTTGCCTAGATCAAAGAAAGGCAACACCAGTATTTGGGTAGTAGTGGATAGACTTACTAAGAGCGCCCGTTTCATTCCCGTTAAGAGCAAGAGGACGACAACATGGTTAGCGGCAGTTTATGTTCGTGAGATACTCCGTCTTCATGGAATACCTTCTAGCATCGTAAGCGATCATGACCCCATCTTTAATAGTGAATTTTGGAGGAGCTTGCAAGAAGCATTAGGTAAACAGTTATGTCTAAGCACCGCTTATCATCCTCAGACTGATGGATAGACAGAGAGGGTGAACAGAGTACTAGAGGATCTTTTAAGGCTGGGTATCCTTGACTTCGGAAGGACTTGGGAGGAGCATCTTCTTTTAGTAGAATTTTCCTATAACAACAATTACCAAGATATTATCGGCATGGCACCCTTCGAAGCATTATACGGATGACCCTGTAGATCACCAACTTATTGGTGGGGCTCTACAGAAAGGCTATTGCTTGGACCAGATATGGTTAGAGAAATGTTCGGGAATATTGATCTCATTAGGTGGTAAATGAAGACTGCACAAGATAGGCAAAAGTCCTATGCTGACAAGAGAAGGACTGACATCGAGTTTGAAGTGGGAGACATGGTTTTCGTCAAAGTATCTCCTTTAAGGAATGCAGTTCGCTTTGGGTCTGTAGGGAAATTGGCACCAAGATTTGTAGGGCCATTTCCCATAACAGAAAGGATCGACCAAATGGCCTATAGAGTGAAGCTACCCGAGAGACTATCTGGTGTTCATGATGTTTTCCATGTTTCTCATTTGTGGAAATGCCTACATGATACCGCAGAAGTTGTAGAGCCAAGTGTATTGGAGGAAGTGGAACGGGAGGCGATGGTTAGACGAGTTCCGACGCGTATTCTTGGATCGGAAGTTAAGAAGCTACATAATAAAGAAATCAAGTTGGTAAAGGTTCAGTGGGGAGATAGTCCGGAGGATTCAACTTGGGAGACTGAAGATAGGATTCATTCTTTGTACCCTTTTCTTTTCAAGGGTATGTTCTTAACTTCTTTTCCAAAACTTTTATTTTTGTTCCTATCATTTGAGAATGTCCTATCGATCGAATTTCTTCGACCTTTAGGTAAGTGTCCCACGATTGCAAACATGTGTTTGAGACATGTTATGTTTGATGGATACAGTGGATGCAAGTGTTTGCTAGTGGTTGCTCGTGGATGCATACACACATACATTAGGCACTATATCGGCTCAATCACTTTCATATTGCATATGGATGTGTGTGCATTTTTCTTTCTTTTGTGGATGAAAATGGATATATCATCATATGGGTGTTGCACTTGGACGAATGATTAAGCAAGCATATAGAACTTACATGTTATACTAGGATGATTTCATACATGTTGGACTCATGGCACAAACATACATTGCATTAAGGAGATCAACTAAATCAGTAGATCGCCAAATTTTCGCATTAGTATTAGGATATACACACACACATTTGCATATGTTCATAAAAGCATTAGAAACCCTTTAGGGACAATGGATGCCTGTGATTGGTGGATGAGTAGATGGTTGTGGATGGTAGGACATATTCTTCTTAACTTGGAGATTTCGGGGACAAAATCCTTTGAGTATGGGAGAATGTAACACTCTGTAATTTTAACAATACTAAAGAGGGTAAAATAAAGAATAATTGATTTAATACTCATAATTAAGGGAAATTGACTACACCATTACGTCCATCTCGAAATTCTGGTCGAGATAGTCATTTGGTTTGCGTAAAATGGACACCGTATAAAAAAGTTATGAGGGTTTGAAGTTTGTATACGCACAGAAAAATTATATATATAAGTATATATATATCAGACCAAACTTATCCAGAAATAGTTCAAAAATCAAAAATTCGGAGAGTGCCAAAGTTCCCGCTCTAGGGGTTCAACCCTCTAGGGGGGTGTCGACACCAGGGTCGACCCCCTTGAAGGGGTGTCGACACCAAGGTCGACCCCCCAAGGGGTAGGTCGACACCCATAGGGCTGAGGTGGCAGTCAGTTTTCTGGGGCTGGCAGCTATATATATACATGGTCATTTCTCTTGTTTTCTTCACTGGAAATCATTGGAGGCCAAACGATGTTAGTGCTTGGACTAATTCGGACGCTTTTCTTCTTCTGCAATTAGAGATTTAAGATTCAAGTGTAGATCTGTTCTTCTTCTATTTTCTAATCCAAACGCTGTGAGTTTCACGTTGCTTTTATAATTTAATTATTAAAAGTAAAATGATATGACAATAGTTTGGATCTATTTCTGTGACTGAATTATGCCAGATCTGTTGTAAATTGTGAATCTATGACACTCTGATTTGGTTATGACTTGAATCGCAATCCTTATCATATCGAATCTATTGTAAGTTGTGACTATATGACATTTGGACATAACTATGATGTAGATCTGAAACCTTTATTATATTAGATCTAATTTTGATTTTTAGATCTAGCTTATTATTTGAATCACCTTATGCTTATCATATTGTACATGAACTGTTGGACATCTAAACTGTTATTTTGATTTTATATGACATCCTTAATATGATAGGACTAGTTTAATTATCACAAGTTCAATAGATCTATTGTCATATGTCTACCTTATCACTATGCCAGTTTATGCTTATGCCTCTTATGTTAGAATAATCACTTTTTGTCATCTTCCCATCACCTTTCCCATTTATTGTTCATGGCCAGGCTATTTTCTAGCCTGCGCATGCTACCAATTATATGGGAATGCGCTAGTTAGGGAACAAGGAAGGAGAACATTAGAATTGGCATAACTTGAATAATGTTTATATACATAAATTTGGACCTATAAATCATTGTGAACATAATTGGGGGAAAAAGGGGCATGGAACCTATAACTTATAATGACATAGGTGAAAACTGGATAATAATGACATGCCTAGGACCATAGTAATAAGAAACTGTAAATGCACTTATGACACGAGGTTAGATTGCACTTGCGGTGGAAGTCTGCTCGGAACCGACCGGCATATCCAGCGACCGCAAGTGTTGAATCTAATATGAGGGGTCTAAGTGCACAAATACGAGATGTGCTAAGACATAAGGCTAAGACCAATTTTTGGAATAAGTCTGCGCGGACCCGCCCGGCATGTCCAACATCCACAAATGGCCAGCTTAATGTGAGAGGTCTGGCACACCTTAACCACAAATGAAAATATGGAAATGAATTGGAATACTTAACCTAGTTGAATCAATAGGGATTGAATGAATATGAACATGAATAGGGGTTAAGTAAACTTGTTTGGATAGTGGGCGGGTTAAGTGAATCTGAAGGGGTGGGTAATATGTATATATATGCCCAAAAACTTAACCTGAGGGGGTTATGTAAATAAAGACACCAATAGGCATACAAAACCTGAGGAAATCCTAGTGGGGATACAAGACAAGGGGAAGACCTTGTATCATTTTGTGTGGGGGCCCATTTCAGTCAGTAACCCATATAACGGTATCAAACGGGTACTCTGTCCTAGGTCGGAGTGGGACATGCTTACTGGGCTGATTGTAAGAAATACAAACGAGGGGGAAGGTGTCATGACGGCGCGTTCCAACGAAGTCATGTGTGTGCATGGCTCCGCCTGCCCGGGAAAATAAGACACTGTGACATCAGTAGATATGGTTGTGCATTCAACGCGAAGGGTTGCCAGTTTAGGGAAGTGATACCCCCTACTGTAGGGCCGACACAGGGTATCTACGGAATAGGGAGTCAATCGGCTAGGGTAGTAGTTAGGGTACATCTAGATTCTGGTAAGTTTAGAAGTCCGTTATAGGGGCTGTCTGTGGATTGTATGGGCTTAAAACCTCTCACCAGAAGTACTCCTAAGTCTACCAATTTATGCCTGTTATGGGATCATCCCATATTTGGTTATACTAGTATTAGTGTAGAGTAATCATGGGAGAAGTGTATATACTCTATCCTGTTTACTTCATCATACTTATCCTTTATGATGATATCTTCCTCATCCGCTTTGTATGTCTGTCATAATACTTTTATTTATTTACTTGCTAAAAGTAACTGGACTCGCCAGACTTTTTGTCTGACCCTTTTTGTTTCCACTTCTTTCTTCCGTTCCCCCCAAGGTCCTTAGGGAGGGAATTCTCAGGCTTAGTCAGGACACGGTTATCATCTTGCTTAGAGCAGCTTCCGAAGTATTGCTCAGTTTCTATCTTTTCTACTATGGCTTTGTCTCTTTTGGAGAATTATGTTTTTTTGTATTTTCTGTACTCTGATGGTACAAGACAGAAATTCTATGTTATTGTAATGGGTTTTATGTAGTTTCAGACTTATGGTAATTTGGACCACGATGTTATGAATTATGTTTGAAATAAAAATTTAAATTCCGCTGTTGCTTTTATATCTGTCTTGTAATATTTTCTGCTTCTGTTTACTATAACGCTTCACGAAACTAAACGCATTCCCTTAGTGGGTGACATTAACGAACGTGGGGTGTCATACAACTGCCAAACATTTAGATTCTTTCACTTCCATGTTGTCCACAATACTTTACTCTATGTTGCGTTACTTCTTATGTCTGCAAAATATAGCAGTGTGTCCTACTTTTTCACAAATCAAACACTTACAATTAAACTTCTTGGTTCGTTTGTTGTCTTTGGGTGTATTTTCAGGAGCTTCCCTTTTCTTTGAGAAATTCTTCTTTCTTTTTTTGGTCTTTGACCCTTTGGAAACAAATGTATCCTCACTTTGTTTCATAACTCCGCGATTATCTGTCTCAATCTTAAGTCGGACTATGAGGTCCTATAGAGATATTTCCTTGTTTTTATGCTTTATATAGTTGCGGTAAACTCTTTATGACGGAGGCAGTTTCCTTATTGTTGATTCAACTTAAAACGATTCTCTAACATTATTACCTTCTGTTTTGAGCTCATGAATGATAATCTGAAGTTCATGTAGTTGAGTTGTCACAAATTTGGGGTCTGTTATCTTGTAATCCATGAATTTGTCTGTAATAAATATCTTCACGCTAACATTTTGGGTCTTATACTTCATGGCAAGTGCATTCCAGAGTCCCTGTGCTATCATTAGAGGATGATATACTTTGTATAGTACCTTGTCAAAATGATTCAGAATATAGTTTCTGCAAAGGAAGTCTGAATATGCTTCCATGTGGTAACAACAAGAATCGTATCCCTACCTGTTTCCTTGCCTGGTGTAGGTACTTGTTCTTCCTCCTCGATGAACCTTTGCACACCGAGTGTGATGAGATAAAACTGTTGGGTTTTATCAATGAATTAGCAGTGGAATTAAATAATCAAAAACCATAAATCAGGATCCAAGAAAAAATAATAAATCGAGAGATGTGTACCAACTTCGATCTTGTAGAAAAACGCGATGTTAATGGAAAACCCAAGTGCAAAGAACCGTGAATGCTATCCAAATGAACTACGTCTCTATGGTATACACACGAACGCCCCTCTTTATCGTCTTCACGAATTTGAGAAGGAAGATGAAGTACTAGCCAAGAAGACCGACGTTTTCTTTCTTTTGATTTTCATTTTCGCTTGCTTATATGAAAGATAGAGAGATCCCTCTTTTTAAATAAGCGAAAACCAGATTAAAGAAAGTAAAACGTGGACTACCAAGTGAATTTAAATATCAACTGTTTGATATTTTAATCACTCTAAATTAGTTCTCCCATTCCAACATTCTTAGTGTGTGACCCTATAGGTTATTACAATTTTGGTTATAATTTTAAATCACATTTTATATAAATAGTGAGCGACATCTAGTAATACATCGTTGTTACCTAAATTATAATAAAATCAATGATTCGATAAAACCTTGTTTGTGACCAATGTTTCAATGTAATTTAATCCTGTTAACCATTATATCCAAGATTGAACTCAAGCCATGGAACATATCACCCTCTTTATAACTTAATATTTTTATCTTGATCTATGAGTAAATTATATAAAAATAAATCAGTATTTGAGTATGGCCATGCATTTCATAATCGTACTCAATCAAGAGGCCCATGGATTCACTACTTATATTGTAGGGTTAAATTCCATCTAAATCATTCATAATTTTTCAATCGATTCAAGATGTACCCAATAATCACCTTTATTATCTATTCTGTTAAGAGTAGCTTTTGATGATATTAGAGCAAAAAATGTTCATATAAAAATATAATGATTTCAGGTCTGAGGACCATTACATCGTTGTCACTATGAGAATTACTTACGACACTTTTAAATATGCTCCATGAAGATTTCTCATGTCCGGTTTGCCCAACATACTATTCTGTAACATGTATTTATGTATTAACATTACTATCTCATATATTAACGATCGATGAGATATGATCATCAGTCAATTAACATACTAGTCTCAATGTTTCATTCTTGTCTTATTTACAACAAAACTTGACTAGGAACTTTTAAGAACTATAGTACATATCATATTATATAATCTCATATTCAAGTTATTTACTTGAAGCCATATAATTCTATATCATTATTTTAAGGACTTTTATTATGTTAATATTTATATTATGCAATAAATATGATATAATAAAAGCATTTATTCAAATAAAACATAACACCAATAATGTTATTCAATCACATAAAATATATTTCCTCTAGGGCACAAGCTCTAATAATCCCCCACTTGCACTAGAGCCAATCACTCACGTATCGTATACCCATGAAACTATTGTGACTATCATTCTTCTACTGCGAAAAAGCTTTGGTCAGTGGATCTGTGACATTATTATTTGTTGGTACTTTGCAAATGTGTACTTCTCCTATGTCAACAATTTCACGGATGAGATGGTGTCCCCTGAGTATATGTTTGGATCGATGATGAGATCTAGGTTCCTTGGCATGTGCAATAGCCCCATTTTTATCACAATACAGATCTACTGGATCAACAATGGATTGAATAATACTAATTTCAGTCATAAATTTCTAAATCCAAACAGCCTACTTAGCATCCTTAGAACCAACAATCTATTCATCCTCCATTGTGGAATCTGCGACTGTCGCTTGCTTTGAACTTTTCCAGCTAACAGTACCACCATTAAGGAAAAACGCACAACCTGACTATGACTTATAGTCATCTTTATCAGTCTAGAAAGTAGCATCTGTGTAACCTTTTACCATTAATTCCTCTTCACCTCCATATATCAAGATTGATTCTTTAGTCCTTTTAAGGTACTTAAGGATATTCTTGACTACTGTCTAGTGACTTTCACCTGTATCTGATTGGAATCTGCTGTCATACTTAAAGTGTATGAGACATCCAGAAAATTTCATAACATTGCATACATGATTTATCAAATTGCTAAAGCATAAGCGACCATTCTCATGCAATCCTTATCATCTTGTGACTAAGGACATTGGGTTTTAGATAGCGTTACACCATGTGACATGGGAACGTATCCTCTCTTTGCCTCTTGAATGCCAAACCTTTTAAGAAACTTGTCAATATATGTACTCTAACTTAGGCCGATCAACTTTCTTGATCAATCTCTGTAGAACCTGATACCCAAAATATAAGTTGTCTCACCTAAGTCTTTCATGAAATTTTTTCCCAACCATGTCTATACCGCTTGCAATGAACTAACATCATTCCCAATAAGTAGTATGTCATCAACATATAGTATTAGGAATAAAATGATAGTCCCACTAACTTTCTTGTATACATAAGGTTCATTTGATTTTTAATGAATCAAAACTCTTTGACTATTTCATCAAAACGAAGATTCCATCCGAGATTCTTACTTTAATCCATAAATAGATTGTTGCAGCTTACCTAATTTTCTAGCATGTTTTGGATTGACAAAACCCTCAGGTTGTGTCATATACACATCCTCGATAAGATTTCTGTTAAGGAATGCAATTTTGACATCCATTTGCTAGATTTCATAATTGTGAAAAGATGGAATTGAAAGTATAATCTTAATGGTCTTAACCATTGCCATTAGAGAGAATGTTTCATCGTAGTCAACTCCTTGAACTTAGTTGAAACTTTTTGCCACCAGTCGGCCATTATAGGTTTGTACTTCACATCCATGTCAGTTTTCTTCTTGAAAACCTATTTACACCCGATTGGTTTTTCCCTGTCAGGTGGATCAACCAAAGTCCATACTTGGTTGGTGTACATGGAGTCCATTTCAGATTTCATGGCTTCAAGCCATTTCTCAGATTTTGGTCCATTCATAGCTTCTTGGTAAGAGATGGGATCATCTTGTTCTACGAGAATTACGTCCCCAGTTTGATCATAAGAAATCCGAAATATCTATCAGGATCACAACTTATTCTACCAAATCCATGAATATCTTTTGTTATTTGATCAGACCAAAACAGTTTGTGGTTCATGCTCAATTTCTAGTTTAGGTTTAATGATATCTTATGGTTCTCGAATCTCATTGAGTTCTACTTTATTCCTATCAATACTTTTAGAGACTAGTTCTCTTTCCAAAGAAATACCAATTCGAGCAATAAATACTTTATTCTCAAAAGGTTTGTAGAAACAACATCCTTTTATTTCTTTCGGATACCCCCAAAAAAATTAACATTTATCAGACTTGTGCCAAGCTTATTAAAAGTAATACGTTTAACAAATGCCTCACATCCCCAAATCTTCATAAAAGGCACACTAGGACATTTCCCAGTCCATAACTCATTTGGCATCTTCAGAACCGTTTTAGTGGGAACATGATTAAGTATGAATGCAACCGTTTCAAGGTCATAACCCCAAAAGCTTGTTGGAAGATTTATACGACTCATCATTGATTATACCAGATCTAATAAGGTGCGATTTCTCCTTTTGGACACACCATTTCATTGTGGTGTTCCTGGTGGAGTGAGTTGTAATATAATTCCACACTCTTTTAGATATTCATTGAATTCTTGGCTTAAATATTCTCTTCCTCGGTCCGTTCGATGAGTTTTTTTATTCTTTTTCGTTGTTGGTTTTGAACTTCATTTTTGAATTCTTTGAACTTTTCATAGGATTCTGATTTGTGTTTCATAAGATACATATAACCATATCTACGAAATCATCAATAAATGTTATGAAATTGTAAAATCGACCTCTAGATAATGTACTCATGACCATATACATCACTATGTATGAGTCCTAATACATCAATAGCTCGTTCAATGTGTCTAGTGAAAGGGGCTTTAGTCATTTTGCCTAATAAACAATATTTTCATTCTTCATATGATTCGATAACAAATGAATTCAAAATTCCATCTTTATGGAGCTTTGATATGCGTTTCTCATTTATACGCCCTAAACGAAAATGTCAGAGATATGTTTGATTTAACTCATTTGATATAATCTACTTAGTATTTATGTTATATACATGCATATCAAAGTTAAGTATATAAAAGCCATTAACCAATTGTGCATTTCCATAAGATATTTCATCTAAATAAAATTAACAACAATCCTTTATTATAAATGAAAAACCAAGCTTGTCCAAACAAAATACAGAAACAATATTTATCCTAATAGAAGGAATCTTTTAACTCTAACACTAGCCTAGTGGTTAAAGATAAGTGGAATCTACCTATGGCTAATGCAACAACATTTGCTCCATTTCCAACACGCAAGTCCACTTCCCTTTTTGCCAAATTTCTACTATTTTTCATTTCCTACAAATTAACACAAAACGTGATCCACATCCAGTATATAATACCCAAAATATAGAAGTAGATAAATTGACACTTATAACATTTATACCTGATTCAGTTGAAGTCATACTTCCCTTTTTCTTTTTCAGATCTTCTAAATATGCAAATCAATTGCGTTTCCAGTAATCTGGCTTTCCACAATAGTGACAATCACCTTATTTTGGTACCCTACCTTTAGGCTTCAGTGTATTTTTGAAATTGGACATGACATAAGTTTTCTTATATTGCCTTTTCTTACCCTTACCCTTTCCATTAGCAGCCCCCTTTGTACCATCGTCATGGAAGCAAGTTATGCCTTCTTCATATTGTTTTCAGTAGTTCTTAACATGCTTGATAACTCAGTTAAAGGTTTTTCTATTTTATTCATGAGATGATTCATCACGAATTGAGAATAATTACTATTTAATGACTATAAAACAAGATCGGTTTGAGCTTTAGCTATTAATGGAAAGCATAACCTTTCAAGATACTCAGTGTATCAAATCATTTTCAGCACATGTTGACAACAGGTTATTTCCCTCCCATTTTGCAGTGATACAATGTTTTGCTTGTGTCATACCTTTCTTGTCAGATATGCCCTTCGAATAGTTTTTTTAGGTGCTTAATCATCTCATATGCCTCCATCAACTCATGTTGCTTCTGAAGCCCTGAAGCCATGGTTGCAAGCATGAGACAACTGACATCAAGAGCATCATCTTGATGCTTCTTGTAAGCATTCAACTCTGCTTGAGCTGCTGACTTTCAGGCGCCTTTGGAGTAGGCCAATCAAGTACATAGAATTTTCTTTCTTATTTGAGGACAATCCTCCAATTTCGACAATTGTCAAGGAAATTGATCTCATTCAGTTTCTCCTTCTCAAGGACTGATCTCAAAGATAAGTCATTTGTGTTGCTTACCATTTAATATCTACATGAAATAAATAAAAATATAAGTGCATGTTGATATAAATCTCTAATTGATCTATTGGAGATACATATATAAATATAAGTGCATGCTCATCTACGAGACATACTTATATAAATATAAGTCACAATGATATACAGGAGATACATATATAAATATAAGTCATGTTGATCGACATGAGATACAAATATAAATATAAGTTAGGAGATATATTAGTAGTTCGTGTATAACACACACACACATACATATATATATATATATATATATTGTGATGTGATTGATAACAATTATACATTAACTATTCTTTTAGTAATATATAAGTGCATGCTCATGCAAATGCATATGAGTGGATGATCGCACTCAAATTGACAGTCCTCTCTGTCAAAAATATATTTGTTTATATATTTATTTTAGTGAGCCAAGATCCATAATAGATCATGCCTTGAGTTAGCTTTGGCTAAACCCCAAAACATAATTTTTTTTAGGTAAACATCTCATGTCAATTATATAATTCTTGGATAGTACGATGAAAAAGTTCTGTTCATTTCCAATTAATGGACATTTAATGATTTATGTCTCTAAGCCCATAATCTTATTATGGCAACCTAGTTAAGTCACACCCAATTTTATACAGTTTGAGTATCACATTTACTCTATCACATATAACCATAATAACCAGTGCACTTATGCTTTGGCATAATCTACATGCATTGATTATGGCATAATGAGTGTAATTCATTGGAAGACATCTGTTTCAGACTTAATATATATATATATATATATGTGCATTTTTAAGGGATTTTGTTACTGGAAATGCACAACTAAAATATGTTACATAGTAAATGTAACAGCATATCATAATTGTTGTGGTCAGTGCATTTCAAAATGTGTAATACAAAGGTGAGTGTAGTTGCATATCATATTTGCAGTATTCAGAAAATATTGTATTCAAATAGTAAACAATAGTGAACTATATGTTATACAAATGATCAAGTACAAAAGAAAGGTAACCAGCAAATCATATTTGCTGTTGCAAATGCATTTCTAAATGTGTATTGCAAGGGAAGCGTAATTGCAAATCGTATTACTAGTATACAGATATTATTATATACAGGTATTACACTAAAATGAAATATATATTATACAACTGATCAGGTACACAACAGAAAGTTGGATATATTACACAGTTATGAACCAAACTTTATATCATGTAAATATAGGAGCCAAGAGGATTCAATTGTGTATGATATATATAACTTAAATTAATAGATCAAAAATAGAATTATTTTGATCTTCAAAAATAACAGAGTCAACCAATTCTAATATGTTTACTATGACTTGAAAATCATTCTGGTATCATGATTAATAACATAAGAGAAAGCATATTTTGAAGCGAATAGTCCATATCAATTAAGTTTACCGATTTAGGTACTAATGAAAAATGATTTAACAAAGTGGTTAATACTTGTACCAAGATTAAATAAACATCTAATGAATTTTCATCAAAACACGAGCTTTGTTCGAACATGCATTAACATGTACAGCATCAATGAGCAACATTGATCAAAACTTTATGCAAGTTATGTTTTAGATAATAATAACATTATACAAGACATAACACAAAATAAGTGTGTTCAGTATTATTTCTACAACCAAGATTATTGTGTCAGATAATAATTCTTATAATAAGTAATTTATATTCTTGCATGAGTATTCTCAGCATCATTCATATAGTAGAAAGTTCTCGTGATTATTTTCAATGACAAGAATTGTTTTGAAAAACAAATTCAGAATACTAATTAATTTGCATTGCAAATGCAAAATAAAATACAAAATCAAAGTTAATTAATCATTTTGCAAGCCGCTCTAATACCATTATTGGTTTTTTATTAAAGAATTAGCACCATAATTGAATAATTAAAACCCGTAAATTAGGATCCAAGCAAAATTAATAAATCGAGAGATAAGTACCAATTTCGATTTTGCCTAAAAACAAAATGCTGATGTAAATCCGCGTGCAAAGAATCGTGTACACTATCCAAATGAACCGTGTCTCTATGGTATCCACATGAATGCCCCTCTTTACCGCCTTTACGAATTTGAGAAGGAAGATGAGCTACTAAATAAGAAGGCCGACAATTTCTTTCTTTTGATTTTGGTTTTTGCTTGCTTATACGAGAGATAGAGAGAGCCCACTTTTTAAATAAATGAAAACCATATTAAAGAAAGTAAAACGCAGACTACAACTATTTCATGAATTTAAATATCAACCCTTTTTAGTCGCTCAAAATTAGTTCTTCCATTCCAACTTTCTTAGTATGTGACCCTATAGGTTATTACAGTGTGGACAATAATTTTAAATCACATTTAAAATTATAAATAGTGAGCGACATCTAGTAATACATCGTTGTTAACCTAAATTATAATAAATTAATGATTTGATACTACCTTGTCTGTGATCAATGTCTCAATGTAATCTAATCCTTTTATCCACTATATCCAAGATTGAACTCAAGGCATGGGATGTATCAACCTCTTTATAATTTAATTTTTTTACTCTCGATCTACGAGTAGATTATATTAAAACAAATTAGTATTTGAGTACGACCATGCATTTCATAGTCTCACTCAATCAAGAGGCCCATGGATATCACTACTTATATTGTAGGGTTAAATTCCATCTAGATCATTTATAATTTTTCAATCGATTCAAGATGTACCCAATAATCACCTTTATCGTATATTCTGTTAACAGTAGCTTTTGATGATATCAAAGCATAAAATCCTCGTATAAAAATATAATGATTTCTGGTCTGAGGATCATTACATCATTGTCACTATAAGAATTACTTATGACACTTTTAATTATGATCCATGAAGATTTCTCATGTCGAGTCCGCTCAATACACTATTCTCTAACATGTATTTATGTATAGACATTAATATCTCATATATTAGTGATGAATGAGACATGATCATCAGTCAATCAACATACTATTCTCAATGTTTCATTCTTGTCCCATTTACAACAAAACTTGACTAGGGACTTTTAGTAACTACAATACATATCATATTATGCAATCTCATATTCAAGTCACTTATTTGAAACCATATAATTCTATATCATTATTTTAAGAACTTATATTATGTTAATATTCATATTACGTAGTAAATATAATATAATAAAATCATTTATTCAAGTAAAACATAACATCAATAATGTTATTTAATCACATCAAATAGAATTCCCTTATGGCACAAAGTCTAATAAAAAAAATCTGGTTCTGCCATGTAAGAAAATCGTTACCATCTTGTTTAAAAGGACCGGGCATGTTGTATGTAGCGCTTTTGTCTTTTGTCATTTCCTATTGTATAAAACAAGATAGGAAATATGAATTCGAAAAAACAAATACATGGCAATAAACAAAGCGCAGACAGAAAGTTCTCAACTTTCTGATTTCGCTAAAATTCCCTGATTTTTCAAAAAGTTTTAAGATTGCTAAATACGGGAAAATAAGATAACTGCAAGTATTTAAATCTGTAGTATAGTTGCAAACAAATTGCCATGATTCATCGAAACAAATTGAAGAAATAGTACTTTGAGGCTTGCCTTAGCAATTTCTTTAAAACTTTTATTTGTAAAGTTTCCCAAGATACAATAGAATATTTCTCTACGAGATTGTAATGAGTATGTCAACTTTGTGGTTTATAATAGAGGCAACAATGATGGCGAAGAAGAAAGAAGGAATAAGATGAAAAAAATTGAGTTGGAGAATGCAAACAGTATTCTCCCCTATTTATATTTTATTCGCACCCCCATCGAATAGTTGCGTCCGCTCTGATAGGTAGCACCCACCTGCCTTTTTCCTTTGCTGTTCGACAGAAGACATACATGCTCACCTTTTTCTGTTGTTGTTAGCCAAAAAACGCACCCACCTGCCTGTTGTCTTAACGGGTCACGCCCGCTCACTTGTTGTTATGTAACAGGTCGAACCCGGTTTTGTTTTCCAAGAGATGCGCCTCTTGCCGCTGCTATTCGCTAAAGGGTGCGACTATTACAGTCACTTCTACTTGCCTGAAACTGTTCAAAATCGGGCTAATTTTTTGAACCAAAAATAGAAAAATATTAGACCCTGTTTGGTCAGTCGGACGGCGGCGACAGCGCACGCATGCGTGGTGGTGATGCTTGACTTCCCTCCTCACAACAAAGCATACATTTGGGTGCCTCAAATCCCTAACCTCTTCATGATGAGGCTATTCATGTACTTTAATCTTGTTGTACATTTTGATGATGTGGGACTATATATTTTTCATTCGACATGTTACTTTAACATGCTTCAGATGTAGCATCAACCTATTTTATTCATTTTGTAATTTTATCAAAACTAAACCAATAACAATAATTTGCGAGCAAAAACAACTAAAAAGATCACTTTGAAAACCTTATGTTTAGTCCTAGATTAACCAAGACGGTCTTTTATATGACTGCTAATTCTAAAAGCTCGAAAAATATAGGACCTGAGAGGGTGTTCTATATGCTGCTTATGAATTTATGTAGTATTTTTGTATTTCCATATCCCTCACTACCTCAGGATTTGTTGCTGCAAAACATGTGAACAATAAATGCAGAGGACTAGAACAATATTTTTGTTAGTAATTACCATTGGAAGAATTGATTAGGAGATAGTCGGCAAGAATTTAATTAACCGACCGAACTGGTTTATTTCGCCTGTTTAGTATATGATTTTCAAACTATGTCAGTTTGAATTTGATTTGTATTTCTTTTGTTATCAATTTGACTAAATTAATCAAAGTTTTGTTATATTATCTAATTTAATGATATTATATTACTTTAAAAAAATTAAGTTAGTGATAAAACACAAAGACATTTATTAAAAAATAAGTCAAATTTTATTGTAAACACAAAATTTAGTGAATAAAATTTCTCCAAACTTAAATTTATGTTGTACTTTGAGTGAATTAGTCATTTCAATAGTAACGTATGCTTCAAGTTTGGTTAAATCGATTATCGATCGAATTAATCGAAATTGTTTTGGTTCAGTTCGATTTTGAAAATTTTTGATTTAAGTTCAATTTGTATATTTTACCCTAAAACCAAGCGATTCAATCGAATGATCACTCATAATATTATTGATCTGAAGATAATGAATTTTTGTTCCTTTCTTTATTCACTGTTATTGTTATGTTTTATAAGAGTCTTTCCTTGTATGAATTTTTGCCTTCAACGTTTAGCTGGCCGCTAAGTTAACCCTGGTTATACACCCCGCGAAATGTTTTTCTCACTGGGACTTTTAATGTTTTACGAATCTCCGATGTTTGTTCGCATCCATAATCGAGATATGTTCGTCATTTTATTTTCATTTAGAACATAAACTAAAATAACAAAATTCATGTTAGAAATAATCATGATCATTCGAATTAATCTCAATTTCTTGTAATTCAGTATATGGATAAAGGAGAATATTCTGAGAAATATAAAACTTGGTATGAATAGCCATGTCCATTCATGTCCATATCCGAGAAACGTATGCTCATGTTCGATCGAATTCACTTAAGGCATGAGCTAAGAATACAAGTTTGTACAAATAGAAATATCATGTAGTCCGTTTTGATTCTATTTTACTTAGGATATAACTTGAATACACACTCATATAGCCTGGTCAGATTGATTTACACTTTTATTTCTTACTTGTGTTGACATTGTTCAATGCTATTACTAGCTAAGTTATGTCAGCTATCAGGTAACGTGTTTAATTCTTCGTTCATTGGAAGAAAAGGAAAATAATATGCCGAGACATGGATGAAACTCCATGTCTCTGAAAATTAAGGGTGCCACGATTTATCATTTTTAATCTTGAATTTTAGTACACACAAAAGCGCGAATGATGAACATATATTGTGAAAAACAGTCGTTTAAAAAATAAAGTTAACATACAAAATAAAAAAAAACAATATTTATTTTTTATTTTTCGTATTTCTGAAAACAACGGAAAAACGATATTCAATTCTTCCATGTATCGTCCTGCTATCCCCTTTATCGTCCTCTCTATCCTTGTTTCATCCTCTCCATTATTCCTCAACTCTTTCCACATTTTGTAGTTAACGTTGAAAACTCAAAACAAAAAATTCAAAATAAACCGAGCGCCTCCTACGATAAAATGAATTTTGTAAAACATGAAGAAGTAAAATTTCAAGCAATAGTCACTTATTATTTTTCATGAAATTTGGCTACTGATAAGAAGTTATTTAATTTTAGATAAAAACAACCATAAAATATTTAGTACTACATGAAGTCAGACTTGACCTATGGTTGTAAATCGTTTAATTTGTATCAGCATGACAAGAGTTAATATAAAAAATTTATTTATGAGAAGAATGTGACTTTTATAATTTTGGCTGAAGGAAATAATTTGCAAAAAAATTAAATACTGCGTCTTCTTCAATCTCAAATCATGAATACAAAATGCTAAATTATGCTTCTTTAATTGTGCGCGTGTCTTCAATCTCAATCTCAAATGAAGATCGACTGTGTTTTCAATCTTGTCTTCTTCAGTCGTGTGTGCATCTGCTGTTGTTGTGAAAATAGGAGATGCAGACATTGACTTCGATCTCATCTTCTTTGATTCGTCTTCAATTTTTGTCTCAGATGCCGAGAATTGGAGATATTGCTGCTGTGGGGTTTTTGATCGGTTTTTTGTTTCTACCGAGAGTAATGACATATGAAGCTAGCAGTTTAGTGCATACTATGAAATTTATTATACGCGCAATTAGTTTGTTATTGTTGTTGTATCTATTGTTGATTATATTTTTGATAAGTTTCAAACTATTGTTGAATTTGCTAAAGTGTAATGCTAGATGTATATAACATTTCATCTTAACAACTAACTATTTGTATCATTCATTAATATTTTGAAATTGAGATATCATTTTTTTTGGACATTTCTAAGTACTCAACAATATATGTTGTTTACGCTTTTCACAGTACAAACATTGAACATCAAGTTTTTGTATTATGATACTTTCAAAATTGTATTTTCAGTATAATGCAAAGTAATAGGAAGTATACTATTTTTTTTGGCAAATTCATCCGGTTTTTAAAGTGATCTACACTTTGTACATACTTGTAAGAACAGATGTTCTACAAAGGCACAGAACAAATATGCTGGGTTGAATGTGTACAACACACTGAACCTGGTTTGAAGTGCCAGGACACTGAAAATATACAAGCAGGAGAGAAGCAGAGAGCTCATACTACTAAGTATGGTGAAGTCCTAAGGATCCACCACATCTGGTGCTGTAGAGCCTAAAACAGAAACAAAAGGCATCATACACTCAGCAAACCCATAAAAACAACGAGCAAAGCCCATCACGTGGTCTGTTGAGTCCTTTTCATATACGTATTTCGGATCCTAGGATTTATCCTTTATTAATATCTCATTCTTTTTACTATTTCGTCCTTTTATTGATAGCGGTAGATCATCTCCAACTTGCCAGTAATGCAGCCTTCTACACTTTCCGTCCTCACTCACAAATTTGTAATATGTATTATCCAATTCCGTACGCATCTCCGATTGCACATGTTGCCAAACTTGCTCTCCATCATTCCGAATAAATTCAAGTTTTCCACTGCAACTTCACTAACCAATAAGCTCGAAGTTGGACCCAAGAAGAGGCTCGAATCACTGGCTAAGGGGAGAGGCTCAATGGCTTTGGGCTTGGGAACTCACATCTTGGCACGGAGCCTAAGGAGGGGAAGCTTCACGTGGGGGTAGTGTGTAGCCTAAACTTGTATTACATCCTTTTCATACTTTTGCAGCTATCCTACACTTCATCATTCTAATAATATGATAGTTGACTTCATTGTTAAATGCAACATCAAACTATCATTTTAAATATCATATAAATACTACCGAACCTTGTAACTGCAGCGCTACATTATACTATCACTTTGCATGATTTAAATAGTTAGTGTACTTCATGGCTAAAATGCCATAAGGGACTACCTTCAAATACGATAAACATGCTAGTAGACTTTATTAAAAAGAAGGCTACATTAATCTATTATTTTTTATGTTATAAATATTGCAGTGGATTTCAAAATTAATATGTCATAGGATACTATATTTATATTTATCATAAACACCCTACTAGACCTTGTACAAAAATACTGGATTAAATTATCGTTTTACATTTTTATATTCATGCTACTGGATTTCAAAGTTAAAATGCTATATACAATAATCATTTGACCTATCATAAACGTGCCACTAGAATTTCATAAAGGCCCGATTAGATTTGGAATCCAGATGTCTTTTGCATTCCAGGGTTTTTTTTCGTTAAAACAATATATCATGGGTAAAAATCCAGTTTAATAGGTACATGATTATGTTTAAAATTTGATCATCTTTGACATCCGTAAGTACTCAATTAGGTTTGAAATCCATTTGCCTTTTTCATTCCACGGTTTGCTGGATTAAATAATATATCTTGGGTATAGATCAGTTTCAATAGGTACCTGATTAGGTTTAGAATTCGATTTTCATTTACACCCATAAGTACCCAATTAGATTTGGAATTCTATCGTCTTATACATAAACAATATATCTTGAATACAGATTGGTTTCATTTGTACCCGAATAAGTTTGCAATTCAGTCATCTTTTACATTCATAAGTACCCGCTTAGTTTGAAATTCGATCGTGTTTAACATCCATTGGTACTTAATTAGGCTTGGAATCCAGATGTCTTTTGCATTTATGGTTTGCACGATTAAACAACATATCTTTGGTACAAATTGATTTCCATATGTATCCGATTTGGTTTGAAATATGGTCGCCTTTTACATCTATAGTTACCTAATTAGATTTGAAATCCGGTTCTCTTTTGCATTCCATTGTTCGCCTGGTTAAATAACATATCCTAGGTACAAATCGATTTCCATATGTACCAGGCTATGTTTGGAGTCCCATTATCTTTTACATTCGTGGGTATCCGATTATGTCTAGAATTCGATCAACTTTTACATCTGTATGTATCCGACTAGGTTTAGCATCTCGATGTCTTTTGCATTCCATTGTTTGGTCTAGACGTGGGCATAAACAGCACTGCAACACAGAAACCACCTAGGTCAGACCACAAAATCGATGCAAAAAAACTAGACTGAATCCTCTCTTTAAAGAAAATACCCCAAACCGAATTGACCTACAATGATACGGTTCAGTTGTGGTTTGAATTGTTGATCTAACCAAATTAAACCGAACTGAATACTACACTAATAATCTTCTGAAAAATAAATAACTAATTCCTGTCTAAATTTTTATTTTAACAACATATATTATATTGTCAGCATATCTTGTTATATTAATAATAATTGTTATCACAAAGGAAAAATTTATAATTTCAGTATAATAGTTTCCATATCATTTTTTTGGATAATGCTAGTTATAAACTTACTTGAGTTATCTTACTTAATGTTTATGCATTAATTAACGTTGATGTTTAGTTAATGTACTAAAATAATTTTATTTTTCTTTAAAAGTAAAATTGAAGTACTCAAAAGGTAGAAATTAATCTTTTAATTAAGGATAATAATGTGTGTTTTAATCTTTAAGTAACAACGCCACACAATTGTAAATTGATTTTTGATGGTAGTAATTCTCTTATTTTATATTTAATACGGTTTCAATTGGATCGAACCAAAATCGAACTGCATTACAATTAAACTGAGCTGAAGCCGAACCATTTAAACGGTTAGTATAATGGTTTGTATTTTTGATAAATCGTCCAATGTAGTACGAAAGCGATTTGGACTCCATACCACATCAAACCAAATCACACGTACCCCTAGTTTGGTTGGTTGAATAATATATCTTGGATATAAATCGTTTTCTATAAGTACTCGATTAGGTTTAAAATCCGGTCGTCTTTTACATCTCATAGTTTACTCCTTTTCGCGATATATCTTGGGTAAAGTTCGATTTTCATATGTACCCGATTTGGTTTGGATCCCGATTACCTTTTACATCCATATGTACCCAATTAGGTTTGACATACGGATGTCTTTTACATTTTATGATTTGCTCGATTATGCATTTTATCTTGGTTATAGATTGGTTTTCATAGGTAGTTGATTAGGTTTGGAATTTGGGTGGTCTTTTACGTTCATAGTATGTAATTAGGTTGTCCTTTACATCAAACTGCTTTGTAGTATTGAGTTTTGTTTTGCATCTATACGTATATGATTGAGTTTGACATCATGTTGGATTTTGAATTCATACGTACCCAATTAGGTTTGAAATCTGGTTAGCTTTGTAATTCTATGCTATTGTTGGTTAAATAATATATCTTTATGACCATGTATGGAAAACACAACTCAAGCATGATAGTGGGCTTCATAACTAAAAAATTATATTAAACTATTATTTTGTGTATTTTAAACATGATAGTAGACTTTGTAACTCAAATGTTATGCTAAACCGTCATTTTGGATACCTTAAATATGTTATTGTACTTTATAATTAAAATACTACATTAAATATCATTTTGCATATTGTAATCATGATATTGGATTTTATAACTAAATTGCTACATTAAACTATAATTTTTCATATTTTAAGCATGATAGTGGATTTTAGAACTCAAATACTATTTTAACCTAGCATTCTGTATACCTTAAATATGCTAATAGACCTTGTAATTAAATGTTACATTTCAAGAACAAATGATATATTCAGCTATCATTTTGCATATTCTATTCCTGAAGGCTTTTGTTAGAAATGCTTAAGTCATTTTGAATATTCTATTCTTACTTGTTTACATTAAATATACATACAAAATTCAAGTATGTTAGTGGACTATGTTCTATTAAAATGTTAAATTAAAAAAATACGATGTACACAGTTATTGTTATATACACCATTTATTCTAGTCATTTTAAATATTCTTACGCAAAATTCAAGTTTCATTTTGCATGTTTTTTTGTCCTTGTTCGATTGGAAAATACCTATGCTATATTCAACTATCATTTTACATATACAAGTAGTGATACTATATTTATGAAGGTGTGAATGCTATAATAGTCTATCATTTAGTATTTTAAATTGTTTACTGTGTTTTAAGTTGTGCTTTGTTGAATTTGCAAAATTACTATTAGCGTATAGGTCGATTATGGAAGTATCGTTCGGACCTGAATATAATGTTAGCGACAACTGGGGCTTGGACGACAGCGAATTAGCATTAGCTTATAGGTTGATAATGGAAGAATTATTTGGATCTAAACATCGGAAAAAGAGAGGTTTAGATGGCGATGACTTCGATAGTTTCGGCTTGTATGGCGAAGGCTTTAGACAATGGTTGGTGGTTTGCATGAAGATGGAAAAAATTGTCGAGATCGGAAAATTGTGAAAATCGCGTTAGTGTGCTTCTGCCTAAATATAAAAAGTTGCGCTTTAAATTTAAAAATTAGTTTATAGTTTTTTTTGCCATTGCCGATCGTCTTTTAAAGTTCTTTGTAACACTTTTTATTATATCAAAATAATAAATACAGAAAAATAGGAGATATACAGTGCATATATCTACTACAAAACTAAAACCTTCCATGTAGAGCAAGGTGACAAAACGAGAAAAGTTTAGTAAGACATATGAAAAACACCAAACCAGGGAAACAAGCTACTAGTACAACGCAAAATCTTACTTGTTAAATACCCCAAGGTCAACAAATAAACCCAACATGGAACAACATAATGACTAGTTGCAGTTGACTTGAATGCCCTTTAACATATCACTTTTTCTACTCCTAGTAATAGGTGTATTAATCTCCTTGTAGCATGGGTTAAAAGCAGAAAGGGGAGAAGCTTTAAAGTCTGGTGGAGCCTTATAGGCTGTAGAAGGTAAAAAGTGCGTATAAGGATTAGCTTGTTTGGTTTTACTTTTTTTTCTTTGCTGATATGGAAGTGGTAGCTTCATTTTCTTTGTTGCCTACTGCATTGGTACACTTTCCAAAAGAGTTGAGTGCACATCAACAGTGGTAGTTTTGTGGGAGGGACTACTTTTACTCAAAAAATTAGGCTCGATGTGAAAAGTGTTTGCTTGAGGTGAACTGTTTGAATTAGTTAGAGAATTTTCAACAGACTTACTGTTTTGATTTTCTTCCTCCAACTTACCTGAAGTCAAGGCATTTTCAAAATCCTGCACATCATTGGTCAACTACTTCAGAAATCATCACTTGACACTGTTGATTGGCCTTTAGTAATTTTAGGACTAAAACATGCACTTCCAATATTTCTTTTGCCTTACCTTTTTCTAAACCAGTTCTGCACATCAATGACTTCTTTATTCTTATGTATCTCACTAAAATCAGTATTGGTATTGCCATCAACCTCCTTGCCTATTTGCTCTTCTCGAAGCTTGATTTCTCTTTCCTCAAGCTCATACCCATCAGCAACAGCTCAAAACTTATTCGATGTAAATAAACCTACCACAACACTATCCTGATCATCACCCTTTTCATTTGACTCATAGTATTCATAGACAAAACAGGGATCCTCACCATCATGATGAATATCACTTTTCTCCACGTTGTCACAGATCTGAACTTTTCACTGTACCAGTATTTTTTCCAACAACTCTTCTATTTATGTTAGCTTTAACCTTTCTTTTCTTCTTCATAACTTGTCTCTAAACTTAGTTTTTCTTAGGTACATGCGTCTATGACGACCCTTAGATCCTTGCCTTTTGAACCAACTATAGACCACACAAGTCCAGTCCAAAAAGTAAGCATGCACGTGATGTCATGAGATAAACCAAATTTCGATTTTTGACAGTCGATTTTTAACACATCCTCGGTGTTTATATGCTGCAAAACCAAATCTCGCAAATTTAATCCATCAGATTTATTAGAGTAAACACAGCGGACCAAAACAAGAGATAAGAACAAAATCTCATAGCGGAATAGAACAAATATAATATTCAATATAACTTTACAGTGTTAAACATTTAAATAATCAAAGGGAACATACCACTGATAGTTATAAACTCTGTCCACACATAATACAACCACGACATCCAAGTATAGATAGTAGAATATGCCTGCATTCTGAAGAAGATCACCAGCTCTTTTGGAATTATCTGGGAACTCTTCTAATCCTGTCTAAACCTAAAATAAACTAGGATCTGACCTGAGTGTCAAACACTCGAGTCAAACTTGAATTAACCAGCTTGAGACTTAGGTAATAAACCATACATATTTCAAACAATCATAAAAAGGGTATCAAAACTTCGTGCATGATTTTGGAACATGAAGCTACCATAAGACTTGCATCTCATCACACAATGCAAACACACACTATTAGGAGAAAGCTTTTTATCTTATGATAACTAAATATGTTTGATATGCGAAAATCATTTGATATCATCACTAGTGTCTATCTTTGAAAACCTTTTCAACACAAATGTACCAATCCTAGTAGGCGTAGGTACCCTAATATCACATCTACATACATAGGTTCAACTAAAACCGTAAAGGTTCATGTTGGAAGTTTGATTCCAACAATGACCAAGGCAAAAGAACTTCCTTAACCGATCCGGGTACACCTCTAGTGGGATGTCCCAGGAGACAACAAATGATTCCTTACTTATATCGGCAAAGTCGACCTAGCTATTCCAGGTGTACTTTGGGTTTCTCCTGAACATAACATCTCCCAGTCGTAACCGACCATTATCCTAGCCACCTCAGTCTATCATCCACTATATAAATTGCCTAGGATCTATACCATAACATCACTTTCTCAATTAGAAGGAACGTTTGTCCTTAACTCTACTGTACTTCGTCCTATTTTGGGTCATTACCGGGTTGTGAGGCCCTGAAGTCACGCTTCCACAGAAAGCTATGTTATATTAACCAAGCTTTGATCATCAATATCTCAACACTTAGCATGCCACATTGTCATTTCAAAACATATAATTGGAGTCTATTAATATATAACTCTCTCAGTACATGTCCCAGAGGAGGGTGTTAAGCTAAGAGGATAGATCCTCCACCACCTAGCTGATATATCATCAATAGAAACCAATTTATTATGCCATAAAATACAATGTTAGATATATACCCATTTACAAGTTCGTTCTGGGCTGTGAACAAATCCGAAGGCACTTTATTCCATGGCCCCCCTGTGTGCTAAAGTCCTTACAATCTGAATCCCTTCAAGTACGGTCAGATTGCTATCACAATATAACCTAATATTGGGTGGCCACCCGAGGCATCAATGAGCAATCCTTGTGATGTGACAATCTCTAGTCTTCAACCACAATAATCACCATTTTCAATTGCTCTTATTATGTCGTATAGTTATTCACAATGGGTTAAACCCGGTCTTTCAAAATAACTAGTGCATCTTTAAAATCAATATAGATATACAAAATTATCATGAGTCCCATTCCATCTTGGAGTGTTCTTTGACTCAAATCATTCTTTATATTAGGTATACCCATTTAAATCTCATTCAAGATTTACATACTTTAAACTCTTGTTTAAATCTTTCCTTGGAAATCATTTCAAATGATTATAAAATCTCATTTCACAAATTTAAATCAAACCAAGTTTTCTATGCTTTATCTGGTATTAAACCTCACAAAAAGGTAATTTCTCAAATCATTATCCCATTCCCATCTTATTCATCCCATGGAGAAAAGATGACAACACTCTATCTCCTGTTGCTCTCATATATTGGTAAGTTTAATTACTCTTATAAAGTCCATTCTTTCATTCCAAATTTGATTAAGGATTTCATTTATCTTTACGGGAAAACATATTTACCCAAACCCAACCCATTCATTGATAATTGATTATGGTAAATTACTTTATATTTCCTTGATCACATCTCTAGCCCAAAATCGTACTTACGATTTCTTAATCTTATTCTTACCCGAAAAGCACACTTTTCTTCTTTTAAGTAATCCTTAAACTTTTTTTCCATTACCGTTTGATGGGGAAACACTTTGATTAAATCTTTATATTCAAAATAAATAAAGGTTACTCTTCAACTTAACTTGGGAAATCATCTTCTCCTTTAAATGGGTAATAGAAAAAATGTTATTTAAGACATCGTTCGCTATAAACCAAAAATCATACTTCCATCAAAAATGGAATCCATAGAAATCGTTTCATCTCACAATCGATATAAATTCCCGTATCGGACTAATACTATAAGTGGAATAACGACAAATCCTTTTAAATTCCTTAAATAGTAAAGGTCCTCATCTACAGAGACTCATCTCTATTTTCACCAAATCGATTTCATTCAATTTCAATTTAATTCGTTAATTGGAAAACATAAATTTGTTACATACTTTTCAAATCCTAAATTATCTTAAAAACTCCATTTTATCCTTTAGATATGTTTTCAAAAACTATGGATAACATTGGTTACATAAAAACCTTTTTATTTCAGCGCTTTCTAAAACCCGTCGCAGACAACATTGCTAATACAACTCATTTTCATAATAGCTTTTTATCTTTTCGAAAATTGGTATATTCAATCCAAATCACATTCAAACCATTTATTATGATTTACCATAATTTATTCCTATTTTTAATAATCTAAAAATAGCTCATTTCATTAAAAAAAACCAATTTTGGGTCCCAAACTGCACTAGCGCTGTTTTTATTAAAAATTGATTTGGACTTATTTTAGGATCTAACCGTTGGATTATAAAACATTCCTTTGCATTTGAAAAGTATTTTCATTTCAAACCAATCATTTTTCATTTTGGGAAAATTTGACGGTCGGATCTCTTGGTACGTCAATTTGAAGTCAGCGACCGAAATTCGTGAACTACCGCTGCCCGACTAGTCCTATTCAGACCAAACTTCGACTTATATTTAAAATCGAATTGAATTACTTTCAAAATAGTTTTTAATTATCTAAAACATATATAATAACTTTTGGAAGCTATATTTCCATTATTTAACTTTAAATTCAAGTATTCCATTATTTAAAAAGTATAACATTATTTAAATGATTAAAATAATTTTATATTTCAAACATCATCTTTTAAAACCTAAACTTTCCTGAAATTAATATTAAAGATAAATAAGATAGTTTGGATAATAAAATCTAATTGAAACATTTTCTGTATATCCAAACCGAACTTCACTTTTTAAACTTACTATTCATTTTCAAATTCAAATTTGAAACATGCCTTAATTACTTGAAAACTAATTCGAATAAATTTTCCATTTTTAAAAAACTATTCGTAATTACTTAAACTATCTTTCCAAATCATTTTGAACTAAAAATTAAAACTTTTGTTTTTCTTCGTTTATTTAATTGAATATAATATTCAATCAAATCATTAAAATGAAATGGGGCTAAATCAAACACCATATAATCCAATTTATGTGGGTTTAAGACATCATTAACATCCGTTAACGATCATTAACAACTACTAACATCCAATTATCACATAATGGCATCATTAACGTAAGTGTTAAGGTCATTCACTACAACAGAAATAGTTTTTTATAGCGGCATATAGCCGCTATTAAACAATACTATAGCGGCCCGAAAAGCATTATATCGACATGTTATAAAAAACAATTGAATAATTATAACAAAGAAACTACCGCTATAAATGGGTATGATTTTATAGCGGCTATATGCCGCTATGATACGTATGGATAGTAGCTCGCTATTGCTGCTATGAGAGATGTCATTCTTCATGAAAATAACGAATTTCTATAACACTATATAACTGCTATAAAATATTAATTCAATAGCGGATTTATCGTGCTATAAACCAACAGGATAATATTTCTAATCCTTTTACAGCCTATATATACTGCTATAAGACATGTAGATATAACACATGTTCGATGATATCCTTTGCTAGCAAGCTCCTATATTACATTATCTTTTATAACACTTTTCAATATATTATAATAATAGCAATCAAACGAATCTTCACAACAATTTCAAAAACAGTATATGACTCAAAAAATTATAATACTCAACAAATGTAACACATATTCATGATAGCAAGATAAAAGATCAACTAACAAAAAATAAATTCAATACATATGTTTTTAATTTCATATTGATGTCAATTTGAGTTAACAAAAAATAAAACATATTTCTAATTTAAAGTCTACAATAAAACCCCAACCAACCGCTCTCCTCCATCAAACTTCCACAGCCATGCTACCCATCCGACCTCTACTCCACACATTCACTGCTCAAACGCACGAGTCGAAAATCATCACCGTTGCATTATCACTGCATGTACATCCATACATGATCTGAAAGCATATTTCCATGGTAAAACAATGTGGTTGCTTCATTAATTTTCCAAACTTACTCAGCTATAACAAAATTGTAGAAAAAGAAATGTTATATTAGATACAAGGACACATAGCAATAGATATGTTCAAATAATAATCTAGGAAAATCTTTGGGGGGGAGAAGAAATAAAACTAAAAGTGAAAGGGAAGTAGCTAACCTTATAAGGCTCCTGGCTTGTCACGTAAAATGAATGAAAACCAAAAACTTGGGCTTTGAGTTTGTCAATGGTCTCTTTAGGAATCATCATTGGTTCTGCAATATACAGTTTGATTGCAAAATTCATTCAAGGGTTAGTCTTCTAAATTGTAACACAATTATTTTGTAATAAATTGGTATTCACCTTCATTTCATTCCAAGCAAAGGGGAGCCACTCGAAACTTCAACATCAACATCCTTTTTCCTGTGTACTAAAGGTCAAGTTAACATTTTTCATGTACCAGGCCATCATGCAATTTAAGAGGAAAGCCCTTGTAAGATATCTAACTAAGAAGATATTCATTGTAGATTCACCTGAATGCTCTCCCCATTTTTGACCGTACTTTCAGTTCCATCAATTGAATTTACAACATCCAAAGATTCAGCTATTGTAGGTTTCATAGGGCCCTGAAAGATTCATCAAAAAATGTAAAAGCTAGTACTACTTTCTTACTATAATGCAAAAAAAAAACTGAATACTACTATCTAAAGCTCCAAGAATGGGGTTTATTTTCTTTAGTTAATCCATAATTTTTGATGATTCTACTGAAACAGCTGTATCTATTTTCTGATTTTTCAAAAAAAAAAATCAAAGGCAAGGAAACGGAAACCAAAACAGATAGTAAAACTGAGGAAGCATTCTCAATCAAGCTCAAGAAACCCAGATCTCCCAATTTTGATAGAAGTTCAAGCTTCTCAATCGATGACAGATGCTATAAGGTTTTATGCTCTCTTTTTTGTTGACTTCAGCTTATACCATTGGATATAATGATTTTAACTTTCAAGTGACATTGGAGTAATCAGCAGTACCTGCTCATAATGCATTAACATGCACATTTGTACTTGGATCAACACTTGCTGGAGGAGACATTGCTTTCAAAGCTCCTATCGCACAAACAAAATCACATTAGTATGACATATTAAATGTATTAGTAATAATTGGTTAGCTATGTAGACCAAATATACAAACTTCTTCACATCCTTTTTTTGGTACAAGTGAACCTTAGATGCTTGTATCAGCCGCTCATAATTTTGTAATGAAGTGAAAACATTATTGTCGTAATTAGGACTTAAGGTATGAATATGCATTATTTAAAAAAAATATGACTTTTTGCCAAATAAAAATCCACCATTTAAGCCACAAATTACTTGATTGAGGTATGAATAATCATTTATATGGGATTAGAAATGATGTATACATATCAGTATGAAATTAAAGCACGAAACAACAAATATTAAAACTTAAACATCCATTTCGATTGTGGTTGGATCAAAGAGACTTGACATGGGTTAGAGTGATATTTAAGTGAGAGGAAGCACAAAATGATTGTCACGAGAGACTATTTTGAGGCAGAAAATAAGGCAGCCATCATTCCGTAGATGGAATATACAAGAAGACTAAATGGCTTAATGACAATATATAATACACAAAATTAAACCAAAGAAACCCTCATTTTCGTTGATGACAAATTTTCAAGTATGGTTAGCGGTTAAAAATTTGTAGCCATATCCGTTGCCATTTGCTGCCGTAAGAAGAACTGGGTCGTCCGCGAGGTCAATGACAACCATTTGACTAGAATTTAATGGTAGGAAACAGTGAAATTTTAGTGGTTAGACAATAACAATTAAAACGACCGCAGCCCTAAGTAGTATAATAAAAGTAGGCATGCATAGAAAATACAAGCAATACAACCACCTTTATGATTATTGTTCTACCAGACAATGATTCACCCAAGTACTAAAGTGGACTGGAATTCTAAAAGGAAACTTAATGTGACAGTTAAGGAGACTAATGTTGGTGCTTGTGGATTTGAAATTTGATGTCTGTGATAGAGAGAGAAAAAATGAGATTTTGAGGCTAAATGCCGTTTTACTAGTTAACCCCAATACCAATCTCTGAAACCTTTCCGACGTCAAAGCAACTCCCTGTCTTCATGAGCATATACTAAAGGATTTATAAGAAACAATATAGACATTTTCTTTAAAATAAGGTCCACTTGAAGTCATATGAAAAAAGCTATTTAAACTGTTGTCTAATGATTTTCAGTTTTTGTTCTAACGAATTTTCTACCAAGACATGATAACAAAGGAATACCTTTTCATAACCATTGTAATAAATTTCCTCCCATCATGTGTTTTCTCATGTCTTTATAAAGTAACTACTTAGAGGAAAGTCTTTCCATAACCTTAGATAGCTACAAAGGTAAAGAATCTTGCTTGATGGCCTAGGCTCAGGATCTTGTTTTTCAGTTTCTTCACATTTCATTTTCTTAGTTTTCAACTTCCCCTCTGTTAATAGGCAATAAATAATTAGTAACATACCAACTTACCATTTCCCATGGTTTAATTCTACATATTAGCAATATAAATGTACAGACCGCTAATCAAGAACACGTCCCTTATTTCTCATTCACTTTCCAGTTTAGCTACAACATAAAAATATTGGTGTTGGTGAAGCCTTATTGATTTGCATATGGAGTATCCATGTATTATTTGTAAAATTGTTAGTATATAAATACAAATTTTGAAATACCAATTCAAAAGACTGCATCCGTGTTCATCTTTTTCTAAAACCATGGTGAGATATACATAACTGGCAATTGATTAGTTCAACTGAATAGAGTAAGACATACCAATCAGCTAGCAATAAAAAAATAAACAAAAATTAAGCAAAAATAAAAAATAGTTTCATCATGCACAAAGTATGCTTCTCTAAAAGAAAAGATAAATAAAATTGAATAATCATTTTTCATTAATACACTTTTCATAGAAAATTTAGCACCCAAAATAGAAAATGATGAAATCAACAATACTGGAACTAAGTAATGCATTCATTATTTCATGAAAGAAGAAACCAAATAAACAGTTGTGAAGAGCTTGAGAAAATGGAAAATGGAAGCAAATGTACTTTCACAAATTTGCATATGGGCTTATAGACTAGTTTTCCAGTTTTGGTTTTTATTTATTAAACGGTGAGTCTTTTGTTATTGGCACCTTATATGCCATTACTATTGTTAATTATTATATTTTTGAAAAACATCGTAGTACTGCTTTTGTTATTGACACCTTATATGCCAGTATTTTCTTCTAGGTACTCAGTACAAAAGCATACAACAGATACAAAAAAAAAACGCAAAAAAACACAAAAATAAAAATGAAAACATGATGTGGTAGACTGCAAACGTATCTTTGTGAGGTTACAGCGGTGAACTTACACATTTTTCTACTGCGCGCACAAGCAGCTCTGCGGTATTCCTACTTGTGTGTACTTCTTTTCTCGTCATTGCTCGTATTAGTCTACATCCCAGATTATCCACTACAAAATTCACTGAGAAAATTGTACCTAAATCAATTGGCAAAAATAATACAATGAAATAGTTATAAGACTGAAGTAGCTATTGCAGCCGGAGGCACATGAGTTGTAGGTGGAGCATGCATATTAAAAAACACTTACATAACGAAATGACCGCTTAAAGCGCAAAATGGTCAATTGTATTACAATAAATATGTTCAAAGTATGATAGGTTTGGGTAACCCAGGCTCAAAATTTCTGTTATATCTTTATCGCACAAAATGGTCGATCATATCACAATATATTTTTGTTATAAAATAGGCTATAAATTTATAACGATGCAACTTTTTTTCGTAAATATCAAATCCAAAATACTTCAAAACAAAAATTCAAAAAAAAAAAAAAATGATGTGAAGAATCTGCTATTGGTTCTGTTTTTTTACTAATTAAAATTTCAATACATTAAGCAAACTAAAAGAACTAAAAATGATTTCTTTCAACAAAAATGAAGATAAAGTGAAATTCCAAAAAAGATGGTAAAAGAATACATTTTCAACAAAATTTGAAACTCAAAATTATTTTTACTCGTTTACAAAGACGAAATTATATAGCACCATATACAAATTTTATTGAAGATTTAGAAGAGAATCCTAATCAAAAATATAAAATGAAGTGTCAAAAACCATATTTGAAAATGAAGTAATGTGGTTTTCTATTATTGATAATTCAAAAAATATGTAGTGACGACTCTTATTGATTATTTTAAAAATACTCAACTTGAAGAAGTCCTTGGATCTGGACAATAATTGAAACTAATAATCAAATATGCTAAGCTTGTACAAAGGAGTATATACTACTGGGATTATATACTGTAAGTCTGTAATGAAAAATGAACGGTTGAGTTAAGAACATGGAAGTACAATCACAACTAAAATACATAACTCAAGTGCTTGATGTCATAAAAGCCGGGTTCTTTACTGGGATATCAAGTCAGTAGCTTCAATGAATGCATTCAATACTATTAAAACTATGTCATGTTTTTTATGCTTCCTAGCTATAACAAAGTCATAAGAACTTTGTTTGCGGAAACAATTGTACTGTTTATCTTTGAATTGCATTACAATAATTTTACGTTGCCTTACAAATAATAATATGAAGCTTCTCTAAGTGGATAAAAGTAAACAACTTAAAAGTGATAGATATTAGTGGTTTCTTAAAAAAGCTCTAAAGGATTACAATTTACAAGCAACTATGATGAAATCATCAAAATTTGGCGTCATTCTAGTTGTTATAATTATTACATGTAATTCTTCTGGAGTTTAAGAGTGATTTTCAACTTAAAAAAAAATTTGAACATAATGATAGATCTCGAGATGTAAAGTTATATATATGCAAATAACAACCAACCCACATACCTCTTGTGTAGCGATTTCTTTCCTCAACTTGTGGGATGGTTCCATTGCCTACCTAAATAATAGAAATGTAAATTAACAACGATAACTGATGACGACTTCAAGCATAAACACGGTCAATTATTTTGATTCAGTCATGGAAAGATAATTATGAATGTGAAGGGTACACAAACAGTTAGCATAAACAAATGAAGAAAACTTACAAAACTAGAATATTAGAAATCATTTGACTAGAATTTAATGGTAGGAAACAGTGAAATTATAGTGGTTAGACAGTAACAATTAAAACTAACGCAGCCCTAAGTAGTATAATAGAAGTAGGAATGCATAGAAAATACAAGCAATACAACCACCATTATGATTATTGTTCTACCAGACAATGATTCACCCAAGTACTAAAGTGGACTAGAATTCTAAAAGGAAACTTACTGTGACAGTTAAGGAGACTAATGTTGGTGCTTGTGGATTTGAAACATGATGTCTGTGATAGAGAAAAAAAAAATGAGAGTTTGAGGCTAAAGGTCGTTTTACTAGTTAACCCCAATACCAATCTCTGAAACCTTTCCGACGTCAAAGTAACTCCTTGTCTTCATGAGCATATACTAAAGGATTTATAAGAGACAATATAGATATTTTCTTTAAAATAAGGTTCACTTGAAGTCATATGAAAAAAGCTATTTAAACTGTTGTCTAATGATTTTCCGTTTTTGTTCTAATGAATTTTCTACCAAGACATGATAACAAAGGAATAACTTTTCACAACCATGGTAATAAATTTCCTCCATTCATGTGTTTTCTCATGTCTTTTCAAAGTAACTACTTCGAGGAAAGTCTTTCCATAACCTTAGATAGCTACAAAGGTAAAGAATCTTGCTTGATGGCCTAGGCTCAGGATCTTGTTTTTCAGTTTCTTCACATTTTATTTTCTTAGTTTTCAACTTCCCCTCTGTTAATAGGCAATAAATTTTTAGTAACATACCAACTTACCATTTCCCATGGTTCAATAGATATTAGAAATATAAATGTACAGACCGCTAATCAAGAACATGTCCCTTATTTCTCATTCACTTTCCAGTTTAGCTACAAAATAAAAATATTGGTGTTGGTGAAGCCTTATTGATTTGCATATGGAGTATCCATGTATTATTTGTGCAATTGATAGTATATAAATACAAATTTTGAAATACCAATTCAAAAGACTGCATCCGTGTTCATCTTTTTCTAAAACCATGGTGAGATATACATAACTGGTAATTGATTAGTTCAACTGAACAGAGTAAGACATACCAATCAGCTAGCAATAAAAAATAAACAAAAATTAAGCAAAAATAAATAATAGTTTCATCATGCACAAAGTATGCTTCTCTAAAAGAAAAGATAAAGAAAGTTGAATAATCATTTTTTATTAATACAGTTTTCATAGAAAATTTAGCACCTAAAATAGAAAATGATGAAATCAACAATACTGGATCTAAGTAATGCATTCATTATTTCATGAAAGAAGAAACCAAATAAACAGTTGTGAAGAGCTTGAGAAAATGGAAAATGGAAGCAAATGTACTTTCACAAATTTGCATATGGGCTTATAGACTAGTTTTCCAGTTTTGGTTTTTATTTATTAAACGGTGAGTCTTTTGTTATTGACACCTTATATGCCATTGCTATTGTTAATTATTATATTTTTGAAAAAAATCGTAGTACTTCTTTTCTTATTGACACCTTATATGCCGGTATTTTCTTCTAGGTACTCAGTACAAAATCATACTGCAGATACAAAAAAACGCAAAGAAAAACACAAAAACAAAAACATGATGTGGAAGACTGCAAACGTATCATTGTGAGGTTACAGCGGTGAACTTACATATTTTTCTACTGCGCGCACAAGCAACTCTGCTGTAACGACCCGGGTTTTTGAACAGTTTTAAATATTGAATTAATAATATAAATTAATTTTTATATTGAGTTATCGACTTAACAATCGAATATAATTTAATTTAGAATATATCGAATTATTCAATTCGAAATATATTGAAATCGAAGTTAAAACAGAATCGAAATGATTTAGATGATCAGTGTCAGTTCTGATTGAATATAAAAGCGATAATAATGATGTATTATCAAAGATTTTTTTTTTGAATTTAAATTATATTGTATTAATTTATTTTGGTTATTTATATATATGTTTAAATTAAATATCAAAATATATTCAGTTAGTTCAGAATAGTGTTACACTGTTGAAACAACGGTGGTTACGTTAAAATAGCGGTTCACGGTTTAAATTAATGAACCCTGATATATTTTAAACGGATAAGCTCGAAGTCGAATCAGAAATCAAATCAGAATCTATTTAAATTAAATAAAAATCGCTTTATTTCAAATCAAATTAATGCGTATGTACTTCACCTACCCTAAACTGTTGAAAACACAGACCTAATTCCTTCAGCTCTAAGTATGCTTCTTCTATTAAAAAACGCGATGACCTTGTTCTTTTCATTTTTCTCTCCTGAAAATAAATTCGATCAAGCTTCATGAATGTAAATGGACGATCCTCAAAACATATTCATGCATCCAATTCCCAAAAGAAACTCCGAAAGCCTCATAATAAAAAGTTCTGGAGCTGTTACTTCTACAAATCAATAAAACGAAGCATCCTTTATCTCCAGAAAATTGAAAATCCTCAAACAAAAATCGAACAGCTTCTAAACTAAAATCAATGGCCGTTCCCTCAAACAATCGGAAATCAAAATCGCGATAGAATCACGATACACTGTGAAGCTCGAATCCACTTGAGATCGCGATTTGAAGACCTACGGCGAGACTGGAACTCTCGCGGTGACTGGAGGAGTATATAGGGATGGGTTCGAATTTACTGTGACTGACGAGGATGGTGAAGAATGGTTTCAGAAGATGGAGCGATTTCTGAGGGGTTAAAGCAAGACAGTGGAGGTGCGATGATGGGATTTGAAGCAGTTTTCAGTCACGATGGTGTTTATTGGTGTCGAGCGTTTGTTTATGAGTATACAGATGGAGTTCAGCTATGTTTACTGGAAGGGGATCGACAGTTAAAAAGTGGGAGAGAAGTGCGATTTTTTTACTTGTGGATCATGGTCTGGAGCTTCGAATTGGGACATGGTATTGCAAATGATATCTGGTCGATCAGGAGGGGGTGCTGCTACAGTAGGACAGTGGTGGAAAGTGATAGAAAAGAGAATGGAGGTTGGCAACAAGACGTTCGATGAAATGTCTGAATAGGAATAAGGTAGTGTGGGCTGCTGAAATTGATTGGTGATGGATGAGTTGATTTCGTCGATTAAGTCGAGTGGTTCGCAAAGACGATAAGGTGTAAGTCATTGGAGATGATTCGAGTAGGTTCGTAGATGAAACAATACAGAATTTAAATGGATATTCGACAAAAGGAAAATCACGTCAAGTAGACGGGATTTTTCAGATTCACTTGGAAGAGCTGGAAGCAGGAGGCTTCACCAGTTAGCTATAAACTATTTTATTTCCGCTGTGTATTGTGTTGTATTTGGAAACAGGTGTTTATAACTGTTCCAGGAATAACTGTTGTGCTCTGATGATGGTATGTATATAAAGTTATTGATTTTTATTTCAAAAAGTTATGTTATTTAATATATTTTATTCATTCCGCTGTGAGATTTGTCTTCTTTATTTTCTTCTATTCTAATATTTCTTTCTTTCTATTTCTCATCCTCTAACTTCTTTCTAATAATGATTCGTATTTCTGTGCAATTTGGGTTGGACGTGTGGTGTTATTAGTCAACTCAGATAGTACGGATTTGCAGGCCGTTACAGTTGGTATCAGAGCTTAGGTTGAGCGAATACCTAGGCTTGTGTGTCACGTGCTCATTAGAGATAGGGTCAGCAGTATCCTAGAATGAGTTGAGTGTGTATATGTACGAGAGAGCGTATTTGTTAATTGATATAAAAATTATTTTATATTGTGTTGGCTAGTCTGTTAGGTGGTTTATGAATTCTGATCGAATCGTGGGACGCCACGAAGTCGATAGGAATTTCTAAACACTTGAACAGAGAAATTTGACACAATATTGTTTTGAAAGTGGGTAGATGAAATAATTTTACCCAAAATTCTATTTTGATAGAAAAGGAATAATTTTCTAAAATTATTATAATATATGGATGTATTGGTTGTTATTATAATCCGATGAGATTTTAGAATTGAAATTGTTATGTATAACCAAGTAAAACTTGTATATGAATGAAATATACAAATGAGATGAGCTGGAACTAGATTTAAATCAGAATTTGAAATTTAAATCCTGGGTGTTTAGAAAAATATTTTTTGAAGTATATTAAAATGATATAGCTTTGAAAAGGATTTTTGGAATGGAAAACCATTTTTAAATGGATCTTTGAATAGTGATAAAGCACTGAACTCACTTCAGTGGCTGGGAAATAATTCTGATGATGGTCGCGACATCATCAGTGTTCATTTTCGAGTTTCTAAGTGACGGATTGCTACCTTAGAAAGGTTTTGATGAAAATTTGTTTTAAAGAAAACAAGTTGGTTTGAAAATTCAAATGTATTGGATTTGAAATGGTTATAAATATATGTGTATATATTTATGTGGTTTTGAAAGGATTTGAAATGAAAACCAAGGAATTTGGATTCAGGAATTTAAATTTAACTTAAGCAAGTTAAATGGATCGAAGTAAATGAATTGACTAGAATCAATTTGAATAGATTTGAATGGAATATGAATTGGATGTGAAGATATTGAATCATTCAGATTAAATGAATGTAAGCCTATATGGTGTGGAATATGAATGAAAACAAAAGTTTTATGGGAATTAAAATTTGCTGAAATATGAAGAGGTAAGTTTCAACAAAAATGAATTTTGAAAAGTAAATAAGGTTTGAATCATTTTTCCTACCTTAGTAATTTCGGGGACGAAATTATTTTAAGGGGGGAGGATTGTAACGACTCGGATTTTTAACAGTTTTAAATATTGAATTAATAATATAAATTAATTTTTATATTGAGTTATCGATTTAATAATCGAATATAATTTAATTTAGAATATATCGAATTATTCAATTCGAAATATATTGAAATCGAAGTTAAAACAGAATCGAAATGATTCAGATGATCAGTGTCAGTTCTGATTGAATATAAAAGCAATAATAATGATGTATTATCAAAGAATTTATTTGTTTTTGAATTCAAATTATATTGTATTAATTTATTTTGGTTATTTATATATACGTTGAAATTAAATATCAAAATATATTCAGTTAGTTCAGAATAGTGTTGCACTGTTAAAATAACGGTGGTTACGTTAAAATAGCGGTTCATGGATTAAATTAATGATTCCTGATATATTTTAAACGGATAAGCTCGAAGTCGAATCAGAAATCAAATCAGAATCTATTTAAATTAAATAAAAATCGCTTTATTTCAAATCAAATTAATGCGTATGTACTTCACCAACCCTAAACTGTTGAAAACACAGACCTAATTCCTTCAGCTCTAAGTATGTTTCTTCAATTAATAAACGCGATGACCTTGTTCTTTTCATTTTTCTCTCCTGAAAATAAATTCGATCGAGCTTCATGAATGTTATTTAATATATTTTATTCGTTCCGCTGTGAGATTTGTCTTCTTTATTTTCTTCTATTCTAATATTTCTTTCTTTCTATTTCTCATCCTCTAACTTCTTTCTAATAATGATTCGTATTTCTGTGCAATTTGGGTTGGACGTGTGGTGTTATTAGTCAACTCAGATAGTACGGATTTGCGGGCCGTTACATCTATGGTATTCCTACTTGTGTGTACTTCTTTTCTCGTCATTGCTCGTATTAGCCTGCATCCCGGGTTATCCACTACAAAGTTCACTGAGAAAATTGTACCTAAATCAATTGGCAAAAATAATACAATGAAATAGTTATAAGACTAAAGTAGCTGTTGCTACCGGAGGCACATGAGTTGTACGTGGAGCATGCATATTAAAAAACACTTACATAACGAAATGACCGCTTAAAACGCAAAATGGTCAATTGTATTACAATAAATATGCCCAAAGCATGATAGGTTTGGGTAACCCAGGCTCAAAATTTCTGTTATATCTTTATCGCACAAAATGGTCGATCATATCACAATATATTTTTGTTATAAAATAGGCTATAAATTTATAACGATGCAACTTTTTTTCACAAAAATTCAAAAAAAAATGATGTGAAGAATCTGCTATTGGTTCTGTTTTTTTACTAATTAAAATTTCAATACATTAAGCAAACTAAAAGAACTAAAAATGATTTCTTTCAACAAAAATGAAGATAAAGTGAAATTCCAAAAAAGATGGTAAAAGAATACATTTTCAAACAAAATTTGAAACTCAAAATTATTTTTACTGGTTTACAAAGACGAAATTATATAGCACCATATACAAATTTTATTGAAGATTTAGAAGAGAATCTTAATCAAAAAATTAAAATGAAGTGTCAAAAACCATATTTGAAAATGAAGTAATATGGTTTTCTATTATTGAGAATTCAAAAAATATGTAGTGATGACTCTTATTGATTATTTTAAAAATACCCAACTTGAAGAAGTCCTTGGACCTGGATCTTAGTTTAAACAAATAATCAAATATGCAAAGCTTGTACAAAGGAGTATATACTACTGGGATTATATACTGTTAGTCTGTAATGAAAAATGAACAGTTGAGTTAAGAACATGTAAGTACTATCACAGCTAAAATACATAACTCAGGTGCTTGATGTCATAAAAGCCGGGTTCTTTACTGGCATTTCAAGTCAGTAGCTTCAATGAATGCATTCAATACTATTAAAACTATGTCATGTTTTTTATGCTTCCTAGCTATAAAAAGGTCATAAGAACTTTGTTTGCGGAAACAATTGTATTGTTTATCTTTGAATTACATTACAATAATTATACGTTGCCTTACAAATAATAATATGAAGCTTCTCCAAGTGGATAAAAGTAAACAACTTAAAAGTGATAAATATTAGTGGTTTCTTAAAAAAGCTCTAAAGGATTACAATTTACAAGCAACTATGATGAAATCATCAAAATTTGGCGTCATTCTAGTTGTTATAATTATTACATGTAATTCTTCTGGAGTTTAAGAGTGATTTTCAACTAAAAAAAAATTGAACATAAGGATAGATCTCGAGATGTAAAGTTATATATATGCAAATAACAACCAACCCACATACCTCTTGTGTAGCGATTTCTTTCCTCAACTTGTGGGATGGTTCCATTGCCTACCTAAATAATAGAAATGTAAATTAACAATGATAACTGATGATGGCTTCAAGCATAAACACGGTCAATTATGTCGATTCAGTATGTAAAGATAATTATGAATGTGAAGGGTACACAAACAGTTAGCATAAACAAATGAAGAAAACTTACAAAACTAGAATATTAGAAATCATGATAAGGCAATAAGCAATCAAATGAAATTTCATAGAACAAACAAAACCAAAACCATACAATACTAGATTGTAAATAACAATGTCATTCTTTTTGTTGCGTAATAATGCATGTTATGAACTACATAGATTTCCAAAACTTTGCTATGTGTTCTGCTAATTTTGACGTGCCAAATGCATGTTATGAACCACATAGATTTTCAAAAATCTACAAATGTATATATCTACCCAATGCAATTTCTAATTCAATTTGTATAGTACAACAGACATATTCCAGTTAATTAGAACATGTAGTAAAGAGTGGTGCACTTACTGACGTTATTTATTGCCACTACAACTATGAAAATACAACAATCGACTTCACTATTTTAGGCCATATAAGCTTTGGTTTTTTTATTTAACTTTAGCTAGTATCTTTTACGAGTCTATTTGTTTTCCTTCCAAAAGCCATCCTCCTCACGGCTTCTCCCAACAATCAGCCTCTTTTAGTTCTGCTGATTTTTAACTGGATTTTATTTAGGACTTTGAAATCGTAGGCATCTGGCCATGGAGACCGATATGATATCCTAAAGCACTTTGATCTATTTTCACTAATTTGGAAGTGGCCCTCGTTATTGATAAGAAAACTGAAAGACCCAAGGGTTACAAATTTCAAGTCCTTCTTTCTCATTTATTTTATGCAAGCAGTTAATAACATTGTTTAATAAGTAAAGAATAATATATGCATTTTGATTTTTGCAGATTATGTTTTCCGTTTAGGAGGCAATGATGAGGGACTGCAAGGATCTGACACCACCTATAAGACCATCCCCAACGCAAGGTTGGTTGGGGATGAACCGACCCCCAATGGGGGGTCGGTACGTCTAATCTGGGTTGCTTTGGCAACCCCCAAGGTTGCCATAGCAACCCAGCGGGTTGCTTGAAAAAGTAGCCATATTCGGCTTTTTTAAAGCCGGATATGACTACCCAGCTTTAATTAAGCCGGGTAAGTGGAATGTAATTTCCCCTTACCCGGCTTAATTAAAGTCATATAAGGGGTGGACAATTAATTCTGTCCATCCCTTATATGGCTTTAAATAAGCCTGGTAAGGACCAACGGCTATTTTTAGAGTCGTTGCTCCTTACCCGCTCCATTCTCTCTACCCTTCCCTCTTCTATATATACATCAGCTTTTTACCTTCAATAACACTCCATTATCTTCTATCTTACCAAATCTATCATGTACAATTATCTTTATCATCCAATTGTAATGTCGAAAAAACCGAGCAGCAAGAATAACAAAGGAAAATCGAAGATGGTGTCACAAAGCAATCCAAGGCCATACAACTTTGATCAAGAGCAGCAAGATTTTCCAACGCAAATTTCTTATCAATGCAATGAACATTTTAATTCAGGTACGATGCAGAACACTTCTAATTGTTATCCTCGGCAGCGAAATCATAACTTCTACCAGTCACAACAAAATTCTAATTATTTTCAAAACACTCAAGTATCCGCCTATGGTCATAACTCCTCTTTTTAACAATCATATAGCAGTCAACCTTATTCATCTCCTAGCAGCCAACATAAAGCGACATTTCCAAATACTTCTCCCCAACTATGTAGAAACTTGAACATGTTATATGGTGATGATAGTGTAGAAAACAATGAAATGTGAATTGATATCAATGAGATTCCCGATTCAGTTAAGACTCGTCTGCCTGCGAAGGTTGCGAAAATGGTCAAATGGACACCTGATGAACAAGCTGAACTAGCGTTTTGTTGGGTTCAGTGTTCGAAAGATAACGTGAAAGGAACTAATCAAACTGAAAATTCTTTTTGGAGTTCGGTTTGTAAATTATTCAACGGCCGAAGTCCATATAAGCCTCCGAGATCACTTGACTTTTTGAAGCAGTTGTGGAAGAGAATCAATGCTTGTTGTCAACTTTGGAAAGGGATAATGAGTGGATTGGCGAGTAGACAACAAAGTGGAGCAAACGACATGGACTTGGTACTAAATTAGAATACACCCTTTTCATTTCTCTTGTTTTATGATATTTTCGTTTATGTTAATTACTGTAATGCAGCTTAGCAGAGCAAATGAAGTGTATATGGCCAAATCAAAGAACCAACTGTTCACTATACATAATTGCTATGATATACTTTCGCAAGAAGGTAAATGGAGCAATGTGCGATAGGAGCATACAACACAGCGGTTCATGCCACTATGTCCGAGCGAAGATGTTAGTCCCGGGAGCATTAATGCAAACGAAGAAACCTCTTTTACAACCGGTTCAGGAGGAAGGCCACTCGGGAAGTACAAAGCGAATAAAAAGACTACGAAAGATTACAGCCAGTATTACGAGCAACTCGATGGACGTATGGCAGCTGCGGTGGAATCAAACAAGCAGTACTTGGAAACAAAGGAAGCATCCAGAATAGAGAGAAGAGAGAGCAGAGGAAAAACAACGACGACATGAAGAGCTTCAACAAATGAGAATCAACGAATTGAAGTTACGAAGAGAAGAGTTAGCTCGATAACAAAGTATAGATGATTTTGCACTTATGAGTGTCAAGCTGGACGATTTAAATCCAATTCAAAGGAGGTACATGGAAAAGCGACTTGAAGAGTTCGAGAAACGTAACGCACTTTAGGCAGTTTCATTGTTATGTTCCAGTTTAAGTGTAGTTGTGTTTAAGTGAATGTTGTTGTTTTAGTATTTGAATTTAGGTCTTGTACTTTAAGTTTATAATTAAGTTGTATTGCCCTTTGAATTGTTACAAGGTGAATGAAATATTAGTTGCAGCAATATTATAAATTGTCATAACAGAACGAGATTACGGAGTAGAGTTGGCAGTGAAGGAAAGCATACAAGCATTAATTTACAATAAAATAGAAATAACAAGTATGTAAACACACTAAATCTTAGATAATAACGCATTCACTCAAATCATTAAGGCAGTAATTTACTATTGGTTTCCTTCATGCTCCCAATAGTGTTCAACAAGCTCTTCTCGTAATTCTAGATGAGCTTGTGGATCTCGCACCTCTTCCAGTCGCTGCAAGTATTCTGCAAATGTATTTGGGTCCTTATATGGTTTTTTCCTAAATTTCATTGCAATGTCCGGGTAGTTTCGAAGCTGGAGTTCATATCCTCCTCGTTCTTCTTCAACAATCATATTATGTATAATAATGCAACAGTACATGATGTCAGCTATAACAGATTTATCGTGGTAGTGTACTTCGTTTCGCAGTATGTGGAACCTACCTTGGAGTACTCCAAATGCCCTTTCAACATCTTTCCTCAAGCTCTCTTGTTGTTTCGTGAATAAGGCTTCTTTTGCATTGTTCGGTTTTTTGTACGCTTGCACTAGCGTCTTCCATTTCGGATATATTCCATCTACAAGATAATAACCAACTGAATGTTCCTCGTTACCAATTTTGTAGTTGCAAGGGGGTGAAAGGTCATTGTACAAATTGTTAAACACATATGATTGTCGTAATACATTAATATCGTTTAGAGATCCAGGAATGCCAAAAAAGCATGCCATATATAAAGGTCAAACGATGCAACAGCTTCTAAAATCATCGTAGCCTTTTTCATATGACCTCTATATTGTCCTTGTAGTGCCACTGGATAGTTTTTCCATGTCCAGTGCATACAATCCAAGCTACCCAACATACCTGGAAATCCACGTTGATCCCCCATAAGTAATAATCTAGCAATGTCATGAGTTGTTGGCGATCTAAGATATTCTTCACCGAACTCACGTACAATGGTTTTGCAAAACTACTTCATGCATTCTACTGCCGTTGACTCACCAATTCTGATTTTGTCGTCCAACGAATCAGCAGAACTTGCATAAGAAAGCATACGTAGTGCGGCTGTAACCTTTTGAAGTGGTTAAATCCCCAGTTCATTGATGGCATTTCTTCTATGTGTGAAACATATGTTGGTTGCAGAAACTTTGGTAAGTACTTGAGTAAATATTGTTTTTGACATACGAAATCTTCGATGGAAATATACATCTCCGTATACGGGGTATGCCACCAAATAATCCTTGACTAGTTGATTGTGTCCAGCGGGATAGTCGCGTCTGTATCGCAATTCTTTTCTACCTTCAACGCTTCCACCTTGGGTTGACGCTGAGCTTTCAGCAATACCTCGTTCTATCGCATATCTTGTTTCTTCATGAAATGAGTGTTATTCTCTTTTACGATGCTCAAAATATTCATCCGACGTTGAGGAGGAAGAAGAGCTAGAAGCACAACACCATAAATTTTTTAAAGCACTCATTGGTTAGCGATGTTGAATTCCACTATGTTTTGGTTGTATGAAATATGAGCAGATGACAGCACTTTAAATATAATTGTTTATGCACATTGGACATAATGACAAACACAGTGATTGTCTTGTAGCGGAAGTGTGTTGTACATTACACGACACTTTCAATTAAAAGATGTTGTGTCTGGTAGTGTGTTGTTTTAAATAAAGGTCTCTGTTTGTGGTTTGGATGTGGTCACTGTACGTACATCTTGTAATGTTGACAGGATAACAGTGATTGCTTTTGCCATCAATACAACCAAATTATTGTACGCTGCTTTACTTTATTGATTGATTCCTTTAATAATTGTCCATCACTGTATCACTGAACGTTGACAGGACTACACATTTTTGTCATAGATGTTGCTTCTATCTATTATGTATCACGGGTATCCAAGCTAGCCCTGTCTATTTACCAAAGCACATATAAATATGCCCTTAATTTGTTCTCCAAAACCAACAAGTACGAACAAAAAATTTGCAACATAATCTAGTTTTCGTAGTAACTATAAATTGCTTCTGCTATGGACAACTTTGAGATAGACGATGCAGTGATGAACGAATGCTACGATGCTTACGAACAAAGAAGGCAAAGTCTACCACAAAACAAGGGGAAGGCGGTAGTTTTCGACGGAAAAGAGGGTAATTCTGGGTCGTCTAAACCGAAAAAATTATCTTAAAATGCTTGTTTACGTGCAGCTATAGCAAATCAATGCCCGGGAAAACATACTGTATACGAAGGACATGTACTCGAGCCCCTTCACCCAATTGGTCCTACACTACCGGGTGGAACTTATCAATTTTGCCGTTGTGGAAACGAATCAGTCATTGTCCTAGCCAAAACCGAAAAAAATGTTGGTCGTCGATTTTTCGGTTGTGCAGGGTATGAGGACCATAGGTTTTACCCTAACGAAGTACATAGCTATAATTTTATGCAGTGGATAGACCCTCCAATGTGCGAACGTGGCCTTCAATATGCCCTTGAGGCGCAAGCGGAAATAAGACGCTTGAACAAGATCGTTGCTGAAGCAACTAGAGTTGGATTTCTCAAAAATCCGTAGTATGTTTATTGTTTTACGTTGTTTATATTTTTTATTTTGTTTGCAATTTGTAGTTTGGCTGTTCGGTTGTTCTAGTACGTATACTCGGATAATGGGATTTCTTGTTGATGTTAATGTCGTTGCTGTGCTCGTCTTATTTGTACAATGCAAAACATTTTGCTTTATGAAACAGTACCAACTTTGTAAAGACATTCTTAATGGATTACGTACGTAGTACCTAAATGCCACAACGTTACGACCATAAACTATTACATAAGTTTAGAGAACAATAATAATCATAATACCTAAAACCTTAATCCGAGCCAAATCGGGTAAGCCAATCATAGCGAAGTTTGTACGCTTTGTGGCCACCAAACTCTTTACCGTATTCGAATAGGTAACGATAATCATACATTGCTTTTGTTGGTTTAGATATGGCGGCGTCATCAACTACCTCGATAATGTTACGATACTGATCACAAGCATTTGAAAATTGGAGATTAGCCAGCTGGAGTTCAGTCGACGATCGTCTAGTAGGCCTTGAACGATGGTTGTTGTGTAGCCTCGTGATCATTGCCCATCTTTCTTCATAAGTTAACCCCCTCCTCCTTGCATCAATAACTCTTCTCTTTTGTCAACCTCAATGTACGCTTTCACGAGGGCCAGGAGATCTTTGGAAGATAATTCGGGAGTTTCAGGATTGGAGTTCGAAGTTGCTGGAATTTGGCTACTAAGTGCTGATTGAACTGGAATTTGTGGCTGAGTTACACAAGCTGATACTTCACGATGTTGAACCACTCCAACCACCATATCTATTTGCGTATCTGCGATAATTTCACCCTCTTCTACGTCTTCTTTGCTCCCCTCGTACTCATCGAAAATTCGGTTCATATGCTCGTCACTAATTTCCCAATCGTCCATGATATGTATGTAGATAGAGGTAGCAACAATTTTAGTTTAAGGATGGAATATGGGCCATTGGGTATTTATCGTGGATTGAGGGAGCATGAAATATTAGTAGACCACCCAGTACTGAATCGTGATATTAAGTGTCTACAGTTTACCGGACGCGACTACTCAATAATCGTGATATTGAAACCACTTTAATTGAAACCATGGGTCGTCCCCATCACCGAACCCACTTTATTGAAACCAAGCGAGAGTTTTGACCAATCACATTGATGTCGGTTGGTGCAAATTCCTTCATTACTACAAAGTTTAATTCGATATTAAAACGAAGTTTGAACGTTATATATATTTATATTATTATAAAACGAACTCGAAATGGCGCGGTAGTTCGTAATATGGAGTTTTGAACTTCAAATTTTGAAAAAGTCGCTATGGTAACCGTTATAAACTATAGGGCTTAAAAATAGGCATTACAAAATATAGATTGTTAGTGAAGGTCGTCTACATATAAATTAAAACATTACACAACACAAAGGTGTTAAAAACCATGGGTCGTCCCCACTCACATGACCTCTGTTGATGACAAACAAAGTGCATGGTTCAATATTTCAGTGACACTAACAATATTATGCATAACGATACATCCAACGATAAACATAAAGATACAAGAGTTTATAAAGATACAACAACTACCGATAGACGGTGGGAAAGAAAACATCAAAGCATGTAGTGGGTAATAGTAACTTTAGTTCACCACATTTTTCGTTTAGTCTCAAGGGAGTCTCATAATGTTCAATCGCAGTTGGTCATTATCATTTTGGAGATGTCTATTCTCCCGTTCTAGTTCATTCGCATATGTTATTCCCCGTGAACACAAAGGTTGGTCTATCCATTCCGTGTAATTGCAACCATTTGGATATGCTGGACATTGCTGCATGCGCCGACCAATATTGTTGCCCTCTGCTCGAACTACAACCTCAACCGCATAACCGCAGTTGCAACGAACTGGATACGAATTAACTTCATGCTCATTTGGTGGTACTCGATAGAACTCGACTTTTTGTGTTGGTTGAGCGACTGACTGTTCATATGACACTCCGACAGGTGGTCCTTGCGCTTCATGTGGAAGTTGTACGTTCCCCTGTAGGTATGGTGGTTCACTTTGGGGTCTTATTTCGTTGAGAAACTGTAATTCCTCTTCAAGCTCCTTTAGCCTTATCTCTTCGTACGCCTGTTCATCTGAGTCTGTAGATGATGACCAAAAAGACATTTGCAATGAGTGCTAAGCGACATAGTTAGTGTAATAATGGGATCAAAGATATTTGAGTGAGGTAAGTTGGTAGTTATTTAGAGATATATTTATAGGTGGATAGTTGTTACGAATTGGTAAAATAAATAATGCTCAAGCGGATGACCCATACCCTGTAAATGGGAATCCAATGTTGAAACAAGCAATTCAGACAAGGATACCCTCATGCACTGTTCACACGCGACGCATAAGTCATATCACGGGAAACACTCAAATAGCTGAGTAGTCAAATCTTGGATAAAGGTATACAGTTGCAAAGTAACATAGCTGAGGGAATCTCATGCTTTTGAAATAATCGAGTATATGTCGGTAGCTTTCCTGCTTTTGAAAAGGGATGACCCTAGTTTTTGGATTTTCTTCATTAAAGGTCGACAAGTCTCCTTGTTTCCGGCTTGGTTTTATTAAAGCAGTCGTCAAGTCATCTTTAATCAGTACGAGTTGTCATGTCATGTTGTTTCTATTCGTTGGACAATCTATAACACGTTACCCTAGTGGTGTAGAGTGTAGTAACATCAACTGTTAAGGACAAAGGGTTGTCTTGTCATATGTTTGTATCCTACTGCTTAATTAATGATGACAGATCTTTACCATAAAGCAACCCCCTTATTTAAATAGTTTACACTTCTTCCCCCCAACCATACCTACAAAATTGTGTGTTCTACATCAACCATGGCGATAAGGTGAGAAACTAGTACTCTTTTTCCTTCTACGTGGTTACGTACTTCTTTGTGTACATAATATGTTTCTTTTTTCTGTGTAGCTTAAATGGACGATTGGGTAATAAGTGATGAACTCGTAGATAAAATGTTTGATGAGTATGAACGGAACAAGGAGGAGGAAAAAGATGGTGGTTTCGTTCCAGATACACAAGCAGAAGAGGCGGAAGAACCAATTCAAAATGAAATTGTTCGTGGTACTCAACAAATAGTTGAAGTTCAAAAACCAAAAGGACGTCCACGCAAAAACATAACAAGGCAAGTGGTAAACCGTAATCGTCCCAACCAAAGTGATGCTAGCTCCAGTGGTACTACAACAGAACTCTCTTCTCAGGACTTACTTATACTCATGAAATCCTATATTGAAGTTGATAAAAGAGAATTGCTGCTGTTGCAAAATGGAGGAGGGCTTACCCATGAAGAATTTTGGTCCACGGTAACAAGATTACATAACAATCATCGTAAATGCACCACTACATGAACTTCTGCTGAAATTCATATGGCTCATCGGCGTTTCGTTAATACTTGTGAAAGATACCAGAAGATTATACAGACAGTTGAAGATGAAAACATAGTTAAAACGAATCGGGAAACTTATGATTCTCGTTACCTAGCAGAGTACGGGACTGATTTTGTTGGGTAAGAAGCCTACAAACTACGTTATAGTTGGATAACCCGATACGAGGTTGAATAGGCAAATGATTTTGCTTATTGCTTGTATGTGCATCGTAATTTTTAGTACTTATTTCATTGTTATCTCTTGTAAGAAATATTAAGATTCCTTAAATATTTCAAGCAGGGATTAAAAAACACGCAGATTCGTTTGACAAACACAGCAGATTACATATAACGTACACGCAGATTCGTTTAACACACTTATAACAACATAACAGTTACACGTACGCATGAACACGCAGATTACATATAACCCACAAACACGCAGATAACATAAAAACACAACTGTTACACATAAGGACGTACAATAAAACAAAGATACAGGCAAATACAACATGAACGTCTACTAAATAAGCTCCAACTACTCATCATCTAGATCCGCAGGCTCCATCTCCACATCCTCATCATCGTCGTTGCCTGTGTCGACTATCGGTCTATCTCGGTACCGCTCCTCATCAGCGGTCGTCAGCTCGTTAAGACGAGCAGTCATCTCATCTAAGCTCCTTTGATGCTCACCATACATTACCTGTCGGAGACCTAGCATCATCTGATAAAGATCCTGATAAGGAAAAACAGCTGGGTCTGGATACTCCGTCACTTCTAGCTGTGGTATATCTATATATCTATCAGATCCGTATGTAGTGGGTATAGCAACAGTCCAACCGTAGTCTGGCATCTGGGAAGCCCGTGGAGGAGGTGGATCCTGTAGAGCATGGTAAACCTGCTTGGATTGTGAAATATCATCAATGATAGGGGGATCAATCCCACTACGAAGTGCAGAAGGTCCAACCAAGTCAACGGATGCAGCATGCACAAAACTCCCGGTGTGAAGTGGGAGTAATACTGACGCCAGAAAGAAATATAATCCCTACCAGTAAGAATGAAATCACTAGCTGGCCACCACTCATCTGCGTGCTCCTGTAAAGCACTAGTAGTATAAACCCTGGGAGTAGCTGTATGTGGGTGTGGATCATCAGGAACAACATCCCCATCATATATTTGTCTCCAACAATGTTCCCCTAAGTACCAGAAGCAACCTAAACTAGGAGGAGATGGTACTAGTGGAAAGCGCCTCGACGATAGATAAAGAGCATGCACCAAGGGGGGTCAGCAAGAAACTGTGAACCATCAAAGGGATGCCAGATAACTGCATCGCGCGTCCTCCTCAACTCAATCTGATTGCGAGCTATAGCAAAAACATGTCATGTCTGTCCTCTAGGCACTAGTCTACGGTTACCGACACTCCATGCTCGTACTCTAGGATAGAAAGTGCGTAATGATGGAACCACGGTGGGAAAAGACAAATTGTGGAAGTACTCGAAGTACCAGTACTGTAAAATCTCCCAAAAACCTGTAATCGAACCCATCTTGGACCGAACGACACACTGATGATCCAATGACTTATACAAGTATGCTAAAATAGGTGTTCCCCAATCATACACAGTCGGACTGCTATCAAATGAAAACACTTCAACTACCGCCACATAACCACATGACACTGTGCTCGAAGGATTTGTGAAAAATAAATTTCCCATCATATACAAAACAAATAATCGGGCAATCTCCAAATGGTGAACTCTAGGGTGCATACTCAATAAATTCTGTATTACTAGTTTAATGTGAGAGTATCTAATCTGGAAATTACTGGTGACGGCATCATTTAAATTAAGATGTGGAAATAAAGTACCTAGAATAATGTAGTCCTGGTGCCCCTCATCATACGGCAAGGTAGCCCCTTGGCCTATGGTAAGACCAGTAAGCATAGAAAAGTCTAGTGGAGTGATTCCCATCTCCCCAAAACCAAAGTGGAACGTATGAGTTGTTTTCCACCAACAAGCAGCCAATGCACCACATAATTGAACATCATTATTTAAAAGACGTTCGACACCTATTTAACAAATAATTATTAAGTTACAATGAATGTAATGAAAACGGAAACAGTAAGTAGATACGACGAGAATACGTACTCAAAAAGTCGCCAAAACCAATAGTACGCAGAAATGTATGAATAGTAGCCTCTGTATCATACTCATGAATCTGACTATACAGACGAACAACACCAGCCTAAGACCCACGCGTTCGCTCGTGTCGAGCCTAATATTACGAATGAGACTTATTTATTTTATGCCCGACATTACGAAGGTAATATTTAATAAATAAAACGTACCGATGCGTCAACTAACATGCTGACGTGCTGCTCTGTACCCGCCAACTCACTAAAATCGACCAATTGCTTATCTGGTCTTAAATTTAAGTCCCGGTGCGACTCCAAAACTGCCTGCTCGCTTCTCCTAGCAACCCGTCTTCTTCTAACGGACGGTGATTCACGAGCTCCCGTACCCTCAATCGGTACGTTCTCTTCTACCGGTACATGCTCGTCACTCGGATCCACATTCCCGCTACGACTTCCGCTACCTCAAAGAGCCCTCATAACACGTTTCATTTTTTTTCCTTCGCAGAAATGGTTGGAAGCAGAGGAGAGGAGAGGAAGGAGGGAAGGGGTGTGGCGGCGAGGGGTAATCCGGGTTTGGGAAACCCGGATTTTTATATCATTCGCTTATCCGGCTTTTTAAAAGCCGGATAAGGGTGTGGTGTGGATTCGCCCCCACACCACACCATGGATTGCAATCGAACGGGTGAAGATTGCAATCCGTGTCAATACTTTATCCGGCTTTAAAAAAGCTGGATAAAGCATTGAAAGCAACTCACCCCGTTGGGGTGAGTTGCTTTCAATACGAGAGTGATTGGATGTTCCCCAACACGCTGTGTTGGGATGCTCTAAATGGATGGAATTGGGGGACAGATTGCAACCTTGCTTCTTCAAGCATTCAAAGATCAGCTTAATTACCTCTTACGATTATTTACATTTCATGGAAACTAATAGCAGAATATTTGATTACACATTCTGTTTGTATTCAAGTTTGAAATATATAGCATTTGAGACATAGAAACTAAACATTTTTCTCTATGAAATGTGTGTGATTATGTTCTTGACTTCTTAGTGACAATTTTGCATAACATTAAAACAAAATAAAATGCTAATTTTATAAAATCTCTGTAAATTGTGATAACAAACGAACCGCACAAACCAAAACTTAAAATCAAATTTTATGTTTATATCACTATAAAAATCAAACAATGTTATATCATTATAAACCTGCAACAACCAAATCAGATTATGTTCCAAACTAATTAAATAATATTGTTTCAAATTAAGCGAAATAAAGAGGAAAATAAAGTAAGTAACATACCCGTATATGTATAGAAATTGATATATCAGAGAAGCAACAACCAAATCAGGACATCATTCTTGCTTCCTTGACATACTAACCAAACAAGCTCGTCACACCACAAGAGTTTTCATAAAATTTGGTTGAACCCTAATTTTGGTTTGAAGAGGGAAAAAGAAATAATTGGGGAAACAATAATCAACAGAAAGAAGAGAAGTTACAAGTAGAAGAAGATCTAGTTACCATAGCTATCTAGATTAAGACGAGGCCGAATCCATCTTATCAGGTTTTCTTTTGTAGTTCCAATTAGGACTCGTTATCATAGCTACATATAACCATTATGGAGAATCACTGGATGGACAAAATGATTATGGTTAAAGAAGCTGTCGAAATCCGGCTTACCATACCCGAAATCAAAGATTAGGGTTTCATACCGTAAAGGAATGAACTGCCATGGCTTCGATAGATCGGGTAAAGAGATTGGAGACGGAAGGAGTTTGCTTTCTTCGATCAGGCAAAGAGATTGGAGCAAAACAGTCTTCTGCTTTTTGGAGGGAGGCGAAATTGTTTTGGAGGGAGGGGGAAAAGGTGTAACGACCCGGGGAAATTGCAACCTTGGATATCGGCACACAACACCATGTCAAACATCCAAGAACCGAAAACACCGGATAGTCCATGAAAGAAGTTAGAGGGTAAGAATAGATAAGGTAGAACTATTAGAATAGAAGAAGAAGAAGAACACAACAACATCAGAGTAACACGAATCTCACAGCGGAACGAATAAAATATAGTATACAAAATAACATTGAAACACAAATCTGTATATATCAGAGTACAACACTTACATCACAGCGGAAATAAACAATAACTATAAATTGCTGCTGAAGTCTCCTGCTCCGAGCTCCATCTGGTGTATCTGTAAATCCCGACTACTTGACTGCTCGTACAAATTTGGGCACTGAAGAGTTTAGGGAAAACAAAACAAAATAACTCTGGTTCAGTCATGGGACTGGTGTGAGTAAACTCCAACCATTCGGTTTAACTTTTCAAAATCCTTTTCGAAAGAAATGATAATCGTAAGACCGATCCACACATAAACACGGATGGGTTTTACCTTGCGATAACCCAAAACATTTTCAAAATCAATATTTTTCTGATATTATAATAATGTATAATCACAAATAATTAACAATCTACTAGAACGCTTGCATCTCACGCTTCACATATATATAGTATACAATCAAAACCAAAGGCGCTTATTGGAGATTGGATTCCGACTATGACAAGGTATGGAACCACCTGCCGATAGTGTATTTCTAGAGAGGAATACACTGGGTTCAACAAGAACGTCTTGCAACCCGGCCACACATGACTGACCACTCATTTCTCTTAAGTGTATCGAATATATTGTCACCTACGGTTGCTAGCAACATAACCGTTCCCGGGAGATACAGAAGCGAAAAGAAGTAACAAATATGAATATTCTCTAGATGGTGACAATACACCCTAATGGGGGCAACCCACATAGCCATACTACTTGCCCGATTTTTGTCATTTCCCAGTTGATGAGGCTTGAGGTCATAACGTATCATTTGATAGATCATACATTCATTTACTTTGAATGTCACATCGTCATACCCGCCAAATCACAAATTGCTTTCCACAAAAATACCACGGGTATAAAGCTAAGAGAAACGAATTCCTCCACCACCAAACGTGGATACGTTTGAAGCGACCAACTTACGTGATCCATTAGATATACTTTGTCATACATTCGTCCATACACGTTGTCCTGGGTCTGGACAAACCGAATGCACTATTCTGTAAATCCATCTTAGGCAATTTCTACCTAGGATCACTAGAACAGCCCTTGCATTACTCCGTCTTCAATTATCTTCATCATATTTGATTCTCAATGCTAATGCCCATACGGAGTGGTTTTCAAATAATAAATCTGATCCCCGTCTCTCCGTATTGACAACGAAAAATGGTCAAAACTTCGATAGTCGGTGATTTAACTATCAAATAAAAACATGTGTACAAACAACGGTCGTATTTCCAAATGGAAATCTTACCGAGAAAATCATCAATCAACACTGATCCCCTTTAAATTAATTTGTCATTCAATTATCATTTCCCTATTCCCGTTTCCATATATCCGTAAATTCTTATTTTTTAAATTTAGAAAATATACATTATTAATCATTGGAAAACATTTCCATATTTACTCTCATTTCTTATTTTCTATATTAGGAAACATTTTTGATTCTTATTTGGAAAACATTTCTAAAACTCCTTCATTGGATTTACACAGATGTTTAAATAAAACATCACTATGCCAACTTGAACCATTAACGCTTATTAACTAAATTCAATTACTAACCTTCACTATCGAACCTTATCCGTTCCTTAGTTAAAAATGAAGTCAATCAAGTTAGGGTATAACTAGCTCTCAGACCTTAACCGAACAACATTTCTAACCTCGAAATAGGCAAAGTTCACCCTTTAAATCTTCAACAAACTTCCCTACGTAACTCTCGGATTCTATTTATGAATCTACTTCTTTTGCAGAAATCATTTGATTATAACAATAGTGTTATAATCCTATGCTTCTGAAATATAATAACTTAAATATAACTTTTATTTATTAATTTGAATAAATAAATAACGGATTTATTTAAATAAATAAATCTTGATTTAAAAACCAGAAAGTAAATAATACTTTCCTACATTCGATATAGTCGAATCCCAATGTATAATTCTTTCTCGAATAAACTATACTCGATACTCTTTTCCGAATAAACCATATTCGATAATCTCTCCTTCGAATAAACTATATTCGATAATCTCTCTTCTAATAATTCTAATTCGAATAACTAATATTCAACTAACACTATTCGATTAATTAATATTCGATTAACTCTATTCGAATAACTAATATTCGATTAACTATAATTCGATTAACTCTAATTCGATTAACTCTAATCGATTAAGTCTGATTAATTAACTCTATTTCGATTAACTCTACTTCCTATCTCATTCAGATTCCCATTTGAATTCGTATTTCAAAACCCAAGTTTCTTTATAAATGTTTTAATTTATAAAATATTTATTTTAATCCATTATTCACATCGAATGTGAAAATATTTCTTTTATATAATCCATTAAGTTTGATTTCGTATTTTTAAAATAATATCCCATTTACACTTCTATATATAGATTTTTTCATACGAAATCTCCTCTTTATTTCTAACACTTAAATCTCATTTATAAACCCCTTTATAAATGCTATGTTCAAATTCTATTTAAAATATCGGTGTTAAAACCGATTTCTACTTCTCTATAAGTTCAGACTTACATATTCAATTTATCCAATGATAAATAATTTACTTAATTTATAAAACATTACTTATAAATTAATCTTCTCCATTTTATCTGTTAGAACAGATTTCTATTTATTTTTACTTTAAACTAATCTTTTCCATTTATCTGTTAAAAATAGATTTCCATTTAATATTTATTTTCCACTTATTTTCTTTTATAAAATTCTATTCATTTTATAAAATACTTCCTTTTATAATTCCTATTTATTTCATATTAATATTTCCTTTTATAATTATCCTATTCATTTTATAAATATTTCCTTATCTATTTGCTTTACGAGTATTTCAGTTTCTACTTGTTTTACAAATATTTCATTTTCTATTTGTTTTACAAATATTTCATTTATACAATTCTACTTATTTTATATAAACATTCCATTTATATAATTCTATTTATTTTCTAGATAAATATTCCCTTTTATAAAATCCATCGATTTTATAAAATCCTTAAATTCAATATCCACTTTGAAATTCCTTTTTTTTATGCAATCATTTGATTTATATAAATATATTTCATTTTCAATATACACTTTGAAAATTCCGTTTCTACATTCCAGTATTCGTTATGGTATTTAACATACCATATAACAATGATCAATATCATCCCAACACACATAATCAACAACAGATCATATATCACAATATATGAAAACAGTAAAATAAATGTTGAGGAATTCAGTTGGATCCCTTCGACCTGTTTCCCTGCATCCACAGATGTTACACAGTATAATTCATATCAATTCCAATTCAATATAACATATTCTGATGAACAAAATAAATGTTTGTTTAACGATGTGTATGTATATTGTTAACTGCAATTTCAACCAATCAAACAACAATTCAACCAAACAATCATCACACATAAATTAATCATCATTTATCAGCACTAGATTATATTTATAAAAATATAATTTAAAAAGAGTTAGTGAGTTTTACTCACCTTGGTTGATTATCGTTAAATAACGATAATTGTCGCTTGATTTAGATGGATAATTTATTTCGCTATAAATTGTAACATGCTCCAATTCACTCCCAGTCAGCTCCATTGTGTAGCGCTCGTCCATACGATCCTGTCGGATCCGGTCGCGTTCAACTTTGATCACGTACGCAAGATATATCGATTTTACAAGTTAATATACGTATTTAAGTAGTTTTATTTTAAATTAACTTTGTAAATGGGCTTCACCATGCTTACATCGGCCCACCCTCAACCTTAACCCGAATCGTACAGTACTCCAATCCTTCTCCCCAAATAATATCGCGACCTGCTCCTTTTGAACACCTCATTTTTGAAACTTCAGGAACTTCGATCTCCACTATTTCTTCACAAATTTGAAAACTCTCTTAACCGTTCAACTTCTCTTCACTCCCTGTACAACTCCATGTCCTTCGAATAAAACTCGCACACCTCTGATGATTCCTGTCCTCCAACTTCGAAGTCGCGAACACAGTGAAGGATGCGACAATTAAATGCACAGAACTCCACAAAAATCCCCATAGAGGTGCTAAACAACCTCATAAACCCAAATACCACTTCGAAAATCCAAATGGAAGCTTGTATCCCCTTTGAATTCCAACCCCAGCTGTCGCTATGTTTATTTCCAGCAAATGCAACAACATTGAACCCAATGAAAACAACAAGAATGTGAAGCTCTTACCAAAAGGAGATCACCGAAATTTGTTTTAGGATTTAAGGATTTTTCTACTAATTTATCTTGATTTTCAAACTCACGTATGGTTTGTATTGGTGGCGGCGTGAATCCTTTGCTTTGTTGACTGCGGGAGAAATGAACTTAGGTTTTAAGGTGTGGTTTATTTATAGGAAGGGTTAGCTTACCATGGAAGTTTCATATTTTTAATATTCATTTATATTCGATTATGAGCTCAATTTGCCATTTGAAAATTCTCATGATTGCATATAATATCCAAAAATCATGAAAATGGACATACAACTAGAGTTTGACATTACGGACCCAACGAAACTTGTTTTGTTGAATTCCGACTTCGTTTGCTCACACAGCGTATTTTTTACCGTCAAAATACTGACTGTTTTTCACATTAAAATCCGTACGGCTACATACTGACTCCAAAAATCATGAAAACTGAAATCTAACAATAATTTAATATTCCGGATCCAAAAATATTAGTTTCGTCGAAAACGGAGTTCATTTGCAAAAATGGCTATTTTTAAAGCTCTAAATAAACCCATTTAAATATAAATATATTTAAAAATAATTAATTTTAAATAATAATAAATTAATATTATCGTATATATTCACATAGAATATCATACAGCTTCAGAATATACATATATGGATTTATAACTCGATATTTCAAATCCAGATTGAATCGATATTCAATTTATATTAAAAATCATTTTATAATATAAATAAATCGTTTTAAATTATAAAGGAATTCCATAGCGACTTTTCGAAAATTTGATTTGGACATAACTCACAATCTACACAATGAAATCTCGAATTTTCTCTTCAATTAGAAAGATATAGTTCACCAGCTCCGAACATTTCTTGTTTCATAGAAATACGATTTAAAACGGATTATGTATATTCGTTTAAAGTTTGAATCACCAAATCATGAACTGCTGCGCCATTTCGAGCTCGATTTTTATTATAATATAATTATACGTTTAACTGTCGTTTAAATAATATATTCGTTATTATAATTCAATTCTAAACTGAATTAAATATTATAAATAATCCAATTCACACAATATTGTGATTTTTGTTATTTCCGATTTTTCCGGAAATAAATATATTATTCTATTATTTATATTAATTAAATATTCAATATAAATTAATTAAACGACCATTTAATTCTCTAAATCACTATTTATATAATTAAATAAATTAATTATTATATCGCTGAAAATACGGGACATTACAAAAAGAATTCATGAAGTTGGAGGGAGATGAAATTATTTTGTGAGAGGCTAGGAAACGTGAGCATTACACGTAGGGTCAAAACAAAATGACTTGAAAAATAAATAACTAAATGTAAATAATAACACTTCAGTGAAATGTGTTATTAAATAGCGTTATTAATATCATATTTTGTTGTAGTGATTAACACTTAATTACTATTTCAAATCACTTCAACTAAAGTATTAACCATCGTTAATAATTTATTTGCTATTATAAACAAATCCAATTATGTCAAATTAATGTCAATACACATCACATCAAGTTATCAATCAGTATCACATCAATATTGACCAATGTCACGTTAATATTAATTTATGTCAGTATTCAACAATCAATAATAACCACGTTGTCAACCAAACTAACCGATCTTTTATTTACGGTTTAACTTCATAACCATTAAGGTATTCATTTTAATTACTAAACTACCAAGTAATTAATTTTTAACTTAATCATTTACATCATCAAACCCAAAATTACTTAACAGACTAGCTATTACTAAACATAACATAATTAACTACACTGATTATTATGGTTAACCAAACGTGAGAAAAATTAGCTCACAATTACTTCTCCACTCCGCCAAAATTTAGTGTATGACTTCTCTAACTTCACTACAACTCCGGACTTCACTTCGCAATCAAGTTAGCATCTTTTCCACTTCAAATTCTTCACAAACTTAATATATACTAGATTATATATTTTAATTTGCATTTAAGAGAAGGTAAGGTGAGATTTTTAATGCTTTTAGGGCAGAGCTATGGGGTGTGGAACTAGAGCTGTCAATTTCCTACACGACCCGTGACCCGACCCGAAACCCACACGGGAATTAGCAGGTTAACCCGACTCGTTTAGTTAGCGGGTCATTTTCGGGTCAACCCGAATTTGACCCGTTTATAAACGGGTGGGTTTAGGGTTAACCCGCCAACCCGATTTTGACCCGCCAAACCCGATTATATATTGTATCTTTTCCATACTGTTAGTCTTTTATGTATACTGTTAGTGTTAATCTTTTATGTATGCAGTAATCAGTATGCTCGTATATGTAAGTTGTTATATTTTACTAATATATTCTTGTATGTTGTTAGTTATATTTTACTTATAACAACTGTATTTCTTCCATACTGGTAATCTTTAATTTATGCAGTATGGGAATATATACTTACGTATAGAAAATGATTTTTGGATATGGTGATTTCATGCTTTATATATGTGTTGTCTGTTTGTGACTTTGCAACTTGTTGCATGTTGGTGATTATATAATAGTGTGCATGTTGGTGATTTGGCTCTTTTGTTGCTTATATTAGTAGGCAATTGATAGTCTATAATAGGATCGTATCATAGTCTAAACAGTTGCAAGTATTAAGATGATGCAATATTAAGCAGTAAAGGTAAAATAAAAAATAATCACACTGATATTTTATCCTGGTTCGGACCTCCCGTCCTACGTCCAGTCCCGAAGCTCCCCTTCGGCCTTTTCTTTGTTCACAGAAAACTTCCCTCACTTCGCCCGGAGGAATAGGCTTACAGTAAGAAAATCTTTTGACAAATTTGTGTTCCTTAAACAATGATTTTGACTACTGTATACAAATAGCTCCTATAGTCTCCTTGATTAGATATGATTTTTGAAGAACCAAGAGAATATAGAAGGATTCTGAAATGCTTGAATAGAGAATTGTTAAGCAATGAAATTTGAGAGTTTTACAGAAAATATATTATAGATCTAGAAAGAAGAATCGATGATTTTAGATCTTGATCTTAGACGTATTTATAATAGATGAAGAGTTTTTATCAAGTGTTGTAATTTTTGAGCAAAGAGAAATCAAAACTCTTCATTTTGAAAGAGGACATCTTTTGGAAAACCGATTTAGAGAAGATACGACAGTTTGAAAAGGTGCCTGTTTGTAGAGCGTCTGTATCCGCTCAGACGTTGTCTCTTATAGGACAGATGTCTGTATGTGTATTTTGAATGTTCAAAATACACGTACAGACGTCTGTCAAGTAATGAGACAGCCGTCTCTATAAGATTGGATTGCAACCCGAGGCTTTAGACAGACGTCTGTCTTGAATAGGACAGACGTTTGTGCTGAGTTTGGAAGAAATTCTATCTTACAGTCAGACGTCTGTCTATATTAAGGACAGACGTCTGTTTATGCCCAGACACACTGAATTATCATATTTGATCAAGGAGACTTTACATTCAATCTATCTAATTATACGAGAGAAATATACTCTTTATGACTAAGTATCCTTGTAATCTTGATTCTTCCCTTGTGTATCTCTTCCTTGTATAGTTCCTGTATTAAACATATGATATATGTGTATATTGTTTGTTGTCATCAAAAACGTTAGGTCTGACATTCTCCCCCTTTTTGGTGATGACAAACGTATGCGTGTCAAGCTCCCCCTGAATTGATGATACCCCTTGTTTTCTCCCACTTTTGGCATTATCAAAAATATAGAAAGACATAGTGATAGCAAATACAACATAGATGTCAACATACAAGATCAAACAGAAGTCATAGTGTGCCAAATGAAAATAAAGTTAAAGTACAAACCATAATGCATACTTAAAGAGAGATAAATAAAGTTCCTAGGCCTCCATAAAGTATTCCCATAGATCAATGGACTAATTTCCGTAATAGTCCCATTGAGATTCGTCATTATAACTTTTATTCTCATGAATGGAAAGTCCATTAAAAGCATGATGAGTAGTACCGGGATCAATGTAAGGAGGCCAGTCATCATCTTCCTCATCGTCGGAAGCAGTTTCTGTTTCCTTGCCAGGAGCATGTTCAAGAGGAGATTGTTGTCTAGTGCTAGTTTTAGGTGGTATGTCTCTTATAAGGGGTACAGACGGAGGAGGATTAGGTGATGCTGACGATGATCGAGAGGAGGATGAACGACCACGAATTTTACGACAAATTTTTCCAAGAGAGTGCACAACTTTATCCAAAGTGTTTTCAACATTTGTCATACATGTGGAGAAAGAGCGTTCTAGCCTTGTCACCTTTGTACCTAATTTTTTTTGATTTAACGAAAGTAATTGTTGATTCTGTAAAGTAACATCATGTATACTTTCCCATGCCCGATATCTAGTCTAGCTTCCTGGATATCCGGATCAGAGTGATATTCGGTTGGTTCGCTAGTTTCAGGTCATTGTCGTTGTTGTCATCGTCTTTGAGGTTGTACCGGTTGTTGAGGTTGGTTTTGTTGTGCTTGCCATTGTTCAAAGGGAATGATTCATGGAGGGCAATCAGGTAAGTGCATTAAAGCAGCAAATCGTATGCTACTCTTCTCTACTTATTTTTCCGGATATGTGGAAAGATAAAGATTTATTCCTTGTGACCTGAAAATTCTCATAAGATATGCACCATATGGTATAGTTCGTTTGGATGGGGTCCAAAAATCTATAATTTGCTCAAAAATAAATAGTGCCCAATTTACTCGAGTGTTTCCAAAGATAGCATACAAAGCTTTATGATCGTTAGGATACACTTGCTCATGGCTTCCAAGACGTGGCATGACTGTGTTAGTAAGCATACGATTTATGATACGTGGTCTAGGGCGAAAATTAGATAGAGTCATCTTTGGGCAATGATCTTGCCATATTAGATGGGTAGTTCTATCCCTAGGTTTATACCGCATGTAGGGAATATCTTGCAAACGAGTACCAGTAGATGATGTTCCCAAAATTTGACCGATCATATCAATATTGATCGTAATTAGTTGGCCATACACTAAAGACCAAATCCAATTATCAGGATCTGGTGGAGACCAAATTGAAGGCAAGCACAAGTTGATGAAAAACAAGTATAGTGCTAGAGAATCAATCATACCTTGATTGGCATCATAATTCACAAGTTGAGTTAAATTTGCACGAGACAGAGTGTCATTAACATCGTATTGAGTTAATTGTCTCAAAGGATAGAAAGGCCCTGTGTGAATTGATTTCTTCTTCAGTGAATCCAAGATTTGTTGGCTATCGGAAGCTTTCATCCATCCTTCAATTTGCTGATCAGTTGCATAATTAGGAGTTTCTTGTTGAAAGGAGGATCCATCAGTAGCCTTTTTGCATTTATTGGAAGGTTTTTTCATTTTAGGAGCCATGGATTTGAAGAAGCTGAATTTAGGGTTTAAGTGGATAGAACGGTAAAAGTAAGGAATAAAAAGTGAAATGGTAAAAGATAATATATAGGTGGAGGTTTTAAAAAACGGTTTCAGAGGGTTTCAGATGTCTGTCATGCTTTGTGCCAGACGTCTGTGTTTAGACAAAGGATTTCCCGAGAGCTATGTCAGATGTCTGTTGGATTGCTGACAGACGTCTGAGCTGAGCTAGAACGAAAAAGATTGTAATCAGGTATATCAGACGTCTGTGGAGAGGAGTTAAAGACGTCTGTTCTGTTTGTGTTTGAAACCTGAGAGGGTAAACAGACGTCTGACATAATATTGGCAGACGTCTGTGCTGAGACAAAACGTAGAAAGGTTTGTAAACTTTGTACAGACGTCTGTTTATCTATTTGACAGACGTCTGTTTTTAATTTGTTCAGAAAAAAATTTATTTTCATATTGAAAAAGTACAAACAAAGAATGAAATAAATAGTTATACTAATGCATGTTATTCATGAAACATAAAATTCAAGTTTTCGCTTTGATCAAACTAGCAATTCGGTGAGAAAGGTGGTCTTGTTGGAGAAGTCCATGGGTTGACTGAATCGTGTGACGTACGATAAGAGGATGATGGATCCAGTGGATTAACCGGTCGTGAAAGAGGTTCGAAAACATCTTTTAGTTTAGAGCTACAGAACTTTAAAGAAACTTTTCGTAGGTATGCCAATATAGTAGAAGAGGTTTTCTGTTCGAAGTAGAGCTCTTTTTGAAGTCTGAGTTGTTCCTGTTGATAATGATGAATGTCATCAATTTTCCTTTTGGTATCTGGTGAAGTAAACAAAGCCCGTTTCGTTCTTTTGGTATCCGGTGTAAAGCTAGTCCGATAATCTTGCCACTTGTAAACCGGTTCATGTTTAGATGTAGGAGTTGGATCGTGTGGAGTGTCAGCGGAGCTATCGGTGGTGAAGGTGATGTTAATTGAAGAGGACTTATTAGACATTGTTTTTGTAATGAAAACTTATTTTAGCCGAAGTTATTTATAGGTAAAGTTTTACTATATTTATTCCCTAAAAAAATGCAGAAGATGAATTAGAAAAACCATTGAAAAAGGTATGGTAGAGAGAAAAACATGGTGAGAATAAAATTTATATATCAGAGAGAGTGCAAATACCTAATTCTCTACGTAAATTAATAAAAGTGGTTTCATTTAATGGTATGGTAAAAATGTCCGCAATTTGTTTGTTAGTATTAAAAAATTCCAAAGAAATATTACCTTTTTCAACATGATCACGTAGGAAATGGTGTCGGATGTCAATATGTTTAGTTCTAGAGTGTTTGATTGGATTTTTTGATAAATTTATGGCACTTGTGTTGTCGCAGAAAATTGTTGAATTTGTAATTAGTTTTCCAAAATCCCTTAATGTTTGTTGCATATAAATTACTTGAGCACATGCTAAGGCAGCTGATATATATTCTGCTTCGCAAGTTGAAAGTGAAACAGAGTTTTGTTTTCTACTAAACCATGATACCAGAGATTGATCTATAAAGTGACACGTACCACTAGTGCTTTTTCTATCGGACTTACATCCTCTGAAATCTGCATCACTATATGACACTAGATCAAAAGAACTACCTGTTGGATAAAAAAGTCCATAATCTTTTGTTTTGGTTAAGTATCTTAAGATTCGTTTTACAGCTTTATAGTGCGATTCTTTTAGTTGAACTTGAAACCGTGCACACAGGCAGACACTCATCATGATGTCTGGTCTACTCGCAGTGAGATATAAGAGAGAACCGATAATACTACGATATAATTTTTGATCAAAGTCTTTTCCATCTTCCTTTTTTTCTAATGAGCAGTAGTGCTCATAGGTGTTGGTTTCCCTGATGTATTTTCCATGTTAAATCTTTTTAAGAAATTGTTACAATATTTTTCTTGGTTTAGAAAAATTCCATTTTCGAGATGTTTAATTTGTAATCCTAAGAAAAAATTTAGTTCACCCATGTGTGACATTTCAAATTCATTTTTCATTATGTTTGAAAATTCGTTCCATAAAAGTTCATTTGTTGAACCGAAGATGATGTCGTCAACATAAATTTGGATATTAAAATGTCTTTTTGAATAAAAAGGGCTGTGTCTACTTTTCCAATTTCAAATCCAGAATTTATTAAATGTGATTTTAACATTTCATACCAAGCACGAGGTGCTTGTTTTAAACCATACAAAGCCTTTTTTAATTTGTAAACATGGTTAGGAAATTGTTCATCTATAAAAGGTGGAGGTTGTTCAACATAAACTTGTTCTTTTGTATAACCATTTAAAAATGCACTTTTTACATCCATTTGAAGCAATTTTATATTATGATGAACTGCAAAAGCTAGTAAAATACGAATTGCTTCTAGACGTGCTACAGGGGCGAAGGTTTCTTCATAATCAATTCCTTCTTCTTGATTATATCCTTGTGCAACCAGTCGAGCTTTATTACGAATTATATTCCCATTTTCATCAGATTTATTTTTGTACATCCATTTTGTTCCAACTAATGATTGTTCCGTTGGTCGAGGGACTAATTCCCATACTTCATTTCTTTCAAATTGATTAAGTTCTTCTTGCATTGCTAAAATCCATGATTCATCATTGGCTGCTTCCTTATAGTTTTTATGTTCAAAAGATGAAATAAAAGCAACGTGACTCATTTGATTAAGTTGATGTCTAGTAGAAACTCTTGAATTTAAGTCTCCAATAATATTATTTGTCGGATGATCTTTTAAAATACGAGAAGGTGATCTTAGAGTAGAATTAGTTTCTGGTTTATTAATGTTAGTGTTATTTTGTAATTCATTTTCATCTTCATCAGAAAGTTTATTATTATTTTGAAAATTTTCATCAAAAGAAACATGTAAACTTTCCTCAATAGAATTTGTTCTTTTATTAAAAATTCTGTAAGCTTTACTTCTATTAGAATATCCAATAAAAGTTCCTTCATCTGCTTTTGGATCAAATTTTTCAAGATTATCTTTTGTATTTAATATAAAACATTTTGATCCAAAGGTTTTGAAATACGAGACATTTGGTTTCTTGCCATAAAGTATTTCATAACATGTATTTTTCGTTAATGGTCGAAGGGTTACTCTATTAAGAACATAACAAGCCGTAGCTACTGCTTCAGCCCAAAAGGATTTTGGTAAGTTACTACTATTTAAAAGGGTTCTGGCACATTCTTGTAAAGTTCGATTTTTTCTTTCTACAACACTATTTTGTTGTGGTGTTCACGGAATTGAAAAATTATGACTAATTCCTTTCTTGTTACAAAATTCTTTAAAAAGATCGTTTTCAAATTCTCCTCCATGATCACTTCTAATCTTTTTAATTTTTAAATCAAAAAAATTCATTATTCGTTTAGCGAAAATTTTAAATAATGCAAAAGTATCACTTTTATGTTTTAAAAATAAGGTCCAAGTATATCTAGAAAAATCATCTACAATAACAAAAACATATTTATTATGGTTTAGTGTTTAAGTAGGACCAAAAAGATCTAAATGCAATAATTCTAAGGGTTGTCTTGTAGAAATTTTATTCTTTAATTTGAAAGAGGTCTTTTTAAGTTTGCCAATTTGACAATCATCACATAGATTTTTTACTTTAAAATTAATTTTTGGTAAGCCTCTAACTAACTCCTTTTTTGCTAGTTTATTAATATTCTTAAAATTTATATGGCAAAATCTTTTATCCCATAACCATGTATCTTCATGGTTAACGGATAGACATAAATTTATCTTCTGCTTTGATTTCATGTTTAAAATATATATGTTTCTTTTTCTAATACCTTTAAAAATTAAATTTTTATGCTCATAAAAAATGTTACATTTATCTTTTTCAAAACTTATTTGAATTTTTTTATCACAAAGTTGACTTATGCTTAAGAGATTATGTTTTAGATTTTTAACTAATAAAACATTAGAAATAATAGGAGAGTTAGATATACCAGCATTTATGACTTCACCAGCCAATGACATAGCCTTTTGAATTGTCTCCGAATGTAACAGTGCCACCATCCGTGTACTTTATATTTGAAAGCATGTTTACATTTCCTGTCATGTGCTTGGAGCAGCCACTATACAATATCCATTTCTCCTTTTGTTTTGTCTTGGATACCTATAAGATAAAAAGAATTTATTGGTACTCACTTCCTCCGTTAGGGTCCTAAATGTTATGCGGAGAAGGTAACCATACCCATGTGGGTTTGGGACCTTTGAAAACATAATTCGAATTGTATATTACATTGTAAGAAAGTATTAATATGTTTTTGCCTAATAAGTTTGTTATTAGTTTTAGGAATCCATATTTTTACTTCCTTAGGTAATATAGTCTTTTTAGACTTTATCTTCTCCTTTAAAAATATATCTTCTTTTTCATGAAAATTCTTTTTCTTAATCTTTTTATACAAAAAACTATGATTTTTGAAATTACCATCGTTTTTAAATCCCAAGCCATTTCTATTCCCTGATGGTTTTGAAGTTTTGATTAAATTTTCTAAATTTTACTTACCCTTGTTAAACTTGGAAACATTAGCAGTGAATTTTTCTAATTCACTTTTTAGTTTTGAATTCTCGGAACATGAAGTTTCTAAATCACTACTTAGCTTATTACATTTTTCAGAAAAATCTTCATTTTCTCATTCAATTTTTCTTAACTTGCTAGATAGAGAATCATTTTCTAAAGATAACTTGTTATTTTTTAATTGTGTATTCTCTAGTTCTTCCTCTAGAATGGTTTTCTTGTCTTTTAATAGTCCAATCTCAATTTTCATTATATTTATTTTAGAAATGAGCTCTTTATACAGCTTCTTTTGTTCTCTAAATTTATCATCTAGTTCCATGTTAATTTCTAAGATTTCATTATAAGAAAGTTCAGGACATACCTCATCAATATCAGCCATAAAACATACATTTGCCTGTTCTGAGTCGCTTTCACTTTCACTTTCTGAGGAAGATGTATCTGAATCATCCCATGTGACTTGAAAAGCGCTTTTTTCTTTTTAAATTTCTCAAAATTTTGTTTCTTCTTATCATTCTTTAGGCATTCATTCTTTATGTGACCATACTCATCACAATTAAAGCATTTGACCAAGGTCTGATTGGTAGAATTTGGTTTATCGCTCTTTTGAAATTTCATCATTTTTCTGAACTTCTTGAATTTGTTGTAATTCTTTGCTATGAATACTATCTCTTCTTCATCAAAGTCTGAATCTTCATTGTTTGCTTGAAAAGCTATATTCTTCCTTTCAACATTCTGTTCTTTCCTAACCTGCAAGTTAGCCTCATAAGACAGAAGATTTCCTATTAATTCCTCAACTTTAAGTTGAGAAAGATCGTTAGCCTCTTCTATGGCTAAAACTTTTCTTTCCCACTCATTAGTCAAAGAATTCAAAATACGTGTGACTAGATCTAAATCAGTAGACTTAACTCCAAGAGCCATTAAATCATGTTGAATAGTTTGAAATCTAGTATACATATCACTGATATTTTCACCTGCCTTCATTTTAAAAGATGAAAGCTGATTTTGTAAGATCGATATCTTGGTTTGTTTTACTTTAGTAGTACCTTCATGAGTGATTTGTAGAGTTCTTCATATATCATAACCAGTAGTGCAGATCATTACTCGTGAAAACTCATTTTTATCTAATGCACAAAATAATACATTCATGGCTTTTGAATTATTTGATGCTGCTACTTTTTGAACATCAGTCCAAGTACTTAATTCAGTGGTTGGTGATTCATATTTTATTTTGAGTAGCAGCCTATATTTCTAAACCATTAGGTTCCATAAAAATTCTCATACGTGTTGACCAGTATGCATAATTATACCCATTAAATAGTGGAGGTCTTTGTGTAGATTGTCCTTCTTGAAAAATGCTACTAACACTATTACTTGCCATATTAAATATAATGAAACAAACACAAATTACTGTTATTAGTTATGACCTGGCTCTGATACCAATTGATAGTCTATAATAGGATCGTATGATAGTCTAAACAGTTGCAAGTATTAAGATGAAGCAGTATTAAGCAGTAAAGGTAAAATAAAAAATAATCACACCGATATTTTATCCTGGTTCGGACCTCCTGTCCTACGTCCAGTCCCAAAGCTCCCCTTCGGCCTTTTCTTTGTTCACAGAAAACTTCCCTCACTTCGCCCGGAGGAATAGGCTTACAATAAGAATTTCTTTTGACAAACTTGTGTTCCTTAAACACTGATTTTGACTGCTGTATACAAATAGCTCCTATAGTCTTCTTGATTAGATATGATTGTTGAAGAACTAAGAGAATATAGAAGGATTCTGAAATGCTTGAATAGAGAATTGTTAAGCAATGAAATTGTAGAGTTCCTCAGTAAATAGATTATAGATCTAGGAAGAAGAATCGGTGATTTTAAATATTGCTCTTAGACGTATTTATAATAGATGAAGAGTTGTTATCAAGTGTTGTAATTTTTGAGCAAAGAGAAATCAAAACTCTTCATTTTGAAAGAGGACATCTTTTGGAAAACTGATTTAGAGAAGATACGACAGTTTGAAAAGGTGCCTGTTTGTAGAGCGTCTGTATCCGCTCAGACGTCTGTCTCTTGTAGGACAGACGTCTGCATGTGTATTTTGAATGTTCAAAATACACGTACAGACATCTGTCAAGTAATGAGACAGACGTCTCTGTAAGATTGGATTGCAACCCAAGGCTTCAGACAGACGTCTGTCTTGAATAGGACAGACGTTTGTGCTGAGTTAGGAAGAAATTCTATCTTACAGTCAGACGTCTGTCTATATTAAGGACAGACGTTTGTTTATGCCTAGACACACTGAATTCTCATATTTGATCAAGGAGACTTTACATTCAATCTATCTAATTATACGAGAGAAATATACTCTTTATGACTAAGTATCCTTGTAATCTTGATTCTTCCCTTGTGTATCTCTTCCTTGTATAGTTCCTGCATTAAACATATGATATATGTGTATATTGTTTGTCGTCATCAAAAACGTAAGGTCCGACATTATCTATCAATGGGTCAAACGGGTAAACCTGACCCAACACGACCCATTTAGTTAAACGGGTTACGTGCGTCAGGTCAGGTCAACCCGTTTATAAACGGGTCGGGTTAGGGTTGGGAAAATATTACCCGTTTAATAAATGGGTTGACCCGACCCGTTTATAAATCAACCCGAACCCGATTTGACCCGACCCGACACGACCCATTGACAGCCCTATGTCGAACCCATGGCTAGAGGAGAGGTGCTGCGTGAGGGGGTGTATGTGGTATGGGGGTCCAAGGGGAGGTGACGGTGAGAGGAGGTGTAACACCCCGAATTTTGGGTTAATACTAGAATTCACTAATTACAGGATAAATAATCTCAGATGTGGGAATTAGGGGAAACGGGCTGCGTTATTACGTTCGTCTCGGAAAAATACGCGAAATAGAGTCCGAGTTTTCGAAAATCGGAGTCCGTATGGCCCAGTTATGGCCCGATGAAGTTTGCAGAAAATTCAAAACTAAAACAGATTTAAAAATTTAAATATTCAGATTTGGAATGGGCCAGGCGGGGTCAGGCGGGAAGCTTCCCGCCCAACCCATGTCGACAGGGCTGTCGACAGGGGTGTCGACATGCCTGTCGACAGGGTGGCACCGTTCTGTGAACCTGGGTGCACCAGGTTGCACCAGGTTGAGTTTCAGGCTGGCTAGGAGGGCTGGTTCTAGAGATTTCCTAAATCTAAGGGTCCTAAATAAATCTAGGGTTAATCTAAGGGCCTAAAACACTCTCTTAATCTATAAATACACCCTAAACCTACCTTAATCCTTACCAAAAATAGAAATGATGGCCTCATGCCGCCAAATTAAATCCTAAGAAGAGCCTCCACTAATCTAAGAAGGAAGTTGCAAGCTAATCCCTCTCAAATCATTCTCTAATCATCACTATCTTCATAGTTAGCAACTAATTCCTCTTCATAAGTTGGTTAATTTGGAGTTTGGTGAGTTTCTATCACTTTAACATCAATTGTTAAAGTAAGTAGATTAGGTGTAATGAGACTTATGGTCTTAAATGCGGATTAGTGAGTTTGAATCATGTATAATGATATGTTACTCTATGTTGTTCTATGATTATGCATATTTGATAAGTTGGTTTATGCATGCTTAATAAGTTGATTTATGCATGTTTAACAAGTTGGTATATGCATGTTTAATAAGTGGATTTATGCATATTTAATGAGTGGAATTATGCATGTTTAACAAAATGAGTTATGCAAGTTAAGTATATGTTTAAATGCAAGTTTAATGTGATATGCAAGTTATGCATGCTTATGCAAGTATATGGATACTTATGCAAGTCATGTATATGTTTAAATGCAAGATTTATGTGATATGCAAGTTATGCATACTTATACGAGTATATGAATGTTTATGCAAGATATGTATATGCTTAAATGACATGATATGCAAGTTATACATGTTTATGCAAGTTATGTATGCTTATGCAAGTATGTGAGTGCTTATGCAAGTATGTGAATGCTTATGCAAGTTATGTGTATGCTTAAATGCATGTCTAACATGTTATGCAAGTTATGAGAATGCCTATATGCAAGTTCAACATGTTATGCAAGATATGTGTATGGTAATATGCAAGCTCATATGCAACATGTTATGCAAATCATGTGTATGATAATATGCAAGTTTGGGTTATATGTAGTTGGGTTAATATATGCTCATATATGCAAGTTGACATCTTCTTAACCCATGACAAAGTTGTATGCTAAACCCATGATATTTGTGATAATATTCCCCTTATTTATGTCATGAAATGAGAACGATTTACGTGGGGAACGATGGGGTTGGTAAATATGTTAATAAATGAATGATTGGGTATGATTAAGCATACCATAAAAATAAATTACCATAAGTGGGAATTTACCTATTGAGTTAGGTCTACCCCATGGGAATTTACCTATTGAGTTAGGTCTACCCATGTTATGGAAAACTTGATATTAATTAGGGATAATTAATATGGGGGTGATTAATTAGGTGTAATTAATCGACTAAGACACGAGGTTGGACTCATTTGTAGTGTAAAACTGCCCGGACCCGACCGGCTTAACCAGTTGCTACAAATGTCAGCCCAATGTGAGAGGTCTTAGCCATAAATTAAATATGTGATTAAGGTAAAGACACGAGGTTAGACTCTGTTATGACGTAAGACTGCCCGGATTCTACCGGCTTAACCAGGCGGTCATAACAGCCAGTCTAATGTGGGAGGTCTTTATGGGAGATCACGGTCTTAATTAATTAAGAAACACTTAACCATAGTAGCATGTAGTGGGACATGAGGGGTTAAGTGGGTGCCTTGGGTGGCATGTGGAAATTTAATGGTTGCCTTGGGTGGCACGTGGAATCTAGTGGGTTGCCTTGGGTGGCAATAGAAAATACGATTAGAATACTTAACCAAGTGGAAACATGTAATTAAACATGATTAAAGGGTTAAGTGGGATACACTAGATATTTGACAAGCTTAAGTGGGTAGCTTGTGGGGGCCCATTTCAACCAATATCCCAACGTATCTTTGTGGGCTCGACCCATGTCGAGTGACGGGACACGCATATTGGGCTTGATTATAAGAGGCCAAAACGGGTTAGCGGTGGCAACGCAAGTCCAACGGGTTTCATATGCGTGTGTGTGCCCGGGCTGGTAGATAAGCCGTTGTTGCATCGTGTAGATATAAAGCCGTGCACCGTTAGTATTGGGTAGCCACTTTAGGGGAGTGATACACCCCACTGTGGGACCAGCACGGGTATCTACGGTAGGGAGCCGATCGAAGGGGAGTAGTGGGTACACCTAGTGAAGATAGGGGCAGACGGCACCTATGTAGGGGTACACGAAACTACTGGGTAAGAATTACTGAGTACACCTAGTGGAGATAGGGGCAGACGGCACCTATGTAGTGGGCTAGGAGTACATGAAACTACTGGGGAAATTTTCTAAGTCCTTGGAAGGGATCAACCTTTAAGTAGGAACGACTGGTGTGGTGCAGTTAGTAATTATCCTTGGGTGGGTAGATGCGTCCTGACGATTATCTTAGTTTATCCTAAGTCTACCAAGCTGCTTAGTGTAGCCATTCATCCCCAGATATTACCGTAGGTCAAGTTTATGTCTTCTCTGGTTACTTTAATGATTGTTTTGTTAAAGTTGTAGGACTCACTCAGACTTATGTCTGACCCCGTTGTTTTTATCTTTTTCCCAACCCTTAGGTCCTGCGGTGGATCCTAGCAGTAGTAGAGCTTGATCGGATTGCTGTTCCAGTCTATCGGAGCTTGGGTAGATGTAAAGCTCCGGTTATCCAGTTATCTTTTCTTTTGTCATGGCTATTGTATGAGAGAGTGGGATTATGTACTTCTTTATTTTGACGGATATTGTACTTGACTTTTATCATGGTTTTATGATGTAACCAGACATGTTTATTTCCGCTGTTATGAGATGATGTTTTAAAATTTAAAGTACTATTTATATCTGTCTTGGTGTAATTTTTCTGTTCTATATTCACTAAAATACTCCACCGATGCTATGGCATTCCCTTAGTGAGTGACCATAGCGGGCGTGGGGTGTTACACGTGGTATCAGAGCAAAGGTTACCGGAACAGATAAAATTTTTAGAAAACCATTTTTCTAAAAACATTTTTGGAAGAGATATTTTCAAAAACATGTCTTTTAAGAGAAAAGTTTTTTTTGAAAGAAAAGCATAATCCCCAATAGCCATATCTATATCCTTCGAATCCTTCGTTTTGAATCTTTCCTTTTTCGTTTCAGCACGGCCGAGAATCTTAATCTTCCGGAGGGTGTGACGGTACCAGTATGGTATAGGAGATTGATGGAGGCTAGGGCCACCACTGCGGGTCCAGCAAATGTTCCTCCACCAACCGTAGCACCCGATCTTCCTCCTCCCCCTCCTCCTCGCACGGATACTTTTGCTAAGACTTGCAAGGAATTTAAAGCTATGGGAGGGAAATCTTTTCAAGGATCTGAAACCTTTGTGGAGGCTAGAGATTGGCTTAAGGAGGTGGAAGAGTTGATAGATATCTTTGAGATGGAAGAAGGAAAGAAAGTCAAGTTGGCTGCTTGGTTAATGAAGGGAGAGGCCTCATTCTGGTGGGAGGTCACTAATGGAGAACGCCCCGTTGACTCTTGGGCGGATTTTAGGCAAAGATTTGTGGCGAAGTTTCTCTCAAGGGCGGAGGAAAACTTGTATATGGAGAGATTCTTGACTCTAAAGCAAGGAAATCTTTCGGTGAAGGAATATGTTAACAAGTTTAATCAATTGGCAAGGTTTGGCCTAGACATGGTGAATACACCGGAGAAGAAGGCTTTGAGGTTCGTGAAAGGCTTGAATGAACCAATGCATGGGTTGGCTATGACGCACATCCCTATGGGGGCCACCTTTGAGAAGCTAGTTGACATGGCACTCATGTGTGAGGAAGAGAAGGGTCCTAATGCTAATAAGGCACCCGAGAAGAAGGGAGATCAAAAGAGACCTCAGCAACAACAGCAAAGCAAAGGTGGGAAAGGCAACGGTGGCAAAGGTAAGAAGAAGAAGTGTTTCAATTGTGGGACACCTGGCCACCTAAGCAAGGATTGTCGCAAAAAGAAGAAGACCGGCTGCTTCCACTGTGGCGAAGCAGGGCATTTAGTGAAGGATTGCCCTAAGAAAGGGCAAAGGACGGGATCTACCTCAGGAGGACAGGTGCAAGCTCTTATGGCACCAGGTCAGGCTAGGGGGCAAGTACAGGCTCTCGCGGTTCCACCGATTCAGGAGAGAGGTAGAACTATTTCCGTTGAAAGTCTGGTTTTTCTATTTGATCATCCTGTCCGTACATTGTTTGATTCAGGCGCATCGCATTCGTTTATCTCATCATCATTAGTTGAGTTACTGCACTTAGACACCAGTCTGGTAGATGATCCCTTGGTTGTTTCAAACCCAATTGGGGGCTCCACTTATTTGTCCATGATATGTTTGGGTTTGAAGATTTCTATACTTAGCATTGAGTTTAGATGTGATGCTTTTGTATTGGGCTTCACGGGCTATGGGTTGATTTTGGGCATGGACTGGTTATCCAGTAATGGTGCCGTTCTTGATTGCGAAAGGAGAGTTGTTAGGCTCATGACCCGCTTGGGTAACACTCTCGAGATTTCTTGTAATCCCAGGGACTCTGTTATGCTAAGTTATCTTGAATCGCTTGACGCTTCGGTCGAGAGTTTGCAATCTGTTAGAGTGGTCCGGGAATATCCGGATGTGTTTGAGGAGGTGAAGGGCTTACCTCCGAAGCGGGAGATTGACTTCCGAATATATTTGGTGGATAATGCTAAACCGGTATCTTTACCAGTGCGCCACATGGCTCCTCGTGAGAGGAGGGAACTCCATAAGCAAGTAGGGGAGTTGCTTGAGAAGGGGTTCATAAGACGGAGCATATCGGAGTGGGGTGCTCCAGTAGTATTTGCTACGAAGGCGGATGGGTCCCTCAGACTTTGTGTAGACTATAGAGAACTCAACAAGCTCACAAAGAAGAATAGACACCCATTGCCGAGGATAGATGATCTTTTCGACCAGTTGGTTGGCGCTTCAGTATTTTCTCAGTTAGACTTGGCCACGGGGTTTCATCAGTTGAGGGTGGCTGAGGATAGCATAGACAAGACTGCCTTTAGAACTCCGGATGGTTTCTATGAGTGGCTGGTGATGCCATTTGGGTTGACGAACGCCCCTGCATACTTTGTTGATTTGATGAGTAGGGTGTTCAGGGAGTTCCTTAATAAATTCGTGGTGGTCTTTGTGGATGATATCTTAGTATTTTCTAAGAGTGAAGAAGAGCATGCCCTACATCTTGGGGAAGTGTTGAAGACTCTTCGAGCACATAGCCTTAAGGCTAAATTCTCTAAATGTCACTTCTGGAGGAAGGAAGTACGGTTCTTGGGGCACGTGGTCTCCAAGGAAGGGATAGCTGTGGATCCCGCGAAGGTAGTATCAATTCAGGATTGGAAGGTTCCGAAGAATGCTACCGAAGTAAGAAGTTTCTTGGGGTTGGCGGGTTATTATAGGAAGTTTATTAAAGACTTCGCGAAGATATCAGCCCCATTAACCCGCTTAACGAAGAAGAATCTTGTTTTCACATGGGACGTAGATTGTGATGATGCGTTCCGACGGTTAAAGAGAGCTTTAACCACTGCTCCAGTTTTAGTGTTGCCAGATGGGAGCAAGCCATTTGTTGTCTATACCGATGCCTGTGGGATAGGCCTTGGCGCAGTCTTAATGCAAGAGGGAAGGGTGATAGCCTATGGTGGAAGGCAGTTAAGGCCACATGAGAAAAATTACCCTACCCATGATTTAGAGTTGGCTGCTATTATTTTTGCGCTTAAGATCTGGCGCCATTATCTTCTTGGTGAGAGATTCGAGTTGTTCACTGACCATAAATCATTGAAGTACTTGTTTTCTCAGAAGGATTTGAATCTGAGACAGCAAAGGTGGATGGAATTCTTAGCATCCTATGATTTCGAGATAGCGTATACCCCTGGCAAGGGTAACGTGGTGGCGGACGCCTTGAGTAGGAAGAGGTTGTCCTTGAGTCCATTGTTCGTGGAACGACGAAGCTTGGAATTTATCTCGATGTTTGATTTCAGACCTTCCATTGATTATGTACCCGGTTTGCTAGCTTCATTGGAAGTTAGGCCTACTCTTTTGGGGCGAATTGGGGAAGCCCAGAGGGACGACCCACAGTTGGTTGAGTTGATAGAGAAGCTCATAAGGGGGGAGTCGTCCAGCCATTTGAGTAGGTACACCCTAGACGATAGGGGGTATTTGCGCAGAGACGATAGACTTTGTGTACCGCTAGACGAGGGTTTGAGGAAGGCTATTCTTGATGATGCACACCGTTCTAGGATGACCATTCATCCCGGTGGGGATAAGATGTACCAAGACATGAAGAGGGTTTTCTTCTGGGCCGGTATGAAGAAGGATGTGGCCGAATATGTAGCTCGATGCTTGGTATGTCAGCAAGTGAAGGCGGAGCAAAGGAAACCAGGTGGGTTGCTTCACCCATTGGAGGTTCCGCAATGGAAGTGGGATAGCGTCTCGATGGATTTTATTGACGGGTTACCCAGATCGAGAAAGGGTAATACAGGAATTTGGGTGGTGGTAGACAGACTTACTAAGAGCGCCCATTTCATACCTGTGAAGAGTAAGAGGACTGCTCCATGGCTAGCTTCAGTATATCTCCGAGAGATAGTTCGATTGCATGGGGTACCCTCTAGCATAGTGAGTGATCGAGATCCTATCTTCACTAGTGAGTTCTGGAGAAGTTTGCAAGAAGCAGTGGGGACTCAATTGTGTCTGAGCACTGCATATCATCCTCAGACAGACGGCCAGACTGAGAGGGTGAATCGTGTTCTAGAAGACCTTTTGAGGCTTTGTATCTTAGATTTTGGAGGTACATGGGAAGAGCATCTTCCGTTGGTAGAGTTCGCATATAATAACAGCTTTCAGTCCAGTATTGGTATGGCTCCTTTCGAAGCTCTCTATGGAAGGCCTTGTCGATCACCTACATGTTGGTGGGAATCTACGGATAAGATCTTGCTTGGGCCAGATATGGTTAGGGAGACTTCAGAGAAGATCGATTTGATTCGAAGAAGGATGAAAGCAGCGCAAGATAGGCAAAAATCTTATGCGGACAAAAGAAGGACGGATCTTGAGTTTGAGGTTGGGGATATGGTTTTTGTTAAGGTATCTCCGTTGAGAAATGTTGTTCGCTTCGGATCCGTTGGGAAGTTAGCACCGAGGTTTGTTGGGCCGTTTCCTATCAAGGAAAGGATTGGACGGATGGCATATAGGGTGGAGTTGCCTGACAGACTTAGTGGTGTTCATGATGTATTCCATGTGTCCCATTTGAGGAAGTGCTTACATGAGACCGCAGAGGTGGTAGAGCCAAGCTTGCTTAGAGATATAGAGGTAGAGCGTGATGCGACTATCCGACGAGTTCCTGCTCGCATCCTTGGGTCAGAGACTAGGAAGTTGAGAAACAGAGAGGTTCAGCTAGTCAAAGTACAATGGGGAGAAGATGAGAGCAACGCAACTTGGGAAACGGAAGCGAAGATGCGTTCATTGTACCCATTTCTTTTTGCGGGTATGTCTTTACTTTCTCCTTTACCGCTTGTCTAGTACTTATCTTATCTTTGGTATGTCCTCTCGTTAGTACCTTTGACCTTTAGATAGGGTAAACCTATGGTTGAAACATGTGTTTGAGACATGTTATGGTTGATGGATGCAAGTGGATGCAAGTGTTTGCTAGTGGTTGCTCGTGGATGCATATACACACACTCTAGGCACTAGATCGGCTCAGTCACTTCATATTGCATATTGCATAAAATTGTGTGTAGGAAAATATATTTATGGATGTATAATGGTTGTGTTATCACATGGATGATGCATTTTGGTGAATGATTGTGCACTCATGTAGATATTGTATGTGTCGATAGGGTTTTCTCGCATACATAATGGATGCATGGCACTATCATGGTTTGCATATGTTCATACATTAGATAGGGAACATATACACACACTTTTTGCATATGCTCATACATCATTAGAAATTGTTTTAAGGACAATGGATGCCAGTGGTTGATGGTTTGAGTAGATGGTTGTTTGGATGGTAGGATATGCATTCTCCTTAGCTTAGAGATTTCGGGGACGAAATCCTTTAAGGAGGGGAGAATGTAACACCCCGAATTTTGGGTTAATACTAGAATTCACTAATTACAGGATAAATAATCTCAGATGTGGGAATTAGGGGAAACGGGCTGCGTTATTACGTTCGTCTCGGAAAAATACGCGAAATAGAGTCCGAGTTTTCGAAAATCGGAGTCCGTATGGCCCAGTTATGGCCCGATGAAGTTTGCAGAAAATTCAAAACTAAAACAGATTTAAAAATTTAAATATTCAGATTTGGAATGGGCCAGGCGGGGTCAGGCGGGAAGCTTCCCGCCCAACCCATGTCGACAGGGCTGTCGACAGGGGTGTCGACATGCCTGTCGACAGGGTGGCACCGTTCTGTGAACCTGGGTGCACCAGGTTGCACCAGGTTGAGTTTCAGGCTGGCTAGGAGGGCTGGTTCTAGAGATTTCCTAAATCTAAGGGTCCTAAATAAATCTAGGGTTAATCTAAGGGCCTAAAACACTCTCTTAATCTATAAATACACCCTAAACCTACCTTAATCCTTACCAAAAATAGAAATGATGGCCTCATGCCGCCAAATTAAATCCTAAGAAGAGCCTCCACTAATCTAAGAAGGAAGTTGCAAGCTAATCCCTCTCAAATCATTCTCTAATCATCACTATCTTCATAGTTAGCAACTAATTCCTCTTCATAAGTTGGTTAATTTGGAGTTTGGTGAGTTTCTATCACTTTAACATCAATTGTTAAAGTAAGTAGATTAGGTGTAATGAGACTTATGGTCTTAAATGCGGATTAGTGAGTTTGAATCATGTATAATGATATGTTACTCTATGTTGTTCTATGATTATGCATATTTGATAAGTTGGTTTATGCATGCTTAATAAGTTGATTTATGCATGTTTAACAAGTTGGTATATGCATGTTTAATAAGTGGATTTATGCATATTTAATGAGTGGAATTATGCATGTTTAACAAAATGAGTTATGCAAGTTAAGTATATGTTTAAATGCAAGTTTAATGTGATATGCAAGTTATGCATGCTTATGCAAGTATATGGATACTTATGCAAGTCATGTATATGTTTAAATGCAAGATTTATGTGATATGCAAGTTATGCATACTTATACGAGTATATGAATGTTTATGCAAGATATGTATATGCTTAAATGACATGATATGCAAGTTATACATGTTTATGCAAGTTATGTATGCTTATGCAAGTATGTGAGTGCTTATGCAAGTATGTGAATGCTTATGCAAGTTATGTGTATGCTTAAATGCATGTCTAACATGTTATGCAAGTTATGAGAATGCCTATATGCAAGTTCAACATGTTATGCAAGATATGTGTATGGTAATATGCAAGCTCATATGCAACATGTTATGCAAATCATGTGTATGATAATATGCAAGTTTGGGTTATATGTAGTTGGGTTAATATATGCTCATATATGCAAGTTGACATCTTCTTAACCCATGACAAAGTTGTATGCTAAACCCATGATATTTGTGATAATCTTCCCCTTATTTATGTCATGAAATGAGAATGATTTACGTGGGGAACGATGGGGTTGGTAAATATGTTAATAAATGAATGATTGGGTATGATTAAGCATACCATAAAAATAAATTACCATAAGTGGGAATTTACCTATTGAGTTAGGTCTACCCCATGGGAATTTACCTATTGAGTTAGGTCTACCCATGTTATGGAAAACTTGATATTAATTAGGGATAATTAATATGGGGGTGATTAATTAGGTGTAATTAATCGACTAAGACACGAGGTTGGACTCATTTGTAGTGTAAAACTGCCCGGACCCGACCGGCTTAACCAGTTGCTACAAATGTCAGCCCAATGTGAGAGGTCTTAGCCATAAATTAAATATGTGATTAAGGTAAAGACACGAGGTTAGACTCTGTTATGACGTAAGACTGCCCGGATTCTACCGGCTTAACCAGGCGGTCATAACAGCCAGTCTAATGTGGGAGGTCTTTATGGGAGATCACGGTCTTAATTAATTAAGAAACACTTAACCATAGTAGCATGTAGTGGGACATGAGGGGTTAAGTGGGTGCCTTGGGTGGCATGTGGAAATTTAATGGTTGCCTTGGGTGGCACGTGGAATCTAGTGGGTTGCCTTGGGTGGCAATAGAAAATACGATTAGAATACTTAACCAAGTGGAAACATGTAATTAAACATGATTAAAGGGTTAAGTGGGATACACTAGATATTTGACAAGCTTAAGTGGGTAGCTTGTGGGGGCCCATTTCAACCAATATCCCAACGTATCTTTGTGGGCTCGACCCATGTCGAGTGACGGGACACGCATATTGGGCTTGATTATAAGAGGCCAAAACGGGTTAGCGGTGGCAACGCAAGTTCAACGGGTTTCATATGCGTGTGTGTGCCCGGGCTGGTAGATAAGCCGTTGTTGCATCGTGTAGATATAAAGCCGTGCACCGTTAGTATTGGGTAGCCACTTTAGGGGAGTGATACACCCCACTGTGGGACCAGCACGGGTATCTACGGTAGGGAGCCGATCGAAGGGGAGTAGTGGGTACACCTAGTGAAGATAGGGGCAGACGGCACCTATGTAGGGGTACACGAAACTACTGGGTAAGAATTACTGAGTACACCTAGTGGAGATAGGGGCAGACGGCACCTATGTAGTGGGCTAGGAGTACATGAAACTACTGGGGAAATTTTCTAAGTCCTTGGAAGGGATCAACCTTTAAGTAGGAACGACTGGTGTGGTGCAGTTAGTAATTATCCTTGGGTGGGTAGATGCGTCCTGACGATTATCTTAGTTTATCCTAAGTCTACCAAGCTGCTTAGTGTAGCCATTCATCCCCAGATATTACCGTAGGTCAAGTTTATGTCTTCTCTGGTTACTTTAATGATTGTTTTGTTAAAGTTGTAGGACTCACTCAGACTTATGTCTGACCCCGTTGTTTTTATCTTTTTCCCAACCCTCAGGTCCTGCGGTGGATCCTAGCAGTAGTAGAGCTTGATCGGATTGCTGTTCCAGTCTATCGGAGCTTGGGTAGATGTAAAGCTCCGGTTATCCAGTTATCTTTTCTTTTGTCATGGCTATTGTATGAGAGAGTGGGATTATGTACTTCTTTATTTTGACGGATATTGTACTTGACTTTTATCATGGTTTTATGATGTAACCAGACATGTTTATTTCCGCTATTATGAGATGATGTTTTAAAATTTCAAGTACTATTTATATCTGTCTTGGTGTAATTTTTCTGTTCTATATTCACTAAAATACTCCACCGATGCTATGGCATTCCCTTAGTGAGTGACCATAGCGGGCATGGGGTGTTACAGGAGGAGGAGGTGCTTAGGTGGTGTATAATGGGGTAAAAGAAGGAAGTTTTGGGGTTTTAGGAAGGAAGGGTCTTTGGCTATGGGGGGTGCACGTGGGAAGGGCGAAGGGCTGCGTACGGCTTGGTTGGTGGGCGGTTGCTAGTCGATGGTGAGAGGTAGGGGGAGATGGAGTTAGTTAGAGAAGAAGAAGAGAAATTGAAGAAAGAAAACAAAAATGAAAAATGAAAAAAATGAAATGAATCATTACTTAAACTCTGATAATTACTGAAGGAAGGGGAAAAGCGAAAGAAAGTGACATGTGGAGGGGAGAGAGGGTGAGGTGCCAAAATGAGGGGACTTTATAAAGTTGAGCTAAGACTTGATTTGGTTTAATTAAATTTGGATTTAATTGAACAATTCCTACATATTTGCAACTTTGACGATCAAACCGTAAGTCCAATCATTACGAAACTTGAAATCCTGCTATATTTCACTGATACGGATCCGTTGAAATTAGTTTCGTCGAATTCTAAGACTGTTTGCAAAATGGCTCTTTTTAGGCTATTAAAATAATATTAAATTATCGAATTTTAATATATTTACTTTTAAATCAATTTTTAAAGTTCAATAACACTTTTTATCAATATTTTAAAACCAAAATAAATCTAAACCAAATCTATTAATTATATTAATATTTTAACCTAACAAAACAAGTTGACAAGTTTATCTATTTATTCACTGTTTTGCAAATCAATTCCAATATATTTTCTTTCTGTATTTAACCCTTGTATTACATACTTAAAATACTAGTTGTTTAATTGTAAAAATAAATTATTTAAAATATTTGAAATCCAATCAGACTTATCCATTTAAAAATCCTTTTAAATATATAAAAAAAATTCGTTTTTTAAAGTGATAAAAAATACGGGTCGTTACAATCTCCCCCACTTAAAAAGGTCTCGTCCTCCAAAACGATACGATGAAAATAACATAGTGCCGAAACCATACTCATGCATCTATAACCAAAAGTGTCATATCATATCACATCCTAGTACAACATAAACATAACATCATACTGTAATCACAGACAGAACATATACCCTAGTGTAGATTGCCACTTAAGGTGTAAGTGCATATACACCTAACCTACCAACCTGAGCACGTACTACGTACTTGAGATGGTATGTACAATGTGCCCCAAAATATATACCTAGTGCTTGTCCTGCACAAAAACGAGATCTAACCATAAATATACAAAATCAACACAGACTTAATCCTCTTCAGAGTCATGAATTGAAGGTCCTAAAAGCTCCAGCTTTCTGTCTTCCTGGTCTGCTTCACCTGGATCCCAGCCTGGCTCACCCAGATCCCATCCTAGTGCCAGATACTCCTCAACCCAAAAGTCGTCTGGATCCTTGTCCAATCTCCTCCTCCACCTCATCAAGCCAATAATCATCTGGAACCTGGGGTTCCTCCTCATCAAGCTCATCGTTGACATTGTATTTAGCCTCATCAATCTTTAGATCCATCTACGGCTCATCCTCCTCATCAATCTCTGGCATGAGATTCCATACGGGTGGGTCCTTTGACACTGCAGGCTGTGCCAAATCTCCTAACACAATATCTAATTCCTACTCCATCTGATTCTCATCCCACTCTGTCCCAACTAACTTTGGTTGTGGTAACTCAGGTAATACCCACTTGGGATGCTCATGAATAGCCTCTGGAACAACCTCAAGAATAAAGTCAGGGATGATCTCCATCATCTACGATTGTTGATTATCCTCTACGGGTAGTACTGTTGGAAATGGACCATGTATAAGACCCTCATCGTCTGCGAACATCCAATCATCATAAGCACCTGAATCCTACAGCTCTATAAAATATAACTACATCGGAACATGCTTCGAATCTGAATCTAAAGCCTTTACTAGTCTAAAGGCTGAGGTGGCATTTGATAGGTACTCATCATCGCTGCTATGATCTGTCGTATCTGAAGAACTATCCATGTAATCCCTACTTTGGGAGTCTGACAAACTGTCATCTGAGCTATCAGAAGAACTGCTGGATGCAGAAGGCTATTTGAATCGTGCCAAGTACCATCGAACTGAAAGGTGCTTATTCCTCTACAGTTTAAACAAAGAGTTTCTAATTAGAAAATAAGGTTGAACTAATCTTTTAAACCTATACATTTTCTAAAACCTTTTTGTTAAAATGACCAAGGAGTTTCATGTTTAAAATATACTAACTTTTTTTAATCTTTCCTGGAGTTTTACTAAGTTTACCTTAATTAGTTATTATACCTCATAGCTAGACTTATCAAAGTATATACTTATACTTTTCTTAAATTAGTTAGACTAACTACCATACATCACATTCAACTATCAATTAGTTGCTCAACTTTTCAAATATAACTTACATGTTAGCAAAACATAATCCTTTTGTATATAAAATATATATTATTCTTCGCTAGAAATCAAAATCATTTATATATGAAAACCATAAATACGCCGCTTATATGTAATACTATCAACTCATTCTAGGGTGTTACTAACCCTATCTCTAATGAGTTTTTCATCCTAGGATACTGCTGACCTCATCTCTGACGAGTCTTTACTCAACATAGCCAAGGTTTATCGCTAACCAAAGCTTTGATACCATATGTGACGACCCGCAGACCCTCTTCCTTTGAACCGACTATAGACCACACAAATCTGGTCCAAAAAATAAGCATCCACTTGATGTCTTGCGATAAATTGAATTTCCGATCTTCGATAGTCGATATTTAACACATCCTTAGGTTCATTTATCGCAAAACCAAATCTCACAAACTCAATCCATCGGGGTTTATTAGAGAATACAAAGCGGAGCTGAACAAGAGACAAGAACAAAATCTCACAGCGGAATATAACAAATGTATTATTAAATATAACTTTATAGTGGAAAACATTTAAATAATTAGAGTGAACATGTCATGGATCGTTATAAATTCTATCCTCACATAATACAAGCACGACATCCAAGTATAGATAGTAGAATACGCCCTGCCTTCTTACGAAGATCACTAGCTCTTCTGGAATCGTCTGGGAACTCCTCTAATCCTGTCTAAACCTGATATACACTCGAATCTGACCCGAGCGTCAAACACTCGAGTCATACTTGCATCAACAATCTTGAGACTTAGGTAATAAACTACACATATTTCAAACAATCATAAAAAGGGTTTCAAAACTTCATGCATGTTTTTTTCGAAAATGAAGCTACCATAAGACCCACATCCCATCACATAATGCAGACACACAACATTAGGAGCAATTTTTACCTTATGATAACCAAATATGCTTGATGCACGAAAATCGTAAGATATTATCATTAGTGTCTATCTTTGAAAACATTTCAAACATAAATATATCAATCCTAGCAGACGTAGGTACCCATATATTACGTCTACATACATAGAGTACAATTAAAACCGTAAAGGTCCGTATTGGAAGTTGGACTCCGCACAAAGCTACACTATATTAACCATGCTCTGATCATCAATAACTCAACACTTATCATGCTACGTTGTCAATTCACAACATATAATCAGTGTCTATTAATATATAACCCTCTGAGCACATATGTCCCAAAGGAAAGTGTTGAGCTAAGAGGATAGATCCTCCGCCACCTAACTGATATATCATTAATAGAAACCAATTATTATGCCTTAAAATATAACGTCAGACATACATCCATTTACAAGTTCATTTTGGGTTTTGAACGAGACCGAAAGCACTTTATTGCATAAACCCGTTTGGGTGGAAAGTTCTTGCAATCCAAATCGCTTCAAGTATGGTCAGATCACTATCGCAATATAACCTCATATTGGGTGGCCACCTGAGGCTTCAACGAGCAATCCTTTTGATGTGAAGATCTCCGGTCTTCAACCACAGTCATCACCATTTTCAGTTGCTCTTATTACGTCGTATAGTTATTCACAATGGGTTGAAACCCAATCTTTTCGAATAACTAGGACATCTTTAAAAGCAATATAGATATACAAAAATATCATGAGTCTCATTCCATTTTGGAATATTCTTTTACTCAAATTATTGTTTATATTGGGAATATCCATTTAAATCTCAAGATTTACATACTTTAAACTCTTATTTGAATCTTTCCACGGAAATCATTTCAAATGATTATAAAATCTCATTTCATAAATTTAACTCAAACCAAGGTTTCTATGCTTTATCTGGATTATTAACCTAAAAAAAGGTAATTTCTAAAATCATTATCCCATTTCCATCCTATTCATCCCATGGAGAAAAGTTGGAAGCACTCCATTTCTAATTGCCCTCGTATTCAGGGCCGGTCCTAGTCCTTTTGGTACCTAAAGCGAAAAGCAAAAAAAAGGCCCTTCTACAGATTCTTGTTTACGCATTTTAGTACACTACAAAATTAACATTGAATAATAACACATTATGATTATTATAATAACAACAAAAATATAGTTATTTATTTACTAAGGACGATGGTAGAACAACCGAAAATTTTGCTGTGAAATTCACCGCATCCTGGAATGAGTGGCAGGAAATTAGTGCAATTCACGTATCACAAAAAATCAGATGGCTTTCCCTCCTTCTGCATTTTCTGACCTAAGCATTCCCAGATGATACATCATTTTCGATTTATTAATCGTACGTTGACTGGCCATTAAAATTCATATACACTCAATTTTCAACTAAATAGTGAAATCAAATAAAAAGGAAAACAGTACATAAAATATATTATCACTATTCACTAGTTCCATAGACTATAATCACATCAATTCACCAAATAACAGTTTTACAGCATAACTGCATAATCAATTCAGCAAATCACTAAATAACAGCTTTACTTTTATTGATTACAGCATAACAATTCACCAAACTCAAGAAATCTCAAATCAGTATCATCAAATAACGTTCACTATTGATTTTGGTATTCACTAATTCAGAAACCAAAAATCAGTATTCACTAATTTCGTAATTCGGTAAATATGAAAATGAAAGGGAAGTAGGGAACGCTTGTCGCTTGAACTGATTTCGGCCAAACAGTGAGACAATAGTCACAATACAATTGGATTAGGAAATAGGAATACATTGAATAAATTGTCAGGCAGCAATAGTAGAACGCAACTTCTGTATTATCATTAATTCATTCCACTCGAATTATACTTACTAAATTAATAACTTATTAAATTACTAACCGGTAACAACTGAACGAAGAAGAAGGCCCTGGAATCGATCGCTTATTCACGAATCATGAGTTACCTAAGGCGCTTGCGGCCCTGCTGCCTTTCACACGATCTGGATCGCGCCGCCAGAGTAGGCGATTAGCGTTCGCTTTGCTGGGCTGCGGTGCAGATTGGAATTCGATTTTTTTTTTGGGTAGAAGAATTGATCGAAATTTTGTTGCCCTTGTTCTTCTGGTGCCCTAAGCGGCCGCTTTTCCCACTTGTGGGAAGGGCCGGGCCTGCTCGTATTTTGGTGAGTTTAATTACCCTTATAAAGTCCATTCTTTCATTCCAAATCTGATTAAGGATTTCATTTATCTTTATGGAAAAACATATTTATCTAAACCCAACCCATTCATTGATCGTTTATTAGGGTAAATTACTTTATCATTCCTTGATCACATCCCTAGTCCAAAGTCGTACTTACGATTTCTTAATCTTATTCTTATGCGAAAAGCACGCTTTTCTTCTTTTAAGCGATCCTTAATCTTTGTTCCTAGTCTCGTTTGGTAGGCAAAACACTTTCATTAAATCTTTTATTGAAATTAAATAAAGATTACTCTTCAAATTAACTTGGGAAATCATCTTCTCCTTTAAATGAGCTACGGAAAAAATGTTATTTAAGACATATTAAATAAAGATTACTCTTCAATAGCACTTCGATTTAAAGAGCAGTAGATAGAGATTGAGAAAAGATGAAGTTTTATGTAATTTGAGAAGAAATCAACAAAGTAGAAGTGTAGAAATCAATAAAATATGAAATATTAAAGGTGGTTTGAAGACGAATGAAGATGGAGAAGAAGAACTATGAAAAAATTCAAAATTAGCCCCTGTTTATAAGATTTGAATGGTTGCAGCGTTTTAGAAATGTTACAAATAGTAAAAAGGCACTTCCTTTGAAAATTGAATTTTTGACAGTTGTATGTCGACATAGCCTCCTATGTATGTCGACATATGTATAATACAATTACTTTTTAAAAATATTTTTCAAGTCTTTAAACATATATATTATTCTGGAAATTCTTGAATCAAAACTTAGTGATATAAATGAATATTCTAAAGTGTAAAATCATATGAAGTCATAGTAATATATTATATAAACATATTTATAAATTATAAGGTTTAAAACTATAAAACTATATACATAACTGTATAAACTTATATGTATTAAAACTTTAAAGAATATATATTTGAAATCATAAGTAAGATATAATATCTTGAAATCAGAATTTGAAAAACAGAATTTTAACCTGGAGTGCTATTCAGAGTCTTACGTATAAACTAGACTCTATTACTATGTTTTTCTTGAACTCTTGATATCTTGAAAACTTGATTACTCATGAGTCTTGAAATTCTTCTGAATCCTAAATCTCTTGAAACTCTAAAACTGTACACTCTTCAGTATTGAAGTCCTGTATACAAACCCTATATATATATATATATATGTATGTATATATATATATATTCTAGATAGAGATGTTAGTATATATTTTATTATCAGTTAATAATGATAATTGAAATAAGGTTGTTGTCATCAAAACTCCATTCTCCAACAATCTCCCCCTTTTTTATTGATGACAACCTCAATCTATAAAATATTTATACCTGATATTACCCATTGATCTGATTCCTTGATTACTCCCCCTTTCATCATGAATTCCTTCTAACTCCCCTTAAACTATGCCTATCTTAAGTATATCCTATTTTATAATTTCTCCCCCGTTGTCATTATTAAAAAGTACCCTATACAAGATTATACTATACTGTACCTATAGTAGACTATACTAGACTAAACTAAGTTATACTCCTCCGAAATATATGCTATAAATGATCCTAATGACTATAAAATACTCCCTAATTGAATAACCTTATATTTCCCTCTAAATCTATGATTCTAAACTTAAAATATTATAAATCCCCCTAAAATTATGACTATACTAGTCTAATAAACTAAATAGAAGGATAATAAACTAAGCAAACCAATCAATATTTATAATCAATTCAAACAAGCAAATCAATCCAAATAAGTATATCAATCCAAACAAGCAATTCAAATAAACAAGCAATTCAAATAAACAAGCAATTCAAACAAACAATTTAAACAACCTGAATCAAATCAACCAAAGCAAAAATATATGTCAAAAAACACTTTGAAACTTCAACTAATCTTAGAAACTATAAAGCTCCCCCTTAATTTAATACTGGAAAAATGTGAAAAAGATAGTTATATTATTTAATACCCACATATGTACAAGTATACTTCAAACCTTTTAACACACATACACATATATCAAATCTAGCCACGTTAAAGAAGTCAAACAATTCAATTAAGCCAAACAAGTCAAACAAATCGAAGTAAATATGTTATGTGTTTAATTAATAATCATATTTATTTCTAATTGGATAAAACTCCTCATATAGTATACTTGTTGTGTGTAGGGTAAAAAGTTAACATTTAATGCAATGTGTGCAGTATGTTGGTTAAAATGCAATATAAACTATATGTCATATGCAAAGCAATATGAGATGATATATTGAATGATATGCAGCTTGTGATATGAATGGTTTTTGACATGTATTGTCATAAATGAGGTATGATATGATATAAGATGTGTAATAATAATATGCATAATGGTTTGATGATGATACGTATTGTTGTAAAAGATATTTAAAGTAATATCTTACTATTATGCATATACATATATATTATAAATTATTTGAATCAAACAAAGGTAATGTACATTAACTTCTAGACTTAGGATAGTAATACTATTGAAAGAGATAAAAGGATATTAAAGATAAAATTTTCTATGTATATGATAGTTAGTAATCAAAAATTAAGTATTCAAAATAATTTTTTAAGAAATATAATTTTAATAGGGTGCTTATTTTAATAAAACATAGTAAATATTAAAGATCATTTTAAAGGGAATATAAAATTTAATCATATGAAGTAAACAATTTTGATATATACATATATTCATAATTGTATGTATAAAAACTAATTTTTAATAGGACTTAAAAATTTAATAGATATACATTAATCTTTTAATAGATATACGTTAATCCTTCACAACGTTGTACCCCCCACCGCGCCTCCCATTCAACCCATACTTCATCCACCACCTCTTCCATCTTCAAACCCCATCCCAACCCACGACGCTTCCTCTACTCAGTTGGTTTTGGGAAACAACGACGACCCGATGTGTAACGACCCGTATTCTTCGCATCATAGGGTCGTAGAATATTTATTTCTTTCACATACGAAGTCGTATGGTCATGTGACTTTGGGAGACGACTATTGGGGTCATTTTCCATGTTCATGATTTTTCCCGATTTTTAAATGACCATTTTACCCCTAGTTGGCACTGTTTTGGCCATAACTTTTGACTGGAAAGGAAATTTGACCTAAAACTACTTCCATTGGCTCCGGATGATGGTTTCTCTTTCCGTAGAGTGGTCACATTAGCCAAACGGACTCACCGTTTGGGAGATATGGCTGAAACAAGTTTCAGATGGTGAAAAACAGCTTAATTGGGCTTAACCGGGTGATTAGCAGCTAGGCCCAGAGGGGAATTTCGGGTTTAGAGGTATAGGAGGACTGATTAGGGTTAGGAAATCACTTTCATTTCAGTTTTGAGCCGCCACAAACCTTCTTGAAACCTTAGTAATGGCTTCCATTATCTAAAACCACTCCAAAACACATTTTTAGTGAAGATTAAGCCTAAACTACATCAAAACAAGGCCAAATAGCAACAAAGCAAGGTTGGAGCTGCTGCTATATATAGGAATTCGACCCAAACAGAGAGTATTTCAGATTTGGTGTTTCATTTGTGGCCAAGGTGAGTGATAGCATCGTTTTGACACTAATTACAGTTAATTAAGGGTAATTAGTGAAGATTAGCGAATTTATACACTAATAAATTCTGGAAAAATGTCTAGAAATTCTTAAATAATGTTGTATGCTTCTGTTAGAAATTTGGTTCGATTTGATTAAGTTTTGTTAACCCTATGATTAGTTTTACTTAAACATGCTTAAGGGAAAATAAGGAGTTTTGGCCACTTTTGATCCGTTTTGATTCATTTGAATTGTTGTTTGGTGTTTGTTGTTGCTCTTACATGTTTCTATGACTCTATGGTATGTTTTATGATTGATTAGAATAGTTAAATTAGTCGAAAACGTCGTCGAATGGCGTAGAAAGCTCGCTGGAAAGTTGCAGAAATGTGCAGGTTCCGAACCGGTTCGGATCGGAGCAGGGGTCGGATCGGATTAGTGAACTGACCAAGGAAATCCGAACTGGATTGGGACTTGTCACTGGAGGAGGCTTGGCGAGAAGGAAGGCCGTTTACTTAGAGTTGGAGTGGACGAAAGGGATCGGATCGGAAGAATAATGGAGACCAGATCGGATCGACTCAAGAATGGAAGGCTACGACTGGAGCAAGGCGAAGGGAGCGGATCGGATCGGAGCAGATGGAGAACGGGAGCGGATCGGATCGGAGTAGATGGAAAATGAGGGAGCTGATCGAGGAAAACTGGAAGGAAGACAGTGACCCGACCCGACCCGGAGGAGGACACCGACCCGACCCGAAGTGGAGTATCCGACCCGAACCGATGGAGGTGATGACTACCGAACCGAACCGACGAGGGTGATGACTACCGAACCGAACCGAATTCTAGGACTGTTACTGCGCGACAACTCTTCTGAAGACCCACTCCAATTCGACCAAACCCGAGATGCAAAGGAAGTCCAAATGAGAAGTTAGAGCTCAAGGTTCAGATGGGAATCAACGAGTTCGCTTCATGGTTGGGTTTTGCTGCGGGACGCGTGCTAAGGGGTTATCGATGTCTATAGCTTTGGACCACTATGGTAGGAGGTACGGAGGCGGATTCAGGGCCATTATGGCATTGGTAGAACCAAGGGCTACGACCAATGAAATGGGTCATTGAAATGTTTGGTCATGACTCCATATGTTTAGCTTGGTCACAGCAGGGTTCCTACAAGTCGGGATTCGTCGTTACCTCAATTTGTCTAGTGTTCCAAGGTGGTAGATGTCGTATGCTTTACGCACTGAGTGAGAGATGTGAGGATGGTTGCTATGGTTGATTTGTTTGCTATCATTATGACATACACACCCCACCCCGTATTCTTACACTATTTATTATGGCACCTTAGAGTGTTGTACGGTATGTGGTACTAACTCTTTGGTTGTAGGTCCAGGTTCAGGTATGGTTTAGTATACCTGTTATTGTTTTGTTTAGATGCTTATCGCTCATACCAGGCTTTATGTCTGACCCAGAGTTTTATGTCTCCTCTTATTACTCTGGGTGCTCACACGAGCAGACTAGAGACAGGTTAGCTGGTGATGTACGGGTATATGATCCGGAGACGAGCAGGAGGCTTCCACGTAATATATACATAATATTCTCCCTGTGTTGTTGAAGATCACTGCTTGGGCATTGGTGGTGCATCTTCTACTTTAGCTTTCTTTTGTTTAGAGACGGTAAATTTGGAAAATTGTAATAAGCTGTATTTGAATTTCCGCTGCTCTGATGATTGATGTTGATTTTAGTTATTAGCTTATGCACTGTCTCACCTGTTTTATGTCAAGTATGTTATTATTATATTTTATTCCATACGCTGTGAGATATTCTACAGGTTCTTTGATTAGTTCATTCCCTTCTTTCCTTTCTTTGGCGACCGTTCCGTGCTAGTCGGGACATGTGTACAGCGCACATCCGGAGGAAATGCAGGCTGGTGCGGAGCGGGCCGTCACACTTGGTATCAGAGCTCTAGGTTGCGTAGTTAACCTAGGGAAGTTATCAGGGAGAGATAATATACGTATACGAGAGAGCGTATTTGTGATTACTTTGGTTTTTAAAAGCTATATATATATACTATTACTAGTATAAGGATGGAGTCGTACTGCACTGGCACCACTATGGAGTCGTTAATCGTTTCCTTTTTCAGATTGACGATGAGCCGATATACTAGAGGTGCTGGTAGGGGAGCCAATAATGGGAATGCTGCTGACATGAGGACGATGTTTACTGACCTCATGAGAGAGATGCTTAGAGAAGTACAGAGGGCAGCTCCCAATGGTGGAAATGGTGGTGGTCCAATAGTGCAGGCGCCAAGAGTCGACTTCGCCAAGCTGAATAAGGATTATACTAGCCTTGGTGGGAAGCCGTTCCATGGAACGGAGTCGGCCACGGATGTTCAGGATTGGTTGGATAGTTGCGAACGTATCTTCGAGGATTTGGGTATCGAGGATGCGATGAAGAGAAAGCTAGCGTCCCGTCAGCTGAAAGGGCGGGCAATGAATTGGTGGAATGCTATAAAGGCAGCTACTCCCGAAGATCAGATTACTTGGGAGCAGTTTAAGGCTCGCTTTAGCGAGAAGTTCATTCCAGCTGCTCAGAAGTCAGTGCTGTTTAATAAATTCTTGGAGCTCAAGCAGAATGTCAGAGCTGTCTCAGAGTACATTGCTGAATTTGACACTTTGTCAAAATATAGGTTATCTCTTATTGATACTGCCGAGAAAAAGAATGAGAAATTCATAACTGGTTTGGATCAGTACTTGGGGGAAAAACTTATTAACCACATCGATGAGACGTTTGAATCGATTGTGGGGAAAGCATTAAGATCAGAAAGCCTCTACCCTAAGCCGAAGACTGAGGTTGCATCCGCAGATGAGCCAAAGCCACAAGCAAGTGGTGGAGGCAAGGGTGGTTCCCAGAATAAGAGAAAGCAGAGTCAAACTAAGGATGGCCAGAAGAAAAAGAATAAGCAAGATGTGGAGTGCTTCAGCTGTGGTAAGAAGGGCAATTATGCTAGTAATTGTCGGGCCAAGCCAGCGGATAGGAAGTGCTTCAACTGTGGCCAAACGGGACATCACAAGGACAAGTGTCCGCAGCCCCCTAAAGAAAAGCAAATAGTGAAAGCCTATGCCCTTAATGCTATTCCTTCTTCGTCGAATGCCCCAACAGCGGCGGAGAAGGGAAAGAATGTCGTCATTCAAGGTATGCTTTCTGTTTATGATGTTCCTGTTAGAGTTTTGTTTGATACCGGAGCTTCCAGTTCTTTCATATCTAGTGACCTGGTAGATAGATTGGGATTGGAGCCCGAGATTGTCGATAGACCTTTAGTAGTGACGAACCCGATTGGTGGTTCGACTAGCCTTAGAATGATTTGTCGTAATGTGGTCTTATCGAGTCATGGATGCATGTTTGTTTGTGATCGCTTTGTTTTGGGCTTTACTGGGTTTGGCATTATTTTGGGAGTAGATTGGCTCCAAAAATACGGGGTGGTGGTAGACTGTGAGGGATTTTTAGTGACAGCTAGAGCGGATGATGGGCGGATGATAGTGTTTGGTGGTCTACCCAGTAAGGGGGTATTGGCTAGTTTTCTAAACTCCCTTGACATTCCGCATAGTGAGTTGTCAGGTTTGCCCGTGGTTGGCCAGTATCCGGATGTTTTCGAAGAAGTGACCGGGCTTCCACCACACCGAGAGATTGAGTTTCGTATTGATTTGGTAAAGGATGCCAGGCCTATAGTGATGCCACTTCGTCGTATGGCACCAAGAGAGCAGCGAGAGCTCGAGGTGCAAGTCAGCGATCTTTTGAAGAAGGGATTTATCAGAAGGAGTGTTTCTGAATGGGGAACACCAGTTGTGTTTGCTACCAAGGCGGATGGTTCCCTTCGTTTGTGTGTAGACTACCGCGAGTTGAATAAAGTGACGAGGAAGAACAAGTATCCTCTACCGCGGATAGATGATTTGTTCGATCAGTTGAGTGGCGCGAGAGTATTTTCTCAGTTGGATCTCGCGATAGGTTTTCATCAGCTTAGAGTGGAAGCTGAGAGTATAGCTAAAACGGCATTTCGGACGCCGTCTGGGTTTTATGAGTGGTTGGTCATGCCATTCGGGCTGACCAATGCCCCAGCATATTTCGTGGATCTTATGAATAGAGTATTCAGAGATCAGTTGAATAAGTTTGTCCTTGTGTTCGTTGATGATATTTTGGTCTATTCAAAGACAGAGGAAGAACACAAGGAACATTTAAGATTAGTGATGGAGGTGTTGAGAAAACTCCAACTGAAAGCAAAGTTTTCTAAGTGTCACTTCTGGAAGAGGGAAGTGAGGTTCTTGGGCCATGTTGTATCAGAGAATGGTATTGCCGTGGACCCAGCAAAGGTGGCTACGGTACAGGATTGGCTTACGCCCAAGAATGCAACAGATGTAAGAAGTTTCTTGGGGTTAGCTGGATATTATCGTAAGTTTATCCAAGGTTTCTCCAAGATAGCAGCACCATTGACCCAGTTGACCAAGAAGAATCAAGCTTTTGTCTGGGATGAAAGGTGCGAGAATGCATTCAAGAGTCTAAAGGACAAGTTGACTAGCGCACCAGTGTTAGTCATTACTAAGGGGCATGAAGAGATGACGGTATACACGGATGCCTGTGGCACCGGACTGGGTGCTGTATTGATGCAAAGCGGTAGGGTTGTAGCTTATGCAAGTCGGCAATTGAAACTGCACGAGAAAAGATACCCTACCCATGACTTGGAATTGGCAGCGATCGTGTTCGCGTTAAAGATGTGGAGACACTATCTCTTGGGAGAAAGATTTGAGCTGTTTACATATCATAAGTCGTTGAAGTATCTCTTCTCCCAGAAGGATCTAAATCTCCGGCAACAAAGGTGGTTAGAGTTCTTGGCTTCCTATGATTTTGACATCGCATATACACCGGGAAAGGGCAATGCGGTGGTTGATGCATTGAGTAGAAGACATGCCAGCTTAGGGGCTATGTTCCTCGAATGGAAGCAACTGGAGTATATCGTGGGGTATGATTTCTGACCAAAGTGCGAATTTGATCCAAAAATGTTAGCAAGTTTGACGATTAGACCCACTTTAATTGAGAGGATCGGCTCTAGTCAGAGGGACGATCCTAACCTATTGGAAATCATCTCTAAGTTAGAGATGTGTGTCGATGAGGAGATGAACAAGTATGGGCTTGATCGAGATGGATGGCTTAGAAAGAATGGAAAGCTTGTTGTACCCAATGTCAATGGATTGAGAGATGAAGTGCTTAGAGAATGTCATCACTCAAAGCTGACTATACACCCCGGTGGTAACAAGATGTATCGAGATATGAAGCAGACTTACTACTGGGAAGGGATGAAAAGAGACGTTGGGAAGTTTATATCCAAATGCATGAATTGCCAGCTAGTTAAAGCAGAGCAAAAGAAGCCTAGTGGGTTGTTACAACCATTAGAAATTCCCGAATGGAAATGGGAGCAAGTCTCGATGGATTTCATCGATGGTTTACCAAGGACTAGATCGGGGCATGATAGCATTTGGGTGATTGTGGATCGATTGACTAAAAGTGCAAGGTTTATACCAGTCAAATCGACCAGAACGGCAGCTAAATTAGCAGAATTGTATATGAAGTGGGTAGTGAGATTTCATGGAGTACCTAAAAGCATTGTGAGCGACCGAGACCCGTTGTTCACTAGTGGGTTTTGGAAGAGCTTACAAGAGGCTCTAGGGTCAGAGTTACATCTCAGTACCGCATATAATCCTCAGACCGACGGTCAGACGGAGAGGGTGAATCGTATTTTGGAAGATCTCTTGAGAGCGTGTATATTGGATTTTGGTGGATCATGGGATGACCATTTGCATCTAGTAGAGTTTGCATATAATAATAGCTACCAATCCAGTATCAGTATGGCTCCGTTTGAAGCTTTGTACGGAAGACCGTGTAACTCACCATCATGTTGGATAGAGACTGGCGAGAAGTTTATGCTTGGACCAGACGTGGTGAGGGAAACTTCAGATAAAATCAAGATCATTCAACAACGAATGAAGGCAGCCCAAGATAGGCAGAAGAGTTATGCTGATAAGAGAAGAAGAGACTTAAAATTCTCCGTTGGTGACTTGGTGTTTGTCAAGATTTCTCCGTTGAAGAGCATAATACGATTTGGCAGGAGAGGCAAGTTGGCACCAAGATTCGTTGGCCCATTCCCTGTTCTTGAACTAGTCGGGAATTTGGCATATAGAATTGACTTACCAGAGAAGATGGCGGGAGTTCACAACGTATTTCATGTTTCCCAACTAAGGAAGTTCGTTCACGACTCAGATATGACCATTTCACCTGATCAGTTAGAGGACTTCGAAGTAGAACCCGAGGCGGTTGGGAACCGCAAGCCGGCCCGTATTGTCGAGCACGACATGAAGCAACTTCGAAGGAAGGCGGTGAAGTTAGTCAAGGTTCAGTGGGGCGAGGACGAGAATGATTGTACTTGGGAGACAGAGGAGGACATTAGGAAGACACACCCAGAACTCTTTGCCTGGTAAGATTTTGACTTCGATTTAGTTTTCCGCATGCTAGGATAGGTTTGTTTTGCTTGTTTTGCATGTTTGATTGATGTATGTGGTTGTTAGGCATGCGGGATCCTTTGTATGTTTTGGGTTAAGGAATTTCGAGGACGAAATTTCTTAAGGGGGGGAGAGTGTAACGACCCGTATTCTACGCATCATAGGGTCGTAGAATATTTATTTCTTTCACATACGAAGTCGTATGGTCATGTGACTTTGGGAGACGACTATTGGGGTCATTTCCCATGTTCATGATTTTTCCCGATTTTTAAATGACCATTTTACCCCTAGTTGGCACTGTTTTGGCCATAACTTTTGACTGGAAAGGAAATTTGACCTGAAACCACTTCCATTGGCTCCGGATGATGGTTTCTCTTTCCGTAGAGTGGTCACATTAGCCAAACGGACTCACCGTTTGGGAGATATGGCTGAAACAAGTTTCAGATGGTGAAAAACAGCTTAATTGGGCTTAACCGGGTGATTAGCAGCTAGGCCCAGAGGGGAATTTCGGGTTTAGAGGTATAGGAGGACTGATTAGGGTTAGGAAATCACTTTCACTTCAGTTTTGAGCCGCCACAAACCTTCTTGAAACCTTAGTAATGGCTTCCATTATCTAAAACCACTCCAAAACACATTTTTAGTGAAGATTAAGCCTAAACTACATCAAAACAAGGCCAAATAGCAAGAAAGCAAGGTTGGAGCTACTGCTATATATAGGAATTCGACCCAAACAGAGAGTATTTCAGATTTGGTGTTTCATTTGTGGCCAAGGTGAGTGATAACATCGTTTTGACTCTAATTACAGTTAATTAAGGGTAATTAGTGAAGATTAGCGAATTTATACACTAATAAATTCTGGAAAAATGTCTAGAAATTCTTAAATAATGTTGTATGCTTCTGTTAGAAATTTGGTTCGATTTGATTAAGTTTTGTTAACCCTATGATTAGTTTTACTTAAACATGCTTAAGGGTAAATAAGGAGTTTTGGCCACTTTTGATCCATTTTGATTCATTTGAATTGTTGTTTGGTGTTTGTGGTTGCTCTTACATGTTGCTATGACTCTATGGTATGTTTTATGATTGATTAGAATAGTTAAATTGGTCGAAAACGTCGTCGAATGGCGTAGAAAGCTCACTGGAAAGTTGCAGAAATGTGCAGGTTCCGAACCGGTTCGGATCGGAGCAGGGGTCGGATCGGATTAGTGAACTGACCAAGGAAATCCGAACTGGATTGGGACTTGTCACTGGAGGAGGCTTGGCGAGAAGGAAGGCCGTTTACTTAGAGTTGGAGTGGACGAAAGGGATCGGATCGGAAGAATAATGGAGACCAGATCGGATCGACTCAAGAATGGAAGGCTACGACTGAAGCAAGGCGAAGGGAGCGGATCGGATCGGAGCAGATGGAGAACGGGAGCGGATCGGATCGGAGTAGATGGAAAACGAGGGAGCTGATCGGGGAAAACTGGAAGGAAGACAGTGACCCGACCCGACCCGGAGGAGGACACCGACCCGACCCGAAGTGGAGTATCCAACTCGAACCGATGGAGGTGATGACTACCGAACCGAACCGACGAGGGTGATGACTACCGAACCGAACCGAATTCTAGGACTGTTACTGCGCGACAACTCTTCTGAAGACCCACTCCAATTCGACAAAACCCGAGATGCAAAGGAAGTCCAAATGAGAAGTTAGAGCTCAAGGTTCAGATGGGAATCAAAGAGTTCGCTTCATGGTTGGGTTTTGCTGCGGGACGCGTGCTAAGGGGTTATCGATGTCTATAGCTTTGGACCACTATGGTAGGAGGTACGGAGGCGGATTCAGGGCCATTATGGCATTGGTAGAACCAAGGGCTACGACCAATGAAATGGGTCATTGAAATGTTTGGTCATGACTCCATATGTTTAGCTTGGTCACAGCAGGGTTCCTACAAGTCGGGATTCGTCGTTACCTCAATTTGTCTAGTGTTCCAAGGTGGTAGATGTCGTATGCTTTACGCACTGAGCGAGAGATGTGAGGATGGTTGCTATGGTTGATTTGTTTGCTATCATTATGACATACACACCCCACCCCGTATTCTTACACTATTTATTATGGCACCTTAGAGTGTTGTACGGTATGTGGTACTAACTCTTTGGTTGTAGGTCCAGGTTCAGGTATGGTTTAGTATACCTGTTATTGTTTTGTTTAGATGCTTATCGCTCATACCAGGCTTTATGTCTGACCCAGAGTTTTATGTCTCCTCTTATTACTCTGGGTGCTCACACGAGCAGACTAGAGACAGGTTAGCTGGTGATGCACGGATAGATGATCCGGAGACGAGCAGGAGGCTTCCACGTAATATATACATAATATTCTCCCTGTGTTGTTGAAGATCACTGCTTGGGCATTGGTGGTGCATCTTCTACTTTAGCTTTCTTTTGTTTAGAGACAGTAAATTTGGAAAATTGTAATAAGCTGTATTTGAATTTCCGCTGCTCTGATGATTGATGTTGATTTTAGTTATCAGCTTATGCACTGTCTCACCTGTTTTATGTCAAGTATGTTATTATTATATTTTATTCCATGCGCTGTGAGATATTCTACAGGTTCTTTGATTAATTCATTCCCTTCTTTCCTTTCTTTGGCGACCGTTCCGTGCTAGTCGGGACATGTGTACAGCGCACATCCGGAGGAAATGCAGGCTGGTGCGGAGCGGGCCGTCACACGATGATTAATGAATTACTCATTACCAACAAGCCTTCTTCGTTGTACCACCTGCTTGTTCAACCACCCTTACTGCCTTCACCACGTCCATCCGCCTATGCTGCCCACACCGCTTGATTCCCAACGCTTATCCTATGCGACGGTGCTTAAAAGCCTCTCTGGGCAGATTCAGTCAGGCACACCAGCGACGTCGACGACGCCGTCCATCAGAAGGGGTCTTTTACCCTTATACAAATCCTTCGCTCAAACAGTTCAATTTTTGAAAAACAACCGCCAATGTTTCCACTGTGCTTCTAAAGGACACGTGGCAAGGAGCTGTTGGAATGCAAGGATATGCTATAGATGTGGATTTTTTTGGCATGTTAATAAAATTTGCACATGAAGGGATAACCAAGTACAAACAAACGCAGCTTCGATTCCCCAAAAAGTCTCTACGCATTCTTCTGATGGAAATATTTTGTCCATCGCATCAAAGCTTCTCTCTCTACATGTGCCGCCGATTGAAGCATCCCACTCTCTCACCGTCAAAACAACTTCTCCCATTAAATCCACCCCTTCACCCACTAAAAATCTAACTTCCACTGATAACCACAATTTTCCTCTTTTCTCTTCTAAAATGGCGCTTCCAACCAATGCTTCTCACCTCGTTAAAGCTTCAATCATCGCCGGATATTGGAACCTCAACAGCGTCTGTGCTACCCTATCCCATTTCTTCCATCAATATGACTGAAACTTCTACATAATCGCCGACCACAACTACTTCATCCAATTTTCATTGGCGGACCTTTACCACACCGCCCTTAACCGCCAATTCATCTCCAAACTTGGCGCAACCCTAAATCAACGGCAGGGAGTTCTGGCCAACTACTTGGGTCAAAATCAGGGCTTTCCCATCCATCTCCGCCATCTACCTGAATACCTTACCGTTGCTATTTACCCAGTTGGTATCTACCTCCGTGCCGATGACTGTGGATGGGCCCAGTCAGATTTTTGATTTGTGTTCGCCAGAGTGAGACTTCTTAAGGCCGTCAACCTTCCCTGCACTTACTCCGTTTACCTCAACGATGGTCATTACGTTATCATTGTGGAAGATTGGGATCACTTTCACCCCACCATGAAACCTAATGACCTTCTCCTTGGAAATCAGTAGGAGAATAACTGCGAGTTTATGATGGAACCCTTCCACCTCCTGAGAAAGACAGCCGCTTTTTACGCCTTGATAGTCGAATCCACCATCCCCGAACCCATCGTACCCATTTCAGCTGACCGAATTCCTACCTCCACACCCGATAACTCAATAGAGGTCTTCGGTCCCTTTTGTTGGGACCCTTGGCCATTACCAAAGCCTTAGTGGGACCCTCTCTCCAATATAGATTTATCACAACCTTTTCCCCAACCTGCAATGTCAAACATCGTAGACATGCAAATCCTACCTCAGGATGTTACTCCACCACCACGTCCTCCTTCAACTTCGAATGGGATCTCTCTGATGATTGCTCCTACCTTGTCCACCTCAGCAGTCAAGCGCAATGCCAGACTCCATGCTTCGTCTTCTGGTAATCCCTCTCCCGATACAGGCAGTTTCTTTCAACCAATAGTTTTTTCCGATGATAGCTACTCTTTAAACAAAAAACTTGCACGTTGCATCGGTGTTAATCTTTCTCAAGATCACTATTCCACTATGCAAGCTTTAGAAAAGGAGAGAGCCTCCTGTCTCCCATGAAGATCCTCTCATGGAACGTTGTGGGGCTAGGGGACCCCAACAAGAGATTTGTAGTTAAATTTATCCTTTCCCCTATGCATCTGGGTATCCGTCTGATCCAAGAATCTAAGCTCAATGGCCCTTCTCTTATCAGCTCGTGTTTGTCTTCTCCCTTCTCTAGCAGGGAGTTCGTCAATGCTAACGGTTCTAGAGGTGTCTTGATTACAGCTGGGAACAATAACCTGTGGTCTCCAATACGGACTCTGAAGTCCCCTTCTGCCCTTCACGTATTCCTCAAAAACATCCCCTCCAACACTACCTTCCTCTTCTCCAATGTCTATGGCTCGCCATATAGCCGTGATAAGCGACAGCTTGGCTATCTTGTTCTGAAGTTGGCTCCCCCCATGATGGTCCCTGGCTTCTTGGTGGTGACTTAATGTCACAAGGGGTCCGTCAGAACGCAATACGTACACCCCTCTTCCAAGACGGTGGATTTCAATGACTTCATCAACAACTGCGCGTTGGTTAACCCTCCCATTAGCTATAAACATTTCACCTGGTCTAACAATAGGGAGTTCTCAATGCTCGTCAAGCTTAAAAGCTTCCTCTTCAACATCCCTTGGGATGACCGCTTCCCGCTGTCCAATGTTTCTAGCCTCGTCTCAATTCTTTCAGACCACTATCCCATCCTTCAGTCACTGAAGCCATCACCCTGCCCCGCGACCATTTCGTTTTGAAAGACTATGGCTTGAAGAGCCTGGTTTTATTGAATTTGTCAATTATGCTTGGCACTGCTTTCCTAACCAACCGGATCCCTCAGCCACCCTAGTATATAAGCTTCGTTGCCTTAGGAGACTCATCAAGCCTTGGGCTAACAACATCTGGAGTTCCATCAGAAGACACATTTCCTTGATCCAAAACGATATTCTTGAACTTAACATCAGGGAGGAGTCACCATTTAGCATGGAGGACTCCAGCAGGCTTATCAATCTTCAAGGTGAGCTACAGCAGGTTCTCCGCCAGGAGGAGATGGGCTGGAAACAGCGTGCCAAAGCCAAGTGGCTTGAGGAGGGAAATAGGAATACTGCTTGCTTCCATAGACTTGCCAATGGTAGAAGGGGAATTTCTTTGATTACTAAGATCCATGATGAAGACAGTGATCTCCATGCCTCTGACCCTACCGCCATTAAATAACACTTCACTAGGTACACAGGTTCAACCATTCATTCTAGACATCATGGACACTACACTTGCTTGGAATGAACCAGTCAACGACTCTCAGTTTTATGGAATGCACCAGCGTCGGTCCTTTCCTCGCCCATGGTAACATCCTCCTGCTCATGCAATGTACACACATCTCGTAAGCTCTTGCAAGTAATTTGGTTAGTGGTTTTTAGTTGCTTCTTGAAGTTGTTTAGTTCATCTGGTGTTGATGTTTTGCATTTTATTGTGGCTGTTTCATTAGCTTTGTACCTGTATATTTGCGCTCAGTGCTACGTACTCTACTTGCATGCATGGTTATAATATAAAATAAAATTAGAAAAATTATTATAATATAAAATTTATAATTATATCAAAATTAATTTTTGATAAAATCAGTAATATAGAGTAAACCATAAGAATATGTTTTGTATACCAAAGTAGTAAATTTAAATAAACAAGTTTTATAAATCTAATAAAATAAGAAAATTATTCACTTTACAATGTAACTCAAATCTTGATGTAATCATAGGTGAAAAATGTATATAAGTTAGACTATGTATATTTAAACTACATATAAAAAATATAATTTATATATAACAATATCAAATGTTTGAAAATTATTTCAAGCATATATCTATGAACTATATATAATTTTATTGATTTATATTTCAATATATATACATTTTTGAAAAAATATATGAAACATAAGTAGATAAACAAAATTGATAAATAGAGTTTGAACAAACATATTCATATTGAAAGAATGTCCTCTTTTAATTTTTAAAATCCAAATCAAATAGTAATGAAATTTAATTTTAGAAGAAAAAGTTTTTAATTAGATTGGTATATTGATAAGTATACTATGGTGTATCGACATATGAACTAAATTATCACAAATTATAAAAGAGATAAATTTCTATACCTAACTATATGCATATATGTATATTCCTAAATGTAATGATAATCATGAAACTATTGTAAGGCGTACCTCTTTTGGCAATCCTTCATTTTGTTGTCCTTTCATTGTTATGAATCACATTTCACATCGTTAAGAATTTGATGATGAGATTTGATCTATTGCGATGGGCTCGTGTTTCTGATCAGCATATTATATTCATTTGCTGAATTTGAACACCATATGAGAAAGATATTAAAGTTTTAGTAGTTCAACCAACTTGGCACCAAAACTTTGAATTTGAATTTTGAATTTTGAATGAATGGACGCTTCAAGTACTATAAGCCCAAAAGTCATATCCCATCGTAAACTTTTCCATCTTCTTCTTCTTCTGTTTTACACTTTCAATCAATCTTCCGGCAGGCATAACTTAAATATTGTACATCATATATAATTTCCATTCGACTTGAGATGATCACAGACACATAATCAAACACAACTTCTGTATATAATTTTATGTTTTGAATAGCCAACTTCAAACTGCTATATCTCACTTAATTTTGATCGGAATTTGATGATCTACCCATCAAAACGACCCCGAGAACAAGAACTACATTCTAGAAACGGAACCAGGATGAAATATTTCAAATATCTAAGCGAAATATGAATAATACCAGTGATAGTTTTTATTTCTTTTCCTTTTGTGCATCAAAACTTCATTCGATCATAACTTGGTCATTTCTTGATGGATTTGCACGAAACCAAAAGCATGCGGAGAGTGTGAAGAGAAGTACACTATTAGATTTACTTGTAGATGAGAATAAAAAGTTTTTACTGATTTGATACCCATTTCCTTTTAGATTGCCAATTAAATATTCACCTTTTTCTTCTTGATTGATGAACGATCATCTTGGTGTCTTTTGGCCAGTAGCCATCAGACTTAACTCTTCCCTTGCAAAACAACACAACTTTTAAAAGAGTCAAGTGACGTTTCAAAATAACTAATTGCAATTTGAAATAATAACATCATCATGATTCTGTGATATATCCATTTAGACTTTTCAATAAATCATATCATAATAACTTGATTTTCCAATAAAATTGAATGCAGACTCATCTAATACTGATGTAATACATGAATTTAAATTAGTGTTATAAATCATTTCAAAATTTGCCATTTAATATTTCCAAAAATCAGATTATGAACTTTTTGAAAACCTAGGCTCTGATACCAATTGTTAGGGATTACAGAATGTGGATCTCAAGGGAAGACTAACACTAGAGTTGAGGGGTGAATAGTGTTCATAAGAAGTTTACAAAAATCCTAAACTTAAATGATATACTATATGGATCACACACAACTGAGATGATCACATACACAGAATCAAACACAAAAACAGATAAATATAAAATGCAAAAAAGGAAAGAACACACTAGATTCTGTACTGGTTCGGATTACTACTACCGTCCAGTCCCACGCAATGCTGGATTGCACAGAGTTTTATTATTATCAGTATCCAAGTACAACCCCCTTGATTTCACGACTACAAGGTTAACACCGCTCCAAACACCCTTGATTCTGCTGCTATAAGGTTAACCCCACTCCCTTTCCTTGATTTTGGGGCTACAAGGAACACACCCTTTCGCAAACACTTCCCAAATGATTACAACAGCCCTATAACTCTTCAGTAGCACTTCAATACAAAGACTAGTAGATAGAGATTGAGAAAAGTTGAGTTTTATGTAATTTGAGTATAAATTGGCAAAGAAGAAGTGTAGAAATCAATAAAAAATGAAATATTAATGATGGTATGAAGAGGGGTGAAGATGGAGAATAAGAACTATGAAAAATTTAAAATCTGCCCATATTTATAAGATTTGAATGGTTGCAAAGTTTCAGAAACGTTACAAGTAGTGAAAAGACACTTCCTTTGAAAATTGGATTTCTAACAGTTGTATGTCGACAAAGCCTCCTATGTATGTCGACATATATATAGTATAATTATTTTTTTAGAACTATTTTTCAAGTGTTTAAACTTATATATTATTCTGGAAATTCTTGAATCAAAACTTAATGACATAAATGAATATTCTAAAGTGTAAAATCATATGAAATCATAATAATATATTATATAAACTTATATATATGTATTAAAACTTTGAAACATATATATATTTGAAAATCTTAAGTAAGATAAAATATCTTGAAATCAGAATTTGAACTTGGAGTGCTATCCAAAGTCTTACATATAAACTAGACTTTATTAATATATTTTTATTGAACTCTTGATATCTTGAAAACTTGATTACTCATGAGTCTTGAAATTCTTCTGAATCTTGAATCTCTTGAAACTCTAAAACTGTACACTCTTCAGTATTTAAGTCTTGTATACAAACCCTGCGTATATATGTGTATATATTATATAAATAGAGATGTTAGCATATATTTTATATTCAATTAATAATGATAATTGAAATAAGGTTGTTGTCATCAAAACTCCATTCTCCAACACTTGGGTGGTGTAAAATGGGGTAAAAGAAGGGTGTTTTGGGTTTTAAGGAAGAAGGAAGGATCTTCGGCTATGGGGGACCATGTGGCAAAGGGGACGGGTTGCACATGGCTGGGCTGTAGGGGGGCTGCTGGTCGGTGGTGGGAGGTAGGGGGAGACGAGGTTGGTGTAGAGAAGAAGAAGAGAAATGGAAGACAGAAAACAAAATTGAAAGATGAAAACAAATGAAATGAATCATTACTTAACCTATGCTAAATACTTGAGGAACATGCAAAGTGGAAGAAGGTGACATGTGGAGGGGAGAGAGGGTGAGGTATCAAAATGAGGGAAGTTTAGAAAGTTGTACTAATAGTTGATTTGACTTAATTAAATTTGGATATAATTAAACGATCCCTACACGCTTTCAACTCGCATGATCAAACCGTAAGTCCAATCGGTACGAAACTTGAAATCTTACTATATTTCACATATATGGATCCAACGAAACTGGTTTCGCCAAATTCTGAGACTATTTGCAAAATGGCTCTTTTGAGGTTATTAAAATAATATTAAATTATTGAATTTTAATATATTTACTTTTAAATCAATTTTAAAAGTTCACTAACCTTATTTTATCAACATTTTCAAACAAAAATAAATCTAAACCAAACATGTTAATTATATTAATATTTTATTTTAACAAAATTAGTTGATAAATTTATTAATTTATTCACTGTTTTGTAAATAAATTCCAATATATTTAATCCTTATATTACTTATTTTAAATACTAGTTCTTTAAATATAAAAACCTAATATTTAATAAATTTGAAATCCAACCAAACTTATCCATTTAAAAGTCCTTTTTTAATATATATAAAAATCCATATTTTTTGGGAAACTGGTTCGTTATATTAATAATAATAAATATTGTACATCGTATATTATATACATCTGACAAAAAACCGCAATATTCATAATAAAAAAACCAAACAAACAGACAACCCGCCTTCCTTTTCGAAACAAATTCTCCTCATTCTCAACCTGCATCATGTAACTCTATCCCCCATCTCTGTAAGAACTCCATGTTCGCTAAAGATCTCGTCGACTGCATCGCATGGGTTATTTGTAAAGATGCGTTGATTTTGCTCCATCCATATGAAATATATGGAAGTAGTAAGTGTGGCGCGGGCAACGTTTCTAACTAGATCATTGTTAATAAACTTGCTATGATTGTAATACACTCTTCTTCAAAGTAGGGCAAATTTGTTGGGGGTAAGCCCAACTTCAATTTGATGGCATTCCATATATGCACTGGGTTGTTACAATTAAAAAAAAAGTGATTTGCATTTTCATCACCATTACCGCATAAGGCACATGTTATGTTTGGTAAAATGCAAAGTCGAAAAAGTTGATCTTTGGTGTTGTCAGATATGACCAGGTAAGATATGAATGACATCCGCCTGCTATTCTTTGTATGCCATATTGTTTGTAGGTATGGCTTGACCACTCCATGCTCATGATGTTTGTCCACAACTTTAGAGAATGTAAAGTTTCCTCCAGTACCCCATTCATAATAATCACAGTCCCTGTCAGCATGGATGGTGGGCTTTTGAATATGTGTTTCAACTTCACGTGTTGCTAGATGCAAGGATGGGCAAATTAACCTGTCTCGAATCACCATAGACACCCTTTCATTTCTATTACCTATGTTCTGAAACCTATTGAAACCCAATAAGTCAACCAGACAATGGTAGTTGATCCGTGGGTCAAACCATAGCGAGGAATTTTCTGCAATCACTAAAGCTTTATTAAAAAGTTGTTTACTTGTAGTTCTTAACTTAAGCATTGATTTCTATGTTGATAGTGCATTATTGCCAACGACCATGCTCCAAAATTGTTTATCGTAGAAATATCTTCAATCCATCATGATGACCATATATTTTTTGTAGATAAGAACTTCCAAAGAAGCTTTCTTGATGCTGCTTTAAAGTGACTAAAAATATGGGTCGTTACAATGTCGTTGTTCTATCAACTTTAATAGCTGGAGTAGTCACCTTGGTACCTATGATAACAACCTTTACATTTTCACTAACTTCGTTAACTTGATTAACCATCTCACCACTAACAGTTTTAGACTCCAAACTGTAGTGAACACATATATTCAACTCATGAACAAAAACAACACAATTGGTGTAAACTGCTGTTTCCATAGTACTGTACTTTCATTAAGTGGTCAGTTTCATCTAATTACTTAACATGGAACTCAAAAGGCATGTCAATGGTAGGGGTGACTTCGACCATACACTTAGCAAATTATAATATATCTAACCATTCTGTGGATGCATTAGTACACAAGAACTTGCCAATTCTCGAGGCTAGCCAACTAATCCCATGTAATGATAGCATACAAGCGGATGTTATATAGTTTTATCCAAAAAAGCACGTTTTTTAATGGAGCTACTAGAGTTACCTATGGCTGAATCCCGTTGCCTAACAATAATTAATTGGTTCCTAATAATTACTGGGTTGGTCTCTGAGATTTGCTTCCTATCTTCTACATTAGCCAAGTGGAAGAAAAAGAGGTTACAATTGGATCTAACTTTGATCGGTCCCGATTGTTTCCATATCCTCTTCAAGTGTTCAATTACGGTTGTGTATGAAAGTGACCTATCGAGAAAAAACCCCACCAGATATTTATTATGAACTTCTACACTTGCTTAGATGATCGCATTGGAAGAGGGAAGTGATTTACCATAGTATAACAGAGGTGGAAGTGTCGGGGTGAAAACCCTTGCATTTCTTAGTTTGACTTGAAACAGAGTTTACCATTTGGGTTTCGAAGGTGGAGGAACAGAGAGAATATTCGAAGAGGGTACTGGAGGGCCCAATGATGGTGGAATCAGAGTTGGTGGAGTAATCAATGGGAGAAGTGACAAGACTGCGACAATGGGACAAGTGAGAAGTTTGGTCAGGGAGAAAAGAGAGAAAAAAATTGGCTAAAGAGGCAGGCATTTTTAAAGTTGGGGCAATGACCGTTTAAAATTTAGGTTGAAGAAAAAATCCTACATCTTCGACAAACAACACCACAAACCAATAACACCAAAGGATAAAATATAATAATTAAATAACAGTTCATGAAGCAGTTAAAATAAACATCTGATTATACTTTACGACAATTATCAGAGTTATACATACACAGAGATAATGTAATAATGTAGCGGAACAGAATTGATGTAGTGGAATATATAATAGATAATATACCAAAACTTTGTCTTCAACCTCTAAATTTTATGTGGTCTTCGTTAACTAAAAAACTTAGACTGACCCGAGCACCAATGAAAAAAACATTCGGATCAGAACTAAAATATTCTCATATCAGTTAAATCAAAACTATGTGATAATATGGATGCCACGACGTCAGGGATGCTTATGGTAATTCATATCCCATATCCAGTGTGTTTATGAGTGCAGTAACTTAAGAGATGTTGTGGGATTTTTCCATCTCTTACGGATCCGTTAAACTATTTACATATAATAGTATACACTATCACAAGTAATGTCTATCAGTAAAATAAATATCAAATTAGCATTAACGCTTTACATTGATCCTCTGAACACAATTAATTTAGAAACCAAAGTCGTAATGGGGTCGTATAAGGGAAACATGAGACAATTCCCAAGGTAGGATTCTACTAGTTTAACCTTTCTGGCTGGTCGTAACCCATCTGTGGCCAACCGCGACTATAAATTAAACAAATAAGGGAGCACCCATTGAGTACAAAATCATAATAGCAATAAGTGTAATCAATTTCGCTAGAGGTAGCTAAACTTATTGGCTAGACGTAGGCTCCTTTTTTAGTCATTTTAATTATGACATGAATGTCAAGGCTATCCATTATTTTCACTTACTTCATTCCACTAAACGTTCACAAATTCCACCACTACATTCTGGATATCATCTACTACATACACGGTTATCAATGTGGTTCCAATATTGATAGAGAGTATGCCAATAAGAGGCCCTGGTATCTTCAGAACAATTCACATTTGATATCAAAGTATCATATTCATTTAAAAAACCAAATCCATTTCGAAAGCATTATATATTTTTCAAAATATCACTTAATTCATAAACACATATATACCCAAATATCTCATTAGACCTGAAAATATTATTTCAATTTCCAACTTATGTTATACTTTATTAACCACATTCGCATTTACGTCCATGTTTTAAACATAACATTCCACCTTGCAAAATTTGAAACTCTTAGAAAAAATAGTTCGAATAGTAATAAATAGTTCTAGATATTTTAAGTGTAAAAAAATGATTTATATATTAATATAGTTTGTAAAACCAAAATAAATTGAGTATTCATAAAATAAGTTTCAATAACCGTTTCCTCCATTCTAACAGATCTGGACTCATGTCCAAATTTCGAATCAATAAACTCAATTATCGATTTCTTACAATTCCATTTTGACTAAATTTCGGTTTAGTTTCGATCCATGACTTAAATCCCGATTCGAATAAATATCATCCATTAAATCATACATTTAAAAGTTCAATTTGACTCAACGATTTACTTTCATGATTTAAAATTCCAGAGTCCATTCTAATTTTAAACAATCTCGATTTGTATCGATTCTAAGTCAAAAATCAAATTTAAGTAAAACACGTAAATCAAATTAACTTCCACTTTGAAATTTTAAAGTTCAAACCTTTAGAATAAACTCATTTACCGAATTAAGTCCATACATCAGTCATAACTTCATATTTCCAATTCAATTCTTTTGAATATTTTTGCTAACTAACTCCCATTCTGGTTCCAAATTAACTTAAATTTAATTCTAAACTAATTTCAATTCCAAGTAAAATTCATTTCCAAATCTAAATTAATTTTGATTCCAATTTCAAATTAAATCCAAATCTAAATAAATTTCAATTTATAACCATTCTGAATTCGATTTCCAAATTTATTGATTTAAAACACTTAAATCAAATTTCCTTCAATATCGAACTTAGGATCCAAAACTTCAAATATAATTCAATCATGAGGCCAATTTCAAAATATTGATTATATCACTTTTATTTAGCCATATTCAAAGTTCAAATGACTGTCAAACGTTTTCAACAAATCAATTCTCAAAATTTCAAATCACATTTTGTGTATAACTTAAACATCTCAAATTCAATTATTTAAGTAATTTCATTTACCAAATTTAAATTTCAAATTTAGAGCTCCAATTTGAAAATAATTCGATTTTCCATAAATTCAATTTTTTTCTTCCAAAGTCAAGCCATTCTAAATAATTTCAAATTACTATTCAAAAGCGTTTAATTTAACCAAATAATTTTCTATCTTCTAGTCAACTGATACTTAAGTTTAATTTTATCATTTTAGGTATGGATATATATCATTTCAATTTAATCAGGTGTCATATGTATTTATCATTTAAACGTATGTTCTTAATTCATTTTATATGATTATTCTTAGGTTTGTTTGATGTCCATAACATCTAAGGTGAAAGGTTGGGATTAATAAATACAATCAATAGTAATACATAAATAGGATGAATAACATGGTGGGTCACGCATTTAAACATCGATTTATCAAATATATCAATCCATCCAAAAAGCTCAATATCACATCAATTTACTAGCTATCAAGTGTCGGTTTAACTAGCAATTAAATTTCAATTTTAACCTAACTGTAAAATTTAAATTAACAGCAAATTAAATTATACTATCGATGCAAATCAACGTAAATATGCCTTTTAAACTACCAAACAACAACCAAATGAACCAATACAATCATATCATAAAATAATTTTAGTTTAATCAGCAATCAATATTTTAGTTTTACGTAAGTGAGTTTAATCACTCACATTTGATTTTTAAGTCAAACTCGCTCTAACCAAATGCCAAAATTTCAAAAGTCTCCAAATTCTACAAAACTAATTCCATGTCGTTCGGAATTCCAATGGAACCCAACGCAATCGACAGCGTATCAGTCCCACTTCATGTAAACTAGATATCACCATTACTAGTTAATACCATATTAAAATACAATTATCTTTATATATTAATGAAACACCCTCACCCATTTAACTCACGTGCTCCCTCTATCCAAATTAAAATTGCAAACCGGCACTCCCTGTATCACAACCTAACATAGCGTGCATGTTTTACTAAGGATATGGAGCTAGCGACCTCTGTTCGACCAATGGATTTTTCCATTGCTTCTCTCTTATCACCCCCGACTTGCCCAACACCACAACTCCAAGCTCGCGCCACCACATCAGATTCCGACCACCATTGTACCATGGCTACAGGTATCAAAAAAAATTTCTTGAAACTCCACAAAAATTGGTGTACAAGTGCTGTCTTCGAAGAGGAAGATCATGTCATCATCGAATCTGCCTATCAATGCTTTCAAACCCAAAGAACGTAAACCGTAATTCTGCCTCAAATAGGTTGGTTTTCTGAAGCAATGTCACACCCATTAAAAAGTATATGATGGTGAAGCTCAGATTCATGCGATTTCAACAAATCAAACACGATTCTATTTCATGGAGTATTCATATAAATTTAATTTGATGAATTGATAAAGAGGGTGGCCTGTTTTATTAGTTTACAGGAGATAGGAAGAAACAAATTAGGTTTATAAGAGGTTATTTCTAGGAGAGATATTTTCTTAGATTTTTAGTATTCAATTCAATTATATACGCATCGAGCGTTTTAAGCTCGCATGACCACACCGAAACCCAAATCATCGTGAAACTTGACCCTATACCATATTTCAATATCCGGACTCGATGAAACTGGATTTGTCAAAATCTAAGATCATTTGAAAAATGATTATTTTGATCTCATATCGTTAACCGATATGCGTTTACATCGCGCATGATTACATAAGAACTCCAATTGACACAAAACTCAAAACCTCACAATAATTTACAATTTCGGATTCGATGAAACTAATTTCGTCAAATTCCGAGATCGTTTGCAAAATGACTATTTTAACAGGTTAATTAATACATAAAAATTCCAAATTTCCATTTTTATTCAATTTCAAAGTTTATCAACTTATTCAAGTTTGGACTAATTTAAAATAACTTTTGAAATCAATTTCACTTATTCTATCTCCAATTTTGATTACTACCAAATTAAATTTGAATTTCAATTATAAATTAATTAAATTTAATTCAATTATCTCAATATTAAATTTCAAATTTCAATACTTATCAATACAACTAAATCGTAATTTCATTTATAATCTACATAAGTTAGTATTATTATAAACAGTTGAAATTCATTACTCAACCAATCTATTTAAGATCACTAATAAAATTTACATAATTAAATCATTAAATTTTAATTCTAACCATAATAATTAATCAACTCATATTAAATTCAATAATTGAAGTACTAGAAAATTACGGGTTATTACATTTAGAGTAAAGAATTTAATCCTTACGCGTTCTCTAAGGAATGAGGAACTATAGTAGTGTAATCATAGTATGAAGTCCAGAATGTCACCCGGGTAGCCAAGACGAGTAGGACCCAATTCATATAGATGACTCAAGGCCTCTAGGACTTAGCTCTTATACACAACTATTTCCAAGATGTTTATTAGCCCTTTCTACGTGCATCCATCATGTTTCAAGTAATTTCGATTCCATTTGTATAGTTCAGTTAAATATGTTTTGGTTAAATAATGGGTTAACATTAGCCCTCATAGTACGCCTTTCGAATGTAAGTGTGCTCTGCTCAAGATTAAGTTCTGATAATTCATAATCGAACTTTGATAGTTAAGTGCTCTAGTTGGTTCTATTCTAAATCTCTATCCAATCTAATCGAAATGCAGTGTTGCGACTGTTTAAGTTAAAAGCAAACTCTCTGGCTAATTCAATCAAAGTTAAGCTCTGTGGTGAACTCCATTCAAAGTCAAGCTCTCAAACTGATTCAATCAAGGTTCTTATAACGACCCGAACTTCCCTATGAAGGAAAGAACAGATTGCTTTGAGGACAAGACGAATTAGAACACAAACGGAAGAACATTTCATTGTTATTACAACAATTTACATCAAATACAAGAATATACAGAGTATGAATAAATATTACACATTTACTAAATATCAGAGGTTTACAAGTTACAATGCAGCGGAAAATAATACAAAACACAACTGAAAAAAATATACGGATACAGAGCTTTCCGAATATCATTCCAGCTGTAAACCAGGATCCTGTGAATAATCTGCAAAACCAAAACTACAAGCTATCCGTGTGGAAAATAGGGGCACCCAGAGTTTAGGTTAAAACAATAAACTCCAGGTCAGTCATGTGACTGGTGTGAGAACTAAAACAGTTATTAATCTGATTTTAAAGTTAGGTAAATCAAGGGACCACGCCGTATAAAACGGAACGGGTTTACACCCAAGAATACCAGTGCATAAAACAAACAGCGTAATGCTAAAATAAAGAACAATGAAGCTATTATAAGACTCAGGTCCTATCACACAATGCAACGCAAGCCGGAGGATAGAGTTTTTACCTTATAATAGCCAAAAATGCTTGGTATGTGAAATTTCATATTTTACTATTACTATAAGTGTATAGTGTCAAAACAATTTCATATATAAATGTATCAATCGTAGACGGCATGAGTGCCCCATCCCACTATGTCGCCATACTAGGCTCTACAATCAAAACCGCAAAATGTCATATTAGAAGTTGGATTTCCATTTGTGAACCAAGGCAAGGGATCGTCCTTACCGCTTCGAGACTGTCTAGCCCGAGCCTCAGGAACAGCCGCAACTGCACCTTAGATCTTCAGGGCTGGTCCACTCGATGTGGATTAAAATGCATGAACCATGTGTTACCCCGCCCTGTGGGGCGTAAATCTGGTCTATATAAAGACCATCAATCGGCTCCGCAGAGACCGAAGTAACCGAAGCACCTCGCTATCCATCATCCACATAAGTAAAACGTCAGGGCTTGCAAAACGCTGACACCACTCCTAGCTAGAAAGAAACGCATGTCCTCCCAACAGTCCTCTCCCGTTTCTAGTTCACACCGGGGCGTGAGGCTCGCGAGTTAACGCGACACAAAGCTATGCGATATTAAAGCCATGCTTTGATCATCTACCACAAGACTCTACTTTTCAACATAAGCCTTGATCATTTGCATCTCAGCATGCCACACAGGCAATTCACGCTATGCAACCGATGTCTACCAATCACATAGAATGAAATCCGATGTCAGACACACATCGATTTACAAGTTCGTTCTGGGTCTGAACGAAACCGGAGACACCTTATTCCTCGTCCCGTATGTCCAATACAGGAGAGAGGTCCTCGCATATCCATTGATCTCCAAGTACGTCTGGACGATCACCACTTATTACCTCGTCTTGGGTGTACAGCCCAATCAAGACATCAGTAATCATCCAAACGATGTGAAGACCTCCGGTCTTCAACCATCGTCTTCACCCTCGACATATCGTCGAATCAGTTATTCAAAATGGGATAAACCCGGTCTTTCTAAATAACTCGCGTATATAATAAACCAGTGTTATAAAAACACAACATACGCCTCATTCCAATCCAGAATATTCCTTTATTCAAATATTCTTATACTTTGGGAAAGGTTCCCATTAATTTTATCAAAGATAAATTCTTTAAATTTATTCTCTAATCTTCCTTTGGAAATCAATCCATATCAAATTATGGTTTATCCAAACTAGTCGGGATTAACGAACCTTACCGAAGTAATCATTTATTTTAATTTCCCAATCCCAACCTATTCATCCCATGAAGTAAAACTGGTAATACTTCATATCTAGCACCATGGTGTTATCGGTAAATTTGATTACCATTTCCCGTTAAAATCTAATTAAAGATTTAACTATCGCTAGGACCAAAACTGGCGATACTCTATTCTTGATCATTTCCCAAATTTGATAATTTAAATTATCACATTCCCTTTTTCAATCTATTTAAAGATTTATTAAAACTTCACTTGGTTTTAATCTTCCCAAAAATCAATATTAATGATTATTTAACTTAGGAAATCATATCCTGTCTTTTACTGGGTTAAAAAACCAATATCATTTAAAACACGGTTCACGATAAACCCAAAATCACATTCCATTCCATCAGCCTTTAACCGTAAATTAGCAAGTGAACAATTCCCTAAGTAATAACCCCAAAGGCTGAAACCAACATCAGATCAATACCCAGGAAACCATTCAACTTAACTAATCTCCAGTTAATTTCTGATTTTCTTAACTCCATTGGGTCTAAGAACAGTATTATTAAAGATACCATTCACGACAACCCAACATCTCATTCCATTGTTAATCGGGTTAAAGAACAAGTGTTATTTAAAACACCATTCATGATAAACCCAAAAACCAATTTCAGTTCAATTCCAATTAAATATTAATTAATTGGTATACTTTCTTAAATCTAAATAAAAAGATTTAATCTTTTCTCAACCGGGTTCAAGAACAGTGTTAATAAAGACACCATTCACGACAAACCCAAAATCACATTTGATATTAAATACAAGGCTTTGAATAGAAAATATATCGGCTTATATTCAATACCAAATTCTGGAATCAACAAATACCGTATTGGAATAACAATATATATATTTTCCAAATTCATCCACAATATCTGTATAATCACGGAATCCAATATCAAAATATTCCGAAGATTCGATTCCAATCCATTCCAATTCATATATTGGAAATTCTGGTTATTTTCAAAACCATTTCAAATCCAATTTAATTATTTAAAAACATTGGATTTTTAATTCTAGTTCATAACTAGTTCATTTCGATAAAAATATATTTGTATCCTTTCAAATATGGAATTTTTCATCCCAATTCTTTCCAAATCATTTATTATGATTTTGCACAAATTATTGATTTTTTTAATAATTTTATCTAGGCCCGTACAGTCGATTTCCATAAACGGCCATCGAACTGCACTTACAACGACATTTTCCAAATTTGATTTGGACATAATTCCAAATCCAACCATTAGATTTCAAATCTCTAATATTCGTTAGAAAGCTCTTTTTGATACGAACCCAACGGTTCCGGTTTTAGGAGAATCCGACGGTCGGATCTCCCGTAATGTCTGTTCGAAGTCAATGGTCGAAATTCGCGAACTGCCGCAGCGCGGCCCGTTCTATTCAGGCCATTATATTATATATATAATATATATTTCATCGATTTCCATTTAAAACGTATTTTATAAATTGTTTTAAATTCGTTTTCAAAACGATTTCAACTTCATATTCAATTTCAAATCAAAATTGAATATTCCATATCATCGATATATAAATAATACTATTTTCAAAACATTAGATTTTGAAATCAATTCCTTTTCGATATTCATTATAAAAATGAATAAAATCGATATAAATATCGTTCACGTCAAAATGGCGTTATTCTAATCAACACGACTTCATATATCTAAATATTTTCGTGTCCATCCCAAATCGGACATCAAAATTAGATTTTTATCTTTTACTGAATATTATTTTAAAATATTCATTATTTTAAAATATTCGTTATTTTAAAATATTTATTCTTCTGAACTGAAATCAGATACAGTCAATTACCATATAATGTGATTATATGGATTTCATACAACACATGTACACAACAACAATCAAACACATTCAACCATCATCCAGAGTGCATTCTACACTGCATAATCATTAAATATAAATATACAACGCTTACATAGCTTGTCAACCAATCGATTGACATACAACTAATTATTAGGACTAGTGTATGTCATATATCATCCCAATACCCGTGTGGGGTTTCAATCAACAAATAAAGAATTTTATTTGTGCAGTTGGGTGATGTGTAAAATTTGTCGTCCCAATCAATATCAGTCAAATCAGTGTACATAAACAAATCATCCGATTTGTTTATGAATATTTATTTTATTCCTATACACGTTAAAAATTATATTTTTAACTATAAAATATTTATTCAATTCATTTACATAATAAAAATAATATTTTTATTGTTCTAACATATTTTAGAAAATTTTGGCGGCATAACGGCGCGATATCAAAATCGGGTAATGTCTAGCATTGCCCCTCTCCTAATATTGGCTCGCGCCATACACACATAACAATTCTAATCAATTCATTTCACCCAAACAACCAAATTCCACCAAATAATCTAATCAACCAAACTAAACAATCAAACAAGTCGTCCATGGTCTGTGGACGACGGGGAACAGTTCATATATGCAATCATAAAATAAATAGCTGTATAAGAAAATTATAGTGAGGAGTTCTCACCTTGGGTTTCCACTCCTACATTCTTTATTTCTGAACGGTTTGGATTTGTTTTCCACACGTTATGTCCTTCACCGCGGTTTCAACGAAATCTGTTTCACACAGTTCATATTAAAAAACATATTTTTAATTCGCTACCTATATAAAAATAATATTTTTATATTCTCTATTATATAAAAATCATATTTTTAATTCGCTACATGATTAAAAATCATATTTTTATTCTAAAATGATATATATTAAGATCGTATTTTTATATGACTAAAAATCATATTTTTATGTTACTATTATATATATAAAAATTATATTTTTATATTTCTTTTATAAGTATAAAAAAATCATATTTTTATATCATTTTTTTTATATATAAAAATCTCCTTCTTTTGACAATGCTAGGGGAATAAAAATAACATCCTTACATTTTTTAAAATCCTTCTTTCTATTTTTAAAAATTCCATCTTTCTATTTTTTTTTTTAAAACTAAGCTTTTTAGAAATTAAAAAATCAAATCTTTATTTAAAGATAGTATAAAAACCCTATTTTTATTTCTAATAAACTATTTACTTACCTTCTATATTTAATAAAAATAAGCAATAAAAACAACAAAAAAGAAGAAGGGATGAACTAAAAATAAGTAAAAAAAATCTTACAGTATACTGAGAGGAGGGGGAAGGTCTGCCGCGGGCTGGAGGCGGTCGGGTGGAGCAGAGGGAGGGAGTCGCGCGAGTGGTGGTGGGTGGCTCGTCGGCTTTGGCAGGGGAGGGCGGAGTCGCTGGTGCTCACGATCTATAGAGGGGGGAAAGGGGAGGGCGTCGCCGCGGTGGAGGCGTCAGGCGAGGGTAGGTGGTGGCGTGGGCGGCGCAGGTCGCGATGGGGGGGCTCGATGCGAGGATGTCAGTTTTTTTTTTATTTCTTTTTCTTTTTTCGTTCTGAGTGAGGGAAGAGTGGATGTAAGGAGAATATATATTTTTATATTTATTTTTATTTTATTTTTTTTCCAAAATGTTACCTTTTTCGTTTGATTTCCAATTTGAGCCTAATGACTGTCGCCTCTTGCCAATTACCCCCATTTCAAACACAATGGGATATGTCCCATAAGCCAATTCGACTGTTTCGATTGGTTTCCGTTAAATTAAAATATAAATCATTATATTGAATTTTAAACGTACATTTCAATTTACTGGGGCCAAATACGGACCCCAAAATTTTCGAAAAAATAAATCTGGCTATGTTTTGATGATAAGGTCCTAACAAAACTAATTTCGTCAAATTTGGAGACTGTTTGAAAAATGGCCATTTTCTGGTTGAGCCAAATTGACTGAACTGTTAAAACACGTTTTCTTGTGCCACGCTCACATATTGATTTCAAAATTATGAATTTTGGAATCTAGCAATAATTTGACATCCCGGATCCAACAAAAGTGGTTTCATCGAAAACGGAGGTCGTTTGCAAAATTTCCATTTTTAAGGGACAAAATTCCATTGCGAATATTCTGAATTTTCAATTGGGCATAATTTTTTATTCCCGCTATGAAATTTCAATTTTTCGGATTCGTTGGAAAGATATTTTCAAATAGATTCTAATATTTTTGTTTTCACTAAATCCGGATTATTTTGAATCCTGTACATTCATTTGAAATTTGAAATCGAATTTTCAAACTACTGCGCCATTTCTAATTCCTTTTATAAATAAAAATAAATGTTTATATTCTAACGTCGATTCAAATAAATATATATGTTCTAATTCTATTCAAAATAAATTTCTCGTCATTATTATTTAAAATAAATCATTTTAAATATCTAAATTCATCAAAATTGCCAAAATAAAAATTTTAAATTGGTTCTAATTTTTCGGGTTGTTACATAAGCTCTTCGATTGCAATAATCAAGTTCTCTGGCTATAAGAGTCTGAGTAAATATTCTGAAAATTCCATCTTTTAATTTTGAATCATCCTATGTTCGCCCAGAATCATTTTTCCATGTTTGATTTCAAGGAGTTAGAATCCTTCTATAAACTCCTACATATGCTTCATGCATGGCCTTGTCGAGTAGTCCATCTTTCAGGCTCAATCTCTCTGGATCATTCTTCATCCACTATCAGGTTCCATCCTTGGCAATCATATGTTGAGTCCAGTCCACTTTCTTTATGGTAAGGACACTTGCTCCCCTATAGCGGGAACTCGATGACCGAGTAGGCTCATCCAATCATTCTCCTATAATGGGACATACTCATAACCTCTTTAGGTTCTTACTAATTCGAATCTGCTTACTCTTTAGTGAACTTTCTCATAGCTAGGACGATCCAATGATAGTAAGCCCATCCAGTCTCTTTTTAACAAAGTTACTTGATTTATGCACTTTGACCAGCCTCTTTGGCGGTAGTTACAAGGCAACCGAAGGAGCCCATCATTTTCTCTCTTTGATGGTATGTCTTACTCCTTGTGCTCCAGACTTGGATGGTATCTCTATGGTGATCCGAATCCAAACGATCCCATGAACTCACTCTCTGACAAGGGAACTTAGACCTTACACTCTAGCCCCATCTATTTAGATGAAAGCTATAAGGCAACCATCTGTAAGAGTTCATCCGCTCACTCTCTTGCACAAAACTCACCCTTTACAATCCTACCTCGTATCTCTAAATGGAAGCAATTAGATAATCCAAAATAAATCAACACTGGATGGCTTAAAATTTCAAACTTCTAAATCAAAGTAAGACAAATGAAAATCCTAGATAGTCATCAGAGGCATGCAACTCAAAGCGTGTCTAAGGTCCAATCTAGATCCCATGTAGGTGCAATTTATCTGAGGTAATTATAGTCTAAACAGCCATACCAGTCATCCAACTTAGAGCGCAAACAGGGACTAATCTAGATTAAGCACATATCTAAGTGGTCTACAGTTATTATCCTAGTTATTGAAAGCAAGAAAAATCAATGAGCAAGAGAAAAACCTACCCTCTATCTTACGGCTCTCAAACCATATCCTTTGTCATTCCTTGCCGTGAATCATGGTTGCTCCATTTGCACCATTGTAGTTGGGTTATTGACGTAATGTTGCAGCTGATTGTTCCAAACTTGCTCCCCGCTCAGGTTGTGCAAATCCATAGGTGTTCCATACTTTTATCTAATGGTCACCTTTCACTATCTCCCTAATCATCTCCTCCATTTGGCCCCTATTGGTTGATAAAAATCCATTAACTATACCAACATTCTACTCTCCAATCCCGTGGGGGGGCTTATAGCATGTACTCCAGTATATACTCCTCCAATCATTGTTTATTCATAGTCTGGCCTCCATCATTCCCATGGAAAATCTAACATGTATTCTTTGGTGGGTTGCACTCTAACATTCAGTACCATCAATTCTTAGTATTTCTATGATCACTTCAGCATTATCCATTCCAATTTTACCCCCAAGTAAATCTCTATCAATAGTGGGTTGTTCATATCTTGAGGGTATTATGCCAACTTGTTCTACACTAACTCATAAGCTCCTAAGATGTTCCCTGGAGTTTATTTCTGAATCCTTATAGTTTTAGCTATTCTCTACTAATCCATCATTTGGAAAAATTATCTAACATGTCTTATTGTTTATCCATGATTCTATTTTGCACCTCCATTATCATTTTTTCTACCTGTTCCATAGTTACATAGGTAGATCTAGTGAAATTTAAGGACTCCTCCTGTCTACCCCAATAATTGATTCCTTATAACTTCATATCTTGTTTTAGCTTTCTCATCTTCTCCAGGTCCATAGTCTAACAATTTTCTCGGTGAAAGCACTAAGAAGTTAATTCAGAATAGGACTAACATTCAAAATCCAAGTAAAAAGCACCATTTTTGGATATAAAGTAAACTAAATCGCATAAAATAGGAAATAAGACATGGAAATTTTATATTTTGATCATTTCGGTCTTCATTCACTTTAATCATCTTTTATTATAAGCCGCTAGTTGTATCTTTCTGAATTACAACTAGATTAACCTTAGATCCAAGATACAATAAGTTTAATTGTGTTTTAGGAGGAGGTAATAATTAAAGAAGCGAAGAAGATCTAGTAGAATGTTGGATCGAGAGGACCAGAAATAGGACCCTTTTGTAGTTGCATGTAGGAAGGTTTTCAACCAATTATCAGGTCAAAAGCCAGCAACAATCAAGTCTATAAGAAGAGTTAGATCTCCACCATAAGTTGTTAACCATGATGAATTATATTTATAACTTAATGTCAAATAATAGCTATACGTTGGGACCAAATATAATACTTCAATGAATTTTCTAATCTTCATTTGCACGTCGTCTCTTCCTTCTAGTTAAATTATTTGGCCATTTTTCATTCGTCTTGAGTTGAATCTTTTAGTCTCTTGAGCTTCCATCTTAACGACTTTCCATACATAGTCAGTTTTTAGAGTTAAACATCTAAATCTTATATAATCTCTTGGGCATGAAGTAATAGAGTAAAATCATTAGAGCATAATGTCAAGTATGTCACTTGATGAGCCAAGCTGAGTTGGATCTAAGCCATATAGATGATTGAGTCCGAGCTTAGAACTTATCTTCTACACAAGGGCAACTTTTTCAAAGATATTCATTAGATCTTTCTAAGTTCATTAATCAAGTTCCAAGTTATTTCAATTCCATTTTAAATTTTAGAGTATAATTAAAATTGTTTTGATCCAAAGTAAATTAACACTAGACATGTAACATTTTAGCCCATTAACTAGTTCTAACGTCTTTATTAAATTCTAATTGCAATTCGTAGCTACACAAAACACATTACCTAAGATGATTGACAAAGTAGAGATCAAATAAGAAAATTGACAAATCTTAGCTCTATTCGGGTAATGAATTCTGAAAATCAAGCATTAGAGCATGGTTCTTTGGCTATGTTTTGTGATTTTTGTTTACATTAATTCTGATTTAATGATTGTTTTGCATTTTTCTTATGTTTTTTCTTTCCTTAGTTTGATTTCTTTGAGTTTTCGTTATAGAAAATTAAATTTTATGTTATCAATCCAATATCTCGACCGAAATACTTTCAACTTTGGGTTTTTTCACAATGATGGCCGAAATAAGATTAGGTTGGTCGGATTTCGTGGTTCACACCAAAATTTCAAACCTCGATTCGACTACATGTCAACCTCAAGATGTAATCATATTAGAGAAACCTCTAGTATAATATTCAAGGCATACATCTCTATGAACCTTGAGTTTGACAAGATCTATTTCATCTGGAAAGCCTCGTAATAAACAACCAAAGGATCATTTTATAATATGAACTAACATGATTAATGTAAACAAAATCAAGTATGATAACATGAAAAAAAAATTCTCTCAATCAGTCATAAATTAACATTGACATTATGATACTGAAGTAATATACCTTATAATTCAGAATCTGCAGTGTTAATTATCTGGAACCGCTTGTACTAAGTAGAATTTGATTTTATCATAAGAGAGTAAGCGATAAATTCATCCAAAATGTCACATCACTAGCAAAGATGATGTATAAATATTAATATTTGAATTATTAATATTGATCGCTGACTGAATTGACATATTTGAGTCATAGGCAACTGAAATGATGAATATTCCACTTCTACCACACAGTGTAATAAGTTTTTAGTGGTGAAAGTTAAGAAAATTAAATATCATATATGAAATATTAATTATTGAAATTTAATTAATTTCTTTGAATGTCATTAGTATTAAAAGTGTGTATATAAAAGTTATAAATGTGTGTATCGATATACAACGTCGATAGGATATTTAAATTTGGTTTAAATAAAATTGATACTATAAAGGGCTTGAAATAAATTATGTTGATTAATATTTGTGAAGATTTTATTCTCACATGTTGAATTTGGACTGTTACATTTAGCTGCACTTGATGCGCTTATTATAACATACAAACAATTTTAATTTAACTTTAACTGATTTTAAATTATTGTAATAAAATTAAGATTTTATTTCAAAAAAAAAATAGAAAATTTATAAATGAATTTAGGCTACATAGATGCGATAATAAATCAAAATAGGATTATTTTTTTTGAAATTACATATTTCACTTTCTTTCGACAGGTACAGATTCAATCATGAGATTAAAACTTACATATATTGTACTTTTGATGTCTAATACCCCTACGTTATTCATTGTGCGAATACCATAAACATCTAAGAGTGTAGAGAATTCCATTGGTTGAAGAATGTGGAAGATGTTTAATGTGTTGCTAATAATAATATTATAACCACTGGTTTCGGTTGGACGCTTTGCTTCTTAGGAACTGAAAAATGATAATAGTGGTTAATTTTTTTAATTTAAGAAAAAGAAAGTAACGTTTAACAAACACAGTCAAATGTTATTAGAATAAAAAAATAGAAGGGAATTTTGGTCTATATTTAACTAAATGTTAATGAGAGGCTATGTTAATTAATCCCCCCTCAGTAATTTTTTTAAACCAAAATTTGGCCTCCCTTAACGAATTTTGGAGTAGCAATAGAAATACTCTTTATTTTTTGACTTTACTAATTACCCAATTATTTATTGTGTTGAAATATGAAAGTAAATTTTGGGTTCATCTATTAACACCCTTATGATTGCTCTTTACCCCTAATAAAATTTTTGAAATTTTATTTTTAGTTATACCCTTTAATAATAAATAACTTGTTTAATAAGCCTATTTACCTTCCATCTTCATCTTAGATATTTGCCTACTGAAATTGTCATGAGTTATGAATACAAAAACAAGCGAGATAACAAACTTTACAGATGACGTATGACTAAAACAAACATGGTTCTTTTAATATATCTTAGAATAATGATTTGAAAATGCAAGTTTTTTTTGTTTTAGCCCAAACAATAATTAAATCTATAACACATACACCAGCCATCCTTAATATGGTATATTGTAGTGTCTGAGCAGTAGGATCAAGAAATTCTAAAGTATACGTTTTTAAAAATAAAATAAATATCAATACTATGTTTGGTAACTATACACGAACATGAGGCATATGCGCATCTATATTAAAATGAAAGCGCTGCATTGAAGATTGGTTTATTCAAATATGATTTTTTATACGTTGATCACATAATTTTCTCGTCTCCAGTGCTTAATTTTACGGAGTTGCAAAGATTTGAAAGGTAGAGCAACAAGTTATAGGAAGAACGAGAGAAGAGAAAATAGAAGAAAAATTAAAAAAATCAGTATGAATAAGAAAGGAAGGTTATTTTGGGAATGAACGGAGTGCACAGAGACATAAAGGATCTTTTGTTCGATAAAGCCCATGGTTGCAGAAACAACGCTCTTTGCTTTAAATGTAGGAAATTCGTTTCTCCTTCAAGTATCCATCATTGGTTCGCTTACCTATAACTAGAACGTGCGAGTCAATATCACAATCGAGTACCATCATCATATCACTTCATTATTATCTCTATCCTCACGTTTCATGCCTTTTAAATAAGACCCTTCATCTCTTATTCTACATATTTCCAAACTTGAGTTTTTCTTCTTCTAAGAATCCCATTATGTTAGCCTCGAAACACGATATTATCACCACCCAGTTGCATATCGAATTCGAGGTTAAAACAAAACCGACTTTACCAGATAATGGTCCCTTCAGTGTGCTTGCTACATGCGTGAGTTCTTCCTTCCTTCTTGGTTGTGTGTTACCGGCGTTCCTCCTTTTTAAAGAAATGGCTCAACTTTTATAAAGATCCTATTTCCCCTGGGCATTTTCCTAGGTATGGACCATTATGTGATGTGCTTCAATGGGTAATCGTTATATTTTGAACAAGATTCATCTTGATAGGTCAGCAAGCATACCAAGCCATGGAGTTTAATGGAGTTGCAAAGGTTTAAAAGGTAAAGCAACAAGTTGTAGAAAGAATGAGAGAAAAGAAAATGGAAGAAAAATAAAAAAATCAATGTGAATAAGAAAGAAAGGTTATTTTTGGATAAATGGGGTGTGCGTTTTATTTTGTAACTAGGGGGTGAAGAGTAAATCATGGGATGGAAAAGATGGACTGATAAATTTGTTTGGCTACCAGAATGGTTGTACTTTTATATCCAACCCATTCATTCTCCTTCTTCATCGATCCTGCACTATCCACATAATCACCACCTTATCGTGCTATGCTCCTTCTGGGCTGAAGCCATTGAACTTCTGGGATACTCTCCAATCTAGGTCCATCTCTTCATATTCTGTCGATCTGAATTCTGACCTAATGTTTATCGAGGTGAATAATAAGATACTAAATTTCGGTCACTTCTTCTCTGATGCAGTTCGATCGTCGCCATCGGTTTCTCCAATAGCTTTGCTTTAGAAGGTCCCGAGCAATAGTCAAATTATTGAACTTGTTCCGCTCTGCAGAAATGGGGGTTGTTTCAAATGTGTGCTTTTGGGCCATAAAGCTCATGTTTGCAGAAACAACGTTCTTTGCTCTAAATGTTGGAAATTCATTTCTCCTTCAAGTATCCATCATTGTTTCGCTTACCTATAACTAGAACGTGCGAGTCAATATCAAAATCGAATACCATCTATTGAAATTGATGATTCAAATATTTATAGAGAAGGAAAGATTGATTGTCAATCATGTAATTGGCTCCTATATGGAATAACTTGGGTGCCAAGTTTACTTGGAGGTCAAGAAAACTTGGGTGCCAAGTTTACTTGGAAGTCAAGAAAACTTGGGTGCCAAGTTTACTTGGAGGTCAAGAAATCCCTCTATATAAATAGAGGTCATGTTATTGTATGAAGAAAGCAATCCACCATTAATCTTCTCTCTATTGTAATCTTCCGCCTCTCTTATGTTCTCATTTCTTCATTGAGAAATAAAAGTTGTTGGGTCTCCATGGATGTAGTATATTCATATCTGAACCACGTTAAATCTTCTATGTCCTTTTTTTTGTTCTTTGTTTTTCGTGAGATTTCATAATTGTTTTGTTATACTACATTGGTATCTAAATAAACAATACTAGATCCTCATCAAAATTTCGCATAAATCACTACAGTTTGGTATCAGAGCTAGTGTTATTGTTTCTATTTGGATATTACTGGCTACTTCTCGTAAGTCTATTGGAAGATCTAGCATCAATTATGGAGTAACCCGTTTTGACGAAAAAGGAGATTTTGGTACTTGGAAGATAAAGATGGAGGCCGTATTGAAAAAGGAGAAGACTTTAAAGTTGTTTCTACGTCTGAGAAATTGAAAGATGTTAATGCAGCTGAATTGGAGGAAATGGAAGACGAAGCTCTCACAACAATTCAGTTGAGTCTTTCAGATGAAGTCCTTAGAGAATTTTCTCAGAAGAAGATGGCGAAGGAACTATGGGATGCATTATCAGATGCATATCAAGACAAGTCTCTCACAAATCGGATTATTCTACAACAACAACTTTATTCGTACAAGATGAAGCCTGGAGCCCATCTTATGGAGCATGTAGATGCCTTGACCACTTTAGTTATGAACCTGAAGGCAGAAGATGTTGATATTACTGATGAGGCTCAAGTTGTGATTCTCCTATGTTCCTTGCCTAAAGAATATACTGCTTTTGTCAATTCCATGATTTATGGCCGCAGTAAAATTAGCCTTTCTGATGTAAAGGCTGGCCTTCATAATGAAGTGTTAAGAGGTAGATTGACGAGCACTAGCATTGATAGTGATACCGAAGGCTTATCTGTTCAGAGAGGTAGAAGTCAAAGCAAGTCAAAAAAAGGTAAAGAATGGAATTCTTCGAGGTCCCAGTCTAGGGTGCCTAAGAAATTGACTTGCCATTATTGTAAGAAGCCCGAGAACTTTGTTTCACAATGTCCCAAGCTTGACGGAAGAAGAAAAGACTCAAAGCAAGCTTCATCCTCTATAGCGAAGAAATCGGATATAAAGAGTGACACTGATGTGTTTATAGCTTCTAGCTCTTCTGGGAAGAGCACCCTATGGTTGATTGATTCTGGCGCATCCTATCATATGACACCTAATAGGAACTCTTTTTCCACTTTCCGTCAGATTGATGGAGGAGAAGTTCTGATGGGCAATGATGCTTCTTGCCGTATGGTTTGTGTTGGTAGTGTAAAGATCAGGATGTTTGACGGTGTTATTCGAACCATTACTGATGTTAGGCATATACCTGATTTAAGGAGGAGCTTGATTTCTATTGGGGTGTTGAGTAGACTTGGACGAAAGATTGTAGTTGAAGAAGAGAAGATGAAAATATTTAAGGGTTCCATGATCGTTATGAAAGGAGTGAGGGAAGGAAATCTCTATTTACTAAAGGGCACTACTGTAGTTGGTGAATCAGCTTCAGTTACTTCAGCTGATTCAGATTCTTCCCGATTATGGCACTTGCGGATGGGCCACATTGGCGAGAGCGACATGGATGAGCTAAGAAAGCAAGGTTTGATTGATGGAGTTCGGCATTCAAAGCTTGGTTTTTGTGAAGAGCGTGTTCTTGGTAAGCAGACGAAGATTTCTTTTGGTGTTAGTGAGCATAAGGCAAAAGCATTTTTGGATTATGTTCACACGGATGTTTGGGGACCTTCCCCTTGCCCATCGTTGGGTGGAGCCAGGTATTTTGTTTCATTTATAGATGATTTCTCTTGTAAAGTTTGGGTATACTTTTTAAAGTCCAAAAGTGAAACCTTTACTAGATTTCGTAAATGGAAATCCATGGTGGAGAAACAGCCAGGAAAGAAGTTGAAAGTTCTCCATTTAGATAATGGCGATGAATTCGTATCACAGGAATTCATCGATTATTGTGAGTCCGAAGGCATTAAGAGGCATTACACCACACCAAGCGACCTCCAGTCCAATGGAGTTGCAGGAAGGATGAATTGGACATTGTTGGAGAAAACTAGATGCCTCAGATTGACTGCTAAGTTAAAGAAGGGATTTTGGGCTGAAGCTTTATCTATGGCGGCTTTCCTCATCAACCGCATACCTTCTACTGCCATAGATATGAAGATCCCTGAAGAAGTATGGAAAGGAGATCCTGTTATCTATTCATTCCTTAAGGTGTTTGGTTGTCCAGCTTATGTGCATGAGAGTCGAGGAAATGAAACGACCCGAACTTCCCCGGTCTCCGAAGAGAAGAGAAAGAACGAATTGTTTTGAGAACATGACAAAATAGAACGCAGGCGGAAGAACATTTCATTGTATATTACAACAATGCATCAGATTACAAGAATATACAGAGTACAAATGAATAAATATTACACAGAAAAATATCAGAGATTACAATACATTACATAGCAGCGGAAAATAATATAATACACAACTAGAAGAGATATACAGATACAAAGCTTTCCGGATATCGTTCCAGCTGTAAACCAGGATCCTGTGAATATAAATCTGCAAAACCAAAACTACTAGCTGCCCATGTCAAAATAGGGGCACCCAGAGTTTAGGTTAAAACAATAAACTCCGGGTCAGTCATGGGACTGGTGTGAGAACTAAAACAGTTAATCTTTATTTTTAAAGTTAGGTAAATCAAGGGACCACGCCGTATAACACGGAACGGGTTTCCTCCCAAGAATACCAGTGCATAAAACAAACCGCACAATGCTAAATAAAGAAAAATGAAGCTGTTATAAGACCCAGGTCCTATCACACAATGCAACGCAAGCCGGGGGATAGGGTTTTCCCTTATAACTGCCAAAGAATGCTTGATACGTTTTAAAACAAATCATTTGATACTATTATAAGTGCATAGTGTATAAAACAACTTCAAATCATAAGTATCAATCATAGGCGGCATGGGTACCATATATCATGTCGCCATACTAGGCTCTACAATCAAAACCGCAAATGTCGAGTATTTGAAAATTGGATTTCCTTCTATGAACCGAGGCTAGGGATCGTCCTCACCGAATTCGTGACTCTCTAGCCCGAGCAACAGGCAAGCGCACAGGCAAGCCTTTAGATCGTCAGGGCCGGTCCACCGATGTGGATTATTATGCCTGAACACTACGTTTCCCCGCCCTTTGGGGCGTAAATGAGCCAACAAATGGCTCCATCGGACCCGGATCGTCCGATCTAACCGAGGCGCCTCGCAACAGCAACAACCACACAGGTGAAAAGTATATAAATGTCAGGGCTGGTAGGTCACTGACACCACCCAAGCTAGAAATAAACGCATGTCCTCCCTGAGGTCCTCTCCCGTTTTTGGTTCACAACCGGGGTGCAAGGCTCGCGAATCAACGCTACACAAAGCTACGCCACAAAGGCCGTGCTTTGATCATCAACCACAAGACTTTTCTTTTCAACAGAAGCCTTGATCATTTGCATCTTAGCATGCCACACAGGCAAACCATTCTATGCAACCGATATCAGTCACACAGAATGGAATCCAATGTCAGACACACAGTCCATTTACAAGTCCGTTCTGGGTCTGAACGAAACCGGAGGCACCTAGTACCCCGCATATCCATCGATCTCCAAGTACGTCTGGACGATCACCAACTGTTTCCATCTTCTCGGGTGTACATCCTAATCAAGATCATCAGTAATCACTCAAACGATGTGAAGACCTCCGGTCTTCGACCACCGTCTTCATCTTCGACTTATCGTCGTATCAGTTATTCAGAATGGGATAAACCCGGTCTTTCCAAATAATTCGCGTATAATTTAAATAAGTGTTACAAAAACACAACATACGCCTCATTCCAATTCATCAGTCACTAACCGTAAATTAATCAAGAGAATAATTTCCCAAATATTAACCCCGAAGGCCGAAACCAACATCAGATCAATATCCAGAAAACCATTCTGCTTGGCTAACCGACAGTTAGTTTCTAAATTTCACATTCATAGGGAAAGGTTCCCATTAATTTTATCCAAGATAAGTTCCTTGAATTTATTCTCTAATCTTCTTTTGAATTTTGATTCAACTAGTCGGGATTAACGAACCTTACCGAAGTAACCATTTGTTTTAATTTCCCAATCCCAACCTATTCATCCCATGAAGTAAAACTGGTAATACTTCATATCTAACACCAGGGTGTTATCGGTAAATTCAATTACCATTTCACGTTCAAATCTAATTAAAGATTCAACTATCGCCTGGAGCAAAACTGGTGATACTCCATTCTCGATCTTTTCAATCTAATTAAAGATTCATTAAAACTCCACTTAGTTTTAATCGTTAACTGGGTTAAAGAATCAGTGTCATTTAAAACACGGCTCACGATAAACCCAAAACCACATTCCATTAATTATCGGGTTAAAGAACGAGTGTTATTTAAAACACTGTCCACGATAAACCCAAAAATCAATATCAATTCAATTCCAATTAAATATTATTTAATTGGTACACTTCATTAAATCTAAATAAAAATATTTAATCTTTTCTCAACTGGGTTCAAGAACAGTGTTAGTGAAGACACCATTCACGACAAACCCAAATCACATTTGATATTCAATACAAGGCTCTGAATAGAAAATATATCGGCTTATATTCAATATCAAATTCTACGATTAACAAATGTCGTAGTGGAAATAACGATATAAATATATATATCTTTCAAATTTCCATAACAACATCCGTATAATCACGAATTCCGACATCGAAATATTCCGAAGACAATTTCGATTCAAATCCACTCCAATGCAATCATTGGAAATTCTGGTTATTTTTAAAACCCTTTTCAAATTCAATTTATTTATTTAAAAAATAAATAGAATTATAATTCTAGTTCAAAACTAGTTCATTTCGATAAAAATCTATTTTTATCTTTTCAAATATGGAGTTTTTCATCCCAATTTTTCCCAAATCATTTCTTATGATTTTACACAAATTATTACTATTTTTAATAATTTTATCAAGGCCTGTACAGTCGATTTCCATCAACGGCCATCGAACTGCACTTACAACGACCTTTTTCAAATTTGATTTGGATATAATTCCAAATCCAACCGTTAGATTTCTAATTTCTAATATTCATTAGAAAGCTCTTTTCGATACGAACCCAACGGTTCCGGCTTTAGGAGAATCCGACGGTCGGATCTCCCGTAATGTCCGTTTGAAACAAATGGTCGAAATTCGCAAACTGCCGCGGAGCGGCGCGTTCTATTCAGGCCATTATATTATATATATAATATATATATAATATATATTTCATCGATTTCAATTCAAAACGTGCTTTATAAATCGTTTTAAATTTATTTTCAAAACGGTTTCAACTTCATATTCAATTTCAAATCAAAATTGAATATTCCAATATAAATTCATTTAAAATTCTTTTCAAATCGAGTTTAAATTCATTTAAATTCAATTTCAATTCGAATTCATTTATATTCAATTTCAATTCGAATTCATTTATATTCAATTTCAATTCGAATTCATTTCTATTCAGTTTCAATTCGAATTCATTTCTATTCAGTTTCAATTCGAATTCATTTCTTTTCAAAATACTAGATTTTGAAATCACTTTCGACATTCATTATAAAATGAATAAAATCGATATAAATATCGTTCACGTCAAAATGGCGTCAATCTAATCAACACGGCTTCATATATTGATATTTTCAAATATTCCATTTCAAATATTTCTATTTCAAATATTCTATTTCAAATATTTCTATTTCAAATATTCTATTTCAAATATTTCTATTTCAAATATTTCTTTTTCGAAACTGGAATGAGGCCCAATCAATTACCATATAAAGTTAATTATATGGATTTTCTACAACTCATGTATACAATAGCAACGATGAATAATCAACCATCATCCAAAGTGCATTCTACACTGTATAAGCATCGAATATAAATATTCAACGCTTATAGCAGCCTGTCGATCAATCGATCGACATACAACTAATTATTGGGATTAGTGTACGTCATATATTATCCCAACACCCGTGTGGGGTTTCAAACAACCAAACACAGATTTTATTTGTGCATTTGGGCGATGTGTAAAATTTATCGTCCCAATCAATGTCTTTCAAATAGGTGTACATAAACAAACCGTCCGGTTTGTAAATGAATATTTATTTATTCACATTCACGTTAAAAATTATATTTTTAACGACCAAATTATTTTATTCAACCTATGAATATTCTATTCGGTTCATTTATTAAATAAAATGTTATCTTTATTTTTCTAACATATTTTAGAAAATTTCGGTGGCATAACGGCACGATACTAGAAACGGGACAAGGCCTAACCTTATCCCCGGTCTAGTGAAGGCCCACGCCATTCACACATCAATCAAATCAATTTCATTTCACCAAACAATTCCATTCAAACCAAATAATCTAACCAACTATACAACCAAACAAAGCCATCCATGGTCTGTGGATGACGGGTGTCGGGTGCTACTAAACACCGTCTACATCCTAGTATATATATATATATAACTAGAATAATTAAATTGAAAGGTGAGAAGTTCTCACCGATAGCTATCCTAACTCCACGACACTTCTAATGCAGGAAATCTTCATCGTTCTTCCAACGCAGTCTGTTTCACGAAGTATATGTTAAAAATTATATTTTTAACAACGTTATTCCTTATATAAAGGTCGAATTTTATTTCGTTTCATATGAAATGAAGTTCATATTTTTCTATCGCTTCATCATATGAGAAAAATCACATTTCTTTAATGCAAGAAATATGAACAAAAATCAAGTTTTAAAAATCGAATCTTTAGAGTTATTAAAAATCGTATTTTTACTTCCCTATCCAATATAGAAAAATCTCATCTTTCTTTGTATAAAAATCTAACCTTTTCTATTGAAAAAATTTCATCTTTCCTTTGTAAAAATCTTTACTTTTCTGAAAGTCGAATCTTTATATTTCTAAAAGTCGAATATTTACATTTCTACCTACCTATAAAAGATAACCTTTCTATACTAAAATTCAAATCTTTATCATATCATGTTGTTTATATAAAAATCCACAATTTTCAATTTAAGAAAATCTATAATTTCATATCTACGAAAACCTATGTTTTAATTTATAAAAATCTAATGTTTTTATTTCTATGAAAACAAAGTTTCATTTCACAAACATGTACAATCAAATTTAAAACATATAGATTTCAGATTTATAAAGCTTACTGGTGGCCTGCGAACTTCACGATGGCGATGGTCTTCGATTTAGGGTTTGCGGGCCTTCGATCTTCGCGGGATCGACAGAAGGAGGACGGAGAAGAAGAGAGGGAAGAGAGGGGAAACACTGCTGCTCGCCGGAGTTGGAGGGGAGGTGCGGCGAGAGGCGGAGGTCGTGTGCGACAGTGGGTAGGGGCGGTAGGCCTAGGGTTTGGCGTCGGGTTCAGGGGGTTTTCTTTTGGGGGGGGGGATCGCGTCGCTGTGCATCGCCAAGGTGGGAGGGGAGAACGACCGGAGGAGGAAGGGGGTGCGCTGCAAGGCGGTGGCGCCTGGAAGTGAGGGCGCGGTGGGATCCGATCTGGGAGGGAGCGGTTTTGGGGAAAAAGGGTGGGTAGCGGGTTTCTGAGAGTGTTAGGGCCTGGGGGGGTTATATTATATTTGTTTAATTTAATTATTTATTTATTTTAATTTTCATGAGGTTGACTTTTCTATCAAGCTCCAATCGGGACCCAACGATTGTCGTCCCTAGCGTTTTACCCCCATTCCGAACACAATGGGATATGTATCGTAGGCCAATTCGACTGTTTCGATCAGTTTCCGTTGAATTTAAAGTATAATTCTTTATATATTCAATTTGAACTCACATTTTGAATTATCGAGGCCACATACGACCTTTAAAAATCTCAGAAAAATTATTTCTAGATTCGTATTGACGATACGGTCCTAACAAAACTAGTTTCGTCAAATTCTGAGACAGTTTGAAAAATGGCCAATTTCCAGTCGATTAAAATCAACTGAAACTGGTCAAACGCGTTTTCCTTTTCCACGCTCACATATTGATTCGAAAAATTATGAAATTTAAAACCTAGCAATAATTTGACACTGCGGATCCAACAAAAGTGGTTTCGTCGAAATCCGAGGTCGTTTGCAAAATGTCCATTTTTAAGGGCCTGAATTCCATAGCGACTATTCAGAATTTTCAACTAGACATATCTTTTGATTCCCGCTATGAAATTTTGATTTCCAGGATTCGTTGGAAAGATATTCCCGAATAGATTCTAATATTTTTGGTTTCACTAAAATCCGGTTTATTTTGCACTCGGTACATTCAATTGAAGTTTGAAATCGAATTATCGAACTACCGCGCCATTTTCAATTCCTTTTTTAATTATATATAATTATTTATATTCTATCGTCGATCTATATAACTATACACGATTGAATTTTATTCAAAATAAATCTTTCGTCGTTTTTATTTAAAATTATTCATTTTAAATAATCAAAATTCGCTAAAATTGCCAAAATAAAATTTTTAAACTGGCCCAGATTTTCGGGTTGTTACAGGAAAGCTGGAACCTAGAGCTCGCAAGTGTATCTTTCTAGGTTATAGAAGAGGAGCAAAAGGATATAGGTTGTGGTATCCTATTCGCAAGAAACTTATTATAAGCAGGCATGTAACTTTTGATGAGAAGGCTATGTTGAAGGTGGAGCCTTCCTTATCGAATGATGATGAGAGGACATGTAAAGAATACCAAACACAAAGCAAATCATCCGTTGATTCTTTCCATAGATGTTCAAATGGAGTTTCCGATGACGCCGTGGTTGATGAGGATAGTATGGATACTGGCATATAAGATCAAACTCAAGGTGGAGCTCATACAGAGACCAGGCCTGTTAGAGAAAGAAGAAAACCCAGATGGCTTGATGAGTTTGTTGGTTTGAGCATCAAAGACATTGACTTTGATGATATGACAACATATGCATTAAATGTTGTCCATGATGAGACCAGAGATTATAGAGACGCTATTGCATCAGTTGACAGTTCCAGTTGGTTAGTAGCAATGGAAGAGGAGATCGAATCTTTATGGAAAAATCACACTTGGGATTTGGTGCCACTTCCTACCGACAAGAGAGCTATCAGATGTAAGTGGATCTATAGAGTGAAAGAAGATGGCAATGGAGAGTTCAGATATAAAGCAAGACTAGTAGTAAAGGGGTATGTTCAGAAGAAATGGGTAAAGTATCATGACATCTTTTCTCCAGTTTTTAGGTATACTTCCATTCGTATTCTCTTGGCATTAGTTGCTCATTATGACATGGATTTAGAGCAACTAGATGTCAAAACTGCTTTCTTGCATGGTGATCTGGATGAAGAGATTTATTTGTGGCAGCCGGAAGATTTCATGATAGTAGCAGGCCAGACTATGTTTGTAAACTTAACAAATCTGTTTATGGACTGAAGCAGTCTCCTAGACAATGGTACAAAAGATTTGATAAGTTTATGCTTTCACAGGGATACTCCAGAAGTTTCAAAGACTAGTGTGTTTATTTTAGGAGATGTGATGATGACATGATTTATTTGTTGTTATATGTTGATGATATGTTGATTGCATCTCAGAGTATGGTCAAAATTAAGGAGTTGAAAGCGGAGCTCAGTAGAGAGTTTGATATGAAGGATTTGGGAAAGGCACAAAAATATTGGGTATGGAGATAAGCAGGGATAGGAAGCGGAGAGAGTTAAGGCTCACTCAGGCGCAGTACCTCAAGAAAGTCCTCGCTCAATTTGGGATGGAGAAAGCCAAACTGGTAGGCACTCCTTTAGGCTCTCATTTTAAGTTGTCGAAAGACCATTCTCCTACATCGGAAGAAGTTAAAAGGTATATGGCTAATATACCTTATTTTAGTGTTGTTGGTGGTCTCATGTATGCGATGGTGTGCACGAGACCGGATTTGGCCCATGCAATTGGTGTTGTCAGTCGATATATGTCTAACCCAGGCAAAGAACATTGGAAAGCAGTGAATTGGATTCTTAGATTTCTTCGAGGCACTTCTTCGGTGGGTTTTTTATATGGTGGAGTAGATGGTGACATATTTCTTAGAGGATACTGTGATTCTGATTATGCTGGGGATGAGATGCTAGGAAGTCAGTGTTGGGCTATGTTTTTACACTTGGCATAGGCTCGATTTCATGGAGATCAAAGCCGCAATCTATCGTAGCTTTGTCGAATACCAAAGAAGAGTTGATATCGATTGTGGAAGCAACAAAGGAAGGATTGTACTTACTTTAGTTGTTGGATGATCTTTCAACGGCGCAGCAGACGATGGAGTTATTTTCAGATAGTCAGAGTGCGATTCATCTTGTTGAGAATCAAGCTTATAGTTCAAGGACAAAGCACATTGATGTTAGAGGTTTCTTTCTTATGCTTGAGGAAGAACGAAGCAAGATCAAATTATTGAAGCTGGGTACTTCGGATAATCCTTCAGATATGATGACTAAGTCACTTCCGAAGGACAAGTTTGAGCATTGCTCAAACTTGATCGGTTTGCTTCCTGTTACTTGAGCGCCATGGGGCACTGGGCCCAACAACTTCTATGTTGATTGTTGAAGATGAGATTATGAAGAAAGACTGTCATATTTGAATCAAGGTGGAATGTTGAAATTGATGATTCAAATATTTGTAGAGAAGGAAAGATTGATTGTCAATCATGTAATTGGCTCCTATATGGAATAACTTGGGTGCCAAGTTTACTTGGAGGTCAAGAAAACTTGGGTGCCAAGTTTACTTGGAAGTCAAGAAAACTTGGGTGCCAAGTTTACTTGGAGTTCAAGAAATCCCTCTATATAAATAGAGGTCATGTTATTGTATGAAGAAAGAAATCCACCATTAATCTTCTCTCTATTGTAATCTTCCTCCTCTCTTATGTACTCATTTCTTCATTGAGAAATATAAGTTGTTGGGTCTCCGTGGACGTAGGATATTCATATACGAACCACATTAAATCTTCTGTGTCCTTTTTTTTGTTCTTTGTTTTTCGTGAGATTTCATAATTGTTTTGTTATACTCCATTGGTATCTAAATAAACAATACTGGATCCTCATCAAAATTCCGCATAAATCACTACACCATCATCATATCACTTTTTGTTAGCCTTCATCTCCTATTCTACACAATTCCAAACTTGAGTGTCTTTCTTCTAAGAATCCCATTATGTTAGCCTCGAAACACGACCATTTCGTCACCCAGTTGCATATCAAATTCGAGGTTAAAACAAAATCACCTTTTCTAGATAATGGTCCCTTCAGCGTACTTGCTACATGCGTGAGCTCTTCCCTCCTTCTTGCTTGTGTGTTACTGGCGTTCCTCCTTTTTAAAGCAATGACTCAGCTTTTACAAAGATCCTATTGCCCATGGGAATTTTCCTAGGGGACCATTATGTGTGTGCTACCATGGGTAATCGTTATATTTTGAACAAGATTTATCTTGATAGGTCAGCAAGTATCCCAAGCTGTGGAGTTTAATCACTAGGAGCATGTGCATTCCTGCATTATAGTTAATCAGGTGATCCTGGAGGATGGGAATTCTTCATGCCATGTTGGCTTGTAGACTTGGAATGACGCCCGTTGATATACACGTAAATGTGTATACTTTATCCGCTTATTTATCTAGTTTTCTATTTAAAATAATTAATATTGTGTATTTATAGCTGTGTTTTCAGATTGTTGATAAAAAGCTTGGTTTAGAGCATTTGATGGATAAAGCATGAAGAATTTGCTTAAAAAGAGTGAAGTTGAAATTACTAAAGCTTGAAGAGTTTAAAGCTTGAAGAACGGTTGCAAATAGAGTTCAGTTGGGAAGATTTGGTTCACTAAAGACTCATATTGTGTTCATATTGGCTCATTTGCAAGGCCCCTCACTCTACAGCTGCGTTCACACTAGCTTATGTGTTAGTTGGGCTAATTCTTTAGTCCCACATTATGGAATTTGCTAAGTAGCCTTTGTCATATCAGATATAAATACACTATCTCATTCATTGTAAAACACACTTAGTTTTATTCTATAATCTTTCTCTTGGAATAAAACTCTTCTTCCCTATACTCTTTAGTTGTAGTTTTTATTTACATGTTATTTTCTTTTCTACAAGTAGATTAGATTTATTTTATGCAAATAGAATAGGTTGTCCTTTATTTTTATTTTTATTTTTTTTCTCTTGATTTTTGTTCTATGTTGCAATTTACGTTCATTGTTAGAATAATAAACATGAGAGGCTAATCCCTTTCAACTTAGGGGTAATGAAGCTCTCTTGATCATGTAGTTGCAACATAATTTATCTTTTCATTCTCTCTTTGTGTTTCATATTATGTTGATGTCATGGTGATTAAGTGGAGGTTGAAACCAAAAATTTGATGGTCTATAGTTCTAATTAATAGTTCATAGGCCATGCTTAAAGTATATTTCAATTTTAACTTGTTCATTTTACATTAGATCTGGTAAGGTGATTTAGTGGATATGATATAGTTTGATAGTTTATGTTATGCTAGTTAATAGCATGAATAAGCTATACTTATAATAATCATATCAACTAAATTCACAAATGACCAAAAGAAAAGAGAGATAGTAATTTCATAACTTGTTGTACTACATGATCTAGAATGTGAATTTATTCCTAAGTTGCCCTTTATCTCGTAGTTTTTTTATTAATTTTAATTTACTAGTTTAGTTGTAGTTAAATCATCACTCGAATTTGGTCTAATTTGATTGAGTAATTTTAGAATTAATTCTTTCCCCGTGGATCGACCCGTATTCGCCACGTACTAACAATTGTACGCCATGCGCTTGCGGTTTATTTCAATATTCGCGATGATTTTCTAATTCAATTGAAAATCCGTTTGCGAACAAGTTTTTGGCGCCGTTGCCGGGGAAAGAATTTAATTTTAGTTTTATTCTTCGAGTTAATTTAAGAATTTGTTGTTTTTCTTAAAAAAAAATTTGTGTTGTTCATAGTTTTCTGTTTTGTTTTGATCTTTTGTTGTTTCATTTTGTGTGTGCTTGTTTTTGTGTTCATTAAAAAAAAAGAGTTGTGTGTTTTTTTTTCCATTTTGTGCTTGTGTTTTGTTTTACTTTTGTTTGTGTATTTGTTTCTTCTCGTGTGTGTGTTTTTATTTTGTGTTTTTTTTATTAAAAAAAAACTTTTACCAATTTCCTTTATTTCTTTTCCTCTCACTTATTCCTTTCCTTCCATTTCCTTGCTTATTACTTGCCATTTCTTTTCTAATTTATTACTCAATCTTCTCTCCAATTGTTTTCCTTTATTTCTTTCCTTTTTCCTCTCTCATTAATTGTCTTTCTGTTTTCTGCCTTAATACCTTAATACCCCCACACTCATTTATTCCTTCCCTTCCCTTTCTCTAATTTATTTCTTTTCCCTTTCTATTCACTTTCAATTCTTACACATAATAAAAATCTTCCTATTTTTCTTTTTTATTTCATCCTTTCTTTGATTTCTTTCCAACTTTTATCCAAAAAAAAATCCTTTCTTCACAAATAAAAAAAAACCAATTTATTGCTTGCCATATTTTTGTTTCTTCCTTCCTCCGTAATTTTTTCCCCTTTCTTCCTTAATATACCCCAACATCCTCACCAAAAATCACGTCACTCCATCTACAAAACTTCTTTCCTCAATTCATAACTCTTCTCCCATCCACCACCATATACTTCTTCTCTGTCCCTTCACCTTACCTTTTCACGGCCCTCTCCGCTTCCTCTTGTCCAAATCATTCACCACGCAAACAAACTCTTCCTCCACTTTTGTTGTTTGTTTTCACTTTTGTTTGTTTTTTGTGGGTGCTAGTTTTCTTGTTCTTCCTATTAAAAAAAAATCTTGTTCTTGTATTTAGTGTTTGTTCACTTATTGTTGTGTTTTGTGTCACTTTGTTTTTTGTTTATCTTGTGTGTTTGTTTTATTTTGTTGTTCCTCTTTATAAAAAATACTTTTTTGTGTATATATTGTGTTTGAATCCCTTTCAGGTTGCAAGATCAAGAAGGAACAATGCCGCTTTGCCGCGCTTGCTAATAAATAAAATTGCTGCTTAAAAATAAATTGCTAATAATTTTACATGCTCTGATTTCAATTTGGATGTATCTGATTTGTGCTTGTAGACTTTTATTTGGGAGTGTGATTTCTAGGTATTGCAGAACTCAGCGGATAAAAAAGTGAAATCTCCAAAAATTGAATCAAAGAACCAATTGTGAAGAAAATCATTCAAGCAAAGTTAACAAAGTTCTAGGGTCAAACGAAGCAAACAGTAAAGTCTCATAGCTCTGGAAGGACAGCCATACCCCACTGTGAGTGATTCCTAAACTCTACAGGTGCTCTGCTGCAAAGAAAAATATACTGAAATTGCTTGTAAAAATCTTCTGCAGGGCATCGGCTTGCTTGTAATTTTTTTTTCTGCAATTATTATTCTGTGACTGTCTGTGGTGGATTATTTTGCCTGTTGATGTGTGGTTGGAAATTTTAAAACAAACGTGGAATACATTATTTTTGAAATCAAATCGAGGATTCCTCAAAGCTCATAGGACAAAATATTCGTTAAATTGACAATTAGGATTGATACTCTCTAAGGTGTCTAAGGAACGGTAGAGTCTAGAACTCAAACAGGTACTTAAACCTTCAGTCGTGTTTCTACGGTGATTCGTGGCACACTGATAATCCCTGTCCGCACCTGGCCTAAACTTGTATTCATATAATCCAAAGTTGTTAATTTTAACATATTTTTTAAGAGCTTTTCTTGAAAATGTCTCAATTCCCTTATTCCTACGGATTTTACGATAGTTGTGAAAATCAATATAATCCATATAATTTTACACCAAATTCATATGGATATTTTAATAACAACTATTGTACAAATAATTTGGATTTTACGCCACCAACTTTTCAAAATTTTCAAGATAATCCCATTTATACACCACCAAAATTTCAAAATGATGATCAACCCTCAACTCTTGAAACACATGTTGAATCTTTACTAGAAATGAGCATACAACAAAATAAAGAAATAAATGAATTGTGTAATTTATACATATGCAACAATTCAAGTGAAAGCTTTCAAAATAATCAAAATTCGATTTCACCTTCAAATTCAAATAATTCTTATTATAACCCTTGTCAATTCAATTTTGAACTCCAAAATGAATTTCGAATTCAAAATGGAAATGTAAATCACTTTTCAAATGATTTTGGCAATGGGAATAATTTCAATTGTGGTGCTACTGAAAACTTTTGTTCTCAACAATTTCAAATTGAAAATTCTCATGTAAATAATTATAAATTTGATTTTGTTGAGCAAACGAACATACTTGACGATTACTTGAAGTTTCGTGAGAAACAAAATCGAATACAAACTTGTGACGATTCGAATAAAAATCCACCTTTGCCCACAATCGACGATTTTCAAATAACAACTTTTGAAATTGATGAAAATCTTAATGAAGTTGTTGAAAGCTCTGTAATTGATCTGAATTTGAATTCTCTTGAAAACGCAGACGTCAATCTTCAATTTGATCTTCCTCTCTCAGATTCTGAAAATTTTGAAAATTTAGCAACTTTAGATTGTCAACATGACAAAAATGATGAAGTTGTTAACAACTATTTAAGTGAAGATGACTTTGATGAACGAAAACTTCTTAACTTGATTGACGATAATGTTGTTGGTTCTGAATCTGAAAATGAAAAATTTGATAACTTTGAAATTCTTGAGGTTGAAAACAATGATACTGCTGAATGTGATCTTAAGCACAATAACGATTTTTCTGAAACTGTCGAAACTCCTTGCGACTTGATCGTTTCAACTGAATTTCGCTGTGATCATTTTTTTTCAACGATAAATTTCTGCAGTATATGAACTCTTTCTGGAATAACACTGTTTTTGAGAAAACACAATTTCGAAATTTACTGGAAATTCTTTTGTTTGGTTTTAACTTTAAGTTTACGAATGAACCTTTAGTTAACAAAATTTCAAATATCAAAGCAAAACTAAAAAATACTTCTCAGAACAAGTGGGGGGGGGAGAATGACGCACATATCTCTCAATTTATACATCATTTAATCAAGTCAAACTTTGTTTTTGAAACTTTTTCTGAACCTCGGTTCACTGACCTCTCTGTAGTTGCTATAGAAATTCAATTTGATTTTCGGATCAATTGTAAGCTCAAAATTTTAAAATTAGCAACTCAAACTTTTGAAAAAACAAAATTTGTTTTTCCAAATCTGAAATGTGATATAAAATTCTTTATGATTTGGTTTTCTGTGCTTAATTTGTGTCTCGTAATCCTTACGAGGCTGATCCATTGGTCCATTATGGACCGTTCATCTATTCGATGACTACATATTTTCTACACACATATTTGGTAAGTCGCACTAACCTTTTTTTTTTGTAAATATGTAAATATTTCTCTTCCATTCAATCATTGTGTCATGCATTGACTGTGGGGACACAGTCGAAATCAAGTGTGGGGGGGGAGGGGGAGTCTCATTTTCATTCTTTTTTTCATAGTTTAAGTTAGCATTTGTTTTTTTCCTTTCTCTTTTTGCATTTTTTTTTTCTTTTTCTAAAAAAAAGGAGTAAAAGTTTCGCACTTCTATTTACTTTTAAATAAGACATGATGAAGTTAGCATATAATTTTGGTCGTTCGATTTAAATATTTGGAAATTTACTTCTCTTAGCAGATAACGAAATGAAAGTTTGAATTATGAGCAAATTTGGTGTAACTGGTATATTGGGAAATTCGTAGGTGATGAGTATGAAATATTTTCTGAATTGTAATCCGATTAAATGAATGGTTGATTTAGACTACTTGCGATAACATTTTAGATCATTTAAGTGAAGTTGTGCTAAGAAATTCTTGCTTAACTCTCTCTCTTATGTAAAAAAAAGAGTGTATATATATTTATAATTATCCAAGGGTATCCAACATTGCTGGTACATCTGGCGTTGGTGTGCAAACCCGCTAAGCTCTTTCCGACACCTTGTTGACAAAGTCAGCGTCGGTATATCTTGGTCTCATTTTATGAGTTGGACACCTAAGGATTACCGACATCTTGTTGACAAAGTCAGCGTCGGTCTGCACAATCCGCCAAGCTCTATCCCAAACTCTCACGGGTGGTATACCTTGGTCTTTTCGGTTAGGTGTTTGTAAATACTAATAATGTAAATATTTTGTAATAAAGAGAGAGTAAGCACTTGAAATACAAGCACACTCTTCACTTATTCGCCTAACGTGTTAACAAAAAGGAAGTTGAGATGCCGTTTTATGATTGTTGATATCGATTATAGAATTCATTTCATAGTTACACTATGTTTCTACCAAAATAACTGGCCAAGCTGGAGGAGTTTGTGATGATAACATGACTTTTGTTTGAAGTTTTGATTAGTAATGGACTTAAATTTCATAGTGACGACCCAAATTTGTGTAACTCATTCGTGAAATATTTAAAAAGTAAATTGTCCATTTGTAAATATTCCTTTAAAAACATGCGTTCATATTGTAAATATTTTCTAATTTTGCATTTTGTTCATACCTTATTGCTTTTGGATTTTGTGGGTAGTATCCGCTGAAAACCCTCACGAGACAACACTCGTCCTACTAGGGACACCTAGAGGTTTAACGGTTTGTTGCATACGCTAAATGCAATCATGTTTCTTACGAAAGTGTGACATATCTTAGTTTAGTTTATTCGAGGACGAATAAAAAGATAAGTGTGGGGGTATTTGATATACACGTAAATGTGTATATTTTATCCGCTTATTTATCTAGTTTTCTATTTAAAATAATTAATATTGTGTATTTATAGCTGTGTTTTCAGATTGTTGATAAAAAGCTTGGTTTAGAGCATTTGATGGATAAAGCATGAAGAATTTGCTTAAAAAGAGTGAAGTTGAAATTACTAAAGCTTGAAGAGTTTAAAGCTTGAAGAACGGTTGTAAATAGAGTTCAGTTAGGAAGATTTGGTTCACTAAAGACTCATATTGCGTTCACATTGGCTCATTTGCAAGGCCCCTCACTCTACAGCTGCGTTCACACTAGCTTATGTGTTAGTTGGGCTAATTCTTTAGTCCCACATTATGGAATTTGCCAAGTAGCCTTTGTCATATCAGCTATAAATACACTATCTCATTCATTGTAAAACACACTTAGTTTAATTCTATAATCTTTCTCTTAGAATAAAACTCTTCTTCCCTATTCTCTTTAGTTGTAGTTTTTATTTACATGTTATTTTCTTTTCTGCAAGTAGATTAGATTTATTTTATGCAAATAGAATAGGTTGTCCTTTATTTTTATTTTATTTTTTTTCTCTTGATTTTTGTTCTATGTTGCAATTTACGTTCATTGTTAGAATAATAAACAAGAGAGGCTAATCCCTTTCAACTTAGGGGTAATGAAGCTCTCTTGATCATGTAGTTGCAATATAATTTATCTTTTCATTCTCTCTTTGTGTTTCATATTATGTTGATGTCATGGTGATTAAGTGGAGGTTGAAACCAAAAATTTGATGTTCTATAGTTCTAATTAATAGTTCATAGGCCATGCTTAAAGTATATTTCAATTTTAACTTGTTCATTTTACATTAGATCTGGTAAGGTGATTTAGTGGATATGATATAGTTTGATAGCTTATGTTATGCTAGTTAATAGCATGAATAAGCTATACTTATAATAATCATATCAACTAAATTCACAAATGACCAAAAGAAAAGAGAGATAGTAATTTCATAACTTGTTGTACTACATGATCTAGAATGTGAATTTATTCCTAAGTTGCCCTTTATCTCATAGTTTTTTATTAATTTTAATTTACTAGTTTAGTTGTAGTTAAATCATCACTCGAATTTGGTCTAATTTGATTGAGTAATTTTAGAATTAATTCTTTTCCTGTGGATCGACCCGTATTCGCCACGTACTAACAATTGTACGCCGTGCGCTTGCGGTTTATTCCAATATTCACGACGATTTTCTAATTCAATTGAAAATCCGTTTGCGAACACCCATACTCCTTCCCTAAGCATGTTGACGATGCACTTTCAGATTAAGCCCTACTTCAACAAAAAAGAAAGGTTATAGCTGAAGGTAAGTAGATGATTAACATTACTTTTACAAATAGGTTTAATGTCAAAATCGAATACATGAATTATTTACATCAAAACCTGTTTGTTATTGCTTAGTGGCTATTGGCTTCAATTTAATATTTTGTAATACCATGGATTGTTATTTGGCAAAAGAATCAAGTTTTGTGAAGTTATAGGAAGTATTTATAACAAAGCAAGTTTAATAAAATGGTTTTCCAAAAGAATTTATAGTAATATCTAATCTTATCAAGGATTTAAAAAAGCTATATAAAGAGTTTTACAAATAATCAAGTGTTATAAATAAGTTTATGAAGTTGTAAAAAACAAAAAATTATAAAAGAATGAAAATTTATAAATGATTTCAGGCCCTTGTAAACAAGTTTTATGAATACCTTTTGAATCATAAATTAGCTTGTAAATGATATTAGAAACATATAATAAAATTTTATAAAAAGTTTAGAGATTTACAAGAAAAGTTATAAATGAAATTATCTATATAAAGAGGAAATTCAAAAGATATGAAAGGAAATTTGAAATATTTCTTTCTTTAATCAGACTTAAAATAGAATATATAACATTCTAGTTAAACTCAATATTGAACTCTGAGGACAGAACCCTTATTATCCATGTGAATTTGAAAGGTGATTTCATCGTTATTGACACGACCTGAACTTCCCCGTGGAGGAAAGCGCGGATTGCGTTGAGGACAAGACAAAATAGAACGCAGACGGAAGAACATTTCATTGTTATTACAACTATTCCATCAAATACAAGAATATACAGAGTATAAATGAATAAATTACATTCGACAAATATCAGAGATTACAATAAATTACATAGCAACGGAAAAATATACAAAATACAACTGAAAGTGATACACGGATACAGAGCTTTCTGAGCATCGTTCCAGCTGTAAATCAGGATCCTGTGAATATAAATCTGCAAAACCAAAATTACTAGCTGCCCATGTCGAAAATAGGGGCACCCAAAGTTTAGGTTAAAACAATAAACTCTAGGTCAGTCATGTGACTGGTGTGAGAACTAAAACAGTTATTAATATTGGTTTTAAAGTTAGGTAAATCAAGGGACCACGCCGTATAACACGGAACGGGTTTCCTCCCAAGAATACCAGTGCATAGAACAAACAGCGCAATGCTAAATAAAGAAAAATGAAGCTATTATAAGACCTAGGTCCCATCACACAATGCAACGCAAGCCGGAGGATAGGGTTTTCCCTTATAATAGCCAAATAATGCTTGATACGTTTAAAACAAATCATTTGATACTATCATACGTGTATAGTATCAAAACATTTTCAATCATAAATATCAATCATAGACGGCATGGGTACCATATATCATGTCGCCATACTAGTTCTACAATTAAAACCGCAATATCACGTATTGGAAATTGGATTTCCGTCATGAGCCGAGGCAAGGGGCAAGCTCCTCTCCGCGTTCGAGACACTCTAGCAAATGTCCCAGGACCCCACTCTGATCCTTGGATCTTCAGGGCCGGTCCTCTCTTACTTTTGAGGATTAGTTATTCCTGAACACACGTTTCCCGGTCCTTACAGACCTATATCCGAGGCGCCTCGTATCCAACAACCACACAGGTGAAAAGTATATAAATATCAGGGTTGGTAGGTCACTGACACCACCCTAGCTAGAAAGAAACGTCGTGCTCTCCCTGCAGTCACTATCCCGTTTTTGACTCATACCGAGGTGTGAGGCTCGCGAATTCACGCTATACACAAAGCTACGCCACACAGGCCGTGCTTTGATCATCAACCACAAGACTTTGCTTTTCAACAGAAGCCTTGATCAATTGCCACTTACGCGTGCCACATTGGCAATTCACTCCATGCGACGGATGTCCATCGATATACAACCTCTGAGCTCGTACGTCTCAGAGAAGGGCGTTAAGCAAGAGAATAAATTCTCCGCCGCAAAACAGATGTATATTTAATAGAGATCAATCAACACAGAATAAAATCCAATGTCAGACATACAATCCATTTACAAGTTCGTTCTGGGTCTGAACGAAACCGGAGGCACTTTCCTCGCATATCCATCCATCTCCAAGTACGTCTGGACGATCACCAACTGTTTCCCTCATCCTGGGTGTACAGCCCAATCAAGATCATCAGTAATCACCCAAACGTTGTGAAGACTTCCGGTCTTCAACCACCGTCTTCATCTTCGACATCTCGTCGAATCGGTTATTCAGAATGGGTATAAACCCGGCCTTTCAGAATAACCCACGTATATAATAAACGAATGTTACACAAACACAGCAAACGCCTCATTCCAATTCAGAATATTCTTTTATTCACAAAAACACGTTCTTAGGGAAAGGTTCCCATTAATTTTATCCAAGATAAATTCTTCTAAATTTATTCTTTAATCTTCCTTTGGATATCATTTCGAACTAGTCGGGATTAGCGAACCACACCGAAGTAATTATTATTTTATTTCCCAATCCCAACTTATTCATCCCATGGAGCAAAACTGGTAATACTCCATATCTAACACCACGGGGTTATCGGTAAAATTAATTACCATTTCACGTTCAAATCTAATTAAAGATTTAACTATCGCATTGGAGCAAAACTGGTGGTACTCCACTCTCGATCACTTTTCAGATTTGATAATTTAAATTATCAATTCACTTTTTAATCTAATTAAAGATTCATTAAAACTCCACTTAGTTTCAATCTTTTCAAAAATCAATATCCTGCCTTTAACTGGGTTAAAGAACCAATGTCATCTAAAACACGGTTCATGACAAACCCAAATCATATTTGATATTAAATACAAGGCTCTGAATAGAAAATATATCGGCTTATATTCTATATCAAATTCTGAAACCAACATATATCGTATTGGAAATAACGATATAAAACATATCTTTCAAATTCCCATAACAATATTTGTATAGTCACGAAATCCAACATCGAAATATTCCGAAGATAATTTCGATTCAACTCCAGTCCAATTCACATATTGGGAATATTGATTATTTTTAAAATCACTTTCAAATTCAATTTATTTATTTTAAAAATAAATTGATTTTAATTCTAGTTCAAAACTAGTTCATTTCGATAAAAATCTATTTTTATCCTTTCAAATGTGGAATTCTTCAGCCCAATTTTTCCCAAATCATTTCTTATGATTTTACACAAATTATAAATATTTTTAATAATTTTATCAAGGCCCGTACAGTCGATTTCCATCAACGGCCATCGAACTGCACTTACATCGACCTTTTCCAAATTTGATTTGGACATAATTCCAAATCCAACCGTCAGATTTCAAATTTCTAATATTCATTGGAAAGCTCTTTTCGATACGAACCCAACGGTTCCGGTTTTAGGAGAATCCGACGGTCGGATCTCCCGCAACGTCAATTCGAAGTCAATGGTCGAAATTCACGAATTGCCGCGGCGCGGCACGTTCTATTCAGGCCATTATATATATAATATATATATTATATATATTTCGTCGATTTCCTTTTAAAACGTATTTTATAAATCGTTTTAAATTCGTTTTCAAAACCATTTCGACGCTACATTCAATTTCAAATCAAAATTGAATATTTCATATCATTACTATATAAATGATAATATTTTCAAAACGTTATATTTTGAAATCACTTCCTTTCTATATTCATTATAAAAACGAATATAAGCGATATAAATATCGTTCACGTCAAAATAGCGCAACTCTAATCAACACGGCTTTATATATTTCAATAAATTCGTATTCTATTCAACAAATGAATATTTATTCTATTCAACACATGAATCTATATTTCTTTCAACACACGACTAATCTCAACACATGAGTACTGTCAACACATCACTATTTTTGTTATGTAAAATATTTTATAAAATTATGGTATCTATCGTTTGATTTTTAAATCAGACTCCACCGTGAAGTAGTTTTAATTTCAAATATGATAAAGATGTAAATTTTATTATTTAAAATATTTTACTCAACACATGAACAGTTTCAACACATAAATATATTTCATTATTTTCCCGATTGGAATGAGGCCCAATCCATTACCATATAACGTTAATTATATGGATTCCATACAACACATGTATATAATAGCAACGACAAACAATCAACCATCATCCAAATTGCACCACACAACTGCATAAGCATCAAATATAAATAATTAACGCTTACACAGCCTGTCGACCAATCGATCGACATTCAATTAAATAATTGGGATTAGTGTACGCCAAATATCATCCCAACACCCGTGTAGGGTTTCAAATCAACAAACACATGTTTTTATTCGTGCAGTTGGGCGATGTGTAAAATTTATCATCCCAATCAATATCAGTCGAATCAGTGTATATAAACAAATCGGCCGATTTGTTTATAAATATTTATTTATTCACTTTCACGTTAAAAATTATATTTTTAACGATAATTAATTTATTTCAACACATGAATATATTTCATTATCTATTTCACATCAACTTCACAAACAAATTTTCACAACATATCAATCAAACCAACAAGCCATCCATGGTCTGTGGATGAGGGGTGTCGGGTGCTGCTAAGCACCGTCTGCATCCTAGTATATATATATATAACTAGAAAAAGAAATTGAAGAGTGAGAAATTCTCACCGATAGCTATCCCAACTCCACGACACTTCAAAAGTAGGAAATCATCACTGTTCCTGCCTTTTGTCACTTTCGTTGCCTGTAGCCACTACATATATAAAAATCACATTTTTATGTTGTTGCTATGTATATAAAAATCATATTTTTATAATCACTCCTTATGGATAAAAATTCTATTTTTACCTCGTTACTATATAGATAAAAATTCTATTTTTACAACGCTACTATATAGATAAAAATTCTATTTTTACATCGCTGTTCTCTATATAAAAATTTCGCCTTTTCAATTATAAAGATTTCGCCTTTTCAATTATAAATATTTCGCCTTTTCAAATATAAAGATTTCGCCTTTTCAATTATAAATATTTCGCCTTTTCAATTATAAATATATTTTTATACTTCTACAACATAAAAGATTATATTTTTTATACTTCTACAATATAAAAATTCAGATTTTTAATAGCAAAAATTAATTAAACAAAACAAAATAAATGAAAGGGGTTACATTGCTTTAAGGAGGAGAGGAGGGGGGAGTTTTCTTGCTCGCTGGTGACTGCTTTGGGTTGCAGGCTCGATCAGTTGGAGGAGAGGCAGGAGAAGAGGGCGCGGGGAGGCTGAGCTTGGTGGTGCGCGTCGTCGGTTGGAGGGAGGGACGGGGTTTGGGACTGAGGGGTTGCGGTCGGGGTTTCCGTTCAGAAAAGGGGGGGGGGGGAGAAACAGGAGTGAGGGAGACGGAGGAGGAAGGAGGATCGACGTGGGGAAGGGGGGGCGACCTTGGTGGTCGGCGCCACCGCCTGGGGGGAGCGCGGCTCCTCCCCGTCTTTCTCTTCTTCTTTTTTTCTTTTCTGAATGGATCGGGTTCGAAATCAAAAGGGGGGCAGAGGAGATAAGGGGAAGGAAAGAGATTTTAATTTTTAATTTATTTAATTATTTAATTTCAAAAAGTTGACTTTTTCATACGACCTCTAAATGAGGCCCACCGCCTGTCGTCTGTAGCGTTTTACCCCCATTTCGAACACAATGGGATATGTATCGTAAGCTGATTCGACCATTTCGATCAGTTTCCGTTAAAATCAACATATAACTCTATATATTGAATTTGAACACGCATTTCAATTCACTGGGTTCACATACTAACTCTATAAATCCCAGAAAAATATTTTCTAGCTTCGTATTGACGATACGGTCCTAACAAAACTAGTTTCGTCGAATTCTGAGACCGTTGGAAAAATTGCCATTTTCCAGTCGATTAAAACCAACTAAAACTGGTCAAACACGTTTTCCTTTGCCACGCTCACATATTGATTCGAAAAATTATGAAATTTGGAATCTAGCAATAATTTGACATCACGGATCCAACAAAAGTGGTTTCGTTGAAATCCGAGGTCGTTTGCAAAATTCCCATTTTTAAGGGCCTGAATTCCATAGCGACTATTCAGAATTTTCAACTGGACGTATCTTTTGATTCCCGCTATGAAATTTCGATTTTTCGGATTCGTTGGAAAGATATTCACAAATAGATCCTAATGTTTTTGGTTTCACTAAAATCCGGTTTATTTTGCACCCGGTATGTTCAATTGAAGTTTGAAATCGAATTATCGAACTACCGCGCCATTTTCAATTCCTTTTTATAATTATATATAATTATTTATATTCTAACGATGATCTATATAATATATACGTTCGAATTATATTCAAAATAAATTTCTCGTCGTTATTATTTAAAATAATTCATTTTAAATGTTCAAAATTCAATAAAATTGCCAAAATAAAAAATTTAAACTGGCCCAGATTTTCGGGTCGTTACAGTTATTCGACGAATAGTACATGGCTGAATACGGCAGTTGATATTGGATAAATCAGTCTTATCATTATGAGTCATCTTTACTTATAACTAATAAGTTTTAGGTTTATAGTAAACAATGTATTATGTGACATTATTTTGACCAACATATGTTTTATAAATATGCTTATGCCATTGATATAAGTATACATCGATATTTTGTAAGCATTGAAAATAAAATGTTTCGTGAATACTCTTATATTGTAGAGATAAGTGTATGAATATATTTTCAATGTATTCAAAATAAAATGATTTGTAAATATCTTATGTAACCACCCATATTTTATTAGTCAGATATTTAAATATTTTATTTAAATATTGATAGTTAATTATTCAATTGATGTTTCAAAAAGGTGTTTTTCACAAACGATCAAATTAAGATTAGAGACTAGTTCTAATGAATTCGTATGCTTTAGTACATGAATAAAAAGTATAAAGGTACTTATATTTAGAGATTGGGAAATTTTAGGGTCAAAACCATTTCGAAATACACGTAAAATTATCGTTTAGGGCAACTGTCTTGGATTACAATGAAACTTGTACCACCAGAACCATACCGTCACAGTGATACACGCCATCAAGTTTCGTGACAATCAGACGAATTGTTCTACCACAATGAATGAAAATGCACAATCACTTTTCGTTAAGATTTTGATTGAATTGAATATAAAAGTAATATATATCTAAACCAACATTGGTGATAGGCCAACTATTATTCATCCACTTCCCATGCTTTTCATTTTACTATTTCATTAACAAATGGTCATCCCAATCGTTTCTTTCAAAATTCAAACGGCAACATCCAATCCACCCAAAGTCATCAAACTAAGCGCAATAGATTCGCGTCCAAAATTCTCCATAAACCAATGTTAAAATCTTGGGGAGCGATCAAGATTTAGGGATTTGGACAATTTAGGTGGGTTTTAGGGTTTTGATTTGCTGGATATGTAGGCAACGATTAATCGATTGGTGATCGTCATTGGCTTAGAGGAAGTACGAGGCACCTACGCTGTAACACCCCATAAGTAATTTTAAAACAGGACATAAAAGATAATTAAAGAATAACTAGTTATCAAAAGAAGAATTAAATGAAACGGGTTACGCAATTGCGTTCGTCTCGGAATTCTTCTTGAGATAGAGTCCGAGTTTGCGTAAAACGGATACTGTATGAAGAAGATATGGACGAACGAAGTTAGGTAGAAAAACCTGGAAGTTGACCAGAATGCACTGGTGCACTTCACAAGTGCGCCAGTACAAAAATGCACTGGCGCACCTGCCAAGTGCGCCCATACTGATCCAGCATAGAATTCTGGAGTGTTCTGTGATGATGTGTCTTCTTCTGAGTGGCCGGATTATGTGTATTTGAGCTGGGTGGTTCTGATGGACTCCTAGTTCATCTAAGGGCTCTAAATAATCCTAGACATCTATATATACGTAGCTAAACCTAAACCTTAACATCATAACCCTAAAACTATGGTGCCATCATGATGTTCATCTACAAGCTAGCCTAAGCTTCCATTCATTCTCTCCAAACTAGAAAATCAAATCCAAACTAGTAATCGATTAAGAAGAACATTAAATCAAATCTAATTTAGAGTATTCAACGATCAACATCAAAGGCGAGCAATTTAGTTTCAGAATAAAGATTCCATAAAACAAGACTTGCCTTTGTTTTTTAAGTTCACGAATACTTTCAGATTTAGACAACCAATTATAGTATGGACATGGAATCAAATGAATTTGGACCTATGCTTGATTTTCTATTTGGATCTATTCTTAGCCTTTGTGAATCTATGACTTTGGGTTGCTTCTTATCGATCCAATCGAACCTATACAAGTTGTCGAACCTAGTTTATTATTCAAGCCTTTCATGTCCATAATATTGTTCATAATCAGATCTATATGCCTGCTATGATTCTAAATCAATTTATTCAGTTATGCTGTAATTCTATTAGATCTGTAATTCTTGTGTTTTGGGACTGTCATCTTGTGCCAGTTCTTATGCCTATCATTGTCATATTATTCCTATTTGTTCCTTTTTATTTGTGAATCTAGATTGACCTATAATCTAGGTAGAATCGCGATATACGTACGATGGGAATACGGGGAAGGTTTGGGTTATTGGGGCATAAACATGAAATTGACAATATTGGCATAACATAATTGGGGAAAGTAACTGAACATAACATATTTGGTGAAATGGTTGGGCAAAACTTGTAATTGACATTGGGGCATTGTTATCATTATAACTGCCCGGAACCACTCGACACATCTAGTAACCACAACAACACCTATCTAATGTCAGAGGTTAGTGCATCATACCCAAGAAAACCCGAGGTTAGATTGAGTTGTGGTGTAAAACTGCCCGGAATCGCCCGACATATCCAGTAACCGCAACAACACATATCTAATGTGAGAGGTTGGTGCATTAATAAATAAATTAATGCTATTGACACATGTTAAGTATGGGAGGGTTAGGTTAATGATACTTAACCAATATGACATATGGGTGGGTTAAGTTAACCAAGGGAACGCTTAACCGTTGTAACATGTTAACTAAACAGATGGTAGGGTTAAGTTAACTAAGGGAACACTTAACCAATATAACATGTTAATTAAACAGGCGGTAGGGCTAAGTTAACAAAGGTAACACTTAACCAAAATATATAATGACTTATGGTAGGGTTAAGTAACACTAGAGGATACACTTAACCAATATATTATGACACGTGGTGGGGTTAGGTAATACAAGAGGATAACACTTAACCAATATATAACACTATGTATGGGAAGGGTTAAGTTAACACGAGAGGGCAGCACTTAACCAATATAACATGATTTGAGGAAGGGTCAAGTCAACACCGGAAGGAAACACTTAACCAACATGACATGACGAGTGGGTGGGTTAAGTTAACTTGAATTGATTAATGACACTTGACCAATATAACTTGATGAACGAATGAGGTTAAGTTAAGTGGGAAATACTTAACCAATATAACCTGATGAATGAACAGGGTTAAGTTAATAAATCACACTTAACCAATCCAACATGATAAGCGAGAAAGGTTAAGTTAATAAGAACCACTTAACCAACACGACTTGACGAGTAGGAGGTTAAGTACACGTCAGGTGGGTGGGTAATATTAGTAAATATAGGCCCACAAAACTTAACCATTAAATAAAAATGCTTGAATCTGTGGGAAGGTTAAGTACACGTCGGGTTGGTGGGTAATATTAGTAAATATAGGCCCACAAAACTTAACCATTTAATAAACATGCTTGAATCCGTGGGAAGGTTAAGTACACGTCGGGTTGGTGTGGGTAATATTAGTAAATATAGGCCCACAAAACTTAATCATTAAATAAACATGCTTGAATCTGTTGGAAGGTTAAGTACACACCGGGTTGGTGGGTAATATTAGTAAATATTGGCCCACAAAGCTTAACCATTATATAAACATGCTTGGATCGATGGGAGGGTTAAGTACATATCGGGTTGGTGGGTAATATTAGTAAATATAGGCCCACAAACTTAACCAGTAGGAAACCCTAGTAACGGGGAACCATTTCAGCAGTAACCGACATAGATGTATCACGGTACCCTGAGCTATGCAGGGTGGGCACGATTACTGGGCTGATTATAAGCGGTCAAAACAGCGGCAGGGGGTACGTTAGTGTAGGTTCCGACGGTTTACGGGCATGTACGTACTCCGGAGTGGGAAAAAGCAGGCACTGGGTACCAGTAGTTATACACTGTGCATCTTGAATCGTGTCGGGTCGTTATCACAAGGATTGATACACCTTATGGTGGGACTAGCACAGGGTATCTACACACAAGAGAGGGCCGATTGACATAGACACATGGAACATTTATGCAAGTAAGGAGCCGATCGATAGGGTAGTAAGGGTACTCTTAGCATGTTCATGGCAATTAGGCTGATTGGGGTGGAATTATCACGATAGATGTACACCTGAAGGCTACCACAATTGCGGGGATTGGGATCACATTGTAATATTATCCTTTATACAGATTACTTGTTGGGACACTCGTTAGGTGGTGTAGAGATATATAAATCAGAATAACAGGGTAGTAGCGAAGCAGAGGATAGTTAACATGCGATGTTATACTTAGTTTATCTTTCCTATTTCTTATTCTATGTATCCTATGTTCCTTATCATCATGCTTATGTCTTTATTCAGTTTAATTCATGTCATGTTGTTCTTGCTTGTTCATATGCTGAAAGTAGCTGGATTTACCAGACTTATGTCTGACCTAGTTTTGTTTCGCCTCTTTTCTTCCGTTCCCCTCCCTAGTTTCTTAGGGAGGAAACACTTCTGCTTAGCTTGGATTACTTGTTGCTTCAAGATCATCATGTATTGCTTTGGATTCAGTCTCATTTCAGCTATGGCTTGCTTTACTCTATTGGGGAATAAATAGCTGTTATTTTTACACTTCTTTTATACTTGGAAGTTTTTGAATCAAGACAGAAGTACTATGTATTGTTTTTAAGATAATTGTTGTAAAAGCTTGACCGAGCCACATTGTTTATAAAATGACTTTATTTTCCGCTGCTTTATTTGTCTGTCTTGTAATTTATCTGCATCTTTTTACCTATAATGCTCCATCGAAATTAAGGCATTCCCTTTGTGAGTGACCTTAACAGAGGTGGGGTGTTTCACTTGGTATTAGAGATGAAGGTTACCGGATCAGATAAAAGATTTGAAAATTATTTTCAAAACGGTTTTAAAAGAAGCATTTTCAAAAGAAAAGTTTTGTTTTAAAGGCATATTCCCCAAAGCTATATGCATTATCTTTCGATCCTCTGTTTGAATCCATATTTCCTTCTTTCCTGAGTCTCCGGAGATCCTGGCTTTCTGGGAGGTAACCTCATCGTGGCACGGTTCCGTAGGCTCGACGAGACTACGACACTTGTCAAAGGGCAAATAAGTGCCCAACTTCCATCTATAGCCACTGTAGTTTCACCTACGGCTAATTTTGTTTCGAGCTTTGTAGGATTTTCCGTGCGATGGAGGCAGCTTTCGATAGACTTGTCAACGTGTTACACAAGGATAGCAAAATGAGAATGAGGGAGTTTGGCTAAGGAGCACAACCCAAGGATTAAGAACACATGGATATAGACTTGTTTCACAAAGGAGGTAAAAAGGAAGGAATAGAAAAACCTAAGGAAGTATCTTTATTATGGTATAACGGGTCATATAATTAAGGACAAGGGCAAGAACAAAGGACAGGATTTTCCGGAAGGCAAGTGCATGCTCTCACCGCCAGCATACCTGAGAGAGAGGTAGTAAAGCTTCGGTTGAAAAAGATTAGTTTTCCGTTGATCATCCTGTTAGTACTATTTTGATTTTGGCGCTTCACATTCGTTTATATCTTCTTCCATAGTTGAGTCTCTACACCCTAGAGCTTGTATAGTAGAGGATCCCATTATTGTCTCAAATCCAATTGGTGCTTCGGCTCATTTATCCTTGGTTTGTAAGGATTTGAGATACTTATGTTTTTGGGTTTCATGGGCTATGAGTTGATTCTAGGCATGGATTGATTAGCTAGTAATTGTGAAAGGAGGGTAGTTAGACTTTCGACTTGCCTCGGGAGTACCCTCGAAATTTCGTGTGATCCTAAGGGATCAGTTTGTCTTAGCTACCTAGAATCACTTTATGTATTTATCGACGATTTTCGATCCGTTGGAGTAGTCCATGAGTACGCAGATGTTTTTGATTAAGGTTAGGGGTTTATCCCCTAAAACGTGAGGTAGACTCCCACATATATATAGATGACAATGCAAAGCCAGTTATGCGATCAACGATAGTTTTGGAGCAAGATTGGCAAGGATAGCCAGAGTCGGTTAAGTGCTCAATTATTTGGTTGTTTTGCTAGTATCATCTCACATAAATTGTCCAAATTCGGAGGAGGTATTCCTTGGGTGTTTGTCTGATATTGGTTTAGGCCTTGGGGCTTGTACTTGAGGGATGTCAAGTTCGACTAGGATGCTTTGCGTGAGAGATATCGACCCTCAGAATTGTGACATGATGGATAAGGTAAGTAGAAGAGAGACCTCTAATCATCTTAGTATATACACTTAGTACCATGGTTAACATCTGTTTATCTTAGAAAGATAGTTCGACTACATTGGATACCCTCTAGCATAGTAAGTGATCGAGGTCCTATCTTTACTAGTGGGTTTTGGAAATGGAGGTAAAGAAGCTTTGCAATCGTGAAGTTAAATTAGTTAAGGTACGTTGGAGTGAAGCTCAAGAAAATGCAACTTAGAAGACTGAAGACTAGATACGCGCATCATACCCTTTTTGAGGGTATATCCTTGATTCCTTTTTTTCTGTAAAGTTTATTTGCATGCTAGTCTTTATCTTTTAAGTATATCCTCTCGGTCTAATCCTCGATCCTTAGGTAGAAGCCAATGGATGTAAACATGTGTTTGAGACATGTTATGTTTTGGTGGATGCAAGTGGTTGCAAGTGTTTGCTAGTGGTTGCTCGTGGATGCATATACACACATTAGGCACTAGATCGGTTCAGTCACTTTCATATTGCATATGCATGAGTGAATTTTTATACATATGAATTGAAACTTGATGTGTTATCATATGGATGTTGCATTTGTATGAATGATCGTGCACTCATGTAGAAGTTATAAAGTACGATTAGGAATAATTGCATACATGATGGACTCATGGCACTGACATGATTCGCATTAAGGAGGTCAACTGAATCAGTAGACCGCCTGATTTTGCATGGGTAAGTACATATACACACACTATGCATATGTTCGTGAAAAACATTACAAACCTTTTTAAGGACAATGGATGCCTGTGATTGAATGGTTGAGTAGATGGATGTTGGATGGTAGGACATACATTCTTCTTAACTTGAAGATTTCGGGGACGAAATCCTTTAAGTAGGGGGGAACGTAACACCCCGTAATTTTAAAACATGACATAAGAGATAATTAAAGAATAACTAATTGTTACAAGAAGAAATAAATTAAACGGGTTACGCCATTGCGTTCGTCTCGAAATTCTGCTTGAGATAGAGTCCGAGTTTGTGTAAAACGGATACCGTATGAAGAAGATATGGACGAACGAAGTTAGGCAGAAAAATCGGAAGTCGACCAGAATGCACTGGCGCACTTCACAAGTGCGCCAGTACAAAAATGCACTGGCGCACCTGCCAAGTGCGCCCATACTGATCCAGCATAGAATTCTGGAGTGTTCTGTGATGATGTGTCTTCTTCTGAGTGGCCGGATTATGTGTATTTAAGCTGGGTGGTTCTGATGGACTCCTAGTTCATCTAAGGCCTCTAAATAATCCTAGACATCTATATATACATAGCTAAACCTAAACCCTAACATAATAACCCTAAAACTATGGTGCCATCATGGTGTTCGTCTACAAGCTAGCCTTAGCCTCCATTCATTCTCTTCAAACTAGAAAATCAAATCCAAACTAGTAATCGATTAAGAAGAACATTGAATCAAATCTAATTTAGAGTATTCAACGATCTACATCAAGGCGAGCAATTCAGTTTCAGAATACAGATTCCAGAAAACAAGACTTGCCTTTGTTTTGTAAGTTCACGATTACTTTCAGATTTATACAACCAATTATAGTATGGACATGGAATAAAATGAATTTGGACCTACGCTTGATTTTCTATTTGGATCTATTCTTAGCCTTTGTGAATCTATGACTTTGGGTTGCTTCTTATCGATCCAATCGAACCTATACAAGTTGTTGAACCTAGTTTATTATTCAAGCCTTTCATGTCCATAATATTGTTCATAATCAGATCTATATGCCTGCAATGATTCTAAATCAGTTTATTCAGTTATGATGTAATTCTATTAGATCTGTAATTCTTGTGTTTTGGGATAGTCATCTTGTGCCAGTTCTTATGCCTATCATTGTCATATTATTGTTATTTGTTCCTTTTTATTTGTGAATCTAGATTGACCTATAATCTAGGTTGAATCGCGATATACGTACGATGGGAATACGGGGAAGGTTTGGGTTATTGGGGCATAAACATGAAATTGACAATATTGGCATAACATAATTGGGGAAAGTAACTGAACATAACATATTTGGTGAAATGGTTGGGCAAAAATTGTAATTGACATTGGGGCATTCTTATCATTATAACTGCCCGGAACCGCCCGGCACATCCAATAACCACAACAACACCTATCTATTGTGAGAGGTTAGTGTATCATGCCCAAGAAAACTCGAAGTTAGATTGAGTTGTGGTGTAAAACTACTCGGAACCGCCCGACATATCCAGTAACCGCAACAACACATATCTAATGTGAGAGGTTGGTGCATTAATAAACAAATTAACGATAATGACACATGCTAAGTATGGGAGGGTTAGGTTAATGATACTTAACCAATATGACATATGGGTGGGTTAAGTTAACTAAGGGAACACTTAACCGTTATAACATGTTAACTAAACAGATGGTAGGGTTAAGTTAACTAAGGGAACACTTAACCAATATAACACGTTAATTAAACAGATAGTAGGGTTAAGTTAACTAAGGTAACACTTAACCAAAATATATAATGACTTGTGGTAGGGTTAAGTAACACCAGAGGATACACTTAACCAATATATAATGACATGTGGTGGGGTTAAGTAATACAAGAGGATAACACTTAACCAATATATAACATGATGTATGGGAAGGGCTAAGTTAACACGAGAGGGCAACACTTAACCAATATAACATGATTTGAGGAAGGGTCAAGTCAACACCAGAAGGAAACACTTAACCAACATGACGTGACGAATGGGTGGGTTAAGTTAACTTGAATTGATTAATAACACTTGACCAATATAACTTGATGAACGAATGGGGTTAAGTTAAATGGGAAATACTTAACCAATATAACCTGATGAATGAATAGGGTTAAGTTAATAAATCACACTTAACCAATCCAACATGATAAGCGAGAAAGGTTAAGTTAATAAGAACCACTTAACCAACACGACTTGACGAGTTGGAGGTTAAGTACACGTCGGGTTGGTGGGTAATATTAGTAAATATAGGTCCACAAAACTTAACCATTAAATAAAAAAGCTTGAATCCATGGGAAGGTTAAGTACACATCGGGTTGGTGGGTAATATTAGTAAATGTAGGCCCACAAAACTTAACCATTAAATAAACATGCTTGAATCCGTGGGAAGGTTAAGTACACGTCGGGTTGGTGGGTAATATCAGTAAATATAGGCCCACAAAACTTAACCATTAAATAAACATGCTTGAATCTGTGGGAAGGTTAAGTACACGTCTGGTTGGTGGGTAATATTAGTAAATATAGGCCCACAAAACTTAACCATTATATAAACATGCTTGGATCGGTGGGAGGTTTAAGTACATATCGGGTTGGTGGGTAATATTAGTAAATATAGGCCCACTAACTTAACCAGTAGGAAACACTAGTAACGGGGACCCATTTCAGCAGTAACCCACATAGATGTATCACGGTACCCTGAGCTAGGCAGGGTGGGGCATGATTACTAGGCTGATTATAAGCGGTCAAAACAACGGTAGGGGGTACGTTAGTGTAGGTTCCGACTGTTTACGGGCGTGCACATACTCCGGAGTGGGAAAAAGCAGGCACTGGGTACCAGTAGTTATACGCTGTTCATCTTGAATCGTGTCGGGTCTTTATCATAAGGATTGATACACCTTATGGTGGGACTAGCACAGGGTATCTACATGCAAGAGAGGGACGATTGACACAAACACATGGAACATTTATGCAAGTAAGGAGCCGATCGATAGGGTAGTAAGGGTACATCTAGCATGTTCATGGCAATCAGGCTGATTGAGGTGGAATCCTCACGATAGATGTACACCTGAAGGCTACCACAATTGCGGGGATTGGGATCACGTTGTAATATTATCCTTTATACAGATTACTTGTTGGGACACTCGTTAGGTGGTGTAGAGATATAGAAATCAGAATAACAGGGTAGTAGCGAAGCAGAGGATAGTTAACATGCGATGTTATACTTAGTTTATCTTGCCTATTGCTTATCCTGTGTGTCCTATGTTCGTTATCATCATGCTTATGTCTTTATTCAGTTTAATTCACTTCATGTTGTTCTTGCTTATTTATATGCAGAAAGTAGTTGGACTTACCAGACTTATATCTGACCTAGTTTTGTTTCGCCTCTTTTCTTCCGCCCCCATACCCTGCCTAGGTTCTCAGGGAGGAAACACTTCTGCTTAGCTTGGATTACTTGTTTCTTCAAGATCATCATGTATTGCTTTGCATTCAGTCTTATTTCAGCTATGGCTTGCTTTACTCTATTGGGGAATAAATCGTTGTTATTTTTATGCTTCTTTTATATTTGGAAATTTTTGAATCAAGACAGAAGTACTATGTATTGTTTTTAAGACAACTGTTGTAAAAGATTGACCGAGCCACATTGTTTATAAAATGACTTTATTTTCCGCTGCTTTATTTGTCTGTCTTGTAATTTATCTGCATCTTTTACCTATAATGCTCCATCAAAATTAAGGCATTCCCTTTGTGAGTGACCTTAACAGAGGTAGGGTGTTTCATACGCCGTGAAGAAGGGGAGGTCCGATCAAGGGTAGTGAATCTCGACATGGACGAAGCCATGTGGGACTACTAGGGATAGCTAATTTATCTTAGGCATTGGAATGAGTGACCCCATTATCATTGGATCGAGATTGGGACGAGAACACTATGGCGCAAATGATTTTTGATTTCACAAAGTAGATCCCCGTATCACTCCAAAAAATGCACGGCCATAGGTGTTGTGGCTTGTATCAGTGGACAGGGGAAGATGATTATGAATGGGTTAAGGTAATTTATTTGTTAATGAACTTGTTTCATTTAACAAATTAGTTTCATAATTTGTGAAACTTATAACATTTGTAACTTTTGCATACGTGGTCAGAATTAGACGTCAATTCTTTCCATGGACCCATGTTGACGAGCACTACACTGTAGAGCTTGTATGAGCTGGTTTGCCTGAGGTGGGTGATATTATCTCTCACTGGATTTTATTTATTCGTATAGCATAGATTTGTCATTTTAAACTGTTTCCTAATTATAAAACGTAATATTTAGCGTAGGTGAACCTAGTTAGTAATAAATAAAAAGATTAAATAGTGGTTTAAGTAGATTTAACTTGATTAACTCATTTTTTACTTGTTTGCACGCTATTTACACGCTATTTTGACTATATTGTTAAACATAGGTTATTTGGACATATATTTCATCTTGTCTACTTGATTTATTATTGCTATTATGGATGTTTTTATGCTAGTTTAGGAATTTGTATGACTATGGGTTGCATGGTTTACTTGTTCGCCTAGTTTAGAATAAAACGCCATTCAGAGATGATCTAATATTAGGAAATACTTCGTTCGTCAGAGTTTGGGGTGTTTATCGATTGAATGCACATGTCGATGTATATTGATTGTGTGCACAAGGATGATATACTCAAATGGGCAAATATATTCTCCAAGGAGCTTCAGAGCGCTTGGATGGATTTGACGATGGAGCAGCATTGGAGCTCGACGAAGGATTTAATATCGGAGTAACATTGGAGCTTCGCGATGGATTTGAGAATGAAGCAACACTGGAGCTTGGTTATTGATCTGAAGACGAAGGATGGACTTGGCGACGAGTTGGAATTCACAACAAATGTTGGACATTTCCTTTGGATATGTATTTAACAAATTTTGGTTAAATATGTGATTTGGGTAGTCATTATCGATTACTATGAAGTGGTTGACATCGATTACAATTGTTATTGTCCATTTTGGTCAATTTAACTTGAACATTGGTGCGATTTCGAGGAGCAGGATGTGATGGTTCGTCTGATAGAGATTTCTACATAGTAGCTCTTCGATCAATGACTTTGACTTGAGACAGGAATGTGATTCTTCTATGCAATGATGCGCCATTCGACAATGATAATTCCAAGATAGAGAGAAAGGTATCAATGATGAATTTATTTTTTCTGAGATGCAGAAAAGACGACAATAAGTCATATTGAGATGATCGTCGGAGAGAGAGATGGGAGACATAAGATGATATCGTGCGAAATACGATAACTTTCGATGATAGTTCCCATATTGAGACGACTTCGGATGGGAGTCTTATGGACAATCTTCAGATGGATCTTATTGCGTATAACATGTGAAAAGAAGTTATCGATATACACGATTTTGGTATACCTTTGAGAGAGGGAGACATATAGACGAATCAGAGCCAGAGCAGTGTAAACTGGTTGACCCGGACTGGCCCCAGAGCCAGGGCAGTGTGGACTGTGTAGAGTTATTGGCTATAAGACTAGGGCAGTAGGTCATATTGATAGTTGGACGGGGACTAGGGGAGTTAGAACCGCCATGGCCCCGATGGATTTGGTAACCAAATTATCGAGTATCGTATACTTACGCACTAAGTGAGTGAATGTGAGAAAGATTAATGGGTTCTATGGTTGTTTATGTATTTATCACCATTTTGTACTTAGACATCCATCACACCCTATTTATATGATGTTTATCATAGTGTAGCATATATCGACTATTATGTACTAATTCTATGGATTCAGGGGCATGATAAGTAAGATTCTCTATACCCTCCGTGCCATATATACTATTACGACTTTTATAGTACTTTGAGATTTGTTATGGTCACACTAGATTTTTATCTGACACAAGGTTTTATTTCCCACTTATTACCTTGTGTGCTCACCGACAATGCTGATGAGCAGACTAGGTGATAAGTATTATTCGGTGCTGCGCCGGTGGATTAGTAGAAGGCTATGTTTTTACGTATTTATACTTGTATTCTTATTGTTTATTCTGTTGTATAGGATTATGCATCCTTTACAGTGTTACATGTTCTTATTAGAGACAGTTGATCTGTTGAGTTTTTTTATCGCTTATATAAACTTTATTATTGTTCTGTATACTGTATGAGCCTGTATTCTCAAATTATATGGTTATATAGTTATTACTATCTCGTCTATTTTATATATGTGATTGTTACCATTATATGTGTTGTATATAACAATTCTATGAATTTTGTTAAATGATAACAAACATACATATATTATTATAAATGTATTTGCTATTGTACTATTCCACTACATCACAGAAAGAATAAACTATTTATATTTAAATAAAATACTATTGCACAAGAATTTAAATATTCAAAACAGTATTTTATTAAAATATAATATTTTATTTCTATATTTGAATAGTACAGTTTTCATAACTCCACTATTTGTACATCTCAGTAATATAATACATTTCAATGTCAATATCATTTGTTACATTACTCCTCACTACGACACTCAGTCACTCATATTCAGACCACTTATATACAGATACTCACTCCTACATTATCACTCACTTGTATTTTGTCTTCAACTTGATTTTTAATTAGTCAGTCCAATATTCTGCATACCTGTCACAGAAACACACACCGAAAACAAGAACAAAAATATTTTTAAATTCTAGTAGATACAATTTTATTTTAAAATTTATTTTCCTTAGAATTTTGGTATGTTTCTCATCATATTTCATAACTTGATCTGATTTATATGGACATCCATCTATGTCTAGACAACTTGTGATATTCACAGCGATAGACTGTAAATACCATAAGGTAGACAATATTTCTAGTGCTTATATATATATATATATTATGCACATACATGTGTATGTATATACACATATATTTTGTGCAGAGGAAACATGGTCAAATCAGTGAATGGGTATGGACCAAGAAATCCAGTTCAAATGCAAACACAAACACACACACACACGCATATATACACACACACACAAACATCTGTGCATATATATATATACATGTATGTATGTATGTATGTATGTATGTATGTATGTATGTATGTATGTATGTATATACATACATAGTAGGAACAATGGTTCAACAAGATCAAAATGGCTACAAAAAGTTCATATGGCTCGAGTAAGGCAACAACACATGCATGAGTTCATGCAAATGGAATTGTACACAATCACAAAAATGGACACAAATAAAACATATTGGAGCTGCTGCTTTCAGGAACAAAAACAAGGTGCGAACAAATAATGGAGTCAGTCAAGATGTACACAACACCCAAGTTAACACATGTTCACAACATGCAAGAATGATCAAAATTACATGCAAGTATGATACATGCAACTGTGTACACAAGAAACGGTGCATGAATGGTGATAAGAAGTAGCAAAGCCAAACAGTGCAGCCAAAATCAAGTTCAGGCAAATCAAGCCAGTATGGGTGAATTACAACACAAACTAAAATGGCAACAGTTCGAGCAAAAGTGAAACTTGTGTGTGTGTGTGTATAAATATGTATACATGAGTAAACAATCATGAAGATGGAGCATCAATTTAGTTGTGGCAAAAATCGAATTCAAGACTTTCCAGAAATGAAAACAAATTCACAAAAATACACAATCAATCTTTTGGGCAGAAAACACTTGCATTTGTTTCTAGAAATTCATTTCTTGGTAAATGACACAATACAGTAAGGCATGGTGATCAAGTCCAGGTTCAAGCCTAAATATATACGCTAAAAATATGACAACATGCCTAACAATAAGGTAACAAATATTAATATCAATACACACACACACTTATGTGTATATATTCATATATGTGTGTGCAAATGTTTTTGCTGAAATAATATTGTCACATGTGCAAATGCAGTGTGCATAAGAAAGGCAAGAAATTCTTGTTTCATTCACTGTTAGAACAAATGGAAATAATTTATTCTCTGTATTGATGGCAAGAAGTATTTTTGGCAAATCAGGTTTTGAAATGCAAAATCTATTCGCAAATTTTCCAGTTTTGGACATGAAATATTTGGCACACAAATGCACAGACGAAATGAAATCAATCAACTGCAAAATTTTAAACAAAGAAAGTTAACATAGTTATATGGGGAGGATCAAATTATGCATGCTACAGCAAGGCTCAGGAATGGTCACTACAGTGTACATCAACCAAAATGGCAAAACTGAGTTAAGAATGCACACATGCACTAGTTTGCGAACAAGACATAACCATGCAAATGAAGCAACATGAACAAATCAAGTCTGTATCCAAATGAGCAAATGTTGGCAAGAAACAGTACGCAACACAAATGCACATGGGTGAATAAAAATGACGTGCCGAAAATTAAGTCACAAGGGGAAGATATTATGGAAACATTTTTTCTTAAGCAAGCAGGGATTTCCAGTAATCACAAGATTTCGAATGAACAAATTCAGTACGCAATTTTATTGTTTCCAGTTTTGAACAGTGCTAAAACTTGGCAAAACATTTTTTCTTTAAATGTTTTTCAAAAAGACAGGAACTTATCAACAATTTCGAAGACCAGATGTTTGTCTATAAACTATTCGATTGTTTCCAGAAAAGATTTTTGGCAAGAAATCTCTGTGCAAATTTTGGGTAAGAAAACAACTCACAAATCAAGCTAGAATATTTAGGCAAAGAAATATTTCCTGAAATTCAATCTGTTTTTCACAAGTGCAGTTTCAATGGGCCACAAACCATATTATTAATCCAGAAATTCATGAGACAATTTTGGGTAAGAAATCACATGAGCAATTTCCAAAACATCGGACATGTTATTCACGGCAGTGTTTCAACCAAGCAAGAACAAATAGGCAAGATCATTTCTATTTGTTTTTGGTTTCAGAAAATCAATAGAGCATAACATTCAAGCCGATTTAATCAAAGGGAAACACACAAATAAAAAAAGTCATTTTGGGAAACCAGAGTGTAAATTAGGGGATTCAAATCCTACATATTACACTGAATCATCGCAGGTAATTCCATTGAAAGCTAAGAAACAAACATCAAAAGCAAATCGAAAGATTCGAATCAGAATCAATCACGTTTTCAATCACAAGAAGGAGAAAATCACTCGACCATAAGCATCAGCGAATCAAAGTCCATCAGTGAATCAAACTTCATCAAACAATCATGTCGTGATTTAGAGTAAAGGGAAAACCCTAATATATTTGGGTTGACCGACATTGCCTAGAAGGAAAAACTTTTAAAAGGAAATAAAAGGAATGGGCCGGCCTACGTTATTAGATCGAAAAGGTTTTTTTCTATTTATTCTTTAGTGTATTTTTTATTTTTAATCAATTTTGGGTTTACTAGTTTTCCTGTAAAAATTAGGGTTTACTAGGTACGGGTTTATAGCTTGGGGAAAATCTGGTTTTGGAGACAAAAACCAGTGCAGGGTTTTGATAGTAGGATTAGTGTAACTAGAGCGAGATTGTGAGGCCTTTTGTGTAGCTCCTAGTAGAAACTTAGGGATAAGTTTTGAGTGTAGAGTTAGGACAATTAGACTAGGAATTGTCATGAGTTTACAGGTGTTGTAAGCGTTGTAATAGTTGACTAATACCTAGTAAAAACCTTAGGGAATGCAGCAGCAGGTAAGATTTGCCGAAGCTGGGTAAAATCTGTGTTATTTATTTTCTCTGCTGCAATCTATGCTATGATATTTGTAATATCTTGTAAAACTCCAATAAACCCTATTCACCCCCTCTAGGGTTAATCTAGATTCAACAATATGTTATTTAATGCACTCTGGGATATGCGAGATTTTGTGATTGGGTTTTACATTATTTTCTTTCCTTCTCTTCTGTTTCCTTCTTTTCTTCTTTTGTTCTCTTCTTTTCTTACTATTTCTTCCTCTTGACGATTTCTTTACATCGACCAGGTGCTTGTACAGTGCAAATTTTTAGTTTTGAGCACCGATGGTGTATGGCGGGTCATCACATTTAGTATTAGAGCTTAGGTTGCGTTGTTTAACTTAAGAAGTACCGAAATTACGAGAGAGTATATATTTGTATGTATTTGGTTTTAGAATCTATATATTATTAGTGTATATGGTATATATTGTTTTGCACACGAGTGTCATTGGAATAGTTTTTTCTATTAGCCAGTGTTCATCCTATTATCTGAGACGATCGAACGAAAGAGAAAACTCTTATACTTGCTCTGCTTTTGGAGTTGAGAGTCGAGTAGAATCACGAACTATTTTCCTCAGTTTATGGTTTTTGTTTTTTGTAATGTCCCGACCAATTATCTAGGATGTCCTAAAATCTCTATTTTGTTTTGGCACTCAAGTGTGGCTAGTCAAATATGTCGCGTTGTGTTGATGTTTATGTTTCCATGTGGCATGTCGTTTCTTGGAACAGAATTGACTGTTGTGGTGCGAGAATCGTTTGGGTTCTCGCAAGGGATTTCTTCGGTGACTTAGAGTTAAGTGTTTAAATTAGGAATTTAATCCTAATGGACTCCAAGGTTGAGCCTGGATTGGTCGAGAGTCCTTATCAATTCAAGTTCTTGGATCAATTTTCTTGAGACCATTTCATGGTTTGCTTTCGAGAAGCTTTGTATCGACTTCTTAGGAGTCGATGAGAAGTTTGTCAATCTAGGCGATGTGTTTTTGTTAAAGAGTGTATCTGGAATCAATGTAATATTGAAGTATGGTTAATTCTCTCCTTTGTCACTTCGAAGTTTGGAGTTTGTGACTGGGTTGTGAGGTTGACTCAGTGGTGATTATTCCATTCCAAGGGAATGTTTGCTGGAGGAGTCGACTAAGTATGCTCGTGATGTTTGAGCTTGCACCTAGTATAGAAGTTTATCATACTTTTTCAGTAATAATTGCGGAGACATATGTGTTGATTGTCGTTCCCGTTACGTCGAGTGCTCCCTTGATGAAGCAGGAAATAGTGACATCGTCGCTCAGTATATGTTTCCATTAATGGCGTTTCCATATGTGCTTTAGTTTGATATCGATATTTCATCGTTTCATTTGATCGTGCGCTTTGATGGATATGAAAAGATTGAGACTCATGAATTGGCATATCTCTCTTGATTGTGACTTACCGTGTTGAGGGCTCAGTTAGATTATACATATGTGTATCGTCCCGTGTTTGTTCGCCATAACTCAATATTATGAGTGACTACAACATCCATAGCTGTTAATGCTAGGCCTCAGGTAGGGAGTGTTATGACATAGTTAATCTATACTTGGCAGTATACATTGTTTGTCAAAAGTTAAATTCATCGAGTCATGGCTGCATGTTTGCTAAATTGTTTGCTTGTTGATTGTTGAGCCTAACTGGTCTTAATTTTATGTCTAGTAGTTCATTTACTGAGAGTACATGAAATATCGGTGGTAGTGAGAGGGTAACAATAGTGGGCTAGGACAAGCTCAGTAGTGAGTCATCTTAAATTTAGAGATAGTAGGCTGAGACTTTGCTCTTCAGTATGGGGTCGCTTATAATCGGACAAAAGTGGATTGAGATAGACCTCTAGTAGCGAGTCATTACCTGAGCTAATAGCTTGAGAGTATGTGGACATATTTGATGACATGACCAGGTTGCCACTATGTTTGAGTTGAGTTTCATATCGATCTAGTTATGGATGTTCTTTCGATTGGGAATTCCAAAGGGATTTTACCGATTGTGGCTAGTTGTTTGGTGTATGCCGGTTATAGCGTTTTACATGCTGCCTTGATCTTGATTGGGTCATTCGGTCAACCCAGTGAGTTGGCATATTTTGTGGTTGGTTTGTTGGAATTTAACTTTTGTTGAGAAATGTGAAATGCTTTTGTCAAGTCGTCTCAAGTAGGATATCATTCTGAGTCCTACGAGGGTTTGGATGGTTTGGAAGTTGGAGTTGGCCCATGAGTTTGCTGATTTCTCATCTCGAGCAGGAACGAGAGGCCAATATTACTCACTTGGTTATGTGGGTGGTTTAAGTATGGTTTGTTTCCGATGGATGGTTGTCGTGTTTTAGTCGATAACCAAAACCGTTCGAAAAGGATTGGTCGACTCGCGATTCAGATCTATGGCGGTAGAGTTTGTTTTTGTTAGTTGGAGGCACTATTTATTAGCGAGGGGTTAGAGTCGTTGGTGATGTCGCTTCATTGAGATTTCTCTTTCCTAAGAGGTATCTCAACCCTTGCTGGCGGAAACGGTTGGAATTCTTAGCCTTCTACGTGTACGAGATTTATTATAGGTATGTATAGGAAATGTTGTAGTTCATGTGTGTCGAGTAAGAGATGTACCAATTCGGAAGTGATTCCATTAGTGTACGTCGCTTGTGTTTATTATTGAATATGTTTCCATAACTCGGGGTAAAGTAATATGGATCCGACTGAGATGGTTGGTTCCGCATTGAAGAGGTGTTATTGTTCCTAGCATAATTAGAATGGGTAGTTTACACACTTATTTATAATGAATGCAATGTCAGCTAGCTATAGCTGAATGTGATGGATCATATAGTTTTCTATGATTATTCGAGATTTCCTAATGGATGCGGGAATAGTTTCTTTCACTGATCGGTTGCCACATGAATTGGGGATGTTATGATAGCTCTCGAGTCATATTTGATTCATTGATGAGAGATGTTAGGTTAATATTTTAAATTTTAGAATGGCAACCAAGATGTCGAGTCATATATGGATTGAATTTAATAGTTGATGTATCTTATTAGTGAGATAAATATCCTACGTGCTAGGGTAGATAGGGATGTTACTTTCAATAATTGCTATTGTTTTGCTTATGCATGTTTAATTGATGATATTTGCATGACTATGCATGTTCATATGATTGTTAGGCATGCAGGATAATTGTATTGTTTATTTATTCGAAATAAATTTTGTACATGATTTGACATGCTTATATTAGAAAAATTCAGTTTATTTAACATGTTTATTCCCTAGTTTCTATTTCTACTATTGTGTCTAATCCTCTTTGCTGAGTACATGCTCAAGTACAAAGAAGCTAGATTTGAACTCTTTTTGGATGCTATTTCGCTTTTATTTATATCTAAATGCTAAGCTTGCTCAAAACAAGGTATGTAGTAATTATAGAGTTATGGATTTTGTCGTTGGTTCTTTTTTGATGATTCTATGCACAAATATGGGTAGCCACTTTTAGGCTTTTGTTTTCTTTTATTGGGATGAGCCTTGCATGACGATTTGTGGTTTTTTCGGGTCGAGTCGTACAAAGGAGGTGCTGCTGAAATTTTCCATGAATCTTGCAATATTTGAAAAAAAAAAATCAATATGCGATGATAAGTTGAATTGTCTTCCAAATAGAAAGTTACTTTTATTTTCCAAAATCTAGTTGCTTGGAAAGTAGATATACAACTTAGATGTTTGACTTGGCTGCGTCGATCCAGAGTTTGATGGTGGTTGTACAAAGGAATGAAAATGCTGGCTTCATGTCAAATTAGGGGTCTATTTCCTTTGTTATGATCGCTATAAATGGTTGTTGTTGAGAACGTTAAGTGATGATCTCCTTTGTATTGTCACTTGTTTGAGAGTATTGGGTCGTGTTGTTTTGTCCTTGAGGATTTCAGGAAAAAATCCTTTAAGGAGAGAAGAATGTAATGACCTATATTTTAACAATTAGATATTTAAATATTGATCGTTAATTATTCGATTGAAGATTCAAAAAGATGATTTTTCACAAACGGTCGAATTAGGACTCGAGACTAGTTCCATTGTGTTCTTATAGTTTGTTACGTGAATCAAAAGTATAAGGATCGCTACATTTCGAGATCAAGATGTTTTAGGGTCAAAAATGTCTCGAAATAAGTGTAAAATTGTCATTTTAGGCAACTGTCTCGGATTATGACGAAACTTATACCACCGAAACTGTACCATCATAGTGATGCATACTGTCAAGTTTCGTGACAACAAGACATGTTGTTCGATCGAAACGAATGAAAATGCGCAATTACTTTTAGTTGAGATTTTGATTGAATTGAATATAAAAGTAATATATATCTAAACCCACATTGGTGATAGGCCGACTACAGTTCATCCTCTTCCCCTACTCTTCATTTTACTATTTCATTAATAAATGGTCGTCCCCTTCGTTACTTTAAAAATTCAAATCGGGACTTCCACTCCATGAAAAATCATTTAACTGAGCGTAATAGATTCACCTCCAAAATCTCCAAAAACCCATGTTTAAATCTGGGAGAGCGATCACAATTTTGGAATCTCGATAGTTTTGGTAGGGTTCTAGGGTTTTGATTTGCTCAATATGTAAGCGGCGATTGATCGATTGGTGATCATCATTAGCTTGGAGGAAGTGAGAGGCATCTACGACGCGAAGAGCGGGAGGTTCGGTCAAGGGATATGAATCATGACATGAACGAAGCTCAGTGGGACTGCCAAGGATCACGAACTTATCTGGAGAACTGAATTGCGTAACCTTGGTATCATTGGATCTAGCTGTGGATGAGAAACACTATAGCACAGACGGTTTTTGATTTCACAAAGTAGATCCTCATTTCACTTAAAAAATTGCATGATAATGGGTGTTGTAGCATGTATCAATGGACAGGGGATGGTGATTATGAATGGGCTAAGGTAATTTATTTGTTAATGAAATTGTTTCATTTAATTAACTAGTTTAATAATATGTGAAACTTATAACATTCATAACTTTTGCGTACATGGTCGGAATGGACGTCGTTTCTTCCTATGGACTCGTATTGACGAGCTCTACTCTATAAAGCGTGTTTGGGCTAATTTGGCTAAGGTGGGTGATATTATTTCTCATTAGACTTTATTTGTTCATATATCATAGATTTGACGTTTTAAGTTGTTTCTTAATTATAAAACGTAATATTTAGGATAGTTGAACCAAGTTAGTAATAAATAAAAAGATCAAATAGTGATTTAAGTAGATTTTACCTGATTGTTGCACTTTTACTTGTTTGCACGCTATTATGCGTTATTTACCAATTTACGCGCTATTTTGACTATATTGTTAGACATAAATTATTTTGACATATATTTTACCTTGATTGCTATAAATATGTTCTACTTGATTTAATATTGCTATTATGGATGTTTGTATGCTTGTTTAGGAATTTGTATGACTATTGATTGTAATGTTGACTTGTTTGCCTAATTTAGCTTAAAACGTCGTTCTTAGGCGATCTAGCATTATTCATTTGTTAGAGTTTGGGGTGCTTATTGATAGAACACACATATCGGCGTATATTGATTGAGTGCACAAGGATGGTAGACTCAAATGAGCGAGATGTATTCTTGAAGGAGCGTCAGAGTGCGTGGATGAATTTGATGATGGAGCGAGCTCGACGATAGATTTGATGACGGAGCAGCGTTGGAGCTTGGTGACAGATTCGAGGATGAAGCGGCATTGGAGCTTAGTGGCCGATCTAAAGATGAAGGTCGACTTGGAAACGAGCTGGATTTCGCAACGAATGTCGAACGTTTCCTTTAGATGTGTATTTAACCAATTTTAGTTAAATAGGTGATCTGAATAGTCGTTATCTATTATTAGGAAGTGATCGACATCAATTACTATTGCTATTGTCTATTTTGGCCAAATTTACATGGACAATGGTGTGATTTCGAGGAGCTGGATGTGATGGTTCATTCGATAGAGATTTCGACATGATAGCTCTTCGATCAGTGGCATTGACTTGGGACAAGGATGTGATACTTCTATGCATAGATGCATCATTCGATGACGATGATTCAAGGATGGAGAGAAAGGCGGCTGCGATGGATTTCTTTTCTCCAAGATGCAGAAAAGACAACATTAAGTCGTATTGAGGTGACTGTCACACACAGAGAAATGGGAGACACGGGATGATATCCAATGACATACGATGGTCATCAAGGATAGTTCCAATATTGAGACGACTTTGGATGAGAGTCTTATGGACAGTCTTCAGATCGAGCCTACTCCGGAGAACTTGTGCAAGTGAGTTATCGATATTCATGCTTTTGTTACACCTTTGAAAGAAGGGGGCATGTAGACGAATCAAATCCAGAGCAGCATGACTGATTGACTAGGACTGGACTCCAGAGTCAGGACAATGTGGACTAGGTAGGATTATTGGCTATAGACCAAGGCAGTTATTCATAGGGATAGTTGGGTGGAGACTAGGCCAATTGGACCTGTCGTTGCCCTAATGGATTTTGTGACCAGAGTATTGCATATCGTATACTTTACGCACTGAGTGAGTGAATGTGAGGATGGTTGATGGATGCTATAGTTATTTATGTATTTATCACAATTTTGTACTTAAACATCTATCATACCCTATTTATATGGTGTTTGTCATAGTGTAGCATATATTGACTGTTATGTGTTAACTCTGTGGATGCAAGGGCATGGAAGATATGTTTCGCCATACCCTCCGCGTCGTATATTCTATTACGACTTTTACAATACTTTGAGATTTGTTATCGGTCACACTAGACTTTTGTCTGACCCAAGATTTTATTTCCCTTTTATTATCTTGGGTGCTTATCGACGGTGCTGATAAGCAGACCAAGTGAAAGGTATTATTCAGAGCTGCGTAGGTGGATTAGCAAGAGGCTATGTTTTACATACTTATGCTTGTATTTTTTGTTGTTTATTCCTCTGTATAGCACTGTGGAGTCTTGATAGTGTTATGTGTTCTTATTAGAGTTAGTTGATCAGTTGAATTTATTCATTACTTGTATAAACTCTATTATTTTCCTGTATAACAGTATAAGGCTATACACTCTGATTATATGGTTTATATAGTTATTACTGTCTCATTTGCTTTATATTTGTGAATTGTTACTATTATATGTTATATGATGCGCTGTGAGATGTACGACATATTCTATAATTAAATTTTATATTTTTTTCCTTCTCTTCTCTTCTGTTTTCTTCTTTTCTTCTTCTTTTCTCTTCTTTTCTACTATTTCTTCCTCTAGACGATTGGTTTACATCGATCAGGTGCTTGTATAACGCGAATTTTTAGTTTTGAGCACAAGTGGTGTATGGCGGGTCGTCACATTCATACCATCAAGCTAAGTGTATGAATATGTTTTCCTAGTATTGAAAACAAGATGCAATGTGAATATACTTATTCCATTGATATAATTATATAGAATCGGTTTGTAAGAATTGATCAAGTGGTTTTAATTAATGACTATAAATTAAATGGGCTTATCACTGCTTATGTGCTTAACCAAGTAATTTGCTATAAGGAATTGAAATTATGATTTGATGATTTGTATGTTTGATAATTAAATAATTGACTATCAAAATGTTTGATAGTTTTTAAGATATAGAGTTGGTTTTGAGAAACCACTTCAAACCGGCTTTTATATTTGAAAGTAATGACATCTTGATGATTTTGATTTGAAGATGATCACCTTCAGAATGAAAATGACTACTTGTTGAGTGTCTCTGGTTAGCAACTAAGATTTATATTATAATAGTGATCCCTAAGTTTTGGGGATCTTCATGGCGTGAGAACTACTTATTACTAATCCTAGGGGTAATTCCGGATAGGATGTTTAAAAAGGGTGCCTTAAGTTTGCCATGTTCTTGGATAACTTATATAAATAAGCACCTGATATTGCATTTCTAAAATCCACGTATATTGGTTTTTACAAACGTGCATCTGGTGATAGTGTAGAAGGAAATCCCCCTCACATTTGATATCCTTCTTTGAGACATACAAGCTTAAAGCTTGAATATTTATGGGAGTTAATTAGCACACTGATATAATTAGCAATATGGCACTCAAAGTGGAATGTGTGTTGTGTGAAAAATAATCACTACATCGGACTTCAACTCCTGGAAATGGTGTAAAAGGGCATGACATAAGCATACATGAGTTGTTTCTATAAGGGGATAGTCTGGCCTTACGATATTGCTCTCTATATATCGAGTATGTTGTGTATGCTAGAGCAATCTTGGATAGTGTAATGATCCACATCCCTTGACATACCCAATCATGTGCATAGCAAAGAGTACGGATCATCGAATGTAGATAAATCATTACGAGGACTAAGATGTCAACACATAACAAAACTATTTCACAACGAATAAATAATTTATGCAAAAACATAGCAAAATGACATTTTAGAGAGTACCATCAAATACATGTCAATATATCAAAGTCTCAAACCACCAAAATATATCAGAGTATATAATTTAATAGAATATCCCTCTCAGAGTACATCAAATCGAAAATGAAAATGAAGTACATGATAAATGTGGAGTAGTATAAAAAAGCTCCAAATATGTTAAGAAAACCAGCTACTACCCTGCACTTATGAGATGGGGGAAAGAAAAAGAATGAGTCAAATATAAAGTCTAGTGAATGAAATTTAAACTTAAAAAAAAGTCAAGTGCAAGTAGTCTTAAGGCTACTATAATGTCATAAAGTATTGTGTTCAAGCTTTTTTTTACTTAAATAAGATTGTCTGCACCAGGTGACTTAACCAAAAAATCATTATGAATCTACCCAAGGGCGTAAAGCTAAATTTCGCATAATAACACATGGAAAATGTTTCCTCTGTTTTTTCGTATGCAGCAACAAATTGTGTAACACCCACACTTTTCTGCACCCAAATTTCAACAAAAATCCAAACTTGAACACATCCAAGCATGGAGCATGTAATCTGGTACCTGCAATAAATAAGCATAAGCATAATCAAAGTACGATAAAAGCTAACTCACAGCGGAAACAATAGAGGATAATAAGTATTAACTCGAGTAACTACCTTTTCCAAAGTAAGTCACTTTGCCAATACCGAGCATGAGAGAGAATGGGAACCGAAAGCCAAACTTAATCATCTGCGAGAACTCGACCTTCTCTATGAAACCTGGGAGGTTGTAATGAGGAGTGGGGTTAGAATAACAAGTTCTGGTGACTAAGAAATGTATAACACAGACTATAATATAGATATATTCCGTTTGGTTCAACCCAAGCTGTATGCCTGAAAATGTTAGTGATTCTAAACCAACCGTTTAAAAGTTTACGCACGACTCTATTTCTATTCCCAAAGTAGTATTCCCAAAATTATATTACCAAAATTATATAACCGAGATAGGACATTTACATATTCATTTTTGTGAAGCCTTTATACCAGCGCTTAATTGGTTAATTCTATCGAGAGTGGGTTTTTAATTACAGGGTTTCTATCTATATCTTCATTCACTTATTAACCCTCGATAATATATTCAACGTTAACATAAAACTAGAGGGCACTCACATCGGGCCCCACTAGTTAAGGCTTACCTCACTCACGCATATACCCTTGACCCACATAAGGTAAGAAGAGGTATTTATAGTTCGTTATACCTTCTAGCTGACCTTATTAGACAACCTCCTTAGCCGCTTACTACTTTCCATAGGATAAAGGGCCATATCGGGTCCTTTTAATTTCTAGATTTGGGTAAGCCAAAACACACCTGCCATTTAAGATCTCTTTAATTTAAAATATATTTCCAGGTGGACTCTTTAACCCTAGTCACTTAGCCTTTTAGGACCTAGGAAGTGAACTACACGCGAAGGTTATTAGTTCGTCCCCCATTTTCCTTTAACACCTTTCCCTTTTTGGGATAAAGTAGGCCACGTTATTAAGTCATTCCTGTTTAATTCCTTTATACGGAAGTACCATACGTACACCATTTATTTGCATCACGGGTTTATATGGTTAATAATATCTTACATTATTGACCTACTAAGTCCAACTATATTTTTAATTATAAGTTTTATTGACATAAATAAGGAAGGTTATATTCCCTTTTCTCTAGGATATTTATTTCTTCCCTAATTTGGACTTAGTATTTAAACGACAATCAATACCCAATAATCCCATTTTTGGCACCCATTTCTTTATATTTCCTTTTTATTGCCCTTTATGACTTTAACGGTCATATTTTCCTAAGGCAACTATTTATTAGTCCCAAGTTATCTACTATTGTACCCCCAACGGAAAATTTCTATTTTTATTCATTTATTTATTAGTTGACTGTTATATATATATATATGTATATATATATTTTACATACCAGGCCTCTCACATTAAGTTGACTGCATGTGGATGCTGGATATGTCGGTCGGTTCCGGGCAGACTTCTACCACAAGTGAACTTAACCTCGTACCTTGGTATGATTATATTTATGCATTAGACCCCTCACATTAAACTAACTACCTGTGGTTGCTGCATTTGCCGGTCGGTTCCGGGCAGGCTTACACCACAAGTTAAGTTTAACCTCGTGTCCAAATGCGGTTATAAATTTCAATTTCCTAATTGGGGTCCACAGCAAGTATCCTAATTGAATTTAGGAATTGTAACCATTTTCCCATCACATTTATTTTCCCCAATCAATATTATTTACAATGGTTATTCTCTTATTTGTAGTCTCATTTATGGCAATTAATTATATTTATCGCTACAGATGGTCACCACAAATATATTAATCCAAAACGGATTATATTTACATATAATTCCATAATTGAACCTTATCCAACATTCAAACATTCCATACAATTTATATTTCACCGTTTTACGCTGATTTGGACGGATAATATGTATATATTCATTTTTATGTTTTCATGCGGTCAACGTAGTTATTAATATTTATTTTGCAATTCTTATTTTTAAATTAATGATTTGGTCTAATCATATAACCCAATGTTACCTTTTTGTATTCAATCTTGCCAAAAAGGTTTCAAGTCTCACAAGGACCGTTAGCCAAATCATTGTAAATCATGGCTATTTTGTGGAATTGACATACCTCCAAATCATAAGAAATATATATAATGTATTTTTATTTTGGAATAGTCGATGCAAATTACAACAAAACATGTATTTATTTTTATATGTACCCTTTGCACCACTTTTCCCTTTTTAATTCTATTTGTCATACTTCTTGTGATTCTAAAATAATGCTTCTTTATTTAAAAATGAGGAAAACAACATAATTTACAATGCTTAAGCTAAAAACCCAACAATATTGAATGTAAACAAGGAATATTTCTTTTATCTTACTATCACATAATACACAAATTCATCTTTTTACCCAAATTCACATATTTCATATTTCAGCACTGAACTAAAGATCTGGAACATAACTACAACAAATTTATGTTTAATGGGACTGATTTCCAGATCCACATTGCTATGTAACATATATTCATATTTCATATTTTATGAAATAACTTGTAGGACTATGTGGGAAAATATATAAAAAATCCTACAATTCATGTTATACATAACCACAACTTATCATTTACCAATTTTAACCATATCCATAATCAGATCTAATTGTTTACAATTATTTAAATAACGGATCTGATAGGCATAAAACATAGATTGGATTCAAGCAGAATAGATAAATCATTATATCTGTATTAGTAAATTTCCCACTCACATTATAGCTTCCAATTTATGAATTTTGAACCTTTTTAGGCTTACGATCCACAAATTCTTATAAATCTACAACTTATCTAGAAAGAGGGAAATTTTAGATCAGTAGATATATAAGAAAGAGGGAAGAGAGGTAAGAAACATATCGTTGAGCATCCTCTTCCATTGAATATATTAATCTTCCTAATTTCATATGAATTTGATTTGATTTTGGTATATGTATGAGTATATTTTATTTAGAAATTAGGTTAGAAGAGGAAGAAAAATGGCAGAGTATCGCTGCCTCTGTAGATTTGAATGGAAGGGAATGGGGCACTACCCCATTATTTATAAGGGTGGAAATGGCCTTGCACCGTTGGATTCATTTTAAATAACATCCGTCCAACCGTTTTAATATAATTTTATAAACCAACCCCGTTAACCCTAGCCGTCGTTGCCTGGCTCGACCAAGCGGTCGTAGCCAGCGGTCGACCCTCCCCCCTCCTAGTCGATTGCTTGTTCGACCTGGCAGTGAGGTGGCTGGGGAAAGATTTATTTCTTTATATATATTATTTTATTTTATTTATTATCCGTCCGTTTTCGTATTTCGTCCGTAACTTTTTCATACGGACTCCGTTCACAAAACTCCAAACATGAAAGTTGACCAGAATTCCGAGTCGAATGCAACGGTTAAAGTTTCATGGTAAAATTCCATCATTTGGAGAAATTCCTATTTTTGAGCTTCTAATTAAATAAATAATAGATGTTAAAATTTCGGGTTGTTATAATCTTCCCCCCTTAAAAGAAATTTCATTCCGAAATTGTGACAACTAGTTATCCTATCCTACACAACCAATTTGTGTACATCCTTTTTGCAATCTTGTGAATGTGCATGGTGTACATAATGAATTTCAACCATAGAACATGTGTGCAAGATGATTCTAAATCGTCCCTCTATATGTATGCATTGAGGTTTTAAAGACACTTTTAAAAACATGATGCAAAGCATCCTAAATATACTGGCAGTTCTATATGAATGCAAATTTTGAAAATTATTTTTCATCCATAATCTTCACACAATTACGAATAAAAGTGTAAAGCAACCAATTTTTCATCCAAACCCTACCATCCAAAACGTCATGCAATCTAATCGTTTCCTATTTAATTTCTCCTAAACCAGAAAAAGGAAATCAAAGCAAAGAATTTAACATTTCCTCAGCTTACAAATATTTCATTTCCTACCCTATACGGGAATTTTCACCTCAGTGACCCAAAATACTCCAAAAATTTCTATGTGTAGACTGTAAAGGAGGATTAAAACAAGCTCTAAAAAGTAAAATGAGTTAGTTAATAGCTCGCACGCATCGTTGACAAGGTATGGAAACAACGTCTCCAAGGCTAAAACAGCCTTTTTCTTGTTACCGTGAACGTTTTATTCACATCATCAGTCCTATTGCATTGCTAAAATGCGCACACAAAGCATTCAAAAATCTTCCTTACACCCTTCATGCGACTAAAAATCGAAATTTTTCATAAAAATAAATTTCCGCTTAAAATCTTATCACGTTTATTTTGAAAATTTCCTTTCAAAACCGTTTCATTTTCCTGTAAAAGAAGAAAGTGATAAAAAGGTTTTTTTCAAACAACATTTTCCAAAAACTTAAAAAAATGTATTTTACGAAAATTTAAACGATTCAAGTCACATGTTGGCGAAACAGGAAGTCAGTTACGCCAAAAATGTGAAAAATGAGATTACACACAAAAAAACCAAAATAAATTTTAGTTTTAACAAGGAACAATGGTTTATTTATTTATATACCCGTGACGTAGAACCATTCATTTACTAAAATTTATCCAACACATAATTCTATTCTTTCCATCTCTAGGATAACTGTTAGTTTAGATAAGAAAAATGAGATTTCATTCAAACATGCATGCGTGAATGACATAAACATTTCCAAACTTAGAAATCTCATTAACCTAAGTCATGCGATTTAAACAACACTAACAGTTACAACTTACAATATGAATCACCATAAAGCCAAGAACCCGATACTGGAAAGGGATGAAAACAAGATTCCCAAAATAATAGCTATAAACAACAAGAGGCCTTGCTCCACGGCTGGAGCTCAGACCATTTTTATGATCTTTGATTAACCATACCATGGTAGCAAAAATGTTCGATCTCGTGTTACAAACACTGTTGGTGTTGTTGGAGGTTTCTACATCACTACCTCTGCTAAGAGAGAATTTATGATGAGAAAAGAAACCTACCACAAAACTGCTTCTCATAGAAACCAGCCTAATATTGCCTAATAACAAAATGAATAGGTGAATTTATAAAAAGTAATTCCATGAGACAACATAAAAAAACAACAAGCTGAATCGAATATGATGCGACACTAAATGATGGTTACACCACCGATCAAGCAAATAATTGATTTCCGCATCATGAGACAAATCTAGTCATAACTTCCCATTTATAGAGCGATGTGCTAAATGGATCACATGTTTACATGGGTAGTTTAAACATAGATTCCAAACATAAAAACCAACATAAAGAAAAAGATATTTGCTGCAAAACTGCTAAAGTCGGTCAAACAAAAGACCAAACAAGTCTGTGTTCAACACGGATTCCTCTAAAACCTCATCAAGGTTCTCCTCAGAAAAGCCATCAAAAGATAGCTTAATCTTCATCTCCGAGACGACGATCCCCTTTGAAAGAGCCTATTCAAACAAGGTATAGAAAAGGCGGATGCAGCACAAACACAAATCCAACTCTAGGATCTCGAGAAATGGACCAATGCAAGTCCAACTGCCACAACAAATTTTCTTAGCCCTAAAGCTGTGAGACCCTTTTGCTCATTCCGATCGAACCAAATGACCTTTACCCAAGGGTGAGACTTAATTGGTGCAAGTAAGATCAGATACCGCAATTAGGTATTATGGACTAAGAAAAGGTTGGAGAGAAGAAAATTAGAACTTGGAGTACTAGTGAGGCAAAATCTAATGCGCGAACAAACACGAAAAATGAGGAGATGAGGCGACGACAAGAAAGAGAATAAGGATAGAGATGTGGTTCGGCTATATGAGGAAGAAAGGACGAAAGAAGGAAATTAAGGGGTAATTTTGACGCAACTTTTACGGTTGAGTCCTTGGTCCAAGTTGTACCAAAACTCATTAATTAATAGACCATCCTAGTATAGCACTAAATGGTCAACTACCCAATAGGATTTGGATAAAGGTTGGACCTTGACCTTATTAGACCGCATTTAAATATTAATCGTCCGGCGTTATCTTTTAAGATTTGATGCGATCCGAAATAATTATCCTCATCACCACGGTGTTTAAAGACCGTAGTTAAACTCTAAACCAACTCCAAGGATACCTAGTCTCAACAATGATTCTGCGACCACACAACGAACGAATTTCAAAAATAATTCAACTAGAAATCCGTAATATGAGTTAAAAAGGATTTCCCCCTTACGTAGCCAATAACAAGCGGACGAATCACGAAATCAAATACCTCAAAATCTGGACGAAGGATTTTCATTAGCTTTTTCGAAGAAAAATTTATAACTTTTCCAAAAATGAAATATTATAAACTAACAGTTTCGTATTTATAAACCCATTTTATTATTACTATTGTTTATATTTTAGTTAATTACAAACGGGAAAACCTTTTCATGTTCAAAGATGTTAGACCTTTAGAATCTTAAGGGTTAAGTGTGGTAATTTCAACACATTATCCAATATATATAGGAAGAGGGACACTACAAATTACATGGAATAGATATTTATTGTTTTCAAGTTTAGTGGCGTATTCCTTGTCATTTCTAACTCCATCTTTCCTACCAATCAGACTATATTTATTAAAATTACACAATAGCCCTAAAATTTTGAAACATGAATAAATTAAGAATTTAAAACCATATCTTCACAAACTATTTTCCAAAACCGTTTTTCAAAACCTGTTGAAATCCATTTTTTTTCAAATAGTTTTAAAAATAAATTTCCTCGAATACAAGGCCAAGAACTCAATATAATATTTCAACAAAGGTAGATTCAAAATTTTAACGAAGTAATAAATGGACAAACCTCGTAATTATATTTCCGAAATGGATACGACATATTAACGTTGGCTTTTTCTCCGTCTTGGATCGAGCAATGGTCTTATCTGGAACTACCAACGAAACACAAACCAGAAATTTATGACTATCTTGGTTGTAGCTAGCTTTTTATATTATAATATATATATATATATATATATATTGTTCCAGTTTCCAGTCTCGAATCCACCCCATGTCGCCTCATGCTCTTTACGATGAGATTGCCAACGTACTGTGGGGTAAGACAAATTTGGCTAGAAACCCGAACTCAACATATATTAACTCTTATTCGCTTAAAGCCCATTTTATATTATTAGGCCCACAACTAATTTCTTTGTCGAAATAAATTAAAGTCAAGTAAGAAAGATGAAGAAAACAGATAAGAAAATTGAATTACGTTCTCTCATGATTCCTAATTTAACCGATTCCTCTGATCGTATAACCTAAGCTCTAAAACCAAATGTAACGGGCTCACACGGCTCACCCCTTAAAGGGTATGGCTACAAATGGTTACCCCAGACTCACCTGTTTTACGGTCAGCCTCTTGACTGCTTAACCAACCCATTCACTCAGAATGTGTATGGGTAAGAGTCTCCCATTCGCCACCTAACACAACGCGAGAACCCCCTATTACCTAAGCATAAACATGCCAACAAGATCTGGTGACTAAGAAATGTACAACACAGAATATAACACGGATATATTCCATTTGGTTCGACCCAATCTGTATGCCTGACAAGGTTAGTGATTCTAAACTAACTATGTAAAAGTTTACGCACAAATCTACTACTCCTCCCAAAGTAGTATTCCCAAAATTATATTACCGAGATAGGACATTTACATACATTTTTGTGAAGCCTTTATATCAGAGCTTAATTGGTTAATTCTATCGAGAGTGGATCCCTAATTTTGGGGTTTCTATCTATATCCTCGTTCACTTATTAACCACCGATAATATATTCAACATTAACATAAAACTAGAGGGCACTAGCTATGGGTTTTACTAGTTAAGGCTTCCGTCATTCACGCATGTACCCTTGCCCTACATAAGGTGGGAGGAGGTATTTTATCCTACGTTATACCTTCTAGCTGACCTTATTAGATGACCTCCTTAGTCGCTTACTACTTCCCATAGGATAGATGACCATACCGGGCCCTTTTAATTTCCAGGTTGGGGTAGGCCAACACACACCTGCCATTTAAGACCCCTATACTGAAAAACCTATTCCCAGGTTGACTCTTTAACCCTAGCCGCTTAGCCTTTTAGGACCAAGGAAGCGAACTACACGCGAAGGTTATTAGTTCGTCCCCCATTTTCCTTTAACACCTTTTCCTTTTTAGGATAAATTAGGCTACGTTATTAAGTCATTCCCATTTAATTCCTTTATACGGAAATACTACATGTAAACCAATTATTTGTGTCACGGGTTTATATGGTTAATAATATCTTACATTATTAACCTACTAAGTCCAACTATATTTTTAATTATAAGTTTTATTGACCACTACAACAAAATGACCATATTACAACGGTGGATAACCTTTGTAATATACATTTTACAACGGTGAACTAACCGTCATGCGTTAAGAAGTTATAATAAACTAAAATCTTTTACAACTTTTTTGCACCGTTGCAATACTGTTGTAATATGTATATTTTACAACTTTATTCCACCATTGTAAATCAACTTTATTACAACAGTTATGCACCATTGTTGTTATAATTTTTACAACTATTTATAACCGTTGTGATATATTTTATTACAACTTTTATTTTGCATTTGTAATGCATCCACAAATTATATACATAAGAATCTATATATATTTTATATGTGAAACAATAAATAGATAAATAAGATAAGAATAGATATAAGTTTAAAGACATCATGATCCATTCATTGATGAAAGTCACAACTTTATATCCAGAATACAAATTATAAATCATACCACATAAAAGTGTATAAAATTACAACTGTTACCATAACATCCTTAATTAAAAGTGTACTCCAACAAAGCACTGACACGATTTTTTTCCCACTACTCAGAACCCATCTCAAGTCCAATTTACACATCATCTATGATTTTACATGTTAATGCAGAAGATACCACTTCTCTTTCAAGCTTTTTCTTTGGTTACCTTCCTGTCTTCTTTTCTAGATGACACTACTCTGAATGATTCCAAAAATCATCAAAAACAGCCTTTGATTCCTCTACTTCATTATCCGTTAACTGTAAAATTAAACATAAATTAGCTTTATGCTTCTACACGCTTTTGAATTAACTAGTATGTACAGAAATTTATGCAAAATACTAGAGCAAAAAAAAACCGTACAAATAAGTCTAGTTGAAAAATGAACATAATCTGTACAAACATATGAAGATAACACTACAATGCTAACCAGCAACAAAGATAGGAACAAACCAACAAGGTAGCAGCTTGACATTCACAGAGTATCCACCAGGGAATCACATAGCAAAGGGAAATAGAGACAAACAGAGAAATGATTAAATGAAAACTGCGATAACATCAACCAACCAAACCGACACTCCTCCTTTGCCATAGCAATAGCCGAGAAGGCACATTCCGAGGTGGAGAGACAGGACAAATAGTTGTACCACACTCACAAGTCTCAAACAAACCCAAAATAGTTGTGTGCAAACAAGATATCCAAAGCCAGGACTTGACATGAAATGATAACCTATGGGAAGTTGGGTAAACATGCAGCAAAGCCATCCAGAAAACCCTCACCATCATTGTAGCAGGTGAAGTGCTGGAGCACTGCAACCGAGCAATAGGGACCCCCATTGCAGACCCCACAAAACAGCACATAAGACAAAAAAAGATCAAAAATAAGAAACTTACCAAACGAGCCTAGTACAAGAATAGACACAGATCATCTCTACCACAACAAATGAAACAAAACCAGAAATGGAGACCAACCACTAGACTAGAAAACATAACCCAAGAATCGCTAGATCCGCTGAGAACAGTCGCTTGCGGTGAAGAACAGTCGCATTTTAACCATCTGTTACCAAGTTGAACATAAAAACTATATACTCAGTTACCTATTCCATCTCACTTATTATGCATGATCAATAAAACTACATTTTCTACCTACAAGGAGGTCAATTAGGCACGAATAATTTCCTGCCATTAATTTATGGACTAAGTTCTAAGTTGAATTGAAAAATATAACCGTGTTTTTATTACCACTGTTGATATATGACAGTGTTTTAGTTTAGTAACTACATTTCTTTAAAATGAAAAATGGGCTTCATTGCCATTGGTAAAATAACTACCTATGTTTTAAATGTTTCATTCAACTTTATCCTGTATGGACTTGAAATATATTGTGATTGGAATCGACATTCATAAACTTAACTTGTCACTCATATTCACTATTATGCCCTACAAGATGTGTATTTTTATGTACATAAGTAACCATCAAATAAGGAAACGATTTTAGTCACTCGGTCGCAACAACATCTCAAACAAAATATTTTAAAAACATGAAGTTTCCAATGAATAATGGGACCAAACATGTATTCAACAAAGCGTTAGGGCATCAAGCACTTGTTTAACGGTGCTTGTGCTCTAAGATCAAACATTTAATAAACAAGCATATCTACTGTATTTGTTATTATCAAACTACTGGTAGATATTTTCATATCATGTTTGTTGCTAAGATAAACTAGAAGTATACTCATGTGTACCTGACAGCTAAAGAAGAAAAGAAATCCAAAATACGAGCATGCTTATGTTTCCACAAATACACCAAGTGTCATAGCAACCTGTAATGAAAGGAATACAAAAGTTATTCCTAATTAAAAATCTTAATACCATACATGAGAAATGCCATTCATGGTCATATATATGACGATGAAAGGATTGCAGAATCAGCAATTTGATATCTGTTGGAATGCTTGTATCATCCTCTGCATATAAATACCCAAATAAATTAACAAAGAAACACAATTGGGATCTTACCAATGACTGTAAACATGCTCTGGATTTTTCCTACTCATAGTGAATTTAAAATAAACTATTCTGTGATAACCAGTGCATCACTATATCCTTAAAACGTTTTTCCATTCACTTTTTTTTGAAATAAAACAAAAACAAAATAGATCACATTCTGATTTCAGACCATGAACATTGAGATATATGAAAGGAAAAAAAGGCCTATCAAAATAACTCTAGCAGTACGAGCTTTAGTTATCATGCATCATGCAATTTCTTCAAGTGAAACGGTTATGCCAGACGTAATAAGAAGTTTACCTACTATATCAAGCACACGAAGAACCAAATAAAATATGCAAACCTGAAATAAATAACCAATACGTGACCGATTCATGTAAATAATCACCATATTTGCTTAAATAATCATTACATAGAAGAAAACAATTAATATATATTTCTTTCCATATCATATATCTAGACCTATGATCCAGTGTCGACAACACTAGAAATATTTCCAGGAAAGAACCATATAATCTCACAGAAAATCAAGAAAACAATGCGGTAACAAAGAAAAGAAAAGATGAATTGAAGAAAAAAGGAAAAGGAAAAAAATTCGAAGTACCTAAAGTAGTAAAATTAGGGTTTTTGCCGAATACCAACTTGCGTGCGAGAGTAGATGAAGTGAAAATCGAAGGGCTAAAGCACGGACGAAAAGAGGATTTCTAATCCAAATGAAAAGGATACGAACTCCGCATCGTGAACAAGAAGGAAGAAGAAAAATTAGGTTTAAGGATTTTTAGGAAATTGAATTTAAGGACAGAAAAAGAAACAAAACGAAATGTTAAAAAAACAAACAAAATGAAAAGACAAATTAGATGGGCTTTGGGTTTTGCTGTAGTAATATCCATTTGGTTAGAAAATCGTGCTTATGGAGGGAAGTTAAAATTTTCAGAACATTGAAAGCGGACCTGTGGAGGGAAATAAAAATTCAGCATACATTGCCGCAAGATACACTTCTTTTTGCGGTTTTAAGTTGATTGTAAGGCAATTTATTACATTAAATAATCAATAAAGGCTTAAATCTAGACTAGTTAACAGATACATTTAGATACACTAACAGTTCCATATCCTTATCTATATCCGGATTCATTTTCCAATATTGAATACTCATATTTACTTAATTTAAGAATATGAACGAATATTATTTAATCTTCCTATAATTAATAAATTAGAAAAAACATTGAATCAACATATAACCATTTTAGTACTTACGATTATAAACAATCAAAAAATTAAAGATATGATAATACAAAAGTTTTTGTACAAACAATATTCATTTATACACACATAGTGGATGAATCAAGAATCTTCTATTTATTTGTTTAAATTTATTACTATATTATTTGGTATTATGTTTTAATTCTTAATTAGTGTTTAGTTATTATTACTTAATAAAAATAATTATTATCAATTATTAATTACAAGTATTTGGTAGTGAATTTGTAAATTAATAAATGTTTAATATTTTTTTATTTTTTTATTATTTCTTATTAATTATTAAATATTATTTACTAATTAATCGTTAATTATTAATTATAAAATATGCATATATTACAATTGGCAAGAAAAGTTGTAATAGGCACCTTTTACAACAGGCAAAATAAAATAGTTGTTGAAAAGAAGTTTATTACAACTTTCAAAAAAATAGTTGTAATAAATGTTTATTACAACTGTTATTTTGTGATTGTTGTAAAAGTGCAGTTGTAATATGCTATTTTTGTTGTAGTGGACATAGGAAGGTTATATTCCCTTTTCCCAAGGATATTTATTTAATTTCTACCTTAATTTGGACTTAGTATTCAAACGACAATCAATATCCATTAATCCCCTTTCAACATCCATTTCTTTTTATTGCCCTTTATGACTCTAACAGTCATATTTTCCTAAGGCAACTATTTATTAGTCTCAAGTTATCTATTGTTGTACCAAAGCGGAAAATTTCTATTTTTATTTATTTATTTATTAGTTGACTATTATATATATGTATATATATTTTACATACCAGACCTCTCACATTAAGTTGACTGCCTGTGGATACTGGATATGCCGGTCGATTCCGGGTAGACTTCTACGACAAGTGAACTTAACCTCGTGCCTTGGTACGATTATATTTATGCATTAGACCCCTCACATTAAACTGACTACCTGTGATTGCTAAATTTGTCGGTCAGTTCCGGGCAGGCTTACACCACAAGTTGAGTTTAACCTTGTATCTAAATGCGGTTATAAACTTCAATTTCCTAATTGGGGTCCACAACAATTATCCTAATTGAATTTATGAATTGTAACCATTTGCCCATCATATTTATTTACCCCAATCAATATTGGTTACAATGGTTATTCCCTTATTTGTGTTCTCATTTATGGTAGTTAATTATATTTATCGCTACAATGGTCACCACAAATATATTAATTCAAAGTGGATTATATTTACATATAATTCCATAATTGAACCTTGTCCAACATTGAAAAATGGATTATATTTATGAAATTTATTTTTATTTTGGAATAGTCGATGCAAATTACATACATAACATGTATTTATTTTTATATGTACCTTTGCACCACTTTTCACTTTTTAATTCTTTTTGTCATACTTCTTGTGATTCTAAAATAATGCCTCCTTATTTAAAAATGAGGAAAATGACATAATTTACAATGCTTAAGCCAAAAATCCAACAATATTGAATGTAAACAAGGAATATTTCTTTTATTCTCACTATCACATAATACATTAATTCACCTATTTACCCAAATTCACATATTTCACATTTCAACACTGAATTAAAGATCTGGAACATAACTACAACAATTTTATGTTTAATGGGACTGATTTCCAGATCCACGGTGCTATGTAACATGTATTCATATTTCATCACATAACTTGTAGGACTATGTGGGGAAAATATATAAAAATCCTACAATTAAAGTTACGCATAACCACAACTTATCATTTACCAATTTTAACCACATTCATAATTAGTTCTATTGGTTGCCACAATTTACAATTATTTAAATAACAGATCTGATAGGTATAAAACATAGATTGGATTCAAATGAAATAGATAAATCATTTTATTTGTATTAGTAAATTTCCCACTCACATTATAGCTTCCAATTTCTGAATTTTGAACCTTTTTAGGCTTACAATCCCCAAATTCTTATAAATCTACAATTTATTTAGAAAGGAGAAAATTCTAGATCTGTAGAAATATAAGAAAGAGGGAAGAGTGGGAAGAAATATATTGTTGAGCATCCTCTTCCGTTAAATCTATTAATTTTCCTAATTCCTTATGAATTTGATCTGATTTTGGTATATGTATGAATATATTTTATTTAGAAATTAGGTTAGAAGAGGAAGAAAAATGGCAGAGCTCTGCTGTCTATATAGATTTAAATGGAAGTGAATGGGGATGGACCCCTTTATTTATAGGGGTGGAAATGGCCCTGCACCGTTGGATTCATTTTAAATAACATCAGTCCATCTGTTTTAATATAATTTTATAAACCAACCCCCTTAACCCTAGCCCCCGCTGCCTGGCTCGACCAAGCGGTTACAGCCAGCGGTCAACCGTCGGTCGGCCTCTTGGTCGACTTGGTAGTGGGGTAGCTTGGGGAAGGTTTTTATATATATATATATATATATATATATGTATGTATGTATGTATATATATATATTATTCTATTTTGTTTATTATCTGTCTGTTTTTGTATTTCGTCTGTAACTTTTTCATACGAGCTCCGTTCTTGAAACTCCAAACATGAAAGTTGACCAGAATTCCAAGACAAAGGTAATAGTTAAAGTTTCATGGTCAAATTCTATTATTTGCAGAATTTCCTATTTTTTAGTGTAAAATTAAATAACTAATTATTGTCAAAATTCCGGGTTGTTACAAATTGCCTCTTATTTCCAGCTCTAGTATTCCCATTGAATAAACATCATTTAGACAAGCAACCCCTGTTGTGGCCTATTAGTTCTAGCTTTAATTGTCCATGAATCAATTTGGATGAGCATATACCAATTTTGCGTATGAGTACCTAGAGCAACTTATTTCCTTCTCTAATGCTTGCACGTTGGAACATCGTTAGGATTCACTCCTTTTAGTCTAGTTCTTTCTATGACCACATATTTTCTGGTTTGATGTGCATTCCCTTTTGTCATTAGAAATGTCCCTCAATCAATAGTCTTTTTATGCTCCCATCTCACTATTAACTAACTCTTTAATTTTGGCCTCTTATTTTCCGATCCGAAGTGCGTGACTAATTCTACTAGAACAAGCCCTAATAATTATTTTTCTCTAGAAGGATAATCTAAGTTTCTCTCTCCCAATACCATCCAAGTAAAATCATCAAGAATATGTCATTATAGTTTACTATATCAGTTTATGATGATTTATTCCTGTCATTATCTTTTTATTATAAGTAAGTTACAATTCGCACATGTAGTATTAAGCTTAAGTCATTTCTTTAGCCCTCTAATATTCTTTATTTAATATTAAAAATGTGGTCAATACATTTAGATTTAGGTTTCACACCAAATGGTTAATCAGTGTTTTACAGTTCAGTTTGCATCTTTAATTTTAGGTGTAGATTTGCATACAAGTCTTTGTTTCACCATTGTTTTCATATAATTCACTTAAGCATATAATTCACATATAAGTCTGAAATTTAGAATCAAATCCAATATTTGCAAATAAGTCCATTTGGACATATAAATCAGATCTGTTCCAGATGTAAAACAGAAGGCTATATGATTAATCTTTTTGATTCAAAAAGAAGTAAATTTTCCACACTCTTACAATCCTAAGCTCCTTTTTTAGGCTTTTGTGGATCTCCTTCTTCTAATTAGCTTTACTTCTATCTTAATAATTTTATTTGTTTATTTTTTCCTGTTTTTGACTTCATTTCTAAAATATATTCAAAGCAAGGAAGAAAATCGGAGATAATGAAGGAAGGAAGAAGAATAAAATTGTGAGAAAGAGAGCATTTATGGTTTTCGATTAGGCTTAGTGCTTGTTTGTAGGTTTGATGGAGGATCGAGGGCCATTAAATCTACTTTGATTTAACCTAGTGCAATCACGCCACATACCCCTTTCTGACCATTAGACTTAGGTTTTAGTTTAGTTCTAACCATAAGTTAAGGTATTGTTTTCTTCTAACCGTATACACAAGCCTAGAAATTAAATACGATTATTAAAAATTGGTCAGTTTCTTCAAAACGCACCCTCGCAGAAATAAGAATTCATCACATGCATATTAAAAATAACAACTAGGAACTAGCTTAGATCGATCCTTCTTGAGGGTAGTGGACTTCCATGATCGATCGTTTCAAGCTTTTGAATTTCTTTTCTTTTCTAAGTTTGAAACTTGAATTTCAATTCTTGAATTTATTCTCTCCAAAACCATAACACCCTATTTTTTAAGGCCCAAAGCATAGCGCTATAAATGTTGCAACCATTTATAGTATTAACTTTTGACAATATGAAACAGCGAGATAATGAGTCGTATCATTATAAAATACCGAAATATAAAAGAATTCAAAATACATACATTGATTATATTCATTATTTACATTCCCTTTACATAAACCGTTTCGAATCAAATGAAATTACACAAATAACCTCCAAGAGAAACATATGAGGATATACCCCCTCGGCTGATCATAGTCAAATATATATACATATATATATATATATATGCGCAAAAATTCCATGCCTTTATATACATTCAAAACAAGGAAATAGCAGAAATGAGCTTCTGAAATAACTACTACCTCTTGCACGCCTTTGGCAGCTTATTTTTAGAAGCAATACCAAAAAAACCTCAATTGTCAACTTATTTAAATCAGTACCTAAGAGTTTAAGAGGAAAAAACTAACTTCAAGTCATTCAACAGACTAGTGTCAATAATAATACATCTACTCGAATCAAATGAATACCTGGATCACGCTGCTTAGCGAAATGTGTTTCGCTTCGCTAGTATCCTATGCATCATAACCAAGATCATGCTCCTGCACTTTCAATAGTTATAACATAATAATATAACAACAGTTACAAAGTGCTACAAGAAACATGTAGTGGATTTTCTATCCCCATTTCCCTGATTATGTGTCTTGACGGTTTCGCATAAAAAGGTGCATACAAGTTAGCCACTTGCATTCTAGTTTCCTAATTTGGTTGGGAAATAATAATTCCCTATCATTTTTTTGGTTTCAATTCCCCTACCGTGCTTCGCAGAGTAACCCTCCCCTAGACATCGAAACTGAATTTTTAGATGTGGATTAACTATCACACATCCCTATAGTTTTACCCTCGGATGAATATGAACCTCTCAATTCAAGATTTCGCGAGTAGCCCTCATAAACACAATAGACAACACAAGTAACCCTCGTCCGCCATATAGTATTTCCTTCGGTTGGCCATAAACTCTTCAATTAATGGGATTAACTATCCCAGTATATTTTGAATATAATTGGTGCCCCTAAAATTCATTTTGTTTATCCCATTGGTAACCCCAATGTGTTCCTTCAAGTTTCGGGTGTATTTGTTATCCCCAAACCGCCTTCGTGCATCCCGTTGGTGTCCCTAATATTCTCATACATGTGAAAAACAAAATACTGTTCCCTACTTAGTCTACGTTAAATCCCTGGGCTTCCCCAGGCACATTTAAAGTTATATATTAGTTCCTCACTGAAAGTATCATATATAAATAGCGGGTTCAAAATACCATTCCAACCCAAAACCCTCTTTCGACTCCTTCCGCTGATGTCAAAAGCAATCATGGTAAAACCTCATGAAGAGAAAGGGAAAGCAACACCAATGCAAGCAAATTAGCCTAAATAAAACATTCTCACCCTACGTAACACCCCGTAATTTTAACAAACAATATAATGATAAACTAAAAAATACTTAATTAAATATTGGGAATTAAGCAAAATGGACTATGCCATTGCGTTCGTCTCGAAATTCTGCTTATGATAGACTCCAAGTTTGCGTAAAACGGACATCATATGAAGATGATATTAAGGTTTGAAATTTGTATACATATAAGAAAAAAATATATATAAACAAGCCGGTCTAGAAAATCAAAATCAAAAGGCAGGAAGGCGCGGGAAATCAGCCTGTTGGAGGTCTACCCCATGCCCCATGGGTGTCGACCCATGGGTCGACCCCTACAAGGGGGTGTCGACCCTAGGTTCGACCTAGGGGTCGACCCCACCCAGATTTGGGGTAGATCCATTCTTTGAACAGAGACTTGTTTCTTGACCAGATTCGTTGATGGTAAGCTATAAATAGGACCTCATTTCTATTGTTTTATTAATAAAAAACAACGGAGACAACGAGATGCTGCGCCAACTCAGATTTAATTAGCCTATTCATCTACAAGAATCTCTGCTGCAACATTAACAGTCATTTTTCTGTTCTTTAGATCCACTCCCTGTGTGTAACACCCCGTGAATTCTATAACGTTAAGCTTCACGAATTAAAGTATAATTAATTATAAATGATGAAATCAAGGGAAATGGGTTACGCCATTGCGTTCGTCTCGAAATTCTGCTTGAGATAGAGTTTAAGTTTGCATAAAATGGATATCGTATGAAGAAAATATGGATGAACGAAGTTGGGCAGAAAAACCGGAAAACGGGTCAGAATGCACTGGCGCACTTGTGAAGTGCGCCAGAACAAAGTTGAACTGGCGCACTTGGGAAGTGCGCCAGTACAATTTTGGCCTGCCGCACCTGCCAAGTGCGCCCAGGTCAGAAAGACCTGTTGGTCAGGCCCTGGCTGGCCTGGTCAGGGTCTGGTCGAATTCTGATGCTTGGCTGAGTCACTAGGGCTTACATGTCTCTTTCTTATTGGCCTCTCTTGAGATGGATGGTCTGGATTCACCCTAGCTTCATCAACGGATCAAAACAATTTAAAATTCTATAAATACAACTCAAGTCTAACCCTAAATTCACATAAATAATAGAATACAAAAGTCGTCATGCTGCTGGAGAGGAACTAGGAATGGCCGTCAATTAGAAAGCCTAGAGACAAGCCAACAAGCCTAAGAGACGAATCAAATTAAAAGAAGATCAAAGCTTAATCAAATCATTAAACGCAACTTTGCTACCCAAAGGAGAGCATCTCCAAATCAGAATAACAGAAATCAGAAAACAAGAATTCATCACACGTTGTAAGTATAGTGACCTTTCAAAATATGAATAAAAACTGTGATGTGGTTCGATGTAAATTGAAACACCCCACCTCCGTTAGGGTCACTCTCAAAGGGAATGCCCTAATTTTGGTGGAGGTTTATAAGTATAAGTCACAGATACACAAGACAGATATAAATACACATATTTTTGAACAGCGGAAAACAACAGCAATTTTTATTTCAACAAAATACGTGTTACACAAACCATGTCATAATTGTCTTACAATACTTCCAAAAACAATACATTTCATAACTGTCTTGATTTCATTATTTAAAGAAGCATAAAAACATAAGTAAACTGCATATGTCCCATAATTGCTGTCCAAAGCCATAGTCCAAAGCGAAAAAGATCCAAGCAATACATTCTTTCTCTTCAAGCTGGATGTGAAAATTGGTCAAGCTGCGGTATTCCCTCCCTGTGGACCGGGGGGGAAACGAAAGAAAAGTAGAGTCAGACATAAAGCCTGAGTAAGTCAAGGACTATTCAGTCTATGAATAAAGAACTGGGCATGATAAGTATAAACTGGAAATGGGAAAGCACCATAAACTAAGTTAAGTTGTCTAGAGTCGAATATACTTATCGTACCCCATATTAATCTCTGTACCCATATAAACTAGCTCCCAACAGGCACCCCATAACCAGGGTGAAGTGATCCATTTCTGATGATCGGCTCCTACTCGCATAATTACATGTGTCTTACGGCCCCCGTTGTTGTAGTTACCTATGCTGGTCCCACCATGGGGTATATCAAGTCCCATGGTGGTGGCCCGACACAATTCTAGAATGCACAGGTATACTACTGGTGCCCAGTGCCTTATTTTTCTGCGCCGGAGTGTGTGCACGCCCGCACCCCGTTAGAACCTACACTGCCGCACCACCGCCGTCGATTTGACCTCTTATAGTCAGCCCAGTAATCGTGCCCCACCCTGCCTAGTTCAGGGTATCCTGATACACCTTGTAGGGTTACTGCTGAAAAGGGTCCCCCGCTACTAGGTTTTCTATTTCTAGCCAACATGCTAAGTTGGTTAAGTGTTTTGTAAACCTAACCCCAAATCAGTCTGTATAGTTTAGCATGTTCCATTTTGATTAAGTATTAATTCAATTTACTTAATCCTATCAATCCTGACTCAACCCTAATTGTCTTATTAAAGCCTCGACCTCTCACATTAGACAGGTATTGTTGTGACTGCCTGTTGCCGGTTGGTTCCGGGCAGTCTTATGTCACAACTCAGTCTAACCTCGGGTCTTTATTGGGCTCAATGTTTAACCACCCACATTGGATAGGTATTGTTGTGACTACTGGACAGCCGGGCGGTTCTGGGCAGGTTTACATCACAACTCAATCCAACCTCGGGTTAAACACATCGTATTTTCTAAATTTACATATTTTGTCTCTTTTCTTTTTATATGTAAATATTTGCGGCCCATTATTCAAATTCATCTTTATTGGGTAAAATTAATTTATACCACTTAATTGTTTTCAAGGTCGTTGGCATGCATCAAACATGCCAACACATATGTTTATATTTTAACCCAAACGTCATTACCCCCGTTTTATACGTTCGCTACAATATAACATATGCTGGGTTTAACATTTAAACCCAACTTAGCCACATGAAAAAGGGGAGGCTTAGAACATGGTGTTTATATATATTCTAAGTAACATCAAAAAGGGGAGTGTGAACGCATGAACTTGCAACATAGCGAACTAATTAACATAAATTTGGCACTTGTGAACTTGCATTGTAATAGCATATAATCATGGCATAAACATACCTAAACATGAAATCATGGTTTTTGATCTATTCATATAATCATGACATAAACATACCTAAACATGAAATCATGGTTTTTGATCTATTCATATAATCATGGCATAAACATACCTAAACATGAAATCATGGTTTTTAATCTATTCATGCAAACTTGCAATTGGAATGTAAATCTAACTTAGCTATGTGTCACATATATTATCATATGATTTTGAATCAACATAGGCCTAAAACATGTTTTTCAATTAGGCATAACACCAAACATAGTTTAGTCATGTTCATAGAGTCAACACAAGTTCACAAAGATGCTTACTTTTGTCACTAATACAAAAGTATGGTTTTACACTTGAATCATGATGCCCATTCCAACATAAATTCACATAAGTCATAATTCCCAAATGGATCCAACTACACTAAAAGTGATTATAATATATATTATGTTGGCATAATAGTGAATCATATACTTGCATGAATCTCAAATAAACTACCACAAACATGTAGTTGTTAACTTTCAACATAAATCACATACTTGCAAATATCCAATCGTTATGCCACAACATCCCAAATCGTTTAGAATCAAAGCAACACACAAATATGAATTATTATCACCACAAATCAAATACAATTCTATTTCTCATTTTACACAAATCAAAACACAATTATTTATTCACATCGGAATAGCACTCTACTTACAACGTATGACGAATCTTCAATTTAGGAATCTGAATTCTGAATTTGGAGATGATATCCTTTGTTGTAGGCGTTGTTTTGATTTAGTTGTTGTTGCTTTAAGCTTTTGAATTGTCTCCTAATCGTCTCTCAATTTTGACGGCTATTTCTAGACCTTCCTCAGCAGCATGACCGTCTCATTCTTATTTTTGTTTGTATGAATTAGGTGGAGTCTTAGGTCCTTTTTATAGAGTTCGTGAATTGATTAGGACCGTCGATGGAGCTTGGATTAATATTAGCCATTCACTTGAAGGAGAGACCAATCAGGAGCTGACACCTAGCCCTAGTGACAAGGCAAGGCTCAGGAATTCGGCTAAGCACAGACCAGGCCAGCCAGGTGGGGCTGGGTTCGACCTGGCTCAGGGGCCAGGTCGACCCCCCAGTCGACCCCCAGGTCGACTATGTAGTCGACCTGGGTAGCCCAGGTCGACTACCCAGTCGACCTGGGTGCCTTGGGCGGGAAAATTCCCGCCCTGGCCAATCTGGCCCGATTTTTGAAATTCGAATCTGATTTCTGAGTTGTTTCTGTCTGTTTGAATTTTAAACTGAATTCTGAAACTTCCGGAGGCCATATCTTCTTCATACGGAGTCCGTTTTACGCAAACTCGGACTCTATCTCAAGCAGAATTCCAAGACGAACGCAATGACGAATCCCGTTTCCCTTAATTCTTTGATTTGAAATTAGTTATACTTTAATTTGTGAATTTCACTGTTATAGAATACACGGGGTGTTACATTCTCCCCCACTTAAAAGGATTTCGTCCCCGAAATCTTTAAGTTCAGGAAGAATGTACATCCTAACATCCAAACATCCATCTACTCATCCATCAAACATGAGCATCCATTGTCCTTAAAAGACTTCTAATGCTTCATGATCATATGCGAAGTGTGTGTATATGTACTTATCTAATGCAAAATCAGTCGGTCTACTGATTCAGTTGACCTCCTTAATGCAAATTATGTAAGTGTCATGAATCCATTATGTATGCAAATTTTCCTATTCATGATTCTACATGAGTGCACAATCATTAATATATAAATGCAACATCCATATGACAACACATTAAACTTCAACCATATACGAATGTAAATACATATATGCATATGCAGTATGAAGTGACTGAGCCGATCTAAAACCTAGATTGTGTGTGTATATGCAACCACGAGCAACCATTAGCAATCACTTGCAACCACTTGCAACCATCATCCATAACATGTTTCAATTACATGTTTTCATCCAAAGAGTTTCTACCTAAAAGACAAGGTCGAGGAGATATACCTAAAAAGATAGATAAAAGCGCAACTTAAGGAAAAAGAAAGATCAAAGATGTACCCTCGAAAAGAAAAGGGTAGGCTGCGCATATTCTAGCTTCAGTTTCCTAAGTTGCGTCTCCCTCGGCGTCGCTCCACTGAACTTTGACGAGCTTGACTTCGCGGTTGCGTAGCTTCTTCTCTTCCGTTCCTAATATGCGGGTTGGAACTTTCCTCACGGTTGCTTCGCGTTCCACTTCAGCTTCTTCTAGTATATTTGGCTCTACCACTTCAGCAGATTCATGTAGATATTTTCGGAGGTGCGAAACATGGAAAACGTTGTGAACTCTGGCCAGCTTTTCGGGTAGCTCTAATCTATAGGCCATTTTCCCAATTTTCTCGATGATAGGAAATGGCCCTACGAATCTTGGTGCTAGCTTTCCTGTGGTTCCAAAACGAACAACATTCCTTAGCGGAGATACCTTAAGAAAAACTCTGTCCCCAATCTCAAATTCAAGGTCGGTCCTCCTCTTGTCGGCGTAGGATTTCTGTCTGTCTTGGGCTGCCTTCATCCTTCTTCGTATCAAGTCTAATTTCTCTGAAGTCTCTCGGATCATATCTGGCCCAAGTATGAGTTTATCAGTAGACTCCCACCAACAAGTGGGCGATCGGCACGGTCTTCCATATAAAGCTTCGAAGGGTGCCATTCCGATGGTGGCTTGGTGGCTGTTGTTGTAGGCAAATTCCACCAAAGGAAGATGGTCTTCCCACGTCCCTCCGAAGTCAAGGACGCACAGTCTTAAAAGGTCCTCCAAAACTCTGTTCACTCTTTTTATCTGGCCGTCGGTCTGGGGATGATAGGCTATACTCAAGCATAACTGTGTGCCTATCGCTTCTTGCAGACTCCGCCAAAACTCACTTGTGAAGATAGGGTCTCGGTCACTAACAATGCTGGATGGTATTCCATGGAGTCGAACAATTTCCTTGAGATAAAGAGATGCTAGGGATGAGGCAGTTATTTTACTCTTGACAGGTAAGAAGTGGGCGCTTTTAGTAAGCCTATCCACTATTACCCAAATGCTAGTGTTGCCCCTTCTAGACTTAGGCAGCCCATCAATGAAGTCCATTGAGATGCTATCCCACTTCCACTGCGGGACCTCTAGAGGATGGATCAGACCGCCAGGCTTTTTCTGTTTCGCTTTAACCTGTTGGCACACCATACACTTAGAAACGAAATCTGCCACGTCCTTCTTCATGCCATTCCAAAAGAAAGTTCTCTTTATATCCTTGTACATTTTATCTCCGCCTGGGTGTATCGTCATCTTGGAGTGATGTGCTTCCTCGAGTACCTTCTTTACTAAATCCCTTGTCTGTGGGACGCATAGTCTTCCATCTCGCCTTAGCCAACCCTTATCGTCGATGGAGTATCTGCTGAGGTGACTTGAAGTCTCACCCCTAATTAGCCTGTCAATCGTCTCCACAAGCTGAGGGTCTTCGCGTTGTGCTGTCCCTATTGAGTCCACTAAATTCGGGCGTACTTCGAGAGATGCTAGCAATCCTGGTACAAAATCGGAGGAGGGCCTAAAGTCAAAGCTGGCTATAAACTCTAGGCTTTGTCTTTCAACAAACAGCGGGCTTAGGGTCAGTTTCTTTCGGCTCAACGCGTCTGCCACTACGTTGCCTTTGCCCAGAGTGTAAGAGATCTCGAAATCGTACGAGGCAAGAAACTCCATCCATCTCTGTTGCCTCAAGTTAAGATCTTTCTGCGAGAAAAGATATTTCAACGATTTATGGTCAGTGTAAAGTTCGAACTTCTCACCTAGGAGATAGTGTCGCCAAGACTTGAGTGCAAAGACGATGGCAGCTAACTCAAGATCGTGGGTCGGGTAGTTCTTTTCATGCGCTTTCAACTGCCTTCCACCATAAGCTACTACCCTTCCTTCTTGCATTAGGACAGCGCCTAGCCCTGTCCCACATGCATCTGTATAAACTGTGAACATCTTGCTTCCATCTGGCAATGTCAAAACTGGGGCTGTTGTAAGAGCCCTTTTTAGTCGTTGGAAAGCAAACTCGCAATCCAAGTCCCAATTGAACACTAGATTCTTCTTGGTCAGCCTTGTGAGCGGAGCTGAGATTTTCGCAAAATCCCTTATGAATTTTCGGTAGAAACCTGCTAGCCCTTGAAAACTTCGGACCTCAGTTGCGTTTCTTGGTGTCTTCCAATCCTGCACCGCTACTACTTTAGCAGGGTCCACAGCTAACCCATTTTTGGATACTATATGCCCAAGAAATCTTACTTCCTCTCTCCAAAAGTGGCATTTGGAGAATTTGGCTTTTAGTTGATGGACTCGCAGAGTTTCCATGATTGCCCTTAAGTGCTGAGCATGCTCTTCTTCACTCTTTGAGAAGATCAAGATATCGTCTACGAAGACCACTACGAACTTATTGAGGAAATCTCTGAACACCCTAATCATTAGGTCCACGAAGTAAGCGGGTGCGTTTGTCAAGCCGAAAGGCATGACAAGCCATTCAAAGAAGCCGTCTGGGGTTCTGAATGTTGTCTTATCGATACTATCTTCAGCCACCCTTAGCTGATGAAATCCGGTCGCTAAATCGAGTTGGGAGAAAACAGACGCTCCTATAAGCTGATCAAACAGATCGTCAATTCTGGGGAGAGGATGCCTATTCTTTTTCGTTAGCTTGTTGAGCTCCCTATAGTCAACACATAGACAGAGTGAACTATCCGCCTTTGTAGCGAACACCACTGGAGTGCCCCATTCTGAAATGCTCCTTCTAATGAACCCCTTCTCTAGAATCTCTTTAATCTGTTTACTGAGCTCCTTTCTTTCCCGCGGAGCCATGTGTCTAACGGGCAACGCAACGGGCTTTGCATTATCTACAAGATATATGCGGAAGTCTATCTCCCGCTTCGGAGGTAAGCCCTTCACCTCTTCGAAGACATCCGGATATTCCCGGACTACTCTAACCGATTGCAAACTTTCAACAGAGGCATCTAGCGATTCAAGATAACTAAGCATAACCGCATACGAGGGGTTACAAGTAATTTCCAGAGTGTTACCGAGTTGGGTCAGAAGCCAAACTACCCTTTTCTCACAATCCAGGATGGCACCATTACTGGATAGCCAATCCATGCCCAAAATCAAACCATATCCCGAGAAGCCCAAAACAAAGGCACTACATCTAAATTCTACGCTTAGAATAGAAATTTTCAATCCCACACAGATCATAGACAAATGAGCTGGGCCCCCAATTGGATTTGAAACAATTAAGGGGTCCTCTACCATACTAGTTTCTAGGTGCAGAGATTCTACTAAAGCAGATGAAATAAAGGAGTGTGATGCGCCAGAATCAAATAAAGTGCGAACTTGGTGATCATAAAGATAAACTACACTTTCTACAGAAGTATTTATACCTCGCTGTTGCAGAGGTGGCGCTTCTAGCACATGAACCTGTGCCCCTGAGGTGGATCCAGCCCTATGCCCCTGCCTCGTTTCTTTGGGCAATCCTTAGCCATGTGGCATGTCTCACCGCAAGAAAAGCACCCACCATTCATCTTGGCCTTCTTTTTCCGGCAATCTTTCACTAAGTGCCCCACTTTGCCACAGAAATTACACTTCCTCTTCTCTTTGTTGTCTTTCCCGCCCTTCCTAAAGTCTGTCTTCTTAGGCTGTAAACCCTCTTTCTTCCCTTGAGAGCTTTCTGCCTTTGTCTCCTTCTTGCCCTTATCCTCTTCGTTCAGCAATGCCATCTGCACCAACCTTTCATACGTAGCTCCCATGGGTATATGGGCCATGGCCAAACTGTGTAATGGCTCATTCAATCCTTTGACAAAGCGGAGAGCCTTCTTGTGCGGAGTGTTGACCAGGTCCAGTCCGAACCTAGCCAGCTGATCGAACTGATTAACATACTCTTTGACTGTCATATTCCCTTGCTTAAGAAATAAGAATTTTTCCAACTGAAGACTCCTTTCAGCTTCTGAGAGAAATTTAGTCTCAAACCTTGCCCTAAAGTCCTCCCATGTTTCCACTGGTCTTTCTGCATTGGTGACTTCCCACCAGTAGGAAGCCTCGCCTTTAAGTAGCTATACTGCCAGTTGTACCTTCTGCCTATCTTCTACCTCAAAGATGACGAATAAGTCTTCGGTTTCCTTCAGCCAATTCCTGGCTGCCACGAAGGACTCAGTTCCATGAAAGTCCTTCCCTCCCATAGCTTTGAAATCTTTACATATCTTAGCAAAAGTATTACCACGCGGAGGAGGTGGAGGGAGAGGTGCTGCTGCAGCTGGATGATTTCCTGCAGCTAGGGGAGGAGGAACAGTGGGACCTGGCTGATTGGCCCTTTCTTCTAAGAATCGTCTAAACCAACCAGGTATTGGTACACCCTCTGGCAAGTTAAGTTCTTCGGACATGCTGAAACAAAAAGGATAGATTCAAAACGAAGGATAAAAGATAGTACCTATGGCTTTGAGGGATTTTGCCTTTTTTTAAAATAAAACAACATTTTATCTTTAAAATGCTTCTTTAAATTTTCTTTTGAAAATAAATTTTCAAAACTTTTTATCTTATCTGGTAAACCTATGCTCTAATACCAAGTGAAACACCCCACCTCCGTTAGGGTCACTCTCAAAGGGAATGCCCTAATTTTGGTGGAGGTTTATAAGTATAAGTCACAGATACACAAGACAGATATAAATACACATATTTTTGAACAGCGGAAAACAACAGCAATTTTTATTTCAACAAAATACGTGTTACACAAACCATGTCATAATTGTCTTACAATACTTCCAAAAACATTACATTTCATAACTGTCTTGATTTCATTATTTAAAGAAGCACAAAAACATAAGTAAACTACATATGTCCCATAATTGTTGTCCATAGCCATAGTCCAAAGCGAAAAAGATCCAAGCAATACATTCTTTCTCTTCAAGCTGGATGTGAAAACTGGTCAAGCTGCGGTATTCCCTCCCTATGGACTGGGGGGGACGAAAGAAAAGAAGACGAAAGAAAAGTAGAGTCAGACATAAAGCCTGAGTAAGTCTAGGACTATTCAGTCTATGAATAAAGAACTGGGCATGATAAGTATAAACTGGAAATGGGAAAGCACCATAAACTAAGTTAAGTTGTCTAGAGTCGAATATACTTATCGTACCCTATATTAATCTTTGTACCCATATAAACTAGCTCCGAACAAGCACCCCATAATCAGGGTGAAGTGATCCATTTCTGATGATCGGCTCCTACTCGCATAATTACATGTGTCTTACGGCCCCCGTTGTTGTAGTTACCTATGCTGGTCCCACCATGGGGTGTATCAAGTCCCATGGTGGCGGCCCGACACAATTCTAGAATGCACATGTATACTACTGGTGCCCAGTGCCTTATTTTTCTGCGCCGGAGTGTGTGCACGCCCGCACCCCGTTAGAACCTACACTGCCGCACCACCGCCGTCGATTTGACCTCTTATAGTCAGCCCAGTAATCGTGCCCCACCCTGCCTAGTTCAGGGTATCCTGATACACCTTGTAGGGTTACTGCTGAAAAGGGTCCCCCGCTACTAGGTTTTCTATTTCTAGCCAACATGCTAAGTTGGTTAAGTGTTTTGTAAACCTAACACCAAATCAGTCTGTATAGTTTAGCATGTTCCATTTTGATTAAGTATTAATTCAATTTACTTAATCCAGTCAATCCTGACTCAGCCTTAATTGTCTTATTAAAGCCTCGACCTCTCACATTAGACAGGTATTGTTGTGACTGCCTGTTGCCGGTTGGTTCCGGGCAGTCTTACGTCACAACTCAGTCTAACCTCGGGTCTTTATTGGGCTCAATGTTTAACCACCCACATTGGATAGGTATTGTTGTGACTACTGGACAACCGGGCGGTTCCGGGCAGGTTTACATCACAACTCAATCCAACCTCGGGTTAAACACATCGTATTTTCTAAATTTACATATTTTGTCTCTTTTCTTTTTATATGTAAATATTTGCGGCCCATTATTCAAATTCATCTTTATTGGGTAAAATTAATTTATACCACTTAATTGTTTTCAAGGTCGTTGGCATGCATCAAACATGCCAACACATATGTTTATATTTTAACCCAAACGTCATTACCCCCGTTTTATACGTTCGCTACAATATAACATATGTTGGGTTTAACATTTAAACCCAACTTAGCCACATGAAAAAGGGGAGGCTTAGAACATGGTGTTTATATATATTCTAAGTAACATCAAAAAGGGGAGTGTGAACGCATGAACTTGCAACAAAGCGAACTAATTAACATAAATTTGGCACTTGTGAACTTGCATTGTAATAGCATATAATCATGGCATAAACATACCTAAACATGAAATCATGGTTTTTGATCTATTCATATAATCATGGCATAAACATACCTAAGCATGAAATCATGGTTTTTGATCTATTCATATAATCATGGCATAAACATTCCTAAACATGAAATCATGGTTTTTAATCTATTCATGCAAACTTGCAATTGGAATGTAAATCTAACTTAGTTATGTGTCACATATATTATCATATGATTTTGAATCAACATAGGCCTAAAACATATTTTTCAATGAGGCATAACACCAAACATAGTTTAGTCATGTTCATAGAGTCAACACAAGTTCACAAAGATGCTTACTTTTGTCTCTAATACAATAGTATGGTTTTACACTTGAATCATGATGCCCATTCCAACATAAATTCACATAAGTCATAATACCCAAATGGATCCAACTACACTAAAAGTGATTATAATATATATTATGTTGGCATAATAGTGAATCATATACTTGCATGAATCTCAAATAAACTACCACAAACATGTAGTTGTTAACTTTCAACATAAATCACATACTTGCAATTATCCAATCGTTATACCACAACATCCCAAATCGTTTAGAATCAAAGCAACACACAAATATGAATTATTATAACCACAAATCAAATACAATTCTATTTCTCATTTTACACAAATCAAAACACAATTATTTATTTACATCAGAATAGCACTCTACTTACAACGTATGACGAATCTTCAATTCAGGAATCTGAATTATGAATTTGGAGATGCTATCCTTTGTTGTAGGCGTTGTTTTGAATTAGTTGTTGTTGCTTTAAGCTTTTGAATTGTCTCCTAATCGTCTCTCAATTTTGACGGCTATTTCTAGTCCTTCCTCAGCAGCATGACCGTCTCATTCTTATTTTTGTTTGTATGAATTAGGTGGAGTCTTAGGTCCATTTTATAGAGTTTGTGAATTGATTAGGACCGTCGATGGAGCTTGGATTAATATTAGCCATTCATTTGAAGGAGAGACCAATCAGGAGCTGACACCTAGCCCTAGCGACAAGGCAAGGCTCAGGAATTTGGCTAAGCACGGACCAGGCCAGCCAGGGGGGGCTGGGTTCGACCTGGCTAAGGGGCCAGGTCGACCCCCCAGTCGACCCCCAGGTCGACTATGTAGTCGACCTGGGTGCCCCAGGTCGACTACCCAGTCGACCTGGGTAGCCCAGGTCGACTACCCAGTCGACCTGGGTGCCTTGGGCGGGAAAATTCCTGCCCTGGCCAATCTGGCCCGATTTTTGAAATTCGAATCTAATTTCTGAGCTGTTTCTGTCTGTTTGAATATTAAACTGAATTCTGAAACTTCCGGAGTCCATATCTTCTTCATACGGAGTCCGTTTTACGCAAACTCGGACTCTATCTCAAGCAGAATTCCGAGACGAATGCAATGGCGTATCCCGTTTCCCTTAATTCTTTGATATAAAATTAGTTATACTTTAATTTGTGAATTTCACTGTTATAGAATACACAGGGTGTTACATAAATGAAAATAGAATCGTATTGTTTTAATATTTGTGTATTGTGATGGTTCTCTCATGACTTGTGTATTGATGTTTGTGGCATAAATTAATTGATGCAAGCCTATTGAACAATTGTATATGAAAAACAATGGCACTTGCAAGCTTGTGGCAAAAACTAGAAATTTATCCCTTTTTGTATATGTCGATGGCATGGACTATGTATATTCCCTTAGTCTAAAATTAGAATTTGTGTAAACATGTTATAGACCTTTTATGCCTACATGACCCAAAACCTATGATATCATCCTTATGTTTATTGGCAAGTATAATTAGATCTATGTTTGCAAGTATAATTGGATCTATGTTTCATAAACTATGTAAGTTCATGTTTATTTGCAAAATCTAATTGGTTCTATGTCAAACATCGTTTGGGTTTCATAAACTATGCAAGTTCATGTTGAAATAGGCTATATGATTAGATGTAAAAATTGTACATTTTTATGAAAATATAACATGCTAGTTTTGTGGTTGATATTATGCCAAGTTAAACATGTTTAAACACAAGCTTGTATTTGCCTAAACTATGCCATTTCATATGTCACCTACTTAGTCATACTTTGATTTGAATGCAAGTTTACATGACCCATGTTATATGTTAGTTGAATCGCCAAATTGCAAGTTCATGCGCCACACACCTTTATGTATTACATGTTCATATTGATTATGCCAAAAATGCCAAGTTTACACCTATGTCTCGTTTACGTTTATGAATTCCCTTATGCTTATTTGTGTGCGCTAAATTAGGCTAAGTTTTAGCCTAATATTGTATGTTAAAAACTAGGCGAATGAATATTAGGCTAAGATTTGTTAGCCTAATGTTTAAACGGGGGAACGTTGGGAATATTTGAAAACTTAACATAAAAATATATTGAATTGTCATGTTTGTCACATGCCAAAATTGGTGGCATTTAAATGGTATAATTCCTTATACCAAAAGTGTTATACTTGGAATATGGGCCATAATATTTAATTGTTGACAAATTTACATATATTCAGTAATAAAGACAAATATGTAAATTTAGAAAACACGATACGCTTGAGTTGTGATGTAAACCTGCCCGGACCCGCCCGGACCCGCCCGGCTGTCCAGTAGTCACAACAATACCTATCCAATGTGGGTGGTTAAGCATTGAGCCCAATAAGGACCCGAGGTTAGACTGAGCTACAGTGTAAACCTGCCCGGAACCGACCGGCACATCCAGTAACCGTAGCAATACCTGTCTAATGTGAGTGGTCTGGTGCTCCTAAGAGGCTAAGGACAGATGGTAGGGTTAAGTCAACTATAACACTTAACCAAATTCAACATGTTAACAAGAATTGATGGGTGAGGTTAGGTAAATACAGACACTTAACCACTTAACATGTTTGACTAGAAAATCCTGGTAACGAGGGACCCATTTTAGAAGTAACCCAAAGTTAGGTATCAATGGTACCCTGAAACTAGGCAGGGTGGGGCACGATTACTGGGCTGATTGTAAGCGGTCAAACGACGGCGGTCGGTGCACAGTGCAGGTCTAACGGGGTGCGGGCGTGCACATGCTCCGGAGCAGACAACCAGGGCACTGGGGAAACCAGTAGTATAACCTATGTCTTCTAGTTTTGTGTTGGGGCCGCCACCATGGGTCTTGATACACCCCATGGTGGGACCAGCATAGGTATCTACAATTCTTGGGGGCCGTAAGACACATGTTAACGCGAGTAGGAGCCGATCTTTAATAAGAATGGGGATCAGTCCACCCTCACCATGGGGTGCCAGTTAGAATAAATTCAAGTAAGTGCAGAGATATAGTATGGGTGTGATAGTACATTCGACACTTCCTTATCTTGTGACACTTTCCTATTTTTAGTTTACATCCATCATACCCTTTTCTTATTCACATATTGAAGAGTTACTAGATTTACTCAGGCTTTATGTCTGACCCTATTTTCTTTTCGTCTTCTTTTCTTTCGTTCCCCCCTAGGTCCATAGGGAGGAAACAGCTCAACTCAGTCAGGCTCTTTACAAGCACCAAGAACGTAGATGTATGATTTGGATCTTTCTTGCTCGGATAATGACTTTGGATATCACTATGGAGATTTTTGTCACTTTATTTATGTTTTCATGCTTCTTTAATAATCAAGGCAGTTATGAGGTTGTAATGTTGAAAGTATTTTGAGACAATTATGGAAATCTTTGTTTGATACACGTATTGATGAAATAAAATTTTGTTTGGTTTCCGCTGTTTAAAATATGTGTATTTATATCTGTCTTGAGTTCATTTGTGGCTTTTACTTATAAACCTCCACCAAAGTTAAGGCATTCCCTTTGTGAGTGACCTTAATGGAGGTGGGGTGTTTCACTTGGTATCAGAGCATAGGTTTACCAGACAAGATAAAAGTTTTTGAAAATTGTTTTCAAAAAGAAAGTTTAAAGAAGCATTTTTTTTAGAAAAAGTGTTATATTTATAAAAAGACAAAATCCCCCGAAGCCATGTGCCCTATCTATCCTTCTCTGTCCTTCGTTTTGAATTTTTCCTTTCTGTTTCAGCATGTCTGGGGACCTTACTCCCCAGCTACAGATGCTGTTACTCCTCCTCCTCCTCCTCCTCCTCTATGTGAACCAGCAAACGGAAGAATCGTCAAATAAGAAGACGGATAATAGTCAAGGAGGAAAGGACCAAAACAATAATAACAAGACACGTGAGAAAAGGAAATGCTATTTCTGTGGCATTGTTGGACATGTGGTGAACGACTGCAGAAAGAAGAAGAGAAAGATGGGTGCTACTTGCTTCCATTGCGGTGAGGCTGGACACATGGCTAGGGCATTCCCTAGGAAGCAAGGGCAAGGCCCGCAAGCAGGACCTTCTGGGGGTACCTCTTTAACTTCCTCTCCTAGATGCTTTGTTTTATCCTGCTTATCTTCTCAATCCTATCTTGAGAACTTTAGGCAGTAATATTTCTGTAGAAAGTGTAGTCTATATTTATGATCATCCAGTTCGTACACTTTTTGACTCTGGCGCATCACACTCTTTTATTTCATCTTCCTCAGTAGAATCTCTGCATCTAGACACTAGTATGGTAGAAGATCCCTTAGTAGTTTCAAATCCAAATGGGGGCTCCGCTTACTTGTCAATGGTTTGTTTGGGTTTGAAAATCTCTATTCTCAGCGTTGAGTTTAGTTGTAATGCCTTTGTTTTGGGCTTCTCGGGATATGGTTTGATCTTAGGCATGGACTGGTTATCCAGTAATAGTGCCATTCTTGACTGTGAGAAAAGAGTAGTTAGGCTCTTGACTCGGCTTGGTAACACTCTAGAAATTTCTTGTAATCCCTTGAATGTTGTTATGCTTAGTTATCTAGAGTCGCTTGATGCTTCTGATGAGAATTTGCAATCAGTTAGAGTAGTCCGGGAATATCCAGATGTCTTTGAGGAAGTGAAAGGCTTACCTCCGAGGCGGGAAATAGACTTCCGCATATATCTTGTGGATAACGCAAAGCCTATAGCTTTACCTGTCAGACACATGGCTCCAAGGGAGAGAAAGGAGCTCAGTAAGCAGATTAAAGAACTTCTCGAAAAGGGGTTCATTAGACGGAGCATTTCGGAATGGGGTGCTCCAGTGGTGTTCGCAACCAAAGCGGACGGTTCGCTTCGCCTTTGCGTCGACTATAGGGAGTTAAACAAATTGACCAAGAAAAATAGGCACCCTCTTCCCCGAATCGACGATTTGTTTGATCAGCTTGTAGGTGTGACGGTCTTCTCCCAACTTGATCGAGCAACTGGGTTCCATCAGCTAAGAGTAGCTGAAGACGGCATTGATAAGACAACGTTCAGAACCCCAGACGGTTTCTTCGAGTGGCTTGTCATGCCCTTCGGCTTGACAAACACACCCGCTTATTTCGTTGACCTAATGAGCAGGGTGTTCAGAGATTTCCTCAACAAATTTGTGGTTGTCTTCGTAGATGATATTTTAATCTTCTCAAAGAATGAGGAAGAACATGCTCAGCATCTGAAAGAAATCATGGATACTCTCCGTGCACATCAACTAAAAGCCAAATTCTCCAAGTGTCACTTCTGGAGAAAAGAAGTAAGGTTTCTTGGGCATATAGTGTCCAAAGAAGGGTTGGCTGTGGATCCCGCGAAAGTGGTGGCAGTACAAGATTGGAAGACACCAAGAAATGCAACCGAAGTTCGAAGCTTTCTTGGGCTAGCCGATTTTTATCGAAAGTTTATTAGGGATTTCGCGAAAATCTCAGCCCCACTCCCAAGGCTAAAAAAGAAGAATCCGGCGTTCACTTGGGACTTGGACAGCGAGTTTGCTTTCCAACGATTAAAAAGGGCTCTTACAACAGCCTCAGTTCTAACTCTGCCTGACGGAAACAAAATGTTCACAGTATACATGGATGCATGTGGAACGGGACTAGGCACTGTTCTAATGCAAGAAGGAAGGGTAGTAGCTTATGGCGGAAGACAATTGAAAGTTCATGAAAAGAACTACCCAACCCACGATCTTGAGTTAGCCGCCATCGTCTTTGCACTTAAGTCTTGGTGCCATTATCTCCTAGGTGAGAAGTTTGAATTATACACTGACCATAAATCGTTGAAATATCTCTTCTCCCAGAAGGATCTTAACTTGAGGCAGCAAAGATGGATGGAGTTTCTTGCCTCGTATGATTTTGAAATTTCCTATACTCCCGGAAAAGGCAACGTGGTAGTAGACGCGTTGAGCCGAAAGAAACTGACCCTAAGCCCTCTCTTTGTGGAAAGGCAAAACTTGGAGTATATAGCCAGTTTTACCTTTAGGCCCTCCTCGGATTTTGTACCGGGTTTGTTAGCATCTCTCGAAGTACGCCCTACTCTCTTAGACTCAATAGGGGCTGCCCAACGTGACGACCCTCAGCTTGTGGATGTGATTGATAAACTTATTAGGGGTGAGACTTCTAGTCACCTCAGTAGATACGCCATCGATGATAAGGATTGGCTGAGACGAGATGGAAGAATATGCGTCTCACAAGCAAGGGAGTCAAAGAAGGTTCTCGAGGAAGCGCATCATTCCAAGATGACTATACACCCTGGCGGTGATAAGATGTAGAAGGATATAAAAAGGACTTTCTTTTGGAGCGGCATGAAGCAAGATGTGGCAGATTTCGTTTCTAAGTGCATGACCTACCAACGGGTCAAGGCGGAACAAAAGAAGCCTGGAGGACTACTTCACCCTCTAGAGGTCCCACAAAGGAAGTGGAATAGCATTTAAATGGACTTCATTGATGGACTGCCTAGGTCGAGGAGAGGCAACACTAGCATTTGGGTAATAGTGGATAGGCTTACTAAAAGCGCCAACTTTATACCTATCAAGAGTAGAAGGACTGCCTCATCTCTAGCATCTCTTTATCTCAAGGAAATAGTTCGACTCCATGGGATACCCTCCAGAATTGTTAGTGACCGAGACCCTATTTTCACAAGTGAGTTTTTGCGGAGTCTGCAGGAAGCTATAGGCACACAGCTATGTTTGAGCACGGCCTATCACCCCCAAACAGATGGCCAGACGGAAAGGGTGAATAGAGTTTTAGAGGATCTTTTAAGACTTTGCGTTCTTGACTTTGGAGGGACGTGGGAGGATCACCTTCCTTTAGTGGAATTTGCCTACAACAACAACTACCAAGCTACCATCGGCATGGCACCCTTCGAAGCCTTGTATGGAAGACCGTGCAAATCACCAACTTGTTGGTGGGAGTCTACAGATAAGCTTATACTTGGGCCAGACATGATTCGAGAAGCTTCAGAGAAAGTGGACTTGATACGTAGGAGAATGAAGACAGCCCAAGACAGACAAAAATCCTACGCCGACAAGAGAAGGACCGACCTTGAGTTTGAGGTTGGGGACAGGGTTTTCCTTAAGGTATCCCCTTTAAGGAATCGTTCGCTTTGGATCCGCAGGAAAGCTAGCACCAAGATTTGTAGGACCGTTTCCTATCATCGAGAAGATTGGGAAAATGGCTTATAGAGTAGATCTGCCTGAAAGATTGGCTGGAATTCACAACGTCTTTCACGTTTCTCATCTCCGGAAATGTCTACATGAATCAGTGGAAGTGGTGGAGCCAAGCATTCTAGAAGAAGCCAAAGTGGAACGCGAAGCAACTGTGAGGAGAGTTCCAACCCGCATCATAGGAACTGAAGTGAAAAAGCTACGCAACCGCGAAGTCAAACTCGTTAAAGTTCAGTGGAGCGATGCCGAGGAAGACGCGACTTGGGAAACTAAGGACAGAATACGCGCTGCCTACCCTCTACTTTTTTAGAGTACATCTTTGACCTCTCTTTTTTCTTAAGTTGTGCTTGTATCTATCTTTTTAGGTATATCTCCTCGATATTATCCTTTATCTTTAGTTAGAAACCCCTTTGGATGTAAACATGTATTTGAAACATGTTATGGTTGATGGCTGCAAGTGGTTGCTAGTGGTTGCTCATGGATGCATATACACACACAACCTAGGTCTTAGATCGGCTCAATCACTTCATACTGCATATGCATATATGTATTCTTATTTGTATATGGTTGAAAACTTGATATGCTGTCATATGGTCGTCGCATTTGTATGAATAGTTGTGCACTCATGTAGAATTATGAGTAGGAAAAATTTGCATACATAATGGATTCATGACACTTACATGATTCGCATTAAGGAGGTCAACTGAATCAGTAGACCGCCTAATTTCAGCATTAGATAAGGACATGTAAACACACTATGCATATGATCATGAAGCATTAGAAGTCTTTTAAGGACAGTGGATGCCTGTGTTTGTTGGTTGAGTAGATGGACTGTTGGATGGTAGGATATACATTCTTCCTAACTTGAAGATTTCGAGGACGAAATCCTTTTAAGTGGGGGAGAATGTAACACCCCATGAATTCTATAACGTTAAGCTTCACGAATTAAAGTATAATTAGTTATAAATGATGAAATCAAGGGAAATGGGTTACGCCATTGTGTTCGTCTCGAAATTCTGCTTGAGATAGAGTTCAAGTTTGCGTAAAATGGATATCGTATGAAGAAGATATGGACGAACGAAGTTGGGCAGAAAAACCGGAAAACGGGTCAGAATGCACCGGCGCACTTGTGAAGTGCGCCATAACAAAGTTGAACTGGCGCACTTGGGAAGTGCGCCAGTACAATTTTGGCCTGGCGCACCTGCCAAGTGCGCCCAGGTCAGAAAGACCTGCTGGTCAGGCCCTGGCTGGCCTGGTCAGGGTCTGGTCGAATTCTGATGCTTGGCTGAGTCACTAGGGCTTACATGTCTCTTTCTTATTGGCCTCTCTTAAGATGGATGGTCTGGATTCACCCTAGCTTCATCGACGGCTCAAAACAATTTAAAATTCTATAAATACAACTCAAGTCTTACCCTAAATTCACACAAATAATAGAATACAAAAGCCGTCATGCTGCTGGGGAGAAACTAGGAATGGCCGTCAATTAGAAATCCTAGAGACAAGCCAACAAGCCTAAGAGACGAATCAAATTAAAAGAAGATCAAAGATTAATCAAATCATTCAACGCAACTTTGCTACCCAAAGGAGAGCATCTCCAAATCAGAATAATAGAAATCAGAAAACAAGAATTCATCACACGTTGTAAGTATAGTGACCTTTCAAAATATGAATAAAAACTGTGATGTGGTTCGATGTAAATGAAAATAGAATCGTATTGTTTTAATCTTTGTGTATTGTGATGGTTCTATAATGACTTGTATATTGATGTTTGTGGCATAAATTAATTGATGCAAGCCTATTGAACAATTGTATATGAAAAACAATGGCACTTGCAAGCTTGTGGCAAAAACTAGAAATTTATCCCTTTTTGTATATGTCGATGGCATGGACTATTTATATTCCCTTAGTCTAAAATTAGAATTTTTGTAAACATGTTATAGACCTGTTATGCCTACATGACCCAAAACCTATGATATCATCCTTATGTTTATTGGCAAGTATAATTAGATTTATGTTTGCAAGTATAATTGGATCTATGTTTCATAAACTATGTAAGTTCATGTTTATTTGCAAAATCTAATTGGTTTTATGTCAAAAATCGTTTGGGTTTCATAAACTATGCAAGTTCATGTTGAAATAGGCTATATGATTAGATGTAAAAATTGTACATTTTTGTGAAAATATAACATGCTAGTTTTGTGGTCGATATTATGCCAAGTTAAACATGTTTAAACACAAGCTTGTATTTGCCTAAACTATGCCATTTCATATGTCACCTACTTAGTCATACTTTGATTTGAATGCAAGTTCACATGACCCATGTTATATGTTAGTTGAATCGCCAAATTGCAAGTTCATGCGCCACACACCTTTATGTATTACATGTTCATATTGATTATGCCAAAAATGCCAAGTTTACACCTATGTCTCGTTTACGTTCATGAATTCCCTTATGCTTATTTGTGTGCGCTAAATTAGGCTAAGTTTTAGCCTAATATTATATGTTAAAAACTAGGCGAATGAATATTAGGCTAAGATTTGTTAGCCTAATGTTTAAACGGGGGAACGTTGGGAATATTTGAAAACTTGACATAAAAATATATTGAATTGGCATGTTTGTCACATGCCAAAATTGGTGGCATTTAAATGGTATAAATCCTTATACCAAAAATGTTAAACTTGGAATGTGGGCCATAATATTTAATTGTTGACAAATTTACATATATTCAGTAATAAAGACAAATATGTAAATTTAGAAAACACGATATGCTTAACCCGAGGTTGGATTGAGTTGTGATGTAAACCTGCCCGGACCCGCCCGGACCCGCCCGGACCCGCCCGGCTGTCCAGTAGTCACAACAATACCTATCCAATGTGGGTGGTTAAGCATTGAGCCCAATAAGGACCCGAGGTTAGACTGAGCTACGGTGTAAACCTGCCCGAAACCGACCGGCACATCCAGTAACCGTAGCAATACCTGTCTAATGTGAGTGGTCTGGTGCTCCTAAGAGGCTAAGGACAGATGGTAGGGTTAAGTCAACTATAACACTTAACCAAATTCAACATGTTAACAAGAATTGATGGTTGGGGTTAGGTAAATACAGACACTTAACCACTTAACATGTTTGACTAGAAAATCCTGGTGACGAGGGACCCGTTTCAGCAGTAACCCAAAGTTAGGTATCAACGGTACTCTGAAACTAGGCAGGGTGGGGCACGATTACTGGGCTGATTGTAAGCAGTCAAACGACGGCGGTCGGCGCACAGTGCAGGTCTAACGGGGTGCGGGCGTGCACACACTCCGGAGCAGACAACCATGGCACTAGGGACACCAGTAGTATAACCTATGTCTTCTAGTTTTGTGTCGGGGCCACCACCATGGGTCTTGATACACCCCATGGTGGGATCAGCATAGGTATCTACAATTCTTGGGGGTTGTAAGACACATGTTAATGCGAGTAGGAGCCGATCTTTAATAAGAATGGGGATCACTCCACCCTCACCATGGGGTGCCAGTTAGAATAAATTCAAGTAGGTGCAGAGATATAGTATGGGTGTGATAGTACATTCGACACTTCCTTAGCTTGTGACACTTTCCTATTTTTAGTTTACATCCATCATACCCTTTTCTTATTCACATATTGAAGAGTTACTAGATTTACTCAGGCTTTATGTCTGACCCTATTTTCTTTTCGTCTTCTTTTCTTTCGTTTCCCCCCCCCCCCCCAGGTCCACAGGGAGGAAACGGCTCAACTCAGTCAGGCTCTTTACAAGCACCAAGAACGTAGATGTATGATTTGGATCTTTCTTGCTCGGATAATGGCTTTGGATATCACTATGGGGATTTTTGTCACTTTATTTATGTTTTCATGCTTCTTTAATAACCAAGGCAGTTATGAGGTTGTAATGTTGAAAGTATTTTGAGATAATTATGGAAATCTTTGTTTGTTACACGTATTGATGAAATAAAAGTTTGTTTGGTTTCCGCTGTTTAAAATATGTGTATTTATATCTTTCTTGAGTTCATCTGTGGCTTTTACTTATAAACCTCCACCAAAGTTAAGGCATTCCCTTTGTGAGTGACCTTAATGGAGGTGGGGTGTTTCACTGTGAGTTTATGTTGCTTTTAAATATAAACATTTAATAAGTAATCCTGACATGTTTATAAGTTTGGATCTTAACTTGTGCCTGTTAATAACCTGAATCATAACTATTCTATCTGCAACTACTTGTGCACCTAATCTACTGTTTAGTTCTCATATGCCAATTCTTGATATGCCTATTCTGTTATTATGCCTAATTATGTCTTCATATGCCCATTCTGCTACTATGACTATTTCTGTCACCATATGCATATTCTGTTAGTATGCCTATTTCTATCATCATATGCCTGTTTTGTTATTGTGCTTATTTATTTTCTCTTTTCTCTCGCTTTCCTTTTTATTTTTATAGCCAGGTTACATTCAAGCCTAGGCCTACGACAGATATACGCGAATGAGCGAAATTGGGAATGATAAATTAGGGGCATAACTTGTATTGTAAAACATGACCGGGATTTGGGGCATAATCTGTACCTTGATCAAAAACTTTAATTTGGGGCATAACTTGTATTGTGAATCAGACTAGGATTTGGGACATATCTTATGATGAACATTTTTTTTAATAATGAATATATCTAGACTTACAGTAAATAGAAAGTGTAACCACACTTAGACACAAGGTTAGATTACACTTGTGGTAGAACTCTGCCCGGAACCGCCCGACCAATCCAACATCCACAAGTGGTTAATTTAATGTGAGGGGTATGGTGCGTAAATGTACACGTAACAGTGCTAAGACACGAGGTTAAGTCCGACTTGTGGTAGAATTCTGCCCAAAACTGCTCGGCATATCCAGCATCCACAAGTGGTCGACTTAATGTGAAAGGTCTGGTGCATTAACATGCATGAACGGGAAATGATAATAACCAATTAACTTGTAATACTTAACCTGTTTAAATCTGTGGGGGTTATATGAACCTGTCAAAATTGTGTAAGGGTTAAGTAAACTTGCTTGAATCAATGAGGGGCTAAGTAAATCTGTTAAATCTGTGAAGGTTATATAAACCCGACAAACATAACCTATTTTATATGGTGGGGTTATGCAGGCTTGTTAATCTATTAGGCATAACCTGTCAAAATCTTAGTAGTAGGGATGCAAGACTAGGGGTGTCTTGTGTCATCTCTTGTGTAGGACCCGTATCAGTTAGTATCTCATCTTGGTATCAAAAGGGGGACCTCGAGCTAGGTAAGGGTCAGGGTACGCTTACTGAGCTGATTATATGAGCTTCATCTTGGTAGGGGTGTCTGATGGAGCATTCCAATGGACTCATGTGTGTGCATGGATCCGCTTGCTTAGGAAAATAAGACGCTATAACACCAGTAGATATGGTTATGCCTCTCGAAAAAAAGCGGTTGCCACTTTAGGAAGTGATACATCCTACTGTGGGGCCAGCACAGGGTATAAACAGGATAGGGAGCCTACCGATTGGGGTAGTAATTAGGGTACATCTAGTCCTGCTTGTTTAGGAGCCCGTTATTATCATTGGGGGTAACACCTGTCATTTCAGTTGGGCTGCCCGTTATTATCGTTGGGGTAAAAACCCGTCACTAGAAGTACACCTAAGTGTACCATCTATTCCGTTGGGTTCATTCTGTTTCTGTTATACTAGTATTGGTGCAGAGAAAAATACTTGAGAAGCGCAATATATTTTGTTCTATTTATTCTGTTTATCCTTCTCGGTCTGTTATACCTGGCTTATGATACTGTCATCTCTCTCATCCAGTTTATATGCCTGTCGTGTTGCTTTTACTTATTTATATGCTAAAAGTAACTGGACTCGCCAGACTTTATGTCTGACCCGTTTTGTTTCCTTTTCTCTCTCTTCCTTTCCACCTAGGTTCTCCGGGCAGGAATACTCAGGATTGATTAGGATTCACTCTTTTGTTCTACTTGGAGTTGCTTAGATGTACCGCTTTGATTACCTGTCTATCCGCTATGGCTATTTTGGGGACTATGCTTTCATATTACTGTACTTTGATGATTTTAGTACACGACAGATGTTTTAATTTGATGTAATGGGTTTTCTATATTTCAGACTTATGTTGTAATTGAATTTTGGATCACGTTGTTTTATGTTTGGAAAATAAAGTTTTTAATTTCGCTATTATTTTAATATATGTCTTGTGATGTTATTGTTTCTATTTACCTATAATGCTTCATGAAACTTAATACATTCTGTTAATGAGTGACATTGACAGACGTGGGGTGTCACATTTGGTATCAGAGCTGAAGGTTACCGGATCGGACAAAAAGATTTTGAAAATTGTTTTCAAAAGGTTTTAAAAGAAAACATTTTCAAAAGAAAAGTCTATTTTTGAAAAACATATTCCCCCATGCCATATGAAATATCTTTTGATTCTCTATTTGAATCCCTTTTTTTTCTTTTCAGCATGTCCGGGGAACCGATTCTTCCAGAGGTCGTTACGATACTGGCTTGGTTCAGTACGTATCTTGAGGCTACGGCGCCTGCCGGAGGCCAAGCAGACGCCCCTCCCCCATCTGCAGCCGTTGTTCCTCCTCCTCCTCCGCGAGCAGATAATTTCTCCAAGATATGCATGGATTTTTGTGCTATGGGAGGAAAGTCATTCCGAGGAACTGATACTTTTATAGAAGCAAGGAATTGACTTAAAGAGACGGAGGATTTGTTTGGGATTTTTGAGGTTGACGACTATAGGAAGATTCAGTTGGTCATTTGGCAGCTGAAAGATGAGGCTTCATTCTGGTGGAAGGTGTTGCAAGAAGGGCATCCGGTTGAGACTTGGGATGATTTTCGACAGAGATTTGAGATGAAGCTTCTTTCTCAAGCCGAGCAAAGTATGCAAACGGAAAAGTTTTTGGCACTTAAGCAAGGAGGCATGTCTGTCAAAGAGTATGTTAATAAGTTCAACCAATTGGCGAGGCTTGGTTTGGAGCTAGTAAATACCCCGCACAAGAAAGCTCTGAGGTTTGAAAGACGGTTAAATGAACCCCTTTATGGGTTGGCTATGTCTCGTATTCCGATGGGGGTAACTTTTGAGAAACTCGTTGATATGACATTAATGCACGAAGAAGATAAAGGTGAAAAGAAAGAGGCTAAGATTGATGAAACACAAAACAATTAAGTATGGACCAAGAAAAAGCAACGACAACAAAAGAAGGGCGGAAAGAATGGCAAAGCCCGAGAAAAGAGGAAATGTCATAGTTATGGATGCATCGATCATTTGAGAAAAGATTGCAGAAAAAGGAAGAATGCTTATTTCTAATGTGGAGAGGTCAGACACCTTATTAAGGAGTGCCCGAAAAAGCAGGGAAAGGGCCGAAGGGAAGGACCTTCTGGAGGGCAGGCGCATGCTCTCGTGGCCTGTGTACCGGATAGAGGTAGGTAAGTTTCTGTTGAAGGTTTGATTTCTCTTTCCGATCATCCTGTTAGAACTCTTTTTGAATCTGGCACTTCACATTCTTTTATATCTGATTCTGTGGTTGAGTCTCTGCACCTTAGTACTAGTATGGTTTTGGATCCCATTGTTGTCTCAAACCCCATTGGGGGCATGGCTCATCTGTCTATGATTTGTCGGTGTTTGAGGATATTTATGTTGGGCTTCAAGTTTGAGTGCGACACATATGTGCTTGTTTTCATGGGTTATGGTTTGATTCTAGGGATGGATTGGCTGGCCATATATGGTAGCATTCTAGATTGTGAGAGGAGGGTTGTTAGACTTTTGACTTGCCATGGGAGGACTCTCGAGATTTCTTGTGACCCTAAGGGGTCTGTGATGCTTAGTTTCGTAGAGTCGCTTGATGCATCTATCGATGATCTACGATCTGTCCCAATAGTCTGTGAGTATCTTGATGTTTTTGAGGTGGTTCGGGGTTTACCTCTGAGGCACGAGGCTGATTTCCAGATATACTTGGTGGGCAATGCAAAGCTAGTTGCTTTACCTGTTCGCCATATGGTTCGAGAGAAAGGAGGGAGCTCATCTAAGGGGCTACTTGAGAAAGGATTTATTAGGCGAATCATATCTGAATGGGGTGCTCCAGTAGTATTCGCCACTAAGGCGGATGGTTCGCTTCGCTTATGCAAGGATTACAGGGAGTTGAATAAGCTCACTAAGAAAAATAGGCACCCACTTCCCAGGATAGATGATCTGTTTGACCAGCTTATTGGTGCATCTGTTTTCTCCCGGTTAGACTTAGCCACGAGGTTTAATCAGTTGAGGGTAGCAGAGGATAGTATAGATAAGACTACTTTTAGAACTCTAGATGGTTTCTTCGAGTGGCTCGTCATGCCTTTTGGGTTGACGAATGCACCCGCCTATTTTGTGGATCTGATGAGTAGGGTGTTTCAGGAGTTTCTAAATAAGTTCGTTGTGGTCTTTGTTGATGACATCTTGATTTCCTCGAAGAGCAGGAAGAGCATGCCCTATATTTAAGGGAGGTTTTGAAGACTCTCTCCGAGTGCAGCAGCTTAAGGCAAAATTCTCCAAATGTCATTTTTGGAGAAAGGAAGTGAGATTTCTTGGGCATGTGGTCTCTAAGGATAGGATAGCAGCGAATCCCGCGGAAGTAGTTGTAGTTCAAGATTGGAAGATTCCAAAGAATGCAACGATAGCGAGGATTTTTCTTGGTTTAGCGGACTATTATAGGAAGTTCATTAAGGACTTCGATAAGATATCAGCCCCACTCCCTAGACTGACGAAGAAGAATCTGACATTTTCATGGGATATAGACTATGATGATGCTTTTCAGTGATTGAAGAGGGCTCTGACAACAACCCCAGTCTTGACTTTGCCTAATGGGAACAAACTGTTCACAGTATACACCGATGCATGTAGTATAGGGCTTGGTGCTGTTTTGATGCAAGAGGGAAGGGTAATATGTTATGGAGGTAGACAGTTGAGAGTTCATGAGAAGAACTACCCGACCCATGACTTAGAGTTGGTTTCCATTGTATTCGCGATTAAGACTTGGCGTCATTATCTACTTGGAGAGAAGTTCGAGTTGTATACCAATCATAAATATCTCAAATATTTGTTCTCGCAGAAGGATCTCAATTTGAGGCAATAGAGATGGATGGAGTTCCTAACGTCCTATGAATTTGAGATTGCTTATACTGTAACACCCCGTGTATTCTATAACCGTGAAAGTCATAAATTAAAGTATAATTAATTTGAAATCAAAGAACTAAGGGAAACAGGATACGCCATTGCGTTCGTCTCGGAAAAATACGCGAAATAGAGTCCGAGTTTTCGAAAAACGGAGTCCGTATGAAGAAGATATGGCCTTCGGAAGTTTCTGAATTCAGTTTAAAATTCGAACAGAATAAAACAGTTTAAAAATTAAAACCGGGCCCAATTGGTCAAGGCGGGAAAACTCCCGCCTAAGACACCCAGGTCGACTGGGCTGTCGACCTGGTCTAACCAGGTCGACAGGGCTGTCGACAGGGCTGTCGACCTGGTCCAGACCCAGGTCGAACCCAGTCCACCCTGGCTGGCCTATTCTATGTTGGCCGATTTTCTGTGGTCTGCTTTGTCATTAGGGCTAGGTGGCAGGCTCTAATTGGTCCCTCTTGCGAATGAATGGCTACGATCAATCCAAGCAACATCAATGGTCCTAATCAGTTCATAAACTCTATAAAATGACCCTAGACTCTACCTAGGTTTCTTACCCAATTCTCTAGCCTCCATTGCTCTCTTCTTCTAATAAAAAAATAAAAATGGCGTCGCTGCTCTGCTGGAATTAAAACTAGAAGATAATCAACATCAGCCTAAGCAACTCAATTCAAACTAGAGATTAAAGTTTCTGCAAAGATTCTACAACAAGTTAAAGTTCTTTCTTTAATCCAATCAAGGCAAGTACAGTTATTTTCCGCTATAAACGTTAATTATAATTTTGATATGTTTTTAATTCTGAGTCTGAGATTGTAAATATATTCTCTTCTGTCAGATTTGTTTTTCTGTGACTGTTCTGTATCCCTTTCTTCTTTTCTGTTTTGATAGCCAGGCTACCACGAGTCTGTGCCTAATCTCATAAGAGATGAACGTATGAACGCAAATTTTGGGATAAATAATGAATGATGCGAAATTTGACAAGACCAAATTGAATGTATGACTTTAGGTCTGAGGCATAAAATATATTGGACATATGCATAAATTTGACTATGAACATATAATTTATGCATGTTGTATGCATAGTTATGTTGTAATTTAGAACTGTAATTAATGAGCATATGTTGTAAACTAGATTTGGATCTATGCATATTCTATGATAGAAGAAAAGAGGAACCATTGTAAGATTACATATGATTTGAGACTTTGGACAAAATGCATATAAAAGTCAAGATATGATTTTTAGAAGATATGATTTAAAGATTTATATTATTGGGTATAGTTTGCATAATGATTCATGACTCAAAAAGAAGAAAATATGGAAACTTAGGTGTAAAGATTTACATTAATTAGGATATTTATTATTGTGATTACACCTAAATAGGGATTTTTGGATATATGGCATGCATTGAAATTAATGGTTATATTTGGTATAATTTATATGTGAATCTGCTGTAAAATGCTAGTTTAACAAAAATTGGAACATATGTTATATGGCAAATTATGTCCATATTCTGCGCTTATGCAAACATGGAGTATATGTTGTGAATCATGACAATTATGTAAGTATATGAATTTAGGCCAATTTATGATTGGGCAAGGCGTGTAAATAGAACTTTTAGAATTATTAAATTTGCTAAATCTGCTAATTTGTCAAGTTGCCTAAACTACTAGTTTTGTTATATTGCCTAGACTGCTAATTAGATTGAAATGCCTAATCTGTTAAATTTGTCGGTTGAAATGCCTAACCTGTTATATGCCAAAATCTGCTAAGTTGCTAGATCTGTTAAATCCGTTAAGTCATATAAAATCTGTTATCTGCTATGTTGATATAATCATCCTGTTATTGATATAATCTGAATTGGCATAGATATTGGGCGTGCGCATAAACGGTAAATTATTAATTAATTGGCCGCAAAGATAAACATGGCTAACTCGAGGTTAGAATGAGTTTGCGGCGTAAATCTGCCCGGAACCGCCCGGCACATCCAGTGGCCGCAAACAATAGGTTCTAATGTGAGAAGTTAGTCATAACATGCGTAAGACACGAGGTTAGGTCTGGCTTGTGGCAGAAGTCTGCCCGGAACCGCCCGGCATATCCAGCGGCCACAAGCTACCGACCTAATGTGAGAGGTCTGTGCATTAATAATTAATTAATGCAAAATCTAAGATAAGAATGACGTCTAAAACGTATTGGGGAAATAGGGTTAAACCAAAGGGATTAATAGATGTAGTAAAACCCGTCCATGAATCTGTAGGCCCAATACAAAGATAGACAAATCTGAAAAATCTGTACATCTGACCTGTTAGTCTGAAAACTTGTTAACTTAATTTGTGAATTAGTAAATCTGAATTCTGTATGTCTGAACTTGTAAATCTGAAATCTGTTAGTCTGGGGACACAAGGTTAGGAGGGGAATTACTTGTGTCATCTGTTGTTTGGGACCCATATTAGTCAGTAACCCTTTCTGGTATCAAAACTTTGACCCAACAGTAGGTAGGGTCCGGGCACGCTTACTGAACTAATTATAAGAGGTTCATTCTGATAATGGCGAGGGGTGTTGATGGTGCGTTCCAACCGGGTCATGTGCGTGCATGGATCCCGGTCTGCCTCTGAGGATGTAAGACGCCGTGACATCTGTAAATAGGTCTGTGCCAATTGGTTGTCACTTTAGGGAGTGATACACCCTACTGTGGGGCCGACACAGGATATTTATGTATTAGGGAGCCGATCGCTTGGGGTAGGGTTTTAGGGTACGCTTAGTTCTGTCTGTTTCTGTTGGTACCGTCTGTTTCTGTTGGGTGGTAACACCTGTCTGTTTCTGTGTGGTACCGTCTGTTCGGGTGGTAAAGGCCCATTACTAGTGTACACCTAATTCCACATTCTGTTTCCATAGGGATAAATCTGTTTCTTCTTCTGTCTGTTTCTGATCGGGTAGTAAAGGCCCATTATTAGCATTCTGTTTCTGTTAAAGTATTCTGTACCCGTTCCTGCTTCAATTTAGACATTAGGGTGACACCTAATTTTGCTACACTAGTATTAGTGCAGAACAATAGTTTATATCATTCTGTTTTTCTGTTATATCTGCTACACCTGTTATAGTTATCTCACATCCAGTTTTATGTTCATATCATATTATTATTATCTGTTCATATGCTGAAAGTCACTGGACTTGCCAGACTTTTTGTCTGACCCTTATTGTTTCGCCTCCTTTCTTCCGTTTCCCCCCCCCAGGTTGTCCAAGGAGGGAAATACTTTAGCTTGATCTGGATTTCTCTTTGCTTGAAGTGCTTAAAGTATGGCTTGGCTCTGTATAGCTTCCGTTCCATGGGGATTGTGATTTTAAACTATGCATTTTGAAGGCTTTTGTACAAGACTGATATTTTGTACTTGAATTCTGAAATTGAAAGGATGTAACCATATTAATTTTCTGTTTCCGCTGTAATAAAGTTAAAATTTTTCAAGTACTGTTTTATCTGTCTTGTAAGTTTCTGTTCTGTTTACTAAAATGCTCCACCAAAGTTAAGGCATTCCCTTTGTGAGTGACCTTAACGGAGGTGGGGTGTTACACTTGGTATCAGAGCTAAAGGTTACCAGATTAGATAAAAGTTTTTGAAAACTATTTTCAAAAAGGTTTTAAAAGGAAGTATTTTCAAAATTAAAGCTTATTTTAAAGAACATGATCCCCAAAAGCCATTTATCTTTCTTTCAGTCCTTTTTGTATTGAACCTTTCCTTTTTCGTTTCAGCATGTCTGAAGCATCTGAGATACCAGAGGGTGTCCATGTACCCGGTTGGTTTCGTCAATATCTTGAGGCTAGGACCGCCGCTGCAGGTCCAGCAAATGATCCCCCTCCCCCACCCCCTCCTCGTGCAATTGCTTTCTCAAAGATCTGTAGAGATTTTAGGGCCATGGGTGGAAAGGATTTCAAAGGAACTGAATCATTCGTAGAAGCTAGGAATTGGCTCAAAGAAACTGAGGATCTATTCGTTATCTTCGAGGTGGACGATAGGCAGAAGGTACAGTTGGCAGTATGGCTGCTCAAAGACGAAGCTTCCTACTGGTGGGAAGTCACTAACGCCGAGAGGCCGGTTGAGACATGGATGGATTTCAGAACGAGGTTTGAGACAAAATTCCTCTCGCAAGCTGAACGAAGTTTACAATTGGAAAAGTTCTTGTCTCTTAAGCAAGGAAGTATGACGGTCAAGGAATACGTCAACCAGTTCAACCAACTAGCAAGATTCGGATTGGATTTAGTCAACACTCAGCATAAAAAGGCTCTCCGCTTTGTTAAAGGATTGAATGAGCCACTGCACAGCCTAGCCATGACCCATGTACCCATGGGAGCAACTTACGAGAAATTGGTGGATATGGCACTACTGCACGAGGAAGACAAGGGCCCGAAAGAGACAAAGAAGGAAGAACCACAGAATAAGAAAGCGGGGCCCAAAAAGGAAACACAAAAGAAGGATGAGAAGTCTGAAGATAAGAAGGGGAAAAAGTGCTTTACCTGTGGGAGCTCAACTCATCTGAACAAGGATTGCAGAAAAAGGAAGGGCGCTTGCTTCAACTGTGGGGAGATGGGACACTTCACTAGGGACTGCCCAAAGAGACGAGGACAAGGAGGGCAGGCGAACACTCTTGAGGCTAGTGGCTAGGATAGAAATAGGAAAATTTCTATAGTAGGTTTAATTTATTTATCTGATTATGAAGTCAAGACTTTTTCTCTGATTCTGGTATTTTGATTTTGTAATCGATACTCTGCACTTTAATGCTAGTATTATTTCTGAATTCCGCTATAGACTCAGACCCATAAGGGTTATGGATCATCTGTTTGAGACTGAGGTTTGAGGGATATCTGTGTTAGGCGTCAAGTATGACGCATACATTTTGAGTTTTCGTGGGGTATCAATTTAATGTTGGTTTTGGTCTTTGGGGCCGATACTTAGGACCCATGTCTAATGGGAACCAAATTTTCGTTCTATCTGTACTCGCTTCCATCATTCGACTGTATCCTATCGATCGAATATTTGAACTTTAGGTAGAAACTAATGGGTGTAAACATGTGTTTGAGACATGTTATGTTTGATGGTTGCAAGTGGATGCAAGTGGTTGCTAGTGGTTGCCCGTGGATGCATATACACACACTAGGCACTAGATCGGCTCGAAAACACTCTCATACTGCATATGGATGGGCGAGCATTTTTCAATTCTTGTGGATGCAAAATGGTTGATTCAGCACATGGATGTTGCATTTGAGTGAATGGTTGTGCACTCATATAGAAATAATATATATCATCAGAATTCTATTGCATACATGTTGGACTCATGACACTGACATAATTCGCATTAAGGAGGTCAACTGAATCAGTAGACCGCCTGATCTTTGCATTAGATAAGGAACATATACACACACTTTTGCATATGTTCATACAACATTAGAAGTTTTCTAAGGACAATGGATGCTTGTGGATGATGGTTGAGTAGATGGGTGATTGGATGGTAGGACACATTCTTCTTAACTTGAAGATTTCGGGGACGAAACCCTTTTAAGTGGGGGAGAATGTAACACCCCGTGTATTCTATAACCGTGGAAGTCATAAATTAAAGTATAATTAATTTGAAATCAAAGAACTAAGGGAAACAGGATACGCCATTGCGTTCGTCTCGGAAAAATACGCGAAATAGAGTCCGAGTTTTCGAAAAACGGAGTCCGTATGAAGAAGATATGGCCTTCGGAAGTTTCTGAATTCAGTTTAAAATTCGAACAGAATAAAACAGTTTAAAAATTAAAACCGGGCCCAATTGGCCAAGGCGGGAAAACTCCCGCCTAAGACACCCAGGTCGACTGGGCTGTCGACCTGGTCTAACCAGGTCGACAGGGCTGTCGACAGGGCTGTCGACCTGGTCCAGACCTAGGTCGAACCCAGTCCACCCTGGCTGGCCTATTCTATGTTGGCCGATTTTCTGTGGTCTGCTTTGTCATTAGGGCTAGGTGGCAGGCTCTAATTGGTCCCTCTTGCGAATGAATGGCTACGATCAATCCAAGCAACATCAATGGTCCTAATCAGTTCATAAACTCTATAAAATGACCCTAGACTCTACCTAGGTTTCTTACACAATTCTCTAGCCTCCATTGCTCTCTTCTTCTAATAAAAAAATAAAAATGGTGTCGCTGCTCTGCTGGAATTAAAACTAGAAGATAATCAACATCAGCCTAAGCAACTCAATTCAAACTAGAGATTAAAGTTTCTGCAAAGATTCTACAACAAGTTAAAGTTCTTTTTTTAATCCAATCAAGGCAAGTACAGTTATTTTCCGCTATAAACGTTAATTATAATTTTGATATGTTTTTAATTCTGAGTCTAAGATTGTAAATATATTCTCTTCTGTCAGATTTGTTTTTCTGTGACTGTTATGTATCCCTTTCTTCTTTTCTGTTTTGATAGCCAGGCTACCACGAGTCTGTGCCTAATCTCATAAGAGATGAACGTATGAACGCAAATTTTGGGATAAATAATGAATGATGCGAAATTTGACAAGACCAAATTGAATGTATGACTTTAGGTCTGAGGCATAAAATATATTGGACATATGCATAAATTTGACTATGAACATATAATTTATGCATGTTGTATGCATAGTTATGTTGTAATTTAGAACTGTAATTAATGAGCATATGTTGTAAACTAGATTTGGATCTATGCATATTCTATGATAGAAGAAAAGAGGAACCATTGTAAGATTACATATGATTTGAGACTTTGGACAAAATGCATATAAAAGTCAAGATATGATTTTTAGAAGATATGATTTAAAGATTTATATTATTGGGTATAGTTTGCATAATGATTCATGACTCAAAAAGAAGAAAATATGGAAACTTAGGTGTAAAGATTTACATTAATTAGGATATTTATTATTGTGATTACACCTAAATAGGGATTTTTGGATATATGGCATGCATTGAAATTAATGGTTATATTTGGTATAATTTATATGTGAATCTGCTGTAAAATGCTAGTTTAACAAAAATTGGAACATATGTTATATGGCAAATTATGTCCATATTCTGCGCTTATGCAAACATGGAGTATATGTTGTGAATCATGACAATTATGTAAGTATATGAATTTAGGCCAATTTATGATTGGGCAAGGCGTGTAAATAGAACTTTTAGAAATATTAAATTTGCTAAATCTGCTAATTTGTCAAGTTGCCTAAACTACTAGTTTTGTTATATTGCCGAGACTGCTAATTAGATTGAAATGCCTAATCTGTTAAATTTGTCGGTTGAAATGCCTAACCTGTTATATGCCAAAATCTGCTAAGTTGCTAGATCTGTTAAATCCGTTAAGTCATATAAAATCTGTTATCTGCTATGTTGATATAATCATCCTGTTATTGATATAATCTGAATTGGCATAGATATTGGGCGTGCGCATAAACGGTAAATTATTAATTAATTGGCCGCAAAGATAAACATGGCTAACTCGAGGTTAGAATGAGTTTGCGGCGTAAATCTGCCCGGAACCGCCCGGCACATCCAGTGGCCGCAAACAATAGGTTCTAATGTGAGAAGTTAGTCATAACATGCGTAAGACACGAGGTTAGGTCTGGCTTGTGGCAGAAGTCTGCCCGGAACCGCCCGGCATATCCAGCGGCCACAAGCTACCGACCTAATGTGAGAGGTCTGTGCATTAATAATTAATTAATGCAAAATCTAAGATAAGAATGACGTCTAAAACGTATTGGGGAAATAGGGTTAAACCAAAGGGATTAATAGATGTAGTAAAACCCATCCATGAATCTGTAGGCCCAATACAAAGATAGACAAATCTGAAAAATCTGTACATCTGACCTGTTAGTCTGAAAACTTGTTAACTTAATTTGTGAATTAGTAAATCTGAATTCTGTATGTCTGAACTTGTAAATCTGAAATCTGTTAGTCTGGGGACACAAGGTTAGGAGGGGAATTACTTGTGTCATCTGTTGTTTGGGACCCATATTAGTCAGTAACCCTTTCTGGTATCAAAACTTTGACCCAACAGTAGGTAGGGTCCGGGCACGCTTACTGAACTAATTATAAGAGGTTCATTCTGATAATGGCGAGGGGTGTTGATGGTGCGTTCCAACCGGGTCATGTGCGTGCATGGATCCCGGTCTGCCTCTGAGGATGTAAGACGCCGTGACATCTGTAAATAGGTCTGTGCCAATTGGTTGTCACTTTAGGGAGTGATACACCCTACTGTGGGGCCGACACAGGATATTTATGTATTAGGGAGCCGATCGCTTGGGGTAGGGTTTTAGGGTACGCTTAGTTCTGTCTGTTTCTGTTGGTACCGTCTGTTTCTGTTGGGTGGTAACACCTGTCTGTTTCTGTGTGGTACCGTCTGTTCGGGTGGTAAAGGCCCATTACTAGTGTACACCTAATTCCACATTCTGTTTCCATAGGGATAAATCTGTTTCTTCTTCTGTCTGTTTCTGATCGGGTAGTAAAGGCCCATTATTAGCATTCTGTTTCTGTTAAAGTATTCTGTACCCGTTCCTGCTTCAATTTAGACATTAGGGTGACACCTAATTTTGCTACACTAGTATTAGTGCAGAACAATAGTTTATATCATTCTGTTTTTCTGTTATATCTGCTACACCTGTTATAGTTATCTCACATCCAGTTTTATGTTCATATCATATTATTATTATCTGTTCATATGCTGAAAGTCACTGGACTTGCCAGACTTTTTGTCTGACCCTTGTTGTTTCGCCTCCTTTCTTCCGTTCCCCCCCCCAGGTTGTCCAAGGAGGGAAATACTTTAGCTTGATCCGGATTTCTCTTTGCTTGAAGTGCTTAAAGTATGGCTTGGCTCTGTATAGCTTCCGTTCCATGGGGATTATGATTTTAAACTATGCATTTTGAAGGCTTTTGTACAAGACTGATATTGTACTTGAATTCTGAAATTGAAAGGATGTAACCATATTAATTTTCTGTTTCCGCTGTAATAAAGTTAAAAAATTTCAAGTACTATTTTATCTGTCTTGTAAGTTTCTGTTCTGTTTACTAAAATGCTCCACCAAAGTTAAGGCATTCCCTTTGTGAGTGACCTTAACGGAGGTGGGGTGTTACAAATACACTGGGTTCAACAAGAACATCTTGTAACCCGGCCCACACATGACCGACCACTCATTTCGCTTGAGTGTATCGAATGTATATCACCAACGGTTGGGATCAGCAATCGTCTCCCGACTGGGACAGCATCGAATAGAATAAGAAATTAAATGAACCTCTAGATAGGTGATTATACATCCTAATGGGAGCGACCCACATAGCCATGCTGCCTGCCTGATTTTTGTCATCTCCCGGTTGTTGAGGCTTGAGGCTACGATCACTTGCCATTCATTGATAGCACAATCACTTTGAATGTCACATTGTCAGATCCGTTAATCACTAATTGATTTGCACAAATATTCTGGATGTTATGCTAAGGGATAAATCCGTTGCAACCATATATATATTTATACAGACCAACCCATTAGATCATTGGAAATACTTTGTCAGACATTCGTCCATATATGTTCGTTCTGGGATTGAACGAAACCGAAGGCACAATTTCTATTAATAGAAAAAGCCCTTGCACTTTACTCCATCTTCGATTATCTTCATATAATCTGATTCGCAACGCTACTGCCAATACAGAGTGGTTCATGGATAATAATCCAACCGGTCTCTCCATATTGACAACTATAGTCAAAACTTCGATAGCCTGTGATTTAACTATCGAATAAAAACAAGTGTTCATTCAACATATCAATCAAATCACTGGGCTCTTTAATTAATATTTCATTAATTAAATATCTTCCCCATTTCCCTATCAATATTTGTTAGCCGGATATTTTCAATAATCATCTTGGTTTCTTATGCCATTTGGAAAACGTTTCCAAATATCAACTTCCTTTATTTTCTATATTTAGAAAATATATTCTATTTGCAATTGAAAACAATTTCAATCACTTATCACTTTTTCTACTACTTTAATTATACTCAGGAAATATTTACTTATATTTCCAAAGTTCCACCACTTGGGGTAAACGAATGTTGTGTAAAACATCGTTACAACAACCCAAAATATTTTATTCAACTAACTCTTTTCAAACACTTCTCTTCGAGGCGGGATTCTGCTATTTATCAATTAAAAATGAAATCAATCAAGTTGGGGTAAATTTACCTCTCAGACCTTAACTGAAAACATCCTCAACTTCAAAACGGCAAAATCACTAATCTCCAATAAAACACACTATAAACCCAATTATTCATTTTTTTAACATGTATATAGTTCGCTTTCTATTTCAAATTTAGATTTCCCTTTCCGTTTCCAATATTCTATTTTTGATTTCGCTTCCTTATCGAATTCTACATATATCGATACATTGATTTATAACTATCAAATTATCTTAAAAATATTCTAACTCCTTAAATTCCCGGAAAAATTCGCCATAACCTCCCCTGCACCGGGAGCTTCGGGATATTTCAAATAGCCTCCCATGGCCCTCACCAATCCAAAAGAAAAAGAAAAAGCCAAGCTGCTTGCCGATACGGCGCATAAAACCTCATATATGAATTTAAACGTGTACCTTTTTGTCGGGCACATAAATTTAAAATCTTCATATACTTCCTCCCATATCTGTTTAACACCTGTTCACCTGTTTCCAATTCAATTCAACTCAATCCATTCGTTTGAATTCAGTTTCGCTCAATTATCCTTTGATTAGCTATTCTGCCTATTTCACTTCTTTGTTTGAACATAACATGTTCAATCAAAATATTTAACTTGCTCATAACCAAATTGAATTTCAATTTCAATTCTAGTTTCCTTTTTGATTCCAATTATAAATTTTCAAATCGAATTTACTTATTCAAAACCCAATATCCATTCGAAATCTCATTAACTGATTTCTATTCAATTTAGTTAATTCTATTCAATAAATCAAAAATCTGGTTTCTGTTTCAAAAATCATATTCATTTACACAACTTGAATTCGCATATATTTTACAACTCAACTCTGAAATTTTCTAAATAGAAAATTCGGATTTTTTTCCGCTTAAAATCCTTTTATAACATTAAATAAACCATTATGGTTTTAAAACGATTTTGGCGCTGCTTTTCTGAAAATTTGATTTTGATATAACTCAAAATCTATACGACGAAATCCAGGTTTTTCTCTTCCATTAGAAAACTATTATCAAATCGGTCCTGACGTTTCTTGTTTCAAAGAATTCCGACTTAATTTGACTTCGATATACACAATTGAAGTTCGACTCGCCAATTTTCGAACTGTAGTGCTGCGATGAGTTTATTTTAATTATGTTTAAATATATGAACCTTTAACTTGGTAAAAACGAATTCAACTCCATTTCTGATATATATTTCATATATTCAAATCCATAGTTTAAATTCCATTTGGATTATATATTCAAATTTCCTAGTTTTAAATTCCATTTGAATTCCATATTCAAACCCCATAGTTAATTCTATTTCGTGTTCTATCTGAAATTCTATTTTCAAATTTCATTTCAAGTTCTACTTTGAAATTCTATATTTGAATTTCCCTTATTCAAATCCCATTTTCAATCTCCATTTAAATTTCTATATTCAAATCTATTTTCATCCTATCTGAATTTCAAATCCCATATCAAATTTCACTTTAAATTCAAACACCATATTTAAATTTCTCTTGAATTCAAATTCTATATTTATATCTCTTTGGATTCAAATTCTAAATTTATATCTCTTGAATTCCAATTCTGGATTTAAACTCCATTTTCAAACCTATTTGAAATTCCTATATTTAAAGTCTATTTGAATTCTCAAATATTCCAACTCCATTTTAATTCTATTTGAAATTCAAATATTCAAACTCCCTTTAAATTTATTTGAAATTCTAAATGTTTCAAATTCCATTTTCTCTTATTTGAAATTCCAAATATTTCAAAATTACATTTTCTTTTATTTGAAATTCTAAATATTCCAAATTACATTTTCTTTTATTTGGAATTCTATTTTTACTTCTATTTTGAAACCTATATTCAAATTCTATTTCAATTATATTTGAAACCTATATTCAAAATTCTATTTGAACTCTATTTGAATTATATATATTCAAAACTCCATTTCAATTCCTTTTATACAAATTTCTATATTCAAATCCGATTTAAATTCCTTGTTGAATTTAAATTCAAAGTCTATTTAAATAAATTCGAATTAATCGAATTCAAAACCATAAATCGTTACGGATTTATTTAGTTCAATTTATATTCTGTCATCAGAATAAATCCCATCGTTTATTTCTTTAAACGATTTTCCCCGTTTATATTTTTAAATTCACATTTGAATTTAAACATCCAAATTATCCAAGTGATAATTTTACCACTTTCTATTTACAAACCATATTTATTTTACTCGTTTATATCTTCTTAAACAAGTCTCGATTTAAATTTCCCTTTGAAATAAATATTTCCTACTTTGGGAAAATAGACTTCTTTTTTCCAAATTCATCCTTGTATTTTTATTTTCTGAATTATCCAATGCTAATTCTTTTCACGTCCTTTATAAACTTCGTTTATAAACGAACCACTTGTTCTTATTCCTTTAAAACAAGTAAATATTTCAAATTTATTAAAAAAATCAAATTCTATTTTAGAAAAATAGAATTCCCCTTTTTTTTCTCAAATATCCCTTCCGGATAGTTTAAATAAATTAACACTTAGCCCAGTGATATTTAAAACAATCAAATCATCCAATTTTCAATCATTTGATTTTTAACACATCATATATGAATATATACAAAATCAAGCGAACAACCAAACAGATAATATATTTTTGAGGAATCCAGTTGGATTCCTCCAACCTGTTTTCCTGCATCCACAGACGTTAGTCAACATAGTAATACCCATCCTGCTTCGAGGCAGGATATCGCGGTATGAAGATCATCCACTATCATAGTGTGGGGCGTATAGGGTAATCATCCGCTAATGAAACCGCGGGCATCCGCTAATGAGACTGTGGGAATCCAACCAATCATCAACCCAATATATATATATATATATATCCTAAATAACTAATATATATTTAAAGCAATCATAAAGCATTCAACAAGCAACAAACAATTATTTTTAACAAATAAAAATAATTCTATTTTAACAGGTGAGTGAGATTTACTCACTGAAATTGCGGTTGTCGAATATCCTGTTTGTTTCCAAATCATCGGCTACAATCTTCCCGAATGAATTCGCACCTATGATTTATTTATTTTTATTTAGCGATGATTGATAATTAAACTAAATTAATTACTAACTAAATGAATTATTCTGTATATTTTTAAATTTGTAAATTATATACCTTATTGCCCAAGAAGTATCAGCCCTCCTTTCCTAATTCAAATCAGTCTTCAACTCCTTGATTGATTTCAATGTAACCTCATATAAAAAGATGAATTTTATAAGCTTTAATTTAAAATAAAACTAACCCTATACTTTATTTTTATTATTAAAAATAAACTAACTATTTAAATAAATTCTTAAGGAAATTTAAATTGCCATTAACCTTTTAAATTCAGAATTTATACCTTAAGCCTAATAACCCTCTTCTTCCCCTCATTTGCTCGCGGCAACTCCACCATCTCCATTTCTGAAACCTCCAATCAGAGCTCGGTCTTTCGTTGCTATTTGTAAATAATCCATGAAATAGAAACATGACTCCTCATCAGGTCCGACTACTTCTCCCATTGGCCAACTACCGAAACCCACAAATTCATCTTGTTGTCTTCAGATCGAACTCCAATTCTACATCGCACCCATGAAGCTTCATTGCGAATAAACCCATCGCGATAGCACCTCCTCATCCCGCTGCTCCCATCGTTGCCCTACGACATCAATCCATCTACTGCCATCGCGAAGTCCAGAATCGCCCAACTTCACCTCGTTGGAATCGAACTTTGATCTCCCTTAACCAGCGTCGCACCTATCACTACGTCGTAAATCCCCCTAAACGAATCCCTGCGTCTCTTCCAATCGCAGTCTCGTAACACCCATGACCTAATTTTGAATTCGAATTGGGCTTAGGAGTTTTCAAAGCTTGCGGAGGGTTTAGAGTTGGTTTCGATTTGATTTAAGGCAGTGGCCATATTTGATTTTTGAAGCTCTCCGTTTTCTACTGAGGAACGAAAAGTGGAAAAGAAGCAAGTGAGGTGATCGCGATATATAAAGGTGGAGAGGGAACCAATCGTACATTTGCCATTAAATTTTTGTCTTCCTTCGTATCGAAGGTAGGAGACATTAGCGTTGGCTCGAGAAAACACAGTAGGTCTGCGATGGGGAATAGAGGTCTGCGTGATTTAATACAGTAGGTCGGCCTTACAGTGTAACTTCGAATTAAATACTGATTTGATTTTATTTTGAATAACTAAAATATCTTGCGGTCCTTTAATTTAAACCCCGAACCGCTATTTTCAACGTAGCGATTTACGTCTTCAGATTATGGTGTTATTTTAAAATTCACGGAACTGACTCTGTAATTTAATTCGACTATATAGAGGAAATAACAATTTAAATTAACGATTTAAATTAAATTCAATTTAAAATATAAATGGTTTCAAACAATTTAAATTATCAATAACTATCGTTATAATTCAATATAGAATTTATATTAGCCATTAGAATCTTATTGATTCAGTTTTAAATTCTGAATCCAATTATTTATCGTTTCCATAATACGATAATTAAATATATTCGATATTAATTCATATACCAATTATTAAATTGATAAATTCAACATAAAAATCAACTTATTATCCTAATTAAATAATTAAAATAAATTTAAATACTCAAAATTAACTGGCTAAAATCCGGGATGTTACATTATTATTATTGTTATCGTTTAAATTCAAATAAAAGTCCAAATAAATCATTTTGACACCTTTTCAAATTAAATTACTTAAGATCCTCGTATTACGATAATTATCAAAATAAATCGTATTTCGATTATTTAATCGATAACCCAATAAAATACCATTTATATTATAAATTCAATATTTAAAACCATAATAAATCTTTAAAATAAATCGACCAAAAATCCGGGTCGTTACACCTCAGTAGATATTCCACGGTTGAAAGAGGGTGGTTGCAACGAGATGGAAGACTTTGTGTTCCCCGAGTTGGGAGTTTATTGAAAACAATCCTTGAGTAAGCCCATCATTCTAAGATGACTATCTATCCTGGCGGTGATAAGATGCATAGAGATATGAAGAGTGTTTTCTTTTGGGCTGGGATGAAGAAAGATGTAGCGGAGTTTGTTTCTCGATGTTTGATTTCCCAGCAAGTCAAAGTTGAGCAAAGGAAGCCCGGTGGTTTACTTCATCCTTTAGAGGTCCCACAGTGGAAGAAGGAGAGCGTCTCTTTGAATTTCATTGATGGTTTGCCTAAATTAAGGAAAGCCAGCACCATTATCTGGGTTATAGTTGACAGGCTTATTAAGAGCACTCATTTCATTCCTGTTAAGAGTAAGAGAACGACAGCATGGTTGGCGGCAGTCTATCTTCATGAGATAGTCCATCCAGATGGAGTACCTTCCAACATACTAAGTGTTCGTGACTCAATACTCACCAATGAGTTTTGGAGGAGCTTGTAAGAGGCATTAGGTACACAGTTGTGTTTGAGCACCGCTTATCACCCTGAGTTCGATGGACAGACAGAAAGGGTGAATGGAGTTCTTGAGTATCTTTTAAGGCTGTGTATCCTAGACTTCGGAGGGACTTCGGAAGAGCATCTTCCACTGGTAGAGGTCGGCTACAACAACAGTTATCAAGCTAGTATTAGCATGGCACCCTTTCGAGGCATTGTATGGACGAGCATGTAAATCACCGACTTATTGGTGGGAGTCTACAGAAAGGCTTCTACTTGGACCTAAGATGATTAGAGAAACTTCGGAGAAGATTGATCTTATTCACAGACACGTGAAGTCAGCTCAGGACAGGCAGAAGTCCTACGCAGATAAGAGAAGAACTGATATTGAGTTTGAGGTGGGAGACATGGTTTTCATCAAGGTATCACTTTGAGGAATGTGGTTAGCTTTGGATCTGTAGGGAAATTGGCGCCAAGGTTTGTAGGGCCATTTTACATAACAGAAAGGATTGGCCAAATGGCCTATATAGTAAAGCTACAAGAAATATTGGCGTGTGTTCATGATGTTTTCCACGTTTCTCATTTACGGAAGTGCCTGCATGATACTGCTGAAGTAGTTGAGCCGATTATGCTTGAGGAAGTAGAGGTGGAACGGGAGGTGACAGTTAGACGAGTTTCATATTCTTGGATCAGAGGTTAAGAAGCTATGCAACTGAGAGGTCAAGTTGATGAAAGTTCAGTGGGGAGATGACCACAAGGATGCAACTTAGGAGACAGAAGGCAAGATTCGCGCTTCATACCCTTTTCTTTTCAAGTGTATGTTCTTAACTTCTTTTTCCAAAGCTATTATTAGTACTTGCTTCTATCATTTAGGTATATCATATCGATCGAATCTTCGACCTTTAGGTAGGGAACCAATGGGTGTAAACATGTGTTTGAGACATGTTATGTTTGATGGATGCAAGTGTTTGCTAGTGGTTTCTCGTGGATGCATATACACACACGTTAGGCACTAGATCGGCTCAATCACTCTCATATTGCATATGGATGCGTGTTCATTTCAAAATTTTATGGATGAAAATGGGTGTATCATCATATGGATGTTGCATTTGGATGGATGATTGTGCACGCATATAGCATTTACATGATATATTTGGATCATTTGCCTAAATGTTGGATTTATGGAACTGACATACATTGCATTAAGGAGGTCGACTGAATCAGTAGACCGCCTGATCTTTCGCATTATCATAGGGACATATATACACACTATTGCATATGTTCATATAAGCATTAGAAATTTTTCAAGGATAATGGATGCCTATGATTGGTGGATGAGTAGATGGATGATGGATGTTAGGATATACATTCTTCTTAACTTGGAGATTTCGGGGACGAAATCCTTTAAGTAGTGGAGAATGTAACACTCCATAATTTTAAAGAACACTATAATGAAAAACAAAATAATATTTAATTAAATATTGGAAATTAAGTAAAACGAACTACGCCATTGCGTTCGTCTCGGGATTCTGCTTATGATAGACTCCAAGTTTGCGTAAAACGGACATCGCATGAAGAAGATATTAAGGTTTGAAATTTGTATACATATAAGCAAAATATATATAAACAAACTGGTCCAAAAAATAAAAATCGGAAGGCGGGAAAGCGCCGGAAATCGGAACGTTGGGGGTCGACCCCATTCCCTATGGGTGTCGACCCCTACAAGGGGGTGTCAACGCTAGGGTCGACCCCACCCAGATCTGGGGCGGATCCACTCTTTGAACCGAGACTTTTTCATTGACCAGATTCGTTGACGTTGGGCTATAAATAGGACCTCATTTCTATTGTTTTATTCATAAAAAAAATGGAGACAACGAGATGTTGCCCCAACTCAGATTGAATTAACCTATTCTTCTACAACAACAACTTATACGTATACAAGGATCTCTGCTACAACATCAACAGTCATTTTTTTTTGTTCTTTAGATCCAGTCCCTGTTAGTTTATGTTGCTTTTAGATATAAACAATTAATAAGTAATCCTGACATGTTTATAAGTTTGGATCTAAACTTGTGCCTGTTAATAACCTGAATCATAACTAAACAGATCTGCCACTACTTGTACACTAATCTACTGTTTAGTTCTCATATGCCTATTCCTGATATGTCTATTCTGTTATTATGCCTAATTATGTCATCATATGCCCATTTTGCTACTATGACTATTTCTTTCACCACATGCCTATTCTGTTAGTATGCCTATTTCTGTCATCATATGCCTGTTTTGTTATTACGCCTATTTCTGTTCTCTTCTCTCCCTCCTTCCCTTTTTATTTTTATAGCCAGGCTACCTTCGAGCCTAGGCCTACGCGAAAATATGGGAACGAACGAAATTGGGAATGGTTTGGAATGATAAATTGGGAGATAACTTGTATTGTAAAACATAACTGGGATTTGGGGGCTTAATCTATACCTTGATCAAAAACTTTAATTTGGGGGCATAACTTGTATCGCGAATCAGACTGGGATTTGGGGCATAACCTATGATGAACATGAAATTCTTTTTAAGAATGAATATACCTAAATTTATAGTAAATAGAAAATATAACCGCACTTAGACATGAGGTTAGATTTCACTTGTGGTAGAAGTCTACCCGGAATCGCCCGGCAAATCCAGCATCCACAAGTGGTTAATCTAATGTGATGGATTTAGTGCGTAAATGTACACGTAACAGTGCTAAGACACGAGGTTAAGTCTGAGTTGTGGTAGAAGTCTGCCCGGAACCGCCCGGCATATCCAGCGTTCACAAGTGGTCGACTTAATGTGGGAGGTATGGTGCATTAACATGCATGAACGGGAAATGATAATAACCTGTTGACCTGTAATACTTAGCTGTTTAAATTTGTGAGGGTTATATGAACCTATCAAAATTGTGTAAGGGTTAAGTAAACTTGCTTGAATCAATGAAGGGTTCAGTAAATCTGTTAAATATGTGGGGGTTATATAAACCCGACAAACTTAACCTATTTTATATGGTGGGGTTATGCAGGCTTATTAATCTGTTAGGCATAACCTGTCAAAATCCTAGTAGGGGGGACGGAAGCCTAGGGGTGGCTTGTATCATCTGTTGTGTGGGACCCGTATCAGTTAGTATCTCATCTTGGTATCAAAAGGGGGACCCCGAACTAGGTAGGGGTCAGGGCATGCTTACTGAGCTGATTATAAGAGCTTCATCTTAGTGGGGGTGTTTGATGGCGCATTCCAACGGACTCATGTGCGTGCATGGATCCACTTGCTTAGGAAAATAAAACGCTATAGCACCAGTAGATATGGTTGTGCCTCTCGAAAAAAGGGGTTTCCACTTTAGGAAGTGATACATCCTACTGTGGGGCCAGCATAAGGTATAAACAGAATAGGGAGCCTATCGATTGGAGAGGTAATTAGGGCACATCTAGTCCTGCTTGTTTAGGAGCCCGTTATTATCGTTGGGGTTAACACCTGTCATTTCAATTGGGCTACCCGTTATTATCGTTGGGGATAAATCCCGTCACTAGAAGTACACCTAAGTGTACCATCTGTTCTGTTGGGATAATTTTGTTTCTGTTATACTAGTATTGGTGCAGAGAAAAATACTTGAGAATCGCAATATATTCTGTTCTGTTTATTCTGATTATCCTGCTCGGTCTGTTATACCTATCTTATGATACTGTCATCTCTCTCATCCAGTTTATATATCTGTCATGATGCTTTTACTTATTTATATGCTAAAATTTATTGGACTCGCCAGACTTTATGTCTGACCCGTTTTTCTTTTCTCTCTCTTCCTTTCCCCCCTAGGTTCTCAGGGCGAGAATACTCAGGCTTGACTAGGATTCTCTCTTTTGTTCTGCGTGGAGCTGCTTAGATGTACCACTTTGGTTACCTGTCTATATGCTATGGCTATTTTTGGGGATTATGCTTTTATATTACTATACTCTACTGATTTTAGTAGGTAGATATTTTAATTTAATGTAATGGGTTTTCTGTATTTCAGACTTATGTTGTAATTGAATTTTGGACCACGATGTTTTCTGTTTGGAAAATAAAGTTTTAAATTCCGCTGTTATTTTAATATTTATCTTGTGATGTTTATGTTTCTGTTTACCTATAACGCTTCACGAAACTTAATGCATTCTATTAAAGAGTGACATTAACAGACGTGGGGTGTCACACCCTAGTTGTTTATTGAAATAAGGCTTCCGTTTAAACCAATCCTTTGGTTTTTCTAGAAAGTATAGAGGCAATAGCCCTTTATTTTATAAATCCATTTTTTAGAAAACATCCCCCCTTCATTAGACGAAGGGAATTGAGGCGACAACCTCTCTCGTGCTTTATAAAAAAAAGTCTAAGTAAAAAAGCCTCTTTGGATCCTCCGATAGGCGTTGAGACATTAACCTCCAAGCTTATTTGAAACATAAGGGAAATCCCCTTTTTATCATTGTAATTCGAGGAGATGGAAACCTCTAGGTAAAAATATGATTCCAAAATAGAATCCTTCCAACACAACCAGAGCATTCAGAGGTGGCTACCTCTATGTTTCTTTTATAAATCCAAGTTAAAGAAAACATCCCCATTTGGCTCAGCCGAAAGTTATTGAGGAGAAATCCTCAAAGCCTTTAATATAATAGAGGTGTCAACCTCTATATTATACTTTCGAAAATAGTCCCATCGTCCAAGCACAATGACCGAAGCCCATATGCAAAGGCAATAGGCTCAGTTGGAGCAGATTATTTTAAAACACATAGCAAATTGCCAATGACTCAGAACGAAAGACAGAGGCTAATGCCTTATATATGAAAGTGGAAATCTTAATACTTCATATGTCAGCAGGTGACATTGCAAATATCCAAAGTTTTTTAGAAGGAAATAGAAGGTGCTTCTAACCACTACGAAAGGCATGAAGATGCTTTCTATTTATGATACGATGGCACTAACAATAAATACAATGTAAACTGGTTTATTTTTGTTTATAGGTGCACTTTTCTCAATCTCCAACATATTCTTGAAATCTTATTAGTTTATACAAATGGGTACTAATCTAAAGCAGATTTTTTCGATATCCGAAGGTCTCCGAAAATGGAAAATATTAATTAATATCATTAACATCTTAATTAACATTAATTATACCCTAAGTTTAATCAAATTAGGAAATTCATATCAACTAATCCATGTATGGAAAAAATGTTGAAAAATCACAATTTTGTGAATATATCCTCCTCTACCAATAAGAAAATATGAAATATAAAATAATTAATTAAACCCCTTAATTAAATTTTTTCGTAATTATCCTATGATTAGACTTATAAAATTCATGAAAGCTTCGAAAAATATGAAATTGAAAACCCATCTCCCAAAACATTTTAAGAGCGTCGTGTAAAAGTTTCAAATTAGTTGGAGATGTTTAAATACTCTAAGGCGTATTCATTTTACATGCAAATCATGTTTGTAATCCACTCAAGCATTGCTCCATCCATACAACATATTAACATACATATAAGCATGAAAATAATCATGTAAATCACAAAGCATTCAGATATTCCTCATAGCCGAATCAAATAAGGGCTTGAAATCATTATTCATCTTGGTTAGTTGTTGTGTTTTAGAGATTTTTGGTTGTAGATCGTAAAGCTTTAATATTCCTAAGATTTACTTAATTAGTTCTTCTTCTTGATAACTTTAATGGCAGGCCCCTTAGGTATATTTTTAGGTTTATATGAAAGAAGATGATGAGGGTAGACGCATAGCAAAGGATATTATATAGGAGGCCAAATATTTACCACTTTGCCCTTCACATAATCCTATTTATGTTTAACACATTTTACTTATTTCCTAAGGCCAACACATTACTTGTTTTTATGTACAAATCTCACCTCAATAATCTAGTTATGTTATTCTTATCTAATTTTTCCAATTAAATATCCCAAATAATGTTACCAAAAGACGAGGACTTTTACATCCTTCTATCCTTAAAAGAATTTCATCCTTTTTAAGACTATTTTAGTCCTTGACGGAATTTCATCCTTGAAATTCCGTCAAGGACTAAAATAGTCTTAAAAAGCAACAAATAATAGTGACTATTCTTAAGTATCATCCTTAGCATTATCGCTGCACTGAACTTTCACTAGTTTGACCATCTTGTTCCTGAGCTAATTCTTGTCTCTTGCTATAATCCAAATAGCTTGTCGTACAAATGTCAAATTTTGTTCGACCAAACACTCTTCCAATACATTTGGAGAAATGTAGTTTCTGGATCATGCACATGTTTCCATATATGTCAGAGATGAAACACAGTATGAAATTCAGCCAAACTATTTGGTAGCTCCACTTGGTACACGAATTTCCCAATCATCTCTGAGGTAGAAATGGTCCAATCAGCCTTAGTGCCAGCTTTCCTGACTTCCCAAAAAGAAACACAACTCTGATCGGTGATACTTTGATAAAAACGTAGTCTCCAACTAAGAACTCAATATCCTTATATATGTTATCTATGTAACTCTTCTATCTTGATTGAGCTTCCTTCACCCGACCTTAGTCAAACTCATTCTTCTCTACAACTTCCTTTAACCATTCTAGACCAAGAACCATCTTATCTTTGGTCCCTAACTAACAAGATGGTGACTTGCATGGCTTCTATACAATGCTTCGAATGGTGTCATTCCTATACTAACCTGAAAGTAGTTGTTATAGGAAAACTCAACCAAATGAAAATGGTCTTTATGAGTCAACAAAATCAAGATCACATGCTCCTAAAAAATCTTAGTACCATATTCACTCTTTCCATTTTCCCATCCATCTGTAGGTGATAAGCAATGCTCATCTCGAGCTTGGCTCCAAAAGACTCGACAGAATCTTTCAGAACTCACTAGTAAATAATGGATCTCTGTCACTTATGATACTACTAGGAATCTCAGGAAGTATTACTATGTTTTTCATGTACAACTCTGGCAACACAGGATCCATCCTAGTTGTCTTATTAGTAATAAAGTTAGAACACTTAGTCAATCAATCCACAATGGCCCGTATACTCATGTTCCGAGTCTTTTGGATCTCGGTTGTTCATCGATAAAATTCATAGATATAGAACCCAACTTCCACACTAGAATATCTAATAGTTGAAGCAATCTACAAGGCTTTTGTTGCTCCGCTTTTAGTTGATAGTTCTCACATTGCCTTGCCCATAAACAATATCTCTCTTCATGCCTTCCCAAAAGAAACTTCTCTTAATGTTCTGATACATCTTAGCACCTACAATATGAATCTTGAACTTAAAACGATGTCAATCCCTAAGGACTTACTTCCTTAGATCACCAACATTTGGGACACATAACATTTCCTTCTTTCTCAACCATACATTACGCTCAAGTCTGAAATCTTCAAGTCTTCGATCTTTACTCCAGTCCAAATCTTCTAATCTTTTTGGCCAATAAGGTATCCTCTTCCTGTTTAGAAGTGATTCTTTCGATCAGAACTGATCAAACATCAAAACATGGAAGCATTATTATGCTTCCACTTGAGCTCGTTGTCAACATGATCCGCACATCACATGTAGTCAAAGCTTCTAAATCTTCCCGTTTACTGGTGTAGCTACATGACTACCTAATGTTTACATTTGAGGGCATTAACAATCTTATTCACTTTCCCTAGCGTATATTCGATTATAGAATTGGAAGTTTCCATGAACTCAAGCCATCTCTAATATCGCCTATTCAATTCCTCTGGGAATAAATACTTTAAAGACTTATGATTCATGAACAACTCCCAATAAGTAATGTTTCTATATCTTCAAAGCAAAAAAAACAACTAACTCAAGATCATGAGTTCGTCATCTAACGTTATGAGGAGTTCACTCTTGATGAACTCAAGTCATGTGAAGTTCGAATGCATTGACTTCACTCTCAATACTTCCTTTCAGCCATTAATCTCGAGTCGTGTGAAGTTTATGTTTGGTAATTCTCTTTGTAAGACCTCCTTTCAATCTTTGGTTCCGATTCATGAGGAACTAAGAGGTAGATGACATGATTTCATCCTTTATACTCTCCCATCAATTCGTTTGGGTTAGAGTTGAGGGCATCGTTGGTTCGTCGGGTTGTACTCAGGTCCATACTCAGAGGTTCGAAGTTGGCCAAGGGAGTGTTTGGTATCACAGTCACTTAGCTTGGAGGTTACCCTCAAGTCCGAAGACTAAAGGGCGGAGTTGGGCGCTTAATTATCACGAGTTGTTTATACTCAATCTCATCGTTGGCTCGAGACTTTAGATAACTTATGGAGGACCAGGTCATTCCTAAAAGGTTAGAGTCTAAGTGTAGACTTGAAGTGGTAGATCGATTCCACGCTTTTAGGATTCAATCCAGTATTGCGCGCTTGTGCATGTAAGTTGGTTGTTTCACAACTAGCATATTATGCATAAAGGAATACACCAAGCATATGGAGATAAGGGGAGCCTTTACTAATGATAATTATTGGTGATATTAGCCTTATTACAATGCTTTGAATGGAAAACAAAACAAGAAAAAACTCTATACAAGAGGCCAACGTAAAGTAGCAACGAATATGCTCGTTATTCCATGTTGTTGGCAATTCGGCACCAGCAATGGTCATTAGCTTGAAGGTTCCATATCCAAGCCTTTGCTGAATGATGTACGGACCTTCCCAACGAAAACTAAGCCCGCTCGGTGTAACACCCCACCTCCGCCAGGGTCACTCACAAGAGAATGCACTAGCTTTGGAGGGGCGTTGTCTAGGTAAACATGCACAGAAATATTACAAGACAGAACATATAAAACAGCGGAAGAAAAACCAAATTTCATTACCTCATAAAATTATAAGGTCTAAAGCCTTTTACATCAAAATGCCTTTAAAAGCCATTACATTGAAAACCTGTCTTGCAATAGTTAAAGAAGCGTAAAACCACAGTCGTAAAATATTCCCCAAGTAAAACGGTAAAGCAGCCATAGCCAAGAAAAATCCAAGCCATACATGATGACCTTGAAGCAGAAGAAGTCCGAGCTAAATAACAGTATTTCCTCCCTGAAAACCTGGGGGGGGGGGGGGGCGGAAGACAAAGAGGCGAAAGAAAACGGGGTCAGTCATAAAGACTGGTAAGTCTTATCTACTTCCAGCATAAAAACATGTAAAGGTAACATGACATGCATAAACTGAAAGTAAACATAAGGATGATGACAAGATAGACAAGCTAAACCAAGGTAACATGATGAACTACTGTATCAAGATAAACTACGGTCACTATGAATCAAGTATAACATCCCAAGGTTCTATCGAGTATAACATCCCAAGGTTCTATCGAGTATAACATCCCAAGGTTCTATCGAGTATAACACCCCAAGGTTCTATCAAGTATATTTGCCCTGCACCTTCCGTACTAGTATCACAACCCGTGTCATGTGTTAGCTACAAAATGTCCCTTGCCCAATGTCATGAAATGGTCCATGTCAACCTAATGTAGGTTTTCCCAACTCGTATGTTTCTTTCCATGTATATGTTTAGTCCTTTGCCGTAAATCCTACGGGCTTCCTCACGTAGTCTATACTACTTCAACGTAGTTCCATTATCCTTGAAATCGTTTGGACTGTCACCCTTGATCTAGCTGTATTTTCTTACCATGAATTCTCGAATGTTCGGCTAGGATTTATGCCACCTAGGACCAATAGGGATTACGCTACCTACTAAACGTTTTCGTAACTCGGTTTGGGTTTAAGCCACCTAGGACCGCTAGGGATTACGCTACCCGTCAACCACGCCCTTTTTCCCACGTATGTATCGTGAATCGGTTTTCCATGTCTAGATGCACATGTATCTCAATGTGCCATCCGAGTCCCGTGACAGGGCTAATCAAGAAATACAGGACTCGGTCGGGAGCTTTAGGTTATCTGCCGATGCAGATATCAAGGTCTGTTTTTCTACCGGTGGTTATGGTCCCATGTGACCCCTCCCTCAACTACTGAAAGGCAATCCAAGATAATCATGCACGAGAACTATACTCCGGCCATCCATGCTCCACTTTCCTATAGGCCAACCTCACCCATAACTAGATAACAAGTATATGGTCTGTTGGGAGTTCTCTGCCTTTCCGCATACGTACACGATTGACTAAAGATGGTAGGTAGTCGACGACGTGCTATCACAGGGCTAAACTAAGTATCGCCGACTCCACGCTAATCCACCCCAGTCTTTAGGTTGCTCGCACAGCAACCAAGGCATACCCTTGGTTCTTCTACCGCAGACCTTAACCTCTGTGAGCCCAGGCGGATCATCTGCAACCTCACAGAGGGATACCAAGAGTACCCTCACGTCCCCCGAAGCTACCGCTTCGTCACCCAGTTCGCTAGAGCCTTTATCTAAGTCAGATAAACATTCGTTCCTCCTCGTGTGTTTGTTTAAACGATGACCTACCGTATCAGGTTACTCATCTATTTGTGAACTGGTCCAATTCTCTTGACTAAGAATTATTACTTAGTTATCCTTAACTAAGGTTTATCACTTAGTTTCCCTTCCCGTTATCCTTATTAACTACGATTTTCCACTTAGTCAACTGAACTAGGGTTTTGTCTAATGGGTTAAGTGTTGTCATTCGAGTTCAGGACTTACCCCGCCTACAAATCATGTCAAAATTGGCTAAGTATTCAAGTTCAAGACTTAGCCCTACAAACCATGTATAAAGTTGGTTAAGTATATCAAGAGGTTCATGACTTAACCCTAGATTATCGTGTCAGATTGGTTAAGTGTAGGTTAACTTAACCCTATCAAATTACCGTGTCAGATTGGTTAAGTATAGGTTATCTTAACCTCATCAAGCTACCGCGTCAGATTGGTTAAGTATAGGTTGTCTTAACCTCATCAAATCATCGAGTAAAATTAGTTAAGTGTAGGTTAACTTAACCCCATTAAATTATCGAGTCGGATTGGTTAAGTATAGGTTAACTTAACCCCATTAAATTATCGAGTCGGACTGGTTAAGCATATTTAAGAGGTTCGTGACTTAACCCTATCAAATCATCAAGTCAGATTGGTTAAGTGTAAGTTAACTTAACCCCATCAAATTACCGAGTCGGATTGGTTAAGTGTAGGTTAACTTAACCCCATCCACTAGTCGTATTTATAATGGTTAAGTATCATTGTTGTGGGTTTACTTAACCCTACCACGTATCGCGTTATCCCAGTCGGGTGTTATCAACCCATTTAGGTTAAACTAACCCATCCGCTAATCGTGTTATATGGTTAAGTGTCTTTAAGTAATCAAGTCCGGTCTTACTTAACCTACCCATCCATGTCATATCGGTTAAGTGCCATTAGTCAAACTAACTTAACCTTATCATGTGACATTAAGTAAATTAATGCGTCCCAACCTCTCACATTAGACTTTGTTGTGGTTACTGGTTACGCCGGGCGGGTCCGGGCAGCTTTACACCACAACCTAGTCTAACATCGGGTTTTAAGCGCGATATGACCAACTACTCACATTGGGTCTTATTGTCTGTAGCTACTGGATTTGCCGGGCGGTTTCGGGTAGATTTATGCTACAAACTCAACCCAACCTCGAGTTGGCCACTTTCATGTTTTCCTACTTGTCATGTTCATGTCAAATTTAGGCCACGACAAAGTCCACGTTTTCTACTTATGCCCATTGTCCCATTACTTAATTCATGTTATGTTTCATAGCCCATCTCAAGTTTGCCTAAACTACCCAAGGCGTATTCCCAACGCAAGTGAAAGCGAGCCAACATAGTAGGAATAATATGACAACATATTGGCCTCAAACATGTATGATAACATAAAGGGATTGGCCTCAAACATGTATGATAGCATAAAGGGATTGGCCTCAAACATGTATGATAGCATAACACTAGGTTCATCATCCTAGGCATGTAAATGGTCATGAGGGGTTTAGGTTCTTTTACATGCATAAGCCCCAAGTCAAGTTCATATGAATGTTCCACAAGTCAAATTGTTCTAAGGGTTCATGCCAACATTCCACAAGTCAAGATTCAATCTTGCATGATAAACTAGGTCAAACACAACATGAGTGGCATGATTTAATCACTAAGAAATAGCCCAAAGTCATAGGTTCAAGAGAGGGGCAAGACTAGATTCACATAGACTAACATACTTAGGTTTCATCTCATTTTATTCCATGTCAACATTAGAACTACCGTTTAGATCTAAAAGTAGATAGAACTTACAAAGCGTGGCTAGAGATTTATGAGCAAGCATTTGTCGTAGAATGGTGTTGAGATGATGCTCTACTTCCTTGATTTGATGTAGAAAGCTTGCTTCTTTGACTTCAATCTAGTTTGCATGCTAAAGCCTTTGAAGTTGAAGATGGAGGCCATGATCAAGAGACATTTGGGCAGCACTTCGTTGTTAGGATGGTTTGTAGTGAATTAGGCTAGGTCTTAGGGTGTTTTTATAGAAGTTAGGACTAGTTTAGGCCCTTAGATTAACCCTAGTTTAGATCTGAACCACCCAATCTCGTCACAGGCCAACAGAACAGACCCAAAGGAGCAAGCAGGTGCACCAGGCCAACCTGGCCCGATCAAGGAGGTTGACCCCCAGGTCGACACCCAGGTCGACTCCCCAGTCGACCTGGTCCTGGGGGGTCGACTCCCCAGTCGACCTGGGGCTGGGCGGGAATTTTTCCCGCCCAGTCTGTTTGGGGCTAAATTCGAAATTTGAAAATCTGTTTTCGTTTTCTGATTTTTCGTGAAACTTCTAGAGGCCATATCTCGGTCATACGGACTCCGATTTACGAAATTTCGGACTCGTTTCCAACCAGAATTCCGAGACGAACGCAACGGCGCAACCCGTTTCTCTTGATTCTTATTTTAAAATTTAATTCTGCCTCGATTCTTGTCTTAACACGTTATTAAAATTCGGGTTGTTACACTCGGTGTGGGAAATATTCTTTACAGGATAAGGTCCCCAACGTCAAAGTGCTTTAAATTGACTTTGGTGTTGAAATATTGGATGACCCATTGGCGATGTACAACAGCCCTAAGTTCGGACTCTTCTCTTTTCTTATCCAGTAAGTCAAGAGATTCAAAAAGGAGTTCTCTGTTGGATCTCGGATCATAGTAAGTGACTAAATGAGATTGTAGTTCAAGCTCAATAAGGATCATGGCTTTGTAACCATATGAGAGATCAAAAGAAGTATGGTTGGTCATTGACTTATGGGTAATCCGATATGCCTAAAGGGCTAAAGGAAGCTCATCCTCCCACTTGCCTCCAAACTTTTCACACTGCTTCTTGATGATGGACTTAGTAATTTTGTTGATCCTTTACACCTATCCGTTAGCTTGAGGATAAGCTACTATCAAAAACTATTTTTCGATGTGATGGCTATGACAGAAGTCTTTGAACTCAGAACTTTCGAATTGGGTCCCATTACCAGAAATTATAGTCTTAGGAACTCCAAAATGGAAGATGATGTTGCAAACAATAATGTTGATTACTTTTTTTGGTAGCAACTATAGTGAGAGGCAATACTTCAACCCATTTAGTGAAGTAATAAACTACGACTATAACATATCGTGCACCACTTTTTGCCATCGGTAAGGTTCTGATGATGTTGATTCCCTAAACTGTGAATGGCCATGGACTGGCCATTTGCATAAGCTCTATAGCAGGGCCCTAGGACTATGAAGTTAAAGCTCTTAGCGGATTCAATGCGGCAGAGGTGGAAACTGTAATAGTGGGGATAAAGCGAGGAAATATCAGGATATAGAGGATAACTCTAAAATAGAACATAAAACTCATACTTAAAGCTTTTGAAATATATAAATGATACATAAACAAAAATTTATTGTTCAATTTAATTATAATTAGTACACTCTTAATTTAAAATAAAAACATGTGCATACATATGTAAATAAGTGTAAACATTTATCTAGATTAAATAAATTTAATTGAATATTATAATATTTTTATTTAAAAAATATAAAAAATTTGGTTAAAAAACTAATTTAATAATATTTATAATGTATAAATGTCATTATTAATTCATTTCATTTATGAAGATATAGCGGGAGTAGTGGAATATATATGAAATAATGGGATATATCGGAATAAAATGGAGCCCCAAGCTGAGATATAGCGGGGTAATAGCGGGGAATTAACTGCACAACTTTAGGAATCCTGGAGCAAATCTGGCATTTGTCACATTTACGGGAGTATTCGGTCGTATCCCATTCAAGAGTTGAACAAAAATAGTCATAGCGGAGAATCTTATTTACTAGAGTTTGCTCCTCGGTGTGATCACCACACTCGCCTTTATGTGCATTCTGTAATACACGTTTGGCATCATTGTGGGCTACACACCGGAGTAGAAAAACCTATAATTCTCTTTGGTATAGTACCTCTTCTTGAATGATGTAGCGTGAAGATTTTCAAAGGATTGATCATTTCTCATTTTGACTACTAGGGAGCATTCCTTTTTGCAAGTAGTTTTTGATGGGAGTAATCCACGACTTAGGCTAAGGTTCGGGATCCGTTGTTAGTATCCAATCAAACTTCATCTAATCGATACTTGGAGAATCGAGCACTTTGACTAGGACAATTTCCAAGATTTATGCATTCGTAGAACTTGCTAGTTTGGTCAGTGAGTCAGCCTTTTCGTTTTATTCTGGGGTGATATGAATGATAACGTAGTGCTCGAAGCCACAAAGTAGTTCGCTAACCCGAGAAAGATAGGGAGCTAGTTGTGCTCCTTTGGCTTGATACTCCGCACGCATTTTGTAACACCCTGAATTTTTAACAACATTAAAAATAATAAATTAAATAATAATTAATTTAATATTCATAATTAGAGGAAACAAACTGCACCATTGCGTTCGTCTCGAAATTCTGGTCAGGATAGACATTTGGTTTGCGTAAAACGGACACCATATGAAGAAGTTATAAGGGTTTTGATTTTGTATACGCATAGAAAGATTATATATATACGCATCAGTCAGAGATGAGTCAGAATTTTATCCAGAATAGTTCGAATTTGAAAAATTCGATAAGGCAGCAAAAATCCCGTTCTAGGGGGTCGACCCCCCTAGAGGGGTGTTGACCTAGGGGTCGATCCCCTTTAAGGGGTGTCGACCTACGGGTCGACCCACCCACAGGGGTATCAACACCCCAAGGGCTGACGTGGCACTCAGTTTCAGGGGGTCTGGCAGCTATATATATGTGTCCTATTCTCCTATTTTCTTCATTATAAACCATGGAGGCCAAATGCTGTCGGGATACGAACAAAGACAGAACCGTTTTCTACAACAGCGTACTTTGCAAATCAAATTCAGAAATTAAAGATCCGTTCTTTCTCAATTCTCTAAACTTAACGCTACGAGTTTCTAGTTGCTTTTAGGTTTAGACAAATAAAAGTAAACTGTGAAAGACTGTGAATTGGATATGTTGTAAACTGTGGATCTATGCTATTGTTAAATCTTATACTATGTCATAATAGATCTACACTTTTAGATCTAATGCAACTGTGATTATTCTATTATGTTACCTATGTAGATCTTGACTTGTTACTATATTGTGATGAATGTAAATTTGTTAATTTGGACAGTTGCAACATTGGTTAAATCCAATTCTTTATGTAAATCACCTTTCATATGTCATACTGTGGTCAACTTAGATAAGTTGTAAATTGGACATGAGAACCCATATTTAGATCTAAACATGCTACTATGTCATTCTAATGGTGTTAGATCTACTTTAACCTCTAGATTTGAATTATGTGATCTAATTCATCACCTTGTGTTATCGTGTAAGATCTAATCCAGTTGGACATCTAAATTGCTAATTTAGATCTTACTATGCTTATTGCGACATCGTAGTTATGTTAGAATCAATTGACTGCCACCAGTTCATCAGTTTTATGTCCACCTTGTTATGATGTTAATTACATGTCCATTCACCTTATTATCATGCTAGTTTATGTTTATGCCAAGATGATCACTTTAGTTATATTCCCATTATTTTCCCTATTATCGTTTATGACTAGGCTATTGTCTAGCCTAGGCATGCCACCAGTTTATGAGTATGCTAATTAGGGAACGGGGGAGAAGGGTTAATATTGGCATAATTTGAATATGAACATTATTGGACATATAATTCAAATGGGGATAAAAAGTGAAATAGTCACCTATAATGACATAGGTAGATTTGGATAAAAATGGAATGTCTAGTAATTACAATTAGGAATTGTAATTGCACTTATGACACGAGGTTAGGTTGCATTAGTGGTGGAAGTCTGCCTGGACCCGACCAACATATCCAACATCCACTAGTGTTGAACCTAATGTGAGAGGTCTAAGTGTGCAAATATGAATCGGGCTAAGACACGAGGTTAGACCCGACTGTGGAATAAGACTGCCCGAACCCGACCGGCATATCCAGCATCCACACGTTGTAGGCCTAATGCGGGAGATGTAGCCCATTATAACCATAATTGGACATGGTAATGAATTGGACTGCTTAACCTAATTTAATCCATAAGGATTGTATGATTAAGTTAGGGTTAAGTAAAATTGGATGGGTAGTGGGTAGGTTAAGTAAATTAGAGGGGGTGGGTAATATTTACATATAGACCCACGAACTTAACCCAATAAGGTTATGTAATTAAAGACACCCTTTAGGGTAAGCATAACTGACATAGGGCTATGTAATTAAAGACACCTAAGGGGTATACATAGTTAGTGAAAAACCTAGTGGGGATACAAGACAAAGGGGAGAGCTTGTATCATATTGTGTGGGACCCATTTCAGTCAGTAACCCGGAGTAGGTATCAAATAAAGAACTCCGTGCAAGGCGGAGAAGGGGCACGCTTACTGATTGATTATAAGAGATCCAAACGAGACGGACGGTGTGGGCGGCGTAAACCGACCGGGCCATATGCGTGCATGAGCCGGGCAGAGGGAGATAAGACGACCGTGACACCAGTTGACATGGGTGTGCACATCTTGGGAAATGAAGGGTTGCCGCTTTAGGAAGTGATATCTCCTACTGTGGGGCCAGCACAGGGTATCTACGGAGTAGGGAGCCGATCGATTAGGGTAGGGGTTATGGTACACTCGGACGTATGCCCTAAGTCTTCCAACTTATAATGGAAGGGATCATCTCATTTTAGTTATACTAGTAATAGTGCAGAGTAATCATTAGAGAAGTGTATACATCTTACCCTGTCTACCTTGTCACACCTGCCATTTTTGTTGTGATCTCTCTTATCGACTTTATATGCCTATCATGTAAATTTTATCTATTTACTAGCTAAAATTAACTAGACTCTCCAGACTTTATATCTGACCCTTTTGTTTCACCTTCTTTCTTCCGTTCCCCCCCCCCCCCCCCCCAGGTTCTCAGGGAGGAAATATTCAGGCTTAGTCAGGACTCAGACATCATCTTGTTAGGAGCTACTTCTGATGTTTGGCTCAAGTTTTGTCTCTAATATGGCTTAACTCTTTCAATTGGGGAATTATGCCTTTTTTTATATACTTATGTACTCTGATGGTGCAAGACTGAAATTATTTTTGTAATGGTTTTTGTGACTTATGGTATTGTGGACCACGGTATTATTATTTATGTTTGAAATAAAAATTTAAATTTCTGCTGCTATCTTATTTACATCTGTCTTGTAATTATTCTGTGTCTGTTTACCTATAACGCTTCACGAAATTAATGCATTCCCTTAGTGAGTGACATTAATGGACGTGGGGTGTCACACTTGGTATCAGAGCTGAAGGTTACCAGATTAGATGAAATTTTTTGAAATTTTATTTTTCAAAAAGGTTTTAAAAGAAAGTATTTTCAAAAAGGAAAGTTTATTTTGAAAATATTCCCCAAGAAGCCATATGTAATATCCTTCGGTCCTTTATCTAAATTTCTTCCTTTTTCCTTTTTCAGCATGTCTAGGGAACAAAACATTCCTAATATCCCAGAGGGCGTCACAATACCCGGATGGTTCCGTAGGTATCTGGTGGCCACGGCACCTGCCAAAGGCCAAAGAGACGTTCCTTCCCCAGCTGAACCAGTCATTCCTCCTCCTCCCCCTCCAAGAGCAGATAACTTCGCCAAGATCTACACAGACTTCCGCGCTATGGGAGGGAAGCCATTCCATGGGAACGAGACATTCGTAGAAGCTAGGAACTGCCTTAAGGAGACCGAGGACTTGTTTGTAATCATTAAAGTAGAGGATCGAAGAAAGATTCAATTAGCTGCTTGGCTATTAAAGGACGAAGCCACATTTTGGAGGGAAGTCACCCAAGCTGGACGTCCGGTGGAAACTTAGGAAGATTTTAGACAGAGGTTCAAAATGAAATTTCTTTCCCAAGCTGAGAGAAGCATACAGATGGAGAGGTTCTTAGCACTCAAACAAGGAAACTTGACGGTGAAGGAGTATGTGAACACGTTCAACCAGCTGGCAAGGTTTGGGTCTGAGTTGGTGGATACACCGCACAAAAGGGCTCTACGATTTGTTAAAGGGCTGAATGAGCCTCTGCATGGGTTAGCCATGTCCCATATTCCAATGGGCCCACTTTGAAAAGCTTGTTGATATAGCCCTAATGCATGAGGAGGACAAGGGAGAAAAGAAGGAAGCAAAGGCTGAGGGGACATCGCAGAATAGGAAGGTATGGCCCAAGAAGGGGTAGCTACAAAAGCAGAATAAAGGAGGGAAAGATGACAAAGGAAGGGATAAGAGAAAATGTCACAATTGTGGAAAGGAGGGTCACTTGATCAAAGACTGTAAGAGAAGGAAGGGCAATTGCTTTAATTGCGGAGAGGTTAGACACTTCTCTAAAGAGTGCCCAAAGAAACAGGGATCGCAAGGACAAGGTCAAAGAGCAGGAACTTTTGGAGGGCTGGTGCATGCTCCCGCAATTAGTGCTCCTGAAAGAGGTAGAAAAATTTCCATAGAAAGTTTAGTTTCTCTTTCAAACCATCCAGTTAGAACACTTTTTGATTCTGGTGCTTCACACTCATTTATATCTAGTTCTGTGGTTGAATCTTTGCACTTAATTACTAGTATGTTAGTAGATCCCGTAGTTGTTTCAAACCCCATTGGTGGTTCGGCTCATTTATCGATGATTTGTCGGGGTTTGAAAATATCTGTGTTAGGCGTCGAGTTTGAGTGCGACGCGTATGTGCTCGGATTTATGGGCTATGGGTTGATTCTAGGAAGGGATTGACTTACCATGTATGGGGCCATTCTGGATTGTGAGAGGAGGGTTGTTAGACTCCTGACTTGTCATGGGAAGACCCTCGAAGTTTCTTGTGACCCCGAAGGGTATGTTATGCTTAGCTTTCTAGAGTCTCTAGATGCATCAATAGATGATTTGCAATTTGTTCCAGTAGTTCAAGATTATTCCGATGTTTTTGATGAGGTACGGGGTTTATCTCCAAGGCGCGAGATCGACTTCCGCATATATCTGGTGGACAATGCAAAGCTAGTTGCATTACTAGTGCGCCACATGGCTCCAAGGGAAAGGAGGGAGTTGAGTAAGAAAGTAGGGGAGCTACTTGAGAAAGGGTTTATCAGATGAAGCATATCTGAATGGGGTGCTCCAGTAGTATTCGCAACTAAGGCTGATGGTTTGCTTCGTTTGTGCGTTGACTATAAAGAGTTGAATAAGCTCACTAAGAAGAATAGGCACCCGTTGATGATTTATTTGATAAGCTTGTTGGTGCCAAGGTATTTTCTCAGATGGACTTGGCTACGGGGTTCCATCAGTTGAGGGTGGCTGAGAACAACACAGATAAGACTGCTTTTAGAACTCTGGACGGTTTCTTTGAATGGCTAGTGATGCCTTTTGGGCTGATGAATGCACCCACCTATTTTGTCGATCTGATGAGTAGGGTGTTTCGGGAGTTTCTGAACAAATTTGTCGTAGTCTTTGTTGATGATATTTTGATCTTCTCCAAAAGCGAAGAAGAGCATGGCCAACATTTGAGAGAAGTTTTGAAAACTCTCCGTGACCATCAGCTTAAGATGAAGTTCTCCAAATGCCATTTTTGGAGAAAAGAGGTGAGATTCTTAGGGCATGTGGTCTCCAAAGAAGGGATAGCTGTAGATCCCGCCAAGGTGGTTGCACTGCAAGATTGGCAGATTCCTAAAAATGCAACCGAGGTGAGAAGCTTTCTTGGGTTGGCAGGTTATTATAGGAAGTTCATTAAGGACTTTGCGAAGATATCAGCCCCTCTTACCAGGCTGATAAAGAAGAATTTTGCATTTTCGTGGGATATAGACCGTGACGTTGCTTTCCAACGACTGAAGAGGGCTCTGACAATAGCCCCAGTCTTGACCTTGCCTAATGGAAGTAAAGTGTTTACTGTTTACACTGATGTGTGCGGTACAGGGCTTGGCGCGGTTCTGATGCAAGAAGGGAAAGTAGTATGTTACGGGGGTAGACATTGAGAGTTCATGAGAAGAACTACCCCACCCATGATCTAGAGTTATAGTATTCGCATTAAATACGTGGCATCATTATTTAGTTGGAGAAAGGTTCGAGTCATGCACCGATCATAAATCTCTCAAGTATCCATTCTTATAGAAGGATCTCAATTTAAGGCAACAATGGTGGATGGAGTTCTGAGTTTCTTATGATTTTGAAATTACTTATACCCCTGGCAAGGGTAATGTGGTGGCAGATGTACTAAGTAGGCAGAAGATGGCCCTGAGTCCTCTGTTTGTGGAAAGAAAGAACTTGGAGTTCATATCAGCTTTTGATTTTAGACCCTCCATTGAGGTTTTCCCTGATTTGTTTGCATCCTTGGAGAAACGACCAAATCTTATGGACCAAATAGTAGCTTCACAACAAGATGACCCACAGATTTTAGACATCATGGAAAAGATCAGAAGAGGAGAGACTTCTAGTCACCTCAGTAGATATGTCATAGATGAAAAAGGGTGGTTGCGACGAGATGGAAGGCTTTTGTGTTCCTCAAACTGGAAGCTTGATAAAAGCAATCATAGAAGAAGCCCACCATTCTAAGACGACTATTCATCCAGGTGGTGACAAGATGTATAGAGACATGAAGAGGGCTTTCTTTTGGGATGGGATGAAGAAAGGTGTAGCTGAATTTGTTTCTCAGTGTTTAGTTTGCCAGCAGGTCAAAGCTGAGCAAAAGAAGCCCGGTGAATTACTTCATCAGTTAGAGGTTCTGCAGTGGAAATGGGAGAGCGTCTCTATGGATTTCATAGATGGTTTGCCTAGGTCAAAGAAAGGCAATACCAGTATTTGGGTGATGGTAGATAGACTCACTAAGAGCGCTCACTTTATTCCTGTTAAGAGTAAGAGGACGACATCATGGTTGGCAACAATTTATGTTCGTGAGATAGTTCGTCTTCACGGAGTACCTTCCAACATCGTAAGCGATAGTGAGCCCATCTTTACTAGCGAATTTTGGAGGAGTTTGCATGAAGCATTAGGTACACGGTTGTGTTTGAGCACCGCTTATCATCCTCAGACCGATGGGCAGACGGGGAGGGTGAACAGAATTCTTGAAGATCTTTTAAGACTGTGTATCCTATACTTCGGAGGGACTTGGGAAGAGCATCTTCCTTTAGTAGAGTTTGCCTATAATAACAGTTATCAAGCTAGCACCGGCATGGCACCCTTCGAAGCATTGTACGGACAACCCTGTAGATCACCAACTTGTTGGTGGGAATCTACTGAAAGATTATTACTTGGACCAGATATGGTTAGGGAAACATTCGAAATGATTGACCTTATTCGATGGCGGATGAAGACAGCTCAAGGTAGGCATAAGTCCTATGCAGACAAGAGAAGAACTGACATCGAATTCGAAGTGGGAGACTTAGTTTTTATCAAAGTATCACCTCTGAGGAATGTGGTTCGCTTCGGAGCAGTAGGGAAGTTGGCACCCAGGTTTGTGGGACCATTTCCCATAACCGAGAGAATTGGCCAAATGACATATAGAGTGAAACTCCTAGAAAATCTATCCAGTGTTCATGACGTTCTCCACGTCTCTCATCTGCGGAAGTGCCTGCATGACACTGCCGAAGTTGTTGAGCCGAGTATGTTGGAAGTAGTAGAAGTGGAACGGGAGGCGACAGTCAGACGAGCCCCTACCCGTATTCCTAAATCAAAAGTTAAGAAGCTACGCAATAAGGAGATCAAGTTGCTAAAGGTTCAATGGGGAGATAGCCCAGAGGATGCGACTTGGGAGACCGAAAACAAGATTCGTGCTTCATACCCTTTTCTTTTTTAGGGTATGTTCTTAACTCCTTTTTCAAAGTTTTATCAGTACTTGTTTCTGTCAATTGAGTATATCTTATCCATAGTATTTTTCGGCCTTTATATAGAAATCCTATAGATGTAAACATGTGTTTGAAACATGTTATGTTTGATGGATGCAAGTGAATGCTAGTGTTTGCTAGTGGTTGCCTGTGGACATATACACACATTAGGCACTAGATCGGCTCAATCACTCTCATACTGCATATGGATGTGTGTGCATTTTCTTTTCTTTTATGGATGGAAATGGACGAGTTAGCATATGGATGTTGCATTTGGACGAATGGATGTGCACACATATAAAACTCACATGTTATAATAGGATTATTTGCATACATAATGGATTCATGGCACTAACATACATTGCATTAAGGAGGTCAACTGAATCAGTAGACCGCCTGATTTTCGCATTAGTGTTGGGACATATACACACACCTTTGCATATATTCATATAAGCATTAGAAATCTTTAAGGACAATGGATGCCAGTGATTGGTGGATGAGTAGATGGATGATGGATGGTAGGATATGCATTCTTCTCAACTTAGAGATTTCGAGACGAAATCCTTTGAGTAGGGGTTTTTAACAACATTAAAAAGGATAAATTAAATAATAATTAATTTAATATTCAGAATTAGAGGAAACGGAATGCACCATTGCGATCGTCTCAAAATTCTGGTCAGGATAGACATTTGGATTTGCATAAAACGGACACCGTATGAAGAAGTTATACGGGTTTTAAGTTTGTATACGCGTAGAAAGATTATATATATGCATGAGTCAGAGATGAGTCAGAATTTTATCTAAAAAAGTTCGAATTTGAAAAATTCGATAAGGCGGCAAAAATCCCGCTCTAGGGGGTCGACCCCCTAGAGGGTTGTCGACCTAGGGGTCGACCCCCCTTAAGGGGTGTTGACCTACGGGTTGACCCACCCACAGGAGTGTCGACACCCCTAGGGATGATGTGGCACTCGGTTTCAGGAGGTCTAGCAGCTATATATATGTGTCCTGTTCTCCTATTTTCTTCATTGGAAATCATGGAGGCCATATGCTGCCGGGATACGAACTGAGACGGAACTGTTTTTTACAACAACGTACTTTGCAAATCAAATTTTGAAATTCAAGATCCGTTCTTTCTCAACTCTCAAAACTTAACACTGTGAGTTTCTAGTTGCTTTTAGGTTTAGATAAATAAAAGTAAATTGTGAAAGGCTGTGAATTGGATATGTTGTAAACTGTGGATCTACGCTATTGTTAAATATTATATATGTCATAATAGATCTACACTTTTAGATCTAATGCAACTGTGATTATTCTATTACGTTACCTATGAGGATCTTGAATTGTAACTATATTGTGATGAATGTAATTTTGTTAATTTGGACAGTTGTAACATTGGTTAAATCCAATTCTTTATGTAAATCACCTTTCACCTGTCATATTGTGGTCACCTTAGATAAGTTGTAAATTGGACATGAGAACCCATATTTAGATCTAAACATTCTATTATGTCATTCTGATGGTGATACATCTACTTTAACCTCTAGATTTGAATTATATGATCTAATTCATCACCTTTTTTTATCATGTTAGATCTAATCCAGTTGGACATCTAAATTGCTAATTTAGATCTTACTATGCTTATTGCGACATCATAGTTATGTTAGAATCAATTGACTGCCACCAGTTCATCAGTTTTATGTCCACCTTGTTATGATGTTAATTACATGTCCATTCACCTTATTATCATGCTAGTTTATGTTTATACCAAGATAATCACTTTAGTTATATTCCCATTATTTTCCCTATTATCATTTATGACTAGGCTATTGTCTAGCCTAGGGTGCCGCCAGTTTATGAGTACGCTAGTTACGGAACGGGGGAGAAGGGTTAATATTGGCATAATTTGAATATGAGCATTATTGGACATATAATTTAAATGGGGATAAAAAGAGAAATAATCACCAATAATGACAGGTAGAATTGGATAAAAATGGAATGTCTAGTAATTACAATTGGGAATTGTAATTGCACTTATGACACGAGGTTAGGTTGCATTAGTGGTGGAAGACTGCCCGGACCCGACCGACATATCCAACAGCCACAAATGTTGAACCTAATGTGAGAGGTCTAAGTGTGCAAATATGAATCGGGCTAAGACATGATGTTAGACCCAACTGTGGAATAAGACTGCCCGGACATTACCGGCATATCCAGCATCCACACATTGTAGGCCTAATGTGGGAGGTCTAGCCCATTATAACCATAATTGGTCATGGTAATGAATTGGACTACTTAACCTAATTTAATCCATAAGGATTGCATGATTATGAACTTAAGTTAGGGTTAAGTAAAATTGGATGGGTAGTGAGTGGGTTAAGTAAATTAGAGGGGGTGGGTAATATTTACATATAGGCCTACGAACTTAACCCAATAAGGTTATGTAATTAAAGACACCCTTTAGGGTAAGCATAACTGACATAGGGCTATGTAATTAAAGACACCTAAGGGGTATACATAGTCAATGAAAAACCTAGTGGGGATACAAGACAAAGGGGAGAGCTTGTATCATATTGTGTGGGACCTATTTCAGTCAGTAACTCGGAGTAGGTATCAAATAAAGAACTCCGTGCTAGGCGGAGATGGGGCACGCTTAATGATTGATTATAAGAGATCCAAACGATACGGACGGTGTAGGCGGCGCAAACCGATCGGGCCATGTGCGTGCATGAGCCGGGCAAAGGGGGATAAGACGATCGTGACACCAGTAGAAATGGTTGTGCACATCTTGGGAAATGAAAGGTAGCCACTTTAGGAAGTGATACCTCCTACTGTGGGGCCAGCACAGGAAATCTACGGAGTAGGGAGCCAATCGATTAGGGTAGTGGTTAGGGTACACTCGGACGTATGCTCTAAGTCTACCAACTTATAGTGGAAGGGTTCGTCTCATTTTAGTTATGCTAGTAATAGTGCAGAGTAATCATTAGAGAAGTGTATACACCTTACACTGTCTACCTTGTCACACTTGTCATTTATGTAGTGATCTCTCTTATCCACTTTATATGCCTATCATGTTACTTTTATTTATTTACTGGCTAAAAGTAACTAGACTCGCCAGACTTTATGTATGACCCTTTTGTTTCTCCTTCTTTCTTCCGTTTCCCTCCTCCCCTTCCCTCCAGGTTCTTAGGGAGGAAACACTCAGGCTTAGTCAGACACCATCTTGCTAGGAGCTACTTCTGAAGGATGGCTCAAGTTATGTCTCTACTATGGCTTAACTCTTTCAATTGGGGAATTATGCCTTTTTTTTATATACTTATGTACTCTGATGGTGCAAGACAAAAGTTATTTTATTGCAATGGTTTTTGTGATTTATGGTATGGTGGACCACGATATTATGATTTACATTTGAAATAAAAATTTAAATTTCCACTGCTATCTTATTTACATATGTCTTTTAATTAGTTTGTGTTTTTTTACCTATAACGCTTCACGAAACTTAATGCATTCCCTTAGTGAGTGACATTAACGGACGTGGGGTGTCATACATTTGGCATACGATGAGTTGTGAATCTAAAAAAGATCTGGATGGACTTGATGTTTAATTATTTCTACAATTTTGAGTACAACAATCAAGGCCTCGTACTTTGCATTGTTATTAGTAGAGGGGAAGGAAAGCTTAAAAGCACAACAAATTGAGTGTTCCTCGGGAGTAACGAGTATAACCCAAGGCCGAAACACTTATTGAACCATCCACATATAGCTTCCACTGGATATTGGGTGGCTTAATATTCTCTGATGAATCATCGGAAGTAGTGAAATTAGCGATGAAATCTCCTAGGGCCCACCCTTGGATGTCTCTTCAAGGGATACAGGTCAACCTGAACTAGCTCAGTTCCATGTTCCATTTCAAATGTCTCTCAAACGCCTCAGATCATTGGAGGACCTGTCTTAGCGGCTAGTTGGTCTAGACCTTAATGAAATGCGATTGAAAATACGGGTAAAAATTCCAAGAAGATATTAATGGGCAACATGTGATCTTTCCAAGCTTCAGATAGTTTCTTTCAGGTTCCTCTAACCTCTTCCAATGTAATAGACTGGCCATTGGAAATTCTTCGTTTACAAGCGCCGAGCTAATGGTATGTACAGAAACAAAAAAGAAGATGAATAGGTCCTCATGTTCCATCGACTTTGATAAAGTAGAAGGCCTTTCGAAGGGATTCAAGAGGTCCTGGAATACGAAGACACATTCCGGTGTCCAAGAAAAGTTGTGCTTCCCCTTCTTGATGAGATCGAAGAAAGGAATGCACTTGCTGGTTCCTTTCAACATGAATCTACTCAGAACAATGATTTTTCCATTGAGGCTTTGAACGTCCTTAATATTCTCCAGCGCTTTGATCCGCTGGATAACAACAACCTTCTCAGGATTAGCTCCCTCGTGAATTGATAATGAAACCCAAGAATTCCCGATGCAACACCAAAAGAGCAAGAGATTGAATTTCGTACCGTATATGCAAAGAATACTGAACGTCTCTGCAAGGTCGTGGATGTGGTCGTTCGACACCCATGTCTTCATGAGCATGATGTCCACATTGACTTCCATTGATCTCCCGATTTTGTCTTTGAACAATCTGTTGATCAATCATTGACTGGTTCAGACCGAAGGGCATGACAACATTGCAATAGAGCCCAAGATTGGTAATGAAGGAAGTATGCTCCTAATCAGGGACATACATAGTGATCTGATTATAGTCTGAGTATTTATCCATGAAGGACGAAAGCTAATGATAGGCAGTAGAATCAACGAGTTGTTTGATCTTTGGTAGCGGGAAGCTGCCCTTCGAGCATGCTTTATTCAAATCGAAATAGTCAATGCATGTCCACCATTTCCCATTTGACTTTTTACCAACATAGAATTGAAGATCCATTCTAACTGAAGGGTGTCGCGGATAAAGCCGTTATCAAGTAGCCTATACAACTCCTCTTGAGGTACCGTTGATTTTTCTAACCATAAGACTTAGTGTTTCTGCTTTATTGGGAGGAACATTAGGTCAATTCCAAACACAAGAGATGTGATTCCTAGCATGATACCATACTTGTCTGAGTGGGTCTAAGAGAAGAGACGCCAAAGTTGGCTCATAAGATTTCAATGAGTTCCTGCCTGACAGCTAGATGGAGCTGAGATTTAATTTTCAATACCCAAGGTGGGTCGGTGAGGTTAATTGGAATGTTAATGATAGGCTCCACTGAAGTAGCCCTCTCATATTCAGGCTTTTCGTCTTTCCATGGGTCAAGATATTGGGAAAGATGGTTGTATCTCCCGAGCCAGGCCTTGGACGTTGTCTGCCATGTTGTATCATCCCGGATTTTTCGGTCATTTGAATTCGAATATTTGAATATGTTTTAAATATTATATTAGAAATATTAATGGATTTTAATATATAATTCATTATAAAATGATGATTGAACATTTATATTTATATTTAATTTAAAACGAACTCATAACGTCGCAGTAGTTCGGAACATTGAGTTTTGAACTTCAATTGAATATACATAATCAATTTTAAGTCGGAATTTTTTGAAACCAGAAACGTTTGAATCTATTAGATTATAATTTTCTAATAAAAGAGAAAAATTGAAATTTCAGCTTATAAATTGTAAGCTATGTCCAAATCAAAATTTAAAATAACCGCTATAGAGATCGTTTTTTGACGAAATGAATTTTATTGGAGTACGTATAGCTAAGTATTGTTAGATTTCTAGTTTGGAGCCAATCGGAGTCACTTTATCAGTAGATGAAATTTAAAGGTAAACCGATAAACAAATTGGAATTAAAATAACATCGTTGCGCAAATGGAGTCGGTATTGAACAAAATAAATTTTATTGGATCCAGAACGTCAAGACGTAGCAATATGCATGTTTTCTTTGTGTTTGAAGTTTGTATGCGACGGAGCGTATATTTAATGTTCGACGTTAGATAACGGTAAATTTTGTAACCATAATAAAATAAAATGAATTAAAAACTTCGGCCAAATGGACTTATCTTTGTTTCAGATGCCTAATGCTTATTGTCTACCCAACTTCAATCTTTGCAACCACATAACCAGAAGGAATAAATAAAATATATTAATGAATTGCCTTGAAAGCTAGAATAACATTTACTTGCCACAAAAACAACTGATTCCTTTACGTGCAAGCCTCCCACTTCCTTCCTACCCATGAAACCGTGACCCCCATGCAAACTTCAACCCACCTTTGTTCACATATAAATATACACACGCCATTCCTATATTTTCTTCAGCAAATAAAATGAAAATGCTTCTTTATAAAAAAGAAGAAGAGAAAGATGGAGCGATAATACAAGGGGCAAGATGATGGGGTTGTGTTCATGAAGGGGAGGGTTGGCGCAAATACTGATGATTGTGGTGTAGTCAGACTGGAGCACTAGCAGGTAGCAAGGTGAGGCTGTCTGGAACAAGAATGAGAAGAAGCAGGTAAGTTGCGAAGGGAAGAAGAATATACATGAACGTGGAGAAGGAAGTAGTGGCGGTTGCAGCGATTCTCCGATAGTGGAAGGTGGTTGTCAGGGACAGTCGGCGTAGGGAGTCCAGGCACCCACGATCTGAGTGGCATCGGAGTTGGGTCCAACTCTGACTGGCAGCGGCAGACGTTTAAAGATGCACGAGTGGGTTCGAAATAGCTTCAAGAAAATTGGGAAGCATGCAAATACGTTTTGGAAGAAATATACAGGGAGAAGTTGGGTTCAAAGAAATAATATATGGGCTTTGGCCTTTACTGTAGAAAAAAAGAATAGAACGAAAAGAAAAAGGGAGCAGAAACAGTCACCTGGAATCGTGAAACAACATGGGGGACATGGCGCATGAACGACATAGTCACATGGCGTACTGGGAAGATGGTTATTTCATGCCTAATCCATAGTTTAATATGTCTCATGATATTTTAACATGTGTCTAGCTAAACCATTTTTTTTACACGCCCAAAAAGGTTAGTATGTATAACATAGCTTGACAAATTCGAGTGTTCCTAAATCATGATTAAATATGCCTAATCTAGGTTTATACAACGTAATAGATATTTAGGTTAATTAAATATTATTTAGGTTTTAATAATATTAATTTATTAAAGTGAATACCGTATTAAAGTTGTAGCTATGTCATACAGTGATGAAATTGAAGAAACAAGGGTTGTCGGATCCGTATCAGTGAGCACGACATTATGGAATTGGTTTGGACGGAGCTGGAAGCAATTGGAGTTCCTAATTAAATTAAACACACGTTTAATTTAATTTAATCAAACCATTTTAATCGACGAAATAAACCAAGGTGAGTTAAGCTCACTCAGTTGTCCCACTTATAATCATTATAAGTTGGGTTTATATTTGTATGCTATGTTTGCTGATTGTTTAGATGTGTACTGAATATTTTATATAACTGACTTAAATTAAATGATTCATTTAATTTAATCGAAAGAAATTTTTATTTTTCACGATTATTTCCAATCGAGGCAATTTACCTTGTTGGTTACGTTTATAATAATATAAGCGTATTAAATTAAATTGGACACTTGAATTGTTGTTATTAGTCGACCGTTATCGGTTGAATTTATTATTCATGTTTATTATAAATTATCATATTGAACGGATTGTTTTATTTGAGGTATCCTATTTGGATGCAGGGAAAAACAGGTTGGAGAGATCCAACTGGATTCCTCAAATTTATTGTTTATTCGTATGATCATTATATGAACTGTTTAACCAATGTGATTGGATTAGTGATTGATTATTGATTGCTTAATCCAAATTCAACGTTTGTTTTGTTATTAACCCATAGGAAATATTGGTTGTGGAATTAATAGCTGATGGCCTAAAAATATACATTATTTTATAAAAATTGATCGTTAAGTGAATCATTAGAAATGAAGTTATAGAATTTATACTATAACAGGGGATAGAATTTGAATTAAATTATTTTGAATAGAAATTTATAAAAGGAAATAAATACGAATATTTATTATTTAAGTTTATCAAAAAAATTAAATGATTTTATAAATCTAATTCTTGTATTAATAAGACTGAGAAGTAAGTAAGCGGATATTAATGTAACGTTTAATAACCGAAAATAATTGTTTTAAGCAACAATTGAAATAGGATTATATGGAAATTGATTATTATTTATTTTAATAATAATCAAAGTAAATGTGATTATTTAAATTAATTATATTATTAATTAATTTAAATGAAAAGGACTAGATGGAAATGATTAACGAATTAATCATGTTTGAGTTGACCAAGTCAACTGCGTTAACTTAAAAGGATTTTTAAATTGGTTTGTTAAGTTTAATGGAGATAGTTAATTAAATTGATTATTATTTATTAAATAATAACTGAAGTGGTGATATTGGATTTAAAATGTATTTATGAAGGTTTATAAATTTTAAAAGCCCTGTTTATAGTTTAACGAATATTTAATTGATTTGATAATAATAATAATAATACAAGTTAAGTTTAAATCGAAGTTTTAAATTAAATTCTTATTGGAATTCTAATTATTGGAATTCTTATTGGAGTACAATCTCCGATAAGTGCCCGTGGTTTTTTATTGTATACTATATATGTAGAGCATGAAATGCAAGCGTTCTGCTAGATTGCTATTTGTTTGATTTAGACACTATTATAATATCAGAAAAGATGTGTTTCGAAAAATGTTTTGGGTTAAAAACCGCCCGTATTTATTTGTGGATTTGGTCTTACAATTATCCTTTTCTTTCCAAAAGAATTTTTACTTTAAAATCAAGTTGGATGATCCCTTAAACTTAGTGAGCTTTCTCATGCAAGTTCACTAGACTGATCCTAGCATTTGCAATGCTCAGGTCACACCGAGTTTTACAGGTTCAGGTTCTCGGATGCTGTGAAGTCCAGAGATGAGCTGGAGAAGTTTAGATGTATGATATCTAGTATTATTCCGTTGTATATTGTATATGAGGGCAGATTAATATAACCGTCCAGATGTGTGATGTACTCTGATGATTGTAAGTTTTATTACAAGCTCTCAGTAAATATTTTACTTATTATATTTTGTTCCGTTGCGATGTGAGACTCTGTGTTGTGTTGGTTCTTCTTCTTATTCTTCTATTCTAATATTTCTTTCTCATTTCACCCTCTTATTTATTTCTATTAGCTTTCTGGGTTTTCAATACTTGAGTTTGGACACGAGGGGTATTAGTGTCTAGATTCGAGTGCCGAATTTTCAGGATGCTACACATGCATTATGACTGTAACACCCTGAATTTTCCATGTCTATTAAAAGAACAAATTAAAGAACACTTAATTTTTAAAGTAAGAATTAAGGGAAACGGGTTACGACTTTGCGTTCGTCTCGAAATTCTGCTTGGAATAGAGTCCAAGTTTTCGTTAATCGGACTTCGTATGAGGGAGTTATGGCCCTTAGAATTTTCAGAAATTTATATAAATTAAAAACAGTTCAGAGTCAAAATTCAAAATTTAAACGAAAAACGAAAAAGCGGGTTGGGCGGGAAATTTCCCGCCCCAGGCCAGGTCGACCTCCCCTGCACAGGTCGACCAGGGGGTCGACCTACCCCCCTCGCCCAGATCCAAAAATGTGACGATTCTGACTAGTTGCTGAGTCCTTTCTGACCTGTTGCTGAGTCACTAGGGCTTAGATGGAAATTCTGGATAACTCTAGTCTGGGCTGTAGTGATTGCTCCTAAAATGATCAAAAGGCTCGCATAAGATTAAACTTTTATAAAAGCAACTCTAATCCTCAAACCCTAAATCACACAAATTCATTCCAAGGAGCCACCATGTTGTCCATGACTATTCTAGCCCAGCCACCATTTCTTCTTCAATTAGAAAGCGAGTCAAAAGCTTCGAATCAAAAACTAACTTAGAGAATTGATAGTCTTCTTCAAGGGATTGCTTTTCAAATTCAGAAAACAGATCCCAGAAAACAATACTTTCTTTTCTTTGTAAGTCCTATTATTATTTAGACGTGAACGATTAAAAAATTATGATTTGTATTAAAGTGAAAACTAGCGTTATTCCTAGTTGTAAGATAATGATGATGCCGATTCATGCCTATTCTTGTAACTATTCTATATTATATGCTTATGAGATTATTGTGGTTATTATGTTGATGCTAAACCAATCATGTATTATGTAAAGGTTGGTGACTCGTTCATGTTATGTTACATGCAAGTTGTTAGGCTATTGTGGTTATTATGTTGATGTTAAACCAATCATGTATTATGTAAAGTTTGGTGACCTATTCATACATGCAAGTTGTTAGGCTATTGTGGTTATTATGTTGATGTAAACAAATTATGTACAATTGGTGACTTATTCATGTTATATGTAAGTTGTTAGGCCCATACATGTATTATGTTTAGATCTACATTCAGATCTATGAAAATTAGATTCAAAATAAAAGTCCATATTTACATGCTGAGTTGAACTTGTGTAATTCCATATGTTTAGGATTCATGTTTATTAGATCCAAATCAATTGTTCACATTCACATGTCTAGTTGAACTTGTGTAATTCTATATGCTTAAGGTTTATGTTTATTGGACCCAAAATAAAAGTTAACATTTACAGGCCTAGTTGGATTTGGGTAATTTCTTATGCTTAAAGACTCATGTTAATTGGATCCAAAAATGCAAGTTCATTATTTTATGCCACATTTACATGACACATATTTAGATAGATCCTTACTATTTTATGTTGTGTGAATGGTACAAGCTCCCATCTTTTTCCCCTTTTTGTATTTAAGTTAGGCTAAGTTACGAGCCTAACATCCTATGTGAATTTTGCAAGCGTATGACAGGGGTAACTTTGGGAAAACCTTAAAAATCATTATTATAGGCATAATTTGGTCCATAAATAAATGAATGGTTAGTGGCATAAAAATGGTATAATTTATATACCAAAAATTGACAATATGAATTAGAGGGTAAATGGGGCATGACTTGAATCTCAATAATTGTGGATAATTTACATATAAATTTGAAAGATAAATATGTAAATTAAGAAAAGACGAATATGCCTAACCCGAGGTTAGATTGAGTTACGGTGTAAGACTGCCCGGAACCGCCTGGCACATCCAGCAACCATAACAATATATATCTAATGTGAGAGGTTAGTGCATCAAGCCTAAAAGAGCCCGAGGTTAGATTTAGTTGTGGTGTAAGACTGCCCGGAACCGACCGACACATCCAACAACCGCAACAATACATATCTAATATGAGTGGTTGCTGCTTTAATGAATGAATTAAAGCTAAGACAGAAATGGTATGGTTAAGTTAATTAAGGCAACACTTAACCAACACAACATGTTAACTAAACTGATGGGTGGGTTAGGTTAATTTGAGAACACTTAACCATTTTAACATGTTGATTAGGAAACCATAGTAATGGGGACCCAATTCAACAGTAACCCACATAGATGTGTCATGGTACCCTGAACTAGGCAGGGTGGGCGCGATTACTGGGCTGATTATAAGTGGTCAAAACAACGGTGGGCGGTGCATCAGTGTTGGTGCCGACGGAGTGGGGTCGTGCACGTACTCCGAAGTGGAAAAAGCAGGCACTGGGCATCAGTAGTTATACTCTGTGCATCTTGAATTGTGTCGGGTTGCCACCATAGGATTTGATACACCCCATGGTGGGACCAACACAGGTACCTATAATCATGCGGGGCCGAATGACACAAGTGATAAACGTATGCGAGTAGGAGTCGATCGATAAAAAGGGGATCATTTATCTTGAACATAAGATGCTAGTTAAAACACTTGTAAGGGGGTACAGAGAAGTAGAAATGAGTGTGATAGCATATTCAGTCTTATTATCTTATTCCTAGGATGTTGTCTTAGATTCAGTTTATTCAAGTCATAATCCTTTCCCTTGTTTACATGCTAAATAATCACTGGACTTACCAGACTCATGTCTGACCCATTTTCTTTCGTCTTCTTTTCTTCCGTTCCACCTAGGTCCGCAGGGAGGGAATACTTCAACTTAGATCGGATCATTTCTAGCTTGAAGAGAGTAGATGTATTACTTGGAAACCTTTTCCTTGGGCTATGACTTTGGATACTCTCTTATTGGGGATTTATGTTGCCTTACTGTTGTTTTGATGCTTCTTCATGTTTTAATTCAAGACAAAGATTTTGTTGTAATAATTTGGAAGTTGGTTTGAGACAGTTGTTGTAATGTTTTATCTGAACCACGTACTTATGAAATAAATTTAGTCTTTCCGCTGTTTATATGTATGTCTTGTAAATTGTCTGTATCTTTTACCTATAATGCTCCACCGAAGTTAAGGCATTCCCTTTGTGAGTGACCTTAACGGAGGTGGGGTGTTTCACTTGGTATCAGAGCTGATGGTTGCCAGATCAGATAAAAATTTTGGAAACTAATTTTCAAAAAGAAGTTTAAAGAAGTGTTTTCAAGAAAAAGTGTTGTTTTTAACAGGCATAATTCCCCCCCCCCCCCAAAGCCATATGCACTATATTCCTATCCTTTGTTTGGAATCTTTTCTTTTTCGTTTCAGTATGTCTGGGGATCTTAACCTTCCAGAGTGTGTATCGGCACATGACTGTTTCAGAAGGTACCTAGAGGCTAGGGCTAATGATGCAGGCCCAGCAGATGCTACTCCTCCCCCAGTTATATCTGTTCCTCCTCCTCCTCATGCGAATGCCTTCTCCAAGATATGTAGGGCTTTTTGAGCCATGGGTGGAAAGAACTTTAATGGGACTAAGTCATTTGTAGAAACAAGAAACTGGCTCAAAGAAACCGAGGATCTGTTTGTTATCTTCGAAGTGGACGATAGGCAGAAGAAACAGTTGGTCGTGTGGTTGCTTAAAGACGAAGCTTCTTATTGGTGGGAAGTTACTAATGCTGAGAGACCAGTTGAGACTTGGGAGGATTTCAGAATGCTGTTTGAAATGAAATTCCTCTCACAAGCTGAACGTAGGCTACAGATGGAAAAATTCTTAGCTCTCAAACAGGGAAGTATGTCGGTCAAGGAATACGTCAACCAATTCAACTAGCTGGTTAGATTCGGACTGGAGTTAGTGAACACTCCCCATAAGAAGGCTCTACGTTTTGTTAAAGGGTTGAATCAACCACTGCCCTGATGGGAGCAAAATGTTTACAGTATACACAGACGCATGCGGTACAGGATTGGGCGCTGTCTTGATGCAAGAAGGCAAGATATTTTGTTATGGGGGAAGGCAATTGAAGGTACATGAGAAGAACTACCCAACTCATGATTTGGAGCTAGCTGCCATTGTTTTCGCTCTAAAGTCATGGCGTCATTACCTACTAGGAGAAAGGTTTGAATTGTTTACTGACCATAAATCGTTAAAGTACCTTTTCTCACAGAAAGATCTTAACTTAAGACAACAAAGGTGGATGGAATTTCTGGCCTCATATGATTTTGAGATTTCCTATACACTTGGCAAGGGCAATCTAGTAGCAGTCGCCTTGAGTAGAAAGAAGCTGACCTTAAGCCCTCTCTTTGTAGAAAGCTAAAGCTTGGAGTACATAGCAAACTTTAACTTTAGACCCTCCTCTGAAATTGTACCTGATCTGTTAGCATCGCTAGAAGTGCGGCCTACTCTTTTGGACTCAATAGGAACCGCGCAACGTGAAGACCCTCAGCTTGTTGATACGATGGATAAGCTAATTAGGGGTGAAGCTTCTAGTCACCTCAATAGATACTCCATCGATGTTAAGGGGTGCTTGAGATGGGATGGAAGGCTATGCGTCCCACAAGCAAGGGATTTGGTGAAGACGGTTCTCGAAGAAGCACACCGTTCTAAGCTGACCATACACCCCGGCGGAGACAAGATGTATAAAGACATAAAAAGGGTTTTCTTTTGGAATGGCATGAAGAGGGATGTAGCTGAATTCGTCGATAAGTGCTTGATATGCCAGCAAGTTAAGGTGGAGCAGAAGAATCCTGGTGGTCTACTCCATCCTCTAGAGGTCCCACAGTGGAAATGGGATAGCATATCGATGGACTTTGTAGATGGTTGCCTAGGTCAAGAAGGGGAAATACCGGTATTTGGGTAATAGTGAACAGGCTCACTAAAAGTGCTCACTTTATACCTGTTAAGAGTAGAAGGACTGCCTCGTCCCTAGCATCCTTTTATCTTAAAGAGATAGTTCGACTCCATGGGATACCCTCCAGCATAGTGAGTGATCGAGATCCTATTTTTACGAGCGAGTTTTGGAAGAGTTTGCAGGAGGCTATAGGCACACAATTATGTTTAAACATGGCCTATCACCCCCAAACCGATGGTCAGACAGAAAGGGTGAACAGAGTATTGGAAGACCTCTTGAGATTGTGCGTTCTCGACTTTGGAGGAACATGGGAAGATCATCTTCCTTTGGTAGAATTCGCTTACAACAATAGCTACCAAGCCACCATAGGCATGGCACCCTTCAAAGCTTTATATGTAAGACCATGTCGATCACCAACTTGCTGGTGGGAATCTAAAGACAAGCTCGTACTAGGGCCAGACATGATTAGAGAAACCTCAGAAAAGGTGGACTTGATAAGAAGACGGATGAAGGCTGCACAAGATAGACAGAAGTCCTACGCAGACAAAAGAAGGACCGGCCTTGAGTTTGAGATTGGAGATAAGGTGTTACTTAAAGTATCTCCTTTGAGGAATGTCATTCGCTTTGGGTCTGTAGGAAAGCTGGCACCAAGATTTGTAGGACCATTTCCTATCATTGAAAGGATTGGGACGATGGCTTACAGAGTAGAGCTACCCGAAAGACTGGCTGGAGTTCATAATGTTTTTCATGTTTCTCAACTACGAAAGTGTTTACACGAGTCTGCGAAAGTTGTGGAGCCAAGTGTACTAGAAGAAGTAGAAGCGGAACGAGAAGCGACTGTGAGAAGAGTTCCAACTCGTATCTTGGGTACAGAAGTCAAAAAGCTACGCAACCGTGAAGTCAAGCTTGTTAAAGTTCAATGGAGTGACGCGGAGGAAGACGCCACTTGGGAAACCGAGAGAAAAATACGCACAACCTACCCTTTTCTTTTTTAGGGTACCTCCTTGATATCTTTTTCCATAAGTTTATTCATGCTTATATCTATCTTTTAAGTATATCTCCTCGGTCCTATTCTTTATCCTTAGGTAGAAACCAATGGATGTAAACATGTATTTGAAACATGTTATGATTGATGGTTGCGAGTGGTTGCAAGTGGTTGCTAGTGGTTGCTCGTGGATGCATATACACACACATTAGGCACTAGATTAGCGCAGTCACTTCCATATTTCATATGCATATATGTATTTGTATATGGATTGGAACTTGATGTGTTATCATATGGACATTGCATTTGTATGAATGATTGTGCACTCATGTAGAAAGTATGATTAGGAAAAATTGCATGCATAATGGACTCATGACACTGACATAATCTGCATTAAGGAGGTCAACTGAATCAGTAGACCACCTAATTTTGCATTAGATAAGGACATGTACACACACTATGCATATGATCATGAAAGCATTAGAAGTCTTTTAAGGACAATGGACACCTGTGTTTGATGGTTGAGTAGATGGACGATTGGATGTATAACGTCCCGCCTTTTTGATCGCTTCAAATTGGTAATTTAAACCGACTTAAACGTTCAAACCGACGGTTCATTATTTAGCTTACAGAGTTTAACAACAGAATCAATACAGAAATAATGACACAGTATTTGAACCGCGGAATGTACTTTTATTTATAATCAGAATTTTTGAGTACAAAACTTTTCTATATACAGCGGAATTTATAAAACACAGTTTAAATGCAAGGAAAATTAATTACTGGTTTGAAATCTTCAGAGTGCGCGTCTTCGGAACCCCCAGTTTCGAAAATCTTCGAATTCTGAGCTGTGGTCTCTAAATCTGTAACGCCTCAGGGTCTGACCCGAGCGTTCCATGCAAAAACATAAAACACTCGAGTCAGGATTAATCATTTGTTCAAGTAAATTAACTTCAATATAAACTGAATATAATAATTAATCCAAACATATAACATATTATCTGCACTTATCAGTTTTTATTTCAGGGTCAACGGTCACGGAAGCCTGCATATACACACGTGTACAAGTACACGTGTGCACTGCCACAGCATCCCGGCACGAACATATATACAAGGTTGAGCATAAAAGTTTAAGCAGTAAATGCATGTAGGCATTTGCAGCCACAGTTTCTCCCACAAATACAAGGCAACAGGGAAAGTCACTCAAAAGCAAGTGATACAGAGAGAAATGCCAAGAATTTTTCGAAAATCAGGTCATAGCATGGACCAACCGAAAACAATCATGATGAAGACAGGTTAACACGCCTATGTGGGATCACAACATAAATTTCCAGGAAATGAGTTACCCTAAAATATGATCATAGAAGTTCGCAACAGGCTAATCAATGGGCTCGCAAAAGAAAGAATGTGTGTTCATACAATAACCCAACAAGTCCTACATTGCAACATGTGTTTAATCATAGAGTATACCCTTCAAATAACAGAGGGTAAAATTGTTAACAGTTTCATAGTTCAGCCAAAAAGGAAGCCCCAGGGTAGTTAGCGTCTACTTAACATACATAGTTGGTAGGCATTAACATATATCTTTTGGATAGGGTAATCATTAAAATAAGTATGCTATTTTCATAAATCGGGAAAACCAGATCTCTTTTTAAAAGAAACAAACAAAATACCAGTTCATGTGAGTTTCAGAATAACACACAAAAAAAACATAACGTCATCCCAAATGGATAAGCAACACCCAACTGAATTGATTTGTATATGAAGAGTGGACCAACTACCCAGCTTAAAATGCAATGACCATACTATGTTACAGGCAAACATCGAGGTGCAGCAAACATGGCGGCATCAAGCTAGCAAACACAGCTGAAGCGCAAAAAGGCACCGGATCCATGTAGTAAATTTTAAAAACCATGATGTACAACAATATATTATGTTCCCAACAGCAAACCATTTAAAAGCCATGGTATTCATATATAAAAGCTATGCATGGTGTTCCTATATGTATAAAAATATATATTATGTATCCAACAACAACTGTCTTAAAAACCATGATGTATATAAAACTATATTATGTATTCACATCAAACCAGTTTAAAAACCAGGTTATATATATAAATAAAAAAAACTATATTTTGTATTCAATATATATAGTAAATGAAAATGTGAAAATGTATTAGCAAATACACAAAATAAATGTTAAGTGCGGCCACGTTCATGTTCAGTAAAAGAAAGCCCAACATGAAATCAATACTGATCATAATTACAAGCTCACCTTCAGGACGCAATAAACAAATGCAAACAGGTGTATAAAGTAGCGAACAATTGGTTCGACAAACAAACATATACATACACATAGTTGTATGTGTGTGTGTGTGTGTGTGTATATATATATATATATATATATATATGCGCATGGGTTTAACCTGATCAGTAAGTAAGATGGGGTAGTTTGCTCACTTGTTTCTCTATCATGAGCTTTCAAATGGTCATATTCTGAAAACATTTATATTGTTTTGTGTTTGCACATAATGTAGCATGAGCATGTATGACTATGCTCACACCATCAATATTTTTCAGTAGCCCAAAACTATCAATAACTAAAAAGGAACATATCATGTTGTTTTTCATTTAAATAGGGATCAATAACATCAAATGAACAAATGCCAAACGTGACAAGGGTATACTATGTTTTCAGTTTATAAAATGTAACCAACCGTGAGTTCACGTAATAGCATACATGAAGATCATCAAGACAACATGGTGATTTTGCAAAATATAAAGCAGGTGTCCCAGGCATCATTATAATGCCGCCACACCGTCATAGTTATGTAAGGCCATGGAAACAAGTTAAAAGGTGAACATGGTAAACATGGTTCGGTTTTTCCGCAAAACAACAAGCATATATCAACTATATGGAAGCAATGCAAATTGAAGTCAAGGCACGACTTCTTAAATTCGTTCCTTAAACACATAATATTCCTCTCATTTACCAAATAAGGGTACATGTTAGAACTCATAACTTGGCTGAAAAATATATATTTACTAACTGAGCACACTAAAGAATTTGAAAGGACATTAGCCAGTTAAGTTGAAGAAACTGCATAATTAGAGCACATATGTATATTAGGAGCAGATACAAAACCGAAGTGAGAATTGTGTGCATAGGTTTTAAAAGATAAACAACTGTTCTTTTAAGGCGGCATACTTTGATTAAAGAAATCAAATTGTGGCAACATGCAGTTCAACAACAAACAAGAGTAAAGCCAAAACAAGGAAACAGTTCAATACAAAGGGTCTTGACCATCATATTCCTAATTTGAACTGAAATCAACTACTTAAAACAGAGGCTAATTGCGAGGATTATGCTCACAATTATATCAATTTGACTGAAATCAATTTACTTGAAGATATGATTAACTGTGAGTGTGATAACTCACCTTGAATCAGCGAAAGGATTAGGAGCAGGTGGCGGTTTTGGTTCCGACGCGAGTCTTGAGGCGACGGTGACGAGGTGGACAGCAGATTCGTCGTGGAGCCGAGGCGGGACAGCGCACGCTCGATTGGATGCCAAAGGCTTTGGCTTTGGCCTTCGAAAGGGAATTTCGACTGGATCTGGTAGCGATGGCCGAAACAAATGAAGTGGAAGAATTTGCGGTGGCCATTACTTTTGGATTTTGGAAAAAGTCGATCTTTGTTTTGATTTTGGAAGGAAACTGATTTCGATTTTGGGCAAGGAGTGTTTAGGGCTTCGGCCATTCAAGATTTAAAAAGAGGGAAAAACAAATTTGCTGAAGGAATGAATGAATTGGGGAAAACTTTGATTTTTATAGAAGAAAAATAAAAGGATAAGAACAACGTATTTTCACTAGATATAGGGTAATGGCTTGTCTCAGAAATAGGGTTGCGCGATTATATCTGGTGTAGGTACTGTATAAGGATAAAATTATTTGGAGAACGTTTATTTTCGGTTAATTTAATATTTAAACGTACTGTAACAACTATTGAACGCTCAATATTTATATCGCTAAAACACAATCGAACTTTAACGTACCTCTACATTTTCGCATTCTGAATCAAATAAAATTAGTCTAGTCGGATTCTAACTCCATTTGCATATACCGTTATTTTTAATTACGAATTATTTATCGATTCATTGTTTGTGTACAAAATAACTCTGTTCGATTTCAAATTTGAAACATTAAATTTGATTCCTTTATACATATAAAAACACACACATCTAAGCCAATTTTTCAAATAAAATTTCTAATTCGTTTAACGTCAATAACGTTCAAATCAAACCATTTTTATTTTCAAATCTAATTCAACTACCTTACCAAATTCAATTCAGATATTTCACAATAAATATTTGATTTCTACCCACCAATCTGAATTTAAATATTGAAATTCTAATTCGAATCCAAACAATGTTTGATTTTAAATATCTAAACCAAATATCCAATTGATTTTTAATGTTCTAAATCTTCAATATTTTATTTCCACTCATCAAAATTTCTGGGTCGTTACAATCTTTCCCCCTTTAAAACTTTTCGTCCTCGAAAAGGAGAGTCGTTATAGTTATATCAATATGTACTTTTCATATTTGTATGAAATTTTTCCTCAACTAATTTAAATATCGATATTTAAGTTATCTGTCTTCTTTGTTTATCTATCATACTCCATTGATCTCAAAAAATCAAATTTTTTCTTTTCAAAACTAATCTCTTCTTCAGTTTCAAATCTCGTATAAGTTGGATTCACGCATCCCAAATTATTCCAAATCTCTTCATAAACCTCATTTATCAATATTACTTATCCATCGTTGCAACTGTAATGGGTCTAAGCTTAGCACCCTCAACACAATCCCCTTACATTCAATCAATTTAATCTCCTCTAACACTCATTGAAGAGTGTAAATAACATTTCCTTTTCAAGTTACAAATTGTCGAGAATTTCCAAAATTTAAGGCTTTTATAACTCAAAATTAGTATATAAAATATTATTCCAAAGCTATGGATTTGAAAATACTCTGAAATCCTTTCCTTAACTTATTAAATTAGGTACATTTAAATTTTAAACTATTAATCAAAAATATTGATGACTAGAAGTTTGACAAGTCTATTGTCGTCCTTACAGATGTTAGGCATGCGCTGGCCAGACGCACGACTAAAATCTTCAAGTACTACATATTCTTGCTTCAACTTCTAGTGAAAATATTTCAAAAATTCTCTTTAAAAACAGATACGGAAAGTACCAATATGATATTGATATGTTGATTGTTAATGAATCGCAGACACATAATGGTTTCGTCTGGATCCCCCAGAAAACATCTGTATCAGTAAGAAATCACTTCCCTGCGAATTTCGTCATGGACAAATAAACAGAAGATATTTAAGAATCAAACACAATCTGAGGTCATTGAACGTTGGTTGCTCTATCTCAGAATCAAGAAATCAATTATCAAAAGAAATTTACTCAAGTGGTGAGGACCAATCAAGTCACGAAGACAAATCTAGTCACAAAGACAAACTGCTGCATTAACAGGTGGCTCACTATCATTAAGATATCTCAAATATTGTGGACCGCAGGTACACAATGGTTACGCCTGGGTCCCCCAGGAAACATCCGGACCCGTAAGCCTTCACAACTCTGCGGATTACGCCCTTATAATTCGACTGTAGATCGCAGCAGTCACAATGGTTACGCCTGATTCCCCCAAGAAACATCCGTCTGTCGTAGGCTATCTGCAGCCCTGCGAATTACGCTACACGGTCGAATTCCAACGACTCTAGATTGCAGCGATCACAATGGTTACGCCTGATTCCCTCAGGAAACATTTGACCGCCGTAGGCTATCTGCAGCCCTGCGAATTACGCTAGCAGTCGTGCGCAATGGAAACTCATGAGTTTTATGTTCGGACAACCTACTACCACCAGCAGCATTTTTCAGCTAAGCTCGAAATTCAAAGGAGGAGGATGGTACTTTCCTTAATTTGCATTGAAAACATATAATACTGTATTCATATAGTACTTCATTTCAAAATCCTCGTGAATCATACTTATGTCAATTCATAAGATTTTCTTTCCAAATCATGTTTGCAAACATCTCCTTCTTATATAAATTCTCTTATATAAGATTTCATTTCAACTCGATTACTTTCCAAATCAATAGTCTCCAAATTCGCTACATTCCAATATATATTTTCATATAAGTTCCGGAAACTTCTATATTCAATTTCTAGAATCAAATTTTCACAAAATTCCATTCAAAATTTCAGGTATTTGATATCTTTCCAAACTCAGATTTATGAGTCTATTGGTTTTAAACCAAATTTTCTTTTAAAATTTCCAATTTATTCAGCTCACTACTTCATTCAAATCGTTATGCTTTCAAAATTTCAAATTTTTCCTTCTTATAAAAATTCCCTTGTTCACGCACTATTATTCTTCCATATTCTCATCCCTCGACCGCAAATTAGCAAGCGAACAACTTCCTAAGCATCAACCCCGAAGGCCGAAACCAACATCAGATCGACACTCAAAAAAATCATTCAACTAGACTAATCTCCAGTCAGTTACTAAATCGCTAAACCTTTTTTCCTTTTTCTTATCAAATCAATTCTTACGCAACTCCCAAATTTAGTTTACAAATCCACTTTCCTTACGTTATGCTGTCATTCTTTCTTAATGTGCGGTTCTTTGTTCTTCAGTTTTCATTTTGATTTATCCAAACCCGTTAGTCTCTCGCAATCTTTTGAAAAACATCTCCAATTATCATACTTATAGAAAATCACTTATCACTTTGGAACACAATCCCAAAAATTTACAAATCTTTATTTCCTATAGAAAATACACTTTATTCCCGGGGAAAACATTTCTACATTCGTTATTTGGATTCAAACAGATATTACATAAACATCATTATTCCCACTTAATGTTAACACTCATTAGCTCACTTCACTTAACCAATTCTTGTTATCAAACCTTAATCATTTCTTAGTTAACAATGAAGTCAATCAAGTTGGGGTATATTTACCTTTCAGACCTTAACTGAATAACATTATTAACTTCGAAACAGATCAAGTTCACAACTTCGAATAACCATAAAACATTTATTCTCATAACTTTCGAATTCAAATTAAGAATTCTCTTCCTTTACAATAATCATTGTATGTAACAACAGTTCATGCCTTTAAAATATTCAACTTTAAAATATACTTCATTCCTTAATCTGAGTACATAAACAATTTATTAATGCTAAATTTGATTAAAAACAGAAATTAAATAATGTTTTCCTGCAATTCGCATAATCGACTCTTATGAAAAACTATCTTTTGAATAATCTCTTTTCCGATAATATCTTCCGAACTTCAGAAAAATCTTGCTTGATTTATATTCTAAACTCCAGAATAATCTTATTATACTGGTTAACTCCATTTCCCTTATCCTCAAATTTCATTTGCAATACTTCCGCTTTCACACGTTATTTATTTCTAAAAAGTAAATATTATTCGCTTTATCAAATCTGAACTCGTCACATCAAATTAATTTCGATCTCATTTGAAGCTTGGTTCAAATCTCTTTAAAATCTACAATTTATAGCTTGCTTCAACAATTCACTTCTTGTTAATTAATTAACAAGTTCATACTTATTATCGAATTCACATATTCGATTATTATTGGTTTGAAACCAATTATAAACTATCTTGCTAATACCTGGATAACTTAAATAAATTAGTAATACAATTCGACACAATTGAATTCCAATTATACCCCTTTCCGATTTTTATTTCATTTATTTACATTCCAATAAAATTCATCGTTTCATTTTTGAAACGATTTCAAATTTCCCTTTTCATTCAAGTTCTCATCTGAAATTTATTTCCAATAAACTTCAGTCGTCTTTGATTCTAAAATACACGATTACAAAAATCTATTTGTTGATTCTATTATACTTATTCTCCTTAGATACCACTCGATAATGGATTCGAGATTCAAATCTAAGGATACTTGTCGAAGATTGGCTCTCGCGGATCTATCGAAGACTGGGGATTCCGAACAAATTAAAATCTCAAAATAAGTTTTCATTTCCGCCATATTTATTTCAAAATACTAATTTCAAAATACTTAATATTTCAACATTTTATCTTTTAAAAATCATTTATATATTCGAAAATTTATATTTCTAAATCTTTTCATTTTCAGAATTTGCTTTTCTAGTGTCGACTCTACTCATTCAAACTCAATAAGCTAAGCTTTGAATAAACCAAAGCTCTGATACCACTTGTAAGTCCCGCCTTTTTTATCGCTTCAAATTGGTAATTTAAACCGACTTAAACGTTCAAACCGACGGTTCGTTATTTAGCTTACAGAGTTTAACAACAGAATCAATACAGAAATAATGACATGGTATTTGAAACGCGGAATGTACTTTTATTTATAATCAGAATTTTTGAGTACAAAACTTTACTATATATAGCGAAATTTATAAAACACAGTTTAAATGCAAGGAAAATTATTTACTGGTTTGAAATCTTCAGAGTGTGCGTCTTCGGAACCCCCAGTTTCGACAATCTTCGAATTCTGAGCTGTGGTCTCTAAATCTGTAACGCTTTAGGGTCTGACCCGAGCGTTCCATGCAAAAACATAAAACACTCGAGTCAGGATTAATCATTTGTTCAAGTAAATTAACTTCAATATAAACTGAATATAATAATTAATCCAAACATAGAACATATTATCTGCACTTATCAGTTTTTATTTCAGGGTTAACGGTCACGGAAGCCTGCATATACACACGTGTACAAGTACACGTGTGCACTGCTACAGCATCCCGGCACAAACATATATACACGGTTGAGCATAAAAGTTTAAGTAGTAAATGCATGTAGGCATTTGCAGCCATAGTTTCTCCCACAAATACAAGGCAACAGGGAAAGTCACTCAAAAGCAAGTGATACAGAGAGAAATGCCAAGGATTTTTCTAAAATCAGGTCATAGCATGGACCAACCGAAAACAATCATGATGAAGACAGGTTAACACGCCTATGTGGGATCACAACATAAATTTCCAGGAAATGGGTTACCCTAAAATATGATCATAGAAGTTCGCAACAGGTTAATCAATGGGCTCGTAAAAGAAAGAATGTGTGTTCATACAATAACCCAACAAGTCCTACATGACTTGCAACATGTGTTTAATCATAGAGTATACCCTTCAAATAACAGAGGGTAAAATTGTTAACAGTTTCATTGTTCAGCCAAAATGGAAGCCTCGGGGTAGTTAGTGTCTACTTAACATACATAGTTGGTAGGCATTAACATACATCTTTTGGATAGGGTAAGCATTAAAATAAATATGCTATTTTCATAGATGGGGAAAACCAGATCTCTTTTTAAAAGAAACAAACAAAATACCAGTTCATGTAAGTTTCAGAATAACACACAAAAAAAAACATAACGTCATCCCAAATGGATAAGCAACACCCAACTGAACTGATTTGTATATGAAGAGTGGACTAACTACCCAGCTTAAAATGCAATGACCATACTATGTTACAGGCAAACATCGAGGTGCAGCAAGCATGGCGGCATCAAGCTAGCAAACACAACTAAAGAGCAAAAAGGCACCGGATCCATGCAGTAAATTTTAAGAACCATGATGTACAACAATATATTATGTTCCCAACAGCAAACCATTTAAAAGCCATGGTGTTCATATATAAAAGCCATGCATGGTCTTCCTATATATATAAAAATATATATTATGTATCCAACAACAACTGTCTTAAAAACCATGATGTATATAAAACTATATTATGTATTCACATCAAACCAGTTTAAAAACCAGGTTATATATATATAAATAAAAAAAACTATATTTTGTATTCAATATATATAGTAAATGAAAATGTGAAAATGTATTAGCAAATACACAAAATAAATGTTAAGTGCGGCCACGTTCATGTTCTGTAAAAACAAGCCCAACATGAAATCAATACTGATCATAATTACAAGCTCACCTTCAGGATGCAATAAACAAATGCAAACAGGTGTATAAAGTAGCGAACAATTGGTTCGACAAACAAACATATGCATACACATAGTTGTGTGTGTGTGTGTGTGTGTATATATATATATATATGCATGTGTTTAACCTGATCAGTAAGTAAGATAGGGTAGTTTGCTCACTTGTCTTTCTATCATGCGCTTTCAAATGGTCATATTCTGAAAACATTTATATTGTTGTGTGTTTGCACATAATGAAGCATGAGCATGTATGACTATGCTCACACCATCAATATTTTTTAGTAGCCCAAAACTATCAATAACTAAAAAGGAACATATCATGCTGTTTTTCATTTAAATAGGGTTCAATAACATCAAATGAACAAATGCCAAACGTGACAAGGGTATACTATGTTTTCAGTTTATAAAATGTAACCAACTGTGAGTTCACGTAACAACATACATGAAGATCATCAAGACATCATGGTGGTTTTGTAAAATATAAAGCAGGTGTCCCAGGCATCATTATAATGCCGCAACACTGTCATAGTTATGTAAGGCCGTGGAAACAAGTTAAAAGGTGAACATGGTAAACATGGTTTGGTTTTTCCGCAAAACAACAAGCATATATCAACTATATGGAAGCAATGCAAATTGAAGTCAAGGCACAACTTCTTAAATTCGTTCCTTAAACACATAATATTCCTCTCATTTACCAAATAAGGGTACACGTTAGGACTCATAACTTGGATGAAAATATATATTTACTAACTGAGCACACTACAGAATTTGAAAGGACATTAGCCAGTTAAGTTGAAGAAACTGCATAATTAGAGCACATATGTATATTAGGAGCAGATACAAAACCGAAGTGGGAATTGTGTGCATAGGTTTTAAAAGACAAACAACTGTTCTTTTAAGGCAGCATACTTTGATTAAAGAAATCAAATTGTGGCAACACGCAGTTCAGCAACAAACAAGAGTAAAGCCAGAACAAGGAAACAGTTCAATACAAAGGGTCTTGACCATCATATTCCTAATTTGAACTGAAATCAACTACTTAGAACAAAGGCTAATTGCGAGGATTATACTCACAATTATATCAATATGACTGAAATCAATTTACTTGAAGATATGATTAACCGTGAGTGAGATAACTCACCCTGAATCAGCAAAAGGATTAGGAGCAGGTGGCGGTTTTGGTTCCGACGTGAGTCTTGAGGCGACGGTGATGAGGTGGATAGCAGCTTCGTCATGGAGCCGAGGTGGGACAGCGCACGCTCGATTGGATGCCAAAGGCTTCGACTTTGGCCTTCGAAAGGGAATTTCGACTGGATCTGGTAGCGATGGCCGAAACAAATGAAGTGGAAGAATTTACGGTGGCCATTACTTTTGGATTTTGGAAAAAGTCGATCTTTGTTTTGATTTTGGAAGGAAACTGATTTCGATTTTGGGCAAGGAGTGTTTAGGGCTTCGGCCATTCAAGATTTAAAAAGAGGGAGAAACAAATTTGCTGAAGGAATGAAGGAATGAATGAATTGGGGAAAACTTTGATTTTTATAAAAGAAAAATAAAAGGATAAGAACAACGTATTTTCACTAGGTATAGGGTAATGGCTTGTCTCCGAAATAGGGTTGCGCGATTATATCTGGTGTAGGTACTGTATAAGGATAAAATTATTTGGAGAACGTTTATTTCCGGTTAATTTAATATTTAAACGTACTGTAAAAACTATTGAACGCTCAATATTTATACCGCTAAAACACAATCGAACTTTAAAGTACCTCTACATCTTCGCATTCTGAATCAAATAAAATTAGTCAAGTCGGATTCTGACTCCATTTGCATATACCGTTATTTTTAATTACGAATTATTTATCGATTCATTGTTTGTGTACAAAATAACTCTGTTCGATTTCAAATTTGAAACATTAAATTTGATTCCTTTATACATATAAAAACACACACATCTAAGCCAATTTTTCAAATAAAATTTCTAATTCATTTAACATCAATAACGTTCAAATCAAACCATTTTTATTTTCAAATCGAATTTCAAATCTAATTCAACTACCTTACCAAATTCAATTCAGATATTTCACAAAAAATATTTGATTTCTACCAACCAATCTGAATTTAAATATTGAAATTCTAATTTGAATCCAAACAATGTTTGATTTTAAATATCTAAACCAAATATCCAATTGATTTTTAATGTTCTAAATCTTCAGTATTTTATTTCCACTCATCGAAATTTCTGGGTCGTTACAGGATGGTAGGATATACATTCTTCTTGACTTGAAGATTTCAGGGACGAAATCCTTTAAGGAGGGGAGAATGTAACACCCTGAATTTTCTGTGCTTATTAAAAGAACGAATTAAAGAACACTTAATTTTTAAAGTGAGGATTAAGGGAAACGGGTTACGTCTTTGCGTTCGTCTCAAAATTCTGCTTGGAATAGAGTCCAAGTATTCGTTAATCGGACTTCGTATGAGGGAGTTATGGCCCTCAAAAGTTTCAGAAATTTATATAAATTAAAAATAGTTCAGAGTCAAAATTCAAAATTCAAACGAAAAACGAAGAAGCGGGTTGGGCGGGAAATTTCCCGCCCTAGGCCAGATCGACCAGGGGGTCGACCTCCCCTGCACAGGTCGACCAGGGGGTCGACCTACCCCCCTCGCCCAGATCCAAAAATGTGACGATTCTGACTAGTTGCTGAGTCCTTTCTAACCTGTTGCTGAGTCAGTATGGCTTAGGTGGCAATTCTAGATAACTCTATCTAGCCTGGACGGTTGTGATTGATCCTAAAATGATCTAACGGCTCACATAAGATTAAACTTCTATAAAAGCAACCCTAATCCTCAAACCCTAAATCACACAAGTTCATTCCAAGGAGCCACCATGTTGTCCATGACTGTTCTAGCCTAATCACCATTTCGTCTTCAATAAGAAAGCGAGTCAAAAGCTTCAAATCAAAAACTAACATAGAGAATTGATAGTCTTCTTCAAGGGACTGCTTTTCAAATTCAGAAAACAGATCCCAGAAAACAAGACTTTCTTTTCTTTGTAAGTCGTATTATTATTTAGATGTGAACGATTAAAAAGTTATGATTTGTATTAAAGTGAAAACTAGCGTTATTCCTAGTTGTAAGATAATGATGATGCTGATTCATGCCTAATCTTGTAACGATTCTATCGTATATGCTTATGAGATTATTGTGGTTATTATGTTGATGCTAAACCAATCATGTATTATGTAAAGTTTGGTGACTCGTTCTTGTTATGTTACATGCAAGTTGTTAGGCTATTGTGGTTATTATGTTGATGTTAAACCAATCATGTATTATGTAAAGTTTGGTGACCTATTCATACATGCAAGTTGTTAGGCTATTATGGTTATTATGTTGATGTAAACAAATCATGTAAAATTGGTGACTTATTCATGTTATATGTAAGTTGTTGGGCCAAGACATGTATTATGTTTAGATCTACATTTAGATCTATGAAAATTAGATTCAAAATAAAAGTCTATATTTACATGCTTAGTTGAACTTGTGTAATTCCATATGTTTAGGATTCATGTTTATTAGATCCAAATTAAAAGTTCACATTCACATGTCTAGTTGAACTTGTGTAATTCTATATGTTTAAGGTTTATGTTTATTGGACCCAAAATAAAAGTTTACATTTACATGCTTAGTTGGATTTGGGTAATTTCATATGCTTAAAGACTCATGTTAATTGGATCCAAAAATGCAAGTTCATTATTTTATGCCACATTTACATGACACATGTTTAGTTAGATCCTTACTATTTTATGTTGTGTGAAATGTACATGCTCCCACCTTTTTCCCCTTTTTGTATATTAGTTAGGCTAAGTTACGAGCCTAACATCCTATGTGAATTTTGCGAGCGTATGACGGGGGTAACGTTGGGAAAACCTTAAAAATCATTATTATTGGCATAATTTGGCCCATAAATAAATGAATGGTTAATGGCATAAAAATGGTATAATTTATATACCAAAAATTGAAAATATGAATTAGAGGGTAAATGGGGCATGACTTGAATGTCAATAATTGTGGATAATTTACATATAAATTTGAAAGATAAATATGTAAATTAAGAAAAGACGAATATGCCTAACCCGAGGTTAGATTGAGTTACGGTGTAAGACTGCCCGGAACCGCCCGGCACATCCAGAAACCGTAACAATATATATCTAATGTGAGAGGTTAGTGCATCAAGCCCAAAAGAACCCGAGGTTAGATTGAGTTGCGGTGTAAGACTGCCCGGAACCGACCGGCACATCCAGCAACCGTAACAATACATATCTAATGTGAGTGGTTGGTGCTTTAATGAATGAATTATAGCTAAGACAGAAATGGTAGGGTTAAGTTAATTAAGGCAACATTTAACCAATACAACATGTTAACTAAACTGATGGGTGGGGTTAGGTTAATTTGAGAACACTTAACCATTTTAACATGTTGATTAGGAAACCCTAGTAACGGGGACCCATTTCAGCAGTAACCCACATAGATGTATCATGGTATCCTGAACTAGGCAGGGTGGGGCATGATTACTGGGCTGATTATAAGCGGTCAAAACAATGACGGGTGGTGCGTCAGTGTAGGTTCCGATGAAGTGCAGTCGTGCACGTACTCCGGAGTGGAAAAAGTAGGCATTGGGCCACAGTAGTTATACTCTGTGCATCTTGGATTGTGTCGGGTTGCCACCATAGGGTTTGATACACCCCATGGTGGGACTAGCACAGGTATCTACAATCATGCGGGGCCGAATGACACAAGTGATAAACGTATGAGAGTAGGAGCTGATCGATAAAAAGGGGATCGTTTATCTTGAACACATGATGCTAGTTGAAACACTTGTAAGGGGGTGCAGAGAAGTAGAAACGAGTGCGATAGCATATTCAGTCTTATTATCTTATTCCTAGGATGTTGTCCTAGATTCAATTTATTCAAGTCATAATCCTTTTCCTTGTTTACATGCTAAATAATCACTGGACTTACCAGACTCATGTCTGACCCATTATCTTTCGTCTTCTTTTCTTCCGTCCCCCCCCCCCCCCGGTCCGTAGGGAGGGAATACTTCATCTTAGATCAGATCATTTCCAGCTTGAAGAGAGTAGATGTATTACTTGGAATCCTTTTCCTTGGGATATGGCTTTGGATACTCTCTTATTGGGGATTTATGTTGCCTTTTTGTTGTTTTAATGCTTCTTTATGTTTTAATTCAAGATAGAGATTTTGTTGAAATAATTTGGAAGTTGGTTTGAGATAGTTGTTGTAATGTTTTATCTGAACCACGTAGTTATGAAATAAATTTAGGTTTTCCGCTGTTTATATGTCTGTCTTGTAAATTTTATGTATCTTTTACCTATAGATCCACCGAAGTTAAGGCATTCCCTTTGTGAGTGACCTTAACGGAGGTGGGGTGTTTCAATGACTCTTGGCGCAAAATGCCATGTCTGCACCATTGCCTTTCTCATGGTTGATGGCATCCTCCCACTCCACGAGATAGCAGAGTCTCGCCGTTACTTGGTCTCCTTGGAGAATTCCTGTCCCATTTTTAGTCGTGAATTTTGTAAGTAGGCACCAAGGTGCCATGCATATTTGGAATTCTGCGAGGTTCAGATGTAATGCCCACCCCGAGACCCACCTTAATAAAGAGCATTTCTAAGTAATACTATCTATTAGAGCAGAGAATAGGGCTTGTTAAGAGCAACCACTCGTAAATTTACTTGAGCAAGTCTTAAGTATGTCAATGAAATGATCTTTATATTTTTTTCCAGCAGCTTGACAAACTTAATACTTATGTAATACAATTCCATGGTGGCTACAAGATCAGATCAGAACATAGTACATTTAAATACACAATCGCAGTTCATGGAACAATTACATAATATTACATTGATAGAGTTCAACAAATACATGTGATACAATATAAATGGTTACACAACCATTATTCAAACAACATGATACAACAAAAATACAAAATTCAGTTACTCAAAACTCGACTGGAAGAAGCTACAGAAAAATAGTCCAGAACAGATACTGCTAATCAAAAGCACAACAACAACACCTGAAACAACTCGGTCTGACCCGAGGAATACAACACACACACGGGTCGGTCTAGCTTACAATCAATATAAGAATGAATAAGAAATTGATATACAACTCTTAACCCAATATTTGAGAACACAACAACAAGAAGGGGACAATAGATTAAGCTCACACATCATAGTACAAAGGTATACACAAAACCCTTGGACTGGCTTTAGGATAGGTACAACTTCATCCTTAACAATAAGGTGATCACAACACTGAAATCCTCAAAACATTATATATATATATATAACTCACGAGTGTTAAATCCTCAATAAAGGATCATCATACTCCGAAACACCAAAAAACAAAAATATGTAAGGATCTGAGATCCAAGGAGGTAAAACAAGATAAAAAGGAGCTTCATACTCTAACACAGAAATCACATAATGTATAATTGGATTCCTAATGCAAGTAGTTATCTCAATGTATGGTCATAAAGATTAAATCCAAAATAAAAAACAACATCAAAATTATGGATCCATCACAAATGAATATGCACATGCCGTCCCAACATAAAATAGCCCCCCGAGATGAGCGTATCTTGACTCCCCGAGTCATGTGAATATGTATGCGTGACTCCCCGAGTCTCCGCTTCCCTAAAGATAGTATTGGAATCCCACAACATAAATGCATCACCGACTCCTAGTCAGTAACCCAAACAGTGTAAACTGTACGTCCGATACCATATGTTTTCACTGTTCTGTTTACTAGCGCTTGATAACTTCGCACTAGAAAACTCAGAATTCTCAAATAAAGGAAATATCAAATATAACATATCATCAAATCAACATCAATATATCATCAAAAACAATAATACGATACCCGAATCAACCAATTTCGTAACCTCGAAGAATGCAGAAAAGTATTGTTTGTCTGTAAGGAAATACTTGTTTTTATTAAAACAAGTTGACAAAACCACTTTCTAAAACTGACTGGGTTCTTTCAAAATTCCTTATATTACGAAAATAGATTTTCTTACTACTTTTTCGAGGTTATTTATATTTAAAAATCAAAACTGAAAACTTATTTTAACCCCAAAACCATAAAAAAAAATCAATATTTATTCATATGTCGAAAACTAGCTTAAAACCGTGCATGTGTACCCAATGTCATCAAAAGCTAATCAAGAATCTCAACAATGACTCAACATAAATTTCCCTAAAATTTGAAGTTCGAATTCTTTATGATTTGAACTTGGTTTCTCAAGTTAATAAGGTAGTAAACCAACTCACAAAACCACAAATCACTTGAAAATCAAGTACCGAGGCATGAAAATGTATCTCGAAATCAATTCTGGTTGCAACTTTCAGGTAAGTCTTGAATGAATAAACGCCTTTTGATTGGTCTAATATTTGACATGTACAAACTAGAATAATGTATGTTTCAACTGAAAAAGGAATCACTATATTCTGACATATTATGAAAACGATACGAAGCCTTAAACTTGGACTCAGGCCTGAATTCTGATCTGGTCTGAAACCACCTCCAGGTCCAATTTTGAGACCTGGTTTGAATGACCAAACAATCTCTGATTGGCCTAAAAAAAATTCTATGGAGATAAATTTCCAATCTTTACAATGAAAAAAGAATCGTCCAAAACAAACAAATATCGAAGGAGATACAATGCCCCAAAGTTGGACCTAGGCGCTGTTATAACACAGTAGGCCACACTCAAAAGAAACGTCCATTGCCCCCTTATAGAGGTCAACCTTTAGGTAGGCATCTTGTGCCTAGGGGTTGACCTCTAGGTTGACCCTCTAGGGTATTTTGCGCAGATACTCCCAGGAAGGTTATAGGTTGAAATCACGACGAACTCTTTACTTCCAAGCCCTATTCCGGTAGCATAACGGCGTCGGATTGAGCTGAAATTTTGAAGACACAATCAACAAACACTCTACTACAACATGCACAAAGATTCATGCCAAAATACCCAAACATCAAGAAATTCTGATGGCTCAAAAATAGGGTTTTGCTGTGATTTCAGCTCAGAAACAGATTATTGACAACAATAACTCAAAACAACGTACTTTCATCTAACAGCCAACGATTTTATATTGATAACACAAAATAAAAGTAAACTAGAGAGAGTGAGTCTATCGACTCACCTTGATTGGATTTTAAGTGAAATCCCATTGATTTGGGGATCTAGAAAGCTAATAGAAGCACACACAACAAGGAGGAAGACATGCAGCAACTCCTGATTTACTGTAACTTCAATTCTCTAATTTCCAAAAACTGGAGATGGATTTGAGCTTGATCTAGGCTAAGCAATGAAGTGATAAAGCAATAATCTAGTCATATTTAAGGTTGGAGCAATCATAGAGTTTCTTGAGAGGTGATAAGGGAGGAGGCTATGGCTTTTCTCTGTGTTTTCAAAGAATAGGAAGGAGGCAGAGAAAGAGTACGTATCTTTCTCTAGCAACCTCCAGAAAACAAGTAATGAAAGAGGAAATGGGGAAAATAGCCAACTCAAGCCCAAACTGAAGTTTAATTAGGTTAATTAAACCCAAATTATACTATTTTAAGGATATAAACACATTTTACACTCAATTAAACACACCCAGCATAATCTTAAACCTCTTATCACACACACAACAATAATCAAGTTGTATTAATTCAATAACTCAACATGCAAATTAATCACACAATATACATTTACACCATTTTTTACTATTAATTTCAACGTAATACACCAAGATAAATATGTTTGACAAAATAATCAGTTTACTTATATTTGCGCTATCTTTATAATGTAAACAACATAAATATTACAAATGTCTAGTTTTTAACTTAATAAACCACTAACATGTCAAAACACATATATTTAGATTTATTATTTATTCACAACAATTTTAGCTTTTATGGTTTACATAACAACATGTATGTGTGTATATATATATATATATATATATATATATATACACACACACACACACACACACACACCAAAATTATAATAATTTCCTTGTTAACCAAACATTTACAATTATTGTTATCAAACCATAACAAAATGGTTTTAAATGATTACCACATAAGGACACTTTTGCTCTTTTTATTTCAATACTACAACATATATTAACACTCGTTAATATTTCAAATATTTTAAATATCTGATTTCTCACAAAATTCAACACTACTCCCTTTAGCTCAAATTTGACATTCAATTATAAAACCTCAATTAATCACTTAAATGTGATTAAATTCCACCATCAAACCACAAAACACTAACTTATCCAAATATTATACTGTAATTGATTATTTATTTAAAAGCAACAGATACACTTTAAATTCACTAACGTAGTTTAAAAAACAATTCCCCAATTATTATTATCGACAAGAGTACATCTTGTATTTAAAACCCCAAATTGGTAATTTAATAATTATTTCAACCAACAAATTATCTTAAATATTGAAAATATATTTTCCTCTTAAATATTGAATCCCAATCAATATTTTATATTTTCAATATCCACATAATCATTTAATTATAATTTTAAGACTATATATATTGGAATAAGTTACTTACTATAACCAAGTTATATAATTTATTCCAAATACTCAAATTAGAAATGCACAAATCTTTATTTTCTTATTTAAACATTATACAAGTTGGTCTCACAAACTTGTATCACCAACATATTGTCTTAAGAATTGCAAAATACAACAAATTTGTAATCACCGAGCACCTAGAAATCCGGATTGTTACATCGGACGTCCCAAGAAGACTTTGTAGGGATAGGGAACATCGATGATGATGAAAATGAGGATCCTAACATTGCTTCGATCCCTATCACCAAGTTGTATTAGCAGTTTAACCACCCCGACTGGTCAGTTTTGCAGTACCGTTGAAGGCGTAAATAGTAGCATTACAGAGCTTCAAATATTTGGCCTCCAGCTTCATTTGGTCATTGGACTTTTTTAAAATGATGTTCATGGAGCTTCCTGAATCAACGAGGATCTTCTTGACATAAGCTGGGCCTATGTAGGTTGAGATGACAGGAGGGTCTATAGATGGAGCCTCCACTCCTGAAGAATATATTTCTCTAAACACGATGTCATCACCCATTGTCTTCTACAGCTTGGTCGGGATTGTCTCATTCGCAAAAGAGCAATCCCTATAAGTGGCGTGCTTAATTCAATCGACGTATTCCTTCATACACCTGAAGCTTTCATTTGTGGGGTGAGGACCATCGCAAATTGTGTCAATGGCAATACCCCTTTGAGGGAGTCTTGGATTTGACGTCCCAGGTGTTGCCTAATTTTGAGGTGGTGCAGATGTTAGAGGACATGCGGCTCCATTCTGTGGTGCTAGACTCTGAACATATTGCTCGAGAAGATTCTTGCAAATGAGCTTTCCAATGGCATCTTTGAGATTTCGACAGTCATTGGTATTGTGGTCGAACATCTCGTGAAACCTACAGTACTTGCCTGACTGTTTTTCCCTTTCCTGCGGATTCCCTGTGATTGAGCTTCTTGTATTACATGGCACTGTAAGTCTCTAAGTAGTTAGTCTCCAACTGATTATTTAGTGGAGTGTATAGGAAAGAAATTGTGCTTCTTAGGCTCCTTGTCACGGTTGTAGGATCACTGTTATTATGCTTGAACTTGTTCTGGGAATTTCCATTACCTTTTTCCAGAGCTTTCTCCGATCTGTTTAGCAACAACACTGCTTTACCTAATACCCTGGTGTGGGTTGTTAGGATCGCCACTTCGAGCAACCCAGTTCCTACATGCCTCTTATTGACATAGGAATTGATCGGTCTTTTCGTAGAAAACTTCAAAAAACTGTAGTTGTTTTTGATTGATCCATGCTTCGAATTTTGAATCGAGGGGCATGCCCTTTGTTCTGAACGAGGACGGTACGGGAACTGAATCCTCAACCTCTACTAAGGTATTATTGAAATTCTCTAAATAGCTATTCAAGGTTTCGCTTGTTCCTTGGTAGATGTTGGAAATGGTCAGGATGCCTTTAGGCCTGGTCATGTGCATCTTGAACTGTTTGACCAACTCCCTCCCAAGTTGGTCGAAGATTGAAATGGTTCCCGGTGCAATTCGAGATAACCACAACAAATCCATGTCCTCAAGAAAGATGAGGAAACACTTTCACTTCACGGCGTCTGTGGCGTGAGCAGAATCAATGTGTCATTCATAACGGTTTAAGAAGTTTTAAGGATTTGTCTTCCTCGAGTAAGCCACTATTTATGGCATATCGAAGCGCCTAGGCTATTCAGCGTTTAATGCATTATTGGTGAATGGGTTATGCCTCGTGCTGGCTTCCCAATCGTCGTTGACGTGGCCCCTTGACTGTCTCATGATCCTATGGACTATATCGGTAAGAATCGGAGTTCCAATCTCTGCTGGATTCCAGTGGTTGTGATCTAACTCTGCGACACGCTGCTTGGGATACCTCCTTGGATGAATAACCTCGTCATTCTAAGGTTCAACAACATCCATCCTTTTATTCCATGGAGGCTAGTTAGAGGTAACTTGGGCCTAGTTTGCTACTTGAAGCGTAGTCGCTAAGTTTTGTACGGTGACAGGCTGCGCCTGCCTAATAGAGGTTGAGCACTAGTCCTTTGGTCGAGATCAGGCACTAACTGGAAAAGTTCATGTTGATATGTTCCCTCTCTAATGGTGATTGCGACACCATTTGGGTTAATTCTCCTTTGGTGGCTATAGTTACTATGAAGGGGATCGAATGAATAACTCTCAAAGACATAATTTGGAGGAGGTTGAGTGATCTTGTTTGCCTGAGGGCGAGTGATGTCTTGGTGAGCGTTTGTTGACAGTTGTTGCATCAACTCAAGGTTATGCTTGATTTGTTCATTGAGCTGCCTTTGTGTTTCCTCCAACTTCCCCGTGACTTCAATTAGTTGCCCTTGTGTGACTGAAGCCTCGAGATCAGGAGATGTAGCCACATCAGTGGTACCTAGAGCATTGGAAGGCTTTTGCTGGATGGATGCCACTTGATCGACATTGGAAGGTCCAACAAAGATAGATTTTCCCTTCTTCACCATTGATGTCAAGCTGGGTAAGTAGATCTTCGAGGATCTGAGGAGATTTCCAAATTGGATGGAAGAACAGTGGAGAAAAACAAGTTTTTCTTGCTATCTCAATGAAAGCACCAGAATGTTGATGTCAAAAAGTGGCACAACATCTAAAAAATTCAACACAAGTTAAACTAAACATGAAAATGAGGATAACAAGAAAAAAATGGAACAAGATGATTTATAGTGGTCTGGCTTATGTCCACTTTGAAGATTTGTCACTTTATTGATTAACTTCACGGAGTACAATGGTGGATAAGCATTCTTCTCCCAGTTACAAATGCAAAGTAAAATCAAAGGTCGAAAAGTTCGTTTCTCGCCTAGGACGGGTTATTTATAGTTGTAGTTTAGGAGGGACGTTCGGGAGTATGCGTGAAACGAAGTCTTTGAGGGCTCATGGCCCAAACCACTATGCTTATGGATCAGTATCTATCCTCAAACACTTTGTTTTGGTTTTGGGTCGGGACTTGGTAGGGTGGTTTCTCTCGGTTTCCTTTGTCCTCTGGTGAAGTTTGGTCGAATTCTAGTTCGTGAATCAGGGAGTAAGTGCTCTTGAAGTTTAAGTTTATTGAAGTTGCGAAGTTCATGAAGTTGTACCAATCCGTGAAGTGTTGTGTTGAATGTTGAGTTGTATGGAGTGTAGGGAGTCATACTTATTCCCAAGTGAGATTCCTACCGATCCCCAAACTTGTTTGCATCCAAGAGTAGCTAAGATGATCATACTTTCACGACTTTGTATGGACTTGATCTTTAGGTGTTTGAGTGACACTTTTGAGTCATTTATATCTACGATGGTCGAGTTGTGAATCCAAATAGATTCTGATAGCCATGCCAAAATGCTGGGTAACAAGATGGTTGTTGACATCATGGTTGATAACAAGGAAAAATAAAGGCAGAAGTTCATGGATCGGTACCGGTCCATCACTAAGTAATTTTTTTGATTTAGATTTTTTTTTTTTTTAATGGTTTTTGCTTTCATCTTTTGGCCTTATTTTTACTTGATTTTTGGGTTTTGAAGTTATCTCTCGGTATTTTTTCCTCCATGACTTTGAAGTTTAATTTGTCAAATCCATCTGTCAAAAGGTGGGATAACATCACCCATAGCCAACATTCAATTTCTGTTATTATCCTTAGACGCTCTCAGTAGCAAATGTTTAGACAATAGTTTTGTAAAATAAATTTAAGCATTCGTTGGCAATATAATTTCGGATTCGGACGTACTCGTGTTGCCTATCAGCGCTTTCGCGTACACTAAGATTCGTAAATACTTGTCTTTTTTAATATGGCGAAAGACCCGATTGGCCATACGTACATCATTGTGTGAAATATAAGCTTATCCCTGTCGGCCCTGTCGTGATTCGCTCAAATATATTTTGACACCTTAATTTGGACTTCCTTATGTCAAAACACGAATCGTTATTAAAGTAATCTACCATAATTCGATTATGACCCAATTGATAATCTTTCTTTTTCTCATATCTTTACATCTAACAACGTTGTTCAAAAGGTTTCTCTGCCTGCTGCAACTGAATAAGTTATAGTGTTGTGGATGCTATTGCTTGTCGTTAAGAAAATTCTTGTTTTTGATTATCACTCAAAAATGAGGAAGAGTAAGAGGAAGAAGGGAAGAAGAAGAAAAATCATTGGATTCATGTTTATTTCATAGGTGTGTTGGTGGAAGTGGAAAAGGAGCAAGGCTTGGTTGCTGTAAAATAAAGTAGCTGATATTGTCTTGAAAGTTTGTAGTAAAAAAAAAATTATGTTATTACATTACCTTGTATTAATCGTGCAAACTTACAACGTTATTACAAACAATAATACATTACTGTCCGCATTTGATAGAAATAATCCCAAAAGAAAAAGAAAAAAAAAATTACAGAGACAGACCCGAATCAACAAGTAAAAAAGAAAAAAGAAAAACAAAAAGAAAAAAAAAAAAAAAACCACAGCTTTTCAAGGGTTATTAGTGGAAAAGGAGAAGTCATCTTCGGTAACCCCACCCCTGGAGGAATAACCATCTCCTTCACTGGCCAAGGAAGAGTACTCATCCTCAACGTCGGTCTCTTTCAACTCCGCGATCTTCTCCGCAGCATCCCTCATATCCCATCTCTTATTCACATCCATTTCGCAGCACCCCATTCCTATTTGCAGCAAACTCAACATTTCACCTTCACTGCTCCTCGTCCTCTTCATTTCTCCATCAAACACCTCGCCTGTCCACTCCTCCCTGACTACCGAGTTCACCCAGTTTGATAAATCCGATCCCCCTCGTGCGTTCCTAGTGTAGTTGCCTGGATATTTCCCCGTCAATAATTCCAATATAAGCACTCCCAGGCTCCACACGTCGCTTTTTTTAGACACACGTCCATTTTGCTTGCACTCGGGAGATTTGAATGCGATCATTTTTTGAGAAGCGTGGGACTGGCTGATTAGAGGTATCAAACCGTAGTCTGTTAAAAGTGGCTCGTAACTGTCGGATAGTAGCACATTTGAGGATTTCAAATGTCCATGTGGTGCATTTTCTGTCGAAAGTTCTTCGTATAAGTACGATAAGCCTTTTGTTATTCCTTTGACGATTTTCAGACGTGTGCCCCAATCTAGAGCTGGGTTATCCACAGTCCGGTTTCCTGAATATGAAAAGATTAAATATGATATGTTGAAAGTAGCTAGGTCCATGTATACTCAAAGATTAACTCATCTGGTCATTATATTGAGGTTTCAAATTAAATGGGCATGTTGTACTAAGCATATTTAATCAAATTATATTAAGGTTTCAAGTCAAATTATATTGAGGTTGAAAATCAGGAATCTATATGCAAGATATGATGTTATCCATATTTAATCAATGAGATACATGTAGCACAAAAATAGGTTGTAATAAGCATTAGAGGGACACTAAATGGTGAGTTTGGACTAGAGATTAGTCATCTATGAGTATTAGAAGATTTATTGAGATTTAACATCTCTGATAAGTTCTTCCATGTTTTCTACAATTTTAGAAACTTCATGCAAATTCAATTTTATGACCATATAGACTAAAACATATAAATATGCCCTGAGGATAATCTACATCCAACCTCCAAATCCTAGCGAACTGCAACAGTATATAGCTCACAAGGGTATTAAAAAAACATTTAACAAAGGATGAAAGACTAACCATGAAGCATATTGGCTAAGCTCCCGTAAGGGACGAACTCCGTAACCAAGAGCTTCTCGTCCTTTCTAGAATGATAAGCAAGAATAGGAAGCAAGTTGGGATGCGACAACCTACCAATTGTCTTCATATATTCATGGAAATCTTCCCTTCCAACTCTGTCCATCTCTTTGTACCTTTTAACTACAACCGCAGGGCCATTGATTAATAACGCCTTGTACGATGATCCCAACTCTGCCCCTCCCAGTACTTCAGCTGAGGCCTTTAGTAGATCTTGCAGTTCAAATATTTCCGTCCTTTCTTCATTCAAGAACACAAGCTTTCCATGATCTCTTTCGTTGGCTACTGCCATTGGTTTCTTACCTTTCCTATCTAGGTTCTGGTCAGTCTCTACCGTAGTAGGATTGTGGGGAAGTGATGTTGCTCTGGGAATTTTCTTGTTCTTTCCACTGTTTTTCTTATTTCGTAGTAGTATTAGTACAGCGACGAATATGAATAATACTAGTCCAGTGGCAGCTGCAATTGCAGCGATTTTAGAGGTAGAGAGATTTTTGTGCTGTGATGGTGGAAGATCAGGATCTGCTGTGTCTTCACACTGTAATTTGGTGGGTTGGCCACAAAGGTCCTTGTTGCCTGTAACATAAAAATCAAGAAAATAACAACAGTTCAATGTTAACCTATCTATTTTAAGTTTTCTTTTTCTTTTTTCCTTTTTTTTTTTTAAAGTTTGTTGACCTTACCAGAAAAATTACTAGGATCCAGTTTAGTAAGCTTGTCTGGTATCCTTCCTTCCAGGTGATTATTTGAAACATTGAATGCTACTAAGCCTGTCTGTTCAAAATCTGGAATCTCACCAACAAACCCATTGTCATTGAGCCACAGACCCGAAAGTGAATTAACCCGTGTAAGTGAACTCGGTATCCTACCAGTAAACCCAATCATTGATAAGTTGACCTTCTTCAACGATTGCATACCATCAAAAGCATCGTCAGGAATCTCTCCTTCAAACTGGTTCATTGCAAAGAACACATTTTTAAGGCCTTGAAAATTCTTCAGATCAGGTAATGGCCCAGAGAAATTATTGTTCATGAAACTTAGTGTGCGAAGAAGCGGTAAAGGAATTAATACATCCAAGTCTAATCGACCAGAAAGACCCATGCCCTCTAACTGGATCCCGAACACTTGACCGGCTTGACATTTGATGCCTATCCATAACGGTTTTATGCATGGGCCAATACTGGAGTTCCAACTGCTTAAAGACCCTAGTGGATCCAATATGCTGTCCCTGAATGCATGTAGTGTCCGCACATCGTCTGCATCATCTGATGTCGTTAGTGCAAAGGATATGAACAGAAGGTACAGAAACATAAGCAATTTTGCATTATTGATAACCGCCATTCGAAGAATGGCAATGGTGCAGGTAGAATTTCACTATAAAATAAAACTGCACATCTAGAGTTATGTGTGCGTATGCAATGAGAGGAAACCGTGTAAGGAGAGCCGGCAATTAAAGGCTTATTATAGTTTGAAGAATGTTTAAGTTGTTTATTATATGGTTTTATTTGGAATGTTTGATAATGATCAACAGTATGGACGGAGTTATGGAGGTCATTTTTTTGGCAGCTTATGCATTATTTGCCGCCTAGTTAACCAATGGTTGGATATCCAAGGAAATTCTTTGTTGTGTTCATTCTATAAAAGTTGACATTTGTGGAAATATGAGCAAAAAAGGTTTAGGAAATTATGTCTCAATTGTGCATGCCGTAATTATTAATAAAACATGAACATGGTTTTTTCAAAATTGCAGGAAACGACTTTTTGGTTGTTTGAAGCACACTACGATACGGCAGAACTTTCTTAGACTCACTCGCTGTTGTGGGCACTGTTTGATGTGTTTATAACGTGTGAAGTGGCAAAATAACCCTGCCTGGTACTGTTCTGGTTCAACATGTGCCGTTTGATTCCTCCCTGTGTGTATTCATTCTAGTAACAGGCTCATTTAGATACCTTGGAAGTTTGAATTCATAACCTCTAGGACCTCAATCTAAATCTAAAGCATCGTACCACTTCAAACTTGGTCCTCGTATTCAAATTATTTTTTATATCATAGAAGCTGATCTGATCAAGATAAGTTAAACTCATACCTGAGTTTCCATAGCCTTTTTATGATGAATAAAATATTCTACTGTTGCCACCATCTGAAGAGTTGAGAACTGATCATTAAAAATGAAATTAGACACCAAAATGAGTTTTCTGCTAGAATAATGCGCCCCTCGTACTGAAAAAACTAACAATATTAAAGAAGCTCACCAAGTCTGCAGAGTTGCCAGTTGACTGAGTCTGTAACACTGGTGAAATACCGTTTGGAAACACTAAAATGAAACTATCCAAATTGAACATTAAATTAAACAAACTAAACCTCCTTTTAACAATTTATCATAATTGTCATACTGTAGCAATGCAACATATCAAATACAGGTGAAGCAGATAAATAAAATAATCCAGAAAACAATTAGGCATCCATCCAATCCAGCAATTCTTGAGTTAAGAAACTTGTGCAAATAAATCAGCTCAGCCTTTAGTGCCTCCAAAACCAGCTTCTCACTTCCAAGCTATATCGCCAGCGTCAGCTTTAACCTGAACATATTATTATACGATGAGCTCTTCAAAAATTTAAAAGTACATCCGTTATTGACAGACTTTATCTAGGACTGTAACTGTTAAAATCACCAAAAAAAATGTTTCATCTTCAAATTCATTACTCAACGAAAGTTTAAAAATTGCAACCCCAAACTATTACTGAAGCAAGCAAAGGCTTTGAAATCCTCTTTATTAGAACAAATATTTGAGTAAATTGTTTAGTCTCAACTCAGTATAGTTGGATTTCGAGTGAAAATGGTTTGGTTTAAACTTTAAACTGAGTCAACTGATATAACGAAACCAAAGTGTATCCAGTAATTAAAAACTTAAGTTTGTTTTTGGTTGAGAAACTAAAAAAAAAGGGCTATCGCTTGGTTTTTAAGTTGGAACACTTTAAACCATTATAACCAGATAAACAAATTTAAAATTGAATGAGCAATGAAAAATGAAATTTTCATTTCCTACAAGATGGCCAGAGGAGAGCGACGCATCGTCATAAACTCTCTTTTTTTTTAAAAAGAGAAAAAGAAATAAGAAATAAGAAACATTCATCGTTACTTTTTGGCTTGTACATGTTTGGCTTTCAAAAATTTATATGGATTTGGATGGAAACAATCATTTGTGCACCAATACCTTGGACTTTAGCTGGAATACCGTGGACTTTTAGCCGGAGCAATCCAAATAATATGATTATGGATGGTGCATAATAAAAACAGGTTTTTTTTTTCTTTCATGATCAAAGTTAAATAACTCAAAAGGCTGTGTCCAAAATATTGGATGTACAGCAATAGGGTAACTGATAAAATATGGTATGAAAATACAACAAACTTTCAAACCTATAATAAAGGAAAACTGAGAAAAATGAATTTAGTTGTAATATGATAAATTTAAAAGGGGGGATATCAGCCTTTATTCAACTTATCAAAAAAAACCAAGGCCAGCATGTTTTCCATGAAACAGAAACCAGCACAACACACAACCTGTATGCACACTACATGTACCATGTAGAGTATCCTAGCTACTTCAGTACATGGCAAGCGCATCCTTGTGCATATTCATGCATCACGGTTAGCTGGAATATAAAAATAGGGATGATGAAAAAGATAGGCCTAACTTATTATATTTTATTGTTATAAAATCGACGAAGCAAGAATAATTGCTTAACGTTCACATAAGATTTTTTTTTCCCAATATATCAACATGTATCTAATTGTAATGCGCAGCTGCCAAATTAGAGGCCTGTCATTAACAGGTAACCAATGCATTCATCAATATACTGCACGACTCAGGCAAAAAGAGTTTAAAATATAGATTCTTCCAAGATCGATGTTACATAACATAAAGATGATGATACATAGTTTTTCCCAAATTACTGTCTTTATCCAAAAATATAAGTACTAAAATATTCGTTAAGCCCATTATTTGCTGGATGACAGGAATATAGCAAAACTTGTCAATATCAAGGTGATCGGTAACTTCTTCAGCAATGATGGAGTAAAAATTTACAGATCCTACAGGTTCCATCAAACTTTCGACACAAATATTCAATCAATTTAAACCTATGGATTGACTATCCCTAGCAGCTGATCTTTTAAACTAATTGTCTGAAAGAAATTTTAAAACCAAGTAAATAATAATAATCTGAGTAGATTTTAAGCAGCAACAATAGGATGAAACAAAGCTGATTATTTAATTTTCCATGTAATGCGAACAACAAAGTGTAAAGACCTCCTACCTTAGTTGGTAGAGAACTGGATATACAATAGGTTGGTTGAAAATATAGCTAGCATTGAATCACAAAATTAAATCAATGTAGTCATGGCAAATGCAAGAGTGACAACTCCGATATAAAATGGATATAGTGATTAAAAATACAATGCTCACCGAGTTGGTTTTAGATCCTATGGCTGTGTTGGAAATTTTTATTAACAGCCATTGTTTAAGTATATGAGAACATCTTTGGTATCATCAAGGGTCGTTTGAAACGATTGAGGGTTTCAAAGGATCAACCATCCAATCATGTGATTGATGCTGGAAGCATATTCATCAAATGTTTAGCAAGAAAGATGCCAAAGAACGTTTATTCAGTAATTACAAAAATTATAGGACTCTACAGGGGTACGAGGTGAAACTGAAGAGACAAATATTAGAAGAGTAAATACCAAAAAAGAAAACAATGATAAGCTTTGGCGTTTAACTTATTCCTCAGCTGCTGCAATGTCGGTTTCTTGGGTGGATTTATAAACCGCTGATCTATCTTGATGGTACTTTTCTAAAGGAATTTACAAGCTGCTACGGCTTTAAATACAGATATCGTTTTTTCCTTGCATTTGTTCTTTCAAAACATAATAAATTGGTGATGGCAGAAAAAGATTATATGCCAACGGTTTTTTAATTTTCAAGCCAAAGCCACACCACATGCTTTTCTTTATTTTTGTCTTTGATTAGAAAATTAAAGAGGCAGTATTTCCTGATGGTAAACATTAATTTGTCTGATGTATTTTAAATTAGAAGTCAGATTAAGAATTTTTTTGCAAATTACATGGATAATTGCTTACCGACAATTACATTTGCCTTTAAATAAGGAAATTAAAAAGGCAGTATAAGATATTTTCTGGATGTTAACCATCCATTATGCATGATGCACTGGGAACAAACTTGAAAAAAAAAATAGAAAAAATAATAATCATGGAAATCCAGTAGGGAATTTTGTTCAAACTACAGGCAACTGTCTATCAACAATATACACTATCTGAATTCACTCGAATAGTGGATAAAATAACATACTTACATTTGATGTAAACCTTGTACTTACAAACACTGGCAACTAATATGTGAATATTGATACGTGGGTCGAATCATTCTATTAACGGACTTGCACCACGTGGTTTCTTCCTACTTTAAAAATGGCGGAATGAACCAGAGTACTATAGACAGGGATATAAAACGCATTACACGTAGCATGCTTATATGGTCACTAATCTTCTTCATACCTTATGACGTCCATTACGATTCATTCTACAAAATTGATCATTTTGTGGCTAATTAATCGAACAAGATCTTTCATTCATTGATTTTGACGGATCAAATGCAGCTAATGAAAGCATGAAGATTCTTCCTTATGAGGAAACAAAAAGGTAAACACACTAAGTGAACAAGTCTGGAACACAGGACAAGGTCCCTGACCTGCTATCAATTCGGTGAATAAAGGTCACCACAGGATAACCTGCACTACATCTATTTGTTGATTGCCTTCTGTAGTGTTATTCCACTACTTTGGCACACATGTTTCGTTTTCCACCTATATATGTTGCCTTTTTTTTTTTTTTTTTTTACAGACATGTCAAAAATGAAACTTAATTTGCCATGAAATTATCTACTTGAATTTAGTTAACGAAACCTAATGACTTTGCAGAATTTTATTAATGGATGGTAAAATAAAAGAAATCCTTTAAATTAGTTATCAATGCAAATTCTATCTTAATTCATTAGTACGGAAGATGCGATGTTAGCTTGTAAACTAAACGTGAACTTTAACAAAGTTCAGGTAAACTAAGGTAGCGTTTGATTTTCGAACTGGGCAGTTAATGTTCGCGTCGGCGTCTGACACATCTGCCGTGGGACCCACACGGATGCCCCTTCGAGACAAACGGTTGGAAAGATAGTTTTCCGACGCGTCAGACGCCTGTCCGACGCGAAAGAAAATTTTGGGCCTACCGATCCTCTTCTCTTCCCCTATATATTCACTTCATTTCCTAACCTTTTCAACCGTTCGTCTATGTATTTGTGTTTTTTAGCTTCTTATATTTGTTTCTCTTCCCCTATATATTTGTTGTTGTTTTTTATTTTGGTGTTATGTTTGCATGTTTGAATTATGAAATTTAAATTATGTAATTTGTATTCTGCAGTTTGTATTCTGCAGTTTGTATTCTGCATTCAATAAAAACTATAATAAACACAAATAAATAAATAATAAAATAATAATTCTGGCCCTTTCAATTTGCCATTTCCGTAAAACAAACGCTCCCCGTTCGCAACAATTTCCCTTCAAATACCTCTTTCAAATAACCCTTCTCGTTCAAAATCAAACGCACCCTAATATTTAAAGTTTAAGCTGGAAGGGAGTGATATTAAGTGTTGATTAAAAGTGTTTGGGCACTACTCATTTCCTAAACTTGGGAGAAAATAACTAGTCATTGAGATTGAACGGTCTAATTTGCCAGACCACAAGAGGTTTGAACATGTCCTTGCGGCACTCCCATCCATCGCCGGATAGCTAGGCAACAAAGCTTGCCAATAGTATTGCTTCCGTTGCCCTTTGTCCAGTTGGGCTTGCTTGATGATGTAACTAAAAGGTTTAATGATAACTTTACAACTAATAACACACTAAGAGTATGTTTGTCAATAACCTTATTAAGACTACTATTGGCTATGTGGTTTTGAGCTGTAATTTTGCACGGTTTTAAGGGAAGAGCAATAGGTAGAGGCACGGATATAAGTTCAAATGAAATTTGGTTGTGAAGTAACAATTAAGTTGTAACGAAGGTTTTCTTATTATAAGCTATTAACCTTTTTGATCTTCTAAGTTGACAGTTTAAGTTGATGTCAACCATATGTTCATCTAATTTACAAAATAACTCAGTTATTTTTCCTAATTATAAGTCCATGCCAAATATGCTCTAGATGCTCGTTTGACAGCAACTTACTTTGAATCTCCTAGAAAGCATGTTTAAATAACAACTTCTAAGTAGTTTTGAATAACAACTTCTAAGTAAAACTGTTCCGGTGTAACTTTACATTTAAGTTAAAATGAGTTGATGTCAATGTTTGTTTGCTATGACTTACAAGCAATGAGCATATAGTAGGTTACATAACTGGAACAAGGAGCAGCCAAACAGCTCTAAGTTCAAAATGCATGATGAGGATTTCTTAGTGAGACTATTCAAGATAAGAAAGTGATTTAGCTTTCGAGATAAACCAGGCCAAACACTCCCAAATACCTATCACTACAATGACACCTGATTGATCATTATAACATAAAATCGTTTGAAAGAACTGATGATGCTAACAATATTGTGCACTATGCCACTATCCTATCAATGCAAGGAAATAAAAACACTTTAAATAAGAGTGCAGTCATAGTCTAAATAGCAGCACTTTTGAATAAAGGCTATGTACTAAATTATGCAAGAAACCCCCAAAAATTTGTGTGCCAACAAAACTGGATAACACACGCCTTTCAGAAGAAATCCTGCAATCCTTTTCCAGCGAAAACCTTGTCCGAAATTTCAGCAAGAATGGCATTAACGGTCAGTAGAGCTACACTAGAACCGGCGATGACAGCCAGCACAACACCAGTTGTCCCCACCACCTTCCCAAATGACGGCCACTCTATCTCTTTAATCTCCTCTCCTACTCCACCAATCAAACTTTCCTTTCCTTTCTCCTTTTTCTCCTTTTTTGCCGCCATCATCGCTTTGAGTTCCTCCGTCAATTTCGCGCTGCTGTCTTTTTCATCGAGGCTCGTTGCTTCTTGAAGTTTAGTGGTTTCTTCCTCGTTGAAGGTTTCAGATGACGTCTCACCGTTATTGTTTTGGCTCTGTTGGATCGCAGGCGCTAAGGAGAGGAGGCGGCGGTGTGAGAGAGAGAATGACGATGAAGTTGACATCAGAAGATGCTTGGAGCGCGAGGGTAGTTTGGATTTCGGGAGATTGTGAGATAATAGAGTGGGAATGTTGGCAATGGCGGCCATGGACAAGTCGTTAGTTTGATACGTTGGGATGACGGGATGGAAGGCACGCAAAGCATATAGCAAATGGCAAATACTAATAATTTAATTTGTTAAAGGGCTACTTTTTCATTGGTACTCACCTTTAACAATTTTTAAAAGAAAAAAAAAAAGATTTCTCCTTAACAATATTTGGAGTATCAATAACAAATAACAATGTCTGTTCTTAACATACACCAATATTTTAATAAGAAAAACCATGACTATATTACTTTTACATTTATTGTATTATCAACCCTTTCTCATAATGCATTTGATTAAAACCTTAAAATTAATAATATATGATTAAATCTGTAGAATTTTATGAACTTAATAAAACCTAAAATATCAATTTAGGCAACTTTTACAACTAAACACTTTAATTCAATGTGTTCAATAATCTGAAAGTGGAGCTGATTTTTAAAATAAAAACAATCAAATAGTTTACAATACTAGTATTAAAATGTAAAGTTTTTTTTTTTTTTGAATTTTAGGTAAATTTATTACAATAAATTCTCAGTTTTATGTAATTTAGTTTTAAAGTCAAAAAGGGAAGATGATCAAAATATAAAAGGGTAATTTTGCGAACAACATGGTGTATGAAAATGAACTTTTGGTGTATACCATTTCATTCCATTTCACAGTGCGTAGTAAGAAATTATGGGTGTATGAATAGAATTAGCCATAGCGAATAGTTGATTGTGTCTGAAAACAATTAAAAATGTTGGAATCAAAACAACCATTTTCAACAAACAAAAATTGAATAGACCACATCACTATTTTTTGAAACCATAGTCAACCAAACAGATAATATTTTGTTTTGTTTGATCGGTTTATTTGGTTAAACCAAAATAAAATAGACCTTCTACTTGTTGATATGATATAAATTAAAATATATAATTGAGTCCATATAATGCAAATATAATGGAAAACAAACTCTTCTTCAAAAAATACTAATTGAAGTGAAAGAAATATAATATTATTATAAAATATTGTGAATGACAGGATTGCTAGTGATAATTCTTTAACTTTAAAATAAATAAATTTTTTTGGCAAAGCGAATAAATAAATTTTTTATGTTGGTTTAATTGGTTGGTTCAGTTTTCAGCTATTGAAAACCAAACCCGACCAGTAAATCGAAGCAATATAAAAATGAAAACAAAAAACAACCGATTAACAAATAAAACCAAATCAAATCGGTCAAACTTGACTGGTTTAGTTGGTTTATTCTGTTTTAGCCAATAAATGCTCGCCCCTAAAGCAAAGAACAAGCAATGATGCTAAAGAGTCCACAAAAACAAAAAGGAACCAAAAAAAGGAGCTTACGGGTGTATGGGGGAGAAACGTAAGGCACGTACTTTGTTATCTGTTCGAAGTCCAGTGGGCCGAAGTCAAAAATATCTTTTCAAATTCGCTCTTCTTAAAGATACAAATTAGAAAGTTGTAAAATACGCATAAGGACAAACTTAGAAAAAAAAATAAGTTGAAGGACACCAAATTTTTTTAGGTTGAAGCACAAATTTTAGCAAAAATTGGATTGAAGGACAATGCGAAATATGACTAGCATTTGTACAATGTAAAACATAATATAATGCTAGTTGTAATTAGCATTTCTCTCAGCTTAAGTTTTTTTCTCAAAGTTTGTCATTTAGCCTAAAATTGAAACTTGGCCTTATTCACCTTAATCTTTCCAATAGTTTGTCCTTCTTCCTAATTACCTCAATTAGAAAAATTAAATCTACATGATATTCCATTTGTACAATTTGTCTAATGAATTTATTGTAATCAACTGGTATGAATGGGTACTTATGTTGTCTTCAATCATTATGGTTGTTTACAACTACATGTTATAATAATAATAATTGTTATCCCACTTCAAGAGTTATTTTATCCCAATTTGTTTTATGCATACAATTTAAGTGTAGAAACTAGAATAGTATATATTCAAGTGTGCACGTATATTATTGTTTGTGGTAATCAATGTATGCTTCGTTTCAAACCTGCACATACTTGCAACCACTATCACTCAATGACCCAAGTTGCGGTGCTACTTAAAGGCAATCAAGCTGTAACAACCCATATTTTTTGGTCATTTGATTTGAATATTTGAATTTGTTTTAAATATTATATTTGGAGTATTAATGGATTTTAATATCGAATTTGTTTATAAAATGATGTTTGAACGTTTATATTTATTTTTAATTTAAAACAAGCTCATAAAATCACGGTAGTTCGTAAAATTGAGTTTTGAACTTCAATTGAATATACATAATCCGATATAAGTCAAAATTATGTGAAACAAGAAACGTTAAAATCTATTTGATTATAATTTTCTAATGAAAGAGAAAAATTAAGATTTTATTTTATATATTGTGAGTTATGTCTAAATCAAATTTTAAAATAGTCGCTATGGAATCGTTTATAAACCATAACGTTTATTTAATAAATTAAAATGAAATTTTATATAATTTGGATATCGTTCAACTTGAAAATGTTGATGTTGAGTTATAATTCCATACTGGTTGAATTTAAGGATGTATATTATTTTATTTGGATACATGTATGGTAATAATAATGTATTATTATTGAATTTAATTGTTTTGAAATTTAATTATGTTTTATCGATATTATATAAGCCTTATAAATAGCTATTTTCCAAATGATCCTCATTTTCGATGAAACAGATTTTATTGGAATACGCATGGCTAATTATTGTTAGATTTCCAATTTGGGGCCAATCGGAGTTGTTTTGTGAGTGTGTGATATTTGGACGTGAACATGAATAAATTGAAATTAAAATAACTCTGTTTTGTAAACGGAGTCGAATTTTAATAAAATCAATTTCATTGGATCCGGAATGTCAAAACATAGCAATATGTTCATTTTCATCACGTTTGGAGATTGTATGTGACAGTGCACACATATAACAAGTGGCGGTAAAATTAAATTAACCATATAAAAATATAATAAGTTTGAAAGCTTCTAACCTAAGTAATAAATATATAAAACAAGTACAATACCTACCCTAATATATATATATATATATATATATATATATATATATATATATAGACGACTATTTGAACACAAAGAGTGAGACACAAAGCTTCAACCGTTGGATCCTTTTGTCTTTATATGGAGAGGTGGAATTCATGAGGTGATCCAACGGTGCAAATCGATTGTGTCACCATTGTGTCTAAATAGACTTTCCCACACACACACACATGGGGGGAGGAGTCTGGCGATTTCCACCAAAAACGCAATTCGATTAGGCTTCGATCTTCAAATATAAATCAACATCACAAATCTAATTTTGTAGAAAACAACGTCTTACGATTCCAAATCTTCTGATGAATCAATTTTTTCTTAATTCCAGATCGTTCTACTGTAGATCTACAGATCCAATCATGGATGTCTCAGCAGAGCAAAGATTCTCCTGGTCTTCCATTTGAATCGAGCCTACTATCTATTAGATCTGCTATTTCCAAGAAAAAAAATGGATCAAGACACTAGGAATGAGGTATTCAGAGAAATCAGTCCAACCGTAACCATTTTATTCTGAATACTCTGATTCCTCCCAACCGATCCTAGATCTATGTAAGCCGATCTGATTTACAACGGGTAACACTGATGTATTTGATCTCAACGCTTATGGTTTGGAGTGTCAGTTGCATTGATTCACAAAGAGTTTAGATTATCTTATTTCGGGTTGTTTTTTCCCCTAGGATTTCGGCTTCATCGATTAAGTGTAATTCACTTAGATTCTGGAAATCAAAATTTTGATAATTGTTTTATGTTTCACGACGTAAACAAAACATTTGTTTTGCTATTGCACGTATGTCTGCTATTTTTTGTTGTTGTAAGCAACAAAATTCAACTCCTCGTGCCTTCTCAAGTTTTAAACAGCATCATCGGATTGGTTGATTGATATGTGATATTAGTTTTTATGGTTCCAACAATTGATCGAATATGGATTACAGCATAATCAGTCCCACTGTCGTTCATATTTCCTGATTTGCTTTTTAATCATGTGTACCCTTTAATGGTCAAGATGCAAGTTTCTGAAATATGTTTTACTCATTGGGATGTTAACAAATTTGCTTCGGTTAATTAAGGATCTGGTTTGGTTCAACCTCTAAATCAATTAATCGATGTTGATAGCATTTTCTGCTAATTTCTTACTTGGCTCCTGTGGCGAACATGTGTATCAATTGTGAGGGAGAACGTGGTTTAATGGGTGCCTAAGATGGAGAGGAGTTTGAAGTTTGACTGGTTTCGGTTGCTACGCATAAACCATATTACAAAAGTGGGGTTCAGACGTGTAACAGTTATGGATCAACTTGCCTTTTTGTTGTTGGACGCATTGATTCAACTTCTGAAAATTCAGTAGCAGCGCTTGACGGTTCTGCTGCCATAAGCCTATAGTTAATGAAGATTGCAAAGTGGAAATGGAACGAAAATATATCATTTTTTTTAGATGTACGAGTTTGCTCAGAGAGTTGGAGCAGTAAGCTACTGATCGGGTGCTCGGTATGGCGAGGACTGTGACCTAGTAGTTTACAGACTGTATGGGGATCACACGACCTTATTCTCTTTATGTCTGCTTTTTTGTTTCTTTTATGTCATTTTCTTTTCAATGTTTGTATTAGGTTGTCTATGTACTTATATTCTATAAGTTAATAAAAGCGTACCAACTTTCAAAAAATAAAAATAAATATGTGTGTGTGTGTGCAGACCGAAAGTGTGATAAAATATTATGCAAACATACACCACTAGCTAACCTATTCTTTCTTCCATCTTATGTTATCAAATCAAAACATCCATCTGAAGTGAACACACGCAAACCCAAATATTATAAAACTTCATGACTAAGTGAAGTCCACACCCCAGCTAACCTATTGATTTAAACCCAGGCAAAAACACACTGACCTACCCTAAGAAACACATACGCACATGCAACATTCCTATGTTATGCAGGCTTAAAATCAAAATTATGTCACGCAGCTATGAAACATCGAAAATCGCGAGCTAGGTTTTGGTTTATCTCGAAATTTAGAGATTGATATGTGAATTCAAGTGTGGAACGGAGATCAGCGGAGTGAGGCGACCATGTGGAATTTTTTTTCGTGAAATCTAGTGTCGAAATATGTCACACCTAGAGTCTCACATTGGTCAAAGAAAGGAAGCACCAGAGTGGAGGAAGATAGTGTCAACGAGTCGGCCTTGATTGGAGAAGTAGATTGGTGGAGTTTAATGGAAGGTTCGGCATCTGGTTGGCGATGTGATAAATAAATGGTGCACGATGTGCACGATGGGTTTCAGGAGGAAGGTTTGGGGAAGATGGCATTGTAATGCGGGTATCGGTATGGACTTGGGCCGATGTGGGTTGGGTAAGGCCCATTTGTTTTAAATTTTAAGTTTTAATTAAAATAAGTACTTGTATAATCTTATTAATGTAATGTCTTGGCCATACCTTATCAGAATTGAACGCGGTTGGTCACATTAGAACCGTATGGACGTAGGCTATGAGGTGGAGTTGATCTGGTCAGAATTGGAAGCACCTGTAATTTCTAATTAAATTAAATTAATGCTCGTTTAATTTAATTAAAACAAGTCATTTAAATGACGAATAAGAATCTAGGTGAGTATAACTCACTCGGTTGTCCCACTTATATTTTATATAAGTCGGGTTAAATGTTTGTGTGCTATGTTTGCTGATTGTTGGATGATTTGATGATTGTTTGGATATATGCTAAATATTTTTATATAACAGATTAAATTAAACGTTCATTTAATTTAATCGAAACCAATCGTTATTTTTATCGATTATTTTCAAATGAGGTAACTTGCCTTGTTGGTTACATTTATAATTATATAAATGTATTAATTAAATATGATGCTTGAATTGTTGCTATTAGTCGACCATTATTGGTTAAACTGATTATTCATGTTTATTATAGCATACAATATATTGTCATATTGAATGGATTTGTTTTATTTGAGGTGAACTATTTGGATGAAGGGAAAACATGATGGAGGGATCCAACTGGACTCCTCAAATTTATTGTTTATTTTCATATTATCATTATATGAATTGTTTAACGAATAATTAATTGATTTAATTATTTATTGTTGAATACAAATTCGACGTTGTTTGAGCAATTGGCAGTATATGGTTTAAATATACATTGATTTAAAAGATCGATAGATTCACTGTCAACCCCTGGGTGTATGTTTTGTAATCGATAAAAATGAAATTATAAAATCTATTTTATAACTGAAATAGAATTTGAAATCTATTATTTTGAATGATAGTTATATAAAGGGAAATTGTTGATGTGGGGAATTGTCGCTTATTCGCACACGCCAACCCCTGGGTGTATGTTTTGTAGAAAACGATAATTCAAATCCAAAATAATAAATGCAGTGAGAACATAACTTTTTATATGGTTCGACACTAATGCCTACGTATTCGCTTTAGAGTAATCATTCATCATATAATAGCTGATTACAAAAGTTGTACAAGTTCGGACAATATTTGCGCTCAAAGTTTTATAATAGAATAACAAAATATTTGTTAATTCTAGACTTTGACCAAAATGCCCTTCTTCTTCGTTGGGTAAAAAATATATTTACTTGGTCAACAATGTCCAAAAAGTAGCTTCAATGTCCATGAAATAGCTCCAATATCCAAAAGTATGTAAATATATCCAAAAGCATGTCAAATGTCCAATTAAACATCCAAAAGTTGAAGGGTGACATGTATGCAACGTTTTAGAGGTTCATGCCATGTCCAATGGCCGTGAAGAAGAAGATGGCTGCCATTAAAGATGGTTGAGAGCTCCAAGAAGTCTAAAACACCAAATGGGAACCAACCCCTTTGAATGCCAAGCTTAGGGGTATTTATAGGTGAGTTTTGGGTGTGTCAGGCCAAATTTCATATCCTTGAGGGATACGAAATTCTATCCTAAAATCGGAGTCGAAAAACCAAAGTTATGTTGAAAAATCGCGAAAACTGGAAAATTAGGTGAATACGTGTGTCGATCAGGCAAAAACAGCGATCGACATGGTAAAAATCCCAAAAAAAAGTTGATTTGTCACTTTCCTGGCACATTTGCCATTTTGAAAATTCGTACGCCTGGAATCTGAGTGAAAATGTGTGTTGATTAGGAACATACAGGTGATCGACACGGTAAAAATCCAAAAAAACATGATTTGCCACTTTTCTAGCATATTTGCCACTTTGAAAATTCGTATCCCTGAAAATCTGAGTGAAAACGCGTGTCGATCATGCCAAAATAGGTGATAGACGCGGTAAAAACAAAAAACTACGTGATCTGCCACTTTCATGGGATCGCCAATTTCGAATCCCAGAAAACCATCGAAAACACGTGTTGATCAACAAAAATGGCCTGATCCACACGTGTAAACGCATCTGCCAATATGGATTGGTAAATTCAAATCCCTTGGATCGACCAATTTTCATATTTGTAATCCTAGGTATGGTCATGGTGAAATTTCGAATCCCTGTGTGTTTCTCAACCTTTTTCCCTTTTCCAAATTTCGGATCCACTGATCTGGCAGATTTCGAGTCCCTTGCGCAAGACTTTCCCAAGCAAGGTGCGACATGCTGATTTCTCATCTCTCGAGGGATTCGAAATTTTTAGGGTGATTTGCCTAACCCAGATAATGAGCCAATTTTTTTAGGTGATCTGGTCGATTCGCGCATGCGTTTTTTCGTGATCTGCCTGTGTTGATCACTCAATTTTGGACGTGCCAAACCAACTTTGCCAATTTTCCAAATCCAATGTTTTAGCTTGATCCGATCATGCCCGATCAGCCGTTTTAAGTTGATCGACACGTGAAAATCCAGTTTTTGGTAAAATCCTTCCAGATTGCCAAATTTTGATGCCGTGAGTGGCGCAAGGCATTTTTCGTGATCGTGCCATGCCAATCAGTTGTTTTAGAGTGCGCAACACTGTTTTTTGCCAAATGCTAGATTTTGATATCGTGAGTCGCGCAAGCCATTCTTCATGATTGTGCCATGTTGATCAGCTGTTTTTGAGTACGCGATACTGTTTTTTCGAAATGCCATATTTTGATGTCATGAGTTACGCAAGCCATTTTTCGTGATCGTGCCATGCCGATCAGCTTTGACCAAAAAGCGTGTCAACACTTTGCCCTCCAAAACATGTCTTGCTTGATCAAAGGAAGATGTGTTTTGCGAGAAAGCTAGAAACATAGAAATCCAGAAACCAAAGCTGGAAGAAGTCCAAGAGAACTTCTGTAACTAGAAAACCGAAGAGCCACGATCACGCCGGATTGTATCAATCATGAACAAGAAAGCTTGAAAGCCAATGATCGCCACAGATCGTTTCGAGAAAACTAGAATGACCAAGATAGCCAAAATAGTCGAACGACTACCGAGGTTATGTTTGGGTAGAAGATTGACGACCACTATGATCGTAATAAAATAGAACTTCGATGATTGCTGAGATCGTATTAAAATGGGAATCCGATAATCATTGGGATCGTATTTAGAATGGCCTATCGAGTCCGGAATGCATGAGATCTAGAAAATAAGAAGCATTGGGCTTACTAAATCTTGTAGGAGCAAGTATTTACCTGAAAAAGGAGGATTTTGCACTTGGCGGGCCAAGTTATGTAATGTTATGTGCATGAAGGGCCAGACTATTAAGATTCTTTTGATAAGAGGGTTGCAACAAGGAACTTCGGTGCTCGGCGAACCGATTCCGGTAGTTCTTATGTTTGGAAAACTCATTTGGAGAATCTTAATACCCGATAAGCCAAATCTTTAGGGGAAGTCGTGGATCGGAGTCCAAAGCTAAGAGCCGGAGTTCAAAGTTTACGCCTGATTAACCATGGTGGGGGTGACCGGAGTTTATGTTTATACTGGATGGATCCAGTAAGGAGAGACCGGAGTCTGAATTTTATATTGGACTGATCTAGTGTGGAGGAGACCGAAGTCTGAATTTTATACTGAACTTATCCAGTGCGGAAGAGACCAAAATCTGAATTTTATACTGGACTGATAAAGTGCAGGGAATACCGAAGCCCGAATTTTATACTAGACTTATCCAGTGAGGAGATGGAGCCAGAATTCTATACTGGAGTGATCCAGTGAGGAGTCGGAGCCCAAATTTTATACTGGACTGATCTAATCAGGGGCCTAGGCCCTATGTTTATACTAGAGGGATCCAGTGTCAAGTCTAATGTTAGCAAAAGGTCGAGCGCTAAGCAAAATATTTGGCTCGATCCTCAATTGAAGTGCCTCGACGGGCACAAATCTGACATTCATAACCGTGGGGGTTTCTATGTCCAAAGTTGCAAGCATTGGAGCTTGAGTGATGTTTCCAATACCTAATCCTAAAGCTTGATTGGTTGCAACCTTAGCTGAGCCTTGAATGAGATTGGGGGTGTTGCCTCCGAGCCTAGCTGATCTTGTAGTTGCCTATGGACTGGTATCGACGTAGCGCTTTTCTTCGGGAATTGCCCCTAAGTCTCAAGCTAATCCTTATGGAATAGTAGTACTTATCCCGATCATGTCAGGGCTTTTCTTCGGGAATTGCCCCTAAGTCTCAAGCTAATCCTTGTGGAACAGTAGCACTTATCCCGATCATGTTGCCTTGGCCCAGCTGCCTCGTAAATCCTTTGAGTCGAGAAAGAAGAGTGGCCATAGTGGCTTCCTGTCAACGCAAATGTTCTTCCTGTTGTTCTAAACGAGAAGTGAGATCTTTTGTTCAATTCTTTGATGACTTCGTCGATGTCGTCTTGAGTGATGAAGTTTGATGGGTGTACGGTCAAGGAGACTTCCTGACTTTCCTAGATACTTGCTCCTTCTGAGCAAGCTAACTGTATCCTTTCAACCATGGTGGAATATGAGAGAATTCCGAGAATTTTTTTGAATGAATCTGATAACAAAAAACCATAGTCGATGTTGAAGTCGAAGTCGAAATCTGAAGCCAAAGTCGAAATCCGAAGCCAAATCCGAGAATCAAATTCGAAGGAGAAATCAAAGCTAAAGTCGACGTCGAAGTTGAAATCCAAGAATCAAATCTGAAGCAGAAGTCAAAGCTGTGGCCCCTGCCTGGCGCGCTAAATTGTTGACATGGGGAATTATCGTCGATTCGTGCACGCCAACCCCCGAGTGTATGTTTTGCCAAAAAAAACGATAATCCAAATATGAAATAATGAAATGTAGGGAGAACACAGCTTTTTACATGGTTCGACACTAATGCCTACGTTCGCTTTAGAGTAATCATTCATCATATAATAGCTGATTACAAAAGTTGTACAAGTTAGGATAATATTTGCGCTCAAAGTGTTATAATAAAACAATAGATGTTTGTTATTTTTAAACTTCGACGAAAATGCCCTTCTTCTTCTTCATTGGGTGAAATATATTTTAACTTGGTCAATAATGTCCAAAAAGTAGTTTCAATCCAAGAAATAGCTCCAATGTCCAAAAGTGTGAAAATATGTCCAAAAGCATGCCAAATTTCCGATTGAACATCCAAAAGGTGAAGGAAAACATGAATGCAATGTTTTAGAGGTCCATACCATGTCCAATGACCATGGAGAAGAAGATGGCTACCATTAATGATGGTTGAGAGCTCCAAGAAGTCCAAAATACCAAATGAGAACCAACCCCTTTGAATGCCAAGATTAGGAGTATTTATAGGTGAGTTTTGGGTGTGTCAGGCCAAATTTTGTATCCTTGAGGGATACAAAATTCGCATCCCAAAATTGGAGTCGAAAACCCAAAGTTATGTTAAAAAATCGTGAAAACTGGAAAATCTGGTGAAAACGTGTGTCGATCAGAAAAAATCTGGTGATCAACATAGTAAAAATCCAAAAAAGGTGATTTGCCAATTTTCTGGCACGTTTGCCACTTTAAAAATTCGTATCCCTGAAATCTAAGTGAAAACGCATGGCGATCAGGCAAAAATAGGTGATCGACATGGTAAAAATCTAAGAAAAAGGTGATCTGCCATTTTCCTGGCACATTTGCCACTTTGAAAATTTGTATCCTTGAAATCTAGTGAAAATGCGTGTCGATCAGTGCAAAATAGGTGATCGACGCAGTAAAAACAAAAAACAACGTGATCTGCCACTTTCTTGGACTCGCCAGTTTCGAATCCCAAAAAACCATCGAAAACACGTGTTGATCAACGAAAATGGCTTGATCCGCACGTGTAAACCCATCTTCCAATTTGGCTTGGTAGATTCAAATCCCTTGGATCAGCCAATTTTTGTATTCGTGATCCCTGGTACGGTCATAGTGAAATTTTGAATTCCTGCATGTTGCTTAGCCTTTTTTTCCTTTGCCAAATTTTGAATCCTCTGATCTGGCAGATTTCGAATCCCTTGCGCGAGATGGAGAAAAGCTTGCCCGGGAAAGGTGCAACATGGTGATTTTGTGTGATAACCCTGAATTCCGTGTCACGGAATTAAGGATAATCATTCGGAATATAACACATTAATCAACATTGGCAGATTACAAATAATAGCATAAACATGAAATAGAATAATTTACATCAATATGACAGCAGAATCATAAAATGTAATAAACATCAGAGTGGCATAGTCATAGGATACAACTTAGTGCATAAAGGAAATGATCAGCCTACATCAAGATCACTGCAACATATACATCAGATAATACATAATAGAGATAAATCAGTTTACACCGCGATCAGCGGTACATATACATAAGATAATACTGGTGGAAATGTCAACAGCCAAAATACAGAGAAAGTCAGTCTTTGCCATCAGCCAAAAACGCACTCCATCATCCACATAGGTAAAAATATAATAAATGTCTAGGATCCATACCATGACACCACCCATAGTTAGAAAGAAACGTCATGTTCTCCCAACGGTCATGATCCCGTTTTTGGCTCATACCAAGGTGTGAGGCTCGCGAATCCACGCTATACACAAAGCTATGCTATATTAAAGCCGTGCTTTGATCATCAACCACAAGACTTTGCTTTTCAACAAAAGCCTTGATCATTTGCATCTTTGTATGCCACGCTGTCAATCCACACCGTACCATTGATGTCTACCGTTATACAACCTCTGAGCTCGTACGTCTCAGAGAAGGGCGTTAAGCAAAAGAATAAAATCTCTGCCGCCAAACAGATGTATATTTAGTAGAGATAACGAATACAGCACAGAATACATGTCAGACACACATCCATTTACAAGTCTGTTCTGGGTCTGAACGAAACCGGAGGCACCTTATTCCTCGTTCCATATGTCCTATACGGAAGAGAGACCCTCGTTCATCCGGACGATCAACAAGTACGTCCAGACCACTACCACTGCAACCTCGTCAAGGGAGCTACCCATATCTAAGGCATCAATAGCAATCCATACGATGTGAAGATCACCGGTCTTGCACCATCTTCATATCTTTGACTTTTTATCGTCGATCAATTAATTGAAATGATAATTAACTCGGCCTTTTCAAATAATTCACATATATATAGAATTCAAATCAATTCTTTCTATGGTTAAATTATTTGACATCCACATTTCAGTTCATTAATATAATTTTCATGTCAAACACATCCAACCGTCAAAATATCTAATAAACCGAGTAAAGTCAGTTTATTTCCATTCCATATCGCTATCTACGTTTTATAACGATTTATCGCTACATTTATTTATTTTAAAATAGCTCGTTTTCATTAAACGACGCTTCGGGTCATAGCGCAGCCCTAGCGCTGTTTTTCTCCAGATTTGATTTACACATTTCTCAAAATCTAACCGTTGGATCTTAACGAAGTTAATACCATTGGAAAGATCTTTCCAACGCGAATCCAATGGTTCTGGTTTCGAGAAAATCCGACGGTCGGATCTATCGATATAATCGTTTAAAGTTACGATTTCAAAATACGAACTACAGCGGCGCAATTCGTTTTATTTTAATATATATATATATATATATATATATATATATATATAATTCATTCTAGCGCTGTTTTTCCTCAGATTTGATTTAAACATTTCACACAATCTAACCGTTGGATCTCAACAAATTATATATCGTTGGAAAGACATTTTCAAAGCGAACCCGAAGGTTTCAATTTCGGGGAAATCCGATGGTCGGATTTCTTGGTATATTCGTTTAAAATCACGATTCCAAAACACGAACTACAGCTGCGCAATTCATTTTATTTTAATTTATATATATATATATAATTCATTCGATGTTTTTCAAACCGTTTTCACTTCAAAAATTTGGCTAAGCCTTTAAATTTCGAAAAATTTCACCATAACCTCCTTTGTACGGAGAGGGGTTTGGAAATTTATTGGGCCGTATTAGGTACCCAATAAATCCAGTTTAAGCATGCACAATTTTTAGTGTCATATTTTATGCCCGAGGGAGTGTGTAAAATTACTCCAGTAACTCGTCACCTCGTCTAGTGTTGGAAAATAAATAATCCATGTGCCGTATCTAATAACTAGAGAGACATAATTATTGTCAACTCTACACCCGTGTAGGGTTTTTAATTTAATCTAGCAATTTATCGTTATATTTATTTTGTCCATATCAGTCCCTAGTTCAACCTGTAATTCAATCATCGCCATACGAACATCTAGTTCGTATGGTAATCTCAACCTTGTCATACATGCTCCAAATGCTTATATGGAATTATGATATGCTATGACATCAATAGTTCGTCTTCGGTTCAACCTGAAATACAGTCATCGCCATACAAACATCTCGCTTGTATGGTAATTCCAACCTCGTCATACGAGCTCCAAATGCTTGTATGGAATATGATAGAGTATGCTATCTTCACGAAGTATGCCATGTAGTGTAGTTCAAAATTAATTGTTACTATCCTATGACGATGTTTATAATCTTACACAGAACAACCAGCACACCGCATCCAATGGCATTCACAGGAGTTGATATATAAATAAAACTGCGCATCCAACTCATTAAGGTTTACCTATTTGTCGGGCACGCAAATAAATTCTTTACTCAACAGCAAATCCATTTACCTGTTTAGCATGTGTATATATATATGCATACCTCTGCTAAAAATAATATTTTTAGTGAACAAATATTTATCTCCATACATGACTGTTTTTAACACTTCATATACATGTTAAAAATATTATTTTCAACTAACAAATATTTATTTCAACACACGGTTATTTTTAACACTTCATATACATGTTTAAAATATTAATTTCAATCAACAAATATTTATTTCAACCTTTGGTCATTTTTAACACTTAATATACATGTTAAAAATATTATTTTCAATCAACAAATATTTATTTCAACACACGGTTATTTTTAACACTTCATATACATGTTAAAAATATTAATTTCAATCAACAAATATTTATTTCAACCTTTGGTCATTTTTAACACTTCATATACATGTTAAAAATATTATTTTCAATCAACGAATATTTATTTCAACACACGGTTGTTTTTAACACTTCATATACATGTTAAAAATATTAATTTCAATCAACAAATATTAATTTCAACCTTTAGTCATTTTTAACACTTCATATACATGTTAAAAATATTATTTTCAATCAATAAATATTTATTTCAACACACGGTTATTTTTAACGCTTCATATACATGTTAAAAATATTAATTTCAATCAACAAATATTTATTTCAACACACGGTTATTTTTAACACTTCTTATACATGTTAAAATATTAATTTCAACCAACAAATATTTATTTCAACCTTTCGTTATTTTTAATACTTTATATACATGTTAAAAATATTATTTTCAATCAACAAATATTTATTTCAACCTTTAAATATTTTTTTAAGGTTCATACATGCAATAAAAATGTGATTTTTATTGTTAAAACTTTTTATTCCAAACATGAATATTTCTAGTGATTCATATATACAATAAAAATGTGATTTTTATTGTTTAAACAATTTATTTCAAACATGAATATTTTTTAGCGATTCATATACACAATAAAAATGTGATTTTTATTGTTCAAACATGAATGTTTTTCTAACACATGAATATTTCAGGAAATTTCGGCATTATAACGGCAAGGTATTTAGCACCAGCACCGTGTCCAGCACTGCTCCTCTGCTATCCTAGGCCTTGCAGCATTACAATACTTTCATTTCAATGATTTCCATAATATCATTCATTTTCTCAACACAACAAATATACCACAAACACAACCAATTTTGTTGCTACCGCAATCAACCATTCACAATCACAACTAAATTTCACAACATAACCAATTTATATCGTCTTGGTCTGTGGATGAGGGGAGTATATATATATATTTGTTTCCATTTCAATTCCATTCAACACATATATGATTTTTACAATGTATATATAACTTATACATCGCATATATAATTTATACAATGCTTGTATGTGAGATATACAACGCTTATAAAATTTATACATCGATTATATAATTTATACATCGCTATTCCATTCAAATTTGAACTTAGAAACCTCACTTTGGGTTCCACTCCTTCGTTTTTCGTAGAAATCTCCAAATGTGTTCTAGTCTCTTCTAGAACGTAGTGTATGATGTCACGGTCCTGGTGTCTCTTGTTTCACTGGATTTGGACAACACACGAAAAAGATACGATTTTTATCAGTAAAACGAACTTTGCAATGCTTTAAAGCGTTATAAAACTTTAAATATATACATGCCGTGAGTTTCAGAAAGGGTTCGAAACTAGGTCAATAGTTTTCGTGAAATCCGAGCAGCTAGGGGATGATCGGAATATACAACGTCAGAGGGGGTCGGAAGGCGCGCATATCGAGGGGGGTTTCGTCGAACTCGACGGCGAACTCAGGGCTGGGCGGCGGCTTGAAGTCGGCAAATTCAGGAAGGTGAATCTCGACGATTGTTGAACGATGCGGGGTGCAACTTATATGGATTTGAAGAGAATGAGAAGATCTACAAAAACTTCAACTGGAGCAGGAGATTTTATTGCGTGGATTAGCCGAAATTTAGGAGAGAAGGTCGGAAAAGTTTTCCGTTGTCGATACAAGGGTTTTTTTTAAATTTTCCAAGAAAAATAATTAATGAATAAAATTTTATGATTGGTCGATTTATATATTTATTCGAAAAACAGAATTTTCTAATCCCAGCTCCAAATCAAACCGAACGCCTGACACCCCTAACTAAATACCCCCATTCCGGAAACAATGGAATATGTTTCATAATCCTATTCGACTGTATCAGTCAGTTATTCTTCAAATTAAAATATATAACATTCAAATTTGGATTTGAACGTACCTTTTAATTTGTCGGGGCCACATACTGATTCCAAAAATTCCCAAAAAAATAAATCTAGCTATGTTGGGACGAAACAGTCCCAACAAAATTAATTTCGTCGAATTTGGACACCGTTTGAAAATGGACTTTTTGTGGTCGATCCAATTCAAACTGAAATTACCAAACGCGTTTTCCTTTGCCACGCTCACATATTAATTCCAAAAATTATGGAATTTGAAACTTGGCAATAATTTGACATTCCAGATCCAACCAAAGTGTTTTCGTTGAAAACGGAGGTCGTTTGCAAAATGTATATTTTCAAGGGCTATATTTATATTAAATTTCATAGCGACTATTCTGAATATTCAACTGGCCATAACTTTTTATTCCCGTTATGAAATTTCAATTTTTCAGATTCGTTAGAAAGATATTACTAAACAGATTTAAATATTTTTTGTTTTACCAAAATTCGATATATTTTGAATCCTGAACTTTCAATCAAAGTTCAAAGTAAATTTTCAAACTACCGTGCCATTTCAGGCTCGTTATATAATTAAAATAAATTTATTCGTTCTAACTTCGATTTAAATAAATTTTTAGTTAGTATTATTTAAAATAAATCATTTTAAATATTCTAAATTCATTAAAATAGCCAAATTAAAAATTTTAAATTGGTTCTGGTTTTCCGGGTTGTTACATTTTGACTTCCTTGAGGGATTCAAAATTTCTTGGTTGATTTGCCAAACCCAGTTTTGAGCCAATTTTTCTAAGTGATCTAGACGATGCACGCACGTGCTTTTTTTGTGATCTTCTTGTGTTGATCAGCTGTTTTGAGGTGATCGACACGTGAAAATCTAGTTTTTGGAAAAACCCATCCAAATTGCCAGATTTTGATGTTGTGAGTCGCGCAAGTCATTTTTCGTGATTGTATCATGCCAATCAGTTGTTTTAGAGTGCATGACACTATTTTTGCCAAATGCCAGATTTGATGTCATGAGTCGCGCAAGCCATTTTTCGTGATCGTGCTATGCCAATTAGCTATTTTTGAGCGCGTGACACTGTTGTTTCCGAAATGCCAAGTTTCGATGCCATGAGTTGCACAAGCCATTTTTCGTGATCATGCCATGCCGATCAGCTGTTTTTGGGTGCGCAAAACATGATTTTGCTGAAATCCATTTTTTTTCCACGACGAGTTTTGCCATGTGATCGGACCGACTTACTCAAGTGTTTTGAGCTGATCGGATCGAGTTGATCATGTATTTTTACCATGTCGGTTTTTTCAAGTTCGTCGACGATGATTTTACGAATCGACGCCATTTCCAACCTTTTCGAGCTTAACATGACTTCGACCAAATCGCTTTGTGTGAAGACGTTCTCGACGCTTGAGCGCGTTACTAACCAAAATCTTGACATGTGACAGCTTTGACCAAAAAGCTTGTTAACAAAAATAAATATTTATTATTTAAGTTTATAAGTAATCATTAGATAATTTATAAAGCTAATTCTTATATTAATAAGAATTATAAGTAGGTGGGCTGAAATTAACCTAAGGGTTAAAACTTGGATCAATTGTTTCCAAGAGACGATTAAATGAGATTATTTAAATAAATTACATTTTTAATTAATTTAAATGGAAGCTAGAGTAATTGGAATTGATTAACGAGTTAATCATGTTCAGATTTGACCAAGTCAACTGCTTTAACCGAAATGGATTATTAAATTAGTTTATTAATTTAATGGAAATAGTCAACGGTGAAGCAAACCATTTTATTTTTAATAAATTTTGAAATTTGACTATTATTTATTTAATAATCATCAAAATGGTAATCTTGGAATTTAAAATTTATTAATGAAGGTTTATGAAGTCTCAAAGCCTCGTTTATAGTTTAATGTATTTTTAAATGATTTGATATTAAAAATAGTATAAGCTAAGTTTATGTTGAAGTTTAAATTAAATTATTATTGGGATTTTATTTAATTGGATTTTATAAAATCCCAATTGGACGAAGTTATAAAACCCAAGTTTTATTGAATATGATATTGGAAAGAGTTATTAATTATAAACTGAAAAATGGCCTATGAATGAAATAAAGCTCAAGATGTGAAATTAAAGAATTGGGGCCTAATTAGAGATCGGTTGAGTTAAATGATTTTTTGAGTATTGATCTGATGTTGATTTCAGTCTTCGAGGTTGATATTTAGAGTATTATTCTCTTATCGATTTACAGTCAGGAACAAATGAATGTTGAAATGGAAATTGAACAAGAAATCCCAAATTGAATAAAGTGATTAGGCGAATTTAGTTATAAAGATTCGATCTAAATTGGCATATATTAAGTAAGAGATGAGGTTTCATCAAGATATAACTAAAAAAATTTGGAATAAGCTTATAAGAAGTTTTCATAAAGGATTTTATTTATAATAGAATCGAGACTTATATATAATGGTTTAAAGAATGGTTGAAATTAATATATAACAGTTTTAAAAATAATCGTATATGAAATTGAAATCGTTTTCTAAAGAGATAGTATGGTGTTAAAGACCATGTTTTAAATCAGATAGTAGAAAAAATGGAATTTTTGGGGATAGTTACTGGATAGATTTATGTTAATAAACTTATATCTATTCTGAAGATAAAAATGTTATTGACTCAAGGTCTGAGAGGTAAATTAAATACCCCAACTTGAACGACTTTCTGATTATCCAAGGATGATATTAGTTTAGAAACGAGAATGGTCGAGAGAATAAATTAGTATTCCATGAATGGTATTATAAATTATAATTCAAAAGGTTTTATAAGTATAATAGAAGGGTTTGAGTATAATCTTATTTTTGAAATAATAAGTAAAAAGCTGTATTTCAAATATTAAAAGATTTAAAAGATTTTTGATTTTAACGAATGGAAAATTTAAAAGGACAAGTGGATTCATTTTATTTTTATGGTTGTTTATTTTGATAGTTAAATAAACGAATATCAAAATCTAACATAATTTGTCTTGGTACGGAAAGACTAGGATCAAAATTATATTTGAAAATCATTCTAAACCAGCGAATACGTAAATGAGAAGATATCTGATGCTGATTGAGACGGAGAAATTGAAGATCATAAATTTTCATAAGCGGAATAAATACTTGTTGAATTCTCTAGCTAATCTTTAGAGATATTTTGACCTTAACACTTTCGTAATTAGAATCTATGGATTGCAAGGACTACTTGCTACTGATCCATAAGGTGATTTCTAGGATGTGGTAGGAGGGTGCCTTCGGTTTGTCCAGTCTCAGGACAACTTATATGGATGAGTGACTGACATAGTATTTCCAAAGGGGTCATGTACATTGATTTTTATAAACGTATTTTAGTTGGTGGTGGAGAAGACACCTTCTCTTAATTTAACATCCAGTATATTTTGTGGTAATCAGTTAGTGATTTTATGGCATCTGACGATGTGTATTCAAAGTAAATGATGGCCAGATGTTCTAAAAAGGTAATTATAACCTCAAGCTTCATCAACCGGGAAATGGTATAAAATCGGGTAGGTCGCATGGCTATGCGGGTCGCTCTCATTAGGGTGTATTGTCACCATCTAGAGAAATTTTATTTTGTTTCTTCTATCACTTTTGTATCTCCCGGGAAACGGTTATGTTGGATCCAACCTTAAGGTGACAATATATTCGGAACACTCAGGCGAAGTGAGTGGTCAGTCATGCTTAGCCAGAGTTGCAAGATGTTCTTGTTGAACCCTAGCGTATTTTATCTAGAGGTACACTTATGGAAGGTGGTCCCATACCTCGCATAGTTGTAATTCTTTTCTCTAATAAGAGCCCGCGGTTTTTGATTATAGACTATATATGTAGAGCATGAGATGAAAGTGTTCTGGTATATGATTATTTATTTGAGTTAGAAACTATTGTAATATAAAAATAGATTTGATTTCAGATGTCTAGGGTTATCGTAAGGTAAAACCGTCTGTATATATGTGTGGACTATGAAAGAGGCTATGCAGCGGTAGGATCGTATAGAATGGAGTATAAGTAGAATACTAAAGTAGCAGTAGTAAGCAGTAAATCACACAGTCGATTTATACTGGTTCGGACCACTGTCCTACGTCCAGTCCCAGACTCACTTCTGGAATTTCACTAACACTAAAGCCCTCACTTCACCCGGAGGAATAGGTTCACAATTACCCGAACCACTGAACGGGATTTCTTGCCTCAACCACTGAAGAGGTCTTCACTAATACAGAATAATTGTTGACTCTTTTGTGTTCTTGATAACACGTATTGTCGAATATTAAGTACAACCTTCCTATAGCCTTTCCTTGATGATAATCGTGAAGTGCGTGAAGGAATATGGAAGTTTAAAAGTCTCAAGTATAAAAGTAGATAGCTTTTTAGAACTTAGAGAGCTTTGAATAAGATAGAGAGAATTAGAATAAATTTCGGTTGTTGGAATAGTTAATCTTCCCTCTATTTATAGTATGTAGAAAGATGCATCTAATCATGAAAAGTTTTGCTCAAGAGTTATAAAGTAAATGGATGTATCTTTTTGTAGAAGTCGCATCCTTTCAGAATCAGACGTCTGAAAATAAAATTCAGATGTCTGTTTATTTTAAAAATCAAATCAGCAAGGAAATAGTGTATTTCGGGGGCATTTCAGACGTCTGAAATATATCAACCAGACGTCTGAATATTGTATTTAAAAACATTCTGTTTCAGCAAACAGACGTCTGAAAATTTCAGACCAGACGTCTGTTTTCTGTTATCAGACTATTCCTTGCTTAATTTATATAAGAGAAGCTATATACATATAAAATGTGTGTGTGTGATCATCAAGGAAGACTTTAACATATAAATCTAGGACTAACAGATTCTTACAACATATTTAATCTTCAATTATAGCTCTTGAATCTGTTGTTGAGTATCTTCCTGCAAGACAAGGTTAGTCGATAATAATATATATGTACATGTATAGTTGTCATAATCAAAACGCCATATAGCGAGATCCAACAGACTGGTCTTTCGATTATGCTTTCTTTCAAAAAAAATTACTTTAAAATCAAGATGGATGATACTCATTAACTTAGTGGGTTTCTCATGTTGGTTCACCAGACTGAACCATGGCATTTGAAATGCTCGGGCCAGACCGAGTTTTATAGGTTCAGGCTATCAGATGTTGTGAAGTTCAGAGACGAGCTGAAGAAGTTCAGATGTATGATTTGTATATGTCGTTGTGTATTGTATATGAGGACAGATTATTATAACTGTCCAGATGTATTGATGTACTCTGATGATTGTAAGTGTTATTTCAAGCTCTCACCAAAGATTTATTTCTATGTATATTTTGTTCCGCTGCGATGCAAGACTTTGTGTTGTGTTGGTTCTTCTTCTAATTCTTCTATTCTATTATTTCTTTCATTCCTTTCTCATCCACTAATTTATTTCTTTTAGCTTTCAGGGTTTTCAGTACTTAATTTGGACACGGAATGTATTAGTGTCGAAATTCGAGATTTGAATTTTCTAGGACGCTACACAATCTTTTACTCAAATGCTAATTTAAGAAATTCAAAATTCCAAAGAATAACTACATAGCATAATATTATTTAGCTTTATCTAATTTCTTTATTGTTTTTTGGCAAAGCCGACCGTTTTTTTATAGTGATCCATAACACATTTCATTAAAGAAAATAAAATAAAATACAAGGAAGTAAATATACCGGAAGTATATCGACTATATCTCCACGTAGGGAGAATATGTCATTACTAGTGCAGTTACATAACCATGTGACAGTCACAATTCTACAATGGCATTACACTGTACAAATTGCATATTATCTTCCAGACAAGTGCAAGTTGCTCATGCTAACTGTAAAAACACTGCAACTAACCTTTTTCTGGTAAATTCTTCAACATTTTTTTCATGCTGCGGGTAATAGGATATTTCGGTCCCACTTTGTCACTAGTGATAGGGACATCTTGATAATTTTACAAATCTAGAGGCCTCTCTTTATGCCCTGGAGGTGGTGCAATTTGAGCATATGGAGATGCTTTGCTTTGGGCCTGTAGCGTAGACTTATGCATCCAAAGGTGGAAATTAGGTGATTTCATCTTTTTGACCATTGTAGAAAGGGAAGCTAGATTAGACTTACTGAACTCATTGTTGTTCACTTTGACTTGAATGGTATCGCATTCGTCCAGCAACTGCAAAATAGTTGCACCCCTTCCTTCGCTATTATCTTCTCTTGCCATTGCAGTTCTTATCCTATCGGGAACAATGTTGGTGTCTTCAAGCGACGCCTTGATATCTGTAGACGCAACAGTGCTCGCCAAATCAACAGTTTTACTGTTTTGTTATGGCTTTACATGCCTATCGTTATTTTCTTTACAATCTCCCTCAATCACTTCTCTACCCACATTATCCACCTGAACGTCACCAATGTTTGTTAGCTTCATAATACCATGCTCCTGGATGTCTGTTTCATTTACACTACCACCATGGTGAACAACGTTTTGACCCCTGTTAAAGCTGCCATACACTTGTTCTAAAGTTTTTTCTTGGTTTGTATTTTCCTCATTTTGGACTAGAGGTTTGCTATGTTCGTAACAGTCAGCTTAGGTTATTGTTAGCAAGTATCTCCATGCAACCTTGCTGTTGAGCATTCATGCGCACATCATCGACATCCACATGCACAGCATCCGCAGAAGATCTCATTTCCACAACTACATGCTTATTAACTGTTTTCACTAGTTCCTTATCAGCAAAAGAAGGTACTAGAGTACTCCACAAAGATATTCCAGAATTAACACAAACTGGGCCAATATTAATATCATTCAAGTCTATATGTGGCATGAGTATTTCCTCACTCACACTGTCAGTATCATCATGGATATCAAACTCAGCAGCGTCATACATGTTATCAGCATTCTTCTCTATCCTTATTTGTTTTCTCTTCTGGTGGTGATTAGTTACCCTTCTCCATGCTTGTCTCCTCCTATTAAAGGAAAATCTGTCTTGCTTTCTTTCGACTGCCTTAGCTTTAGTTACAACTGATGGCACATCTACATCTCCACTCGCTTTGCTAACTTTAACTTTAGGGTAAATATTTAATTCAACATTAGTTTTAGAGGCATCTTTCTCACATTCATCTGTATTATGACCGAATGCTTTACACTCAGTACAAATGAGAGGCTTCCAAAGGTAATAAACCTTAACCGTTTTCTCTGCCCCATTAGGAAGCAGCACATCAAATTCATCTGGTAGGACCTGGTCAAGAGACACTTCGACCATGCATTTTGCGTATTCAAGTTGTTCTATTTTTTTCTATATTTTCATCCATGCAAAGAAACCTTCCACCTCTGGTGGCAAGCCAACTTATGCCGATTTTCGACCAACCCAATGGAGAAATATTGAATAGTTTTATCCAGACTGGTACATTACGGATCATTGAGCAATTATTACTTGTACCAATGTCCCATGGTTTTACAATGAATACCTTATTTTTATAATAATAAAATCAGATTGGATGATTTTAGATCGATCCTCAGTCATTGCAAAGCGGAAAAAGAAGAGGGTACCATTCGATCTCACCTTAAAGCGACCCTCTGGTTTCCAGTGCTTCATTAACTGAGTGATAAGTATGGTACACGCAAGAGGCTTATAAAGAAAAAAACAACCAAATCATCACACCATATTTCATGCGCAGATTCCAGAATATCCTCTGAGGGAACTAGTTTATTTCCAGCGAATTGTAGCTTGATTGGCGGCGGTGCAAAGGTGTCGGCATTCCTAGGTTTTGAAGCATACAAATCTGACCATTTCCTGTTTTAGAGAGGGTCGATGAGGATTGGAATAAAGGGGAGATGCAGGAGGTGGATCTGGAGGCAGAGGAACAGGTGTAGGCTGCGGATATGAGAAGAGTAGGAACGGAGGCACGACGAGGTTGAATTTGGCTAAGGACTGGGTATTTGCGGATTCCGTCGTTTTAAGGGCGAATTATAACTGTCTTTATTGTTTTTTATGAAAGGAAAAAAAGATTGATATAATGTCAAAGTCATTAAGGATATAGGAATCTTTTACCTATATTAAAAAAAGCATCTCTTATGTGATGCTTTCGAAAACGATAACCATTCAGCTAAAAGCCACAAGGAAACAATATTGCTTAATTTATTTCTTATCAAGAAGTAATTCATTGTCCACTTACATTATATTAGAACAATGAAAAGGAAAGAAGAAGTCTAGACCAACATAGAAAAACATATATATTATTTTATATATAATTGATTTACACATATAATGAAAAAGAGTAATATTTACTCATAACATAATTTAAGTCTATATAAAACCTTCCAAAAGTTCTACATTCTCCAATATTTATACATCTTTTATTGCTATATAAAATATTCTCTCACCCAACCATTATCTTCCTTGCATATTTTAAAGAAAGTTTTCTAAGAGGACTCAATTTTCAGATATAAAGGGGTTTACGATAAAGGAGCCATTCCATTATGGTTTGCAAATAACTGTTGAAAGTAATCTCTTACAATTAATCTCTTGTATTATTATGGGTGTCTACAATCATGAAATTAGTACTAGTTCTTGGATAAATATTTATCTGAATCTACTTTTTATGATTCCCACGAACCACTTGAAATCCAACTGTTAATTCTTTCTTTTTGTCAAGTTAAAAAAAGAGTGATGAAATGGTGTTTGGAGGTGCTACATATAAATTCCTAATTATTAAACAGTTTTTGCTTTTTGAAAGTTGATACTTTATTAACAACAAAATAGAGCTGATTACATAAGTGGTTACATCCAAAAGAGCAAAAAGTACAAGACCAATCAATAAAGTCGAAAATAAAAAGAAGAAATACTTACAATCACATATTATAATTTATAGCATTATTTTTTGTCAAATTATGGAAATAAATTTTAGTATACTTTCCATAACCAACCAAATTGACTGAATATAACTTCCAAAAATCAAGATCTACCAAGATGGTAAATAAAAAGAGTAATATAACTAAAAGAAGTTATAAGAAGAGAAAATAGTAAGAAATCAAGTTAGACACTTGATAGCTAATTAAAGAACAAATAAAGTGTGTGATTAAAATAGTTGTTATAGTACAAATAATAAGAAGAAAATATATTATTATGATATTATGGCAAGATAACATAGCTCTAGATTAATATTGTCACAAAAAGTAAGTAAGAAAAATGGGAATAGTATATAAGAGAACAAGGGAATATTAAGATCAATACTTGGATATCCACGATGTACTACCCAATGCATACAATGAGGATCAACACATAATCATTTTGTATATACTTTGAGTTCTACTAATAAGTGGCACAACTGGGGATCATACGGAACTAAATAGGTAATTTTCCACAAACTGCAAAAAGGCAATACTAGGTCCCACATATATTAAACTAGGTCTGTCTCTTTCGAGCGAGGCTAAGGCACCACATAGCTACCTCTCACTAGTGGAAGATTTTCTAATGGGTTTAGGCCAGCGTCTTGATAATGAAAGACTGTTGTCTTCTTGGATCAACCCACATCTTCTCATACTCGTTATTGGCTGACAATGGAAGGCATCCGGCGGTTACTATCCTATATGGTCTTGGCCAACCTCCTTGAGGAAACCGCTGTATTCTAAAGTCACCGCTCAGCCTTTCAACAACCCACTCTATGAAACCAATCAAGGCATACCCACTTGATATCGACCTTCCTCCAACGACTTGCCTAAACTATGCCTACATCGGACGGCCACCCTCGGGGTATCCTCGGTTTGAAGTTTATGCTTCCTATCTTCAGCATGGCTGGTTCTTATCTTCCTGAGATCATCGGTTCTCGACTGATTGAGAATGCTTCTATAAATATGCCTCGTTAGATCAATGTATTCTGACGAATCTACCGCGGTTCGCAATGCTAGTTAATCCTTCGGATTCACTTTAAACCGCACCAAATGCATCTCACATTTCTTATTAGACCTGTAACGTCCCAAATTTTTTAACATTAATTTCGAATATTTAAATCTGTTTTCAATATTGATTTGGCGATATAAACAGATTTTATATCGAATTTATTTATTCAAAATGGAGTTCGACTATGTATATTTATAATTAATTAAAACGAGCTCGAAAACGTCGCGGTAGTTCGTAATTTAAGATTTAAATTTCAATCGAATATACTGGATCCGATATAAGTCGGAATTCAGTGAAACAAGAAACATTTGAATCGATTTGATTATATTTTTCTATTAAAAGACAAAAATGCAGATTTTATATTATAGTGTGTAAGTTACGTCCAATTTAAATTTTCAAATAGTTGCTATGGAATCGTTAATATATTATAACGATTTAATAAATAAAAAAAATGGATTTCTATATATTTGGATACCGTTTTAACCCGAATTTCCGAATATTAAGGTTTAAAATTTATAATGGTTTATTTTGAAGCTGTATAAGATTTTTTTTTAAGATATACCATAATAATAATTTATTATTATGTAAATAGGAGTTGTTTTGAATTTAATTATATTTTATTTAAAATATATAGGCATTAGAAATAATTTTCTTTCTAAACAAGCTTTATTTTTGATGAAACAAGTTTTATTGGAATGCGTAAAGCTGGTTATTACTATGTTTCCAGTTTGGAGCCAATCGGAGTTGTTTTGTCGGTAGGCGGAATTTAAGGATGAACCGATAAATTAAAATTAACATTGTTGAGCAAATGGAGTCCGTTTTCAATGAAATAAATTTCTTTGGGTTCAGAACCTTGAAATGTAATAGTATGTCCATTTTGATTGCCTTTAGAGTTCGGATGTGAATATATGTATATTTAATTGTCAACAGTTGACGGTAATGTAAACTAACTATTAATAAACGCAATAAAATTTTGTATATTTAAAATATTTCTCCACTGTATACGTGCCACTTACTTTCCTTGCGCCTTACACTTCCTCTCCTTGCGCTCCAAACTTTAGGTTCCTTGCGGACGAATCCATCTACAAAACCGTGAGCTCCAAGTTTTTTTTGAAATCTGCATCCACAGGAACAACTACCTTATATGTTACCACTGCAGACCTATATACAAAGACGCAGTCGCCACAAAAATTTTCCACCATAAATAGCTGGCTATTTTCCATTTCACTTCGCTCCTGAAAACAGATTAAAATTAAACCAAGCGAAAACCCCTGCAGTATTGAAACTAAGGCACCCATTCATGAAAACATCACAAACTGGAAACCCAACATATATCCACAAAAGCATAATCAACTCCAATCCATTCATGTATTATAGCAATATGATAAACAAAGTCCATCAGGCGAAGAAGTAAAATGCCACGTCCTTTATGTTTTAGCCAATTATCTCGACATTGGTGTTGTCGGAGGCGTACTGCTGGACGAGGAAGGTCAAGGTGGCGGTCTCAGATGGGGTGGCTCAAGAGGTCAGAGCAGGTGAACGGAGGAGGAGCGGAGCATGTGTGTGGTCCTCCGGCGACAACGGTGCCGTGCAGATTCGAAGAGGGTCATTGCGTTTTGTATGGAGGAGCTGAAGCCAAGTCGCGGCGGTCGAGGTTGAAGCAGGGTTGGGGAGGGGTTCTCTGGCAATGTTGGTGGCATGTTCGATGGCCTGGCGTTGAAGGAACAAGGCAGGGTGAACTCGGAGCAGAAGACATTGGATGGGAAAGGAAAGATATATGGGCGCATGATGATGGGGAGAACGATGAACAGTATGGGTTGGGTGAGTTTGCGTGAGCATCAACAAATTTAGAAAGCAATCCTTCGAAAGTATATTGGAAGGAGTTTATATGGATGTGGGGATGGCCTGAGAATACAACGATGGAGTGGGAATGGGCTTGAGAGTGCGGATTTTGTTTCAGCAAATAGCGAGAAGATGAATAGTGCTTGAGGTATATGTGCCCAATCTTGTTTTGAAATACATAATCAAATTATAATGCCTAATAGTAGTTAACCAATTAATTAGTTAAACAAAAGTTCGATTATGAATTTAAGTGCATAGTTAAAACGTGAATTTTCCATGCGGATCGGCTAATGGAATTGGTGTGAACGAGTGTGTGATGTGTGGGCGGAGCATCAGGAAGTAATCACGATGAAACGTTGTAGAAGGAACAAAGAGCAGTCGGCCTGTCCATTTCCCTTAATCATGTATTAATCTAGGGTAACGTTCCATTAGAAAATACATTATTGTACTTAAAAGTGTATTTACTAGGATGTGAATTTGAATACAGGCTTGGGTTTAACTTTGAACAAGATGGGAACGCAGATAGTTATCGTGAAGAACGGTAACGGCTTGTAACCATATAATAAACATAATTAATATATATAGTGATTAATTTAAACTAATAGTTGATTAATAATTAATTAATTTAATCACATTTGCGTGATTATTCAGATGGACTCAAAAGCAGTAGGAAAAAAAATCGGGAAAATGTTTGAAAGGAAGAAATAAAGTCGGGTCCTCGTACTGTTAAACCGAATGGGGAAAATAGATGAAGCAGGGTAAATATTTAATGCTGCGTCAATTAAATAAAACGTAATTAACCTAGTTAAGAGCTAATTAAGAAATATTTAATTTAACTAAAATAGTTATTGTTTATATGTTAATAACTTGATCGTATGTTATCAGAAGGGAACCATTCAAGTGGCGTTGCGATCGTCCTGTTAAGCACGACATCATGGAATAGATGGGAAGGAATTGGAGATAACAGTAATTTACCATTGAATTAAAAGACTATTTAATTTAATGGTAACTGAACCATTTTAGAAACAAATCAAATCAAGGAGAGTTAAACTCACTTAGTTCTCCCCACTTAAATTTTATATAAGTCGGGTTTTTATTTTTGTGTATTATGGTTGCTAATGGTTGACGGTTTGGTGTTTGTTAAATATATATTCATATATTAATTGAATTTTTGAAATTAAACGTTGTTTAATTTCAGTGAAACGCCAAATCGTTATTTTAATGATTGGCCCCAATTAAAGTAACTTACCATATTGGTCACGTTTATAAATAAGCGTGTTTAATTTAAGAAATTGTTTGAATTGTTATGGTTAGGTAAAATAAATTGGTTGATGTTGAATTATCGTTATTGACTGTTGTGAAGACCATTATTTATTTGAATTAAATGATCATATTGGAGATATCATATTTGATGCAGGGAAGAACAGGCTGGAGGGATCCAACGGGATTCCTCAGATATATTCAATGATATTTATTTTCATTAATTGATTGATTTGGTTGTTGAATGTTGACCTGGAATTCAATATTTGTTTTGTTTAAACCAATGGGTAATATTGGTTGAGTAATTGGCAGTATATGACCTATCAATCGTTTTATAAATATCGATTTACCGTCAGGTAAATCGACAGGGATGAAGTTATAAAATTTATTTTATAACTAAAGATATATTTTTAAATCTGTATTTTGAATAAAAGTTTGTTAGGAGTAAATAAATATTTACTATTTACTAATTAATTTTATAATTATAATTAATTGATTATATAAAGAAATCCTTATGTTAAGAAGATTTATAAGCAAATGTGCAAGGACTAACTTAACGGTTAAGAATTAGATAATTTTTTTAAGAAACAATTAAATGGTGTTATTTAAATTAATTATATTAATAATTAATTCAAAGGACGGACCAATTGAAATTGGTTGGAGAATTAATCGTGTATTGAGTTGACTAAGTCAACCGTTGTAACTGGGATTTACTATTAATTTATTTTGGAGGTAATCCAATGAAGTAATTTAACAAACAATTGTTTTAATTTTAATAAGATTTTAAAAAGGGATTTACTATCTATTTTAGTTAATTAAGAAGTAAATTAGCTCTACAATAGTTAATGGCGGAATAAATTATTATTTTAATTAATAATAATTTAAGTATAGTGTAATGAGATCTAATTGAATTGAGATGGAGTTTATGAACGAGTTTTATATTAAAATCCGAGTTTATAACAAAGTTATAAAGGGGATTTTAAGCGAATATGATGGTTGAAATAAATGTTGAGTTAACATTTGGATTGAGAAATCAAGATAAAAGGGTTTGTATTAAGCCAGGACTTTATAAACGAAGTTTATAAAAAAAGGTAAGGTGTTAAAGCATCAATTAACTAAAAAAAAGTGGTGGAATAATATTTTCAGGGGGGAGGATTAAAAGTGAATTTTGTAAAGAAATGAGTAATAGGATTTTTAACCAAAATCCAAGCAATAAAATGTATTGTTTAAAGAAGTAAAAGGAAAGGTGATTTTAGTAAGAAATTTCTTAATCAATGAATTAAGGAACAATATTTATACTCGAGAAGGAGATTTTTAAAAGTAAGAAGTTTTATAAAACATATTATAAATAAAATAGTTAGATGAGATGTGTTTGGTATTACAATAAATATCAGTTTTTAAATTACAACTGATGTCTATCTAAAGATACGAACGTGGTTGATCAAGATCTGAGAGGTAAATGAATACCCCAACTTGAATGACTTCAGGATTGTCTGAGGATGATATTAGTTTGTAATGGGAAAGAGGGTAAAAATAATTTATTATTTCCATATAAGAAATAATAACGCAATGTAAATAAAAGAGTCGAGAATATATAAGGAGATTTCCCAAGTAACGGAAGTGGAAAGATTTGAGATTTTATATATAGATATATATATATATAATGATATGTTTACCTACTTTCAGGAATATACATATAATGATATTTCTGTAGTGAAGGAAATAAAAGCAGATTGTGAGTAATTATAACGTTGTCTTTAAGGAAAAAGGAAATTGAAAAGTGGAATTTTGGAAATGGTTTATTCTAAAAGAATAAGAGTTGGTTATTATGTTCAAGTAATCAAATAAGAGAGATTTTGTAACGTTGTTTTACTAGCAATAAGATGAATCATTTTCCCAATATAGGTAATGAGTAATGAGCTAGTAATTGTTTTGGAAATGATAATAGGATAGGAAGTTGAATATGATTGTAGAATATTTGCCTAAGTTTGAAAATAAAATAGTTTGAAATAACCTTATGTTAAATAAGAAAATGAAAAGCTATATTCGGAAAGTTGAAAATTTTAAGTTGAAAATTTTCTATCGTTATTCATTTTTAATTAATTAATTAAAGAGACCATGTAATGCTGGTACTGAACTAGTAAACTCATTTTATTCACATGATTATTTATTTGATAGTTAAATAACCGACTATCAAATTTGGCTAATACAATTACTGGTACGGAAAGACCGGGATCGAATTTATATTCGAAAACCATTCCGACCAGTGAATACGTGAAAGAAGATTATTGAAGATGGAGCATTTGAAGACCATCGATCTTCATGAGGGGAAGAACTACTGATTGAATTTCTCTGGCTAAGAGGCCAGAGATATTTTGACAGTGATTCTGTCGTAATTGGAATATACAGGTTACAAGGAATACTCACTACTGATCTATAGGGTCATATCCTAGGATGTGTTAGGAGGCTGCCTTCAGTTTGTCCAGTATCAGGACAACTTGTATGGATGGATGTCTGACAGAGTATTTCCAAAGGGGTCACGTACGTTGATTTCTTCAAACATACCATAGTTGGGTTGCTCCCAACCAGGATATTTTTGTGGGCATCAATTAGTGATTTTTCTGGCGGATCCAACGATGTGGCATTCAAAGTAATTGGTGGCCATATGTTCTAAAGGTAATTCAAACCTCAAGCCTCACAACTGGAAAATGACAAAAATCGGGTAGGCAGCACGGCTATGTGGGTCGCTCCCATTACAGTGTATGATCAGCTATCTAGAGAAATTCCATTTCCTTCTTTAATCTATTTCGATGTTGTCCCTTTTTCGGGAAACGGTTGTTGATCCCAACCGTCGGTGATATACATTCGATACACTCAAGCGAAATAAGTGATCGATCATGTATGGGCCAGGTTGCAAGACGTTCTTGTTGAACCCAGTGAATTCCCATCTAGAGATACACTATCGGCATGTGGTTCCATATATTGTCATAGTCGGAATCCAATCTCCAATAAGCGCCCGTGGTTTTGATTGTATACTATATATGTGGAGCGTGAGATGCAAGCGTTCTGCTAGATTGATATTTATTTGTATTTAGACACTATCATAATATCAGAAAGATATTGGTTTCAAAAATATTTTGGGTTATCGTAAAGTAAAAACGTCCGTATTTATGTGTGGATTTGGTCTTACGATTATCCTTTTCCTTCAAAAAGATTTTGAACTTTAAAATCAAGTTGGATGATTCCTCTTAAAACTTTGTGAGTTTTTTCTCACTCTGGTTCACCAGACTGACCCGGTATTTGAAATGCTCGGGTTAGACCGGGTTGTACAGGTCCAGGTTATTTGATATCGCTAAGTCTAGAGAGAGTTGGATGAGTTCAGACGTATGATAATATATTTTTCCGCTGTGTGTTGTATACGAGGACAGGTTATTATAACTGTCCAAATGTGATAATGTACTCTGATGATTGTAAGATTTATTTAAAGATCTCAGAAAGGATTTATTTCTGTATTATATTTTGTTCCGCTGCGAGGTGAGACTCTGATTCTGTGTTGTGTTGGTTCTTCTTCTTATGTTCTTATATTTATTTCTCTCTTAACTCACCCTCTAATTTCTTTCTATAAACGTTCTGGTGTTTTCGGTGTTTGGAAGGTCGGCATGAGTTACGGTAAATGTATTTATGTCGATTTTCGAGGCCGAAAATCCGTGGTCGTTACAGTGGTATCAGAGCTATTGGTTTAGTAATAACATTGGCTCTGTGGTGTAACTCGATAGAGATGGTGTTAGTAACACCCTAGATTGAGTTTGAGTATATATACGAGAGAGCATATTTGTAAATTTTATATAAATATTTTGTATTGTGTTGATTGATCGGTTCAAGTATTGGAAAACAATATTGAACTGGTAATTGACACAATATTGTTTTATAAAAGGGTAAATGAAATAATTTTGACCAAATTATATTTTTATAAAAAAAGGAAATACTTTCAATATTATAGTATTATTGGTTGTTTGGTTCTGTTGCTTAATATGATTGGAATTCAAATTGAATTATGAAATGAAATTGGACTAATATTTAGAAAATCAATTGGTCAATTGAACCAGATATGAGAATGAGACTTAACCTGGTTAAGTGAGTTAATATAGGATGGAATTCAAATGAAATTAAATAAATTAAGATTTGAAAATCAAATGGATAATAGTGGAATTCATCGGATGTTAATCGATTGATATTAATGTATGAGTGATTGCTGACCAGTAAGTATGATGTTAATTCAAATGATTGGGTTAGTTGGATAAAAAAAATCATCAAACAGGTCAATAAGGAAGCTGAATGAATTGGAATTAAATTCCAGTATAGTGAATTGGGAATAACATCGTTTATGAATTGAAACAGGATTATTTTACCATGTATTTGTTACTGGCATTGTAAGTTGAGTTTATTGCAGATTCCAAAAGGCTATGAAGTTGATTTGGTTACAGAGGTTGAAGTACATATTGGAAAGCGGAGTGTAGTTAGTTGGTTTGCTTCGAAATGGGAAATTGAGTTGCCCGACAAATAGGTAAACCTTAATGTCATTGGTTGGTGAATGATTTTATACCCCTGAGTTGGGATAGCAGTTTTGCTTTTGGTTTACTTTTAGAAAAGTTGGGGCCTGTAGTGGCAGTTGTAGTTGTTCTGATCAACCCAAGTAGAGGAAGTGTTGGAGAAATTTTCAAAAAAATTTAAGAATCTAAATTATTTTTAATGATAATTCAAAAATATTTATTTAAAATAATTAGATCAGAGCATTCTTCTTACCATGCAATTTCGGGGACGAAATTCTTTTAAGGGGGGAAGAATGCAACATCCCAAATTTTTGAACATTAATTTTGAATATTTAAATATGTTTTAAATATTGATTTGGCGATATAAATGGGTTTTATATCGAATTTATTTATTTAAAATGGAGTTCGACTATATATATTTATAATTAATTAAAACGAGCTCGAAAATGAGGCGGTAGTTTGTAATTTACGATTTAAATTTCAATTGAATATACTGGATCCGATATAAGTCAGAATTCGGTGAAACAAGAAATATTTGAATCGATTTGATTATACTTTTCTATTGAAAGAGAAAAACGGAGATTTCATATTATAGAGTGTAAGTTACGTCCAATTTAAATTTTCAAATAGTCGCTATGGAATCGTTAATATATTATAACGATTTAATAAATAAAAATAATTGGATTTCTATATATTTGGATGTTGTTTTAACCCGAGTTTCCGAATATTGAGGTTTAAAATTTATAATGGTTTATTTTGAAGCTGTATAAGATTTTATTTGAAGATATACCATAATAATAATGTATTATTATGTAAATAGGAGTTGTTTTGAATATAATTATATTTTATTGATAATATATAGGCCTTAGAAATAATTTTCTTTCCAAACAAGCTTCGTATTTGATGAAACAAGTTTTATTGGAATGCGTATAGCTAGTTATTGCTATATTTCCAGTTTGGAGCCAAGCAGAGTTGTTTTGTCGGTAGACGAAATTTAAGGTTGAACCGATAAATTAAAATTAACAATATTGTGCAAACAAAGTCCATTTTCAATGAAATAAATTTCTTTGGGTTCATAATGTTGAAATGTAACAGTATGTCAATTTTGATTGACTTTAGAGTTCGGATGTGAATATACATATATTTAACTGTCAGTGGTTAACGGTTGACGGTAATGTAAACTAATTATTTATAAACGCAGTAAATTTTGTATGTTTAAAATCTTTCTCCACTGTATACGTGCCAGTTACTTTCCTTGCATCTTACACTTCCTCTCCTTGCGCTCCAAACTTCAAATTCCTTGCGGACGAATCCATATACAAAACCGTGAGGTCCAAGTTTTTTATTTTTTGAAATCCGCACCCGAAGGAACAACTACCCTATATGTTACCACTACAGACCTATATTGAAAGACGTGGTCGCCACGAAAATTTTCCACCATAAATAGCTGGCTATTTTCTATTTCACTTCGCTCCTGAAAATAGAATAAAATTAAACCAAGCGAAAATCCCTGTAATATTGAAACTAAGGCACCCATTCATGAAGCCATTACAAACTGGAAACCCAACATATATCCACAAAAACATAATCAACTCCAATCCATTCATGTATTATAGCAATATGATAAACAAAGTCCATCAAGTGAAGAAGTAAAATGCCATGACCTTTTTGTTTTAGCCAGTTATCTCGACATGGGGGTTGTCGAAGGCGTATTGTTGAACGGGGAAGGTCGAGGTGGCAGTCTCAGATGGGGTGGCTAAAGAGGTCGGAGCAGGTGAACGGAAGAGGAGCGGAGCCTGTGCGTGGTCCTTCCGCGACAACGGTGTCGTGCAGATTCGAAGAGGGTCATTACGTTTTGAACGGAGGAGTTTAAGACAAGTCGCGACGGTCGAGGTTGAAGCAGGGTCGGGGCGGGGTTCTCTGGCAATGTTGGTGGTGTGTTCGATGGACTAGCGTTGAAGGAACAAGGCTAGGTGAACTTGGAGCAGAAGACATTGGATAGGAAAGAAAAGATATATGGGCGCGTGATGATGGGGAGAACGATGAACAGTATGGGTTGGGTGAGTTTGCATGAGCATCAACAGAATTAAAAAGCAGGCCTTCGAAAGTATATTGGAAGGAGTTTATACGGATGTGAGTCTGGCCTGAGAATACAACGATGGAGTATAAAGGGGCTTGAGAGTGCGGATTTTGATTCGGAAAATAGTGCAAAGATGAGCAGTGCTTGAGTTATATGTGCCCAATCCTGTTTCGGAATACTTAATCGAATTATAATGCCTAATATTAGTTGACCAATTAATTAGTTAAACAAAAGTTTGATTAGGAATTTAAGTGTCTAGTTAAAACGTGAATTTTCCATGTAGACTGGCTAATGGAATTGGTGTGAACGGGTGCGTGATGTGTGGGCGGAGCATCAGGAAGTAATCATGATGAAATGTTGTAGCAGGAACAAAGAGCTGTCAACCTGTCCATTTCCCTTAACCGTGTATTAACCCAGCATAACATTCCAATAGAATATATATTATTATACTTAAAAGTGTATTTACTAAGATATGAATTTGAATACAAGCTTGGGGTTTAACTTTGAACGAGATGGGAACGTAGACAGTTTTCGTGAAGAAAAGTCAGGGCTTGTAACCATATAATAAACGTAATTAATATTTATAGTGATTAATTTAAACTAATAGTTGATTAATAATTAATTTATTTAATCAGATTTGTGTGATTATTCAGATGGACTCAAAAGCAATAGGAAAAACAAATCGGGGAAAATGTTTGAAAGGAAGAAATAAAGTCAGGTCCTGGTACTGTTAAACCAAATGGGGCAAACAGATGAAGCAGGGTAAATATTTAATGTTGCGTTAATTAAATAAAACGTAACTAACCTAGTTAAGAGCTAATTAAGAAATATTTAATTTAACTAAAATAGTTACTGCTTATATGTTAATAACTTGATCATATGTTATCAGAAGGGAACCATTCAAGTGGCGTTGCGATCGTTTGTTAAGCACTACATTATGGAACAGACTGGGAAGGAATTGGAGATAACAGTAATTTACCGTTAAATTAAATGACTATTTAATTTAACTGTAACTGAACCATTTTAGAAACAAATCAAATCAAGGTGAGTTAAACTCACTCAGTTCTCCTCACTTATATTTTATATAAGTCGGGTTTTTATTTTTATGTGCTATGATTGCTAATGGTTGACTGTTTGCTGTTTGTTAAATATGTATTCATATATGATTGGATTTCTGAAATTAAACGTTGTTTAATTTTAGTGAAACACCAAATTGTTATTTTAATGATTGGCCCCAATCGAGGTAACTTACCTTATTGGTCACGTTTATAAATAAATGTGTTTAATTTAAGAAATTGTTTGAATTGTTATAGTTGGCTAAACAAAATTGGTTAATGTTGAATTACCGTTATTGACTGTTGTGAAGACCATTATTTATTTGAATTAAATGATCATATTGGAGATAACATATTTGTTGTAGGGAAGAACAGGTTGGAGGGATCCAACGGGATTCCCCAAATATATTCAATGATATTTATTTTCATTAGATGATTGATTTGGTTGTTGAATGCTGACCTGGAATTCAATATTTGTTTTGTTTAAACCAATGGGTAATATTGGTTGAGTAATTGGCAGTATATGACCTATCAATCGTTTTATAAATATCGATTTACCATTAGGTAAATCGATGGGATGAAGTTATAAAATTTATTTTATAACTAAAGATATATATTTAAATCTGTATTTTGAATAAAAGTTTGTTAAAAGGAAATAAATATTTATTTACTAATTAATTTTATAATTATAATTAATTGATTATATAAAGAAATCCTTATGTTAAGAAGATTTATAAGCAAATGAGCAAGGATTAACCTAATGGTTAAGAATTAGATAATTGTTTATTAAGAAACAATTAAATGGAGTTATTTAAATTAATTATATTAATAATTAATTTAAAGGAAGGACCAATTGAAACTGGTTAGAGAATTAATCGTGTATTGAGTTGACTAAGTCAACCGTTGTAACTGGGATTTACTATTAATTTATTTTGGAGGTAATCTAATGAAATAATTTAACAAATAATTGTTTTAATTTTAATAAGATTTTAAAAAGGGATTTACTATCGATTTTAGTTAATTAAGTAGTTAATTACATCTACAATAGTTAATGGTGGAATAAATTATTATTTTAATTAATAATAATTTAAGGATGGTGTAATGAGATCTAATTGAATTGAAAGTGAGTTTATGAACGAGTTTTATATTAAAACCCGAGTTTATAACAAAGTTATAAAGGGGATTTTTTAAGCGAATACGATGGTTTAAATAAATGTTGAGTTAACATTTGGATTGAGAAATCGAGTTAAAAGGGTTTATATTAAACTAGGATTTTATAAACGAAGTTTATAAAAAAGGAGATGAGGCGTTAAAGCGTCAATTAACGTTACTTATTTGAATTAAGGTAAAAAAAAGTGGTGGAATAAGATTTTCAAGGGGGAGGATTAAAAGTGAAATTTTGTAAAGAAGTGAGTAATAGGATTTTTAACAAAAATCCGAGCAATAAAATGTATTGTTTAAAGAAGTAAAAGGAAAGGTGATTTTTGTGAGAAATTTCTTAATCAATGAATTAAGGAATAATAGTTATACTCGAGAAGGAGATTTTTAAAAGTAAGAAATTTTCTAAAACATATTACAAATAAAATAGTTAGATGAGATGTGTTTGGTATTAGAATAAATATCGGTTTTTAAACTACAACTAATGTCTATCTAAAGATAAGAACGTGGTTGATCCAGGTCTGAGAGGTAAATAAATACCCCAAATTGAATGACATCAGGATTGTCTGAGGATGATATTAGTTTGTAATGGGAAAGAGGGTAAAAATTATTTATTATTTCCATATGAGAAATAATAACACAATGTAAATAAAAGATTCGAGAGTATATAAGGAGATTTCCCAAGTAACGGAAGTGGAAAGATTTGAGATTTTATATATACATACATACGTACATATATATATATAATGATATTTCCATAGTAAAGGAAATAAAAGCAGATTGTGAGAAATTATAACGTTATCTTCAAGGAAAAAGGAAATTGAAAAGTGGAGTTTTGGAAATGGTTTATTCTAAAAGAATAAGAGTTGGTTATTGTGTTCAAGTAATAAAATAAGAGAGATTTCGTAACGTTTTTTACTAGCAATAAGATGAATCGTTTTCCCAATATAGGTAATGAGTAATGAGCTGGTAAATGTTTTGGAAAATATAATAGGTGTTCGACGATGAATATTTTATGAATTAGAATATCACCGCGAAGTGTAATAAACCGCAAGCGCACGACGTACACTTGTAGTACGTTAGCGAATACGAGTCAATCCACAGGAAAAGAATAATTTTAAATTCTATTCAATCAAATTAAACCAAACATTAAAATATGTTAACTAAAATTTAACAAAATTAATGACTAAGTTGAGAATACAACTATTGGTTAAGAGCAACTTAGAGGTGTTTTCACTCTCTAGATCACACGAATTAACATGATGAAGTTATGATCTCTATTTGTTTGGTCATAAGTGAGGTTAGATATTGTGTTTATCATAAGTATGACATATTTATGCTATTAATTAGCATAATATAAGTCATCAAACTATAGCACAAATCTAATTCACTATTCAATTCTCATGAAAAAGACAATAAGTTGAAAGCAATTTCAATTTTAAGAATATCTATTTACTATTAGTTAGTAATATAGAATATCAAATGTTGATTAATACTTCCTCGTTTTGCCAAAATCATATATAGATGAAAAGGAAAATTTTGTTGTGTCATTTAATTAAGCATGATCTATCCTCTATTGATTAGAAGCATAGATCATCAAAACCAAGCATAATTAACAAAATAACTAATCATCCATTCTTCAATAAGCACAAATAGAGAGCATGAAAAATAAACTATGTTGAATCTATGTGATTAGAGAGCTTCATCACCCCTAAATTAAAGGGATTAGCCTCTCATGTTTATTCTTCTAACAACGAATGTAGATTGCAACATAGAACAAAAATAAGAAAATAAAATAAAATAAAAATAAAGGACAATCTAATCTACTTGCAGAAAAGAAAATAACATGTAAATAAAAAAACTAAAACTAAAGAGAACAAGGAAGGAGAATGTAACGACCCGGATTTTGAGCGACTTTGGTTATCGACGTAAGCCCGACGTCGATAACCAAAACATCGAAAAATCCCGGTTGTTAATGAAAGAAATTAGAAGGTGAGAATAGATAAGATAGAAACTTAGAATAGAAGAAGAAGAAGAACATCATCATCAGAGTAAACACGAATCTCACAGCGGAACGAATAAAATATAACTTAACTTTTGAAATACAAACAGTTATATATACAATAGCACTTATCAGAGTACAACACTTACAAGCACAGCGGAAATAATAATAGCTATAGAATCCTGAAGTCTCCTGCTCCAAGCTCTCCAAGTGTATCTGTAAAATCCCGACTACTTGACTGCCCGTACAAATTTAGGCACCCAAGAGTTTAGGGAAAACAACAAAGTAAACTCCGGGTCAGTCATGGGACTGGTATGAGTAAAACAGTTTAAAACACTTAGTTTAAATAAAGGATATATCATAAGACCACGCCGTGAAAACGGAACGGGTTTTCCCTTATGAAAATCCAAACAACTTTGTAAAGCAATATCATTCTGATATTATAATAATGTCTAAATACAATTAGATATCAATCTAGTAGAAACGCTTTCATCTCACGTTCTACATATATAGTTTACAATCAAAACCGCAAGCACATATTGGGTAATGGATTTCCAACTGGCAAGGTATGGGACCACCTTCCGACAGTGTACCTCTAGAGAGGAATACACCAGGTTCAACAAGAACATCTTGCAACCCAGGCTAAACATGACCGGTCACTCATTTCGCTTGAGTGTACCGAATGTATTATCACCAACGGTTGGGATCAGCAACCGTTTCCCGAAAGGGACAGCATCAACAATAGATTATAGAAATGAATGAAACTCTAGATCAGGTGACAATACACCCTACTTGGCAGCTAACCACTTAGCCAGGCGACCTACCCGATTTTATACCTTTTTCCTGGATGTGAGGCCAGAGGTCGTAACTTACCCTTTTTATAAAATCTTCATTTGCTTTGGAAGCCACATCGTCATACCCGCCAAATCATAAATTGATTTCGCCAAACATACCACGGGTATACAGCTAAGAGAAACGAGTTCCTCCACCACCAAACGTGAATACGTTTGAAAATACCAACTTACGTGATCTACCAGATATACTCTGTCAGACCTTCGTCCATACAAGTTGTCCTGGGACTGGACAAACCGAAGGCACTATTCAGTACATCCATCTTAGGCACTGTTATCTAAGACTTATACAATAGCCCTTGCATTTTACTCCGTCTTCAATTATCTTTAGCATATATGATTCGCAATGCTTATGCCGATACAGAGTGGTTCTTTGGATAATAATCCAACCGGTCTCTCCATATTAACAACGTTAAAATGGTCAAAACTTTGATAGTCGGTGATTTAACTATCAAACGAAAAATGTCTGTGTGCAAACAACGATATTATTTCCAGATGGAAATTCTATCAATCAATCATCAATCATATATATATATATATATATTCATATTTCCTATTTTCTATGTTTAGGAAATATACGTTAACACAGGAAAACGTTTCCATCTGCTTATTCACGCATCATTACCATTCTACAACGATTAGTCCCTAACTGTAAATTAGTAAGAGAACAATTTTCTAAGTATAAACCCCGAAGGCCGAAACCAACATCAGATCGATACTCAGAAAACTATTCAACTTACTATCTCTAGTCAGTTTCTAATCTTGTTTAATTCTATTTGATTAACTCTTCTTCGAATAACTTAATTCGATTAACTCCTCTTCGAATGACTTAACTCGACTAACCTAACTGATTAACTCTAACTGGTTAACCCTACCTGATTAACTCTACCTGATTAACTCTAACTGATTAACTCTAACTGGTTAACTCTACCTGATTTACTTGACTTACTTAACCCAACTGGTTAACTTGACTAACTTAACCCAACTGGTTAACTTGACTTACTAATTCAACTCGATTAACCTAGCTTGATTTACTTGGCTTGACTAACTCAATTGATTAACTCGACTGACTAATTCAACTTGATTAACCTCACTTGATTTTACTTATCTCGATCAACTGAACTAATCACTTTGATTAACTTAACCAATTCACTTAGTTTGACTTAACTAATCCATTTAGTTTAACTTAACTAATCCATTTAGTTTAACTTAACTAATTCACTTTGATTAACTTGACTAACCCACTTGGTTTGACTTAACTAATCCATTTGGTTTAACTTAACTAATCCATTTAGTTTAACTTAACTAATCCACTTTGATTAACTTAACTAATCCATTTAGTTTAACTTAACTAATCCATTTAGTTTAACTTAACTAATCCACTTTGATTAACTTAACTAATCCATTTAGTTTAACTTAACTAATCCATTTAGTTTAACTTAACTAATTCACTTTGATTTAGTTCTATTTATTTATCAAATAAATATCCCTTTGATTTAATCCTATTTATTTATCAAATAAATATTTCCTTTAATTCTATTTATTCTAACAAATAAATATCTCCTTTTCAATTCTATTCTTGAAAATATTCTAACTCCTTAAATTCCCGGAAAAATTCGCCATAACCTCCTTTGTACTGGGAGCATCGGGAAAATCCCCAAACCCGCCACACAGGCCTTTCCATTCAAAAAGAAAATATCTTGAATTAATTTCCTTTTCAAAATATCTCCTATTTATAAATATTCCAATTTATAAATATTCCTTATTTATAAATATTCCGTTTATAAATATTTTATTTTCACTATCACTTTGAAAATCTCCTTTATCAACATCCCGTATGTTATGGTATTCAATCATATCAAATCACGATGTTCAATATCGTTCAAACACATATAATCGCCAACAGATTATATATCACATTATTTATCACAATATATAAATCACAGTAAAATAACTATTGAGGAATCCAGTTGGATTCCTCCAACCTGTTTCCCTGCATCACAGATGTTAGACAATATAGATAACATCACTTTCAGTTCTATATGATATATTCTGTTAAACAGAATCAATATAGAAATTTAACTAACTGACTAGCAGTTCAATCAAACAATCAACACATAGTAAATCAGACAATTTCTAACAGTTCAAAAGATACAACATGAAATTATAAACTGTTAAGAGTTGGTGAGTTTTACTCACAGTTGCGCGTTAACCGTTAAATAACGGTTTGCGTTATTTGATTCAATCGGACAATTTATTTCTCCATAAATTGTAACGAGCTTCGATTCACTCCCGGTCAATGTCATTGTGTTGCTCCCGTCCATACGATCCCAATGCAACTTACGGTTCTCAATTCTGACCTCGTATGGATGAGATATCATATTTATAAGTTAGTGTATATTATTGAAATTAAATTAAACTTTAAATCATTTAAAAACCGGGCTTAACCTCCTTAACCCGGCCCACTAACCTTTATAAACCCGGACCCGACACCCTTCTTCCTCAATTTGGTTTTCTCGTCGCTCCAGTATTACATCACATCCAAAATCATGGCCAACACCGATCCTTCAAGCCATCACCATTTCAAAAACCGACCTCACCAACGTCACCCTCTTCGAATCCTCCTTCTCCTCCATACTAATCATCTCCACTCGCCGGTCCTTCCAGCATCACGACGTCGACTGTCCTAACACAGTCATCGACGGGAATCAGGATCGAATACCATCAAATGCTCAAGGGAGGCGCGGTTTTCAACGCTGAACTCAAAAACAATGACTAGCACAAACATTTGTGCTTGCAGCGATCGATTTCCTGAACCCTAGGTTCTATCGAGTGCTCTGGAAAAATATCCACGATCCAAAAACTCGTTCGAGTTCTCCCAAATTGACATCAGTCGAAGCAAATTCCCATACGAATTCAAAGGAAGGAGCTTTGTGAATTTTAGGCTTTTATTTGGATTTTGATTTGAATTTAGAAGGTTGGATTTTTATTTCCTGGAAGAACAAAAGGTTACGGCGCATTTTTTCTCTGTTGACTTTGAGAATGGGTTGAATTAGGTTTAGGATTTTTGTAAGGGGGGGTATATATAGGCCACTAAAATATCTAGATATTTTTATAATAATATTTTAATATTTTATTTAATCTTTTATATTCATTCTAGTCTTCTAAAAATCACAGTGAACACATACGACGTCTAAAAATCATGAAAATTGACATGTAGCTAGAGTTCGACATTTCGGTCCCAACGAAACTGGTTTCGTCGAATTCCGACTCCGTATGCTCACACAGCGTATTTTTAACTGTCAAAATACTGACTGTTTCTCACTCTAAAAATCCGTACGGCCCCACAGTGACTCTAAAAATCACGAAACTGGAAATCTAACAACTATTTGACATTGCGGATCCAACAAAATTAGTTTCGTCGAATTCCGACTTCGTTTGCACAACTGGCTATTTTTAAATGCTCTGAATGACCCATTTAAATATATAAATATATTTAAATATAATTAAATTAAATATAAATAATTTATATTATCGTATATCTTCACATATGATATCGTACAGCTCCAGAATATCATATCAGAATATACAGTTTGATATTTCAGATTCCAGATTATCTCGATATTCAGTTTATACTGAAAATCCATTTATAACGTATATAAAGCGTCGCAAATTATAAAGGAATTTCACAGCGACTTTTCTGAAATTTGATTTGGACATAACTCAAAATCTACACGACGAAATCCCGATATTTCTCTTCCACTAGAAAGATATACTCCACCAGCTCCACACGTTTCTTGTTTCACAGAAATCCGACTTAAAACGGCTTCTGTATATTCAGTTGAAGTTCAAATCACCAAATAGCGAACTGCCGCGCCATTTCGAGCTCGATTAAAATTATATTATAACTCTACGTTCAAACTGTCGTTTATATAATATATTCGTCAATATAATTCAACTCTAAGCTGAATAAATCCCTAGGGATGACCCAGCTCACATTATATTGTCAATTTACTATTTCTGGTTATTTCTGAATTAAATATATTATTTAATTATTATTTTAAATTAAATATTCCTTATAATTTAATTAACGACCATTATATCCTCTAAACTCTATTTAAATAATTAAATAAATTAATTATTATATCGTCGAAAAATGCGGGTCATTACATTCTTCCCCCTTAAAATAATTTCGTCCTCGAAATTTGCTAAGGTAGGAAACAAACCCTATATACTGGTTAGAACTTATCGGCCCACTTCTCAACTTCAGTTTCCAACTGAACTAATTTAATTTCAATTAAAAATTAATTAATTCTTACAAACGAAAATTTCCAAAAATCCTGAAAAGTTTCTAACGCCCTAACTTTTTGAAAAATTTCGCCAGCACCTCCTTTGTACTGGTCAATATCTCAAACTCCAACTCGCCTCTCTGTCCTTCTTCAACCCAAAAGAAAATCAAAATGCCAAGTGGCTTGCCAATTCGGCTCATAAATTCCAAACTCATATAAAATATAAACTTGTACCTTTTTGTCGGGCATATAATTATATCCCTACTATCTGTTACCACTTCGGCATATACCAATGCCATTCTAATCAAACTTAAATAAGTTCATCCTCAGATCCAACCATTCGCTTATCCAAGCCGAATTCAATTTCAATTCGAGTTTCAAATTTCAAACTCTCAACTTATCCTTTCAATTCCAATCCAGATTATTCTCTAATCACTTCCAGTTTTCTTAACCTATCATCTCAAGTTAAATTCTGATTTATTTTTACCATCTTATTTTATTTAACTTCATAAGTTAAATTTAAATTCCATGATTTAAATTCCTGGGTTTTATTTCAAATCAGTTTGAGATCATAATACCAATTCAAAACATTTGAATTTCTAAACACCTTGTTTTCTCAAAACAATTCAAAAACAAAACCTTGGTAGTAATTCGTCACTTAGCAACTCGAAAATGAACACCGATGATGCAGCTGTCATCATCGGAATCTATTTTCCAGCAGTCGAAGTGATTTCAATACTATATTACTTTCAAATTGAAAAACATTTTCAAAATCTCCCAGGAACTTAAAATTTCCTTATTTTAATCCCAAATCTGATTTAAATTCAGATTTTTCTTCATTTTATTTCATATACTTTACTTATATGAATTCTGATTAGTCATTTATAATCATTTTACCTTTTTATAATCTTACTCGATTATAATAACAACCAACACAACCAATATACTATATCAAATATATTCGGGTAAAATTATTCCATTTACCCTCTTTCAAAACATACCATGACGGTTCATCGTATTCGAGTGTTTAGTAACCCTATCGATACAGTGGATCAAACTGATCGACCAAAATTCACAAACAACTCAACCAATAAAACTCCACAATATAAAATCATTTTCATATCAAATACAAATACGCACTCGTATATATACACTCAAACTCAGTCTAGGATATTACTAATCCCATCTCTACTGAATCACGCCACAGAGCCAAGGTAATAACTAAACCAATGCTCTGATACCAACTGTAACGACCCGGATTTTGAGCGACTTTGGTTATCGACGTAAGCCCGACGTCGATAACCAAAACATCGAAAAATCCCGGTTGTTAATGAAAGAAATTAGAAGGTGAGAATAGATAAGATAGAAACTTAGAATAGAAGAAGAAGAAGAACATCATCATCAGAGTAAACACGAATCTCACAGCGGAACGAATAAAATATAACTTAACTTTTGAAATACAAACAGTTATATATACAATAGCACTTATCAGAGTACAACACTTACAACCACAGCGGAAATAATAATAGCTATAGAATCCTGAAGTCTCCTGCTCCAAGCTCTCCAAGTGTATCTGTAAAATCCCGACTACTTGACTGCCCGTACAAATTTAGGCACCCAAGAGTTTAGGGAAAACAACAAAGTAAACTCCGGGTCAGTCATGGGACTGGTACGAGTAAAACAGTTTAAAACACTTAGTTTAAATAAAGGATATATCATAAGACCACGCCGTGAAAACGGAACGGGTTTTCCCTTATGAAAATCCAAACAACTTTGTAAAGCAATATCATTCTGATATTATAATAATGTCTAAATACAATTAGATATCAATCTAGTAGAAACGCTTTCATCTCACGTTCTACATATATAGTTTACAATCAAAACCGCAAGCACGTATTGGGTAATGGATTTCCAACTGGCAAGGTATGGGACCACCTTCCGACAGTGTACCTCTAGAGAGGAATACACCGGGTTCAACAAGAACATCTTGCAACCCAGGCTAAACATGACCGGTCACTCATTTCGCTTGAGTGTACCGAATGTATTATCACCAACGGTTGGGATCAGCAACCGTTTCCCGAAAGGGACAACATCAACAATAGATTATAGAAATGAATGAAACTCTAGATCAGGTGACAATACACCCTACTTGGCAGCTAACCACTTAGCCATGCGACCTACCCGATTTTATACCTTTTTCCTGGATGTGAGGCCAGAGGTCGTAACTTACCCTTTTTATAAAATCTTCATTTGCTTTGGAAGCCACATCGTCATACCCGCCAAATCATAAATTGATTTCGCCAAACATACCACGGGTATACAGCTAAGAGAAACGAGTTCCTCCACCACCAAACGTGAATACGTTTGAAAATACCAACTTACGTGATCTACCAGATATACTCTGTCAGACCTTCGTCCATACAAGTTGTCCTGGGACTGGACAAACCGAAGGCACTATTCAGTACATCCATCTTAGGCACTGTTATCTAAGACTTATACAATAGCCCTTGCATTTTACTCCGTCTTCAATTATCTTTAGCATATATGATTCGCAACGCTTATGCCGATACAGAGTGGTTCTTTGGATAATAATCCAACCGGTCTCTCCATATTAACAACGTTAAAATGGTCAAAACTTTGATAGTCGGTGATTTAACTATCAAACGAAAAATGTCTGTGTGCAAACAACGATATTATTTCCAGATGGAAATTCTATCAATCAATCATCAATCATATATATATATATATATATATATTCATATTTCCTATTTTCTATGTTTAGGAAATATACGTTAACACAGGAAAACGTTTCCATCTGCTTATTCACGCATCATTACCATTCTACAACGATTAGTCCCTAACTGTAAATTAGTAAGAGAACAATTTTCTAAGTATAAACCCCGAAGGCCGAAACCAACATCAGATCGATACTCAGAAAACTATTCAACTTACTATCTCTAGTCAGTTTCTAATCTTGTTTAATTCTATTTGATTAACTCTTCTTCGAATAACTTAATTCGATTAACTCCTCTTCGAATGACTTAACTCGACTAACCTAACTGATTAACTCTAACTGGTTAACCCTACCTGATTAACTCTACCTGATTAACTCTAACTGATTAACTCTAACTGGTTAACTCTACCTGATTTACTTGACTTACTTAACCCAACTGGTTAACTTGACCAACTTAACCCAACTGGTTAACTTGACTTACTAATTCAACTCGATTAACCTAGCTTGATTTACTTGGCTTGACTAACTCAATTGATTAACTCGACTGACTAATTCAACTTGATTAACCTCACTTGATTTTACTTATCTCGATCAACTGAACTAATCACTTTGATTAACTTAACCAATTCACTTAGTTTGACTTAACTAATCCATTTAGTTTAACTTAACTAATCCATTTAGTTTAACTTAACTAATTCACTTTGATTAACTTGACTAACCCACTTGGTTTGACTTAACTAATCCATTTGGTTTAACTTAACTAATCCATTTAGTTTAACTTAACTAATCCACTTTGATTAACTTAACTAATCCATTTAGTTTAACTTAACTAATCCATTTAGTTTAACTTAACTAATCCACTTTGATTAACTTAACTAATCCATTTAGTTTAACTTAACTAATCCATTTAGTTTAACTTAACTAATTCACTTTGATTTAGTTCTATTTATTTATCAAATAAATATCCCTTTGATTTAATCCTATTTATTTATCAAATAAATATTTCCTTTAATTCTATTTATTCTAACAAATAAATATCTCCTTTTCAATTCTATTCTTGAAAATATTCTAACTCCTTAAATTCCCGGAAAAATTCGCCATAACCTCCTTTGTACTGGGAGCATCGGGAAAATCCCCAAACCCGCCACACAGGCCTTTCCATTCAAAAAGAAAATATCTTGAATTAATTTCCTTTTCAAAATATCTCCTATTTATAAATATTCCAATTTATAAATATTCCTTATTTATAAATATTCCGTTTATAAATATTTTATTTTCACTATCACTTTGAAAATCTCCTTTATCAACATCCCGTATGTTATGGTATTCAATCATATCAAATCACGATGTTCAATATCGTTCAAACACATATAATCGCCAACAGATTATATATCACATTATTTATCACAATATATAAATCACAGTAAAATAACTATTGAGGAATCCAGTTGGATTCCTCCAACCTGTTTCCCTGCATCACAGATGTTAGACAATATAGATAACATCACTTTCAGTTCTATATGATATATTCTGTTAAACAGAATCAATATAGAAATTTAACTAACTGACTAGCAGTTCAATCAAACAATCAACACATAGTAAATCAGACAATTTCTAACAGTTCTAAAGATACAACATGAAATTATAAACTGTTTAGAGTTGGTGAGTTTTACTCACAGTTGCGCGTTAACCGTTAAATAACGGTTTGCGTTATTTGATTCAATCGAACAATTTATTTCTCCATAAATTGTAACGAGCTTCGATTCACTCCCGGTCAATGTCATTGTGTTGCTTCCGTCCATACGATCCCAATGCAACTTACGGTTCTCAATTCTGACCTTGTATGGATGAGATATCATATTTATAAGTTAGTGTATATTATTGAAATTAAATTAAACTTTAAATCATTTAAAAACCGGGCTTAACCTCCTTAACCCGGCCCACTAACCTTTATAAACCCGGACCCGACACCCTTCTTCCTCAATTTGGTTTTCTCGTCGCTCCAGTATTACATCACGTCCAAAATCATGGCCAACACCGATCCTTCAAGCCATCACCATTTCAAAAACCGACCTCACCAACGTCACCCTCTTCGAATCCTCCTTCTCCTCCATACGAATCATCTCCACTCGCCGGTCCTTCCAGCATCACGACGTCGACTGTCCTAACACAGTCATCGACGGGAATCAGGATCGAATACCATCAAATGCTCAAGGGAGGCGCGGTTTTCAACGCTGAACTCAAAAACAATGACTAGCACAAACATTTGTGCTTGCAGCGATCGATTTCCTGAACCCTAGGTTCTATCGAGTGCTCTGGAAAAATATCCACGATCCAAAAACTCGTTCGAGTTCTCCCAAATTGACATCAGTCGAAGCAAATTCCCATACGAATTCAAAGGAAGGAGCTTTGTGAATTTTAGGCTTTTATTTGGATTTTGATTTGAATTTAGAAGGTTGGATTTTTATTTCCTGGAAGAACAAAAGGTTACGGCGCATTTTTTCTCTGTTGACTTTGAGAATGGGTTGAATTAGGTTTAGGATTTTTGTAAGGGGGGGTATATATAGGCCACTAAAATATCTAGATATTTTTATAATAATATTTTAATATTTTATTTAATCTTTTATATTCATTCTAGTCTTCTAAAAATCACAGTGAACACATACGACGTCTAAAAATCATGAAAATTGACCTGTAGCTAGAGTTCGACATTTCGGTCCCAACGAAACTGGTTTCGTCGAATTCCGACTCCGTATGCTCACACAGCGTATTTTTAACTATCAAAATACTGACTGTTTCTCACTCTAAAAATCCATACGGCCCCACAGTGACTCTAAAAATCACGAAACTGGAAATCTAACAACTATTGGACATTGCGGATCCAACAAAATTAGTTTCGTCGAATTCCGACTTCGTTTGCACAACTGGCTTTTTTTAAATGCTCTGAATGACCCATTTAAATATATAAATATATTTAAATATAATTAAATTAAATATAAATAATTTATATTATCGTATATCTTCACATATGATATCGTACAGCTCCAGAATATCATATCAGAATATACAGTTTGATATTTCAGATTCCAGATTATCTCGATATTCAGTTTATACTGAAAATCCATTTATAACGTATATAAAGCGTCGCAAATTATAAAGGAATTTCACAGCGACTTTTCTGAAATTTGATTTGGACATAACTCAAAATCTATACGACGAAATCCCGATATTTCTCTTCCACTAGAAAGATATACTCCACCAGCTCCACACGTTTCTTGTTTCACAGAAATCCGACTTAAAACGGCTTCTGTATATTCAGTTGAAGTTCAAATCACCAAATAGCGAACTGCCGCGCCATTTCGAGCTCGATTAAAATTATATTATAACTCTACGTTCAAACTGTCGTTTATATAATATATTCGTCAATATAATTCAACTCTAAGCTGAATAAATCCCTAGGGATGACCCAGCTCACATTATATTGTCAATTTACTATTTCTGGTTATTTCTGAATTAAATATATTATTTAATTATTATTTTAAATTAAATATTCCTTATAATTTAATTAACGACCATTATATCCTCTAAACTCTATTTAAATAATTAAATAAATTAATTATTATATCGTCGAAAAATGCGGGTCATTACAGAGAATTTTATTCCAAGCAAAGAATCACAGAATAAAACCTAATGTTCAATGAATCCAAATGAACTAAATACAAGTGTATTTATAGTTGCCCAGGCCAAGACTAAGAGGCCTATTACACAATATGGGACAAAAGCCCTTTTTCAAAATAACACACAAACCAACTAGTTAAATGTGAACGCATAAGAATGGATTTGCAAGTGTCATAGCTTGTGGGCATCAAATGGCATAGACTCCAACTGTTTTGAGCATGATAGGAACTCCATAATATCTGCGACAAGCTGTCTTTATGAAAAGGCATTAAATCTTTAAAATATGCAGCGGAAGTTGGTTGAACAACAATATTTCTTCAAGCTTTAATCTAGTTCTCAAAATAACCATTCTTCTAACATCAACTCTTCAAGCTTTTCAACAATTAAGTGCATCAATTCCATTAGTCTTAAAAAACCTAAAAACACAACTATAAATACACAGTATAAATTATTTTTAAGAGAAAACAAGATAAATAAGCGGATAAAATATACACATTTACGTGTGTATCAATAGGATAGGAAGTTGAGTATGATTATTGGATACTTGCCTAAGTATGAAAATAAAATAGTTTGAAATAACCTTATGTTAAATAAGAAAATGAAAAGCTATAGTCGGAATGTTGAAAATTTTAAGAGTTCAAAATTTTCTATCGTTAATCGTTTTTAATTAATTAATTAAAGAGGCCATGTAATGCTGGTACTGAACTAGTAAACTCATTTTATTCACATGATTATTTATTTGATAGTTAAATAACCGACTATCAAATTTGGCCAATACGATTGTTGGTACGAAAAGACTGGGATCAAATTTATATTTGAAAACCATTCCGACCAGCGAATACGTGAAAGAAGATTATTGAAGATGGAGCAATTGAAGACTGTCGATCTTCATGAGCGGAAGAACTACTGATTAAATTTCTATGGCTTAGCGGCTAGAGATATTTCGAAAGTGATTCTGTCGTAATTGGAATCTACGGGTTACAAGGACTACTCGATATTGCTCTATAGGGTGACACCTAGGATGTGGTAGGAGGGTGCCTTCAGTTTGTCCAGTCCCAGGACAACTTGTATGGACGGATGTTTGACAGAATATTTCCAAAGGGGTCACGTACGTTGATTTCTTCAAACGTACCATAGTTGGGTCGCTCCCAACCAGGGTATTTTTATGGGCATCAATTGGTGATTTTTCTGGTGGATCCGACGATGTGGCATTCAAAGTAATTGGTGGCCAGATGTTCTAAAGGTAATTCAAACCTCAAGCCTCACAACCGGGAAATAACAAAAATCAGGTAGGAAGCATGGCTATATTGGTCCCTCCCATCAGGGTGTATAATCAGCTATCTAGAGAAATTTCATTTCCTTCTTTAATTTATTTCAATGTTGTCCCTTTTTCGGGAAATGGTTGCTGATCCCAACCATTGGTGATATACATTCGATACACTCAAGCGAAATGAGTGGTCGGTCATGTATGGGCCGGGTTGCAAGACGTTCTTGTTGAACCTTGTGTATTCCCCTCTAGAGATACACTATCGGTAGGTGTTTCCATACCTTGTCATAGTCGGAATCCAAACTCCAATAAGCCCCTGCGGTTTTGATTGTATACTATATATGTGGAGAGTGAGATGCAAGCGTTCTGCTAGATTGATATTTATTTGTATTTAGACACTATCATAATATCAGAAAGATATTGATTTCAAAAATGTTTTGGGTTATCGTAAGGTAAAAAACCGTCTGTATTTATGTATGGATTTGGTCTTACGATTATCCTTTTCCTTCGAAAAGATTTTGAACTTTAAAATCAAGTTGGATGATTCCCCTTAAAACTTTGCGAGTTTTTTCTCCCTCTGGTTCATCAGACTGACCCAGTACTTGAAATGCTTGGGTTAGACTGGATTGTACAAGTCCATGTTATTGGATGTTGCGAAGTCTAGAGACGAGGTGGATGAGTTCAGGCGTATGATATTATATTTTTCCGCTGTGTGTCGTATATGAGGACATGTTATTATAACTATCCAAATGTGATAATGTACTCTGATGATTGTAAGTTTTATTTAAAGCTCTTAGTAAAGATTTATTTCTATATTATATTTTGTTCCGCTGCGAGGTGAGACTCTGATTCTGTGTTGTGTTGGTTCTTCTTCTTCTTCTTCTTCTGTTCTTATATTTATTTCTCTCTTACCTCACCCTCAAATTTCTTTCTATAAACGTTCTGGTGTTTTGGGTGTTTGGTAGGTCGGCATAAGTTATGGTAAATGTATTTATGTCAATTTTCAGGGCTGAAAATCCATTGGTCGTTACAAGACCAATCTCTTTGATCAAGTCTCTTTGATCTCTAAGCCTTGCACCATGACTATAGCAAAGACGAATCAATCTCCAGCAGACATAACTCAAGAGTTGATCAAATAAATAATCAAACCATAAAGCCAACTTATCTCGATTAAATTAGATGAATTGAATTTATTACTCTGGAAATTACAGATCGAGACTGTAGCAAAAGGGCTATTGTAACGACCTGAGTTTTCAGATCGGAAAAAAAAATTATTTAACGATAAATTCCGAGAAACGAACAAGTAAATAGATTAAAACTATTAAATTTAGTTATTAGAACGAATATATTCCAAATTTATTGAATTTAAAATAAAGATAAATATTTGTATGAAAAAGAATTTGAAAACAAATTTGTAATCAAACGTTATAAGTTCGTTCCGTATAATTCTGGTTATTTAAACTAAATAAATTTAAATGACCGTTAATTAAACTCAGTGCAATTAAATATAAAAATAGAATTTTTATAAAATGTTCAAATCACTGATAACTGTGTGCCATTGTATTCGTCTCGACATCCTGATTCCAATGGTATATTTATACTGATATTTTGGTGTCCGTAAAGACAAATGGGTAGACAGTTATTTCCATACAGGTGACCCCGTAAAGAATTACAACCTAAACAATTGGACTAAAATATATTGTTGAACCTAAAAAAAAACATACGTTTTGGAAACAAGTTGCAAAGAAAAACATACAACTTTCTCTTCTTTACTTTTCACGACCAGGCAACTTTATTTTTTTCTGTGCCAATGCATTCACACGCAAGCATTAAATGAGGAGTGTGCAACTCACATTTCTCTCCATTTACACGCAAGCATAAGGGACACCACAATAATTCACCTACCCCCATCTTATATACATAAGCTCCCAAAGCTTGCTGTGTTGTCACTCCATCTTCATTTTCTCTTTTCCTTTGCTATTTTTCTTGCTTTAGTAAATTTTTGTCTCGTATAAAAGAAAGATAAGAAAAAGAAAAAAAACATGACAGAAGATGCCGCATGAAGTAGCAGCTCCATTCTCAAACTCCCATCTTGCTCCGCAAGCTCCGACAGCACACACACCGCACCAAACTTCGGCGGCCTCGACAACAACCGTTAACTCATCATTTAGCTTTCGGAATCCGAACGTGAGTTGTTACTCACGCCTAAACTTCTCTAATGTGTTTGCTATACATTTATACACACATGAACGATAGTGTATGCATGCAGCTTGTAGTGTATGCGAGTGTGTAGGTTCAGGCGTATGTGTATTTGTCTATATATGTAGTGTTGAGAGTGGCTTGAGATGTACGTAGGTAAAATAAAATAAAATAAAAAGAATAAGACATAATTGGAAAAACACTCTTCACGCAAGAAACCAGGAGGTCATCTTTCCACGCAAAAGATTTCATTTCTTCCACCTGCAAATGAAGTTTCTCATGCATGAACCATATTTGCTTTCATTTCTTCCCCACCCAAACAAAATTTCTAATTTCTATTTTGTGTCCTTTATATACGTATGCCAGCACATGATCTAGTATAGGACATGGAGTTCATATTTTATATTTGAGATAGACATTTAGTTGGTTTTTGCTGGGGAACACATACATTGGCGGATCACATGGAAAAAAAGAATTTGACACCACACGTTCATTTTTTAGCATTCAATATATTTCTAAATCACAATATTTCTTCTCTGTATGCAAGTGTATTTCCAACTGGTTTTGTTCATGCATGTATTGAGTGTATTTGTTGGACATGCCCAAGAAAATGTGTGCATGGATTCTTTTAAATGTGCTTGTTGTATATCAAAAAGGGAACACTTTCATGCTCCTCTTCTTCCAAATTTTCATTCTTTTCTTTGGCCTTAGTAAAACGTGATTTTAGTGTTAAAAAAAAATAAAAAAAATTAGGGACAAAACGCATGGAAGAAAGGAGGGGAGGACACATGCAGGCATGCGTGAAAGAGCATGCAAGATGGAGGATTCATACATTTAAAAAAAAAAATGGAACTTTCACTTATTTTGTTTTTGGAAGCAACTTAAGTACAGGATTTCTTCTTTGGGAAACAATACACAAAGCATTCGGTCATGTTTGTTTGCGGATGCATATTTATGGAACTTTCACTTACTGTGTGCATGTGCATATTCATTTATATGTGTTTGTTCTGGGTTTATGCATGAGTGTTGTGCAGTGTGTGCGTTTAAATGTATACATGTGTGTTTAAATGTGTGATATGCATGTGTGTTTAAAAGTGTGTTAGTGTGGTGCTGTGTATATGCATGTGTGTTATCCGTGTGTGTGTACATGTGCTGGTATGAGATATGCATGCAAATGAATGTGGGGGAAAATTTCTTTTGGCACAAACTCACTTACCAGTAAACTAAGAATAAAAAAAGAAGAAGGAGAGAAGCAGTAAGGTGAATGCAAACTTTGCCTACTTCCATCTTTCCATACACTACACGCATGGATCCAAGAAATGAGAGGAGGTCCATTCATTTTGACATTTTCTTCTTCCTGGTAGTGATTTCTCCCTCCCCTTTTTTTAAAACAAATGGCAAAGGTAAGTAACATATGGTTTAGTAAAATGGTGCATGGTTTTAAAATGAACACATAGCTTAAATATGTTACATTCACTATATTTTAAAAAAAAAATTATTTAGCTAGTTTAATAAAATAAAAAGACATCTTTTGCAGACCCAAAATATTTAGAAAAGTATGTAAGATCGTAAAAAGGACACATCGAACTCAAATGGCTCTCTTTCAAAAATGAACTGTACAAGCTTTTTCACAGTTTCAGCGCAAACCGAACACCAAAACTGACAAATGAATATATTTCGGTAATCGGCGCGACGAGACGGACACAACGGTATATAATTTGCAGTGTCTGCATGCTCTGTTCAAATACGCGTTACGGACCCCTTTGACGTAAGAATGCGGACATGAAACGGAGGTCAAAACGTCCGATTTTCGCGAAACAAATTCCACCGTTGGATTACTGTCAACGAATAGAATATTTTTCATGTTTGTCTGAACTTGTTTTGAACTGATTTTAAAATCGTTAAAATTTGAACTGTTATGCGCAGCTTTGCACTGAAAATTGCGTGACCGACGACATTCAAATTTTTCGATGAAATTTTTACAGCTACTACATTTCACGATACGTATTTCAAATATCAAATTCCCGTTATGAAAAAAAAAGAATTGTTTCAAATTTTGAAGATTAAACTTTGGTTTAAATTATATACATGAAAATTTGATTTAAATTGATATATGAAATATTAAGTGATTTAAATTTTATTTTAAACTTATTGAAATAACCATTGTTGAACCTTTATTGAAAAAAAAACGTTAGCCTAAATATTTAAGGAAATAAATTTCAAAATTGTAAATTTTGGATACAAATTTAGTTGAGAAAAACAATTTAGTTAAATGAAGTAAAATTATGAAATTTGAAAGTGATCTTAAGTGAAATATTCAACATTTGGAAATTGTAAATTTTACAAAAGAAAAATACAACTTTAGTTTATTGATTTGGAACTTTGGAATTAGAGACAAAGTTAAGTGTAAATTGTAAACGACAAAATATTGTTAATATTTCAAAGTGGAATATTTGATAGTTCTAGTTTGAATAAGGAAGTTGAAATACAATTATGGTTTGATCAATTCAAAATTAATCAATGAAAAAAATTGACGTTAGTTGTCAAAGAGACCGGAGCCAGTTATGGATACATTCTCTGTCGATACTGGAACCACTTTGATAACTATGTTCGTGAAGTGATGATACAAAATGAAGTGGTTGTTTTTGGTGTACGTTTGCTGGATTGAAGAAAGTGAACGATAATGGATGACCGACACTTGTGTCAAATTTGAAATGACTAAAACAGGAGCCGTGCCGGACCATTGAGGCTAGCTACCTCTAGCAGACACACTTCTTCGTATATTCTATCCTTTGTTATTTGGTGATCACCCTTGATTTTGGAAGTGTTGTGTTGCGGTGGGCCGTTAGGGGTTACCATCAGTCCGGATCAGGCAAACTGGTAGTATCCTACCTTGGGCATTGCCTCACGTGCCTTGTCATATGTTTTATCCTTATGCGCGACCACTACGAGTTTCTATTTAACATGTGCCTATAGGGGACTCACTGGCTACCGACGTTCTACTGGTTGTGTTACAGGACCTGCATAGACCGCATTGTTTAAAAACGTGTTAAGGGGGATCAATGTAAAGCCTTAACGCTATTTTTAATATTTTATATTACTGATAGACATTACATATAATAGCGTATTATACTATATATAGATAGTTTAACGGATCCTTAAGAGATGGAAAATACCGTAACATCTCTTGAGTTATTTGCATTTGAGTTTAGATCTAATCACATTAGAATGTTTAGACCTGACTCGAGTGTTTTGTGTTTTTCTCATTTCGCTCGGGTCAGACTGAGTATTGCAGTGTTCTCGAGGAGCACTTTATCTGGAGCCGAAGACCTAGTCGAAGACTCCATCCTATCCAGTATTAGTTCCTATTTCCGTTTGGCTTGTATTTGCGAACTTTATGAGTCGCTATATTGTATAATTAAATTTTAACAGTTTAAGTAGCTTCATGAACTGCTTATGTATATTATTTCATTTCCGTTGCGAGATTCTGTGTTATTCTGTATATGTGATTCTATGATCTGATTCTATTATACACCCTAAATTGATTATCTGTCAGTTTTGAATCGTTCGAGTTGGACATGTGTGGTTATATTGTCAACTTGGATTATTCAGAAAAGGCGGGTTGTCACAGTTGGTATCAGAGCTAAGGTTTAGAAACACCTTAGCCTGGGGGTAAAACTCATTATAGATAGGGTTAGAAATACCCTAGAATGAGTAGAATCATTTCCGAGAGAGCGTATTTTAAAAGTATAAAATTTTTAAAATCAAACCTATTTTCAAAATCTCTTTTTAAACTTTAGCCTATTTTCTTTAATTAGGATTCTCTTCAGTTTAAAATTTCTCAAATTTTGTTCTTATCTCATCCTGGACTTTTCAGAATGAATCGAGGAAGAGGTAACTTCCTTACCGCCTCATCGCGAAATCGAATTTCGTATTGATCTCATTCAAGGAGCTAGACCCATTGTACTTGCTCCAAGAACAATGGCACCTAAGGAGAAGATTGAATTAAAGGTGCAAATAGAAGATCTATTCTCTAAAGATCTAATTCGTCGAAGTCATTTAGAATGGGGAGCTGCAGTTGTATTTGTTACTAAGTCAGACGGTTCTCTGAGAATGTGCGTAGACTATCGAGAACTGAATAAGCTTACTCACAAGAACCGATATCCAATGCCTCACATTAATGACCTATTTGATCAACTGCACGGAGCCAAGATATTTTCTCAACTCGACCTTGCCACAGGTTTTCACCAACTTCGAATTTTAGAAGATAGTATTCCTAAAACAGCTTTTCGAACAGAAGACGGTTTCTATGAATGGTTAGTTATGCCATTTGGTTTAACTAATGCCCCAGCTTACTTTGTTGACCTCATGAACAGAGTATTCCGGGATGTTCTGAATAGGTTTGTCCTTGTCTTTATTGATGATATTCTATTCTTTTCTAAGTCTAAAGAAGAACATGAGGAGCATCTCAAGTTTGTTCTTAAAACTTTGAGAGATCATCAACTGAAGGCCAAGTTTTCTAAGTGTCATTTCTGGAGAGATGAAGTTAGGTTTCTTGGACATATTGTTTCAGAGAATGGAATTTCAGTCGATCCAGCTAAGATCGCCGTAATCAAAGATTGGAAAACTCCTGAAACTCCAACCGATATTCGTAGTTTCCTCGGCTTAGCTGGCTATTATAGGAGATTCATCGAAAATTTTGCTCGAATTTCTTCACCACTCACAACTTTGACTGGAAAGAATGTTAAGTTCGATTGGAGCGATAAGTGTATAAAAGCATTTAATGAACTTAAACGCAAGTTAACTTCTGCTCCTGTTCTTACTGTTCTAGATGGAAGTGAAGGTTTGACTGTTTACACTGATGCTTGCGGAGAAGGTTTGGGAGCTGTTCTTATGCAGCATGGTAAAGTTATTGCTTATGCTGGTAGACAACTCAGAGTCCATGAGGTTAATTATGCAGCGCATGACTTAGAACTACTTGCTGTAGTTTTTGCTCTTAAGTTGTGGAGGCACCATCTTTTGGGAATTAAATTTGAACTCTTCACTGACCACAAATCATTGAAGTATATCTTTTCTCAGAAGGATCTGAATCAGAGGCAAGTCAGATGGCTCGAGTTCTTAGCATCATATGACCTCGACATAAACTATACCCCCGGAAAGGCTAATGTGGTAGCCGACGCTTTGAGTAGAAACAAAGCAATGTTATTCCAAATTACTGCTTCTCCAGCCCTTATGGATCGCATTATTGCTAAGCAAGAAGAAGATGAAATGCTTAGGCGAATAAAGGAAAGCGTTCTCAATAGAGAAGTTGTAGATGTGCAGAAGGGATGGGGCGCTGAAATTGGTACCAATGGAATTTTGAGGATCAACAATCGTATTTGCGTTCTGAATGTGGATGGTCTAAGACAGGAGGTGCTTAGGGAGAACCATCAGTCCAAACTTTCTATTCATCCTGGGATCACCAAAATGTATCAGAATATGAAGAAGCTTTATTGGTGGAGTGGAATGAAGAGAGACATTTCTATTCATATTAGTAGATGTGCCACTTGCCAACAAGTAAAAGCTGACCATCAGAAGACTGCAGGTTTGTTACAGCCTTTAGAGATTCCTAACTGGAAATGGGATCAAATTTCTATGGATTTCATAGATGGATTACCAAGAACCAGGAGGGGAAATGAAAGCATCTGGGTTATTGTTGATAGACTAACCAAATCAGCCCACTTTATTCCTGTGAAGACAACTCGAACTGCTTCAAGTTTAGCCGAGCTCTATATGAAGGATATAGTCCGACTTCATGGTGTTCCGTCTAGCATAGTATGTGATTGAGATCCCATTTTTACTAGCAAATTCTGGAAAGCTTTCCAGATAACTTTGGGAACTCAATTGAACCTGAGCACCGCCTATCATCCTCAAACAGATGGTCAGACGGAAAGAGTAAATCAGATTCTGGAGGATTTGCTTCGTGCTTGTGCTTTAGATTTTGGGGGATCTTGGGAAGATCATCTCCATCTCGTTGAATTCACCTATAATAATAGCTATCAGGCAATTTAATTAAAATTAAAATTCATGTTTAAATAAATGTAAATCTTGAATTAATCTTTGAAATTCAGGCGAGTATTAAAATGGCACCGTTCGACGCTCTATATGGACGACCATGTAAATCTCCATCTTGTTGGATTGAATCTGGGAATCGACTTGTTCTAGGCCCCGAAATGATTTTGCAAGCTTCTGAAAAAGTTGGATAAATCAGACGGAGGATGAAGATTGCCCAGGATAGGCAAAAGAAGTATGCTGATGGAAAGAGGAGACATTTGGAATTTGTTGTTGGTGATCTTGTATTTCTGAAAATTTCACCTTTGAAGAACGTGATTCGTTTGGAAAGAAAGGGAAGCTTGCTCCGAGATTTGTTGGTCCTTTTCCTATCTTAGAAAAGATTGGCGGTTTGGCTTATAGGGTTGATTTGCCGGAGAAACTATCGGGTGTGCATAATGTATTCCATGTTTCACATATTCGCAGATATGTACATGACCCGTTAGATATAGTCCAGCCAGCTTTATTTGAAGATATGGATGTTAAGCCAAATCTTACTATCGAAAGAAGACCACTTCGTATAGTCGATAAAGATACAAAGCAACTTAGAAGGAAGACAGTTAATCTCGTCAAAGTTCAGTGGAGTAGAGATGACAGAGATTACACTTGGGAAACTGAGGAGAGTATCCGTGCCTCAAATCCTGAATTGTTTACATAAGGTACCCAATTCATCTTTAATCATTCTTACGTTTCTTCTTATTTCTTTATTTTCCCTTGTTCCGTTCTTTTCGAGGACGAAAAGTTTTGAGTAGGGGAGAATGTAACGACCTGAGTTTTCAGATCGGAAAAAAAAATTATTTAACGATAAATTCCGAGAAACGAACAAGTAAATAGATTAAAACTATTAAATTTAGTTATTAGAACGAATATATTCAAAATTTATTGAATTTAAAATAAAGATAAATATTTGTATGAAAAAGAATTTGAAAACAAATTTGTAATCAAACGTTATAAGTTCGTTCCGTATAATTCTGGTTATTTAAACTAAATAAATTTAAATGACCGTTAATTAAACTCAGTGCAATTAAATATAAAAATAGAATTTTTATAAAATGTTCAAATCACTGATAACTGTGTGCCATTGTATTCGTCTCGACATCCTGATTCCAATGGTATATTTATACTGATATTTTGGTGTCCGTAAAGACAAATGGGTAGACAGTTATTTCCATACAGGTGACCCTGTAAAGAATTACAACCTAAACAATTGGACTAAAATATATTGTTGAACCTAAAAAAAAACATACTTTTTGGAAACAAGTTGCAAAGAAAAACATACAACTTTCTCTTCTTTACTTTTCACGACCAGGCAACTTTATTTTTTTCTGTGCCAATGCATTCACACGCAAGCATTAAATGAGGAGTGTGCAACTCACATTTCTCTCCATTTACACGCAAGCATAAGGGACACCACAATAATTCACCTACCCCCATCTTATATACATAAGCTCCCAAAGCTTGCTGTGTTGTCACTCCATCTTCATTTTCTCTTTTCCTTTGCTATTTTTCTTGCTTTAGTAAATTTTTGTCTCGTATAAAAGAAAGATAAGAAAAAGAAAAAAAAACATGACAGAAGATGCCGCATGAAGTAGCAGCTCCATTCTCAAACTCCCATCTTGCTCCGCAAGCTCCGACAGCACACACACCGCACCAAACTTCGGCGGCCTCGACAACAACCGTTAACTCATCATTTAGCTTTCGGAATCCGAACGTGAGTTGTTACTCACGCCTAAACTTCTCTAATGTGTTTGCTATACATTTATACACACATGAACGATAGTGTATGCATGCAGCTTGTAGTGTATGCGAGTGTGTAGGTTCAGGCGTATGTGTATTTGTCTATATATGTAGTGTTGAGAGTGGCTTGAGATGTACGTAGGTAAAATAAAATAAAATAAAAAGAATAAGACATAATTGGAAAAACACTCTTCACGCAAGAAACCAGGAGGTCATCTTTCCACGCAAAAGATTTCATTTCTTCCACCTGCAAATGAAGTTTCTCATGCATGAACCATATTTGCTTTCATTTCTTCCCCACCCAAACAAAATTTCTAATTTCTATTTTGTGTCCTTTATATACGTATGCCAGCACATGATCTAGTATAGGACATGGAGTTCATATTTTATATTTGAGATAGACATTTAGTTGGTTTTTGCTGGGGAACACATACATTGGCGGATCACATGGAAAAAAAGAATTTGACACCACACGTTCATTTTTTAGCATTCAATATATTTCTAAATCACAATATTTCTTCTCTGTATGCAAGTGTATTTCCAACTGGTTTTGTTCATGCATGTATTGAGTGTATTTGTTGGACATGCCCAAGAAAATGTGTGCATGGATTCTTTTAAATGTGCTTGTTGTATATCAAAAAGGGAACACTTTCATGCTCCTCTTCTTCCAAATTTTCATTCTTTTCTTTGGCCTTAGTAAAACGTGATTTTAGTGTTAAAAAAAAATAAAAAAAATTAGGGACAAAACGCATGGAAGAAAGGAGGGGAGGACACATGCAGGCATGCGTGAAAGAGCATGCAAGATGGAGGATTCATACATTTAAAAAAAAAAAATGGAACTTTCACTTATTTTGTTTTTGGAAGCAACTTAAGTACAGGATTTCTTCTTTGGGAAACAATACACAAAGCATTCGGTCATGTTTGTTTGCGGATGCATATTTATGGAACTTTCACTTACTGTGTGCATGTGCATATTCATTTATATGTGTTTGTTCTGGGTTTATGCATGAGTGTTGTGCAGTGTGTGCGTTTAAATGTATACATGTGTGTTTAAATGTGTGATATGCATGTGTGTTTAAAAGTGTGTTAGTGTGGTGCTGTGTATATGCATGTGTGTTATCCGTGTGTGTGTACATGTGCTGGTATGAGATATGCATGCAAATGAATGTGGGGGAAAATTTCTTTTGGCACAAACTCACTTACCAGTAAACTAAGAAAAAAAAAAAAAGAAGGAGAGAAGCAGTAAGGTGAATGCAAACTTTGCCTACTTCCATCTTTCCATACACTACACGCATGGATCCAAGAAATGAGAGGAGGTCCATTCATTTTGACATTTTCTTCTTCCTGGTAGTGATTTCTCCCTCCCCTTTTTTTAAAACAAATGGCAAAGGTAAGTAACATATGGTTTAGTAAAATGGTGCATGGTTTTAAAATGAACACATAGCTTAAATATGTTACATTCACTATATTTAAAAAAAAAAATATTTAGCTAGTTTAATAAAATAAAAAGACATCTTTTGCAGACCCAAAATATTTAGAAAAGTATGTAAGATCGTAAAAAGGACACATCGAACTCAAATGGCTCTCTTTCAAAAATGAACTGTACAAGCTTTTTCACAGTTTCAGCGCAAACCGAACACCAAAACTGACAAATGAATATATTTCGGTAATCGGCGCGACGAGACGGACACAACGGTATATAATTTGCAGTGTCTGCATGCTCTGTTCAAATACGCGTTACGGACCCCTTTGACGTAAGAATGCGGACATGAAACGGAGGTCAAAACGTCCGATTTTCGCGAAACAAATTCCACCGTTGGATTACTGTCAACGAATAGAATATTTTTCATGTTTGTCTGAACTTGTTTTGAACTGATTTTAAAATCGTTAAAATTTGAACTGTTATGCGCAGCTTTGCACTGAAAATTGCGTGACCGACGACATTCAAATTTTTCGATGAAATTTTTACAGCTACTACATTTCACGATACGTATTTCAAATATCAAATTCCCGTTATGAAAAAAAAAGAATTGTTTCAAATTTTGAAGATTAAACTTTGGTTTAAATTATATACATGAAAATTTGATTTAAATTGATAAATGAAATATTAAGTGATTTAAATTTTATTTTAAACTTATTGAAATAACCATTGTTGAACCTTTATTGAAAAAAAAACGTTAGCCTAAATATTTAAGGAAATAAATTTCAAAATTGTAAATTTTGGATACAAATTTAGTTGAGAAAAACAATTTAGTTAAATGAAGTAAAATTATGAAATTTGAAAGTGATCTTAAGTGAAATATTCAACATTTGGAAATTGTAAATTTTACAAAAGAAAAATACAACTTTAGTTTATTGATTTGGAACTTTGGAATTAGAGACAAAGTTAAGTGTAAATTGTAAACGACAAAATATTGTTAATATTTCAAAGTGGAATATTTGATAGTTCTAGTTTGAATAAGGAAGTTGAAATACAATTATGGTTTGATCAATTCAAAATTAACCAATGAAAAAAATTGACGTTAGTTGTCAAAGAGACCGGAGCCAGTTATGGATACATTCTCTGTCGATACTGGAACCACTTTGATAACTATGTTCGTGAAGTGATGATACAAAATGAAGTGGTTGTTTTTGGTGTACGTTTGCTGGATTGAAGAAAGTGAACGATAATGGATGACCGACACTTGTGTCAAATTTGAAATGACTAAAACAGGAGCCGTGCCGGACCATTGAGGCTAGCTACCTCTAGCAGACACACTTCTTCGTATATTCTATCCTTTGTTATTTGGTGATCACCCTTGATTTTGGAAGTGTTGTGTTGCGGTGGGCCGTTAGGGGTTACCATCAGTCCGGATCAGGCAAACTGGTAGTATCCTACCTTGGGCATTGCCTCACGTGCCTTGTCATATGTTTTATCCTTATGCGCGACCACTACGAGTTTCTATTTAACATGTGCCTATAGGGGACTCACTGGCTACCGACGTTCTACTGGTTGTGTTACAGGACCTGCATAGACCGCATTGTTTAAAAACGTGTTAAGGGGGATCAATGTAAAGCCTTAACGCTATTTTTAATATTTTATATTACTGATAGACATTACATATAATAGCGTATTATACTATATATAGATAGTTTAACGGATCCTTAAGAGATGGAAAATACCGTAACATCTCTTGAGTTATTTGCATTTGAGTTTAGATCTAATCACATTAGAATGTTTAGACCTGACTCGAGTGTTTTGTGTTTTTCTCATTTCGCTCGGGTCAGACTGAGTATTGCAGTGTTCTCGAGGAGCACTTTATCTGGAGCCGAAGACCTAGTCGAAGACTCCATCCTATCCAGTATTAGTTCCTATTTCCGTTTGGCTTGTATTTGCGAACTTTATGAGTCGCTATATTGTATAATTAAATTTTAACAGTTTAAGTAGCTTCATGAACTGCTTATGTATATTATTTCATTTCCGTTGCGAGATTCTGTGTTATTCTGTATATGTGATTCTATGATCTGATTCTATTATACACCCTAAATTGATTATATGTCAGTTTTGAATCGTTCGAGTTAGACATGTGTGGTTATATTGTCAACTTGGATTATTCAGAAAAGGCGGGTTGTCACAGTATGGACTAGAAGAATACATATATGACACAAAAGTCATACCGTTGTTGTACACAAAAGATGCTGAAGAAAATTGGTATTAAATCTATATTTTACGACTTTCCAAAGGTGAGACAACCTAACGAGTTCATACCTAATGTCATCAGTGGGCACAAATTTGATGCTACAGTTGATTGGATGCAATTCATCTCATGATACTTGGTCAATTTTAGATAGAATATTTACATCTCAATCCTCTGCAAGAATTCTTCACTACAAAAGGCAACTCCAAAGCATCAAGAAAGATAACTCAACCATGAATGAATACTTGATGAAAGTTAAAAACCTATGTGATCAATTATTGTGTCCTGGGTAAAACATTACAGAAGTGAACAAGTTTTGTATATTGTATGTGGATTTAAAGATGAGTATGAAGCAGTAGTTGCATTTATAACATCCATAGAACCAAGTCCTACTCTGCAAATGTATACTCTATGCTACTGAGTCAAGAAGGAAGTCTTCAAGAAAAGAAAGAGATACAGTCGTAATACAACATAAACTACACTATACGCAAATTCAAAAATCAAGAACGAGGTAATAATTTTAGATATCAAACAAGTGCGTACCAAAGAGGTGGACAAACCATCAGAGGAAGCAACAACAGATTAAAATACAAATATGTGGCAAATTTGGGCATACTGCTAACAGGTGTTACTTCAGGTTCAACAACAAATTCAATACCAATTAGCCTGCTAAAAACAATAGAAATAACCTAACTGCAAACATGGTTAGTAACCAAAATGACAACAATATTTCTCAAGAAAGTACCATTGAATCTGCCAGCATCTCTACCATTCAAGATGAAGCATGGTACTCTGACTCAAGAGCCACAAATCATGTCACAAGCAGCCTAAATAATCTCAATATTGGAAATAGAGAATATAAAGATAAACAATCTTTATCTATGGTAACGGTAACACTGCATTTATCACACACACTGGCATTAAGGGTACAAAACAGTTCTGAATAATCTTCTAAGAGTACCCAATATCATAAAAAATATTATAAGTGTGTCACAGTGTGCAAGAGACAACAATGTATCGTTTGAATTTTACCCAAAACACTTCCTAGTTAGAGACACCTAACTGAGGAAATTCTTTTGAAAAGGGCAACGAACAAACTGGTTTATGTAATTTTGATGTTGGAAACTCAAAAATACTATTGAATTAAAAAAGAAATTTCGATGTAATCTGTCTAAATTGAAAAAGGATGAAATATTTAAGACTTTGACATGTGGCGTTGTAAACTTGGTCACCAAGTATGAAAATTGTAAGACAAGTGTTAAATAATAGTAATATCGTGATCAATATTCCTGAGAATTATTTCTGTTCATATTGTGACCTTGTAAAGAGTTACAAACTTTCAGAATTCTGAAACAAAATAAACCAAACAACTTAAACTAGTTGTTATTGATCTATATGGACCAAACCTAGTAATACTGATTACAATTATAACTATTATAATTCCTTTGTTTATGCTTACTCCAGACATATGTGGATTTATTTCTTAAAATAAAAACTGAGACTTATAATATTGTAATCACGTTCATAACAAATGCTAAAAAACAATTGAATAGTCAAGTAAAAGTGCTTTAATATGATGAAGGTAAGGAATTTTTACCTCTAAAGGATTATTTCTGTAAAAAGGGCATTTCACACAGACTAACTTGCCCATGCACTTTTGAACAAAATGGACTTATAGAAAGAAAGCACTGACACATTGTTGAAACTAGAATAACACTGCTTGCCCAAGCATCTTTACCACTAAATTTTTGGTCAGATGCTTTTGACACAACAGTGCATCTTATCGATAGACTTCCTACAAAAGTTCTGAATTTTGAGTGTCCAGTTAAGGTGTTAACCAACTCTAAACCAAATTACAATGAATTAAAGGTCTTTGGATGTCTGTGCTTTCCCTATGTAAGGCCATATAACACACACAAACTATGACACCCCACGTCCGTTAATGTCACTTACTAAGGGAATGCATTATGTTTCGTGAAGCGTTATAGGTAAACAGAAATAGAAATATCACAAGACAGATATAAAAGCAATAGCGGAATTTATAACTTTTATTTCAAACATAAATCATAACATCGTGGTCCAAAATGTCACAACTCTGAAACTACATAAAAGCCATTACAAAATTATGAAACTTTCTGTCTTGTTCCATCATAGTACATAAAAAGCATAATTACCCAAAAAAGAGACAAATCCATAGTGGAGAAAAGAACTTGAGCCATACTTCGAAAGCAACTCATAGCAAGATGATAACTGAGTCCTGACTAAGCCTGAATATTCCCACCATGAGAACCTTAGGGGGGGAGGAAGGAAGAAAGAAGAGGAAACAAAAAGGGTTAGACATAAAGTCTGGCGAGTCCAGTTACTTTTAGCAAGTAGATAAATAAAACTAGCATGACAGACATATAAAGTGGATAAGAGAGATAACTACATAAAAGGCAGGTATGACAAGATAGACAGGATAGGGTGTATACGCTTCTAATGATTACTCTGCACTACTAGTAGTATATCCAGAATGAGATGATCCCCTCCACTATAAGGTGGTAGACTTAGGCATATGTCCAAATGTACCCTAACTACTACCCTAATCGATCGGTTCCCTAATCCGCGTAGATACTTTGTGTCGGCCCCACCGTAGGATGTATCACATCCTAAGGTGGCAACCCTTCGCTGATATGCACAACCCCATATCTACAGGTGTCACAGTCGTCTCATCCCCCTCTTCCCGTCTCATGCACGCACATGCCCCGGTCAGTTTGCGCTGCCCACACCGTCCTCCACGTTTGGATATCTTACAATTAGTCCAGTAAGCGTACCCCTTCTCTGACCTAGTTCGGAGTACATGTTTGATACCTACTCTGGGTTACTGACTGAAACGGGTCCCACACACAAGATGATACAAGCTCCCCTAGGCTTGCATCCCCACTACTAGGAATTCAACTGGTCATGCCTAACAGTCCAATATGTAAAATAGGTTAAGTTGTTAGGCCTATATATGTAAATATTACCCCACCGCCATAAGAATTACTTAACCCTCACTGATCCAAGCAAGTTTACTTAACAAAGTTGCATAACACCAAAGTATAAAACCGATTAAGTTTGTGGGCCTATATACATAAATATTACCCACCGCCACAAGATTTACTTAACTCACCCACTGTTTTAACCAAGTTTACTTAACCCCTATTCAAGTTAACATGTTCATACGATCCCTATGGATTCAATTAGGTTAAGTATTCCAATTCGTTACCATGTTCATTTATGGTTATAATGGGCTAGACCTCCCACATTAGGCCTACAATTTGAGGATGCTGGATATGCCGATCGGGTCCGAGCAGATTTCTTCCACAAGTTGGGCCTAACCTCGTATCTTAGCCTGTCTCATATTTGTGAACTTAGACCCCTCACATTACATTCAACATTTACGGTTGCTGGATATGTCGGTCGGGTCCGGGCAGACTTCCACCACAAATGCAATCTAACCTCGTGTCATAAGTGCCATCATAGTTTCTAATTACTGTAATCCTACACATTTCGATTATTAACCAATTGATTATACCTATGTCTTTATAGGTGTTCATGCCCATTTACCCAATTATGCCCATAATGGATTATATGTCCAAATTCATATGCGTCATTCAAGTTATGCCAATTCTAATGTTTTCCCCCATTCCCTAACTAATGCATTCACATATATTTGGTGTCATGTCTAGGCTAGAAAGTTGCTTAGCCATAAACAATAAAAGGGAAAGTTGACAATAGTGATTATTTTAACAAAAATGACATAAACATGTAATTGGCATAGTGATAAGGTGGACATATAAAAATAGATCTAGTGAGTATGTGATAATAAAACTAGATCTAACATACTATGGATGTCATAATAGGCATGAATAAATAAGGATTCATATGTCCAATTAATGACAGATCTAAATTAGCCACAACATGATAAGTACCAAATGATCTATCAAGAATTACATCCAAAAGTAGATGTGACATGATAAATTAACCACAAACGAATTAGATCCATAAAGGCAGATCTAGCATGATAATGTTTAAGATCCACAAATGTGACATGGTAAATTAACCACAAGCAAATTAGATCTATAAAGGTAGGTCTAGCATAAAAATGTTTAAGATCCACAAATGTGACATGATAAATTAACCACAAGCGAATTAGATCTATAAAGGTAGATCTAGCATGATAATATTTAAGATCCACAATTGTGACATGATAAATTAACCACAAGCGAATTAGATCTATAAAGGTAGATCTAGCATGATAATATTTATGATCCACAATTGTGACATGATAAATTAACCACAAGCGAATTAGATCTATCAAGGTAGATCTAGTATGATAAAATTTAAGATCCACATCATAGTTATGTCATAGGTTCAAAAATCCCAATAGATCTGATATGATAAAGATTTAGATCCAAGTCATAAAATATTATAGATTCACAAATTATGATAGATCCAATATGATTCAATCACAGGCATATATCCAAATCACTGTCATATCACGTTTACTTTTAATCATTTAAATCTAAAAGTAACTAACTTACAGTGTTATTATTTTAGAAGATAGGAAAGAAATTGTTGGTGTTGAATCTTAGATCTATTCTTGAAATACTTGAATCTTTAAACTTCATTTGTAGAAGAAGAAATGATTAGACTTAGTTCAGGCACTGACAGCATTTGGCCTCCATTGTTTTTAGTATGAGAAAACAACAGATATGAGGGTATATTTATAGCTGCCAACCTCCAAAATTCGAATGCCACCTTAGCCCTAGGGGGAATCGGGCTATGAGTCGACACTCACTTGGGTCTGGAAGCCAAAAAACTACTATGGGCGCACTTGGAAGGTGTGCTAGTGTAAAAATGCCTTGTCGCACTTGTCAAGTGCGCTAGTTATCCCTGTTTTGATCGTCAAACTTCTATCGTTCATAACTTCTTCATATGTTATCCGTTCTACACAAACCATATGTCTATCTTGACCAGAATTTCGAGACGCACGCAATGACGTAGTATGTTTCTCTTAATTCTTAATATTAAATTAATTGTTTTTTAATTTATCCTCTTTTAATGTTGTAGAAATACTGGGTGTTATATTCTCCCCTACTCAAAGGATTTCGTCCCGAAATCTCCAAGTTAAGAAGAATGTATTCTACCATCCATCATCCATCTACTCATCCACCATTCATAGGCATCCATTGTCCTTAAAATTTTCTAATGCTTATATGAACATGTGCTAAGGTGTATATGTCCCAACACTAATGTGAAAGATCAGGCGGTCCACTGATTCAGTTGACCTCCTTAATGCAATGTATGTATGTGTCATGAGTCCAATATGAATGCAAATAATCCTATTATAACATGTAAGTTCTATATGTGTGCACAATCACCCATTCAAATGCAACACCCATATGATGATATATCCATTTTCATCCATTAAAAGAAAGAAAAATGCACACACATCCATATGTAGTATGAGAGTGATTGAGACGATCTAGCGCCTAATGTGTGTGTGTATGCATCCACGAGCAACCACTTGCATTCATCAAACATAACATGTCCCAAACACATGTTTTCAATCATGGGATTTCCTACCTAAAGGTCGAAGATTTGATCGATAGGATAAACTCAGATGATAGAAGCAAATGTGAATAAAAGCTTTGGATAAAGAAGTATAGAACATAGTCCCAAAAAGGAAAGGATATGAAGTGTGATCTTTGTCCTCAGTCTCCCAAGTCGCATCCTCGCTGTCTTCTCCCCATTGCACTTTTATTAACCTAACTTCTCTATTGCACAGTTTCATAACCTCTGACCCAAGTATATGGGTTGGAACTCATCTAATTGTCGCCTCCCGTTCTACCTCTACTTCCTTACGCATGTTCGGCTCAACTACCTCCGCTGTATCGTGTAGACACTTCAATAAATAAGAAGTGAGGAAAAACTTCATGAATATCCACACATATGCAAAGCGAGGTGTGCGCCTTAGTTGCAAATACAACCGGAGCACCCCATTCAGATATGCTTCGCCTAACCAACACCTTTTCAAGTTGCTCCCTACTTCTTTGCTGAGCTCCCTCCTTTCCCTTGGAGCCAAATGACGCGCAGGTAATGCAACTGGCTTTGCATTGTCCACCAGGTATATACGGAAATCAATCTCGCGCCTCGAGTGTAAATCCCGAACCTCATCAAAGACATCAGGATACTCACAGACTACTGGTACCAATCGCATATCATCAATAGATGCCTCAAGAGATTCTTGGAAACTAAGCATGACAGACCCTTGCGGGGCACAAGAAATCTCGAGGGTCCTCTCATGACAAGTCAGAAGTCTAATGACCCTCTTCTCACAATCTAGAATGGCACCATATGTGGTTAACCAATCCATCCCTAGAATCAAACCATAGCCCATAAACCCGAGTACATATGATCGCCCTCAAATTCAATGCTTAAGACAAATATTATCAAACCCTGACATATCATGGACAAATGAGTCGAACCACCAATGGGGTTTGAGACAACAACGAGATCTATTACCATACTAGTATTTAAGTGCAGAGATTCAACTACAGAACTAGATATAAATGAATGTGAAGCGCCAGAATAAAAAAGAGTCCTAATATGGTTACTGGAAAGAGAAATCAAACCTTCCACGGAAACTTTCCTACCTCTATCTGGAACACTGATCGCAAGAGCATGCACACGCTCTCCAAAAGCTCCTGCCCTTTGACCTTGTCCTTATTTCTTCGGGCACTCCCTAGCAAAGTGTCCTACCTCCCCACAATTGAAGCAAGAGTCCTTTCTTCTTTTACAGTATTTCACCAAGTGACCCTCTTATCCGCAACTATGGCACTTCTTTTTATCCTTATCCTTGTCATTCTTTCCGCCCTTCTTCTATTGTTTTCGTCCTTTCTTGGGCCATACCTTCTTATTTTGTGTTGTTTCCTCAGTCTTAACTTCCTTATTCTCCTTTTCTTTTTACCATCCTTGTGTATCAATCTAACTAGTCTCTTGGAAGCTGCCTCCATCATACGGAAATCTTTACAAAGCTCGAAAAAGTTAGCCGTAGGTGAAACCACTATGGCTACAAATGGAGGTTAGGCACTTCATTGACCTTCGACATGTGCCGTAGTCTTAACATGCCTGCGAAACCATGCCGCAATGGGGACACCTTTTGGGAAGGATTGGTTCCCCAGACAAAAATAAAAAGAAATCAAGCGAAGAATCGAGAGATATTACATATTGCTTTGGGGAATATGTTTTTCAAAATAGAATTTTCTTTTAAAACCTTTTTGAAAATAATTTTCAAAAACTTTTATCCAATTTGGTAACCTTCAGCTCTAATACCAAGTGTGACACCCCACGTCCGTTAATGTCACTCACTAAGGGAATGCATTAAGTTTCGTGAAGCGTTATAGGTAAACAAAAAAAGAAATATCACAATACAGATATAAAATCAACAGCAGAATTTAAAACTTATATTTCAAACATAAATCATAACATCGTGGTCCAAAATATCACAAGTTTGAAACTACATAAAAGCCATTACAAAAATATGAAACTTTCTGTCTTGTTCCATCAGAGTACATAAAAAGCATAATTCCCCAAAAAGCGACAAAGCCGTAGTGGAGATAAGAACTTGAGCCATACTTCAAAAGCAGCTCCTAGCAAGATGATAACTGAGTCTTGACTAAGCCTGAGTATTCCCACCCTGAGAACCTAGGGGGGAACAGAAGAATGAAGAGGAAACAAAAAGGGTCAGACATAAATCTTGCGAGTCTAGTTACTTTTAACAAGTAAATAAATAAAAGTAGCATGACAGGCATATAAAGTGGATAAGAGAGATAACTACATAAAAGGCATGTATGACAAGATAGACAGGATAGGGCGTATACGCTTCTAATGATTACTCTGCACTACTACTAGTATATCCAGAATGAGATGACCCCTTCTACTATAAGGTGGTAGACTTAGGCATACGTCCAGATGTACCCTAACTACTACCCTAATCCGCGTAGATACTCTGTGTCGGCCCCACCGTAGGATGTATCACGTCCTAAAGTGGCAACCCTTCGTTGATATGTATAGCCCCATATGTACAGGTGTCACGGTCGTCTTATCCCCCTCTGCCCGGCTCATGCACGCACATGGCCCGGTCGGTTTGCACCGCCCACGCCGTCCTCCACATTTGGATCTCTTATAATCAATCCAGTAAGCGTGCCCCTTCTCCGACCTAGTTCGGAGTACATGTTTGATACCTACTCCGAGTTACTGACTGAAACGGGTCCCACACACAAGATGATACAAGCTCCCCCTAGGCTTGCATCCCCGTTACTAGGATTTCAGCTGGTTATTCCTAACAGTCCAACATGTAAAACAAGTTAAGTTGTCGGGCCTATATATGTAAATATTACCCTACGGCCACAAGATTCACATAACCCTCACTGACCCAAGCAAGTTTACTTAATAAAGTTGCGTAACCCCAAAGTATAAAACAGGTTAAGTTTGTGGGCATATATATATATATATAAATATTACCCATCGCCATAAGATTTACTTAACGCACCCACTGTTTAACCAAGTTTACTTAACCCTTATTCAAGTTAACATGTTCATACAATCCATATGGATTCAACTAGGTTAAGTATTCCAATTCGTTACCTTGTTCATTTATGGTTATAATGGGCTAGATCTCCCACATTAGGCATACAACTTGTGGATGCTGGATATGCCGGTCGTGTTTGGGCAGACTTATTCCAAAAGTTGGGCCTAACCCCGTGTCTTAGCTGTCTCGTATCTGTGCACTTAGACCCCTCACATTAGATTCAACATTTGCGGTTGCGGGATATGTCGGTCGGGTCCGGGCAGACTTCCACCACAAATGCAATCTAACCTCGTGTCATAAGTGCCATCACAGTTTCTAGTTACTGTAATCCTAGGCATTTCGATTATTAACTAATTAATTATACCTATGTCTTTATAGGTGTTCATGTAGATCTACCCAATTATATCCGTAATGGATTATATATCTAATTCATATTCGTCATTCAAGTTATTCCAATTCTATTGTTTTCCCCTATTCCCTAACTAAAGCATTCACATATATTTGGCGTAATGTCTAGGCTAGAAAGTTGCCTAGCCATAAACAATAAAAGGGAAAGATGACAATAGTGATTATTTTAACAAAAGTGACATAAACATGTAATTGGCATAGTGATAAGGTGGGCATATAAAAATAGATCTAGTGAGCATGTGATAATAAAACTAGATCTAACATACTAAGGATGTCATAATAGGCATGAATAAATAAAGATTAATATGTCCAATTAATGACAGATCTAAATCAGCCACAACATGATAAATACCAAATGATCTAACAAGAGTTAGATCCATAAGTAGATGTGACATGATAAATTAACCACAAACGAATTAGATCTATAAAGGTAGATCTAGCATGGTAATGTTTAAGATCCACAAATGTGACATGATAAATTAACCACAAGCGAATTAGATCTATAAAGATAGATCTCGTATGATAAATTTTAAGATCCACATCATAATTATGTCATAGATTCAAAAGTCCCAATAGATCTGATATGATAAAGATTTAGATCCAAGTCATAGAATATTATAGATTCACAAATTATGATAGATCCAATATGATTCAATCACAGACATAGATCCAAATCACAGTCATATCACATTTACTTTTAATCATTTAAATCTAAAAGTAACTAACTCATAGTGTTTGGATTTTAGAAGATAGAAAAGAAACTGTTGGTGTTGAATCTCAGATCTATTCTTGAAATACTTGAATCTTTAAACTTGACTTGTAGAAGAAGAAAGGATTAGACTCAGTTCGGGCACTGACAGCATTTGGCCTCTGTTGTTTTTAGTATGAGAAAACAGGAGATATGAGGCTTTATTTATAGCTGCCAGCCTCTAGAATTCGAATGCCACCTCAGCCCTAGGGGGAATCAGGCTATAGGTCGACACCCACTTGGGTTCGGAATCCCGAAAACTACTATGGGCACACTTGGCAGGTGCGCCAGTGTAAAAATTCCTTGGCGCACTTGTCAAGTGTTCCATTTATCCCTATTTTGATTGCCAAACTTCTACCGTTCATAACTTCTTCATACATTATCCATTTTACGCAAACCAGGTGTCTATCTTGACCATAATTTCGAGACGGATGCAATGGCGTAGTCCGTTTCCCTTAATTCTTAATATTAAATTAAATATTTTTTAATTTATCCTTTTTAATGTTGTAGAAATACAGGGTGTTAAACAAACTTGACTATAGATCTACACCATGGACATTCTTAGGCTATACCTCTAATCACTAAGGCTATAAATGCATAGAGACAAATTTTACTTGTCCAAACTTATTATTTTTAATGAGAGAGTGTTCCCTTTTAGAAAAGAGGAATTCAAACCAACCATGAGAATTTATAATCCAAAAGTATTTATTACTCTCATACCTGACTTGCATGATGAAGTCATTCAGATCAAGAGGCAACATAATGGTCAACTAAACCATCAATATTTAGATGACTCAAGCTATAACACCCCTCTCGAAAAGCTAACATAGTGGTTAGTGCATGGTGTTGATTTTCGAAAGGTCGGGGGTTCGAGTCCCACAGTTGTCTCATTTGCTATCAGAACCAATACCCAGCCAGAATTGTGCATGCAATCTTGTGGATATCCGTCTGTGTGATACTGATGCAAGGTGCATGCACAGTGCCTGGGTGGTGAGTGATATGAACCAACGAGGACGTTAGGCTCTTTAAGAGGGTATGTTGTAACACCCCTATTGAAAAGCTAACACAAAGATCTTTTAGCACCGTGGTTACTACGTGGTGTGGCTTTCCAGCAGGTCAAGGGTTCGAGTCCCGCGGTTGTCGCATAGGCTGTACATTGTGACGAATGATGATCCAGGTCAAGAGCACGCTGAATCATCTGTAAGTGCTAATAGGAACTTATAAAAATAGGTCGGTGATAGTAGTGATGAAGACACAACATCCAATGAATAGGAGAACATCGGGGAGGGTGATGCTGCCCTAATTGTAAACAGGCATCACATGACTACCACGGGTAGAAGTGGCATATTCATGCCAAAAATATACTACAGTGAGAAGACTCCTGAGGAACCCGTTGTAATACAGCGTAATTTCATAACATATTAGTATGATAAACTAAGGAATACTTAATTAAATATTGAGAATTAAGTGAAACAGACTGTGACATTGCGTTCGTCTCGGAATTCTGCTTAAGATAGACACCAAGTTTACATAAAGACATCGTATGAAGAAGATATTAAGGTTTGATTTTTGTATACATATAAGCCACTTATATATAAATAAAATAAATCCAGAATTCAAATAAATTCAAAATCGAATAGTGGAGGAGGGAGCGGGAAATTTCCGGCTATGGGTGTCGACCCATGGGTCGACCCCATCAAGGGGGTGCCGACCTCTGGGTCGACACACTTAGGGGGGCCGACCTCTATATGGATCTGAGTAGATCCTTGCTTCCGAACGTGGACTGATTTCTATGCAAGATTCGTCAGCTAATGGCTATATAAAGGACCCTATACCCATTGTTTTATTCATCTAAATCAATGGCGATGGGGAGATGCTGCTCCAACTCATATTAAATTAGCCTTTTCTTCAACGACAACGATTCATACGTATTCAAAGATCGCCGATTCAACATCATCACGCTTTCCTCAGTTTTCTTAGATCCATTCTCTGCGATTCTATGTTATTTTTAGATATGAATACATAAAGTTAATTTAACATGTTATGAATTGGATCTAAGCCTGTGACTAATTGAATCATATCAGATCTGCCATTATTTGTATATCTAATTCACTGTTTAGATCTCATATTCCTATTTGTGACATCCCTATTATGTTAGTTGGCCTAATCATGTCACTATGCCTAATCAGTTCTATTATCCTATGTTCATCAGATCTGTTCTTATATGCTTATCTTGTTATTATGCCCAATTCTGTCACTATATGCTTATTCAGTTGCTATGCCTATTTATGCCATCATATGTCTATCTTGTTAGTATACTTATTTCTGTCCTCTTCCTTTTTTATTTCATAGCTAGGCTACCTTCGAGCCTAGGCATACAGTTGAAATATGTGAACACGTAAAATTGGGAACGAGGGGAAAACGTTAAAATTAGGGCATAACTTGTATTACGAAATTTGGGGCATAACATGGATTTGGGGCATAAACCAAACAGTGATTAAAGATCTTAATTTAGGGCATATAATACATGATGAATATGACTTGGAATCAGGGCATGAAAACCTATAATGAAATAGGGATAATTGTTAAAGAATGAAATGCCAAGAACTACAGTAATTAGAAACTGTAACCGCACTAAGGCACGAGGTTAGATTACACTTATGGTAGAAGCTTGCCCAGACCCGCCCACCATATCCAACAACCACAAGTGGTGAATCTAATGTGAGGGGTCTAAGTGCTTAAACACGTAACAGGCTAAGACACGAGGTTAAGTAAGACTTGTGGAAGAAGTCTGCACGGACCCGCCCGACATATCCAGCGTCTACAAGTTGTAGGCTTAATGTGGGAGGTCTAGCGCATTATAATCATAAATGAATATATGGTAATGAACTTGTAATACTTAACCTGGTTAAATCCATAGGGATTACATGAACATGTTGACTTGAGTAGGGGTTAAGTAAACTTGCTTGAAACAGTGGGAGGGTTAAGTATATATTGGGGTAGTGGGTAATATTTATATATATAAGCCCATAAACTTAACCTGTTGGGTTTATGCAATCTTGTTACTCTAGTATGGCATAACTTGTGAAAATCCTAGTAGTGGGGATGCAAGCCTAGGGGAAGCTTATATCATCTTGTGTGTGGGGCCCGTTTCAGTCAGTAACCCATATATAGGTATCAAACGTGTACTCCGAACTAGGTCGGAGTCAGGGCACGCTTACTGGGCTGATTATAAGAGATCCAAAAGAGGGGACAGCGTGGACGGTGCCTTCCGATGGGGTCATGTGCGTGCATGAGTCCGAACAAGAGGAGGCTAAGACGCCGTGACATCGGTAGATACGGTTGTGCACATCCTGAAAACAAAGGGTTGTCACTTTAGGAAGTGATACATCCTACTGTGGGGCCAGCACAGGGTATCTACGGAGTAGGGAGCCGATCGATTAGGGTAGTAATTAGGGTACATCTAGTCTCGCCTATTTAGGAGCCCGTTATTATCCTTAGGGGTAACACCGGTATGTTTAGTTGGGATGCCTATTATTGTATGGGATAAAACCTCTCACTAAAAGTACACCTAAGTCTACCATCTTGTTCATATGATGCTAGTATTGGTGCAGATAGATAGATAGAGGAAAGTATTAGGGAAGCGCTATACATATATGTTCTATTCGGTTTATCCTGTTTACCTTGTCATACTTGCCTTATATGTTGTTATCCCTCTTATTTAGTTTACATGCCTGTCATGATGCTTTTACTTATTTATATGCTAAAAGTAACAGGACTCGCCAGACTTATGTCTTACCTATTTTGTTTCCTCTTCTTTCTCTTCCATTCCCCCCTCCCCCCAAGGTTCTCTGGGTGGGAATACTCAATCTTGATCATGATTCTTCTTTCTTTCTGCTTGGAGCTGCTTAGATGTATTGCTTGATTTCGCACGTTCTCTATTATGGCTATGTTTTCGGGGATTATGTTGTTTTCATGTTTATTGTACTATGATGATTTTAGTACAAGATAGAAGTTTTAAGTTGATGTACTAGGTTTTATATATTTCAGACTCATGATGTAAATATGTTTTGAACCACGATGTTTTCTGCTAAAAAAAGTTTTAAATTCCGCTGTTATTTTATATTTATCTTGTAATATTTCAGTTTCTGTTTACCTATAATGCTTCATAACGCTTCACAAAACTTAATGCATTCTCTTAAAGAGTTACATTAACGGACGTGGGGTGTCACACTTGGTATCAGAGATGAAGGTTAACAGATTGGATAAAAGATTTTGAAAATTGTTTTTAAAAAGATTTTAAAAGAAAGCATTTTCAAAAGAAAAGTCTGTTTTGAAAAACATATTCCCTAAAGCCATAGGAAATATCTTTTGATTCTCTGTTTGAACCCTTTTTCCTTTTCTTTTCAGCATGTCTGGGGAACCTAATATTCCTGAGGGCATTGCGATACTAGGCTGGTTCCGTAAGTATCTTGAGGCCATGACGCCTGCCGGTGGTCAAGCAGACGTTACTCCCTCGGCTGCTCCCGCTGTTCCTCCTCCTCCACCGCGTGCTGATAATTTTTCTAAGATATGCGAAGATTTCTGTGCTATGGGCGGAAAGTCATTCCGACTAACCGAGACCTTTTTAGAAGCAAGGAATTGGCTTGAAGAGACGGAGGACTTGTTTGGAATTTTTGAAGTTGACGATAGTGGAAAGATTCAGTTGGCCGCTTGGCTACTGAAAGATGAGGCTTCATTCTGGTGTGAGGTGACGCAAGCAGGACGTCCAATGGAGATTTGGGATGATTTCCAACAGAGATTCGAGATGAAGTTTCTTTCTCAAGCTGAGAGAAATATGCAAATGGAAATGTTTTTGGCACTCAAACAAGGAGGCATGACAGTCAAAGAATATGTCAACAAGTTTAATCAACTGGCGAGGTTTGGAGCTAGTAGATACCCCGCATAAAAAAGCTTTGCAGTTTTCTAGAGGATTGAATGAACCCCTTCATGGGCTGGCTATGTCTCATATTCCAATGGGTGCAACATTTGAGAAACTCGTTGATATGTCGTTGATGCATGAGGAAGATAAAGGTGAAAAGAAAGAAGAATTCTTGTTTCAATTGCGGAGAGGTCGGACACTTTTCTAAGGAGTGCCCGAAGAAGTAAGGACAAGGTCAAAGGGCAGGATCTTCTAGAGGTAAGATACATGCTCTCGTGGCCAGTGCGCCAAATAGATGTAGGAAAGTCTCCATTGAAGGTTTGATTTCTCTTTCCAATCATCCTACTAGAACTCTTTTCGATTCTGGCATTTTGCATTCATTTATATCTGATTCTGTGGTTGAGTCTTTGCACCTTAGTACTAGTATGGTTGTGGATCCCGTTGTTGTCTCAAACCCCATTGGTGGTACGGCTCATTTTTCTATGATTTGTTGAGGTTTTAGAATATCTGTGTTGGGCATCGAGTTTGAATGCGACGCATATGTGCTCGGTTTTATGGGATATGGTTTGATTCTAGGGATGGATTGGCTAGCTATGTATGGTGCCATTCTGGATTGTAAGAGGAGGGTCGTTAGACTTTTGACTTGCCATGGGAGGACCCTCGAGATTTCTTGTGACCCTATGGGTCTGTCATGCTTAGTTTCCTAGAGTCACTTGATGCATCTATCAAAGATCTGCGATCTGTACAAGTAGTCTGTGAGTATCTCGATGTTTTTGATGAGGTTCGGGGCTTACCTCCGAGGCGAGATTGATTTCCGTATATACTTGGTGGACAATGCAAAGCCAGTTGCATTGCCGGTGCGCCATATGGCTCCAAGAGAAAGAAGGGAGCCCAACAAGCAAGTAGGGGAGCTACTTGAGAAAGGGTTTATTAGACGAAATATATCTGATTAGGGTGCTCTGGTGGTATTTGCAACTAAGGCGGATGGTTCACTTTGCTTATGTGTGGACTACAGAGACTTGGATAAACTCACTAAGAAAAATAGGCACCCACTTCCGAGGATAGATGATCTGTTTGACCAACTTTTTGGTGCATCTGTTTTCTCTCAGTTATACTAGGCCACGGGGTTTCATCAGTTGAGGGTGGTCGAGGACAATATAGACAAAACCACTTTTAGAACTCCAGATGGTTTCATCGAATGGCTTGTTATGCCTTTAGGGTTGATGAATGCGCCTGCCTATTTTGTTGATCTGATGAGTTGGGTGTTTAGGGAGTTTCTAATTAGGTTCATCGTGGTTTTTGTGGATGATATCTTGATTTTGTCGAAGAGCGAGGAAGAGCATGCCCGACATTTAAAGGAGGTTTTAAAACTCTCCGTGCGCACCAGCTTATGGCAGAGTTCTCTAAATACCATTTTTGGAGAAAAGAAGTGAGATTTTTAGGGCATGTGGTCTCTAAGATGGGATAGCAGTGGATCCCGCGAAGGTAGTTGCAGTTCAATATTGGCAGATCCAAAGAATGCAACGAAGGTGAGAAGTTTTCTTGGTTTAGCGGGCTATTATAGGAAGTTCATTAAGGACTTCGCAGAGATATCAGCCCCACTCACCAGGCCGACGAAGAAAAATCTGACATTTTCTTGGGATGTAGATTGTGATGATGCTTTCCAGCAATTGAAAAGGGCTTTGACAACAGCCCTAGTCTTGACCTTGCCCGTTAGGAACAAAATTCACATTATACACGGATGCATGTGGTACAGGGCTTGGTCCGGTTCTGATGCAAAAGGGAAGGGTGGTATGTTATGGAGGCAGACAACTAAGGGTTCATGAAAAGAACTACCCTACCCATGACTTAGAGCTAGCTGCCATAGTATTCGCGCTTAAGACTTGGCGCCATTATCTACTTAGAGAGAAGTTCGAGTTGTACATTGATTATAAATCTCTCAAGTACTTGTTCTCGCGGAAGGATCTTGATTTGAGGCAACAAAGATGGATAAAGTTCCTAGAATCCTATGACTTTGAGATTGCTTATACCCTTTGCAAGGGTAATGTGGTGGCATACGCATTGAATAGGCAGAGGATGACCTTAAGTCCTCTGTTTGTAGAGAGGAAAAGTTTGGAGTTTATATCGACTTTTGATTTTAGACCCTCCACCGAGTTTTAACCTGGTTTATTGGCATCACTAGAGGTGTGACCTACTCTTTTGGACCACGTAGGAACTTCACAACGAGAGGATCCACATATTTCAGACATCTTGGATAGGCTCGACAGAGGGGAGACTTCTAGTCACCTCAGTAGATATTCCACAGGCGATAGAGGGTGGTTGCGGCGAGATGGAAGGCTTTGTGTGCCCCGAGTTAGAGTTTGTTGAAGACAGTCCTAGAGGAAGCTCATCATTTTAAGATGACTATACATCCAGGTGGTGATAAGATGTATAGAGATATGAAGAGGGTTTTCTTTTGGGCTGGGATGAAGAAAGATGCGGTAGAGTTTGTTTCTCGATGTTTGGTTTGCCAGCAAGTCAAAGCTGAGCAAAGGAAACCCGGTGGTTTACTTCATCCTTTGGAGGCCCCACAGTGGAAACGGGAGAGTGTCTCAATGGATTTCATTGATGGTTTTCCTAGATCGAGGAAAGGCAACACTAGTATTTGGATTATAGTAGACAGACTTACTAAGAGCGCTCATTTCATTCCTGTTAAGAGTAAGAGGACATCAGCATGGTTAGCAGCCATTTATCTTCATGAGATAGTCTGTCTACATGGAGTACCTTCCAGTATCGTGAGTGATCGTGACCTCATTTTCACCAGTGAGTTTTAAAAGAGCTTGCAGGAGGCATTAGGTACACGGTTATGTTTGAGCACCGCCTATCACCATCAGATCGATGGACAGAGGAAAGGGTAATTAAAGTCCTTGAGGACCTTTTAAGTCTGTATATCCTAGACTTCGAAGGGACTTGGGAAGAGCATCTTCCTTTAGTAGAATTCGCCTACAACAACAGTTATCTGTTGGATCTAGATTAACCCTAGAGGGAGGGTGAATAAGGTTTAATACAATTTTTCGCAGAGTTATAATCTGAAGGGATATTGAAATAATAATCAAATCACAGAATACAGCAGAAATATAAATGCAGAAATATAAATGCAGAAATATAAATGCAGAAAGAAAATGATACAAGATATACCCAACTTCGGCAAAATCCTGCCTACTGCTGCATTCCTAAGGTTTCTACTAGGTGTTATAAACAGATCCAGCTTATAATCCCATGTAAACTCGCAGTGCTTGCTCCTATCCTAACCCTACACTCAAAACCCTAGACCGGTTTATATCTCCTAGACCAGATTTTCCCATAGTTTTATAGACTCTAGTAAGCTGTCTAGTTTTACAGATGAAACTAGAAAACGACCTAGATTTTACAGACTCTTGAAACTGTCAGTTAATCCTCTAACTGGATCCCCTAGAATTTTACAGACTCTAGAAACTATTCGTTTGTTTTACAAAATACAACAATACAAAATAAAAACAAAACAAATAGAAACCCTAGATTATAAAATAAATTTAATCTCCCCTTTAGCACATGACTTGGCCGGCCTCTTTTGAATTGGTTCCACCCCTTCACTTCACTTATCCCATTCTCTTTGCTTTAGAAAATGATGGCGGCGGCGAGTTGAGAAATTTCAAGGTTCTTCAAATCTCCCAAATCGAATCGTGATTAAATTGCTTGATGCTTTGAAAAAATATCTGAAGCTTGAATCTTTATGGTTTGATGCTTCAATTGATTTGGGATTTCAGCGACGATCGAAAACTGTGAGTTCTACTGATTTGATTTCTTCGATTTTCTCTTTGAATTGTTCGGTTGGTTTTCGACGATTTAAGCCAATGATGTATGGGTGTATATGTAAGGTAATGAAAAACCCTAAATCACGTTGATTTCAAATAGATGATTCGATCTGATTTGCTCGGTTTCCCTTTTTGATTGGCTTTGAAATTCTCGACTTTGAATGGAATTTGGATGTGTTGCCTTGTATGATTTGTGTGATTGAATCCAGACATGTCAATACGAATCTGGTTGATTTCCTGATTATCTTTGAATCATTTCTGGAAACTGTTCTTTCACACTGTAAATTTGGTAATTACAAAACTTCCCAAAAATATTGTCTTGGATGAACATTTGGAAATTAATTCGAATAAATATTTGTCCACAAATGATTCTTGCCAAACAAATATTTTTCTCTTTGAATTTAAACCCCCTTTTGTATCTTGATTAAATTCTGGAAACTTTTGATTCATTGTTGCTCGGTTGGACTGTTGCCAAAAATAAATTCCTTGATTGATTCAAAACTGGAAACATTTGTGAAGTTTGTGTCTGAATTTTCCTTGCCAAAAATTTCTTCAGTAAATTCTGGAAATGTCATTGTAATTGCCAATACAGAATCCAGCAAAGCTTTTAAAGCTTTCCTTAATCAACAAAATTACTTGAAAATCTTGTCTTGATTCATTTATACACGGTCGAGATATTGCATTATTTATGTTGAACTTATCCACTATTTAAAAATTTTCTATGTTGCACAATTTCAATGTTGTCTCGACCACTTTTCCAATACTGCTGCACTTAGTTCATGATGCACCATTCATATGCTTTGTGCCACTTTGATCATTTGCTGTGTTGAACATACTTGAAACCTATCATGTATTTGAAAACTTCCTGTTAGCTTGCACTTGTGATCTCATGAATCCTGCATTATTTAAGTTGCTGCCTTGCTGTCTACATGTTGATTAAGCTGCCAGTTTATCTCCTACTTGCTGTGTTGATGATAATGCTAAGATCACATGATCTAGATGTGATCTTACATGTTTGTCTACCTATTTTGGCTGATCTAGACTTGTACATTTTTGTTTTGTGATACTACAGTGCTCTTCTTCAAAACTGTAGACCACTAGCATATCACATTCAACATTTGTGCATTACTTCTTATATGCTGTACATGTTTCTTATGCATGTCAGTAATCACACTGTAGTATTGTTGTTGTTCCACCACTACTTTGTCCATATGACAATCTGATACTTTGATTAACCTGTTGTGATGCTTTTTGTATTTGATTTTGCACCATTGAGATAATGCTTCATCTTGTATGTTGATTCACCATTGTTGTTAGCCACTTGAGTTGAAACCATGTTTGGGCTGTCTAAAGAAATGATCTACCACACTTGATCTTGAGTGATCCTAAATGTTTGTCCGCTCTTTTGGGGTGATTTGCATATTGTCTTAAGCTCGACCATTACCGTGTATATGTTGAGTTGTTTTTCACTTTGGCTTGTATGAGTGGTTATTTGGGTTGATTATGAAGTATGCACTGAGTCGAGTTAGTCCATGTGGCTTCTCCTCTGTTGCTCAGTGATTGGCGAGGTAGTGCACACATGTATATTTGTACACATGTGCATATGCAGCCATTCAGAAAATTTTCCTGTCCCTTTACGTATACAAACAGCTGCCTTGTGGCATTTACAGTGTTTCACTGTGAATTTCACAAGTTGTCTAGATACTGTTGGATAAATTAGTAAATCAAATTGAGTCAAAAAATGATGAGAAAACACACCAGAAAACTGAGGCAAATTTCTGTTTTTTTTAAAAAATATATCTTCTAGAATATGAAATTATTTCTGTTTCAAATACTCTGTGTGTGTTTCTATATATGACAGGTAAGTAGATGGTGACTGGACTGACAGTGAGGCTGTGAAGACAGAAGACAAAAGATGAAGCAATGTCAGTGTGTGTCACAGTATCTGAGGGAAAGAATGTATATATGAAATTGTATAGACTGAGTGATAGAGTGTTGTAGTGAGGAACTGTGTATTACATTGAATGTGTATATGAATGAGATGTAACATATCAGTGAAATGTACAAATAGAGAAGTTATAAAAGTTGTACTGTTTGAAAGAATGAAATAAAATATTCTATTTAAATAAAATACTGTGTGAATATTTGAATTTTTGTACAGTCGTATTCTATTTAAATATAAATAATATATTCCAGTCTATGATGTAAATATAAGACAGTACAATAACAAATACATTTATAATAATGTATATTTGGTTGTTATCATCAAACTAAAATCATATAATTGTGTATACAACACTGTTATATACAACAATCTCCCGCTTTTGATGATGACAAACAAATATTAAGATTTTGAATATGATAAGTGTGTTTGACAGTGATGAACTAAGCTCCCCCTATTTGAATGCTCCCCTACAACAGAATCTCCCCTATAACTGTGCATGAGTGAAAATTATTTTAAAAAAAAAAATTAAACTATTTATAAAATATTCACTCATAAATGGAAATCTCAACCCATTCTTCCCCTTTTGTTATCATCAAAAGCATTCAGAAATTAAAATATAGATGAAAAATGACTAAAAAAAAATATAATTTCAGCTTAAGAGGAAGAACGGTCATCATAAATCTCAATCGGTCAAACAAAAATAATAATAAACTGAGAACTAGTGTCTTATTTCACATTGTAGAGAATGATGGATTTACGATGAACTATATTTAAATGGGGAGAGTTATAAAAATATGAATTTCAATTATTTTCAAAAGAATTTATAAAAAAGAAGTTCAAAAACGGTGATGGATTTGGACTATAATTTATAATTCAATTTAAGTGACAAAATCGTATAATCTCAAATCCCAATATTTATCAATCAACAAATCATAAGATTTCAACACATTTCACAGATTAGAATATGGATTGATAGGCCGGTTTTTACACACCAAGGAGAATTTCAAATTAATTTCTATTTATAGCACGTTTTTCCTTTTCTTTTATTTCTTATTTAAGAGCACACTAACCACGCATAACCAGAGCTTGGATTTTTAAATGAGGTCAGTCGCAGCTTAAATTATAAGTTGTCTCATAACCATGCATGTCCAGAGCTTGGATTTTTAAATGAGGTTAGAGACACACTTATGTATTAATTATATATTTATTATTTTCAACTCTAAAGGAAAAACTCCATAGTACATTAAACCAATATGGATAATAGAAATGTGGTAGGTACATAAATGGTTTGTGAAATAAATTTGTAAATTAATCATATTATGAAATATGCTCAACTGTACCGGGATCATTGAAAATTTTCAATTGTCACTAATTCTGAAAAATAACATAGTCCCATTTCTATCATAAATATTTCCACTGTTTATTCAAAAAGATTTTAAAACATATTAACTCTCCACATTAATATGAAATTATCAAGGGAGATGGTCGTGAAATAATTGCCAATTCAAATATATTATAATAAATGTTCAACCATCATGAAAATCTAAATAAAATCTCTTATTCTTGTGAAATATACTGTAGTCCCAATTCATCACAATTTCAAAATATGATAATAATTTCGATGAATTATAAATACAGTTCGGTTTGGTTATTGATTTCAATTTCTGAATGAATAATCAATAAATAATTTTAAAATTGGAAATTAATTACAAGAGGGAAATGAAAGTTATATACAAGACATGAGAGATTAAAAATATATACAGCAAAAACAAAATTAGCACTTCTAAACTGATACCACTTGATGTTTCCATTAATGAGGATTGTAACAAGACACTGGAGATAAACAAGGATATCACAGACAAAAGAATTTCAAGCACAAAGCCCAATCAGACAGATTAAGCACACAAATTTCATTTATCAGAGTAGCAAACAAAAAATAATCAAAGCAAGTAGTTATCTGAAATAGTATCAGAGGAGCACAGAAATCAGTTCAAAGCAGACTTGTCTAGAATATATTTCACAGATATTCCCAATGGTCACAAAAGATGATTCATGATTCAAGATCAAAAATACCATTTATCTGAAATCATTTGAGGAATATGAAAAAAAACTCAAGATTCAATGAATCGATCACACCAGATTATTAATTTCAGATTCAAGATATATGTGAGACTCAAGAAATCTATAATTTCAAATGATTTTAAGCAAACAAATATTTAAATCAAATAATCATGAAATAATAGTGAGTTTTAAGACCAGAAATTCAAAGAAATTTTCACAAGTATTTCTGACAAGTATAAGCCACATTTCAGATCATTTACATCAAACTTGAGATATATTCATGATCTAGAAAATTAAACAATAATTTATTTGAAATCACTTGAATCAATGTCAAGTTTTAAGATGTAATGAATCAGTGCCACAAGATTGATAATTTCAAAATTAAGAGGTGTGTGATATCCAAAATATCAAGAATTTCAGATGATTTCAAACAAACAAATTTCAACCATAATGATCATGAATAAAGATGAAATTCAAGATGTATCACTGTGATTCAACCCAAATATTTTTCAAGTCAGAAATAATCAAGCCAATCTAAAAATTAATGAAATTATCACAACTGAGAAGTAACAGTGCTGTAATGAGTATAATATTTCAAGCCTTTCCAAAATGAATTAGAAGAAACTCAATGTAACGACCTGGATTTTGAGCGACTTTGGTTATCGACATAAGCTCGATGTCGATAACCAAAACATCGAAAAATCCCGGTAATTAATGAAAGAAATTAGAGGGTGAGAATAGATAAGATAGAAAACTTAGAATAGAAGAAGAAGAAGAACACAACATCAGAGTAACACGAACCTCACAGTGGAACGAATAACAAATAATAGATAACATAACTTTGAAATATAACAGTTATGTATACAACAGCACTTATCAGAGTACAACACTTACAACACAACGGAAATAACTATAGCTATATGATCTTGAAGCCTCCTACTCCAAGCTCTCCAAGTATATCTGTAAAACCCGACTACTTGACTGCCCGTACAAATTTAGGCACCCAAGAGTTTAGGGAAAACAACAAAGTAAACTCCGGGTCAGTCATGGGACTGGTGTGAGTAAAACAGTTTAAACAAGTATATGAACAAGTAAACGATATCTCATAAGACCACGCCGCAGAACGGAACGGGTTTTTTTCCCTTATGAGAATCCAAAATATCTTTATATCAAAACCTTTTGATATTATAATAATGTCTATGTACAAATAGATATAAATCTAGCAGAAACGCTTTCATCTCACGTTCTACATATATGGTATACAATCAAAACCGAAAGCACGTATTGGGTAATGGATTTCCAACTATGACAAGGTATGGAACCACCTTCCGATCAGTGTACTCTAGGAACGATACACTGGAGTTCAACAAGAACATCTTGTAACTCAGCCACACATGACCGACCACTCATTTTGCTTGAGTGTATCGAATGTATATCACCAACGGTTTGGATCAGCAACCGTTCCCGTATATATATGGGACAGCATTGATAGATTTAAGAGACAAATGATTATTCTCTAGATAGGTGATTATACACCCTACTTCGGTGCGACCGACTTAGCCATGCTGCCTGCCCGATTTTTGTCATTTACCGGTTGATGAGGCTAGAAGCTACGCTTTATCATCACATCAGATTCACTTCGAATGCCACATTGTCAGATCCATCGAAAATCACTAATTGACGTCTATAACAGTACATTACGTGTTAGCTAAAGAAGTTTCCTTGTCCGCTTCCACTCTTGGTACAGTTGAAGAAATCAAGGTACGTGACCTTTCTGGAAATACTCTGTCAGACATTCATTCATACAAGTCATCCTCATTCACTTAGAATGTCACATCGTCATACCCGCCAAATCACAAATTGATTTATCCAAAAATAACACGGGTAAACAGCTTAGAGAAACGAATTCCTCCGCCACCAAACGTGAATACGTTTGAACAGATCAACTTACGCGATCCATTGGATATACTCTGTCAGACCTTCGTCCATACAAGTTGTCCTGGGACTGGACAAACCGAAGGCACTATTCAGTATATCCATCTTAGTCACTGTTATCTAAGATTCATACAACAGCCCTTGCATTTTACTCCGTCTTCAATTATCTTTGGCATATATGATTCGCAACGCTTATGCCAATACAGAGTGGTTCTTTGGATAATAATCCAACTGGTCTCTCCATATTAACAATGTTAAAATGGTCAAAACTTCGATAGTCTGTGATTTAACTATCAAAGAAAAACAAGTGTGCAAACAACGATATTATTTCCAGATGGAAATTATATCGATCAATCATCAACATATATCTATATATATATATTCACATTGCCTTATTTTCTATGTTTAGAAAATATATGTTATTAACACTGGAAAACGTTTCCATTTGCTTATTTACAAATCACTACTCTTCCCCAACTATCAGTCCCTGACTTTGAACTAGTATGAGAACAATTCCCTAAGTATAAATCCCGAAGGCCGAAACCAACATCAGATAGACACTTAGAAAACCATTCAATTTACTAATCTCTAGTCAGTTCTAATTTTACTTAACTCTATTTGATTAACTCTGATTGATTAACTCTAACTGGTTAATTTTAACCGATCAACTCTAACTGGTCAACCCTAAATTAATTAACTCTAACTGGTTTTACTTGGTTTGACTAACTCCATTTATTAACTCAACTGACAAATTCAACTCGATTAACTGAACTAATCACTTTGATTAACTCGACAAATTCACTTTGGTTAACTTAACCAATTCACTTAAATAATTCACTTAGTTTAACTTAACTAATTCACTTTGATTAATCTAACTATTCACTTAACTCCTGTCGAATAAACTATATTCGATAACTCCTCTAACTCTACTCGAATAAACTATATTCGATTAACTCCTTTACTCTATTCGAATAAATTATATTCGATTAACTCCTTTAATCTATTCGATTTGATAACTCCCCTTTTCGAATAACTAATATTCGATTAACTCACTTCGAATAACCAATATTCGACTACTCACTTCGAATAACTAATAATTGATAACTCCTTCGAATAAACTATATTCGATAATCTCCTCTCGAATAAACGATATTCGATAATCTCCTCTCGAATAAACGATATTCGATAATCTTCCCTTTCGATTTAACAAATCGATAACTCCTTTTCGAAAAACTAAATTCGATAACTCCTTTCGATTTTACTAATCGATAACTCTTTTCGATTAAACTAAAATCGATAACTCCTTTGTGTTTAACTCTATTCGAATAACTCCTTTGTGTTTAACTCTATTCGAATAACTCCTTTGTGTTTAACTCTATTCGAATAACTAATTCGAATCACTCTTATTTATTTAACTCTATTCGAATAACTAATTCGATTAACTCTAACTGGTTAACTCTGACTGATTAACTCTAATTGATTTATTCTAACTGGTCAACCTTAATTGATTAACTCTAACTGGTTTTACCGTAATTCGATTAACTCCTATTTGATAATTTTTTTATTCATTTATAAAGATTCACTTTTAGTAACGGTTCTTCACTTTATAAATGTTCTCTTTAATAACGTTACTTCACTTATACACGTGTTGTGTATCCATTCTATTTAAACTATCGGTGTTAAAACCAATCTCCCTTCTCTATATAAGTTTAGACTTATATATTTCATTTATCGAATGATAAATATTTATTTAATTTATAAACTGTTATTTATAAATTAATCCTTTCTATTTATCAGTTAAAAACAGATTTCCATTTCTATTCATTTCCTACATATTCCTTTGGTTTAATTCTATTTATTTATCAAATAAATATTCCTTTGATTTAATCATATTTATTTAACAAATAAATATCTCTTCTATCTTTTCTATTTATTCAGCAAATAAATATCTCCTTTATACTTTTATTTATTTCCCAAATAAATAAACCCTTTTAACTCTTTATTTATTTCCTAAATAAATAATTTCTTTTAACTCTTTATTTATTCCCTAAAAAAATATTTCCTTTATATTTGTTTTCAAATATATTCCCTTTATATTTGTTTTGACAAATATATCTCTTTATATTTCATTTCAAATATATCTCCTTAATATTTGATTAACAAATAAATTCCTTCTATATTTGATTAACAAATAAATACCTTTATATTTGATTAACAAATAAATTCCCTTATATTTGATTAACAAATATAATTCTTTTATTCAAAAATCCTTTTTCTTTTATAATATAAAATCCATTGATTTTATATAAATAAATTATTTTCAAATATACTTTGAAAATCCCTTTCCTACATTTTGGTATTTCTTATGGTTTTTAACACACCATATAACACGATGAATATCGTCCAACACACATAATCACAACAGATTATGTATCACATTATATATCACAATATATATAAATCACAGTAAAATAACTGTTGAGGAATCCAGTTGGATTCCTCCAACCTGTTTCCCTGGATCACAGATGTTAAACAATAATATTAACATCGATTTCACTTCGATGTGAAATATTCTAATAAACAGAATCACCACATAAATATTTAACGGTTTATATATATATATACATACAGATATATATATATAATTTCCACTAACTGACTAGCAGTTCAATCAAACAATCAACACACAGTCAAACAGACAATACTTAACAGTTCTAAGAATACACTGTAAAAACAGAACTATCAGAGTTGGTGAGTTTTACTCACACTGACGCGTTAACCGTTAAATAATCGGTTTGCGTTATTTGACTCAGTTGGACAATTTATTTCGCCATAAATTGTAACGAGCTCGGATTCACCCCAGTCAGTCTCATTGTGTTGCTCCCGTCCATACGATCCCAACGCAACTTACGGTTCGTCGATCTGATCTTGTATGATCAAGTTATACAATATTAAAGTTTGAACTAATTTAAAATTAAATAAAGCATGGATTATATTTTTAAAATGGGCCTTGACCTTTCTTTCCGGCCCAACATCATTCTGAACACCATGTCTAAACCCAGACCAGCCCGCCTCCTATTCTTCTCCTTCCCCGATCCTTATTCTCCTTCCAGGCATTCACACAAAACACCATTTCCGCCCAAAACGTTGATCCATCCTCCTCCCATACATCATGAATCACCAACAAACTTCACCGTGATGTTCTCTACAAAAATCTCTTAACCCCTCACCCTGAAACCTCAAACTTGAACCGGCCTTGGTGACTTCAGCTCCCAGATCCAACGCGTCAGAACAGTAAAAGCACCGAAGCTTTTTATCATCGAAAACCCATACAACCTCTCGTACAGGTGCTAATCGACATCACAAACGCAAAAACACCCATCGTTTCAAGCATCAATGACTACAACGCTCAATAATCTGAACCCTAGGTTTACTGCTAAACGTCGAACTCACCAAACCTGAATCGCAACACTTGAAACGAGTACTAAATCGAAGTTGCTGGCCTTAAGAATCCATAGATACTCGATTTGTATTTTATAGAATTTTATTTGGTATTGTTTTGAATTTTCTTTTGATCGATGATTTTTCTGGGAATGGAAAACAGCGGCGCAAATTTCTGTTGACTTAGATTGGATTGAATTAGGTTTAGAAAGGAAGGAGGGGTATTTATAGACCACAAAAATATCTAGATATTTTTATATTAATATTTTAATATTTTTATTTAATCCTTTATATTCATTTCTGACTTCTAAAAATCCGTGTGATCACACATGATGCCCAAAAATCACGAAACTGGACATGTAGCTAGAGTTCGACATTACGGTCCCAACGAAACTGGTTTCGTCGAATTCCGACTTCGTATGCTCACACAGCGTACTTTTAACTGTCAAAATACTGACTGTTTCTCACTCTAAAAATCCGTACGGCCACGCAGTGACTCTAAAAATCACGAAACTGGAAATCTAACAACTATTTGACATTGCGGATCCAACAAAACTGGTTTCGTCGAATTCCGACTTCGTTTGCAAAACCGGCTATTTTTAAAGCTCTGGATGACCCATTTAAATATATAAATATATTTAAATATAATTAAATTAGTTATAAATAAATTTATATTATCGTATATCTTCACATATGATATCGTCCAGCTCCAGAATATCATATCAGAATTTACAGTTTGATATTTCAGATTCCGGATTATCTCGATATTCAGTTTATACTGAAAATCTATTTATAACGTATATAAAGCGTCGCAAATTATAAAGGAATTCCACAACGACTTTTCTGAAATTTGATTTGGACGTAAATCAAAATCTACCCGACGAAATCTCGATTTTTCTCTTCCACTAGAAAGATATACTCCACCAGCCCCACACGTTTCTTGTTTCACAGAAATCCGACTTAAAACGAATCATGTACATTCAGTTGAAGTTCGAATCGCCAATTTATGAACTACAGCGCCATTTCGAGCTCGATTTTAATTATAATTTAATTATACGTTCAAATTGTCGTCGATTGAATATATTCGTCAGTATAATTCAACTCTAAGCTGAATTAAATCTAAGGGACGACCCCGTTCACAGAATATTGTGATTTCCAATATTTTTGATTATTTCTGAATTAAATATATTATTTAATTAATTAATTTAATTAAATATTCACTATAATTTAATTAACGACGATTTAATTCCCTAAATCACCATTTATATAATTAAATAAATTAATTATAATACCTCTGACAATGCGGGTCATTACACTCAAGATAGCAAAGGTGTGTGAAACTTCATCAAATTTTCAGATCTTCGAAAATTTAGAATTCTAATTAACAGCGTTCAAGATACGACAAGAATACATCAACACTGTTATGAATTCCTAAATCAGAAAGATAAACTTCAAAACAATTGCCGATATTTACAAGATTAAGTTCAAGATCTAGAAATAATTAAAACATCAGAGTTCTATTCAAATAAAGCGTATTTCCAGAAGATCATGACTACTACAATTGGATGTTAAGAATGCCCAAGAAGTTACAATAATATGACAGTGATAAATCAAAATAGAAAAAAAAGGTAGAAGAAAAAATAAATAAGGAATATTTACAAAGATGAGTTCAAAGATTATACCTGAAATCAATGTAAACCAGAATCTCTGACTCAATCAGACTTGGCTAAGGAACCGTGGGTGATACAAAAATATAGACTAGTTTGATTTCAATTCTCGTTTTGCTCAGTAGTTCCTTGGCCTCCTACGGTACCTAACAGTTTGAATGATCGAGTGGCCTGACAAAATTTGTAAAACCACTCTCAGTTATATTTGTACGTTTTAGTACCCAAACCTGTTTGTATAACAAACCATCAAAATTTACAAAAGTGCCTTTAGGGCCCAAATTTCTTTGAATTTAGACGAATTCATTTTATTTCATTTTGGGGTCCAAGAATGATTAAATGGTTTGTTGTAAAAACAAATTCTTATTTCGTTTATGATTCAAAAAATCTTTTGAATTGCCAGAGTTTAAAATTTCAAAACAATCTTTTCCAAAACAATTTTAAGAGTTTTCAAAACCATTTGAATTTAGCCTATCAAAACGATTGATATTCCCAAAGCCAAGTCCACTTTTATTTCTCGATGAAAATTGATATTTCAACAACATATTTAAAGATTTTTCACCATTTCAAAATTTAGCCAATGTTGTTTCAAGTTGTCGAATTTTAGATTTAAGATCACTGTTTTCTTTCATTAAATCTGAACAATGGTTTCCAGTGATCTTACTCTTTTCAAAATCAGTTTTCAAAAACAAATTTTTACCTTTAAGAGATTTAATTTTGGTTTGGGACTCAGCAATCTCAGATTCAAAATATTTCAGATTCAAATTTCTTGAAAATTTCAATTTCAGCTTCAAGCTCTTTGAAAATTGTTTCAGTTTTCATCAAACTCTCCTTTTCAAAAGATCCATGTTTGAAATTAACTTTATCCAACTCCTTTTGCAAAGCATTATTTTTATGGATTTGCTCATCTTCATGACTTTTCAAAATCAAAATATCATTTTCATATTTTCTACAATTTTCATTAAGACGAGCTAAATCTATTTTCAAATTCATATGGCCTTACAGTCGGAGTTTTCAAGTTTTAATTTCAAATCATTATTTTTGAATTGCAACCCAAAATTTTCAGATTTCAAAATTGTATTTTTCCGTTGGAGACGATTGACAGTTTTGGTTAAATTATTACAAAGAGAAACCAATTCTTCATATGAAAAATCTCCATCGGCCGAATCATCATTAATAGCTTCAGTTAAGCACACATCTGATTCTAAGTTGGTAATTGCGGGTTTTTAGCAGTTCTCTTCCTTTCGTCCATACAATGTACTGAGAGTGTTCCAGATTTCCTACGCAGTTAGACAATGGGAGATAAGGCTATATTGTATATCATCAATATAAGAATATAAAATATGAATAGCACAAGAATTAAATCCAATATCATTCGTATTGACTATATCATACCCATTTATAATGCTATCCCAACATTTAATATCAACAGATTTTAAATAGGATTCCATTTCAGATTTCCAATTCAAAAAATATGTACCATTAAAAATAGTTGGAATACAACTGGACTGACTCTCTTTGGACTAACAACTAGGGATCACAATTACTCTAGAGTTAACATGATACCTACTCTGATACCACTTATTGGATCTAGATTAACCCTAGAGGGGGATGAATAGGGTTTAATACAATTTTTCGCAGAGTTATAATCTGATGGGATATTGAAATAATAATCAAATCACAGAATATAGCATAAATAGAAAAGCAAAAGTAAATGACACAAGATATACCCAGCTTCGGCAGAATCCTGCCTACTGCTGCATTCCTAAGATTTCTACTAGGTGTTTTAAATAGATCCCGCTTACAATCCCATGTAAACTCGCAGTGCCTGCTCCTGTCCTAACCCTACGCTCAAAACCCTAAACTGGTCTATATCCCCTAGACCAGATTTACCCCTAGTTTTACAGACTCTAGTAAACAATCTATTTTTAGAGACGAAACTAGAAAACCACCAAGATTTTACAGACCCTAGAAACTGTCAGTTAATCCCCTAACTGGATCCCTTAGAATTTTACAGACTCTAGAAACTGTTCGTTTATTTTACAAATTACGACAATACAAAATAAAAACAGAACAAATAGAAACTCTAGATTATAAAATAAATTTAATCTCCCCTTTAGCACATGACCTGGCCGGCCTCTTTTGAATTGGTTCCACCCCTTCACTTTACTTATCCCATTCTCTTTGCTTTAGAAAATGATGGCAGCGGCGAGTTGAGAAATTTCTAGGGTTTCTTCAAATCCCCCAAATCAAATCGTGATTAAATTGCTTGATGCTTTGAAAAGATCTCTGAAGCTTGAATCTTTGTGGCTTGATGCTTCGATTGATTTGGGATTTCAGCGACGATCGAAAACTGCGAGTTCTACTGATTTGATTTCTTCGATTTTCTCTTTGAATTGTTGGGTTGGTTTTCGATGATTTAAGCCAATGATGTATGGGTGTATATGTAGGGTAATGAAAAACCCTAAATCACGCTGATTTCAAATAAATGATTCGATCCGATTTGCTCGGTTTCCCTTTTTGATTGGCCTTGAAATTCTCGACTTTGAATGAAATTTGGATGTATTGCCTTATATGATTTGTGTGATTGAATCCAGACATGCCAATACCAATTTGGTTGATTTCCTGATTATCTTTGAATCATTTCTGGAAACTGTTTTTTCACACTTTAAATTTGGCAATTACAAAACTTCCCAAAAATATTGTCCTGGATGAACATTTGGAAATTAATTCGAATAAATATTTGTCCACAAATGATTCTTACCAAACACATATTTTTCTATTTGAATTTAAACCCTCTTTTGTATCTTGATTAAATTTTGGAAATTTTTGATTCATTGTTGCTCAGTTGAACTGTTGCCAAAAAATGAAATTCCTTGATTGATTCAAAACCGGAAACATTAGTGAAATTTGTGTCTAAATTTTCCTTGCCAAAAATTTCTTTAGTAAATTCTGGAAATGTCATTGTAATTGCCAATACAGAAGCCAGTAAAGCTTTTAATGCTTTCCTTAATCAACAAAACTACTTGAAAATCTTGGCTTGATTCATTTGTACACTGTCGAGATATTGCACCATTTATGTTGAACTTATCCACTGTTTAAAAAACTGCTATGTTGCACAATTTCAATGCTATCTCGACCACTTTGCCAATACTGCTGCACTGAGTTCATGATGCACCATTCATATGCTTTGTGTCACTCTAATCATTTGCTGTGTTGAACATACTTGAAACCTGTCATGTATTTGGAAACTTCCTATTAGCTTGCACTTGTGAGATCATGAATCCTGCATTATTTAAGCTGCTTCCATGTTGTCTACATGTTGATTAAGCTGCCAGTTTATCTCTTACTTGCTGTGTTGATGACCATGCTAAGATCACATGATCTAGATGTTATATTACATGTTTGTCAACCTATTTTGGCTGATTGGGACTTGTACATTTCTGTTTTGTGATACTACAGTGCTCTTCTTCAAAACTGTAGACCACTAGCATATCACATTCAATATTTGTGCATTACTTCTTATATCCTGTACATGTTTCTTGTGCATGTCAGTAATCACACTGTAGTATTTTTGTTGTTCCACCACTACTCTATCCATATGACAATCTGATACTTTAATTAACCTGTTGTGATGCTTTCTGTATTTGATTTTGCACCATTGAGATTATGCTTCATCTTGTATGTTGATTCACCATTATTGTTGGCCACTTGAGTTGAAACCATGTTTGGGTTTTTAAAGAAATGATCTGCCACACTTGATCTCGAGTGATCATAAATGTTTGTCCGCTCTTTTGGGGTGATTTGCATATTGTCTTAAGCTCGACCATTACCATGTATATGTTGAGTTATTTTTCACTTTGGCTTGTATGAGTGGTTATTTGGCTTGACTATGAAGTGTGCACTGAGTCCAGTTGGTCCATGTGGCTGCTTCTCAGTTGCTCAGTGATTGGCGAGGCAGTGCACATGTGTATATTTGTACACGTGTGTATATGCAGCCATTCAGAAAATTTTCCTGTCCTTGTACGTATACAAACTGGCTGCCTTGTGGTATTTACCGTATTTCACTGTGAATATCACAAGCTATTTAGACACTGTCGAATAAATTAATAAATCAGATTGAGTCAGAAAAATGATGAGAAAACACACCAAAAAACTGAGGCAAACAATTTTTTTTTTAAAAAAATATATCTTCTAGAATATGAAATTTTTTCTGTTTTAGATACTCTATGTGTGTTTCTGTATATGACAGGTAAGCAGATGATGACTGGACTGACAGTGAGGCTGTGAAGACAGAAGATGAAGCAGTGTCAGCGTGTGTAACAGTATATGAGGGAAAGAATGTATATATGAAATTGTATAGACTGAGTGATAAAGTGTTGTAGTGAGGAACTGTGTATGACATTGAATGTGTATATGAATGAGATGTAACATATCTGTGAAATGTACAAATAGAAAAGTTATAAAAGTTGTACTGTTTGAAAGTATGAAATAAAATATTCTATCTAAATAAAATACTGTGTGAATATTTGAATTTTTGTACAGTCGTATTCTGTTTAAATATAAATATTATATTCCGGTCAGTGATGTATATATAAGACAGTACAATAACAAACACATTGATAATAATATATATTTGGTTGTTATCATCAAACAAAAATAATATAATTGTGTATACAACACCGTTATATACAACATTATCAAGCTAGTATTGACATAACACCCTTCGACGCATTGTACGGACGACCCTGTAGATCACCAACTTGTTAGTGGGAGTCTACAGAAAGGATTCTACTTCGACCAGATATGGTTAGGGAAACTTCAGAAAAGATTTATCTTATTAGAAGGCGCATGAAGACAGCTCAGGACAGGCAGAAGTCCTACGCATATAGTAGAAATACTGAAATTGAGTTTGAGGTGGGAGACATGGTTTTCATCAAGGTATCACATTTGACGAATGTAGTTCGCTTCGGATCTGTATGAAAATTGGCACCAAGGTTTGTTGGGCCATTTCCCATAACAGAAAGGATTAGCCAGATGGCATATAGAGTAAAGCTACCAGAGAGGTTGTCCGGCGTTCATGATGTTTTCCATGTTTCTCATTTAAGAAAGTGCTTGCATGATATTATAGAAGTAGTTGAGCCAAGTATGCTTGAAGAGGAAGAAGTGGAATGGGAGGCGACAGTTAGACGAATTCCTACCCGTATTCTTGGATCAAAATTTAAGATGCTACGCAATCGAGAAGTCAAATTGCTCAAAGTACAGTGGGGAGATAACCAAGAGGACACAACTTGGGAGACCGAAGTCAAGATTCGCACTTCGTACCCTTTTCTTTTCGAGGGTATGTTCTTAACTTCTTTTCCAAGGCTTTTATTCATGCTTGTTTCTATCAATTGAGTATATCCTATCGATAGAATCTTCGACCTTTAGGTAGGAATATGTAAACATGTGTTTGAGACATGTTATGTTTGATGGATACAAGTGTATGCAAGTGTTTGCTAGTGGTTTCTCGTGGATGCATATACACACACATTAGGCACTAGATCGGCTCAATCACTCTCATACTGCATATGGATGTGTGTGCATTTTTCTTCTTTTTGATGGATGAAAGTGGGTGTACCGTCATGTGGATGTTGCATTTGGATGAATGATTATGCACACATATAGAACTTATATGATATAATGGGATTATCTGCATACATGTTGGATTCATGGCAATAACATACGTTGCATTAAGGAGGTTGACTGAATCAGTAGACCGCCTGATCTTTTGCATTAGTATAAGGACATATACACACACCTTTACATATTTTCACATAAGCATTTCAATTCTTAGTGGATAAGTAGATGGATGATGGATGTTAGGGATATACATTCTTCTTAACTTGGAGATTTCGGGGACGAAATCCTTTAAGTATGGGAGAATGTAACACCCGATAATTTCATAACACATTAAGATAATCAACTAAGGATACTTAATTAAATATTGGGAATTAAGTGAAACGGACTATGCCATTGCGTTCGTCTTGGAATTCTGCTTAAGATAGACACCAAGTTTGCGTAAAACGGACATCGTGTGAAGAAGATATTAAGGTTAGAAGTTTGTATACCTATAAGCCTCTTATATATAAATAAAATAAGTCTAGAATTAAAATAAATTCAAAATCGAACATCGGAAGGGGAGCGAGAAATTTCCCGCTATGGGTGTTGACCCATGGGTCGACCCCAGCAAGGGGGTGTCGACCCCTGGGTCGACACACTAAGGGGGGTCGACCCCCATACGGATCTGGGCAGATCCCTGCTTCCAAACGTGACTGATTTCTGTGCAAGATTCATCGGCTGATGGTTATACAAAGGACCCTATACCCATTGTTTCATTCATCTAAATTAATGGCGACGGTGAGATGCTGCTCCAACTCAGATTATATTGGCCTTTTCTTCAGCGAAAACAATTCATATGTATTCAAAGATCGCTGATTCAACATCAACATGCTTTCCTCGGTTTTCTTAGATTCATTCTCGGTGAGTCCACGTTATTTTTAGATATGAATACTTAAAAGTTAATCTTGACATGTTATGAATTGGATCTAAGCCTTTGACTAATCTAATCTTATCAGATCTGCCATTATTTGTATATCTAATTCACTGTATAGATCTCATATGCCTATTTGTGACATCCCTATTATGTTAGTTGGCCTAATCATGTCACTATGCCTAATCAATTCTATTATCATATGTTCATCAGATCTGTTCTTATATGCCTATCTTGTTATTATTTCCAATTCTGTCACTATATGCTTATTCAGTTGTTATGCCTATTTCTGCCATCATATGTCTATGTTGTTAGTATACTTATTTCTGCCCTCTTCCCTTTTTTTTTATAGCCAGGCTACCTTCGAGCCTAGGCATACCATTGAAATATGTGAACGCATGAAATTGGGAACGAGGGGAAAACGTTAAAATTGGGGGCATAACTTGAATTGAAAACATGAATATGGATTTGGGGCATAAACCAAACTGTGATTAAATATCTTAATTTGGGGCATATAATACATAATGAATATGACTTGGAAAAGGGGCATGAAAACCTATAATGAAATAGGGATAATTGTTAAAGAATGAAATGCCTAGAACTACAGTAATTAGAAACTGTAAACGCACTTAGACACGAGGTTAGATTACACTTGTGGTAGAAGCTTGCCCGGACCCGCCCAACATATCCAACAACCACAAGCGGTGAATCTAATGTGAGGGGTCTAAGTGCTTAAACACGTAACAGACTAAGACACGAGGTTAAGTAAGACTTGTGGAAGAAGTCTTCCCGGACCCGCCCGACATATCCAGCGTCTACAAGTTGTAGGCTTAATGTGGGAGGTCTAGCGCATTATAACCATAAATGAATATATGGTAATGAACTTGTACTACTTAACCTGGTTAAATCCATAGGGATTACATGAACATGTTAACTTGAGTAGGCGTTAAGTAAACTTGCTTGAAACAATGTGAGGGTTAAGTACATCTTGGGGTGGTAGGTAATACTTATATATATGCCCACAAACTTAACATGTTGGGTTTATGCAATCTTGTTACTCTGGAAAGGCATAACTTATGGAAATCCTAGTAGTGGAGATGCAAACCTGGAGGAAGCTTGTATCATCTTGTGTGTGGGACCCGTTTCAGTCAGTAACCTATATGTAGGTATCAAACGTGTACTCCGAATTAGGTCGGAGTCGGGGCACGCTTACTGGGCAATTATAAGAGATCCAAAAGAGGGGATGGTGTGGGCGGCGCATTCCAAACGGGGGTCATGTGCGTGCATAGGTTCGGATAAGAGGTGGCTAAGACGCCGTGACATTGGTAGATATGGTTGTGCACATCCTGAAAACGAAGGGTTAACACTTTAGGAAGTGATACATCCTACTGTGGGGCCACCACCGGGTATCTACGGAGGGGAGCCGATTGATTGGGGTAGTAATTAGGGTACATCTAGTCTCGCCTGTTAAGGAGCCCGTTATTATCCTTAGGGGTAATATCAGTATGTTTAGTTGGGCTGCCTGCTATTGTATGGGGGTAAAACCTTTCATTAGAAGTACGGATAAGTCTACCATCTTGTTCATATGATGCTAGTATTGGTGCAGAGAGATAGGCACAGAAAAGTATTAGGGAAGCGTTATACATATATGTTCTATTCGGTTTATCCTGTTTACCTTGTCATACCCTCCTTATATGTTGTTGTCCCTCTTATTCAGTTTATATGCCTGTCATGATGCTTTTACTTATTTATATGCTAAAAGTAACTGGACTTGTCAGGCTTATGTCTGACCTATTTTGTTTCCTCTTATTTCTCTTCCATCCCCCCTAGGTTCTCAAGGTGGGAATACTCAAGCTTGATCAGGATTCTACTTTCCTTTTGCTTGGACCTGCTTAGATGTACTGCTTGATTTCGTACCTTCTCTACTACGGCTATTTTTTTGGGATTATGCTCTTTTCATGTTTATTGTACTCTGATGATTTTAGTACAAGACAGAAGTTTTAAGTTGATGTAGTGGGTTTTATATATTTCAAAATCAAGATGTAACTATGTTTTGAACCACGATGTTTTCTGCTAAATAAAGTTTAAATTCCACTGTTATTTTATATCTATCTTGTAATATTTCTATTTCTGTTTACCTGTAACGCTTCACGAAACTTAATGCATTCTCTTAAAGAGTGACATTAACGGATGTGGGGTGTCACACCCGCCACTTACCATCAGGTTGTATTGGATGATAAGTGAAGGGATTCCATATAGGAAGAATTCAATGCTCTTGTAAAAAAAAAAAAATTGGACTCTTGTGTCACATCCTAAAGATAAAAATATCATAGAATGCAAATGGACCTTTAGAATTAAGAAAACAATATGATGGTACAATATCAAAGTATAAGGAAAGATTAGTAGCTAAGGGGTTCTCACAACAGTATGAGACTGTTGTGAAACCAACATCTATCCATGTAGGAAGAATTCAATGCTCTTGTAAAAAAAATTGGACTCTTGTGTCACATCCTTAAGATAAAAATATCATAGAATGCAAATGGACCTTTAGAATTAAGAAAAAAATACGATGGTACAATATCAAAGTATAAGGAAAGATTAGTAGCTAAGGGGTGCTCACAACAGTATGAGACAGTTATGAAACCAACATCTATAAGAGTTATATAATAACCATTGTCTTGTACAAGAATTGAACCATCAAACAATTAGACGTTCATAATACTTTTTTAAATGGTGAATTGCAAGAAGTAGTGTATATGGAGCAACTTGAGGGTTCCAAACAACAAGGGAAAGAAAACTAGGTGTGCAAACTCAACAAAGCCATATATTGGCTCAACCAAGCACTTAGAATTTGGTTTGACAAGCTAAAAACAACTCTGTCCTAATTGGGATGCAACCCAACAAAATCTAACAACTCTCTATTTATCAAATTTTCTAACAGCACTATTACCTATGTATTAATATATGTTGATGCTTTTTTAATTACATGCAATAGTGTTGAAGAAGTTAATACCATTACTGAGCATCTAAACAGAGAGTTTTCCATAAAATATCTGGGCAACTTATCATGCTTTCTTGGAATAGAGGTAAACAAAATTTCAGATGATGAACTAGATCCAAACCATAGAAAGTATATCTTTGAAATTCTCAAAAAACCAAAAATGGACAAAGCCAATCCCTTTCCAGCCCCATGGTAAGCAATTTACATCTTAGCCAAGAGAAAGGTGAAGCTATCGAAAAATGAAAAGAGTAGAAAGTATAGTGGGTTCCCTTTAGTATGTTACTATAACTAGACCAAATATCACTTATAGTGTGAACAAAGTCATCCAATACATGCATTATCCACCAAGTTACCATTGAACGACAGTGAAAAAGATTTTGAGATATATGAAAGGGACTATTGATCAACGTCTAGTCATGAAATCCTGCAAAGATGTAAATATAATGGGATATGCTGACTCTAATTGGGCAAATGACAGTGATGACAAAAAATATTCAACTATATACCACATTTTCCAAGGGAAAAATCCAATATCATGGTGTGCAAAGAAAGAAACAACTGTTTCTAAATCAAGCACTTAGGCTGAATACAAAAGTATAACAAGTGCTACTGCCAAAATAATTTAGATTCAGTCACTTCCAAGTGAGCTTAAAATTGAAACAAACAGAAAAGCTACAATTTGGTGTGACAATCTCAGTACTATTGCTCTTAAAGCTAACCTAGTCTTACATTCTAGAACTAAACTTATGGAATTTGACATCTATTTTGTTCGAGAGCTAGAAACGAAGGCTAAAATACATATAAACCACATACCTTCAGCTTACCAAGTTGTAGATATATTGAAAAAGCCACTATGAGAACAGTACTTCGTTAAACACAAAGACATCCTTTGCATTGGCGAACCAAGTCAAAGATTCCTCCTGAAAAGCTAAAAACTGGATCTAAAGCCACTACTAACTTCTTAAAAAACAACTAAAGGAAAGCTCCCTCTTTTAAACCTATTTCAGTTGATATGAAGAGAAATCAAAACCATAGAGTCCTTCGAGATACAAATTTACAATCTAATAGTTGACCTGAAGTTGATTCTCTCCAAGATCTTGAAATAAATTTGGTTGTTTCGAAGATTGCTGGTGGCTGTAGTCACCATTTTTGAGTCTCAAAACCCTATCTTTCGTTATATGGTTTGCGGGGGGTATATTAGATGTATGGTCTTAGTCATACCGGTTACGTTTTTTTTCTTTTATCAGTACAATAGGCAGCATCCAACCCATCTCAATATGTATAAATATAGGCTTATGCCACCTGTACATTCTATTCAAAAATCATTCTATTTTACATTTCTTCATCTTTGATTATTTTAATAGATACAAACATCAAAATTACAAACTTTTACACAAACGACACTCTTAAGATCATAGCTAACATGCACACATACAGGTACACCATGCTACAATAAGGCAACCATCTCAAGACTATCTGATGAAGGTAAATTGGTGGAGGAAGTTAGTGTAAAGGCCAGCTGTATAGATGGTTATTGGAGCTACGCATGGAAGTTGATGTGCATACGCATTGTGGCCGTGGTTTCAAGAAGTAGCCGGGCAGAGGCTTGAGGAAGGAGAGGATCAGAGGTGGTGCAATGGATGTGGGGAGATAAGATGGAGACATGCGAAGGTGGCTGACCATATTTGAGGTTCGAAATGCTATAGGTTTCTTAATTTTAATATGTAAGGTAGAGGTAGGATAGGAGAGGAGGCTAGGATGGTGGCATGATATGTTGAGGGCGAAGGTTGGATGGGGTAGCGATGACGAGGAGGAGGAGGGAGGAGGTGTAAGAAGTCTGAATTCCTAAGTCTAGGTTTTGGAAAATAAAAACTTTGGACATTTGTTTTTTGCGCCGCAGAATTTTTTTTGAAGAGAAAGATAATGATAAGGCACAGTTAGAATGAATATATAGAAAGGGAAGAAGGTGAAGTGCGAGAGGTTTTCACATCTCTCAAAGTTTAAAAGCTTTCTTTTTTAAACAAGATGGTTTTATGATATTGAGATGATGAAAGTAGGAGCAACCAGTTGAAAGCATAAGGGAGAAGGAGGGGTTCGGGAAATCAAAAGTTACAAACTCTTTTTTCCTTTTAATTTGGTATTTGCATTCAAACATTGTAAAGGAGGCCTGAAAGATACGTGAGAAGAAGGTATATTTTGTACAAAGGATAATGGAATTGAAAATGTAAATACATAAACTCTATTCAATGTCGTAGATTCGAAAGAAAAGGCCTCTTAGTGAAAAAAGGAAACGCGGTAAATCGGTTCATATAGTTTAAATCACTGTTATCATAATTGGACTGTAGATCAAACCGCGCTGCTTCATGGTCGAAGGTTTTGACGGTCAAATCGTTATAACTGCTCTATGGTGTTGTTTGATTTAAGTATAATAATGTTGATATTAAAGCTTACACAACAATTTCTTCTAAAGATTTGATAGAAATAATAATAATAATAATCATATATATATAATATAATCATGATAATGATAATTTAGTGTAAGTAGTTGCTTAGCTTTTAGACCATGTGATTGTTATAATATCACGCAATTTAGATTCAGGTGCAAAATGTTTTATGCATGAAGTCCCACATGGAGCCTGAAGAAAAGTACCAACGGGTTCTATATAATAACATCAGTTCTCTATATGTCGAACATCTTAAGAGTCCTTCCGGAAATGAGTGGAGCTTTCGATGATTAGGTGTTAAACTGTGAGATGTTTTAATGGCTTGCTAACGGTTCAACCTTGGGTTTGGTGGTTCACCGTTGATCACGATTTTGACTCGCTTCGGGCTGTGGTGGTCAGCAGTTCACGATTAACCGTGGTTCAACCTCGTTTTAGTCCGGTTATGATAACTGTGGTTTGAACCATACACATATATTTGTGTATAGATCAAAATTTGAACTATACCAATACCTTAAACCACTAGTTTTAGGCCTTTATATCCTAAATGGAAGCCTAAAATCATAAACAAAAATTCTAAGGCGGCTGGTGAGATAAGGCAGAAAAAATGGTAAACGAACAATTATGCTGCGATGCTCGCATGAAAATTTTATTTTTAATGCTCAAAACGCTGCATAAACCGTAAAACAAAATGTAAATTAAAGTAATCGAAGTTAAAAGTATCAGATCTAGACGAAAGAAAATTTGATGTTTTACTCAAAAAATCTTCTAGAAATTTTCTAGGATTTACAAGTCGCAAAATAATATTTATTTAAATTATGAATTGTCTTTTGTTCAAATTTGAAACAAAAAAATATTTTTGTAAAATGCCACTCAATTCATTTGATATTAAATATATTGGAATGTGTTTTATTATACAATTTCAACTTATTGAAATTTAAAGTTCAATAACAAAAACTATTTTCGTATCTTTCTCCTGTTTTCATTTAACAACCGCAAAATGTTGCTTCAAAATTCAAATTTAGCCTTTTTATAAAACTATACCTAACTTTAGAATGGAAACAGATGCTTTATTTTTCCAAAAATATTATTTTGATTTCAATAAAACGCTAATTCAGATTAATGGAACGACCTAGGTTATGATTAAAATTTAATTTCTTTTATTCAAAACGTTATAATAAATTTAATTTCAATATTAATTTATCAGTTACATTAAGAATCATGAATTTTTATTACCATACAATTTAACTCAATTTTTCATAAAATTTAATAATCTAAAATTTGCAAAGGAAAAAAGTTTATAAGGATAAATTAATTAAAAAAATTATCCAAAAGGACAAGCCACTAATAATTTATCCATAAGGACAGCAAATAGGCCAGCCCAACAAAACCCCTCTTTTATTACGTTCTTCTTACCGTTTCCATCTTTTCACTGAAAACCCTAGTCGCTGGCCACCTCTTCCTCCAAAACCTAGTCGCCTCTGATGATCAACTTCCACCACGTCACTGGCCGCCTCTTCTATCAAACCCTAATCGCCTCCGACAAACAACTTCCACCACGTCCCTTATCCTTCGCCGTCTTGCCATCAGTCGTTGTCGCTGCTTTCTTCTTCATCAATCGTTTATCTCGTCCATATCTCGGTCTTCTCATCGATCTGTAACGCAAATTTTTTTCCTTGAATATTTTTTTGTAAAAACATTAAAGCAGTTTTTAGGTATCATTTTTATATTTTTCTAGGTATCATTTTTGTTTATTTACCACTGTTTTATATCACTACAAGAAAAATACCCTATTACAACTAGTTATTTGCAACAGGCGATCAATGACAGTTGCAGTAAATGATATTTAGCAACAGACCTATTATAATAGTTGCAGTATACTAGATTTAGCAACAGGCCTTTTATTTCTATTGCAAAATGCATATTTTTAGCAACTGCGCTTCCCTTCCTGTTGCAAAAACATACTTTTTGCAATTGTTCTTTCATAACAGTTGCAACAAACATATTATTTGCAACTGCACTTCCAAGCCAGTTGCGAATAAATATCTTTAGCAACTGTTTTCACCACTTGCAATAACTGTATTTTTTACAACTGGTAAAGCCAGTTGCGAAAAACATACTATTAACTTTTAATAATTAATTTTGAATAGCTATTATTAAATAATTAACAATTAGTAATTATTGTAAAAGATTAATAATTAATAATAAAATTTAATTATTATAAATTAATATTTATAATTGATAATTAAAAATAATAATTAATAATTAAGAAATAATAATAATTATTACAACTCTTTTTATTAGTTTCAAAATATTAAACAATACTTAATTAGTTATGGGAGCGGCTATTGCAAGACGAAATTAAACACAGAATTAAAAGCACAAAATCTAGACCGTAGCATTTGTTTGTCTTTATGTGTGAGGTGGATTTTAAGGGGAAATCTTGTGGTTGATATTGCTTGTGTCTAAATTTGTGTCAACATTTTGTGTCTAAATAGACTTTCCCACTAGTTATAATAAACATAATTAATAATCAAGAAACAAAACTAATATGAAATAATCAATGCTTAATCAATAATAATTAATATATAATAATTACTATCATAAAATAAAAAATGGTAATTAATTTGAAATATGAAATACTTTCTATTACAAATTAATAACTTGAAAAACAATAATTAACAATCAATTAATATTAAATATTTAATCAGTGATTGATAATTAACAAATAATCATCAATAACCGGTGTTAAATTAAAAAAACCAACAAAAACTGAATTTAGAAGTTCCTTTTAATGCAGAAATAAGTCATAAGTGTGTTTCGCGGATGGTATCAGCGTTTCTTACCTTCCCGCTCCTCTTTCCACCAAAATTTCGTTTCCTGCCGGCCTAGTTTCCTTTTAATTTTCAACTCCCTCTTATCTCTTTTATACGAAACCTAATTTCATTTTTGTTTCTTTAGCCGCCGTCCATTTTTAAACCCTAATTTCCTTTTCTCCTTGTCAATCCCAATCCAACTTGCCAAATCCGTCCACATGCTGCGCTTCCACCATCTACAACATCGATAGCCTGAAATCAAAGTACAGATTTGTGCCCTCCGTTACCAGCGACATCACATCCTCCAACATCGGCGCGATCGACGCTGGGCTCCTCCTCGCTTCCTTTATAAGTGATCTTTTTTCCTTCCAGTACTAGAAACCTCTTTGATGCCTTGATATCCGACGGTAGATCCATGTACCAAGGATGGAGTTTGGGACTGTAGCTTTCATGTTCGTACACTGATCTAAAGTTCTCAAAGAGGCACCGATATATGTCGGATAGGGTGGCGCCTTGGTTTTCTGGTGCTGAGGTTATAGCTGGTCTTTTGTGTTTTGATAGTTTGAAGAAGTATTGGGTTAGTGTCTCTGTAATTGATCTTCTTCCCATATTTTTCTTCTATGATTCTGTAATGGTGGATATAATTTGAAGTTTATATAAATAGGAGATGAATGAATGTTAAAAAAAAGCTGGTGGAAAAGTAGACAAACAAAAGACATCAGGAGACTTATGTCAAATAAACAAAGGAGCAGTTTTAATGGTGTGTTGTACATGCGGCAAAAAGGGAGATCACTGGACATCAGAGTGCCCTTACAAAGACGTTGCACAACCATCTGAGCTCTTTATGGACAAACCAAAAACAGTTGTAATACATAAACTTCCATTGCAATATGTTGGACTGGATATACTCTATGGATCTCATGTATTTATGTTTACGTCTTGATTCCTATTTGAAACAGCACTGACAAGATAAAAATTTGTGAATGGTGTTCAGATTGCTTCTTGGATGGAAGACGCTTCTCCACACATTCAGCTTTGCTGCACTTGTCGGAGTTGCGGGAGTCACTGGAGTTCCCGGCATTGCAGGCACCGAAACCGATCTCTGGTCAGATTTGTTGTCGCTGCTCTCACCTTCTTCATCTTTGATAATCAAAGGCTTTGTCGTGACTTGTTTTCTATGTCTGCCCAGGCCCTTGTTTGGGCTAGGGCCAGCTGTCACTTTGTCCCATATCTTGTCAAGGAGAACCAATCTTCACTTACTGAGTATTTAACTGTGGTTTGTCTGATGGAGATGGAAGATGTTAACTTGAAGTGCACAAGAAGTTTTAAAGTGCATGCAGCAACTTGGAGTCATTGAATGTGGGTCAAAGTATACAAATTTATAATCAACTTCTACAAGTTTCATTCAACTTCTTTCATTCATTATGGCATGAGATGATTGGATTGGCCTGAGTGTCATGTAGTTGATAATGCACTTCCTTCTGCTTGCTTATTCATGATGGAAAAATAAAAAAACAAGTGAACTTAAGATGTTGTTTGTTATCTTGATTGAGATTAGCTTAGTTTAGAGTTTGGCTTTGGTAGTTTGTGTATTCGAGTTGTGGTTTTGTGGCAAATAATGTTGTTCAAATTGAATTTTATTGTTTATTTTTGCAGTTGGAAGAAAAAATTTACAATGTGCAATGGTTTGTGATATAATTTGCTTAGTGTATTGTTAATTTTATAATATTGCTTATGTTTATATGATATGCAAAACATGTTTCAATCGATATACACTATTACTAAAACAAATATATTTAATATGTAATATCTGTAAGCTATGTTTTTTTTATAGATTTATGAATCTATTGCAACGGGCTGTTGCAAAATGGTCTGTTGCAACAACAAAGGCTTGTTGCAAAAAGTATACCACAACGTTTTATTGCAACAGGCAAAAAACGTTGCAGACTTTTTGCAACTTCGGCTATACCAACAGGCGTGGGCCTGTTGCAATTGGTCTACTGCAACAGATATTGCCTGTTGCGAAATATGTTTTTTGTTGTAGTGTATTCGTTTGGTCTGTTTTTAATGTTCTTTTTATTTTGTAGTTGTATTGTTGCATTATATATGTATTACAGTCGAACTTATTTCATTATAATCAACCAAACTATGATGTAACATTTTTGGCATTAGTTTTAGTTTTAAAATAGTGTAGCATTAAATTTAGTAGAAAATGATACCTAAGTTGGTATAAAATGATACTCACTCATTATACAAAATAAAAACCGTTACTTTCCACTATTGAAAAACTGATGTGTACATGTGAAATGATCATTTATGATGCATAACATTTACATCTGATACTTCTAAATCATATCATTCTATTCTATATTGTTTTTTTATTAACCAGGATGATGATTTTGTTAATCCGCAGGCAAAAGACATTAAGCTGAATGCATCTTCTCTTTTGTTAGCTATGCATGAATGTACTATCATTTTTAACTAAGTATTGGTATCATTTTCTTATCTGTTGTTACTTTTCAGCAACAATGTATAAATTTTAGTTGAAAAGTGGTATCAGTTTCTTATTTCTAACCATCAATAAAGAATAAATTTTATACTATTATTTCTAACTATCAATATTTTTCATACATACAGAGCAGATTGTGGAATATTTGTGATGATATTTATGGCATCACACAACAGATCTGAAGTTACGCTGAAGGTGACAGAAGAAAACATGGATAAAACAAGAGCAATGATTGTGTGTTAAATACTATCAAATCATGCTAGCTGCTGGAATTTGGTTCGATTCATCACTGGAATGAGCAAAAAAACTACAAGAAAATGAATGAATTAATGTCTAGAATAGTGTTGCATGTAACTAGATTGTGTTTGAAAACGATGATTTTTATTTCAGTTTTATATGTAAAATGTTTAAAATGTTTTGCAAATTAGTAATGACTATTATGTACATGTTGATGTATTGAACACTAATCTTGCTTATGTATATGTTGATGGATGGAATGATTGTTATGTTGGTGAGTTGGATGGCAAATTAATGATATCAAATTTTGTCAGTATTGATACTCTGAAAGTCATGCAGAAACGAATTTTTCAACAACTGATACCTAAAAGAAAGTAATACTGATACTTATAAACTGCAGAAAGTAGATAAAAGAAAACTGATACCTGCCTAATCATAAAAATGATACCTAAATACTAAGAGAGAAAAAATAGAAAAAAATGATACCTACTGCAGTATAAAAATGATAATTAAAAACTGATACCCGTAAACTGAGAACATTAATAAAACTAAAATTGATACCTACCAAAATATCTATGTATTATAGTCGAACTTATTTCGTTATAATCAACTAAATTGTGATGTAAGTAATTTTTGTGTTACTTTTTATTTAAAACATTACAGCGGTTTTTAGGTATCATTTTTATATTTTTTTGGGTATCATTTTTACTGTATTCACAATGTTATGTTTTTTTAGTTACTTTTTGTTGTTGTACTGTTGCACTAGCTTTGTAATTCAATTGAATTTATTTCATTTTAATCAATCAAATTGTGATTCAAACATTTTCTGCATTACTTTTGTCGTTAAAATATTATAGCAGTTTTAAGGTATCATTTTTATAATTTTTTAGATATCATTTTTATGGCTTTGTGTATGAGAATTGTGGCAAGTAGGTAGATTTGTGTTGTTTGCTTTGGTAATTGACTTTTTTTGATACATAACATTAATTTTAACTGATACCCACTGATAAAAAAATAACACCCACCTACTCAATTCAAATCTCACAAAAATAATATTTATTCTAAGTAATACCTACTGATTAAAAAAATAATAGCAATCAGTTCAATTCAATTATCACAAAAATGAGATTATTCTCAATAATACACAATAATACCCACTTGTATCATATGATACCTACAACTATACATAACCGATATACTAGGATACATTGTTTTCCTACACAATATAAGTACATACAACACTGCACCCCATTCCAAGCATGCATTCATGCATTTACTTTTACCTATACTCAATCCAGTCTTGAATTCAAGTAAATTCCAGCAGCATGCAGTATCTGCAAGAATTTCATACACAATCAAAACTTATATCAACATAATAATGTAAATTCAACTAGAAAACATAAAACTGATAGCTAAAAAATATAAAAATGATACTTAAAAACTGTTATGATGTAAATTCAACTAGAAAATATAAAACTGATACTTAAAAAAATATAGAACTGATAACTAGAAACTGCTATGATGTAAATTTAACAAGAAAATATAAGACTGATACCTAAAAAAATATAAAACTGATACCTAAAAACTGCTATGATGTAAATTCAACTAGAAAAAATAAAACTGATACCTACAAAAATATAAAACTGATACCTAAAAACTGCTATGATTTAAATTCAACTATAAAATATAAAACTGATACCTAAAAAAATATAGAACTGATACCTAGAAACTTTTATGATTTAAATTCAATTAGAAAAAATCAAACTGATACCTACAAAAATATATAACTGATACTTAAAAACTGCTTTGATAATTTAAAGGAAAACTAATACAAAAAATGTTTACATCCCACTTTGATTGATTAAAATGACATAATTTCGATTGAGTTGCAAATCTAATGCAACAGTACAAGTACAAAATTGATATGGCACCAAAATTATAAAGACAAAAGCATAACACTGTTAATTTTGGAAAACTGATAGCAAACGATTCAAAAAAGGAACATTAAAACCTTTACCTGCTTGAAGAGGCAATAGAATCCATGAATCACAGATTGAGAAAAAAAAATACCTAATCGAAATATTTAAGGTTAGATTAAAGCAATTTTGATAAGAAAACAAATTCAATCGATGCAACAAAAAATAACCTAATTGATATCTGAAACCGATATGTGCGAGGAAGAATTTCTGAATTCGATATGCGCGAGGAACAAATCATCGCTAATCTCGTGAATGAAATCCCCAATCAATACGCTCGAGAGTGATTTTGCAATCTGAATCAGAAGAAAAAAAGCATTGGAGATTTTAGGGTTTTCGAGATCTGAGAGAAGCACGATATATGAATGATGAAGAAAATAAATCAGCGCACGTGTAATAAAAAAGAATCAGTATATTGTCCGTGTGAATAAAATTTTAGTGGGCTGTACTTATGGATAAAAAAGCCCTAAAATTTGTCTTTGTGATCATTTTCCTGAATTTGCAAACTGAGAAATGGTCAACTCACCATAGAGATCCGGACCTATCAAATTTTGATCGATGGTGGCAAGAGCTAGCCGAGAACCCAAAAGAAGTAAGTGAATAACCGCTAGACAAAAAAAGGACGGCCTTCAAACGAACATACAAACCTCCTACCACCATAATTAATTGACCATCAATTAAAAGTCGTACCATAAAAAAAGGAGCACATCAACACAAAGATGAACCAAAAAATAACCCACAAAACCATATAGAAAAATAAAAGGTGAAACCCGACTCCAAAAACACGAGAAAGAGGCCCGCGCCACCGAATTAAACAATACAAACCCAGTGCATTGTAAGGAGTCTGAAAGCCAAAAGAAGTTTAAAATGATATCTACAACTACAAACATAGGCATAGGGAGGGCATTGGCCACAAAGGAGAGGGTCGGTTAGAATCGAAGGGGAGGGAAACAACCAGTCGAAAGAGGAGGAAAGGAACTCAATGTGCAACACGAAGGTAAATGGGAGAAGAAAGGATCCGAAAGCAGGAACTATTCGAGGTGGTAAGGAATTGTGAGATGAGGGAATCAACCAGAGGATGAATACAAAACGAGGAATACAAAAATAAAAATAAAAATAAGTCAGTTTGGGAAGGAAGCGACATGATAGCTGAAACTTGAGTCAGGGTAAAAAACGATGAAATGAAGAGAAGAAAAAGGATCCGAAGTAGAGGTCAGCAATATTCAAATTAACACACCAAACCGGATCATTCCGGTTGGTTCACTTCGGTTTTAAAATAAAATCGGTTTGAATTTGATTTATAAAATAATTTTTCTTGGCTATCAATTTAACCAAGCTTTCAATTTATTATCTAATTTTATGTTGTGTAATACTTTAAAGAATTAGTTTAGTGATAAAATACAAAGGCATGTGTTGAAAATAAGTCAAATTTTATTATAAACATAAAATTTACTATATAACATTTCTTCAAACACGAATTTATATTTTACTTTGAGTGAATTCTTCATGTAAATAATAATACATCCTTCTAGTTCGGTTAAATCGGTTACCAACTGAATTAACCGAATTACTTTGGTTCGGTTCGGTTTGTAAAAAAATTCGATTTCAATTAGATTTGAGTTTTTTACCTTCAAACCAAACGAACCGACCGAACGCTCACCCTCAATCTGAAGAGAGATGATGTGGAATAAACTGCAGTCCCCATTAAAGACTGTCGGAATAGCAAAAATGGGCAAATGACAATTTTTTAATTTGGATATGCAACATGCATAAAACATATACTTGTACATTTTGTTCCATCTTAAAATATATGATAAATTTATACCAATGCAAGTTCATGGCCTTTAAATATAACTTGTGCCATGTTTACATATTTGAATTTAATTTGAAACCATATCAAATCAATTCTTTCTTTCTATAAAAAATAATGCAATAAAATAAATCAAAAGCACATGATTAAGGTACCTAAATTGGCTTTTAAGAATATATTTCTTTATTTTCATACATTTTGTAGAAAACATCACCACCAACTTAATAATTTCACTTTTATCATAAATTTATATCTATAAATAAATATACTTTGAACTGCATCATATCAATGTGTATGTTATAATAACTGGCATTTGGTAATTAAGATAATAAGCTTTTCACTTTTAAAAATTATACATTTTCAACAATATCAATGATATAAAGTCATTGCTAAAATTCAAAATCGATTTAAATAAGAAGGCAAAAGGTAAAAGTAGAACATACCTTAGTGTTTTACTACATTTCTTGTTGTTCAATAAATTTGAATATCTCATATTCGATTCAGATTTGATAAAATCCATGACCTCTGCCCACTTGCATCGATCGTTATAATAATCGAATATTTGCTTCAAACCCACATAAGATTTTGATTTAAAGCTTTTGAAGAATTGACGGGTGTGATCAAGAAAAAGGGAGTAAAAATATTTTGTCATGGATGTGGACACTGCCTTGAAAATGAAATTGAAAGTAATTATGATGCAATGAATAATTGTCTTCCAAATTGTGCACTCAAACCTAAACCATTCTTCAAAATTGTGCACTCAAGGTTGATGAATTGAAGATTTATAGAAGATACTGTTCAAGATTTTAGGTATGTTGAGAGAAAGTTTTAATTCTTCAAAAAATTGAAGGGAGAAAAATGAGAAAGAATAAGAATCATAAGATAATTCTATGTAGAATTTTTTCGCTTCTGTTGGAAGAGGGAAATGAGAGAGGATGGACTAAAGGTCGAAATCTTCCTCCCGTTCCGCCAATCAATCTCAATAAATAAGCCTTCATAAAAACGTTTTATCATTATTATAGAATGTATGAGGTCGAGAAATCATAATACTTCCATCACTAAATTCCCTTTTTAAAGAGAAATGAGAAGGAACAAAAATAAACGTACATGTTTTTTATCTTACAACTCATAATTCAAAATTAATAACTTATATTAAACACAATATTTGCTTATTAATGAAGAATACTAAAGGAAACCAACCAAAAGACTTTGATTTTTGTTTTAACTATCCAATAGCAATATGTAAAAACATTAAAATAAAAGTGCTACGTATGTGAGCTGTAAATGATCTCTCTGCAACCAAATTTGAGTATTATTGCAATACACAAATGCACTAACACAGCTATAATATGTACACAGTAGAGCACTGCACAACGATAACAGTTTTGTGATGACAACCTTAACGAATTTTATAGTGATCTTAAAGAATCTAGCAACATTAAAAATTAAAGTGACTGAGAATGTTGTTAAATTTTGAAAACGATGATTATTTTTGCAATATACATTAATTTATTTCTTTACATCAAAACAAATAATGAGAATAAAAGATAATTGCATGGTGAGAAAGAAAAAAAAACCGTGGTTCAACCATCTAAAATAAATGGTCGGACCGCTGGTTTGAAGGTCCAACCCGGGTATATGGACAACTGAGGTCTACCTGAGGTCCATATCATAGTGATTCATGGTTTAGAGTTATCCAAGGTCGAACCATGGGTAGATATCGTCATGAATACATTGGTGTATAGCACAAATATTTAGAATTAGACATTGCTATATTTTTAATGTATATCATTTCATCGGTGTTGGCTAACATTAATCTCATATTCCTTTTTACATTTAACGTTAAACTTTACATTTATCTTTCAGTAATATAGCTTTTCTGATACATGGAGTAGGAGGTTTGATGTTGGTACGGATTTTTTTGGCAAGACCGATTGGTTTTTAGAATGATCCGTAACACATTTATTATAACAAATGATAAATATATTATTACATAAGATAGACATTTTGCCTAACTACTACTATTGATTTTTTAGGTGGACCATCCACCACAAACAGTTTTTAAAGTGGTCCATCCACTAAAGCTATACTAGCTTATAGCACAAGAGCTAGTTTATAAGACTACCTACTCTAGCATTACAAGCTGCCAAAGTGCAGACAAAATTACGTAGTACAACCTTATACAGCATAACATAACATAACAAGATCACATTGCCTATCACCAAAGGGTAAGAAGATTACTCTGCTTGAAACACAAAAGATGAAACTAACAGCATCCTGAATCAAGCATATAACAAACCATAAACAAACCATGTTAACCTGACACCAAAATTCCATAAACAGAACATTGTACAGCCAAAACTCCGTAGCAGATTTGCGGCGAGAAGCAAATTCCAGAAACAAACACAGATCAAGCCTACATCAAAGTGTATACTTCGCATGAAACAAAATGAAGGACACATTACTGTGAAGCAGAACGAGTGAGGCATTCCCTGTTATTCTAAGTAAGTCAGAAGCCGCAAAGCAAACAGCAATTACTATTTGAGTAATTGCAAATCAATATATGATAGGAGAAGAAGAAGACAGTACCGTGCAATTACAGTCCGCCTGCGTGTATTTTGCCCGAGTCCAGTAGTCGATACTGTTCCCTTAAAGCAATATTGCTCTCCCACTGACGCAGAGGAGATGATCAGCAATTCGCCTCCCAAGGTTAAACGGACCTTACTCCGCGATGTTGCGCTACAATCGCAGAGCGACGACGAACGCAAGGTAGGTATTTAACTGCAAAACAGAGTTATGTAGGTTGGAGAAAAAGAGGAGAGAAGATCAGAAAATAACCAGTGTTCGATTTGGTTTTCGCAGGCCCTTATATAAGCGGCAAAGAGGCATCTTTTCAGGAATAGGGGCTCTTGTTTGAATTGCAACGGCTGTGACTGTTGGAAAGGTTGCGACCCTTTACCAACAGATATTTCCGTTAGCGTTTGCGTGGCCGAATTCAAAAAACAACCATTTTGCTGTGCAGCGAGCCCATCCGCATCCGGAGGCCCAATCGATCACAAGACCCCAAGGGCCCCAAGGCCCAAGGCCCTTATCTTTGACCCATTTAATTTAATATGAAATATATGCATGCTTTGTTCATGCTATTGCCTCTCTCTCTTCTATCTTCTCTTTCTTTTGTAATAACATATCATGCCTTAATATAAGTAGTGGCATAGATGCTAGTTTTTCCCCGATGTGGGACTAAATGATTATGGAAAAATTTGCCTTAACCATTTATTCATTCTTCCAACAATCCCCCACATGAATGAGTGGTCATATGATCTGTTCTTAAAATGGCGAAACATTTATCATATCGGTAAAAGTAGCATAAAGGCCTTGAACTTTTCCTAGTGTTTTATCGTTATAACTAATTGGCGAATCAGTGGACTAGACTGTCTTTGAACTGTAAGCCATTTGTGTAAGTCTATAAAGATAACACATGATAACTGTTCTTTTTTAACTCCTTGGTTCTCTGTTTGTGTTCGTTTTTGCCATGAACACCACCTTGGTTTCATGAGTGCTTGAAGAATTCGACCTTACAATTCTTCTTGAAGCGGCGCCTTCGCACTCACATAGGTGATTCTATAAAGAGTATCCCGTAATACCCCACTTGGTTCTTTATAACGCCACAGTATAGACATCATTAAAAGCCAAGCTTATCCTATTTTCCGACGGGTTGTGCACTGACTTATCATAGGAATGGCTTTTAATTTACAGTGTCGTCAAGTTTATCTTAAACTTAGTTGTCCCTTTGAACCTAGATCTTGGGATCTCCAGTCAACTAGGTAGGGTTTTCGTTTTAGAAAACTTTCAGTTAACAGGTCTTAAGCCCATTCCCATCGATAAGATTTGAACTTTCTCTCTCGGCAAGCCTTTTGTTAGTGGATCCGCTATGTTATCCTTTGACCTTACATAGTCTATAGTGATAACTCCATTAGAGAGAAGTTGTCTTATGGTTTTATATCTACGAAGAATATGTCGAGATTTACCATTATACAATGTACTGTTAGCCCTTCCTATAGCAGATTGACTATCACAATGTATACATATTGGAGGTACTGGTTTTTCCCAATTTGGAATATCTTCCAGAAAACCCCTAAGCCAATCTGCTTCTTCTGCGGCTTTATCTAGAGCAATGAATTCCGATTCCATTGTCGACCTTGCTATGCAAGTCTGTTTGGATGATTTCCATGAGATTGCTCCATTTCCTAATGTAAACACATATCCACTTGTGGATTTTGAGTCATTTGAGCCAGTTATCCAATTTGCGTCGCTGTAACCTTCCACTACTGAAGGATAATTTGTATAATACAAACCAAAGTTCTGTGTATATTTTAGATATCCAAGAACTCTTATTATCGCTTTCCAATGATGTTTACCAGGATTGCTGGTAAATCTACTTAGCTTACTTACAGCATATGCAATATCTGGTCTAGTGCAATTCATTATATACATGATACTTCCTAATATGCGAGAATATTCAAGCTGATATATACTGTCACCAGTGTTCTTAACCCAATTTTGGTTCATATCTACTGGCGATTTTGCAATAGTTATATTGTATTGCTTGAATTTTTCAAGTATCTTGGCTATGTAATGTGATTGGGATAATACATATCCCTGTGGTGTTCTTACAATTTTGACACCCAATATTACATCAGCTAGTCCTAGGTCTTTCATATCAAATCTAGAGGATAACATATCTTTTGTTGACGTTATTATGGCCTTATTATTGCCTAGGATTAATAAGTCATCAACATAGAGACATACAATGACATATCCAATATGTGTGTATTTTATATAAACACATTTATCTGATTCATTTATACTGAATCCATTTGATAACATAGTTTGATCAAATTTCTCATGCCATTGTTTTGGTGCTTGTTTAAGACCATAAAGTGACTTCACCAACTTACACACTTTGTTTTCATTTCCTGGGCTTACAAACCCTTCAGGTTGCAGCATGTATATTTCTTCTTCTAACTCACCATTCAAAAATGCCGTCTTTGCATTCATTTGATGTATTTCCAAATTTAGTATAGACGCGATTGCAATAAGCATCCTAACGGATGTTATTCTAGTTACTGGTGAGTAAGTGTCAAAATAATCCAGATCTTCTTTCTGTCTGAATCCTTTGACTACTATACGAGCTTTATACTTATCTATTGAGCCGTCAGCCTTAAGTTTTTTCTTAAATATCCATTTATACCCTAGTGGTTTTGATCCTTTAGGTAGATCCACTAGTTCCCATGTATGGTTTTGTAAAATGGATTCTATTTCACTGTTGACAGCCTCCTTCCAGTATGGAGCCTCAGGAGATGACATTGCTTGTTGGTAAGTAAGTGGTTCATTTTCTATCATATATGCATAGAAATCGGGTCCAAAGGTTTTCGAAGTCCTTTGTCGTTTGCTCCTTCTGGGTTCCTCTACCTCAGTTTCAACATTTCTCTTATTCGAGTTTTGATTAACATTATCCTCAGGAGTATCTGTATCTATTGATCTCTTTTGAACAGTTGTTTCAATAGAGGATTTTAGAGGATAGATGTGTTCAAAGAATCTAGCATTTCGAGATTCGATAATGGTGTTTTCATGTATGTCATCGATTTCAGATTTGTATACCAAAAACCGATAAGCAGCACTATTATGAGCATATCCTATAAATATGCAATCTACAGTCTTTGGTCCAATTTTGATCTTCTTTGGTTTTGGTATTTCTACTTTGGCAAGACACCCCCACACTCTCAAGTATTTGTAGAATGGTGGTCTCCCTTTCCACAGTTCATGCGGTGATTTAGAAGTCTTCTTTCGAGGCACTTTATTAAGAATATGATTAGCAGAAAGTATAGCTTCTCCCCAAAGGTTATCTGGTAAACCAGAGCTTATGAGTAGAGCGTTCATCATTTCTTTCAGTGTACGGTTTTTACGTTCTGCTATTCCATTTGATTGAGGGGAATATGGTGCCGTTGTCTGGTGTATAATTCCATGTTCGGCGCAGAACTCCTCAAAAGGAAATTCGTATTCTCCTCCTCTATCACTTCTTATTGATTTTATCTTTTTATTAAGTTGATTTTCAACTTCTGCTTTGTATTGTTTAAATACGTCGAATGCCTCGTCCTTGCTTCTAAGGAGATATATATAACAATATCTTGTACAGTCATCAATAAAGGTAATGAAATACCGTTTTCCACCTCTAGTTTGACACATTTTTAAGTCGCACACATCTGTGTGAATTAAGTCTAGAGGTTCCGTATTCCTTTCAACTTGATGAAAAGAAGTTCTAGTTAGTTTTGATTCCGCACATGTTTCACATTTGTAATTGGAATCTATTGTAAACTTAGGTATAAATTCTAAGTTTATCATTTTTCGCAATGTATCAAAGTTAACATGGCCTAATCTAGCATGCCATAAATTAAATGACTCAGCGATATAAATAGAAGGTTCCACTTTATTCATATCTTTTGATACAATAGTCATTACATTCATTTTGAACAGACCATCACTCACATACCCTTTACCCACATACACTCCGTTTTTAGACAATACAAAATTATCAGAAACAAAGACCAACTTGAATCCATTCTTGCTCAGTAGTGATCCCGAGACCAAGTTCTTCCGAATGTCTGGAACGTGGAGCACGTCATTCAAAGTGAGTTCTTTTCCAGAAGTCATTTTAAGAACCACTTTTCCCTTGCCTTCAACCTTTGACGTAGAGGAGTTTCCCATAAAGAGTTGCTCTTCCTGTGTCGCGGGTTTATAGTCGGAAAACATCCACTTGTTGGCGCAGATGTGTTTCGTGGCACCAGTGTCCACAAACCATTCTTTAGTGTTGCCAACTAAGTTGCATTCTGAGATCACCGCTGACAAATTCATTTCAGAGACATTTTCTGAAAGCTCTTCGAATTGTGTAACATTAACTTGGTCTTTTTTTTTGTTCTGATTCTTTGGGCCTCGACACTCGCTTGCCTTATGTCCTTTCTTCCCGCAATTATTGCAGTTTCCCTTGAATTTCTTTGCCTTCTTTGCGTTTGGGTTGTTTTCCCCCTTTCGTTTGTTGTTCTTTTCAGTTTCGACCACATTTGCCTTTGCCACAATGGTATTAGTTGCCTTCTTTTCAGATTTTCGATTGTCCTCTTCAATTCTGAGTCGAACTATCAAATCTTCCATTGTCATCTCTTTTCGTTTGTGCTTCAGATAATTCTTGAAGTCTTTCCATAATAGTGGCAATTTTTCTATCGCGACAGCTACTTGAAATGACTCGCTTAAAGACATTCCTTCATCATGTATCTCATGTATAATAACCTGCAACTCTTGAATTTGGCTAATCACTGTCTTAGAGTCTATCATTTTAAAGTCCAGAAATTTACCGACGATGAATTTCTTCATGCCAGCATCTTCGGTCTTGTACTTTTTGTCAAGAGACATCCAGAGTTCCTTCGATGTCTTCACTGTACAATACACATTGTACAGACTGTTATCCAGCCCGTTCAATATGTAATTTTTACATATGAAGTCGGAACTTTTCCAAGCAGTGAGTGCCTCGACCTTTGTAGCGTCAGGCTCCAATTCATCGACTTTAGGAGGATCCTCTGTAAGGAAATTTGCCAATCCTAAAGTGGTCAGGTAGAACAACATTTTTTGCTGCCATCTTTTGAAATCAACACCAGTGAATTTTTCTGGCCGTTCTCCGTGCGAGAATGTGACAGTAGGAGGAACCAACGGTCCTGTTGGTGGTGCGGTCACAGCAGTTTTACTTGTCGAAACCTTACTTTCGGTCGCCATTATCTGAAAGCGAAAGAAGTTACTTAGAAAAACAAAACAATATTGCTTTAAGATTGTTATTCTAAGTAAGTCAGAAGCCGCAAAGCAAACAGCAATTACTATTTGAGTAATTGCAAATCAGTATATGATAGGAGAAGAAGAAGGCAGTACCGTGCAATTATAGTCCGCCTGCGTGTATTTTGCCCGAGTCCAGTAGTCGATATTGTTCCCTTAAAGCAATATTGCTCTCCCACTGATGCAGAGGAGATGATCAGCAATTCGCCTCCCAAGGTTAAACGGACCTTACTCCGCGATGTTGCGCTACAATCGCAGAGCGACGACGAACGCAAGGTAGGCATTTAACTGCAGAACAGAGTTATGTAGGTTGGAGAAAAAGAGGAGAGAAGATCAGAAAATAACCAGTGTTCGATTTGGTTTTCGCAGGCCCTTATAAAAGCGGCAAAGAGGCATCTTTTCAGGAATAGGGGCTCCTGTTTGAATTGCAATGGCTGTGACTGTTGGAAAGGTTGCGACCCTTTACCAACAGATATTTCCGTTAGCGTTTGCATGGCCGAATTCAAAAAACAACCGTTTTGCTGTGCAGCGAGCCCATCCGCATCCGGAGGCCCAATCGATCACGAGACCCCAAGAGCCCCAAGGCCCTTATCTTTGACCCGTTTAATTTAATATGAAATATATGCATGCTTTGTTCATGCTATTGCCTCTCTCTTTTCTATCTTCTCTTTCTTTTGTAATAACATATCATGCCTTAATATAAGTAGTGGCATAGATGCTAGTTTTTCCCCGATGTGGGACTAAATGATTTTGGCAAAATTTGCCTTAACCATTTATTCATTCTTCCAACAATCTCTATAGCAAGAAGTAGACTAAATCCCATGTTGTCGAGGCAATCGCCGAGGAGAACCCTGGAATAAGAGCAACAACTCAAAACTGTAGCATCAAACATGTTGTATGCTTATACAAGCGACCGACCCCTCCAAGAAGACCAGATCCAATAAAGAATCACAGCTACACTCACCTACAAAACATCACGAACCAAAAAATAGTATTTACAACACAACCATATCACAATATCCATAAACACAAGTTGAAAACTAAACTACCATCACACATGCCAAAATCTAACAAACTTAGACAACTACCCAACTAAACCAAACATGGCAACCCGAGTCAAAGAACACCAGTACGTAACAAAGATGGTACTCACTAGCTTGTTGAAGATAACTTCGATCCACACCAATAACCAGACCTACGATTAGCCTTTTGGATGTAACCGAATGCTGCAGAACATATATCCAGAGAAGTAGCAAAAAGGGGGCCGCGAGAGGTCGCCAAAATCAGTCAGAAGAAAAATAAGAGAGTCGAAGGAAGGGACACCAAGTGTTGTAATAGATCTGGGGTTCGGAAGGCCAGATAAAACCAGGGATTGGCGAGAAAGTTGAGTGTGTCGCGATGAGTGAAAAATTGGCGAAAAAGGTTGATTTTGGAATAGATCTTGAAGGGTTTCCAGAGCAAAAATATTCATAATGACAAAAGCTGAGCTAGGGGAAAGAGATTGGAGAAAGAAATTAAGAGGGAAAGAAATGAAGCCGACAAGTTAATGAAGAACAAAATGGGTAGGGAGAGAGAAACGAAGAGAAGGGGAGATGAGGCTTAGTCGCCATTAACGAAGAAACTGCGAATTGCAGTCGTTTTTGAAAAAATAGATGTGGTTAATTTGACATAAGTATTATTTTTGTAACGACCCACAAAATTGATCAAAACTTAATTAGTCATTATTTAAATTTAAGCTAAATTTTAAAATATCAAGTTGTGAATGTTGAGTATTTTGATTTTCCAAATTTATTTGAATAAGAAATTTTTTGAAAAATCCTTTTTGATTAAATTTGGTCAAAATTTGAATTTGAGTTGAAATTTTAGAAGTCATAAAATTTTAAAATATTTATAAAAAATTCTAGATTGAATTTTGAGTTGACTACCACTTTTCATGTTGTGGAAATCAGAGTCATAGAGCTTCAAATTTGGTATTTACAGTGTAAAAAGAACAAAAGAACGGTGTTTGTTCATGTTTACTTTCGTGTTTTCTCCGAATCCTTTGTTAAGGATGCGAAATGCGGATCTTAAGGCAAAACTAACACTAGAGGGGGGGTGAATAGTGTTTTAAAGAGATTATGGAAAATTTAAACAATCCAGAATAACTATATGAATCACGCAATGATTATCACACCAGAAATGATCACAAATATAGAAACAATCACACATATAGAAATAAGTAAATATGAAATGCAGAAAAGTAAAGAACACACCGTATTTTATACTGGTTTGGATTACTTCTACATCCAGTCGCACACAATGATGGATTGCGTAGGGTTTATTATTATCAATATCCAAGTACAACACCCTTTATTTTATGGCTACAAGGCAAACATCGATTCCACCACCCATGATTTCACAGCTATAAGGTTAACACCGCTCCCTTTCCTTGATTTCAGGGCTACAGGGAACACATCTTTTTCCAAACAATTACAATAGCCCTATAACTCTTCAATAACACTTCAAACAGAGAGTAGTTGGTAGAGACTGAGAAGAGAAGAAGAGTGATATAAATTTTGTTGAAATCGGCAGAGTATAAGTGTAAAAATCAAGAAGTTTAAGCATTTTAATGATAGTAAGTAAAGGGATGAAGAAGGAGAAGAAATAATTAAAAATTCGAAAATCATCCCCTTTTTATAGTGTCCCAATGGTTGCAACGTTTCAGAAATGTTACAAATAGTGAAAAAACACTTCCTTTGAAAATTGAAAAAATGACAGTTATATGTCAACATGTCAGTATGCCAATGTAGACATATCTCTTGTATAATTATTTTTTAAAATCAATTTTCAAGTGCTAAATCAATATATATTTTCTTGAAATTCTAGAATCAAAACTAATGTTTCAAATGAAGTTTCTAAAGTATAAAAACATGGTGATATATAATATAAATATATTTATAAAGTTTTATGATTTAAAACTTATAAAACTATATATTCAAAGTAATTTGAATAATAATTTGAAATAATAATTTGAAAACACCATTTGAATTTTGAAATAATAATAATTTGAAAACTTATAAAACTTATAAAGTTATATTCTATGAAATAATAATTTGAAATCATTCAAAGTAATTTGAAATAACTTGAAAACATCATTTGAATTTTGAAAACTGTTGACCAACTTTTTGGCAAAAGTTGTCACGGCTCGATGGATCAGAGCCCAATGTCAAAAGGCTTGCTAAATGGTACCGACCGATCCCAACGGACGAACTTTCTTTCCAAAAAGTCAAAACAAGGCTCGGCCTGGTCCAAATTCCTTCCAGCAGCAACATATCTATTCCCTGCATAATCACTCCTCCAGCCGACCGAGTTGACCTCTCCTTAAAATTCGGATCGATCGGATTTACTCGGAAATATCCAGATGAGTCGTTCAAAGAAGCCCGATTCTCAAGGCAATTAAAGTGGTCAAACACTTCCGGCCAAAACACTGCTTTTGATACACCATAGTCCAAGTGTCACGCAAGCCACAAATCTCGAGAGAACTATTACTCAACAGCAGACCGGGTCCCACCGCCGCAACTACTCAGCCGGATCGAGCTCCACGTGTCCAAGCTCCGCAAAAGAGGCAATCCACATGGCATACAACTCATCCCATTCCTCCAACTATAAATACCCCATTACCAAAATTAGAAAGATACGTTGAATTCTCTACTTCCAGCGCACGCTCGGTATAATGGAAAACTTCCAACCGTGCACTTCAAATATTACAAAGATATTGTAATCTTTACTTCTCTCTTACCGAGATAGAATCACTTGTACTTTGTAATCCTAAAAAAATCAGTAAATATAAAGTGGTCGTAAGCACCGATTTTTCCGCACCACTATAAAAATCCTGTGTGTTCCCCATTTTTACTTACTTTTCTATACTTTGTGATTGCTATTCGTGTGTTCTACGCACGATTGGTGGCTGACCGTCACTACTGACCAACTTTTGACAACACTTTGGCGCGCCAGGAAGGGGAACACACAAGACATACACCAGGACCTTCGACCGCCTTCAGCAATTTCTAAGCCGACCATAGCAATCAAGCGGAAGAAGGATGCTTCATCTTCCCACCCTTTACTCGTCAATGCAGTAGGAACATCAGCAATCGGGGCAAGCCATAAGTCTTCCTCCCACGAAGACACGTCCCAATATCTCACCAGGGATGACATGGATAAAATCTTATCTGAGTTCAGAAATCAGATGACATCTCAGGGTGAACTTCTCAAATGCCAGGAAGAAGCGATGAACGACCTCCTCGCTCGGTTGGATAAGGGATCCAACGTTCCAGTATCATTTATTACACCGAGCGAGACTGGAGCAACAGCTGATCTTCGGTCTGGGGAAATCCAAGCCTCAGATTAGCCAACACCTTTGCTTCCTCCTGGTTCAACTTCACTTCCCAATCGACAGGTTCTAGGATCATCACTGCCGGTACTAAACGGAGCTCTAATAGCTGCAGATTCATAGGTCGGCCGTGGCCAAATTCCCAATCAGCCGACCACCTTGCCTCCACTCTAGGGCTCGACTCAACCCCCTGGACAGATAGCTCCAGTTCCAGTGCAATTAATGGGTCGGGCTAGAACCAGGAACGTTGTTACACCCGGTTCGACCCAACGCCTTACCGCGAACCCGTCTTATGCCGCCTCCCCGTCAATGAAGAGTTGGTGTTGGCAACCCTCTATGTCACCAAGACCACTCTACCATACCGGTCCCCAACGTGACGGACGGAAACAATACCGTAAATGTAACGACCCGGAAAATCTGAACCAATTTAAAAAATTTAAATTGGCTAAAATAATGGATTTTAAATATTTAAAATAAATATTTTAAATAATAGCGATGAAAAGTGAGTTTGAATCGACAATTGAAAATGAATATAATTAATTCTAATTATAAACAAGGCCTGAAATGGCGCGGTAGTTTCAAATTTTGAATTCAAACTTTGTCGGACTGTACCGGGTGCAAAACAAAACGGATTTGAGTGAAACCAAAAATATTTAAATCTGTTAGTGAATACCTTTCTAACGAATCTGAAAAATCGAAGTTTCATAGCGGAAAGCAAAAGTTATGGCCAAATGAATTTTCAGAAAGGTCGCTATGGAATTTATATAGCCCGTGAAATTGGCCATTTTGCATACGACCTCGGAATTCGACGAAACCACTTTTGTTGGATCCGGGATATGAAGTTATTGCTAGGTTTCAAATTTCATAATTTTTGAAGTTAGTATGTGAATGTGGCAAAGGAAAACGTGTTTTGGTCAATTATAGTTAAATTGGATCAACCAGAAATGGGCCTTTTTGCAAATGGTCTCAGAATTCGACGAAACTAGTTTTGTTGGGACCGTATCGTCAAAACATAGCGGGATTTATTTTTCTGGAATTTTTCGAACCAGTTTGTGGCCCTGGCAAATTGAAATGTACGTTCAAATCAAATATTGAATGTTTTATATTTTAATCTGAATGAAAACTGACTAAAACAGTCGAATGGGCCTACGAAACATATCCCATTGTGTTCGGAATGGGGGTAAAATGCTAGGGACGACAGTCGTTGGGTTTGAATTGGTGTTCATGTGTGACAAGGGGTATTTTCGGATTTTTAAAACTTTATAAATAAATAAAAATATTTCTGGTCCACGTCAGAAAACCCCTCCCCCCCCCCCCCCCCGATATTCTCTCTCTCCCCAGATCAGGAACGACGACTCCAGTTCCCCGCTTCGCAGCCATTTTCCGATCAATCCACGCATCTATAGACCTCACCACTGTTGAACTTTTTGAAGAAATCTTCGAGGGCTTCAAATCAGTACCAGGTACACCAACCACCATCGCCTGTACGAGGAGAACCACCTCGTCGAAGTCGACGACTTCCTTCCGCCGCCGAGGCTTCCTCAGGCCACCCTTATAATATCGACCCAAGCAGGGGCAAAGGCGAGATCCGGATGGGTTACACTCGCCTGAGCCTATTACTCCCGATAGGAGCAGGTATGGTTCAGTCCAATAACAACAGGACGACCCCAGTAGCTGCTGAACTAGAACCCGAGGCTAGGATTCACCCTCACTCTCACCTTCACTTAACTCTCAGAGCTCGAGCCCAACCATCCATTATCCATCCAAGCATGCTTTCGGCGGATCCTAACCTTGGGATTCTCAGCAATGGTCCCAGCATAGAATTGGACTCGTGGCAACGATTCCTCGGAGATGGAAGCCAGCTTTCAAGCATCATCAGACGCTTCATCCGGGGAACGTCTTCTCAACAGGATGTGGATGACATCCATTGAAGTCCATCCACTAGGGAAATTAGAAACTCCTGAAATTCTCCAGACTTCAAACTTCCTGTCATGTAGCCCTACAACAGTCGGACCAACCCGACCATTCATCTCATGCGATACATGTGCCACATGGAAGTACTCTCTGCATCGGCCAACGTCATGGCCAAGTGCTTCCCCCTCTTCCTCACCGACCTAGTCGACATGTGGTTCCGGCAGCTAACAACTGAGTCAATCAACAGCTGAAATATGTTGGTTACCTGCTTCATCAAGTAATTCAGAGTCCACATCTCTCAACCAAAGAGCATCATGAACCTCACCACCATCAAACAGCGACCCGGCGAGACCCTCCGATCCTTCCTAGAAAGATACAACGCGACCGTAGCATCAGTCGATCAACCTAAGCCATTAATGGTGCTTATGGCTTCCATTATAGGTGTTTAGAACCGATCGGAGTTCAGGATCTCTTTAACCAGGGATCCCCCCAAGGACATTGACGACTTTTATGCCGAATCAGACCGATTCCTACGACAATAGGATGCCAACATCGAAAAGGAGAGCCTTGAGGAGCTTGCCACCAAGGATGGAGGTGCTTGCCATCAAGGATGTAGGTCCATCCAGCACTAATGGCCAGAACAAAGGTAAAGGAAATGTCTTGGACAAGAATGATTGCAACATACGACTCCGGAGAGAGAACAAATATGATCAATACACCGAGCTCAACTCCTCCCTACTCTACATATACCTTGACGTACGAAGATCTCTCCCTTCCCAAAACCTCTACGAAGGGAACCGACCCAAAAGGAACTTGACTCTGGAAAGCACTGCATGTACCACAACATGGCGGGCCATAACATCAGTGAATGCAGGCACTTGCGCTATCTCATTGAGGATAGGGTTAGGCGAGGAGAACTACCCGAGTACATCAAGAAACCTACACAGGCCATGCCGCCACAATCTTCTGCCCAAGCTCCTCAGTCCGGTCCTCGAGCTCCTATAAACAGAAAGGACTCTGAGCCTTGAAATTGCGGCATCATCATTAATTAATAATATTTAGATGTTTCCCATTTCTTAAGATATAAGAAATGTACTTTTATTATTCAATAATGTGAATATGTTGAAGTACACATGTACGGGGTTAGAATTTAGCTCCTAGGCATGCTTTGGATTCAACTATCACTCCCTTATAATTTATTTTCATTTCTTTGTAATAGCTCTTTAGCAACAATAAACTTTCTTTCCCAAACATGAATTCTGTTTGAACGATTTAAGCCGAGCATGATTGACGCTCGCCGACCCAAATATCGCAACAAAATCTGTCGACCAAACTCATAACATTCTCGACCTCAATACGATGGTTGGTGGTGGTCGGTTTTCTGGCCTTAATACGATCTACAACGATCGTCGGTTTTCTGGTCTTAATACAATCATCAAGATCATCGGATTTCTAGCCTTAATATGGTTCTGTGCAACCACATCTAGTAAGCACATTGAGCTCTGATGCAACATTCTTTAGAAGATCTAGAACACATCTCCCTTTACCAAAGAAAATGCATTCTGGAGGGCAAAGTATTGACCAACTTTTTGGCAAAAGATGTCACGGCTTGATGGATCAGAGCCCAATGTCAAAAGGCTCGCTAAATGGTACCTACCGATCCCAATGGACGACCTTTCTTTCCAAAAAGTCAAAACAAGGCTTGGCCCGGTCCAAATTCTTTTCAGTAGCGGCATATCTATTCCCTACATAATCACTCCTCCAGCTGACCGAGTCGACCTCTCCTTAAAATTCGGATCGATCAGATTTACTCGGAAATATCCAGACGAGTAGTTCAAAGAAGCCCGATTCTCAAGGCAACTAAAGTGGTCAAACACTTCCGGCTAAAACACTGCTTTTGATACACCATAGTCCAAGTGCCACGCAAGCCACAAATCTCGAGAGAACTATTACTCGGTAGTAGACCGAGTCCCACCGCCGCAACTACTCAGCCGGATCGAGCTCCACGTGTCCAAGCTCCGCAAAAGAGGCAAGCCACATGGCACACAACTCATCCCATTCCTCCAACTATAAACACCCATTACCAAAATTAGAAAGATATGTTGAATTCTCCACTTCCAACCCACGCTCGGCGTACTAGAAAACTTCCAACCGTGCACTTCAAAAATTACAAAGATATTGTAATCTCTACTTCTCTTCTACTGATAGAGAATCACTTGTACTTTGTTGTCCTAAAAAAATCAGTAAATATAAAGTGCACATAGGCACCGATTTTGTTGAACCACTATGAAAATCCTGTGTGTTCCCTATTTTTACTTACTTTTCTGTACTTTGTGATTGTTATTCGTGTGTTCTACGCACGATTGGGGATTGACCTCACTAGTGACCAACTTTTGACGTCAACTAAAACTAAGTACGAATTTTGAAAACCGAATTAGAAATTGGAGTTCTATTTAGAATCTTACATATAAACTAGACTCAATTACTGTATTTTTCTTGAGCTCTTGAAATCTTGATTTCTTGATACTCATGAGTCTTGAATCTCTTCTTAATCCTGAATCTCTCGGAACTCTAAAAATGTACAGTCTTCAATATTTAATCCTGTATACAAATTCTGCATATATATATATTCTAAAAAAAGATGTTAGTATATATTTTATAATCAATTAATAATGATAATTGAAATAAGGTTGTTATCATCAAAATTCCATTCTCCAACATCCTTTTCTATATTATCCTTGGCTTTTTGAGAAAGGTTCAGTTCACGTCTCGTCATAAAATTTTACGTTTGAATTTCAAAAGTCTAACGTAGAAATTAAGCTGCAAATTCTTTTTTTCGACTTCTCGTTTTTATTGCCTTAAAGCTTTTGTATGTCATTCTCCTTCTTCTTTGAAACTCATCCTCCCTGATTTTATTTATTTGTAAAAATTCCTTTTCCAATTTCCATTATTTCCTTATATATATCCTACTCCTCTCTAAAATTTATAAGACTTAGAATCCTAACCCTAGTTACCTAAAATCCTAAACCCCTCTCCTCCTTTCTCCATAGCCACCACCTCCAACCTCCCCTTTCCTCCAGTCATGCCTGAAGATGTAGTCCCCATTACTGCTCCCACTGGACGCACACACAACCATGACATAACCTATGCTCCACAAAATCTTAGGCCTAATTCCTTTTCTTCTTTTCTATATTTTTTATGTTTTTTCCGGATTTTTTTCTTTTCTTGCCGTGGCCATAATTTCCCGTTAAAACCTAATTCAAAATTCTTTTTTTACGTTGAGTGAAATCGAGTAAGCTACAATTTTTATGTTTACCACTTTTTCAAATTTATTCGGTAAATTCGAGTTAGCTACAATTTTCATGCTTACCACTTTTTCATATTTTGTGTTTTAATGTTGCAAAATAGCAAATCTTTCAAACTAATTTCGGACTCGGATTTTTTGATCAAAAATAACCATTACTATTTATTTTTATCTTCTTTGAAAATAATTGAAATCTAGTTTTTTTAGTTGTAGAGAAAAAAATTCGCAAGAATATTTATGTTGATCACTTTCTCAAATTCCATAGTTAACAGTTACAAAAATTAGTTTTAAAAGCGGTCAAAATTTAGTTATGTTTGTTAATTCTATGAAATTAAAACCTATCTTCCCTAGGTGAAAACATACTGCCCTCCTCTCCAAAAAAATTAGTTCTGTTTTGTAATTAAAGAGGCAATGGTTGCTGAGTCTATAGGAGATAGAACTAACCACCAATGTTACTACAAGTAGACTATAATCCATGCATTTTTTTGAGGCATTATGGAATAATGCAAAGGACAATGATTGCCTAATCACCTAAAGTTATAGCGTTTTGTCCTTTTGACTTAGGGATAGAGAAACTTTAGAGGATTCCATTGATTTATTTATGGTGAAATTCATTGGGAAGTGACTTCCTATGGGTTTGGATGCTTGAGAAAGTAGCGTGAGTTCTAATTCAACTATGTGTCTATGTTTTCTTCTACTAAGCTATCTTTCTTAGTAATATAAGGACATGTGACACGGTCACTATTCCTTTTTTACGAAAGAGGTTGTTAAGTGTTTGTACCTAGTTCCACAATCAGTTTGTAAATTTTTAGTTTGTGAGTTAGTTTGTTTCTCAACCATTGTTATTAAATGCACTACTGTATTATATGTTTTTGATTTGAGTTTCAAAAAATAAATACTATAAGTATATCTTGAGTGTGACTCAACAAATGATGTGTAGCCATAATCTGAACATATGGGTGCTCTCCTCCAGAGGTTAGTTGCAACCATTTCCAATGGTCTTTTAAATTTAGTTTGAGAATCAATAAAGGATAGTGTGTGACTTTTACCCATTTGATAGTAAGTGCATATGTAAGGTGATGCACAACCATTAATGGAAATTTTGTTGGAGAATGGAGTTTTGATGACAACAACCTTATTTCTGTTGGAGAATGGAGATTTGATGACAACAACCTTATTTAAATATTAATTGATTATAAAATATATACTAACACCTTTATCTAGAATATATATATACACACACATATGCAGGATTTGTTACAGAATTAATATTGAAGAATGTACAGTTTAAGAGTTCAAGAGATTCAAAATTTAGAAGATACAAGACTAACGAGTAATCAAGATTTCAAGATAAATATAGTAATAGAGTCTAGTTTATGTAATACTCTGAATAGAACTCTAGGTTCAAATTCAAATTCAAATTCTATTCTGATTTTCAAATTCTAAATTCCATTTTCAAATCCTATTTTAATTCAAATTAATTTTTCTATCTTACTTTTGATTTTAAACTCAAGTTTTTAAGTCTATAAGTTTTATATAAATCTATATAGTTATATACCTTTATATTTGTATAGTTTTATACTTTATAATTTTATAAATATGTTTATATATGTTATATTTAAGATTTCATATGATTTTCTGCTTTATAATACTTATTTATAACACTATGTTTTGATTCAAGAATTTCCATTGTTATGTATGTATATATATATATATATATATATCAAAACACTTGACAAATACTCAAATTTCAAGTTTGCACTAGGATATGTCGACATATAACTGTCATATTTTTGATTTTGAAAGGATGTGTCTTTTCACTATTTGTAACGTTGCATAAGCGTTGCCACCTCTCAAATCTTATAAATAAGGGTTGATTTCGAATTTTTTCATCATTCTTCTTCTCCATCTTCATCCCCTTTCTTTACACCATTAATATTTCATATTTTTATGATTTCTACACTTATACTCTGTCGAATTCAATTCTATTTATATAAAACTTCTTCTCTTCTCACTCATTACTCTCTGAATCAAAGTGTTATTGAAGAGTTATTGGGATGTTGTAATTATTTGGGAAGTGTTTGGGATAAGGTGTGTTCCTTGTAGCCTTGAAATCAAGGAAAGGAGTCAGTGGTAACCTTGTTGCCGGGGAGATCAAGTGTAATATACTTAATCAAGGGTGTTTGGAGTTTGGAGTCAGTGGTAACCTTGTGGCCATGAATCAAGGAGATTGTACTTGGATATTTATATAATAATAAAACTCTGCGCAATCCAGTGTTGCGTGGGACTGACGTAGGAGTAATCCGAACTAGTATAAAATCCGGTGTGTTCTTTCCTTTTCTGCAGTTCATTTCTGTTTATTTTTATGTTTGTGTTCGTGTTTGATTCTGTGTCTGTGATTATTTCTATGGTATGTGATTCATATAGTAAATCATATAAGTTTTAGATTTTGTTAAATTCCTTAAAAACACTATTCACCCCCTCTAGTGTTAGTTTTGCCTTATCGCTCCATTCTACATTCCCTAACAATTGGTATCAGAGAAAGGTCTTTCAAAAAGTTCATAATCTGATTTTTGGAAAAATTTAAATGGAAAATTTTGAAATAATTGTTAACACTAGTGTTAATTCATGCATTGTACCAATGTTGAAAAAGTGTGCATATAATCGTGTTAAAAACACAAGTGATCTACTGAAATATTGTCCAATACAGGAAAAGATGTGTTATATGGCTTTTGAACATTCAAAAGTTGAAAAGATGGGTAAAGTGGTTGTTGGTAATTCAAATTCTGAAATGTTGGCTAATAAAAATTCAAATTCTGAAAAGGTGGCTGTTGAAAATTCAATTCTGAACTGGTGTGTTACATGGCTATTGAAAATTCAAATTCTGGTAAGCAATTAGGGGAAATCAAAAAGGACAAATGGATACTGGATAGTGGATGTTCGAGACAGATGATGGGAAATCCTGAATTACTAACTAATCTGGTATATGAAGATGGTGGAATGGTGAACTTCGGAGATAACTCTAAAGGATATATTATTGGGATCGACAATGTTAGTAATTCTGAAACTCTTACTATTTCTAATGTTTTATTAGTTAGGAATCTAAAACACAATCTACTAAGTATAAGTTAACTTTGCGATAAGGGTTATAAAAAAACTTTGAGAAAAATAAATGTTTCATAGAAGATAAGAATTCAAAAGTAATATTCGAAGGAGATAGAAAGAAAAATATCTATATATTGAGTATGAAAATCTCCAACGATAATCTATGTCTTATGGCTAATACAAGTGACCCGTGGATCTAGCATAAGAGATTTGGTCATATAAATTTCAAACACATCTCTAGGATTTCTAAATTAGATTCAATTAGGGGATTACCCAAAATGAAATTTAAAGTTAATAATTTATGCGACGCTTGTCAATTTGGAAAATTAAAAATAATTTCATTTGAGTCAAAATAAGAAATTACCGCCTCAAAACCATTAGAATTAATTCATATGGATTTATTTAGTCCATCTCAAACCCAATCGTTAAATCATAATAGATATGTTTACGTAATAGTCGACGATTTTTCTAGATTTATTTGGACTTATTTCTTAAAAATAAAAGTGATGCTTTTGATCAATTTAAAACATTTGCTAAAAGAATTCAAACTTATTATCATTAAAAATCAAAACAATACGTAGTGGCCATGGCGGAGAATTCAAAAACGATAATTTTGAAAAAAATTGTAAAAAAAAGGGAATAACCCATAATTTTCTTATTCCTAGAACCCCTCAACAAAATGGAGTAGCTGAACGTAAAAATATTATAATATAAGAGTGAGTGAGAACCATGTTATCGGATAGTAATTTACCAAGAAATTTTTGGGCTGAGACAGTTGCAACAATTTGTTATATTTTAAATAGAATTTTAATTAGACCCTTAACTCATAAAACTCCATATGAACTTTTGTATAATAAGAAACCAAAGTATCATATTTTAAAATATTTGGAAGTAAATGTTTTATACCTAATACTAAAGAAAATTTAGATAAATTTGACTCGAAATCCGATAAAGGAATATTTATTGGATATTCAGATAGAAGTAAGGCATAGAGAGTTTTCAATTCTAGAACCAATACTATAGAAGAAACCTTAAACGTATCATTTGACGAAAATTATAAAAGTATAACACAAAACAATGAAGATGAATGTGAAAATGAAATCAATGAAACAAATCATGAAGATAGTCAACCAAATAAACGAATTAAATTACTTAGAGACCATCCTGTAGAAAATATCTTGGGAGATGTAGAATTCATCGTTAGATCTCATAATTAATTAAATAATATGAGTAACTCTGCATTTATTTAAACTATTGAACCTGAGAATCCAAAGGAAGCATCTTCAGATGATTCATGGATCCTTGTTAAGCAAGAAGAACTGAATCAGTTTGCTAGGAATGATGTATGAGAACTTGTTCCAAGACCAATGGATACGACTATAATAGGAATTAAATGGGTTTATAAAAATAAAATGAATGAACACGGTGAGGTCGTAAGAAATAAGGCACGACTAATAGCACAAGGTTATACTCAAGAAGAAGGAATAAATGATATACACGTAAATGTGTAAATTTATCCGCATATTTATCTTGTTTTCTCTTTAAAATAACTAATACTGTGTATTTATAGTTGTGTTTCCAAATTATTAATGATGAATGGATGAATGCACTTAATTGTTGAAAAACTTGAAGAATTGGTGCAAGAAGATTGTTGATTTTTAGAGTTGGATTAAAACTTGAAGACCTAAAGAAATGTTGCTGTTCAATCACCTTCTGCTGCATATTTTAATGTCAAGATTCAATGCTTTTCCATAATGATCACTTGGAGATCTTATTCATTCTCAAGGCAATTGGAGTTGAAGCCCGCAACCTATTTTCTTTGCATGTGTTTACATTAGCTCATTGCAAGGCCTCTCATTCTACAGTTGCGTTCACACTGGCTTATGTGTTATTTAAGATAAATCTTTTGTCCCACATTGTGTAATGAGCCTCTTAGTCTTGGCCAATGCAAATATAAATACATTGTATCTCATTCATGTAAAAACACACTTAGTATTATTCTATAATCTTTCTCTTGGAATAAAACTCTTCTTCCTTGTTCTCTTTAGTTGTAGTTTTTTTATTTACATGTTTTTTTCTTTTCTGCAAGTAGATTAGATTTATTTTATGCAAATAGAACAGGTTCTCCTTCTTTTCTCTGTTGTTATTTTATTTTAATTATGTTCATGTTATTTAGTTTCTTTTTCTCTTCTTCTTTAGTTATGTCTAGCTAATCCCCTTTGATTAGGGGGTGATGACGCTAATAGATATGATTCAACATGAATCACATAGCCAAAAGATGAGGTCTTCATACATGTAGATCTGGATCTGAATCAAGGGTTAGATCTGAACCTTCATATTCTGTGTCGTTTAAGAGCTATGCTCCTTCACAGGATATATTCGTTTTCAATCTAACAATTATCAGATTTAGATCTAATATTTAGGGTTTTAGAAATAAATTAGTGAATCTATCCTGATAGCCTATGGTTATTTAAGAGCTTAGCTCCTGCATAGGCTATACTTGTTGTTATTCACATATTTGTCTCTAGAAACCTAATTATTGTTGATTCATGTTTGTGACAGAAACATGAATTAGATCTGATTAATCTGTTTGGCTATTGATGAACATTAATCTAATTTATGTCATCGCTCCCTAATTGCTTTTTTTTTAATTATATAAATCTCCCTTTTTATTTAATTGCTGTTATTTTCTGTGTTTTCAATCAATCAAAATCCTGGAATAACTTGATTGGATTTACTAGTTTAAATATTTTCGGTCCCAGAGTTCGACACCCTCTACAACGATCCTTGTTGTTTAGGAAAGCCGAATGGATTTTACGGTTATTTACAATTGTTTAATTTGTTCACAATCAAATTTTGGCGCCGTTGCTGGGGACAAAAATAATTTTTGTTAGTAAATCCTTTAGGTTATATTGTTATTTTCTTCTTTTTCCATTAAAAAAACACAAAAATATTTTATTTTTATTTGTGTTAGTTTTATTTTTAGTTTTTTATTTTATTCCTTTTGTTGCCTTTTATGTATAGCAGAAAATTCTTGACTAGTTTGATTTGGTGTTAGTCAATGATACTATAATCTTCCTACCAAGAGAAAAAAAGATTGCAATTTTCTTTTTGATTTCTTTCCTCTTTCATTGCCTTTGTAATTTCTTTCCCATTACATTGTATTCCATTTCTCAATAATCTCTTTAAGAAAAAAAATTGGCAAAATTTTCCATTTTCTTTCCAATTGTTTTGCTTTGATTTCTTTCCTTTCTATCTTCTTTCCGGATTTCCATATAATTTCTTTCCCTTTTATTTCATTTATTTCTTTCCTATCTCTGAATTCTTTACAAAATTCCCTGTATAAATACTTTCCTTTTCCCAAAATAAAAAAAAGAAAAATAAATAAATATCCTTCTAAATATTCTTTTATTTCTTCCTTCTATATATTCAGACTTCTCTCATCTAACAACAAAATCCTAATCCCACCGCAGTCTAATTTTTCTCCGACTACAACATTAATATTCTCCTACACAACTGCTCTCAGATGTTCATCAATCTCCTAACCACATTCAACTCCTCAGCTACCACTAAACATTGCAAAATTGCACTGCAACTTCTCACTAAACCCAAACAAGTCCTCTTCGTAACCATCCTCCACTTCGACACTTCAAACACCACATCATCCACTGTCATACAAAACAGCATTCCACTCGACAACTTAACAGCCCTCTCAACCCCACAGTGCCTAACACATTTCCTCCACACAGCTCAACCGACGTTCAACCTCACAGATAACTCCTCTTCTTGCGTGCACCATCCAACAAATTCCACCTCTGCAATTCCTTCAACCCAGTCTTCAACCTACTATAAATCTCTATAGACCAACCATCAATTCACCACATCATCAAAAAAGACATCTCCTGTACTCCTGCAAACAGCCACTGTCCACTCACATCTCCTTCATCATTCAGAGCATACTTCATCACCAATTTACTGCAACTCAAACAACCCAAACATACTACCACAAAACGACCACATCAGCTTCATCAATCATCACCTAACTGCTGTCTCACAACCCACCATACCAACAATCAACCAAAAGTTTCATCACCCTCCTACCCATTGCCAAGAACATTAGTCCACCATCACACTTCCATCAACAATCTCCTACAAGGCTGCTCTTGCGAACCCCTTTTCATTCTTCACCAGACTGTCAAACTACAGTACAACCAAACCCCATCTAGATCACACATGTACCCAACAGCGTACCATAAACATCCCCTATTCTCAGCATTTACATGCCCACATGCTCCTGACAAATCTCGTCACTGCATTCCCCATCAACCAAAATTCTGCCCATCCCTTCGAACTCCAAACTGCCTACCACCCCTCAGCAAAAATCGAAACCAAATCCACGCCCACCGCCCCTCAGCAAAAATCGAAACCAGCATCGAACCATTAACAGATCCTAGATCGATTGGAAGGAAACGTGAATCAATTGATTCGACTGAACCCTGATTTAATAGCCGGGGATTTCATACTCTGAATTCGATTTTACAATTCAAAAATCCGTTCGACAAAACCCTGTTCCCATTTGATACCGCACAACCAAGTACCACCCTATTTACACATTCCAGCCTCCCCTCATCAAAACTCAACCCGTCCTGTTCACCTTCCTCACCAACGACAACAAGCATGTCGTTAACCACATTTACCACAAATCGCAAACTCGCATAACCCAATTCGAGGTCCAACAAGAACACCGAAGAAACCGGAACAACTCCAAATCACAGATTCATGCCAAAACCCTTGCTTCGAACAACAAATCCGGAGTTTTCCCACAAAAATCACAACCCAAATCCGACAAAGTCCCCCTTCAAACTCCCATCGTATAACCCGATTTGAAGCCCAGAAATCAACCCGACCGAATTCGCATAAAAGGAAGATTATTTCTTTTTGATTGAATAGCATATTTGAGAAGATTGGTTGCTAATTTTGAATTTGAGGATTTGTTTATTTTTGTGCTACTGAAAAGGGCGTGACTTGCTTGTTTAAGATAGGGTGTAAATGGCCTGTTTTGTTTCCTTATAAAAAGGAAGAGTTAATCGGATTATTTGTTTGGTGATTGGGTTGCTTTACAGGCCAGGTCATTTGGGTTTGAGCTTGCACTAAAATTCAGTTTAAAATTTGATTGGCCTCTGTTTTTATTTATTTATTAAGTGCACGAACCTAGTGTACTTTGTGTTTAGTTTAGTTTTGTTGAGTCTTATTCTTTGTTTAGAATTAAAGTTTTTATTTTTCCTCTGGTTCATTTCAATCTAGTTTTATCTTTGTTATTAAAAACAAAAAAAATAAACATTCCTCTCTTACTCTAGTTTCCTTATAGGTTGCAATTATTTATTTGTTCCAATTGTTCTCTTGTATAGGATAGGCTTAATTAGATTTTATTTGGATTTCTATTTGTTTTAGTCTCCTTTTATTTGCAATTTTTTTAGAGAGAAATTCTAAAAAAAACACACAAATCAAAGGCCAGAATGAAAGAGATTTCAACCACGCGATACAAGGATTTCAGAAGGTCAAATTAATTTGCAAATTGCAGAATTTGAATTGTTGGAGCAGTTGCACACCAAGTGGGGTGTGAACGCGCTAGCGCTACTCAATTGCACTGGACGGACTACAGATCATTGTATAATTTTCTAAACCCTACAGGTGCTCTGCTGCAAAGAAAAATATATAGAAATTACGTGTAAAAATTTTCTGTAGGTGTCGCGGCTTGCTTGTAAAATTCTTATTTCCACAATTTATTATTCTGTGTTTGTTCTGTGACTGAATATTTTTCCTGTTGATGTATGGTTTAAAATTTTAAAACGAACGTGGGATTAATTGAAAAGATTATTTTTGAAATCGAATCGAGGATTCCCCAAAGCTCATAGGACAAAATATTCGTTAAATTGACAATTAGGATTGATACTCTCAAGGTGTCTAAGGAAAGGTAAAGTCTCGAACTCAAACAGGTTCTTAAACCTTCAGTTGTGTTTCTACGGTGATTCGCGGCACACTGATAACCCCTGTCTGAACCTGGCCTAGACTTGTATTCATATAATCCGAAGTTGTTAATTTTAACATATTATTTTAAAGAGCTTTCTTGAAAATGTCTCAATTCCCTTATCTTCATGAGTTTTACGATAGTTGTGAAAATCAATGTAATCCATATAATTTTACACCAAATTCATATGGATATTTTAATAACAACTATTATACAAACAATTTGGATTTTACGCCACCAACTTCTCAAAATTTTCAAACTAATCCCAATTATACACCACCAAATTTTCAAAATGATGATCAACCCTCAAGTCTTGAAATAAGTGTTCAAGCTCTACGTGAAGAAAGTCAAAGATTTAATGAATCAAGTCAAAGATTAATTGAATTAATGTGCAACAATTCAAGTCAAAATTTTTGAAATAATCAAAATTTGAATTCACTTCCAAATTCAAATGATTTTGATTATAACCCTTGCCAATTAAATTTCGAACTCCAAAATGAATTTCAAATTCAAAATGGAAATGTAAATCAATTTTCAAATGATTTTGGCAATGGTAATAATTTCAACTATGGTGCAACTGAAAATTTTTGTTCTCAGCAATTTCAAGTTGAAAATTCTCATGTAAATAATTATAAATTTGATTTTGTTGAGCAAACAAATGAAATTCACGATAATCACACGAATTTTTTGCTTCAAGACTACATGAATTTTCGTGAAAAACAAAATAATCAAAACTAAACGTGTGATGATTCGAATGATAAACCACCTTTGCCCACAATTGATTACTTTCAACTAACAACTTTTGAAATTGATGAAAATATTAATGAAGTTGTTGAAAGCTCTATGATTGATTTGAATTTAAATCCTCTTGAAAATGTCAATCACCAATTTGATCTTCCTCTATCAAATTCTGAAAATTTTGAAAATTTAGCAACTTTAGATTGTCAACCTAACAAAAATGATGAAGTTGTTAATAACTGTTTAAGTAAGGACGACTTTAATGAGTGAAAACTTCTTAAACTGATTGACGACGATGTTGTTGGGTCCAAAACTGAAAATGAAACATTTGAAAACTTTGAAATTCTTGAGGTTGAAAACAAAGAAACTGCTGAATGTGATCTGGAACACGATGACGATTTTTTAAAAACTATTGAAACTCCTTGCGACTTAATCGTTTCAATTGAACCTCATTGTGATCACTTGTTTTTCAATGATAAATTTCTGCAGTATACGAACTCTTTTTGGAATAACACTGTTTTTGAGAAAACACGATTTCAAAATTTACTAAAACTTCATTTGTTTGGTTTCAACTTTGGGTTTACGAATGAACCTTTAGTCAACAAAATTTCAAATATCAAAGTGAAACTAGACAATATTTCTCAAAACAAGTGTGGGGGTGAGAACGATACACATGTCTCTCAATTTATACATGATCTGAACAAATCAAACTTTGTTTTTGAAACTTTTACTGATCCAGCTCAATGACCTCTCTATAGTTGCTACAGAAATTCAATTCGATTTTAAGATCAATTGTAAGCTCAACATTTTAAAATTAGCAACTCAAACTTTTGAAAAAACAAAATTTGTTTTTCCAAATCTGAAACATAATGTAAAATCCCTTATGATTTGGTTTTCTGTGCTTAATCTGTGTCTCATAATCCTTATGAGGCTGATCCATTGGTCCATTGTGGATTGGTTCATCTACTCTATGACTGCATATTTTCTGCACGCACATTTGGTAAGTCACACTAACCTTCTTTTGTAAATATGTAAATATTTCTCTTCCATTCACTCATTGTGTCATGCATTGACTGTGGGGACATAGTCAAAATCAAGTGTGGGGGAGGGGAGTCACATTTTCATTCTGTTTTGCATAGTTTAAGTTTGCATTTTTTCCCTTTCTCTTTTTGCATTTTTTCCCCTTTTCTAAAAAAATCGCACTTCTATTTACTTTTAAATAAGACATGATGGAGTTGTTAGCATATAATTTTGGTCGTTCAATTAAATTGTTTGGAAATTTACTTCTCTTAGAGGATAACGAAAGGAAAAGTTTGAATTATGAGCAAATTTGGTGTAACTGGTATATTGCGAGATTCGTGGGTGATGAGTATGAAATGTTTTCTGAATTGTAATCTGAGTAAATGAATGGTTGATTTAGACTACTTGCGATAACATTTTAGATCGTTTAAGTGAAGTTGTGTTAAGATATTCTCTCTTAACTCTCTCTCTTATGTAAAAAAAAAAGAATGTATATATATAACAATAATCCAAGGGTATCCAACATTGCTAGTACATCTCGTGCTGGTGTGCAAACCCGCCAAGCTCTTTACAACACCTTGTTGACAATGTCAGCGTCGGTATATCTTGGTCTCATTTTATGAGTTGGACACCTAAGGATTACCGACATCTTGTTGACAAAGTCAGCGTCGGTCTGCACAATCCGCCAAGCTCTGTCCCAAACTCTCACGGGTGGTATACCTTGGTCTTTTCGGTTAGGTGTTTGTAAATAGTAATAATGTAAATGTTTTGTAATAAAGAGAGAGTAAGCACTTGAATTCCAAGCACACTCTTCACTTATTCGACCTAACTTGTTAACAAAAAGGAAGTTGAGATGTCGTTTTACGTTGTTGATATTGATTACAGAATTCATTTCATATTTGCACTATGTTTCTACTAAAACAACTGGCCAAGCTGGAGGAGTTTGTGACGATAACATGACTTTTGTTTGAAGTTTTGATTAGTAACGGAATCAAATTTCATAGTTACGACCCAAATTTGTTTTAACTCATTCGTGTAATATTTAAAAGTAAATTATACATTTGTAAATATTCCTTTAAAAACTTGCATTCGTCTTGTAAATATTTTCGAATCTTTCATTTTGTAAATATTTTTTTGCATTTAACATTTGAATCTTGTGGGTAGTATCCGCTGAAAACCCTCACGAGACAACACTCGTCCTACTGGGGACACCCAGAGGTTTAACGGCTTGTTGGATACACTCAATGCGATCGTGCTTCCTACGAAAACAGATTTATCTTTGTTTTTTACTTTATTCGAGGACGAATAAAAAGATAAGTGTGGGGGTATTTGATATACAGGTAAATGTGTATATTTTATCCGCATATTTATCTTGTTTTCTCTTTAAAATAACTAATACTGTGTATTTATAGTTGTGTTTCTAGATTATTTATGATGAATGGATGAATGCACTTAATTGTTGAAAAGCTTGAAGAATTGGTGCAAGAAGAGTGTTGATTTTTAGAGCTGGATTAAAACTTGAAGACCAAAAGAAATGTTGTTGTTCAATCACCTTCTGCTACATATTTTAATGTCAAGATTCAATGCTTTTCCATAATGATCACTTTCTAGTTCTTATTCATTCTCAAGGCAATTGGAGTTGAAGCCCGCAACCTATTTTCTTTGCATGTATTCACATTAGCTCATTGCATGGCCTCTCATTCTACAGTTGCGTTCACACTGGCTTATGTGTTATTTAAGATAAATCTTTTGTCCCACATTGTGTAATGAGCCTCTTAGTCTTGGCCAATGCAAATATAAATACATTGTATCTCATTCATGTAAAAACACACTTAGTTTTATTCTGTAGTCTTTCTCTTGGAATAAAACTCTTCTTCCCTGTTCTCTTTAGTTGTAGTTTTTTTATTTACATGTTATTTTCTTTTCTGCAAGTAGATTAGATTTATTTTATGCAAATAGAACAGGTTCTCCTTCTTTTCTCTTTTGTTATTTTATTTTAATTATGTTCATGTTATTTAGTTTCTTTTTCTCTTCTTCTTTAGTTATGTCTAGCTAATCCCCTTTGATTAGGGGGTGATGACGCTAATAGATATGATTCAACATGAATCACATAGCCAATAGATGAGGACTTTATACATGTAGATCTGGATCTGAATCAAGGGCTAGATCTGAACCTTCATATTATGTGTCGTTTAAGAGCTATGCTCCTTCACAGGGTATATTCATGTTCGATCTAACAATTATCAGATTTAGATCTAATATTTAGGGTTTTAGAAATAAATTAGTGAATCTGTCCTGATAGCTATGGTTATTTAAGAGCTTAGCTCCTGCGTAGGCTATACTTGTTGTTATTCACATATATGTCTGTATAACCTAATTATCATTAATTCATGTTTGTGACAGAAACATGAATTAGATCTGATTAATCTGTTTGGCTATTGATGAACATTAATCTAATTTATGTCATCGCTCCCTAATTGCTTTTTTTTAGTTATATAAATCTCTCTTTTTATTTAATTGCTGTTATTTTCTGTGTTTTCAATCAATCAAAATCCTGGAATAACTTGATTGGATTTACTAGTTTAAATATTTTTGGTCCCAGAGTTCGACACCCTCTACAACGATCCTTGATGTTTAGGAAAGCCGAACGGATTTTACAGTTATTTACAATTGTTTAATTTGTTCGCAAACAATAAATTACGATGAAACTTTTGCTCCCATATCAAGATTAGAAGCAATTAGGATATTACTAGCCTTTGCAAACCTTAATAATTTCAAATTATGTCAAATGGATGTCCAAAGTGCTTTTCTAAATGGATTTGTTAAAGAAGACGTATATGTAGAACAACCACCTCTTTTTGAAGATGAAAAATTAATCATGTATATAAGTTAAAGAAAGCGTTATATGGATCAAAACATGCTCCTAGGGCTTGGTATGATATATTAAGAAACTATTTATTACAATCCAACTTTGAAATAGGAAAATTAGATAATACTTTGTTAAAAAGAATAATAAGGATATACAATTAGTACAAATATATGTTAGCGATATAATTTTCGGATCAACAAACGATAAGATAAATAAAGAATTTTCAGATATTATGGCCGAAGAATTTGAAATGAGTCATATGGAAGAAATAATGTTCTTTTTAGGCTTACAAATTCGTCAATTAAGGAATGGAATATTTATTAATCAAGAAAATTATGCAAGAGATTTAATTAATAAATACAGTTTAACAACAACAAACGGGAGACCAACACCAATGGCGACTAATATAGCATTAAGTAAAGATGATACGTCTAAAGTCGTTGATCAAAAATTATATAGAGGTATGATAGGATTTCTATTGTATATAACTGCTAGTAGACCGAATATTATGCACAGTATATGTCTTTGTGCAAGATATCAATCGCAACCTAAGGAAACACATTTAAAAGCTGTAAAACATATTCTAAGGTATGTAAAGCATAAATTAGACTTTGGATTATTATATCCTAAGGATGATTCATTCGACATAATTTCTTATTGTGACGCTGATTATGCTGGATGTAAATCCGATTGTAAAAGTACTAGTGGAACATGTTATTTCTTAGGACATTCACTAGTCTTGTGGTTTGGTAAAAGGCAAAATACCGTATTCATGTCAACAACTGAAGCAGAATATATCTCTACTGCTTTAGTTTGTTCAAAAGTAATATATATTCAACAAACTCTAAATGAATTTGGATTAAAAATAAATAAATCACCAATATACCGCGATAATACGAGTGTTATAAACACATCTAAAAATCCAACTCATCACTCAAGAACTAAACATATTGATGTACGACATATTTTCTATGAGATAACGTAAGTAAAGAGAAAATTTCACTTGAATTTATAGAAATAGATAAACAAATAGAAGATATATAAACAAAACCATTAAACAAAGCAACGTTCACTAAATTTAGAAGAGAATTAGGTATTTGTTTACTAAGCGAATTAGAATAATTAAATATATTAATATATATAAGAACAACATTAAAAATAAGAAAAATAAAATAAAAAGTACAAGTATGTCAACATACATACTTGCATATGTCGACATATAACTACCATATTTCAAAAATTAATTCCCACCAAAAATTGGTAACAATAATCATTTAAACTCTCCACTTCGAATTTTCTTCTTCATTCTCTCATTTCACTTCTGTAAAAATTCTAAACTAAAATAATTAATGGCCTCCACCAATTTTAACTCCCAAATCAATCCCGAATCATCCGCTGGACCATCCGAAGGTCCTTTCCAACGTTCTACCCTATCACTTGTCATCAAACTTGAAGAGAAAATGCAATATACTCTTCAGTTTTTATTGAAATACAAGTGGTCCAAATTCATATGAGTCAAGAGAAAAATCGACAAAGAAAGATGTTAAGGAGTCTTAATAAATTCATAATGGACAACCAAGCCAACCCAATCATAATTGAAGATGATAATGAAGTCATGGAAGAAGAAGAGGAACCAGAAGAAGAGGAGGAAGAAATGATGGAAGAAGAGGAACAAGAGGAAGTACAACAAGAGTTCACGGATGAAGATGATCAAGTAGTTTGCGTGGGCGAAGTTTTATTTGATCAAAATGGAAATGTGATTGAACGAAATGGTAATTTTGTCTCCATTACCCAAATTGTTCAACCCATAAGTCTCCCATCATAAAAAATAATTAAAATTTAGGTTTTTCTTTCCTTTGCATTCATTCGATGTATTACGTTGGTAGTAATTCGTGTAATCTCGCTTGTAAAAACAAAGTTCAATATAATGCTTGATTTTGTTTATCATAAGTATTCAATTACTTTTGTATATAGGCAAGAATTTAGAGGGAGTCAAATATAATCACAAGTTATACACTTATATATCCTAGTATAAATAGATATAGAATTCAAGGGGAGTAATTTTTAAATTTCTTTTTGATAATGCCAAAGGGAGAGAAATTATAAATATAGACTTAGTTTATGTAGAATATATAGGATTCATATAGATAGGGGGAGTATCAGAAGGATCATCATCATCAGATATATACAGGTATGTTATTTTATAAACTAACGTCATCGTCATCAAAATGGGGGAGATTGTTGGAGAATGGAGTTTTGATGACAATAACCTTATTTCTATTAGAGAATGGAGTTTTGGTGACAAAAATCTTATTCCAATATTAATTGATTATAAAATATATACTAACACCTTTATATAGAATATATATATATACACACATATGTAGGATTTGTTATAGGAATTAATAACGAAAACTGTACAATTTAAGAGTTCAAGAGATTCAGAATTCAGAAGATTCAAGACTCATGAGTAATCAAGATTTCAAGAGTTCAAGATAAATATAGTAATAGAGTATAGTTTATGTAAAACTCTGAATAGCACTCCAGGTTCAAATTCTATTCTGATTTTCAAATTCCAAATTGCATTTTCAAATCCTATTTTAATTCTAGTTAACTTTTATATCTTACTTTTGATTTTTAACTCAAGTTTTTAAGTCTATAAGTTTTATATAAATTTATATAGTTATATACTTTATATTTATATAGTTTTAAACTTTATAATTTTATAAATATGTTTATATAAGTTATATTTATGATTTCATATGATTTTCTACTTTATAATACTTATTTATAACATTATGTTTTAATTCAAGAATATCCAAAATATTATATATATATATATACATATATATATATATATATCAAAACACTTGATAAATACTTAAATTTCAATTTTGCACTAGGATATGTCGACATATAACTGTCATATTGTTGATTTTGAAAGGAATTGTCTTTTCAATATGCGTAACATTCCAGAAGCATTGCAACCTTTCAAATCTTATAAACAAGGGCTGATTTTGAATTTTTTGTCATCATTCTTCTTCTCCATCTTCATCCCTTTTCTTTACACCATTAATATTTCATATCTTTATGATTTCTACACTTATACTCTGTCGAATTTAATTATATTTATATAAAACTTCTTCTCTTCTCACTCTCTACTCATTACTCTCTGAATTGAAGTGCTATCGAAGAGTTATGGGGTGTTGTAATTGTTTGGGGTAAGGTATGTTCCTTGGTTCCTTGAAATCAAGGAAAGGAATCGATGGTAGCCTTATAGCTGGGGAAATCAAGGGTAATATACTTAATCAAGGGTGTTTGGAGTTTGGAGTCGGTGGTAACCTTGTGGCCGTGAAATCAAGGAGATTATACTTGGATATTGATATAGTAGTAAAACTCTGTGCAATCCAGCATTGCGTGGGACAAGACGTAGGAGTAATCCAAACCAGTATAAAGTCCAGTGTGTTCTTTCCTTTTCTGCATTTTATTTCTTTTTATTTTTGTGTTTGTGTTTGACTCTGTGTCTTTTATTGTTTCTGTGGTGTATGATTCATATAGTAGACCATATAAGTTTTAGATTTTGTTAAATTCCTTAAATCACTATTCACCCCCCCTCTAGTGTTAGTTTTGCCTTAACAATCCATTCTGCATTCCCTAACAAATTTTACTACCTAAAATTACTTCCCTTACAATTTTATCATGTGCATGACCTAACTTGCTGTTCCAAAAATCAAATACATTCTTCTTTTTGAAATTTTGTGATATCATGATTACATTGCAAATTTTCCTTTCTTGCAGAGTTTTTACAATTAAATTTAACTTATATCAGCTTAACCTTTAAGAGAGTTTCTTCAGTTAGTATATTTTTAATCAAGCAATGATTTTAGGTAAAATTTAAAATATACATTATTATCACTTGCAAATTGAGATTCATTTACAAGATTTTTCATTAATTTGTTACCCTCAGAAGATTATTAAGACAAACCATCTCTTTTCTTTAATGTATGCATTACCTATAAGTGTAATATTTATGCACTCACTGTTACCTAAGCATATTAATTATGTACCTTTATATTCTTTGTTCTGAAGATTTATATATTCCAGATTGCTTGTAATGTGGTTGGTTGCACCTAAATCAGGGTACCATGCCTTATCTTGAATGTATTTAGATCTTGCCACTTCGCTAAGATGACAATTTCTGACATTATCTTATTTTGTTGTGTCATGCTGAGCTTTTGACATGTTTGCAATATTTGATTTTCTATGACTTATTTGGTCTTGATTAGACATGTAATTTTGGTTAGATTTGGATTAGTACTTTGCAGTAGTGTGACCAATTTTCTGACATATTTGACATTTTGGTTTATTGTTGTTATGTAATGACAGTCGGAACAAAGCCTCCCTTCCTTCCACATAGGATGCACACATATGAGTTGGCACACACATCCTTGTAACAAAAGGAATCCATTATGTTACGTGTCTACCAACTCATATTTTTAATCCCTTCTCTAATTTATTTTGTGATGGGGGACTTCTTATTTAAACCCTTCATTCCTATTTAACACCGTGTAAGACAATCCTAACAGTCTCCCCCTTGACTCGCATCTCATTCGAGTATTTTTAGAGCACCACCTTTCCTGCATGGCCCAGTTGGTAACCTTCGGCTCTTACACCGCTGTTATGTAACGACGATCGGAACAAAGCCCCTTCCTTCCACATAGGGTGCACTCATATGAGTTGGCACACACATTCTTGTAACAAAAGGAATCCCTAATGTTGCATGTCTACCAACTCAAATTTGTACTCCACTTTTCTAATTTATTTCGTGATGTGGGACTCTTTATTCAAACCTGTCATTCCTCTTTACCAACATGCGAGACAATCTTAACAATTATTTGTATTCTATCTTCCTTTGCCCCCTTGATCTATTGAAATATCCACCTCTTTAGATTATCTAATTAGAACTGCTTCGATTTTGATTCTAACTTTTATTGTTAACTACATAATTAATTGACAATTATGAGTCTTGAGGTTTCTTATGTTCAATTCTCTTTGTGTGTAAAAAGAGTTGAATAAATAAATTCTGCCAATCGAAGAGTTTTGTTCGATGTTAAAACTGCTACAATTGTGTCACGTTCTTCGTTGAGTCCATTCAAAATTATTTATTTGTTCACTTTCGATCATCTTATGTCCAGGTGCCTCAAGTAAATCACATAGTTTCTTATTTTTTGAGAGATAATCTCTCATTGGTTCATTGTCCTTTTCGGTAATCTAAAGTTTCCCCTTGTAATGCATCACTTTGGTAGCTGATCGAGCGCTAGACACTTTTTCAATTATATTCTTGATTTCATTAGTAAATTTGGGCTTATAGATGACACTAACCAAAAATTAATTAACCTATTCTTTTTTTTCCCTTCTGAAATTAGCACTTTATTTACAAATATTTAGTAGCATATAACCGTACTATATGATAAGTGGGTCGGATCTCGGAAGGCACGAATCGAATTCTTAACCTCTTACATCATTTATTAACCTGCCTTGCATGTGATACTTTACGTATTCCTCATTATTACTCAAATTGTTTTCTGAATCAGCGGTGAATTTTTGTGCGATGGACTGTGTGCCTAACCTAAATCTTTCAAGTTCTTGTCCTTGAAGTGCATTTCCAATCCGTTGTTTTTGTTAACCGGCCTTTTGGTCCGGTTCTCAAAAGTAGAGCAGGTCCGCTCGACTCAAATGCATCGGGTGGCACCAAAGTCTGAAGCGTCATCAAAGCACCAAGGATTCAATCCTGAGAGAAATCATATGAATGTAGACCTCACAACACCTTTGAAATGGAAATTTCTTATCCCTTGCTTCTGGGATTTCGAATCCCTTTAGAAAGCCCAAGAATTTGACTCCCTCACCTCACAGTCAACAATTTTGAATCCCTCCAATCTCGTATCCCTCGGTACCTTCGAAGCTCGGATCCCCATTACATAGAAGGCGAACTCACATCCCTCATGGGATACAAATTCATATCCCTTGGGAGATTCGAATTCTTATCCCATACGGGATATGAATTCAATATCCCCTCAGGGGATGCAGTATCGCGTCCCCTCGTTCCTTTTGCTACCATCTCGCATCCCTCCAGGTGCGAGCCTCATATCCCTAGGGGGATGTAAAATATACAATGAGCCTGCTTGCTGGATGCGAAATTCTGCTCTTTTCACCTACTTTTCATCTACTCAACTACCAACCCACTCCTATAAATATTCCCTCATTTCCAACATATAAGGGGTTGGCTCAAACTCTCCTCCAAGCTCTAATTCTTGCTAGATGCGAAATTCTGCTCTTCTCACCTACCTTTCACTTACTCCACTACAAACCCACTCTTATAAATACCCCCTCATTTCCAACATAAAAAGGGTTGGTTCAAACCCTCCTCCAAGCTCAGATGGCTGCTTAAGAAGAAGATAACTTCCCAAATCCTCCTAAACATCTCCCTTCATCCAAAGAAGAAGATGACACATATACTTGGACATATGAGCATACTCTTGAACATCTAACCACGCTTTTGGATACCAAACCATATCTTGACTGTTTTGACATCCGACAAGAAGATAAGGCAATCCTTGGACCTCCATGCCATCATGGCCATGCTCTCCATGTAAAGTCTTCAACATTTCCATTACATCACAAAGAACATAGATATTCAGATACGTCCCAATCAAATCTTGTAACTTGTACTCAAGATATAATAAAAGAGCAAAACTATTCAAAGTGGACGTAGTCCCGACGGGCTGGACCACTATAAATTCTATGCGATCATTTATTTATGCTTTTCCCCTGCACACTACACTGCTATATACTCATTTTCCACTACTGGACGTTGTTTTCACTCATGTAGTAATCCCGGGCGTTGACGACCATTTTTTAGTGTCAACATTTTGGCACTCCTGGTGGGGAGGAGCTGAAATCATGCGTCTGTGGTCGACTTTCTATCACTTCCTTCAAGGAATTGAAACCGCGCTTTTCGTTATACTCGGTCACAAAGACTTGGGCCACTACTTAAGTTTTCTCAGATTTATCGACCAAGCCTATCGATAATGGTGGACAAAGGAAAGAACCCCATGACCAAACCTTCCACTGTCGATCCTGATTCGGAATTTCCTCCTCAGCCTCGACTCGCTGAAGCTCCAACCAACCTTAGTGCTCTCAACCTCGACACATTCGTCGATCGAGCCCAATTCGACAAAGCATCAAGAAATTTGAGCAAAACTCAACAATGCTTTATCGACGAAATCCATTAGAACAACGGATTAACATAACAGTTTCTAGAATATGCTTAACGAAACATTTTCCGCCTTTAGGCAGACTTAGGCATTCAACCTCCGCTGACCTACCTCTCACCGAGCTCCATCCCTGATCTGTTTAGGATACCTCCCGCTTCAATCGCTTCCAACTTGAGCTTAACTCTAGTCAGTAGGTCAACGCTCAACCATTGTCGTGCAAGGCCAAGCCACTTCAGCTCAGAACTTGTCGCCTGGTCGATACATTACAAACTAGGCCCAAGTTTCCATTCACCAGCCTCAACAAAGTCAAACAACCGAGGCCGGAGACTCTTTGGATCAAAACGACGTTCATTATAGAAGACGTCCAAGGCCGCTCACTCCCGAGTCGAATCACGACCGCTTCGATCTGGCGTAGATTCGAACTCCCGTCCTCGCAAACATCCTTCGCAACATCATAAAACAATGTAGGGGTAACGTCCCTGACGATTGGGAAACCAGTGCGAGGCGTAACATGTTCACTCAAGATGTACTCAACGCCAAGTGGCCCATGCATTTCAATATGCCACAAATAAAACCTTATTCAGGGGATTTAGACCCTTGGGAATTCATCCACCACTACGAGGTTCGTATGGATTTCGCTCACGCCATAAATGTTGTAAAGTGCAAGTGTTTCCTCACCTTTCTAAAGGATGCACCCCTCCTGTTGTTCACTCGACTTTCGCCAAGGACCGTACCATCCTTTTCCCAGCTAGCCAGGGATTTAATCAACCAGTTCAGCATACCCACCCATCAACAAGGTTTTAAATCTCCCCGAGATGAGCCGAGACTAAAATCCGAGATATCAGTCAAAATCCGAGATTTGGCCTTGTTTAGTTACAAGTATTTCAAATATCATCCGAGATGGTCGAGATATTTTCCCAAGATATTGGCCAAAATCCAAGATTTAAAATCTTGCCCATCAGGGTCCCGATGAAACTCTAACAAACTACCTCGAGAGGTTCGACAATGCCTTGGAGGGCGTTGAAGACTTCAGCCCCCAAGCTATCCCGTATCAACTCATCGAGGGCATATTCCTCGATTCTGAATTCAGAGAATGGGTCAACCACGCATAACCTAAGACTTTGAAGATCTTCTACGAGAAAGACAACCACTTCCTACGCCAAGAGTTACCACAAAGTAATCGAGCTTCTCACCTCAATAGCTTACCTCGAGACGAAGCCTAGAGCTTCAGCGACTCTAATCCTATCACTCTACGCAATCTTGCTCACACTGGCAACATCATAGGCAGTCGCTACAATAAGAGGAAGCGTCTTTGACTTCCATCTTTCTGCAACTATACTACTCTTAATGACACCCCCGAGAACATCTACCTTGCAACTTGGAATGTCCTTCCCAACAAAAGGCAAAAGCCTAAGGGACCAACGAGCGCACCAAGGGACTCTACGGAATACTGTGGGTTCCACAGCATGCACGGACACGACACAAACAACTATCGCCACTTGTAGAACAATAACCAGAAATTCATCCATAAGGGTAACCTCGAGCAGTACGACAGGGTCCCCTGCATGGGATCTCCGAGCCACTCAATGCTCATTAAAGGTTCCAACTAACTAGGACCTCGACCGACAACTAAATCCCTTGGGGTCACCTCCTCGGCTCATCACGACTACAGCAACAATGAGCAGCCGCGCCTCACGACTCATCTCTTGTGGGTCGCCTTTTGCATCAATTTAGTTGTTATGTAATCTAAAGTATTGTAACTCTGCCAGACGTCTTGTGATTAACTTGAAATCAATCATTACAACCAACTTGCATACACGAGCATACCACATCGATCGACATCCCGAAGTCGGGAACTGGTCCACTGGCTCGAACCTTAAATCAGCAACGAGGCCAAGTATAAATAAACTAACTTGAATCTCAAACCAACTATGTGATCGATTGTAAATGACCCCATTCCTAAGTCTTCGAACTTGGGGGAAGCCCATCAGCGGAATGAACGAAACATCGATCACTCGTTTGGCTCCATCCGACCCGTCCGGATCCGGGAAACACTTGGCGAATCAACGATGCCCTCGAACTCTACACGACTCGAGTCTCTTAAGAGTAGAGTTTTGACCAACTCAACCCGAAGTGCAACGCCAAGTTATGACGCTTGAGCACTTGGGACCACAGCTTCCGTGGCGTAGTGGGCTCCGAGGTCGTTAGAGATACCGGTGTGCAAATCATCCCCACCTCTATCTCCCTCGTAGGAGGTGAAACGGGAATAGAAATCAATCCTTCTTCTCTAAAGAATTCCTCCTCTTCACTGTGCCATGGCCGATTTACTCCATCTGATGCTCTGGATACCTTCCAGTTAGTTGGGGCACGCTATGAAGTACTACTGGTGGAGGCACATTCGTATGCAGGCCGGGGGCACCAGTCCTGGGTCATACTCTAGGATGTAGTGATCTCTGAGATCATTGTTGTAGATACCGGCTTGCGACTTGTTCCCATCTTTGCTCCCTTCGTCGGAAGCGAAACAGAAATGGAAAGCTTGCCTTCTTCTCTAAAATACCTCCTCTTCGCTGTGTCATAGCTATTTTCCTCTATTCGATGCTCCGACCACCCTCTGGTTAGCTGGGGGCACGTCAGGAAGTACTACCAGAGGCACTACCACTAAAAGTAGGCCCAACGGGGCCAGCCCTTCACCAGTTCCTGTATTCTCATCAATGACGTCATTTTTGCCACCGCGGAGCGACCTTATGGGAGCAAACCCTCCATGCAGAGTAGGCGGTCTAGAACCGAGGTCTTAGCACCACATGAGTCATCTACGACATCTTTCGATGCTAAGGTTTTCCATATATAAGCCTACCGGAACGCGGTGACGGTCTTTAGTGCAAGAACTGAAAGCATAGTCCTCGCCGACCACCATAGAGACACCTGGATCGAATTGCGATTATAGCATGACTGGATTAAGAACTAAACACCTGGAACCGACAACTCATCCACGTGTCCACATTTTATGTATGTGTGCGAACGGTTAATCTAAGTGTTTCCGCTTCTCGAACACTACGCCATTCTATTGCGTTATGTTCAATCTCAAACCCAATCTAATCATGCGACGTCGCATGACGATACGAACTTGCTAAACTAAACTCGATATCAAGGAAGACTTGGAAAGTTCCCGGGCCCGGGGCAGCCCTCTACCAACTCCTACGTCGACATAGCCATCGTAGTACCCGAGGCATATCCCCGCCAGCTCCCGCACGGACATCATCCTCACCACAACCAGTAGAGCAGCCATTTCAAAGGTACATCTACCTCGTAGCGAGGGTGACCAGTTTCAAAAAGCTTAGGCTATCAACTTTCACCGGTGCCTAGGAAGACTGAGCATAGAGACCTGAACTCAAGAACAGAGGGAACAATACAACCACCAACCTATAGTGAAATAGGAGAATTTAGGTAAGTCCTTGGATACAAAACACCAAATTCACATCCATATGCACCTACTTAAATTCTCATGTTCACCAGGGTCGTTGCTTGAGTTCCCGAGGTCTCAATGCTCCTCCAACAAACTCAAGTCTAGGTGCTACGCCAAGTTAATTTTCATTAGTACAGTATTGGAAATTGTAAAGAATACTTGAGCATTTAGAAAAACTCATGGTTAAAGAAGCTAAACTTTTATTCACACACCAAGAGTATATAGATTTTCACAAGTGACATGATGTACAATACAACCACATCATGCCTCCAAAATCACAAGGGACGTACTCGCACATATCTTCGGCCTACCCAAAAGACAAGATATCTACATTACTACTTGGAAGAACCTCCCGTCTTCCCCTTCTCTCCCTCCGGATCAGCTTCGGATGACTCATCCTTTTTCACATCCTTCTTCCTCTTCTTACTTTTTGACTCCCCGCTTCTGGCTTCCGCTCCTTAGGTGGAGTCTTTGAGGAGCAAGGCCTGAGCTCGTACCTTCCTCCCAGAGTTGCCAGAAGGGTTCTCCCTTCTCCTTCACCCTCGCCTTCTTCTTCCCTCGACATTTCAGTGATGTCTGTGATATCTTCTTCGGGGAGGACTGTCTATAGTGGAGTAGGGAAGGCTTCGACATGGGCCATGTGGTTTTAGGCTGCATTGTCTCTTTTCTTGCCTTCCTAGGTTCTCTCTCGTCCCTCCTCGTCGTATGACCCGTCTTCAACTAGGCGGCATCTGGAACTTTCATTTTCTTCAACACGGCCTTAGCTCGCCTCTGCGACGCTTCAAGCTCCACCTTCTTTTGGATCTCATCCTGCACATTGGTCCAAGCCTCCATCTCGGCCCTCGTCCTCGCCTTGTCTAGGGCCTTAGTCATGTCTTCCTCATCCTCTTTCTCCTTCACCCCAAGTTCCTCCGACTTCATGCGTAAATGGGCTTTTTGTTCCTCAACTATGTCGCGTAGGGATTTGTCAGCCGTTTCCGTCTCCCCGGTAACTTGAACATCTCCACCAACAAGATCTTTCCCTTCCGAAAGAACCTTATCTAGATCATCCATCCCAAATCCTCCAGTCTCTACATCGAAACCCACAAGGAACCCTTTCTCCTCCTTCTTCTGCCTCTTATAGGCATCCATTTCTGTCTTAGCTGCAATGGGCGTCGTTACCTCTGTCCCGACCGTCGCCCCGCCTCTCGCTATACCTGAACATGTCATTAAAATCAGTCACACTCTTTCCATGCCTTTATCTTGCGGTTCTCACCAAACAAGCGTACCTTCAGCCGCCTCCTGCATGGCGCCACCAGTTGTCGATCCTTCGGTAGTTGACAGAAATACACTTGGAGCTATTAAGGAAGAGCCACCAGCGGAACTAGACGGGACGGTTTTTTCCTCTCGGGTAGGGCCTTATGGGACACAATAATCCTCTCGGTCATAATGGTTTTCCCTTTCTCATCAACATGCCTTTCTCCTTTCTCCACCGCGATTTCCTCCTCCAGAAGTTTCTTCCCATCCGCCAACAACCGACGTTCAATCTCAATCAGGTATACATCCATCAGTTTGGCTTCATTCACACTCTCAACCTCCGAGGCGGCGTCCTCATCCTTAACTAGATTCTCCCAAGTCATAGCCAAGTCCCGAGGTAATTGTTCATCCACGAGTGCCCGTGATTCTTAAGGCTCATAACATAAAAGGCCAAGATCGCCTCCTCCATATCCATCTCCACTTATGCCCTAGCATCTCTGACTTGTCGCTTCAAAGCCTCCATTTCCACCTAATGCTCGGCTCTAATGTTGTCTACTTTACTAAGAACCTCTTTGCTAGTAGCCTCTACCGACTGCTTCTCCTTCACGACCAAGTCATACTCAACGTTTCTCATGTCCAGCATCCTCCTGAGTTCTTTGTTCTCCTTCGTATGGCGCTGGGCATTCTTCTTTCGGAGCCTTTCGTTCTTCTCCCTTTGCTGCTACACCGTCAAGTTCTCTTCGCGCAACTTTCTTATCTCCTCCGAGCCCATTTTTTCCTTTTCTAGATTTGTGGTCCTAGTCGACGAAGAGGCTAGCACATCTTTATAGTGTTTGCTGGCCACCTCCATCACCGCTTTCGTCTCTTCCAACTCCATCTTCATCGCACATGTTTCAGCAATAGAGGGTTAGGACATAAAAATGCTACTCAAATATGCAGAAACGAGTGCAACTCGAAATAAAGTCTTACTAGTCTCCTTCTCCCTGTTAGCAAGACTGTCCCACTCTATCTAATATTACCTTTCAAGCTCAAGATCTTGACATTTTTCTTTACAATCATCTCTGACAAATGCCTCACATATCTGTGCATTTCACGGTACTAATAGTAAGTAGCATACACTCGTTTCCACACATCTTTGTCGTCATGGCAAGGGATCAGGCTAAGATCTAGTAACCAAACCAACTCATCGAGGTAAAAGTGCGGAAATGACTATCACAATAACGTCTTTCTCTCCTTGGGATCTAGCGGAGGAATCTCTGACATATCGGAGATTGTCGGATCTCGTCCTCTCACGTCCCTTCTGCCACTTCCTTTCCCCACATCACCGGCTCCTCTCCTGCCAACGGTTGTTGTCCTTAGCGCAGTACTTGGAATGTAAGCTGGGGTAATTGCAGCCTACTACCTTATTGTCCATAACCCTTCTCCTCTCCTTGCATCTGGTGGCCTTGCACCTTTTGACGAAGGATCCGGGCAAGGGGACAACTCTCAAGGATGTCTATAGCTTTCTGAGTCATGATGCCTCTTCCTTTTGTGCAGTACAGTGCTCGCATAGAAGTGAGTCATGATACCTGCCTACCGTCATCGAGAATCCCCCAGTCGCTATCTTTTCGCTCTCGCAGGCCATGGTACCTGCAAGCAACCGAAGTTCCATTAGAACCGAACATCCAATACCTATGAGTCGAATGTTGTGATGTGCAGTGCTTGTGGTTATGTGCGTGTCCTATGTGTTCCCCACATGGACTAGTTTTCTCCTTGCTCACAGGGGTGATTTCCCCAACACTTGGCAATAAACTTTCTACATCTACTCCACTTAACCTAATGGATGACGTCTATATGAGAACCTTATCCAGACCCTTGAACTGGTCCGTAGCTTCCAACGATGCAACGGTCACCGGTGCTATAACCAGAGAACTTGGTTCGATGGCTCCTTCTGGTCTTGTCCCTCTAGACGGGGAGGGAATAGGAGTAGGTTGTGAATCATTCCCTCTAGTGTGCTCATCTCCACCGCCAGCATCGCTTCCCATATCCCCTCGGGCCTCTATAACCTCCTTCTCGACCGAGGGCTTATTAGATGGCACAACAGTGGGCACCCCTTCTTGCGAACCCAGACGAGCAGCCTCTTCCTCGGCTTTCGCCATTACCGCTCCTTCGTCATAATTAGGGCGACCAATCGAACTACCCTCTAGAATCAAATCCAACAGATGTAAAAGACGATTTGACACAAGGGTCGAGAAAAGACGATACTCATTAGGATTACTCCTTAAATTAAAAACACGCTACAAGTACTCTCCACTCTTCGAGATCGACGGGATCCCTACCACATAAAACTCAACGTTAATTATGAGCTTACGACTCAATTAACCTAGGTAATAAGGTAAATCTCCAAATACTTACTACTAGTAAGCCATCTCCTCGCAAATCCTGGTGTGCAGCGATCACTCTTAAAATAGCTAAGTCTGCTCCACGTCCGAAGGATCAAGCGACTATTAGGACATGCTTCCATGTACATTAAGGACCATGGCACGACGCTTCTATTCTTCAATAAATAAAGGTATCTGATGTCGTTCCCCCGTTAGCTCGATTTGTAGCCATTCAACATAAAGAATATAGGTACTAAGCTGGGAAGCATACACGTTTGGTTGAAGCTGCATTGGTGCCAATCGAAAAAAGTACAGGATATCCCGAATGCATGCGCACGATGGGAGCACACATCCAACGACATATATATGACTATTCCAGGAAGTGTACCCCTCTGGGAGAGTGTGCGCCCTGCCGAACTTTTTAGGAAATCTAACATTGTCCCAAGGTATCCTGTACTTCGCGCAGATTCGCCACAACGAAGCTTTGTCTATCCACGAAACGACCGAGTCCCCAAGATTCTCAAGGATCGTCATATCCGGAACAAAGAGAACACCATCTTGTTGGCCACCACCTTCCTCTCCTTCAATTAGGCCCTCTCCGACGATCTGAACTTTGCTTTCGACCATTGGCTTGTCTATAACAATGCTCGAACGCCGAGGCCCTTTGGGATGTGTTGTTTGTTCCTGAGTACTATATGGGCCCACTTGTTGAGATGAGGTGAAGAATACCGTTTTTTCTATTATCGCTCGCTGACGAGCTAGAATGGTTAAAAGGTGTACTAGAACTCAGAGACATTCCTACGAGCTCAGCTTCCAAGCCTTGAAGCCGTCTAGAGTTTATCTTTGTCATCAGAAACTATACTCACAACATAATCACCTTAGCACCACACTGAAAAACTCTGTACCGCTCGCATTGATGTAAACTAACATGTATGTGTAGTGCGATGAAGTGTTGCTACGATTGTGATCATACTAATTTGGGACATGATGACAATCACAAATCTTCTAGACTATAAACATCGTCGTTGACGACCAATATCATCGGATGCACGTCGAGTCGCGACTACGTCACGATAAGAATCGGGAAAACACGTCCAAAGTCCGATAGTTCAATCAAATATCCACAGTCCGAATTTATGCTCTAATCTTATATAGCAGGATGAACTATAGACTCAATCGTGTTCAACTCAAAGTTCTATTCAATCGTGTAATGCCGTAAAGACTGCGTTAATCTAGAGATAGGTTGTCGGGAATTCGAGTCTTCAATAAGGAACTCGGGATGCAACGAGTAAGGAATTTGAAATCACTCAAGTCATGGAATTTAGAATCCCTATGGCTACAAGTGAATTTCGAATCCCTCTCCGGCGCTTTGTACCCCCATCCTCCACACAAATTTGATTCCCATCTCCAATCTATCCCTTTCTCGCATCTCTTAATGATCAGAATTCGCATCCCAAAGGGTGCGAAATTTCACATCCCTGAGATGCGATATCTTCCTCATATCCCCCAACTTTATCTTCCTCCTTCTAACTCCTATCCCTTCTCGAAACCATAGACCTCCTCGAACTCGAAATTCAAATGCGAGGCAACGCACCAACTTCTTCGAGCAACAATCCCGGGACCATTCGAGGTGAGATTTCGAATGTGATTCATAGCTCGAGTCCTCTAACTACTCGAGACGATTCGGAAAGCGATCTCGAGCTCGACACATGGTATGGGTTGACACTTTCTTCGTAGCTCGGCATTGAACTCAATTCGAGGAGGGGAAATTTCGATTCTATTTGGGCATGACGACTCACCTGAGGCTATGTTCGAATTTGATCAAAATATCGAATTCGGAAGTGCAAAAAAGAAAAATAGCGCAAGGAAAGGGAGAGTGGAGGCGGCGTTATAAACATATAGGGGAGGAGGTATATTGGAGTCGACCAACGAACCGTTTCGTATCCCTACGGAGATGTGTAATAACCCGTAAAATGCGGGCTAGTTTGAAATTTTTATTTTGGCAATTTTAGCTGAATTTGAATATTTAAAATGAATTATTTTAAATAATATCGACGAGAAATTTATTTTGAATATAATTCGAACGTATACATTATATACGTCGTCGTTAGAATATAAATATTTATATATAATTATAAATAGAATTGAAAATGGCGCGGTAGTTCGGTAATTCGATTTCAAACTTCAATTGAATGTACCGGGTGCAAAACAATCCGGATTTTAGTGAAACCAAAAATAATGGGATCTAATTGATAATATCTTTCCAACGAATCCGAAAAATCAAAAGTTCGTAGCGGGAATCAAAAGATATGTCCAGTTGAAAATTCTGAATAGTCGCTATGGAATTCAGGCCCTTAAAAGTGGACATTTTGCAAATGACCTCGGATTTCGACGAAACCAGTTTTGTTAGGTCCGTGTTGTCAAATTATTGCTAGGTTTTAAATTTCATAATTTTCTGAATCAATATGTGAGCGTGGCAAAGGAAAACGCGTTTGACCAGTTTCAGTTGATTTTAATCGACTGGAAATTGGCCATTTTTCAAACGGTCTCAGAATTCGATGAAATTAGTTTTGTTAGGACCGTATCGTCAATACGAAGTTAGAAAATATTTTTCTGGAATTTATCGGGTTAGTATGTGACCCCGGTAATTTGAAATGTACGTTTAAAATTCAATATAATGATTTAAATGTAAATGCAACGGAAACTGATCGAAACGGTCGATTCAGCTTGCGGTACATATCCCATTGTGTTCGGAATGGGGGCAATTAGCTAGGGGCGACAGTCGTTGGGTTTCGTTTGGAGTTCGAATTAAAAAGTTACCTTTTGAAAATAAATTAAATAAATTAAATGGAAAATGGGCCAAGCCCTCTCTCACAAAACCCGGTCAACCCTCCTTCCCCTTTTCCCGTCGTTCACAAATCAAACCAGAAAAAAAAAAAAAAAGTCGTGCCCCGAATCGATCTGATGCCCGTCGCCCTAACCCTCCCCCAACCGCCTCCGATGACCGCCGCCTTGACCTCGCCGCCTCCCCCTCCCACTCGCCGCCGGCGCCTCCCTCCCCCCCCCCCCCCCCCCCCCGCCGATGCCCGTCCTCACGAGCGACGCCCGAACCCCCCCTCTGTAAGTCCTTTTTTTTTCTTCTTCTTTATTTATTATTTTATTTCTGCTTTTATTTTAAAGATTAAATACTGTTTTTATTTTAAAGTTTAGAAAACTGATTTCTGTTTTAATTTAAAAACTGATTTCTGTTTTAATTTAAAAACTGATTTCTGTTTTAATTTAAAAACCGATTTTTGTTTTAATTTAAAAACTGATTTTATAAGATTTTAAAACTGATTTTAAAATAGGATAAAATCTGTTTTTTTTAAGATTAAAAACTGATTTTTTTGAAAAGCTTTAAAAACTGATTTTTGATTCAAACTTTAAAAATAAAAATCAGATTTTTATATATTGAAAGCCAAAATAAAAATCAGATTTTTATATATTGAAAGCCAAAATAAAAATCAGATTTTTATATATTGAAAGCCAAAATAAAAATCAGATTTTTATATATTGAAAGCCAAAAGAAAAATCAGATTTTTATATATTGAAAGCCAAAATAAAAATCAGATTTTTATATATTGAAAGCCAAAATAAAAATCAGATTTTTATATATTGAAAGCCGAAGTAAAAATCAGATTTTTATATATTGAATAGCAAAGTAAAAATTCGATTTTTATATATTGAATAGCGAACTAAAAATATGATTTTTATATATTGAACTTCGATAGAAAAATATGATTTTTATATATTGAACTTCGATAGAAAAATCAGATTTTTATATATTGAATAGCATAGTAAAAATTCGATTTTTACATATGTAGTGAAAGCGGACAACGAAAGCGACAAAAGGCGGGTTGGCGAAGATTTCCTGCATTAGAAGTGCCGTGGAGCTAGGATAGCTATAGGTGAGAATTTCTCACCTTTCAATTTTATTTCTAGTTATATATATATATATACTAGGATGCAGACGGTGCTTAGTAGCACCCGACACAATCGTCCACAGACCATGGACTTGTTTGTTTGGTTGCATAGATTAGTTTGATGATTTGATTTGAATTTGGTTGTTTGGTGAATATGATTGATATGTGAATGGCGTGGGCCTTCACTAGACCGGGGATAAGGCTAGGCCTCGTCCCGTTTCTAGTATCGTGCCGTTATGCCGCCGAAATTTTCTAAAATATGTTAGAAAAATAGAAATGTCATTTATTGAATAAATGAACTGAAAAGAAAATTCATGTGTTGGAATAAATATTTTATCGTTAAAAATATAGTTTTTAACGTGAATGTGAATAAAATAAAATATTCATTTACAAACCAGACGGTTTGTTTATGTACACTGATTTGACTGATATTGATTGGGACGATAAATTTTACACATCGCCCAACAGCACAAATAAAATATGTGTTTGATTGTTTGAAACCCCACACGGGTGTTAGGATGAAATTTGAAGTTCACTCATCCTGATTGATTAAATATGTCGATCGATTGATTGACATGCTGTTATAAGCGTTAGATATCTTTATTTGATGCTTATACAGTGTAGTGCACTTTGGTTGATGGTTGATTATTTTTCAATGCTATTATATACATGTGTTGTATGAAAATCCATATAATTAATTTTATATGGTAATTGATTGGGCCTCATTCCAGTTTAGAAATAGAAATATTTGAAATAGAAATATTTGAAATAGAATATTTGAAAATAGAAATTTATGAAGCCGTGTTGATTAGATTGACGCCATTTTGACGTGAACGATATTTATATCGATTTTAATCGATTTCGAAATGAATTGAATTGAAAGTGATTTCGAAATGAATTGAATTGAAAACGAATTCAAAGTGAATTGAATTGAAAACGAATTCAAAATGAATTGAATTGAAAACGAATTCAAAGTGAATTGAATTGAAAGTGATTTCGAAATGAATTGAATTGAAAACGAATTCAAAGTGAATTGAATTGAAAGTGATTTCGAAATGAATTGAATTGAAAACGAATTCAAAGTGAATTGAATTGAAAACGATTTCGAAATGAATTGAATTGAAAACGAATTCAAAATGAATTGAATTGAAAACGATTTCAAAATGAATTGAATTGAAAACGAATTCAAAATGAATTGAATTGAAAACGATTTCGAAATAAATTGAATTGAAAACGAATTCAAATTGAATTGAAAGCAAATTGAAATGAATTCAAATTGAATTGAAATTTGAATTGAATAGAAATGAATTTTAAAACGAATTTGTGGAGAAGAATTCAATTTTGCTTTGAATTGAGATGGAAGTTGAAATAGATTTTGGAAACGAATTTTAAAACTATTTATATAATTCGTTTTAAATAGAAATCGACGAAGTATATATTATATATATTATATATATAATATAATGGCCTGAATAGAACGCGCCGCGCCGCGGCAGTTCGTGAATTTCGACCATTTATTTCAAACGGACATTACGGGAGATCCGACCGTCGGATTCTCCTAAAACCGGAACCGTTGGGTTCGTATCGACAAGAGCTTTCTAACGAATATTAGAAATTTGAAATCTAACGGTTGGATTTGGAGATATGTTCAAATCAAATTCGAAAAAGGTCGCTATAAGTGCAGTTCGATGGCCGTTGATGGAAATCGACTGTACGGGCCTTGATAAAATTATTAAAAATAGTAATAATTTGTGTAAAATCATAAGAAATGATTTAGAAAGAATTGGGATGAAAAACTCCATATTTGAAAAGATAAAAATAAATTTTTATCGAAATGAACTAGTTTTGAACTAGAATTATAACTCTATTTATTTTTAAATGAATAAATTGAATTTGGAATGGTTTTGAAAATAACCAGAATTTCCAATGATTGCATTGGAGTGGAATTGAATCGAAATTGTCTTCGGAATATTTCGATGTTGAAATTCGTGATTATACGGATGTTGATATGGAAATTTGAAAGATATATATTTATATCGTTATTTCCAATACGACATTTGTTAGTCGTAGAATTTGATATTGAATATAAGCCGATATATTTTCTATTCAGAGCCTTGTATTGAATATCAAATGTGATTTGGGTTTGTCGTGAATGGTGTCTTCACTAACACTGTTCTTGAACCCAGTTGAGAAAAGATTAAATCTTTTTATTTAGATTTAATGAAGTGTACTAATTAAATGATATTTAATTGGAATTGAATTGGTATTGATTTTTGGGTTTATCGTGAACAGTGTTTTAAATAACACTTGTTCTTTAACCCGATAATTAATAGAATGTGATTTTGGGTTTATCGTGAATCGTGTTTTAAATGACACTGATTCTTTAACCCAGATAACGATTAAAACTAAGTGGGGTTTTAATGAATCTTTAATTAGATTGAAAAGATCGAAAATGGAGTATCACCAGTTTTGCTCCAGGCGATAGTTAAATCTTTAATTAGATTTGAACGTGAAATGGTAATTGAATTTACCGATAACACCGTGGTGTTAGATATGAAGTACTACCAGTTTTACTTCATGGGATGAATAGGTTGGGATTGGGAAATTAAAACAAATGATTACTTCGGTAAGGTTCGCTAATCCCGACTAGTTTGAATTGAGATTCAAAAATAGAATAAAGGATAAATCCAAGGAATTTGTCTTGGATAAAATTAATGGGAACCTTTCCCTATGAATGTGAAATTTAGAAACTAACTGTCGGTTAGCCAAGCAGAATGGTTTTCTGGATATTGATCTGATGTTGGTCTCGGCCTTCGGGGTTAATATTTGGGGAATTATTCTCTTGATTAATTTACGGTTAGTGACTGATGAATTGGAATGAGGCGTATGTTGTGTTTGTGTAACACTTATTTAAAATATACGCGAGTTATTCGGGAAGACCGGGTTTATCCCATTCTGAATAACTGATACGACGATAAGTCGAAGATGAAGACGGTGGTCGAAGACCGGAAGTCTTCACGTCGTTTGGGTGATTACTGATGATCTTGATTGGGCTGTACACCCAAGAAGATGGAAACAGTTTGTGATCGTCCAGACGTACTTGGAGATCGATGGATATGCGAGGTACTAGGTGCCTCCGGTTTCATTCAGACCCAGAACGGACTTGTAAATGGACTATGTGTCTGACATTGGATTTTAGTCTGTGTGATTGATTTCTATTAAATATATATCTGTTTTGCGGCGGAGAATTTATTCTCTTGCTTAACGCCCTTCTCTGAGACGTACGAGCTCAGGGGTTATATATTGATGGATATCAATCGCATGGAGTGAATTGCCTGTGTGGCATGCCAAAGTGGCAATTGATCGAGGCTTCTGTTGAAAAGCAAAGTCTTGTGGTGATGATCAAAGCACGGCCTTTGTGGCGTAGCTTTGTGTAACGTTTACCTCGCGTGTTTCACACCCGGTATGAACCAAAAACGGGAGACGGACCTCAAGGAGGACTTGCGTTTCTTTCTAGCTAGAAGTGGCGTCAGTGGTTTTACACGCCCTGACGAGTTTGACTTATGTGGTTGTTGCGGTTGCGAGGCGCCTCGGTTATATCGGTTTCAGCCGATGCATTCTGGTCGGCTGACGGACCAGACTTACACCCCATAGGGTGGGGAGACGTAGTGTTCAGGCATAATAATCCACATCGGTGGACCGGCCCTGACGATCCAAGGGGCAGTTGCGGCTGTTCCTGAGGGGCGGGCTAGAGCGTCTCGAATCGGTTGAGGACTATCTTTTGCCTCGGTTCATAGATGGAAATCCAATTTCCAAATACGTGACATTTGCGGTTTTAATTGTAGAACTAGTATGGCGACATGATATATGGTACCCATGCCGCCTATGATTGATACTTATGATTTGAAGTTGTTTTATACACTATGCACTTATAATAGTATCAAACGATTTGTTTTAACCGTATCAAGCATTCTTTGGCTGTTATAAGGGAAAACCCTATCCTCGGCTGCGTTGCATTGTGTGATGGGACCTGGGTCTTATAACAGCTTCATTTTTCTTTATTTAGCATTGCGCTGTTTGTTTTATGCACTGGTATTCTTGGGAGGAAACCCGTTCCGTGTTATACGGCGTGGTCCCTTGATTTACCTAATGATTTAAAATAAAGATTAATTATTGTTTTAAGTTCTCACACCAGTCACATGACTGACCTGGAGTTTATTGTTTTAACCTAAACTCTGGGTGCCCTTATTTTCGACACGGGCAGCTAGTAGTTTTGGTTTTGCAGATTTATATTCACAGGATCCTGGTTTACAGCTGGAACGATATCCGGAAAGCTTTGTATCCGTATATCTCTCCTAGTTGTGTATTGTATTATTTTCCGCTGCTATGTATTTAAATGTAATTTAAATCTCTGATATTTCTGTGTAATATCTATTCATTTATACTCTGTATATTCTTGTAATCTGGTGCATTGTTGTAATATACAATGAAGTGTTCTTCTGTATGCGTTCTGTTGTGGCTTGTTCTCGAACTATCCGACGCTTTCCTTTACGGGGAAGTTACGGGTTTTCACAGTTGGTATCAGAGCTTTGGTTTACAGAGCTCGAGAACAAGGCACATTAGAACCATACGAAAGAATTCATCAGATATTGGGTTAGTAATATCCAATTAGAATGACTCGTTAGAGATGGGATCAGTAGTATCCTAGAACGAGTGTGAAGAGTATATTTTTCAAATGAAAACAAATTTTGTTTTGAAAATCTAAATCAACTATTCGTATTTGGTTATTTATTTATATTGATGTGGACAATCCAGTATATATAGATTTTGCGTATACGTCTGATCCGCGTGTATTCGAAATTTTAATATACTGGATAGATATAGAATTACAATCTAGTCGCCCGGGAGTGATTCTGATGATTGATATATCATCATCAGAATTTATATTCGAGTGACGAACGTGTAATATCTATATATTTCCATTAGACTGGTGTGAGAACCAAAATTAGATAGGGCTTATTGTTGTAAATTGGCATCAAAAACATGATTTTTGTATATGTATCAAAATTATGAATTTGAGACTCTAATTCACTAATTGATTGATGTTTGTGATGTTTGTTTAATTGTTTGATAATTTTGAACCATTATGCCTAATGTATCAAATATTGAATTGTATTGAAAATTGGTCGCATTTGCTTGCATGTATATATGCTTACATTGAACAGGTCATAGCAAGGAGGCTAGAGCAGAGAATAAAATTTGTTTGCCCGACAAATAGGTACATGTTTACTACATAATTTACTGTTTTGTTTGGGTGATGATGATTTTATGAGCCTATTGGCTAGCCGCTTGGCTTTTTCTTTTTCTTTTTGAGATCTGAAGGACCGGGGAAGCTATTTGAAATTCCCCGATGCTCCCGGTGCAGGGGAGGTTATGGCGAAATTTTTCCAAAATTTAGGGTGTTAGCCAAATTTTTGAAGAATTGGAAAATTCTCATAAACTAAAGAGTTGGAGAATGGAAGCCAGATCGAGTGTAGAGTTGATTAATCAAACCACTTTCGACTTTGTTCCTTTTCGGGGACGAAAAGTTTTAAGTGGGGGAGATTGTAATAACCCGTAAAATGCGGGCCAGTTTGAAAATTTTATTTTGGCAATTTTAGCTGAATTTGAATATTTAAAATGAATTATTTTAAATAATATCGACGAGAAATTTATTTTGAATATAATTCGAACGTATACATTATATACGTCGTCGTTAGAATATAAATATTTATATATAATTATAAATAGAATTGAAAATAGCGCGGTAGTTCGATAATTCGATTTCAAACTTCAATTGAATGTACCGGGTGCAAAACAATCCAGATTTTAGTGAAACCAAAAATAATGGGATCTAATTGATAATATCTTTCCAACGAATCCGAAAAATCAAAAGTTCGTAGCGGGAATCAAAAGATATGTCCAGTTGAAAATTCTGAATAGTTGCTATGGAATTCAGGCCCTTAAAAGTGGACATTTTGCAAATGACCTCGGATTTCGACGAAACCAGTTTTGTTAGGTCCGTGTTGTCAAATTATTGCTAGGTTTTAAATTTCATAATTTTCTGAATCAATATGTGAGTGTGGCAAAGGAAAACGCGTTTGACCAGTTTCAGTTGATTTTAATCGACTGGAAATTGGCCATTTTTCAAACGGTCTCAGAATTCGATGAAATTAGTTTTGTTAGGACCGTATCGTCAATACGAAGTTAGAAAATATTTTTCTGGAATTTATCGGGTTAGTATGTGACCCCGGTAATTTGAAATGTACGTTTAAAATTCAATATAATGATTTAAATGTAAATGCAACGGAAACTGATCGAAACGGTCGATTCAGCTTGCGGTACATATCCCATTGTGTTCGGAATGGGGGCAATTAGCTAGGGGCGACAGTCGTTGGGTTTCGTTTGGAGTTCGAATTAAAAAGTTACCTTTTGAAAATAAATTAAATAAATTAAATGGAAAATGGGCCAAGCCCTCTCTCACAAAACCCGGTCAACCCTCCTTCCCCTTTTCCCGTCGTTCACAAATCAAACCAGAAAAAAAAAAAAAAGTCGTGCCCCGAATCGATCTGATGCCCGTCGCCCTAACCCTCCCCCAACCGCCTCCGATGACCGCCGCCTTGACCTCGCCGCCTCCCCCTCCCACTCGCCGCCGGCGCCTCCCTCCCCCCCCCCCTCCCCCCCCCCCCGCCGATGCCCCTCCTCACGAGCGACGCCCGAACCCCCCCTCTGTAAGTCCTTTTTTTTTTCTTCTTTATTTATTATTTTATTTCTGCTTTTATTTTAAAGATTAAATACTGTTTTTATTTTAAAGTTTAGAAAACTGATTTCTGTTTTAATTTAAAAACTGATTTCTGTTTTAATTTAAAAACTGATTTCTGTTTTAATTTAAAAACTGATTTTTGTTTTAATTTAAAAACTGATTTTATAAGATTTTAAAACTGATTTTAAAATAGGATAAAAACTGTTTTTTTTTAAGATTAAAAACTGATTTTTTTGAAAAGCTTTAAAAACTGATTTAAAAACTGATTTTTGATTTAAACTTTAAAAATAAAAATCAGATTTTTATATATTGAAAGCCAAAATAAAAATCAGATTTTTATATATTGAAAGCCAAAATAAAAATCAGATTTTTATATATTGAAAGCCAAAATAAAAATCAGATTTTTATATATTGAAAGCCAAAATAAAAATCAGATTTTTATATATTGAAAGCCAAAATAAAAATCAGATTTTTATATATTGAAAGCCAAAATAAAAATCAGATTTTTATATATTGAAAGCCAAAATAAAAATCAGATTTTTATATATTGAAAGCCGAAGTAAAAATCAGATTTTTATATATTGAATAGCAAAGTAAAAATTCGATTTTTATATATTGAATAGCGAACTAAAAATATGATTTTTATATATTGAACTTCGATAGAAAAATATGATTTTTATATATTGAACTTCGATAGAAAATTCAGATTTTTATATATTGAATAGCATAGTAAAAATTCGATTTTTACATATGTAGTGAAAGCGGACAACGAAAGCGACAAAAGGCGGGTTGGCGAAGATTTCCTGCATTAGAAGTGCCGTGGAGCTAGGATAGCTATAGGTGAGAATTTCTCACCTTTCAATTTTATTTCTAGTTATATATATATATACTAGGATGCAGACGGTGCTTAGTAGCACCCGACACAATCGTCCACAGACCATGGACTTGTTTGTTTGGTTGCATAGATTAGTTTGATGATTTGATTTGAATTTGGTTGTTTGGTGAATATGATTGATATGTGAATGGCGTGGGCCTTCACTAGACCGGGGATAAGGCTAGGCCTCGTCCCGTTTCTAGTATCGTGCCGTTATGCCGCCGAAATTTTCTAAAATATGTTAGAAAAATAGAAATGTCATTTATTGAATAAATGAACTGAAAAGAAAATTCATGTGTTGGAATAAATATTTTATCGTTAAAAATATAGTTTTTAACGTGAATGTGAATAAAATAAAATATTCATTTACAAACCAGACGGTTTGTTTATGTACACTGATTTGACTGATATTGATTGGGACGATAAATTTTACACATCGCCCAACAGCACAAATAAAATATGTGTTTGATTGTTTGAAACCCCACACGGGTGTTAGGATGAAATTTGAAGTTCACTCATCCTGATTGATTAAATATGTCGATCGATTGATTGACATGCTGTTATAAGCGTTAGATATCTTTATTTGATGCTTATACAGTGTAGTGCACTTTGGTTGATGGTTGATTATTTTTCAATGCTATTATATACATGTGTTGTATGAAAATCCATATAATTAATTTTATATGGTAATTGATTGGGCCTCATTCCAGTTTAGAAATAGAAATATTTGAAATAGAAATATTTGAAATAGAATATTTGAAAATAGAAATTTATGAAGCCGTGTTGATTAGATTGACGCCATTTTGACGTGAACGATATTTATATCGATTTTAATCGATTTCGAAATGAATTGAATTGAAAGTGATTTCGAAATGAATTGAATTGAAAACGAATTCAAAGTGAATTGAATTGAAAACGAATTCAAAATGAATTGAATTGAAAATGAATTCAAAGTGAATTGAATTGAAAGTGATTTCGAAATGAATTGAATTGAAAACGAATTCAAAGTGAATTGAATTGAAAGTGATTTCGAAATGAATTGAATTGAAAACGAATTCAAAGTGAATTGAATTGAAAACGATTTCGAAATGAATTGAATTGAAAACGAATTCAAAATGAATTGAATTGAAAACGATTTCGAAATGAATTGAATTGAAAACGAATTCAAAATGAATTGAATTGAAAACGATTTCGAAATAAATTGAATTGAAAACGAATTCAAATTGAATTGAAAGCAAATTGAAATGAATTCAAATTGAATTGAAATTTGAATTGAATAGAAATGAATTTTAAAATGAATTTGTGGAGAAGAATTCAATTTTGCTTTGAATTGAGATGGAAGTTGAAATAGATTTTGGAAACGAATTTTAAAACTATTTATATAATTCGTTTTAAATAGAAATCGACGAAGTATATATTATATATATTATATATATAATATAATGGCCTGAATAGAACGCGCCGCGCCGCGGCAGTTCGTGAATTTCGACCATTTATTTCAAACGGACATTACGGGAGATCCGACCGTCGGATTCTCCTAAAACCGGAACCGTTGGGTTCGTATCGACAAGAGCTTTCTAACGAATATTAGAAATTTGAAATCTAACGGTTGGATTTGGAGATATGTCCAAATCAAATTCGAAAAAGGTCGCTATAAGTGCAGTTCGATGGCCGTTGATGGAAATCGACTGTACGGGCCTTGATAAAATTATTAAAAATAGTAATAATTTGTGTAAAATCATAAGAAATGATTTAGAAAGAATTGGGATGAAAAACTCCATATTTGAAAAGATAAAAATAAATTTTTATTGAAATGAACTAGTTTTGAACTAGAATTATAACTCTATTTATTTTTAAATGAATAAATTGAATTTGGAATGGTTTTGAAAATAACCAGAATTTCCAATGATTGCATTGGAGTGGAATTGAATCGAAATTGTCTTCGGAATATTTCGATGTTGAAATTCGTGATTATACGGATGTTGATATGGAAATTTGAAAGATATATATTTATATCGTTATTTCCAATACGACATTTGTTAGTCGTAGAATTTGATATTGAATATAAGCCGATATATTTTCTATTCAGAGCCTTGTATTGAATATCAAATGTGATTTGGGTTTGTCGTGAATGGTGTCTTCACTAACACTGTTCTTGAACCCAGTTGAGAAAAGATTAAATCTTTTTATTTAGATTTAATGAAGTGTACCAATTAAATGATATTTAATTGGAATTGAATTGGTATTGATTTTTGGGTTTATCGTGAACAGTGTTTTAAATAACACTTGTTCTTTAACCCGATAATTAATAGAATGTGATTTTGGGTTTATCGTGAATCGTGTTTTAAATGACACTGATTCTTTAACCCAGATAACGATTAAAACTAAGTGGGGTTTTAATGAATCTTTAATTAGATTGAAAAGATCGAAAATGGAGTATCACCAGTTTTGCTCCAGGCGATAGTTAAATCTTTAATTAGATTTGAACGTGAAATGGTAATTGAATTTACCGATAACACCGTGGTGTTAGATATGAAGTACTACCAGTTTTACTTCATGGGATGAATAGGTTGGGATTGGGAAATTAAAACAAATGATTACTTCGGTAAGGTTCGCTAATCCCGACTAGTTTGAATTGAGATTCAAAAATAGAATAAAGGATAAATCCAAGGAATTTGTCTTGGATAAAATTAATGGGAACCTTTCCCTATGAATGTGAAATTTAGAAACTAACTGTCGGTTAGCCAAGCAGAATGGTTTTCTGGATATTGATCTGATGTTGGTCTCGGCCTTCGGGGTTAATATTTGGGGAATTATTCTCTTGATTAATTTACGGTTAGTGACCGATGAATTGGAATGAGGCGTATGTTGTGTTTGTGTAACACTTATTTAAAATATACGCGAGTTATTCGGGAAGACCGGGTTTATCCCATTCTGAATAACTGATACGACGATAAGTCGAAGATGAAGACGGTGGTCGAAGACCGGAAGTCTTCACGTCGTTTGGGTGATTACTGATGATCTTGATTGGGTTGTACACCCAAGAAGATGGAAACAGTTTGTGATCGTCCAGACGTACTTGGAGATCGATGGATATGCGAGGTACTAGGTGCCTCCGGTTTCGTTCAGACCCAGAACGGACTTGTAAATGGACTGTGTGTCTGACATTGGATTTTAGTCTGTGTGATTGATTTCTATTAAATATATATCTGTTTGGCGGCGGAGAATTTATTCTCTTGCTTAACGCCCTTCTCTGAGACGTACGAGCTCAGGGGTTATATATTGATGGATATCAATCGCATGGAGTGAATTGCCTGTGTGGCATGCCTAAGTGGCAATTGATCGAGGCTTCTGTTGAAAAGCAAAGTCTTGTGGTGATGATCAAAGCACGGCCTTTGTGGCGTAGCTTTGTGTAACGTTTACCTCGCGTGTTTCACACCCGGTATGAACCAAAAACGGGAGACGGACCTCAGGGAGGACTTGCGTTTCTTTCTAGCTAGAAGTGGCGTCAATGGTTTTACACGCCCTGACGAGTTTGACTTATGTGGTTGTTGCGGTTGCGAGGCGCCTCGGTTATATCGGTTTCGGCCGATGCATTCTGGTCGGCTGACGGACCAGACTTACACCCCATAGGGTGGGGAGACGTAGTGTTCAGGCATAATAATCCACATCGGTGGACCGGCCCTGACGATCCAAGGGGCAGTTGCGGCTGTTCCTGAGGGGCGGGCTAGAGCGTCTCGAATCGGTTGAGGACTATCTTTTGCCTCGGTTCATAGATGGAAATCCAATTTCCAAATACGTGACATTTGCGGTTTTAATTGTAGAACTAGTATGGCGACATGATATATGGTACCCATGCCGCCTATGATTGATACTTATGATTTGAAGTTGTTTTATACACTATGCACTTATAATAGTATCAAACGATTTGTTTTAACCGTATCAAGCATTCTTTGGCTGTTATAAGGGAAAACCCTATCCTCGGCTGCGTTGCATTGTGTGATGGGACCTGGGTCTTATAACAGCTTCATTTTTCTTTATTTAGCATTGCGCTGTTTGTTTTATGCACTGGTATTCTTGGGAGGAAACCCGTTCCATGTTATACGGCGTGGTCCCTTGATTTACCTAATGATTTAAAATAAAGATTAATTACTGTTTTAAGTTCTCACACCAGTCACATGACTGACCTGGAGTTTATTGTTTTAACCTAAACTCTGGGTGCCCTTATTTTCGACACGGGCAGCTAGTAGTTTTGGTTTTGCAGATTTATATTCACAGGATCCTGGTTTACAGTTGGAACGATATCCGAAAAGCTTTGTATCCGTATATCTCTCCTAGTTGTGTATTGTATTATTTTCCGCTGCTATGTATTTAAATGTAATTTAAATCTCTGATATTTCTGTGTAATATCTATTCATTTATACTCTGTATATTCTTGTAATCTGGTGCATTGTTGTAATATACAATGAAGTGTTCTTCTGTATGCGTTCTGTTGTGGCTTGTTCTCGAACTATCCGACGCTTTCCTTTACGGGGAAGTTACGGGTTTTCACAAGATGCGAAATCTCGTATCCCCTCAGAGATGCAAAATTTCGCACCCCACCAAGGATACAAATTTCGCACCCTACCAAGGATACAAAATTTCGTATCCCATCGGGTACGAAATTTCGTATCCCCCATGAGATACAAAATTTCAAAAAGATAGAGAAAAAACAACATGTATATACATATATTATACACGTACATATATGTTATGCATTTCCATGCTTCGTACAACCATATACATGCACACATTCGTATATACATACATATATATATATATATATATATATATATATATATATGTATGCATTCGTAAAAACACCGGATGAACGAGAATGGCATTTCCGAATTTTGTGAAATCTCTGACTCGCGATTCTGACTACGACTACGCATGCGTATTTTCAACATCACGACAATCGACGTCGATCCGATTCGCTAACCAATAGTATGCTCATAAGTCCAGATGACTTGAGAACGTACAACAAGCGATCAAATCCACAGTCTGATGTCGTTTCTCTATATCCAACTCGCGTAGTCGTAGACCAACAACACATTTAATATTCGTGATTTCTTTTTGAATTCCGACCGTGTTGCGCAAGACCACGTGAGAACGCATGAGCATGCACATGTCACTTTGCCGACATCATCCCGTTTATGTTACAACGTGAACGAGAGTCGATAACTAACATTTAATTTTATAAGTAAATAGGAACTAGCTATTTAAAAAGAACTATCGACGAATCAGAATACTAGGCATGGGCAAAAAAACGATCACGAACAAACATTTGATAGTTTGGAGGTCTTTCCAGCTTCCAAAAATAGTGATTCCAACTCAAAGCACATCATGTCGAGACAAGACATACTTTAGGGGGCAAATGTTAACTGGCCTTTTGATCTGGTTCCCAAAAGTACATTAGGCCCACTCAACTCAAATGCATTACATGGCACCAAAGCCCCAAGCATTGCCAAGGCACCAAGGATTCAAGCTCGAGAGAAGTCGTATGAATGTAGACCTCACAACACCTCTGAAATGGAAATTTCGAATCTCTTGCTTTAGGGATTTCGAATCCCTCTAGAAATCTCAAGAATTCAACTCCCTCACCTCATGGTTAACAATTTCGAATCCCTCCAATCTCGTATCCCTCGGCACGATGAAGCTTGGATCCCCACTACATAGAAGGCGAGCTCGCATCCCTCATGGGATAAAAATTCATATCCTCTGAGGGGTTCGAATTCATATCCCATGTGGGATACGAATTCGTTTCCCCACGGGGTATGCAATATCACATCCCCCCGTTCCTCCGGCTATCATCTTACATCCCTAGGGGTATGCAAATTCGTACCCTCTGAGGGATACGAATTATGAATTCGCATCCCTCTATGTGCGAGCCTCGCATCCCCCTAGGATGTAATTTCGTGTCCCCCCGATGCGGTTTCGCATCCTTAGGGGGATACTAAATAAATAGATAGCCTGCTTGCGGGATGTGAAATTCTGCTCTGCTCACCTACTTTTCACCTACTCCACTACCAACCCACTCCTATAAATATGCCCTCATTTCCAACATAAAAGGGTTGGTTCAAGCTCTCCTCCAAGCTCTAATGAATGCCTAAGAAGAAGACAATCTTCACAAAGCCTCCTAAACATCTCCCTTCATCCGAAGAAGAAGAAGACACATATACTTGGACACATAAGTATACTTTTGAACATCTAACCACTCTTTTGGATTCTAAACGTATCTTGGCTGTTTTGGCATCCGATAAGAAGATAAGGCAATCAACCTTAGACCTCCGTGCCATCAAGGCCATGCTCTTCGCGTAAAAGCTTCAACATTTCCATTACATCACAAAGAACATAGAGATTCATGTAAATTCATATACATTCCTATCAAATTTTGTAAATTTTACTTAAGATATAATAAAAGAGAAAAACCATTCAAAGTGGATGTAGGCCCAGATGGGCCGAACCACTATAAACTTTGTGTAATCATTTATTTGCGCTTTTCCCCTGCACACTACACTGCTACATACTCATTTCCTACTGCTGGACGTTTGTTTTCACTCACGTGGAAATCCCGGGCGTTGACGATCATTTTTGGCATCAAAAAGTTTCCATAAAAGTTAGTTATCTTTATCGATATGTGTAGAAATCAATTGATCTCTGGATTGACTACTGTTTTGATCAACTTTTCAGTTTCAACTATGGGATACCGTTGAGTATTGGTAGTGTTATCAGAAAACGCTAAGTTATTATCATTGTTGGCCATGATGATGAATGAATCAACTGGATAAAAGTATGAATTCGGAGGTGAAAAAGTAGGAAAATTTCCAAAATAAACGATGAATACAAAAGTTGATCCACCCATACCACTAAAGATAGTAATCAGAGGTTTCAGTCAAGACACTAACTTCTTTCAAATTTTTGAAACTTCCTTGATATCTTATCTTGATTTATTGGTTTGCTTATGAAAATTCACTTTCTGTTTTTAAGAAAATTTGATGCAGTTAGAAATTGTAAAGTGATACTTTACTGTGACACTTGTTTTTCTGAGTGAATTTGCAGTACATCCAGATGATGATGTTATAGTCTGATGAGTAATATTTGAATTTTCAAATGATGAAATTTTGCCGATGATAATTTAGATTTTGTTTACACTCTTTTGATGAGTGTGATATTTGAGTTTTCTTCGATCATGCTCTGCTATTAAGCATCTGATGTCTTTGATAATTGATACCATAAAATGGTTGGATGTCTATGGCTTATTGAAGTACATGAATTGAATAAATGTAGTATGGTTTTGAATTGAAATGAGATGAAACATTATGCTATTCTTATTGATATTATTGGTTGTGATACAAACACATAGATATACTCGGCAGACGCAATGCATTTGGGCTTTGACATTATCTGAGTGTAGTATCCAAGCTCAATATCTATTAAAAGTAATTCGAATAGGATGATAATACTTTTATTTTATTGATAAATTTCTTCTCTATTTACACAAAAACAATCAGTGATAATGGGCACTTATTTATATATAGGAATTGAGGTGAACGGCCAACCGAAGTCAGCCCACTGCCAAAGCCCAACCAGGTTGTAAACACAATGTAAAATATAAACCGATAAACTAAACATAGAAAAGTTAATTCTCTAGTATTCCCCCTCGATTAAAGTTATGGTTTTCTAATCACTTCTTCTTCTCCACCGTCATGGCTGCAACCTCCCAACTCTTCTCTCAATCGAACAAAATTCTTAAATGAAAGTGCTTTAGTTAGCCTGCCGGCTCTCTGATAGTATACGGGAACGTGTCTAACTTCCAGTTTTCCCCCACTTGTTCATTCACGAACAAAATGTAGATCCACCTCAATATTTTTGGTTCTGGAGTGTTGGACTGGATTAACTGAGAGAGAAACAACACTTGAGTTGTCACACCATATCACCGATCTTTGTGGCAAGCGAAACCCTAGTTAACAAATTAGGGTTTCTATCCATATGATTTCTGCCGTAGTACTTGAGATAGCTTTGTATTTTGCTTCCGTGCTTGAGTGGAAAACTGTCGATTGCATCTTTGTGCACCACGAAATCGGGTTGCTTCCAAGGTAAACACAATATCCAGATATTGACTTTCAATCATTTGGATCATTAGCCCAATAAGCGTCACTGTAAGCTTCTAAACTTATGCTTTTGTTTTCTTTAATACAAAGACCATAATTCAATGTTCCCTTCAAGTATTAGTATTCGTTTTACGATCTTACAATGACCACTAAGGGGATTTTGCATATATTGGCATACTTTGTTAACACTATAGCTTATTTCTGGTCTAGTAATAATAGCATACTGTAATGCTCCAACGATGCATCTATGTAATTTGATGTCTTCTATAGCTTCACCTTTCTGTTTTGGTAATTGTAAGTTACTTGTCATTGGTGTCGATAATGGCTTTGCTCGATCCATCTTGGCCCTGATTAAGATCTCTTGTATATATTTCTTTTGTGATAAAAACAATTCTGATGCATTTTTTCTTTCAATTTGAATACCTAAGAAGTATTCTAATTCACCCAGATCCTTTATAGAAAATTTCTTATCTAAGCACTGCACCATGTTGTTAGTTTCATAGTCATTATTTCCAGTGATTAGAATGTCATCAACATAAATCAAAATGTACATGATGTTTAGTCCTAAAACTCTGGTATATAATGAGTTGTCTGCTCTTGTATTATTGAATCCCAACTTGGTCAGAGTAGTTTTTAATTTGTCATACTAAGCCCTGGATGATTTCTCTAACCAAAAATAGCTTTATTGAGTCTGCATACATGTCCCTCTTTGCCTTGAATGACATACCCTTTAGGCTGCTGCATGTACACTTCTTCATGTAATTCTCCATTCAGGGGTGCATTGTTAATGTCAAGTTATCTAATTTTCCACTACTTCATTAATGCTATATTTAGAACAACTCTAATTGTGGTGGGTTGAACAACTGGTGAAAATGTTTCACTGAAGTCAAAACCATACTATTGTGTGTAGCCCTTTGCCACCAGTCTTGCCTTGTACTTTGATATATTTCTCTTTGCATCTCTTTTTATTTTGTATGTCCATTTGGATCCAACTACATTCTTGCTGTTAGGTGGTTCAACAATACTCCATTAATTGTTTTTAATTAGAGCACTGTATTCATCATTCATGGCTCTTATCCCGTTGTCAATTTTGACTGCTTGTTCATAACTAGTTGGTATGTTTCACTGATTGTAACTGTGTACAATTTGGGCTTGAAAATTCCATGTTTGGACCTAGTGACCATGTAATGTCCAGTTTGAGCCGAACTTTGATGTTGTTCCTCTCCATGATCGTCATTGTGATGTGGAGTATTCATGTCCCTATTATCATTGCTCTCAGCTTGCTGCACCCTATTATTTGTGTTGCTAACCAACTCTGGCTGGCTTTCACCAATTGACTCATCTGAACTATTCCCAGATCTTGTGCTGAGAATACCGATTTATTGATCTGAATTAATGTGGTTGGTCCCCGTACCAACATTATTAGTCCATTTTGTTAATGTGGGTACTGATGGTACTGACATTCTCATGTCCTTGGATGCTTGAGTGATGTCTATACCTTTTTCTGCAAAGGGAAAGACATTCTCATCAAACATAACATGCCTTGATATAATAAGTTTACCTTTGCTATCCATGCATTTATATCCTTTTTGGTTAGAATGATAACCCAAAAATTTGCATGTGGCAGATTTTAAACTTAATTTGTGTTTGTTGAAAGGTCTTAAACAGGGAAAACATAAGCATTCAAATGTTTTTAATTGATTATAATCTAGTTTGTTTTGAAACAATTTCTCATAAGAGCATTTTTATTTTATGACTTTTGTGGGTAATCTATTTATGAGAAAAACAGCAGTTGTGAATGCTTCAAACCAATATTTCATATGTAAGAACCCTTGTGATAAAAGAGTAATTCATATTTCAACAATGTGCCTATGCTTCCTTTCAACTAACCCATTTTGCTCTGAAGTGCGTGGGCATGTTATTCTGTGTATATTTTCTTTCTGATGAAAATAATTTTTAAGGGGTATGAATTCAGTTCCCCCATCCGTTTGATTTTTTTTAATACTATGATTAATATGTTTTTCAACAAGATTCACAAAGTGTATAACAACATCATGTGCATCAAATTTGGCTTTAAGAAAGTATATTCATGTATATCTAGAATAAGAATCCACAAAAGAGATTTAGTACCTGTAACCCTATGTCGAATTGAGTGGAGAAGGTCCCTATAAATCAGCTGCTATAAGCTCAAGTGGTCTACTATAAACAAATTCAAAATGACCAAAAGGCAATTTGTGGCTTTTGCCTAAACGACAATATTTACAAATATGGGTGAAGGTAAATTTTCATATGAAATGTTCTTTTCATTTAATATTTGCTTAACTACATCAATGTTGGGATGTCCCAACTTGCAATACCAAGTTTCAAGAATGTTTTTATTACTGACATCAATATCAACATCATTACTAGCATCGTTAACATCAATAACAACATCATTACTAGCGTTATTACACCAATTAGCATTATCATGAGCATTTCTTGCCTTTCCATTGCTAAACTTGTAAAGGCCTTTATCCATTTTACCTTGTAAAATTATATTCTGATTCAGTAAGTCTCTTACAAGGCAAAACTTTGGGTGAAACTCAAAGTATACATTGTTTTCGTTGACAAATTGTGAAACACTTATTAGATTCTTTTTAATGTTAGGCACTCTTAATAAATTATTTAAATAGAGTTGCCTATTACCTTTTATGTAGCCATTCCCAACATGAGATATACTTATTACTTCACCATTACCCATACGTGTATTATGTTTACCTGAATAACTCCTATTTCCAAGGTTAAGATTCCGCAAATTGATTGTAAGATGATCAGTGGCACCTGAATCTGCATACCCGTCTTCAAGATTGGTGTTTTCTTGCTTGTTGTAATTAGTACTGCTATTGGATTGACCCTGGCTTGCTGTAATGTTATTGATTTGTGCCATATTTGCAGTGGGTGCCTTATATTCAGTCTGATTTGATTGACCAGTGTAATACTCAGAATTGAATCTGAAATAGCATTGACTTGTTAGGTGGCCAAATTTTTCAAAAATTTGATATTTGACCCTACTATTATTGTTCCACCTTCCTCTACCCCTACCTCTGGTAGTCTGATTAGTTCTCTGACCCTGGTTATCTGGTTTGTTTTGATTCTTTGGTTGGTTTTTGTTTCTTGAATTTGCTGCATAATTGGTTGAGAAGTCACCTTGTATTGCCTTCATTTGTTCTATTCTACCCTCATGTGCTAAGAGTGTAGAATGAACAAACTGCATGTTTGGCATAGTAGGTTGTGTGGCTACGTATGTGACCAAAGATTCATATTCTTGGTCTAGTCCACTTGTAATAACCAAAACCTGTTCACTATCAGAAATTTTATGTCCCACAACACTGACTCTATCACATAGATTCTTGATCTTTATCAAGTACTCTCTCATAGGCATATCACCTTTTCTTGAATTTTGTAGTTCCATCCTATAATGCATAACTCTTGTGCATTAAATTCTTACCTAGATCTCATGTGAAGTATTACAGCCCACTATTTGAGATAGGAGGTTAGCACTAATAGATGATAGTAACCATGAAGCTAATAAACTATCTTATTTCAAATACTTAGCATAATCTGGATTATTGCTAATGACTCATTTGCTGTTTGTTATCATTACAGGTGATATCTTGATTGTCCCTTTGATGTAGTCAAGAAGACCATATCCCCTAAGGGCAGTCTCCACTTGATACTTCCACATGATGAAATTATCCTCCTCAAGGGGAATTGTGATTGTCTGGCTGAGGTGGTAATCTCGCAACATCAATTCTTGATGTTGCTGATGTAGCATTATCATCGTTTGTCATGGCTGGTTAATAACCTAATAACAATGCTGGAGGGGATCTTGATCAGAAAATCTGGCGTGGAAAATGAAATTTGCAGCTAGCTAGTTGATGGATGAAAGGAAGGAATGGGTTAAATGAAGAGTCAAGAACTATAACCAATGGATTTTCGATGTAGCCAAGGATATGATGATGAGAATACTCTGAGTATCCTTAGGCGTGACACGAAATCAACAAGAACTGATGACTTAAAAGCTACCTTGATCGAGAATGGTAAACTCTCCGATGATGAAATAATTTTGAGGAGAAAATTGATTTTTGATGTAGCAAGAGTATTATGATGAATGTACTTTGAATACTCTTTGGCAAGACACAAAATCAATGCAGAAAACAGATGGTCGGTACACTAACTGATTGACGACCGTAAAAGATGACTAGTAGGCTTCAGATCTTGATCGCCGTGTGGCTTGAAGGCTCTGATATCATAAAAACAATTCGAACAAGGTGAGAATACTTTTATTTTACTGATAAATTGCTTCTGTGTTTACATAAAAACAAACAGTGCTAATGGGCACTTAGGTGAACGGGCCAATCGAAGTCAGCCCACTACCAAAGCCCAAGCGGGTTGTAAACACAATGTAAAATATAAACCGATAAACAGAGAAAAGTTAATTCTCGAATATCTATCTATCTGACACCCCCATCATACATACACCATTTACATTTTCCAAACCGATCATTGCTTTCACATCTCCCTCAATTATATGTGGCCATGGGCATCACAATCTGTTGCGGTTGTCGTAATGGTCATTTGGTCCTTGGATGTATGCAAGTAGTTTGCTGATATGTGAGAGATTCTTACAATGTTTATTGAAAATATGATTAGAGCTTATATAACAAATAGATTTTTTCTCAACCAGAAACATAACATGAAAAATTATCATAAATACCATCTCATGCATTAGTATTTCACATCTACACCTGTTACAAAAGTTACAGTGTACAGTGGAATCAGGAAGGGATTATCTTATGAAATAACAATAACTTTGCCTAGAATCCATAACACCAAGGACATCTCAAACGCAAAAAGCGTATGCAGCAGCCCACGGTCAAGGGCAAAGCCAAACAGTGTTATCCCACCTCCATTGTGTTGCAAATACATCACTGCATGTACGACATCAAAAGTTATACATTATTCTTTCTCTACGTCCAAGCCTATAAGAATGTTGCAATTAACTGCTTACCAAGTGCTTGACGGTTGTCCGAATTAGAAAGCACAGAAAGGTCTTTATCTCCGCATTCCGATTCTTCTAACTGTTGTTGATCCTCGTCATGTTTAGATTTGGGTGCAGCACAGCAGAGACTGATATGCCAGCGACTAGCAATTGACACCACCTTCTGAGCTCTGTGTGTTATCCTCGCCGCCCCAAACAAGCACAAGAAGAACCCACTTAGCTTCACCACCGAGCACACCTTCATGTAAGAACACATGGATAGTCAAGTACACGTACGATGAATGAACTGCTTGAGAAAAAAAGGGGAATAAAAACTGAAATAGATCAAGTTACCACGACATCTCCATAATTGCAGAAGTTATTCCTACTTCTAGAACTCAAGATCATCATCAAAGCCCCGAGCTGACTAACCGTAATTGTAACCAAACAACCAATAATGAAACCTCTATACCTATGACTGGTAACAAGCAACTGCTGCTTGATCCTCAAATGCTCACTAAACATAACGCAAACGTCTCCTTGCTCTCCTTCAAACATCTTCTGAAACCCCTCGAACCTCAGTATCTGGAGCTCGCAAGTAAGCCTGAAAAAAACACAGACCAGCAAAAACACTCCACTCCTGTACACCCATGAAGCCAGCGTACCAGCCATGATGAGCGGCCGGATGTCTGTGTACCTCATCTCCATGGTGGCAAAGAACAAAACTTTATGGGCGAGCTCGATTAGAAAGGCGGGGAAAAGGATGTAGGCGAGGAAGCGGAAGGCGCGGTTGACTTCACGAGTGTAGGTGCGGCGGATGGAGGTGGAGTCGCTGAGGAGGGCGTCGTCGAGAAGGAGGATTTGGTTGAGCTTGTGCTCGCGGAAGAAGGAGGAAAGGGTCAGGAAGGCTATGACCGCGAGGCCCGATTCGAGGACTTGGGCCAGGAAGTTGAGGGAGAGGGAACCGCAGGTTGGAGTGGAGAAGAAGGAGGCTGATGTCAGGGAGGGGATGATGATCGTGAAGGTGAGGAAGGTTATGTAGGAGACTGTTTTCGTGGCTATGGTTGAGTGGTCGAGCGCGCACCATTTGAGGCTCATTCGGAAGTGGTGAAGCTCGTCGTAGATGAGGGATTTTGAGTGGGTGTAGGGGTGGGTTTGGAGGAGGGGGTCTGTGTTCTCGTATTCCTCCTCCATTGACTCTTTGATGCTGTTGGTACTATGGTGATAGATAGTATATGTTACGTGGTAATATATTGTTTTACGTTGGGCTAAAAGTTGTGGTTGGTGTTACGAGCTTGTGATTGCATGGGTTGTGGATTCTACTTGTGGCATGAAGGTCCTGTGATGTATAGTTCTATGTGCTATAAATGTGCTTACGGTTGCATGTCAGAACATCGAAATTTATTATGACGGCGACATAGTCACAAGTTCAAAAAAGGGTTTACGCCACATATATGTATAAGGATTTACGTTACATATACGCATTCCCAAGTGTTACATGGGTAATTCATATCTTCTAGGTGAATGATTAAATATATTGGATTTAATTTAAAGAGTTAATGACAAATTTATGCAAAAAACATATATCAAAAGGTAGAAGGTTTAGAGTATCTCTAGCATAGCAGTGAGCGTCGGTTAGACGTCGGAATGAAGGAAAAAAGTGGTGTAAAACGCCTTTCTTCCAGCAGCGAATAGCGAACGGTGGAAACAAGCAGATTTTTTTTTTGATAATACCTATAAACGGGGATCAGATCCCCGTTTATAGATTATTTTTGTTTTCTTTTCTCCGTTCAGAATGTATGGGTTTTTTTAAGAAAAAGGGAAGAATCCCCGTTTCTTTCTTCTTCCCACGCTTAAATCGCAACTGCTGGAGTAGGGCTGACAATTGGAACCGAGAACCGAAAACCCGAACCGAACCGACTCGATCCGAAAAGATCCGAACTCCAACCGAACCCGATGGGTCTCGGGTCGGGTCTAGGTGATGAAAAATACCATCAAGACCTGATCAAACCCGACTCGCATAGATCCGACCCGAAAAACCCGATCAAAAAATATTGAAATATATGTATTTTTAGTGTTATTATTCAATAGGAGCCGAACCGATCCAACCCGACCCAAGCTTCGACCCGATCCGAACCGAAGCTCGGGTCGGGTCGGGTCCAGATTTTTGAAATGTGTAGTTTAGACCCGACAAAACCCGACCCGCCTAGAAACGAGACCCGACGGGTCGGGTTTGGGTCTATCGGGTCGGGTCTAATTGCTACCCCTAAGCTGGAGCGTGAGAAAGAAGAAAAAAGCGTGGATTTGCAGCATACTCCCATTGCTGGAGATGCTCTTATAGTGGGTTAAAGACATCGCTATAAGACATACAACATGTTTTGACGGTCATTTTGTGACGGTCGTCGATGTTTTTCTAACAGCTAGCGACAGTTGCTTGAATTTGTAGTATATTTACAAATAAAATATACGGTTGTTGAAAACTATTGGATTTTATTTCGTTGACCGCTGTTGGTAGCCGTCGGAAGTTAACGGATTACCGCAACCCAAGAGCCGCTTCTTCTTCTCACTTTTCTGATAAATCATTTCAAATCGGAAAGTGAGAGAGTTAGTGAGAGAAAGTGAGTGGGAAGTGAGAGAGTTAGTGAGAAATAAGTGATGGAAAAGTGGAAGGCTAAAAGGGTGCTCACTGTTTGAGGTGCCATTATATATATATATATATATATATATTGAAAATTGGTTCATTTTACTAACTATTGAAAAAGAAGTACATTACATAAGCAAAGGAAATACAAGCAACGCTGAAATCAAAATACAACAAATGAAAGAATGGAAAAACATGTTAACTTAAACTTAAGCAATCTGCAGATCATGCTTCGTATGGTCCACGATCCCAGACCTTCCAAAATCATCGTGCATCCAACACATGTGTACCTGCTCCATCTCGCTGAGCAACGAAACATCTTCAACTTCCTGATGGCCCATAACCCCAGATTTGAATAAAAGAACGGAACCAGACCCGTAGTAAAACTGACGCAGTCTACTTCTAACCACAACTACTGCCATGCTGCTACAAACAGAATATATCATGTAGCCTCTCATCTGGACAGGCTAAATTATGGACTGTTTCATCACAATAAACATCCACTAATCATTCCTGTTTCCCAGATACAAAACCAGTTAACCTCAGAATAACCCCCTAATTTTTTTTTCTCCTAACCCATCAAAGGGTACGCATGGATTCAGAAAGCCAAGAAAGGGGGTCATCAGGAAAATTAATAACTGGTTGTATTCATTGTAAACCACTTAGCTCGTAGGGATGAAGTGCCTGCTCTTAATCAACAAACCATTGGCTCACTCTACAACTCAAGGCGTGAAACAGTTTTCAGTGAAAAACTTTATAACATACGTCTTCGATTTACATCCATCGGAAGGTGTAACTTGGATACAAACGGCTTTGATTTACACATGTATCCACACTTGTAAATCAGGTTGAAGAAGAAAAAAATAAACAAACTTATGAAAACCACTTCTAAACTGCTTAACCATCTTCAGTAGAAAATTAAATCTGAAACTGGCTATATCCTCATAAGCCAACCAAAACTGTCAGGTGGCAAAAACCACCTCATGTTTAAACTAATAACAATTTGGACTCATCACCTATCAACAGTGATGATTCAGAATTGCTATCAGTTTAGTAGATCTTAACCCAGAGTTTAACAATTTGTTTAATATGAAGAACGAACCACCAGTAACATGTGAAGTAGTACATAACAAACGGCTTTGATTTACATCCAGAATCAGAAGGTGTAAATCAGGTTGAAGATGAAGAAAAGAAATCGACTTGTTTACATCTAACAGAAGATGTAAAACGGTTGAAATGTGGCTTTCAGAAGTAGAAATTCATATTGCTGCTGAGGTTATTGCAAATGTCTTGATTACATCGTTTGATGTAATACAGTTATCCAGAAGTAATATCTAAAAAATCCCAAAAGTTAGTCATTATATCAAAGGGGAACCAAAGCATCATCCATAAACTTGCCTAGTTGACGTCGAGAAAGAATTTCATACCATTTATAGTTCGGATCTGAATCAGATCAGATTGCTGGTGAACTTGCAGTTACAGATGGAATTGGTAAGAACACCAGAATCATGATGAAGAAGTAACACCCAAAGTACTCACATAAATCAAAACAATTTAGATCTGGAAAAAGGGGATTCATAACTGTGTATATCGAATAACGTTGATCTCAAATCATACAATTCCTCTGGTCCAAATCCGATCTAAAAAAAAAAAATCAGATATAAGCGTTTGAAATTTATTGCGATGAGACAAGTAAATCGGGTGTTCTATTGAAGATTAACGAAAAGTAGTATGGTTAGATCTGAAAGTTGTTTCGCGGTTCAGATTTGTTGCCACGCATACGAAATCAGGGAGAGCATTTTTCGTTTCCAGCCCTTTTTTTCCGACTTTTAATGCAAATATAGCTCCGTTTAGCCAAGGTAAGGCTTGATCGGACCAAAGGAGAGTCATCAGCTCTTTGTAAATTACCCTATCCTAGGGCGCAATCCTGGATTGCACCCCGAGAGATTTACAGTTGCACCAACCCTCTTAAATTCCCCTTCAACTACCACATCCCAATCACTTTCCCTTTCTTCCTCAAAACTTTACCACCATTTTTTACTTAAATTATCCTATAAAAATTGAAAATCAAACATTGGAGCCTTTGTTCTACTTAGCAGGATTTAGCTCAAATTCAAAGGTACGTTCAATAAATCTTTTATTCTCATACATTGAATGTTACAATTGGGTTTCCCCAAGTTTAGTTTTATCATTAGGTAGGATAGATGAATGAGTAATTGACGACGAGACTTTATCGGAGAATTGGGAAAGTTTAATGTCAGGAGCGTATGGCAACATTTATCATTTTGATGCTACGCCACAAGCTCCATTGTCACTAATTGTTCATCGACCGGGTAAGAAAATTTGCCCCGATTTAGAAATGTCCGAAATGGTTAAGCACCCAGATCACCTCCCTTGCGCACCTCAAAAGTATTTCACTGCAGCGGATGGAGGTAAATATGTTAATCGAGGCCGAACACTAGCAATAGGCGAGCCAGTCCCAAGAAAAATTTGGTATTGCAGGTCAGTCTGCTGCGTGGTTGTGAACAAAAATAAAAGCGTTAGTACAGGGCGTAGGATGTACAGATGTAGTTGCTATGAAATGAGCCTCCTTTATCCGAACACCTTTCGAGTTTGTAACTACTGCGAGTGGGTTGATCCTCCGATGTGCCGAAGAGGACATGAGTATGCATTGCAGATGCAGGATGAGAATGAACGACTCAAAAAGGAGGTTTTCCGTTTGAAATTATTGAACTCAGACTTAGAGTCCCAGCTCCCACGATATCCCAATGAGTAGTACCAATGTATCCAATATATCCAAATGCTAAAGTAGTTTGCGACAATGTAATAATTAATGTATGTATTGCTTGAATGTACGAATGAAGGTGATGAATATAAACTCATTGCAAATTGTCGTTGTTGCGCGAAAGAAAGAAGTTCTTCTACAATCAAACATTAATACAAATAGTTCAAACATTAATACAAATAGTTCAAACATAAACTACAAAACAACTTCCTAGTTTACTGATCTACATTGGCTTCTTTTATGACCAATCACCCCGCACTTACTGCATCTATTTGTTTTAGGAGCCCGCATCTCATCCATGGTTCCTTTAATTCTTGTTGATTTAGGTCTCCCAGCTGCTCTATGCACCGTTGGCGGCAAAAGAACCTGTCCCTCGAATGCAGGCCAATACCGTTTATCTGAAATATGACGAAATTCCGGTTTGTAAGATGCGTAGTACTTCGTGACCGAATACCACTTGGAAGCAAAATCATGATGAAATCGATTAGCGCTGTTGGATACATTTTAACAAGCCGTCATTACATGTTCACATGGAATATGTTGAAGTAAGGGAATCCTTTATGTATAGGAACATGTGTTTCCATCGATTATTACTTTGTACTCGTGACCAAAATGTGTTATCACTCCCCACTCGCCTCCGTTATATCGGACAAGCCGGCAACGTCTTGCTTCATTCGCCCTTTCACATATCTTTAACTCCCATTTCGGGGTTAACTTAGCCGTCCGTGACATGCCAAGCTCTTTTCATTTACAAAAATAATCTACCGATCGGAAAAACGTGCGAGCAACTAAAGCTTTTACGGGCAATGACCGTGCACCTTTAAGTTCAACATTAAAGCTTTCGGAGACATTTGTCATCATGACATGAAATCTTCCCCCGTCATCGTAGCAAAAACCCAGTTCTCTTCCTTCCCACGCAAACTACGCTCGATCCAATTATGTGCGTCAACACTAGTTAGTTTAAGTTCGTCACGAATCCTTTTGTATTCAATCACCTCTTATGCACATGTTGTTGCATAAAATAAACCTGTCAACTTTTTATCTTTATGCCCGGCAGCTTGAAAATTGGCTTTTAGATGTCTCGCACAATAATTTATGTTTGTGAGAGTATCTCCAATGCTCCTCTAAGGCTATCGGTATTCCCTTCATCCTATCAGAAATGAAAGTGATTCGTCGGTTGGTAATACTATGGATAAATGTTTGAATACACGCAAAAAACCAACCCCAAGTATCGACTGATTCGACCTCAACAATTCCATAGGCCAACGAGTACAGTGAATCATTCGCATCTACAGCAGTCGCAACTAGTAACGTACCTTTGTATTTACCATATAAATGTGTACCGTCTATGGAAAGCAAAGGTCGACAATGTACAAATCCTTCGATGCAAGGCCCAAAAGCCCAAAATGCTATTTCAAATATAGCATATGAATCTGTAATGCATGGTTCGGCTACCATATGGGCAACACTTTAGGGATTAGCTTTGATAAGTTCATCGAAATACTGACGTAGGGTGGAGTATGACTCCGCCCAGTCACCATATATCCCTTCGATTGCTTTGCTTAATGCTCTCCACACCTTACTATAACCAATGTTTATAAATAGTTGCTCATGTATTAACACTTGCACTGTCCCGGGAGTAATACTCAAATCTGCTTTAACAAATGGCATGATCTTCGAAACCAAAAACGCGGATGTTGCTTGCTTGTGATTGGAGTTAATTGTTGGATTCACACAACTATGTTCAGCTGTGTATTTTGTAATAATCCACCAACCTTTCTGTGATTTTTTAGAATCTATGGCACGTATTCTCCAGGGACAGTTGGGATATATGTTGCAAATAGCAGTGTATATCCTTTTGTTAGACCAGACCGGCTTAGACGAAACCGCATGCAAAATTGACCATTCACTAAGTTGTTGAAGAAATTTGTTTTTGCTCTCAAACATCATACCGACTTTGAAACCATTCTGAACACAAGCCGATGAGAAAATTTCATTGTTGAGTTGCATATTAGCAACCACAGATCTTGCCAACATTTGTGCATTGCACAAGTCATCATCCAATGGTACGTCGAACACCGGCTCCGGCTCCTCGTCATCACTATCTTTCGGAGCGTTGTCTTCGCCTCCGAAATCAAAATTCAGGGGAGCATTGTTTACCTGCATTGAATCAACCCATGACGTGTCATTATCAGGAAGGCTAACAACGTTCATGCTATCAAGTGAAGGATCCGAATTTAACTCGTTCAGGTCTGGTTCATCTATCTCCATATCCACGTCGGGAATATTTGGTTCTACGTTGGATTCGACTTCGGTAGCTTGTATCAGATACCTGAGTACGCAAGCGGCATATTTTTGAGTACATTACTACGCGACATAATTTTTACATCAATAACACAAGTAACTTACTGTTGGCTCACGTGATTAACATCGGAGGGCGTTGGGTGCATCGGAGCACATTGGTAACTTGTAGACGGTCCGACTGTAGTTTGTGTCGTGAAGTAATTCGAAAAAAACCTACAATGGTAACATACAACAATTTTTTTTTAATCATACACAAGGCATTGGTGATATTACCCAATAGGAGAATTCTACAGTTCGAATTACCCTTGAGTCATATTTTAGACAGTATCCTGCGTCGGTGACGGATAGCCAGGTGGCAAATTCACAAATGGATTCCAACCAAAACACATTTGTTGTTGCTCATAAGTAGGTTGGCTCATAGCTGGATTCAGATGGTATGCTGTGGGAGCCAGAACGACCGAAGTTACATGTGGCTCTGCCGACAATCCCCTCTCTTTCATTACAAATAATTCAATAGATTTTGACATAGCGGACAACATGATTTCAACGTCGGCATCGTCTCCAATTTTAATTGTCTTAGATCCCGAATCGATCGGCCAATTGCAAAATAACTTAATGTCAAGCTCATCCGATTTAATTTTAGTAGCTTTATAGACAGCCTCCTTCAATTGTACAACGTTTGATCCTTTCAAAACTTCTGTCGGTTTACTAGATCCACCATTATATATTCCACATTTATGTTCATCAACAACCAATTCTCCGTCATAACAGCATATAGTAGCAATATAGTTCAGCGTCATTCTGCATTAAACGCAAGTTCATAAAAACTTAGATTGGATATATCTTAAAAAAATTAGAAAAACAAACCCATACCTTTCGATAATCTTACAAAAGACAAAATCTTTTACTTCTCACTTAGATCCACAAGAAAAGATTCTTATTTTGTTGAATAAGAATGAAGGATCTGTAGTTTTTAAATTTAGCTTTGGGTTCTTGTAGAGAGAAGTGAAGAATGAGAAGTGGAGAATGAGTAAATAAAGGAAAAGAAAGTTATATTCTCTCTGTAAATCTCCTGGGGCGCAATCCTGGATTGCGCCCTGAGAGAAAATTACTATATTCTCTTTTGGCGCAATCCTGGATTGCGCCCCAGCATAGGGGATTGTACAGAGAGCTAAAGGCTCTCTGTAAATATTTTGGGGCGCAATCCTTGAATGCGCCCCAAAGATTTTTTTTTTTAAATCTATTGGCGCAATCCAGTATTCTTGCCTTGGCCTGCTCAAGGCTTACGTGGCTAAAAGGGGGCTATATTTGCAATATTTTGCAAAAAGGGGCTAAAAGTGGAAAAAAGAATAGGCCAGAAACGAAAAATGCTAAATTAGGGAAGATGAGTTGAGGGAAGAAGACCAATGATTCGTTTGGAGTGGAAGGGAAGATTAAAGTGGAAAAAGGCGAAGAAAAGAAGGGGAAAGGGGTCTCTATCGCCATTAACGGCAAAAAATATCCGAACACTATATATATGTATATATTGTAGTTTAATTTTTTAACGTATCCATTGATTAAAATGTAGTCGTACATAAAACCAATTTTGTTACAAAATATACCATATGATATATATTACATATATTCAGAAAACCATCAGAGAGTCTCTCGTCCCGTTTAACAAGTATTATATATGATCATTATATGGGTATTCGTTTTTATTATAGAATGGACATCTATATTCATCATATGCAATAATTGTTGATTTATCTCTGTACCGGACAAGTAACAAGCACAATAAAATAATTACATTTTGTAAATCATTTTATTTCAAATAGCTCACAAGTTTTTGACAGGTTTTCTTTATATTCTCTCTTTGCATGCATTTGTGTACGATTCAGGTAACAACAGATAAGTGTTGTTAAATTTTTAGAAATTATTTAAAATGAAACGATTTATGAGATTTGCTGACTGGTAAAGTAGAAAATAACAACGTTCAAAAGTATATTATATGCATAATGTGAAGCGCAAAATTTATAATTGAAAATTAATTAAAGTAGAAGTATGATTAAAGGAATATTAAACTATATAAATGGTTGGAACTAAATTTAAAAAGAATAATATTATATAAGTAATAATTAAACATTAACCTGTATGAGTCAATTGGAAGATAAAATATCAATGTTTTTTTTTAAATTAGAAGAAATGATTAATTGTTTTACTGATTAGAGCTGGAATTATCAACAATGAAGGAAAATAGAAGGCTCAATAAGCGGACATTTTATAATGGTATACATGTATTCATTGAATTCACTTTGAGTAATAACGGAATCAACGAAGAAATCCGTTGTTCATGCAGTGGGAACAAATTGTCAAAGCATTTTATACCAGGTATGGTTAGAATTCATTTGCGTTGTCAGTACGGTTTTATGCCAAATTATTTGATATGGGATCATCATAGAGAATCTGTATCACTTAATCATTTACAATTAGAAGTGGTAGTGAGTAATAAAATTATTACGATGAATCTCATGAAATTTATGACTAAAGACGCAACATGTTCTTTGTTTCCTATTAGTCCATTTGTTGATGAAGATGACGATGTTAATGTCGAGCAAGAATGAAATATCGGAGCAGAAAAATCATTATTTATTGGATGTTGCTAAGAACCCCTTTGTATAAGCAACATATAAATATATATAATTACAGAATACATTGCAGTGAAATCAAAAACAACCTTATGGAAGTTGGATTTACAACTGTTGTACAAGCTACAAAATGACATATGCCTCCCAATATTTTAACATATGGGAATTATTATGAAGTAATAAACTGAAGTCAGCTTTCGGATTACCGTACCAGAAAATAAATACATGTTAAAATGGTCGTATGTTGTGTTGGAAAGAAAATATCAATATAAGAAGTTGTTGAATATGTGACTAGGAAAGATACAAAACAAAAAAGAATAAGGGAAAGTAAATCTCGTACAAATGTATGCACTACTTACCAATTACTCCTAAGCTTCAAAGGTTATATGCGTCTTCTTTAACTACGCACAATATAAGATGGCACAGTGTAAGGACGTAGAAAGAAGGTACGTTAACACACTTAGCTAATGGAGAAGTGTGGAAGGATTCTGATCAGAAATATTCTATTTTTGCAGCAAAGAACCGAAACGTACGTTAGACTTGGTTATACTTCCTACTGGTCCAAGCGGAGCAAGATCCCGGCATCAGTCAGAAAGAGCATTTGACTTGACTTCCCTGTAAGTATAATTTATAAATCATTATACATTACCAATTTATATTTCGCACACTATTTATAAATGTATTACTTTCGTTAATTTTCTCAACTTGTAGGGTGTCGTAGATTTAGAGGAGGATACTAACGTTAAGCTAGTCAAGCGGCATTGGAACAACAAAATTGACTAAAATTGCCTAGATAACATGTCTACTATAAGAAAAATAGGGAAAAAAACCCAACTGGATAGGCAGCGGTGCCTGAGATTCATGGATTAAATGGTGGACCAGTCCGGATTTCGAGGTGATTTTACCATATTTCAGTTTAAAATGTTGCATACATTTATATTATCTAGAATTATAAAAATGTTTTTCAAAATAATTTTGTAAGCCGAGTTGCAGAGGAACCACACAAATAGGAATAAGAATCCAGTGACACATCATGGTGATTCCAAGTCGTTCCAACATCATCGTCGGGACATGTTTATATTTAAAGTAACTTACTAACAATTAGTTATTAAATAATATACGTACTTTAATTATTTGAGGAAAGATTGCGTGCACAACACAAAACAGTGTATTTGTAACGAATATAGTCGTTACAAAGTAAATTTATAACAAATATAGTCGTGAGTGGTATAGGCGTGGGGTATGTCATTACAAATATTCTTAACGACCTGTACATGTTGTTAACATTATAACTTACCAACGAACTATTTCATTGGGAAGATGAAATTTTATAATGAAAATTTTCGTTATTAATATCACCATTTTGTAATGGCGTTCTATTACTAAATTTCCTTTATCATCATTGAAGAAGGCGTTGCCGCTACAGATTATAACGATCATGTGTGTTATAAATATCTTTATTCGCAACGAATATGTTCGCTATAAATTCTTCTGTTAGGAATTTCGTGTTTTGGTGTAACAACCCAAAATTTTCAATGTATTTAAATTTGAATTTAAAATAAATACATTAATTAATATTGGGGAAAAAAATCAAATTTTATTGATTATAATGATGATGATTGTTTGAATTGAGTGTAAATAGATTTTTAAGTTAGTTTATTTTGAAATGTGGTAAGTTGGGATTTACTATTTAAATGATTAAATAAAATTTAAATTGTTTAAGTAAAAATTAAAAAAATTGAAATTGAAATTTAAATCCAAATAATAAAACTCGAGAACCTAAAATCTGTGAAATTAATTTATAAAATTTATCTAGGTTATAATTGGATTTGGATGGAATTTAAATAAATATTTAAATTGAATTTAATTAGTTAAATGAATAATTGAATATTTTATTAATTAATTGACTATGAAATTTAACTATTTTGGCAATTGTCTCGGAATTCGACGAAACTAGCGCCATTAGATCCGGAACGGTGAATTATTGTAGGATTTCAATTTTCATTAAAATCGGACTTGTAATTTGATCGTACAGGAGAAAACGCGAATGGAATCTAGGCAGTATGATAATTATGTGTTCCTTATGTTGGGCTTCTATATTTATATAAATGAAATTCCTTTCCTCCACCCATCAGCCCATTTATACTATACGTTCACTTTTCTTCATCAAAACCTTATTTCCATGGCTAGAAATAATTTCAAACCCTAGTTTAAACAAATTACAAGCTGAAAATCAAATCTCCTCCAAATACTAGCAAATTATATATCAAATCGAAGCTCTCGACGATATGAAGCTACGGGTACCCTTTTTTTTGACATGTAGTGTCCAGAGTTGTCGGAAATCGACGGTCGAAGCTCTGAATCGCGAAACCCATGAAATCAAAATTGGGTGTTTTCAATTTAGGACTTAATCGGAGAAATTGGCATCTGGGTATTGTTTAGATCGTTGCTAGGATTGCAAAGAGCTTGGTCTCGTTATCAGTCATGGCACCGGAAAATCACGATTTAGGGCTTTAAAACCCTTCCATTCATTACCGTTGCGAGCAAGGTGGCGGTCACCGGAAGTGAAGGCGCCGTTGCAGGGAGGTGTGGTTTTGGATAGGCTTTCGATTGGAGGTGGTGGTTCGTCGAACGGTGGCCGAAGTTGGGAGCATTAGTTCGTCAAAGTCACGAGTTGAAGAGGGTTTTCCGCGCTGTATACTATAGCCCACGGGTAAAGGAGCGGGAAGGAGAAGCTGATGTGTCCGGGTTTGATTGGTGGGGAAATTATTTAATTAATTTTATAAATTCAAAAATTCAAATAGAAAAACATGCACAACTTTTACGTACGACCTCGGATTGACGCGCGGTTTGTTGTGTTAGGATCGTAGCGGAATTGCGAACGTTTGGGTAATGGTTTGGCTGCATTTGGAGACTATGAAATTTTGGGCTTTGGTTGGACGTCCGATCCACTAAGGACCCAAAGGTGAGTGATTTTCTCACTCACGACTAACTAAATTTTTCCCATATTTATTAAATTAAATTATGAAATAAGTTTGGTTGCATGGTTGTGTTTGATTGGTGAATGGTTGCTTAAATTTGACATGCAGGCAATGAAATCGATAATTAGTTATTTAAATTCAATTAAATTTCTAGTTATAAAATATCAACACTTGTTAACCGTGACATGACTGATATTTACCATGGAATAAAATGGTTGTGATGGATGCCTTGGTTGATTTGATTTCTGAATGAATATTGCTTGAAATGTTATTATTTCAGTATATGGATGTTGGGCACTCATTATTGATGATGAATCCCAATTTTTCACCCTTGATGTTGCGGGCATCTAATAAACCCAGGGTTTATCGGTTTAAAATAAATTAAGAACATAGGTTGAAATGATAAATATTTGTGACCCTGATTTGGGTTGAAATGATATATATCCATTCCTGGAATATCAAGAAATTAAATTTAAGATCACTTGGCCATAGAATAGAAAATTACATACGGACATCGGTTGGTTAAATGATTTTAAATATTCAGAAAATTCTGTTTGTTGGAAATTTTATTTAAAAGGGAATGTGCCGATACTCGATAAATCCATTTTCTTTAAAAATCCGAACTTTGAATGCTATTGAAAATGGTTAAGGGAATTATTCCAAAATAAATTGAAAATTCATTAATTGGGATTTGAATATGATTTGAAATTCTCAAATAATGGTGTAGATGCAGAACTTATAAATTCTCGTTGAATTAAATTTTGAACAGAGGTAACCGAGGATACTCGAAGTTGTTTTAACCCAATACGTATATGGATTTGAATCCTTTAAATCGAGCGGCTGATTTAAACAATGTTGAAATGAGATAGGGAAACTAATGAACTCCATTGAGATTTGAATATATATTTCAAGTTTTTAAGTTTAGAAGGAAGAAACAATTATGATTTAAAATTTTATTTTATAAAATTATATATATTTACCTCTTGTTTTTCAAATAAATTATATTCCTTTTCTTAAAAAAAAAGTTATTTAGTAAAATTTTGTAGCTTATATACTATTTTGTTATAAATAAATTTCTCTTATATTTTTATAATTAAACTATTTAGTAAAACTTTTATTTTATGTACATAATGATTTAAACCATCTTATTATACTCTAAATTTTTTATAAGTAAATTTATAAATAAGATCTTATTTTATAAGTACCTATTTTATAGTAATATCAAATGATTGTGGCTTTAGCCTTGGCCAAAAAAAATGACTGTGGCTTCTTTCTAAATGGGAATTGTTTTTATTTAAACCACGATTCAAATGGAGTTTTGATATGAAGTTATGTTCTATTTCGGATATGAATCGGTTTCAATAATAGTTCAAGGTAGATTATATTCCACTTGAATATAAATGGGATTTTCAAACGATTGAAACGATTTGATATGGATATATATATATATTCTATTTGTATATGAATGGATTTCGAATGTAAATCGATTTGAAATAACTATAATCTTTTGAGGTGAGGTATATTCTACTTGATTATAAGTCAATTTTGTTAAATCTTTGATTATAATATAATGAAAAGAAATATATTCTAGTTTAGAATATAACCGGTTTTGTATGATTCATGATATTTGATATGAAATTACATTCTATTGAATACAAGTTTTGGTTCGAGCTAAATATGATATTTTGATATAAAAGCGAACCTTTATGAAAGTAAAAGAACTGACCGATGTGGAAAATGTAAACGTTGGTTATCAAAGGGACCGGAGTCGACAAATGGCATACTCTCTATCAGTGTCGATACCACTTTAACAATTGTGAATGTTATGACGTACCAGAATGAAATATGATGACTTGGAGGCATTTTTGGGTTTATGAAGATGAATGATGATGAAATAGCCTTGACCTTCAGTTCATAATTGAAATGACTAAAACAGGAGCTATATCGTGACTAATTGAGGTAGCACCTTTGATCGGACGCACTTCTCAGATACTATTTCTGTGGCTATGATGATGATTTGGGCCCTTTTTGATTTGGGAGTGTGTTCCGAGGTGGGCGGTAGTGGCTGCTATGCGTTACAACCGGTCCAGGAGTGCAATTGGTAGAATCCTACCCTGGGCATTGCCTCGAGTGCCTTGTCATATTTATCCTTATCGGGCCCCATACAATTTCGATTTGTATCGTACCTATGGAGTGCCCTCTAATGCCATCGGTTACGGTGGGTTTACGGTACTGTATAGACTACGGTATTGTAAACGGTGTAAGGGTAAAAATGTAATCCCGCTTACGCTATTTTCATTTTTTTACTTTATTAAATAGACATTACAATAATAGTGTATTATACTATGTATGTATTAGTTTAACTGATCCTTGAGAGATGGAAAATCCCGTAACATCTCTTGAGTTACTGCACCTATGACACTCAAGTCATTTCGTATTTTGATTTGACTAATATGAGAATGATTTAGTGTTGATCCGAGTGTTTGTTGTGTTTTCTTTTTATGCAATACGCTCGGGTCAGCCGAAGTTTATAGTTAACGAAGATTACTCTGCCCTGGAGATCGAAGATGAAGATTTGGTATATATCTACTTATATATAAGAATTTCCGCAGCACTTTATTTCCGCTGCATTACTATATATACTTGTATTAATGAACTCCGATGACTGAAAATGTAACTCGAATGTATATGTTTAAAAATATTTTGAACCATTATTTGTTTATTATATGTTGTCCTTCCGATGTGAGATTCTGTGATTGTTTTCTCTTCTTTCTTCTTTTTCCCAATAACTATCTGGGTGGTGATTTGTTTGGGTCGACATGTGTGGTTTATTGTCGGGTCGTTACATTTGGTATCAGAGCTTTAGTTGGCGACAACCTTGGCTCTGTGTGGGAATTAACTCGTTAGAGATAGGGTTAGTAATGCCCTAGAATGAGTTTGAGTGATATATGAGAGAGCGTATTTGTACTTTTGATATAAAATGGTTTTATATTATGTTGACTCATTCTATTGAGTATTATGGATTTTAGTCGATCTATGGGACGCCATAATCGGGCAGAATGGACTGACATTATATGGTTTTCGATTATATTTTAAATATATCAAATATAAGATTATTTGTTTTAATGTATATGTATTGGTCGTTAGAAGGCAATAATATTAAGCAATTATCCATTATGGTTGATTTAATAATAAATCTAATGGAAAATTTAAATGATTTAAAGAAATTTGGAAATGAATTCTTTTGAATATAATTGATCGCAAAATATGTTTACATATAAAATAGGAACGAACTTGAGAACTCGATTCTGGGGCTTCTGAAAAAATAGTTTTGCTAAAGTTTTGAAATAATGATGTATTAAATAGTTTTCGATGTAGTTTTCAAAAGATTTTAAATGAAATGAGTGCGATCCCTTCTTGGACCTCAGAAATGACTTCGGTAATGAGTGCACACATTATCGATGTTTATCCTGAAGAGTTTAAGTAGGGGAGACTACTCAATGGTTATTATAACTTGTTTGACAATGGATTTTGGATTTAATTCCATATGATATAAATTTTTATATAAAGGTATTAGAATATGTTATTTAAAGTTGAAATTTAAATTAAACATACTTTGAAAAAAAATCTATGTTTTGGTAATTAAAGATTTGGATTTAAAATTTTATAGCATGTTTTTTTATAAAATAATATAAGTACATAGATTATTTAGACTTGGTTTAAACTCGGAATCAAGGTATTTAGGTTCATCTTAACTAATAATATTGATTGGAGGGCTAAAATAACTCGATTCATTAGGATCTTAGACATTGAAACCATGAAATGGACTTAAGTATTAAAAGAAGAGAAGTAGTCGTTGAAATGCTTAAGTATGAGTGATAATAAGTCTAAAAAAATATTCAAATTTGGTCGACATAAGTGTTAGAAAGTTGAAATTAACCACGAAATAAAATTCAACTAAAGTTAACTAAAATGAATTAGAGATTTTGGTCGCGCAATAAAAATGATAACCCATGATTTGGTAATTAATTAGTATATCAAGCTAGTTCGAGAAAGAGTTGAAAAGAATGGATGTTGTAAATAAAGTATGAACAACGAAATTCAATGGAATGCAAATCATTTTGACGAATGGATTATAATTTAATTCGGGTAGAGAAATCGAATAATAATGGTTTGAGTAGTAAGTATAAAATTTGAGTTGTAAATAGTCCTTAAGTCAATTCCTGATTTGTGAGTCAATAAATAAGTTGATTTAATGGAATAGGATTTAATTTTAAAATGAAAATAAGATAAGAGTTTAAGAAAATGGTTAAAGGAATGAATTAAAGTGCCTGACAAACGAAATGAGATGCAAATATAAATTTGTCTTATTCGGAATAATATAATAATTAAATGAATTATAGTTTGGGAATTTTAGATCTTGAAATGTGATAAAATAAAACAATTAGGAACAGAAATGGATGAAAATGAATGTAAATGGATCGACAAATGAAACATGAAATAAGGCTAAATTTAGTCGAGTCAAGTGAATTGACTCGATAAGAGTTAACTTAGAAGGCGGTATAAAGATCGGTTGAGGATAAGTACTTAGGAAAGAAATGAGCAATAAATTTTAGCAAATAGATTCATGATAATGAATTAAAGATTTAATATAATTAAGTTAGTTGGAAACGTTCAATGAATTCAAGTTTTATTCGAAATTTAATGTTTGGAATGAAACGAGAAACGAATCGAAAGTATATCGAAATGTAGTAAGCTATTGAGTGTGAATCCATTTCTCGACTAGTGAAGCGAATGTAATTAATTGAATGAATGAACAAGAACAAAGAAATGGGTGAGTTGAAATGAACCTAGATAAGGTGGAAGATAATGGAATATAAACTAAAGGGAAGATTATTATAAATGAAATGAAAATGAATATATTTAAGTAATAGAAGGGTAAATCATATTTTGAACAAAATGGAGTGATAATCCATCTTTGTTGGTAAAGCTTTGCTTAAATCTTGAAATCTGGAAGTTGAAACTCCAAATAAATAAATCAACGGTTAAGCGGAAACCTGAAATATTCGATAAGCTGAAGTAAAATGGCCGTAACTTTTGAATGGATGATCAGAATTCGACGATTCCGGACTTTTTGGAAACCTTAGAAACTGAACTAAAACTTTCATTAATAGCGCCACGTCGAAATTCTCATGTTTACTATGCTGAAATTCAAGTTTAAGTCGTAGTATGATGTGCATAAACTTAAAACTGAAGCATATATCAATATTGTTTTGACCATAATTTCCGAATGGATCGTCGGATTTTAATGTGCGAGTACAATTCGGAAAGCCTGAAATGATTGCAACAACTTAAGCCTGAAATGATTCCATCATCTAAGGGGTGATAACCCTAAATTTGTTCGTTGACCTGTTATGAGCATCTTGGGTTTGTAGTTGAAATGTTTGATACATGTTGCGTTGGTTATGTGCATTTGCTATGTATTGTTTATATGTTGGATTCTTATGCCTATGTGAGTATTTAGCAGGTGTAAGGAGTGTGCGTGTAAGGACCCGTTACTTCCCCGTTAAGGAAAGAGCGGATACTTTGAGAACAACACACAAATGAACGCAGACGGAAGAACATTTCATTGCTATTACAACAATTCCATCAGATACAAGAATATACAGAGTATAATTGAATAAATTACATTCGACAAATATCAGAGATTTAAATACAGTATTGCAGCGGAAAAATAATACAAAGCACAACTGAAAGTAATACACGGATACAGAGCTTTACGAGCATCGTTCCAGCTGTAAACCAGGATCCTGTGAATATAAATCTGCAAAACCAAAACTACTAGCTGCCCGTGCGGAAAATAGGGGCACCCAGAGTTTAGGTTAAAACAATAAACTCCAGGTCAGTCATGTGACTGGTGTGAGAACTAAAACAGTTATTAAAACTTTATTTTAAAAGAGAGTAATTCAAGGGACCACGCCGTATAACACGGAACGGGTTTCCTCCCAAGAATACCAGTGCATATCAATAAACAATGCAATGCTTTTTCAAAAAATGAAGCTATTATAAGACCCAGGTCCCATCACACAATGCAATGCAAGCCGGAGGATAGGGTTTTCCCTTATAATAGCCAAACATGCTTGGTACGTTTAAAACAAATCATTTGATACTATTATAAGTGTATAGTGTCAAAACAATTTCAATCATAAATATCAATCATAGGCGGCATGGGTACCATCTATCATGTCGCCATACTAATTCTACAATTAAAACCGCAATATCACGTATTGGAAATTGGATTTCCGTCATGAGTCGAGGCAAGGGGCAAGCTCCTCTACGCTTTGAGACACTTTAGCAAATGCCTCAGGACTACACACTCTGGGTAACCCCTGGAATCGGCTGGGTTGGTCCTCTCTTACGTTTGAGGATTAGTTATGCCTGAACACACGTTTCCCGGTCCTTACAGACCTAAAATCGAGGCGCCTCATTCCAACAACCACAAAGGTGAAAAGTATATAAATGTCAGGGCTGGTAAGTCGCTGACACCACCAAAGCTAGAAAGAAACGTCGTGTTCTCCCAACGGTCTGTATCCCGTTTTTAACTCATACCGAGGTGTGAGGCTCGCGAATTCACGTTATACACAAAGCCACGCCACAAAGGCCGTGCTTTGATCATCAACCACAAGACTTTGCTTTTCAACAGAAGCCTTGATCCATGCAACTCAGCGTGCCACACAGGAAATTCATGCCATGCGATTGATATCTATCGATATATAACCTCTAAGCTCGTACGTCTCAGAGAAGGGCGTTAAGCAAGAGAATAAATTCTCCGTCGCCAAACAGATATATATTTAACAGAAATCAATCAACACAGAATAAAATCCAATGTCAGACACACAATCCATTTACAAGTTCGTTCTGGGTCTGAACAAAACCGGAGGCACTTTCCTCGCATATCCATCGATCTCCAAGTACGTCTGGACGACCACCAACTATTTCCATCCTCTTGGGTGTACAGCCCAATTAGGATCATCAGTAATTATCCAAACGATGTGAAGACTTCCGGTCTTCGACCACCGTCATCATCTTCGACTTATCGTCGAATCGGTTATCCAGAATAGGTATAAACCCGGCCTTTCCGAACAACCCGCGTATATTAAAAACAAATGTTACACAAACACAACATACGCCTCATTCCAATTCATTAGTCACTAACCGTAAATCAGTAAGAGAGCAATTCCCCAAATATTAACCCCGAAGGCCGAAACCAACATCAGATCAATACCCAGGAAACCATTCTTCTTAACTAACCTTCAGCTAGTTTCTAAATTTCAATTCTTAGGGAAAGGTTCCCATTAATTTTATCCAAGATAAATTCTTTAAAATTTATCCTTTAATATTCCTTTGGATGTCATTTCAAACCAAATTATGGTTTTCCAAACTAGTCGAGATTAGCGAACCACACCGAAGTAATTATTTATTTTATTTCCCAATCCCAACCTATTTATCCCATGAAGCAAAACTGGTAATACTTCATATCTAACACCACGGTGTTATCGGTAAAATTAATTACTACTTCACGTTCAAATCTAATTAAAGATTTAACTATCGCTTAGAGCAAAACTGGTGGTACTCCATTCTCGCTCACTTTCTAAAGTTGATAATTTAAATTATCAATTCACATTTCAATCTAACTGAAGATTCATTAAAACTCCTTTTACTGGGTTAAAGAACTAATGTCTTTTAAAACACAGTTCACGACAAAGTCAAATCACATTCTATTTAGTATCGGGTTAAAGAACTAGTGTTATTTAAAACACCGTTCACGATAAACCCAAATCACATTCTATTTAGTATCGGGTTAAAGAACTAGTGTTATTTAAAATACCGTTCACGATAAACCCACAAATCAATTCTATTTAAAATTCATTTAAAATCCAATTTATTTATTTAAAAATAAATAGGTTTTAATTTTAGTTCAAAACTAGTCCATTTCGATAAAAATCTATTTTTATCTTTTCAAATATGGAGTTTTTCATCCCAATTTTTCCCAAATCATTTCTTATGATTTTACGCAAATTATTACTATTTTTAATAATTTTATCAAGGCCCGTACAGTCGATTTCCATCAACGGCCATCGAACTGCACTTACAGCGACCTTTTCCAAATTTGATTTGGACGTATCTCCAAATCCAACCGTTAGATCTGATATTTCTAATATTCGTTAGAAAGCTCTTTTCGATACGAACCCAACGGTTCCGGTTTTAGGAGAATCCGACGGTCGGATCTCCCGTAATGTCCGTTCGAAGTTAATGGTCGAAATTCGCGAACTGCCGCTGCGCGGCGCATTCTATTCAGGCCATTATATTATATATATAATATATATTTCGTCGATTTCTATTTAAAACGAATTTTATGAATAGTTTTGAATTCGTTTCAAAAACAATTTCAACCTTTATTTCAAATTCAAATCAAAATTGAATTTTCTATTATAAATCCTTTTTACTTTCATTTCTGTTTGATTTCAATTCAAATCGATTTTAATTCAATTTGAATTCATTTTCTTTTCATTTCAATTCAATTCGAATTCGTTATATGTTCAATTCAATTCAGATTCGTTATATATTCTATTCAATTCAAATTCGTTTTCTATTCAATTTGAACTCGTTTTCTATTTAATTCGATTCAAATTCGTTATATATTCAATTCAATTCAAATTCGTTTTCTATTCAATTCAATTCAAATTCGTTATATATTCAATTCAATTCAAATTCGTTTTCTATTCAATTCAATTCAAATCCGTTTTCTATTCAATTCAATTCAAATTCGTTATATATTCAATTCAATTCAAATTCGTTTTCTATTCTATTCAATTCAATTCAAATTCGTTTTCTATTCAATTCAATTCAAATTCGTTTTCTATTCAATTTGAACTCGTTTTCTATTTAATTCGATTCAAATTCGTTATATATTCAATTCAATTCAATTCAAATTCGTTTTCTATTCAATTCAAATCAAATTCGTTTTCTATCAAATCAAATTCATTTTCTATTCAAATCAAATTCAATTCGAATATAATCGATATAAATATCGTTCGCGTCAAAATAGCGCATCTATAATCAACACAGCTTTATATTCAACAAATGGATCTATATTTCTTTCAATACACGACTCTATATCTTTGTCAACACACGACTAATCTCAACGAATGAGTACTGTCCACGTGTGACTATTTTTGTTATTTAATATATTTTATAAAAATTATGGTATCTATCGTTTGGTTTAAAATCAGACTCCAACCGTAAATTAGTAAGAGAACGATTCCCTGAATATTAACCCCGAAGGCCGAAACCAACATCAGATCAATATTCAGGAGACCACTCATCTCATCTATTTTCCAGTTAATTTCTAATTTTATATGATAAAGATGTAAATTTGATTGTTAAAATATTTCGTTCAACACATGACTAATCTCAACGAATGAGTACGGTCAACACATGAACCTTTATTTTATAATATAAAGATGTAAATTTGATTGTTAAAATATTTCGTTCAACACATGACTAATCTCAACGAATGAGTACGGTCAACACATGAACCTTTATTTTATAATATTCTTTATTTTCTAAATTGGAATGAGGCCCAATCAATTACCATATAAAGTTAATTATATGGATTCCATACAACACATGTATATAATAGCAATGATAAATAATCAACCATCATCCAAAGTGCACTACACTGTATAAGCATCAAATATATATATCTAACGCTTATAACAGCCTGTCAATCAATCGATCGACAAACAACCAATTATTGGGATTAGTGTATGTCATATTTTATCCCAATACCCGTGTGGGGTTTCAAACAATCAAACGCATATTTTATTTGTGCTGTTGGGCGATGTGTAAAATTTATCGACCCAATCAATATCAGTCAAATCAGTGTATATAAACAAATCGGCTGATTTGTTTATAAATATTTATTTATTCGCTTTCACATTAAAAATTATATTTTTAACGATAATTAATTTATTTCAACCATCTACATTATATTTTCCATTTCACATCAACATCACGAACAATTTTCACAACACATCAATCAAACAAACAAGCCATCCATGGTCTGTGGATGACGGGTGTCAGGTGCTACTAAGCACCGTCTGCATCCTAGTATATATATATAACTAGAAAAAGAGATTGAAGAGTGAGAAATTCTCACCGAAAGCTATCCCAACTTCACGACACTTCTTAAGTAGAAATCTTCGTCGTTCTCGTCTCTTATCACTTTCGTCGCCCGTAGCCACTACATATGTAAAAATCGAATTTTTACTTTGCTATTCCATATATAAAAATCGAATTTTTGCTTTGCTATTCAATATATAAAAATCGAATTTTTACTTTGTTATTCAATATATAAAAATCGAATTTTTACTTTGTTGCTATGTATATAAAAATCCTATTTTTATAATCACGCTATATGGATAAAATTTCTATTTTCACACCGCTACTATATAGATAAAAATTCTATTTTTACTTCGCTATTCTCTATACAAAGATCTTGCCTTTTCAACTATAAAGATTTCTCCTTTTCAAATATAAAGATTTCTCCTTTTCAAATATAAAGATTTCTCCTTTTCAAATATAAAGATTTCGCCTTTTCAAATATAAAGATTTCGCCTTTTCAAATATAAAGATTTCGCCTTTTCAAATTCATCATTATAAAAATCACACTTTTATTTTGCTACACATATAAAGATGATATTTCTAATATTCCTATCATGTAAAAATTATATTTTTAATTCTCCACATAAACAAAAAATCATATTTTTACATCTTCTACATAATAAAGATTATATTTTTATCACGCTATTCTCTATATAAAGATTTCGCCTTTTTCAAATATAAAGATTTCGCCTTTTCAAATTCGGAAAATCTAATCTTTTCTGTTTTAAAAATCTAATCTTTTCTATTTTAAAAATCTAATCTTTTCTATTTTAAAAATCTAATCTTTTCTATTTTAAAAATCTAATCTTTTCTATTTTAAAAATCTAATCTTTTCAATTTTAATCAAACAATAAAAATCCAATTTTTATTTGCTCTTTCCATAAATAAAAATCTAATTTTTATTTCATTTATCCTAAAAATAAAGACCACACTTTTGTAGGCATTTATATAAATAAAAATCAAAATTTTCATCCTAAAATAGTTTGTATAAAATTCCTTTGCCAAATAATGATTTTATTAACATATGAAAACTGAGCATTCGAATTTAAATGGATTAAACAAAAAAAAACCTACCCTTTCCGCTGTAAAAATCGGATCTTGGGCCGGAGAGAGACTCACCGAGGCATTGAGAGGTCGGGGAAGGTGCGATGAGGGGTGGGGCCAGCCTGGACGGCGGCACGTTGGGTGGCGCGCGCCCTTGGGGTCGCGGTGAAGTCGATTTAGGGCTGGACGATTTGGGACTTGGGCTCGAACTGGAGAAGGAGGAGGTGGAGAAGAAGGGGAAGAGGAGGGAGGGGGTGCGGTGGTGGTCAGCGCCATCTAGGGCGGTGCGGTGTCGCGCGAGAGAGGGGGCGTCGAACGGGGGTCTCGTCGATCGAAAGGGGGGGGTTAAGGGGGCGCGATGGGGAGGATCATCAGCGGGGGGAGGGGGGAGGGGGGGAGGGGGGGAGGCGCGGTGGCGCGGATCGCCACTGGCGAGGGGAGCGCTCTGATGATGATGTTTTTTTTTCTTTTTAATTTTCGATCTGAATAGAAACGGGGGAGGGAGAGAGAATAGGGGTTAGTTGACCAAAGGAATATAATATATATTTAATTTATTTTTAACTTTCAAAAAGCAACTCTTTATTTCGAACTCGAAATCGAACCCACCGACTGTCGTCCCTTGCTAATTACCCCCATTCCGAACACAATGGGATATGTATCGTAGGCTGATTCGATCGTTTCGATCTATTTCCATTAAAATCAACATATAACTCAATATATTGAATTTAAACGCGCATTTCAATTTACCGGGGTCACATAAGAACTCTATAAATCCCAGAAAAATATTTTCTAGCTTCGTATTGACGATACAGTCTTAACAGAACTAGTTTTGTCGAATTCTGAGACCGTTTGAAAAATGGCCAATTTCCAGTCGATTTAATCAACTGAAACTGGTCAATCGCGTTTTCCTTTGCCACGCTCACATATTGATTCGAAAAATTATCAAATTTGAAACCTAGCAATAACTTGACATCACAGACCCAACAAAAGTGGTTTCGTCGAAATCCGAGGTCGTTTGCAAAATGTCCATTTTTAAGGGCCTGAATTCCATAGCGACTATTCAGAATTTTCAACTGGACATATCTTTTGATTCCCGCTATGAAATTTCAATTTTTCGGATTCCTTGGAAAGATATTATCAATTAGATCCTATTATTTTTGGTTTCACTAAAATCCGGATTGTTTTGCACCCGGTACAATCAATTGAAGTTTGAAATCGAATTATCGAATTACCGCGCCATTTTCAATTCTATTTATAATTTAAAATAAATATTTATATTCTAACGACGACGTATATAATATATACGTTCGATTCTATATTCAAAATAAATTTCCGTCGATATTATTTAAAATAATCTATTTTAAATGTTCAAAATTCGCTAAAATTGCCAAAATACAAATTTTAAACTGGCCCATATTTTCGGGTTGTGACAATCTCCCCCACTTAAAACTTTTCATCCCCAAAAGGAACAAAGTCGAAAGTGGTTTGATTAATCAGCTCTACAATCGATCCGACTTCCATTCTCCAACTTTTCAGTTTCTGAGAATTTTCAAATTTTCAAAAATTTGGCTAACACCCTAAATTTTCGAAAAATTTCGCCATAACCTCCCCTGCACCGGAAGCCACGGGAAAATCCCGAAATTGCCATACAGGCCTTCTGATCTCAAAAAGAAAAAGAAAAAGCCAAGCGGCTAGCCAATAGGCTCATAAAATCATCATCACCCAAACAAAACAGTAAATTATATAGTAAACATGTACCTATTTGTCGGGCAAACAAATTTTATTCTTCGGCTCTAGCCTCCTTGCTATGACCTGTTCAATGTAAGTACATGTATATGCAAGCAAATGCGACCAATTTTCAATACAATTCAATATGTGATTCAATTAGGCATAATGGTTCAAAATTATCAAACAAATAAACAAACAACATAAACATCAATCAATTAGTGAATTAAAGTTTCAAATTCATAATTTTGATATATATACAGAAAATCATGTTTTTGATGCCAAATCACAACAAATAAATCTATCTATATAAGTTTTGGTTCTCACACCAGTCTAATGGAATTATATAGATATCACACCTTCGAAACACGAACATAAATATTGATGATGCCATGGTCATTATCAACATTATCTCCGGGCGACTAGAGTGTAATTCTATATCTATCCAGTATATTAAAACTTCGAATATACGTTCATGACGCGTATACGCGAAATCTTTATATACTCGATTGTCCAAATACAAAATAAATAAATATTCAAATACGTATAAAACGATTTAAATTTTAAAACAAAATTGTTTTCATTTGAAAAATATACTCTTCACACTCGTTCTAGGATACTACTGATCCTATCTCTAACGAGTCATTCTAATTGGATATTAATAATCCAATATCTGATGAATTCTTTCGTATGGTTCTAATGTGTCTTGTTCTCGAGCTCTGTAAACCAAAGCTCTGATACCAAATGTAAGGACCCGTTACTTCCCCGTTAAGGAAAGAGCGGATACTTTGAGAACAACACACAAATGAACGCAGACGGAAGAACATTTCATTGCTATTACAACAATTCCATCAGATACAAGAATATACAGAGTATAATTGAATAAATTACATTCGACAAATATCAGAGATTTAAATACAGTATTGCAGCGGAAAAATAATACAAAGCACAACTGAAAGTAATACACAGATACAGAGCTTTCCGAGGATTGTTCCAGCTGTAAACCGGGATCCTGTGAATATAAATCTGGAAAACCAAAACTACTAGCTGCCCATGCGGAAAATAGGGGCACCCAGAGTTTAGGTTAAAACAATAAACTCCAGGTCAGTCATGTGACTGGTGTGAGAACTAAAACAGTTATTAAAACTTTATTTTAAAAGAGAGTAATTCAAGGGACCACGCCGTATAACACGGAACGGGTTTCCTCCCAAGAATACCAGTGCATATCAATAAACAACGCAATGCTTTTTCAAAAAATGAAGCTATTATAAGACCCAGGTCCCATCACACAATGCAACGCAAGCCGGAGGATAGGGTTTTCCCTTATAATAGCCAAACATGCTTGGTACGTTTAAAACAAATCATTTGATACTATTATAAGTGTATAGTGTCAAAACAATTTCAATCATAAATATCAATCATAGGCGGCATGGGTACCATCTATCATGTCGCCATACTATTTCTACAATTAAAACCGCAATATCACGTATTGGAAATTGGATTTCCGTCATGAGTCGAGGCAAGGGGCAAGCTCCTCTCCGCTTCGAGACACTCTAGCAAATGGCTCAGGACTACACACTCTGGGTAACCCCTGGAATCGGCTGGGCCGGTCCTCTCTTACGTTTGAGGATTAGTTATGCCTGAACACACATTTCTCGGTCCTTACAGACCTAAAATCGAGGCGCCTCATTCCAACAACCACAAAGGTGAAAAGTATATAAATGTCAGGGCTGGTAAGTCGCTGACACCACCAAAGCTAGAAAGAAACGTCGTGTTCTCCCAACGGTCCGTATCCTGTTTTTAACTCATACCGAGGTGTGAGGCTCGCGAATTCACGTTATACACAAAGCTACGCCACAAAGGCCGTGCTTTGATCATCAACCACAAGACTTTGCTTTTCAACAGAAGCCTTGATCCATGCAACTCAGCGTGCCACACAGGAAATTCATGCCACGCGATTGATATCTATCGATATATAACCTCTAAGCTCGTACGTCTCAGAGAAGGGCGTTAAGCAAGAGAATAAATCCTCCGCCGCTAAACAGATATATATTTAACAGAAATCAATCAACACAGAATAAAATCCAATGTCAGACACACAATCCATTTACAAGTTCGTTCTGGGTCTGAACGAAACCGGAGGCACTTTCCTCGCATATCCATCGATCTCCAAGTACGTCTGGACGACCACCAACTATTTCCATCCTCTTGGGTGTACATCCCAATTAGGATCATCAGTAATTATCCAAACGATGTGAAGACTTCCCGTCTTCGACCACCGTCATCATCTTCGACTTATCGTCGAATCGGTTATTCAGAATGGGTATAAACCCGACCTTTCCGAACAACCCGCGTATATTAAAAACAAATGTTACACAAACACAACATACGCCTCATTCCAATTCATTAGTCACTAACCGTAAATCAGTAAGAGAGCAATTCCCCAAATATTAACCCCGAAGGCCGAAACCAACATCAGATCAATACCCAGGAAACCATTCTTCTTAACTAACCTTCAGCTAGTTTCTAAATTTCAATTCTTAGGGAAAGGTTCCCATTAATTTTATCCAAGATAAATTCTTTAAAATTTATCCTTTAATCTTCCTTTGGATGTCATTTCAAACCAAATTATGGTTTTCCAAACTAGTCGAGATTAGCGAACCACACCGAAGTAATTATTTATTTTATTTCCCAATCCCAACCTATTTATCCCATGAAGCAAAACTGGTAATACTTCATATCTAACACCACGGTGTTATCGGTAAAATTAATTACCATTTCACGTTCAAATATAATTAAAGATTTAACTATCGCTTAGAGCAAAACTGGTGGTACTCCATTCTCGCTCACTTTCTAAAGTTGATAATTTAAATTATCAATTCACATTTCAATCTAATTGAAGATTCATTAAAACTCCTTTTACTGGGTTAAAGAACTAATGTCTTTTAAAACACAGTTCACGACAAACTTAAATCACATTCTATTTAGTATCGGGTTAAAGAACTAGTGTTATTTAAAACACAGTTCACGATAAACCCAAATCACATTCTATTTAGTATCGGGTTAAAGAACTAGTGTTATTTAAAACACCGTTCACGATAAACCCACAAATCAATTCTATTTAAAATTCATTTCAAATCCAATTTATTTATTTAAAAATAAATGGGTTTTAATTTTAGTTTAAAACTAGTCCATTTCGATAAAAATCTATTTTTATCTTTTCAAATATGGAGTTTTTCATCCTAATTTTTCCCAAATCATTTCTTATGATTTTACGCAAATTATTACTATTTTTAATAATTTTATCAAGGCCCGTACAGTCGATTTCCATCAACGGCCATCGAACTACACTTACAGCGACCTTTTCCAAATTTGATTTGGACGTATCTCCAAATCCAACCGTTAGATCTCAAATTTCTAATTTTCATTAGAAAGCTCTTTTCGATACGAACCCAACGGTTCCGTTTTTAGGAGAATCCGACGGTCGGATCTCCCGTAATGTCCGTTCGAAATTAATGGTCGAAATTCGCGAACTGCCGCTGCGCGGCGCGTTCTATTCAGGCCATTATATTATATATATAATATATATAATATATATTTCGTCGATTTCTATTTAAAACGAATTTTATGAATAGTTTTGAATTCGTTTCAAAAACAATTTCAACCTTTATTTCAAATTCAAATCAAAATTGAATTTTCTATTAAGGATTTACTTTCATTTCTATTTGATTTCAATTCAAATCGATTTTAATTCGATTTGAATTCATTTTCTTTTCAATTCAATTCAATTTGAATTCGTTATATGTTCAATTCAATTCAAACTCGTTTTCTATTCAATTCAATTCAGATTCGTTATATATTCAATTCAATTCAAATTCGTTTTCTATTCAATTTGAACTCGTTTTCTATTTAATTCGATTCAAATTCGTTATATATTCAATTCAATTCAAATTCGTTTTCTATTCAATTCAATTCAAATTCGTTATATATTTAATTCAATTCAAATTCGTTTTCTATTCAATTCAATTCAAATTCGTTTTCTATTCAATTCAATTCAAATTCGTTATATATTCAATTCAATTCAAATTCGTTTTCTATTCAATTCAATTCAAATTCGTTTTCTATTCAGTTCAATTCAAATTCGTTTTCTATTCAATTTGAACTCGTTTTCTATTTAATTCGATTCAAATTCGTTATATATTCAATTCAATTCAAATTCGTTTTCTATTCAATTCAAATCAAATTCGTTTTCTATCAAATCAAATTCATTTTCTATTCAAATCAAATTCAATTCGAATATAATCGATATAAATATCGTTCGCGTCAAAATAGCGCATCTCTAATCAACACGGCTTTATATTCAACAAATGTATCTATATTTCTTTCAATACACGACTCTATATCTTTGTCAATACTCGACTAATCTCAACGAATGAGTACTGTCCACGTGTGACTATTTTTGTTATTTAATATATTTTATAAAAATTATGGTATCTATCGTTTGATTTAAAATCAGACTCCAACCGTAAATTAGTAAGAGAACGATTCCCTGAATATTAACCCCGAAGGCCGAAACCAACATCAGATCAATATTCAGGAGACCACTCATCTCATCTATTTTCCAGTTAATTTCTAATTTTATATGATAAAGATGTAAATTTGATTGTTAAAATATTTCGTTCAACACATGACTAATCTCAACGAATGAGTACGATCAACACATGAACCTTTATTTTATAATATAAAGATGTAAATTTGATTGTTAAAATATTTCGTTCAACACATGACTAATCTCAACGAATGAGTACGGTCAACACATGAACCTTTATTTTATAATATTCTTTCTTTTCTAAATTGGAATGAGGCCCAATCAATTACCATATAAAGTTAATTGTATGGATTTCATACAACACATGTATATAATAGCAATGATAAATAATCAAGCATCATCCAAAGTGCACTACACTGTATAAGCATCAAATATAGATATATAACGCTTATAACAGCCTGTCAATCAATCGATTGACAAACAACTAATTATTGGGATTAGTGTATGTCGTATTTTATCACAATACCCGTGCGGGGTTTCAAACAATCAAACGCATATTTTATTTGTGTTGTTGGGCGATGTGTAAAATTTATCGACTCAATCAATATCAGTCAAATCAGTGTATATAAACAAATCGGCTGATTTGTTTATAAATATTTATTTATTCGCTTTCACGTTAAAAATTATATTTTTAACGATAATTAATTTATTTCAACCATCTACATTCTATTTTCCATTTCACATCAACATCACGAACAATTTTCACAACACATCAATCAAACAAACAAGCCATCCATGGTCTGTGGATGACGGGTGTCAGGTGCTACTAAGCACCGTCTACATCCTAGTATATATATATATATATAACTAGAAAAAGAGATTGAAGAGTGAGAAATTCTCACCGAAAGCTATCCCAACTTCACGACACTTCTTAAGTAGAAATCTTCGTCGTTCTCGTCTCTTATCACTTTCGTCGCCCGTAGCCACTACATATGTAAAAATCGAATTTTTACTTTGCTATTCCATATATAAAAATCGAATTTTTGCTTTGCTATTCAATATATAAAAATCGAATTTTTACTTTGTTATTAAATATATAAAAATCGAATTTTTACTTTGTTGCTATGTATATAAAAATCCTATTTTTATAATCACGCTATATGGATAAAATTTCTATTTTCACACCGCTACTATATAGATAAAAATTCTATTTTTACTTCGCTATTCTCTATATAAAGATCTTGCCTTTTCAACTATAAAGATTTCTCCTTTTCAAATATAAAGATTTCTCCTTTTCAAATATAAAGATTTCTCCTTTTCAAATATAAAGATTTCGCCTTTTCAAATATAAAGATTTCGCCTTTTCAAATTCATCATTATAAAAATCACACTTTTATTTTGCTACACATATAAAGATGATATTTCTAATATTCCTATCATGTAAAAATTATATTTTTAATTCTCTACATAAACAAAAAATCATATTTTTACATCTTCTACATAATAAAGATTATATTTTTATCACGCTATTCTCTATATAAAGATTTCGCCTTTTTCAAATATAAAGATTTCGCCTTTTCAAATTCGGAAAATCTAATCTTTTCTATTTTAAAAATCTAATCTTTTCTATTTTAATCAAACAATAAAAATCCAATTTTTATTTGCTCTTTCCATAAATAAAAATCTAATTTTTATTTCATTTATCCTAAAAATAAAGACCACACTTTTGTAGGCATTTATATAAATAAAAATCAAAATTTTCATCCTAAAATAGTTTGTATAAAATTCCTTTGCCAAATAATGATTTTATTAACATATGAAAACCGAGCATTCGAATTTAAATGGATTAAACAAAAAAAAAAACTTACCCTTTCCACTGTAAAAATCGGATCTTGCGCCGGAGAGAGACTCACCGAGGCGCTGAGAGGTGGGGGAAGGTGCGATGAGGGGTGGGGCCAGCCTGGACGGCGGCGCGTTGGGTGGCGCACGCCCTTGGGGTCGCGGTGAAGTCGATTTAGGGATGGACGATTTGGGACTTGGGCTCGAACTAGAGAAGGAGGAGGCGGATAAGAAGGGGAAGAGGAGGGAGGGGGTGCGGTGGTGGTCAGCGCCATCTAGGGCGGCGCTGTGTCGCGCGAGAGAGGGGGGCGTCGAACGGGGGTCTCGTCGATCGAAAGGGGGGTTAAGGGGGCGCGATGGGGAGGATCATCAGCGGGGGGGGGGGGGGAGGCGCGGATCGCCACTGGCGAGGGGAGCGCTCTGATGATGTTTTTTTTTAATTTTCGATCTAAATAGAAACGGGGGCGGGAGAGAGAATAAGGGGGGGGGGGTAGTTGGCCAAAGGAATATAATATATATTTAATTTATTTTTAACTTTCAAAAAGCAACTCTTTATTTCGAACTCGAAATCGAACCCACCGACTGTCGTCCTTAGCTAATTACCCCCATTCCGAACACAATGGGATATGTATCATAGGCTGATTTGATCGTTTCGATCTGTTTCCGTTAAAATCAACATATAACTCTATATATTGAATTTAAACGCGCATTTCAATTTACCGGGGTCACATACGAACTCTATAAATCCCAGAAAAATATTTTCTAGCTTCGTATTGACGATACGATCTTAACAAAACTAGTTTCGTCGAATTCTGAGACCGTTTGAAAAATGGCCAATTTCCAGTCGATTAAAATCAACTGAAACTGGTCAAACGCGTTTTCCTTTGCCACGCTCACATATTGATTCGAAAAATTATGAAATTTGAAACCTAGCAATAACTTGACATCACAGACCCAACAAAAGTGGTTTCGTCGAAATCCAAGGTCGTTTGCAATATGTCCATTTTTAAGGGCCTGAATTCCATAGCGACTATTCAGAATTTTCAACTGGACATATCTTTTGATTCCCGCTATGAAATTTCAATTTTTCGGATTCGTTGGAAAGATATTATCAATTAGATCCTATTATTTTTGGTTTCACTAAAATCCGGATTGTTTTGCACCCGATACAATCAATTGAAGTTTGAAATCGAATTATCGAACTACCGCGCCATTTTCAATTCTATTTATAATTTAAAATAAATATTTATATTCTAACGACGACGTATATAATATATACGTTCGATTCTATATTCAAAATAAATTTTCGTCGATATTATTTAAAATAATCTATTTTAAATGTTCAAAATTCGATAAAATTGCCAAAGTACAAATTTTAAACTGGCCCAGATTTTCGGGTTATTACAGTGCGCTACGCTTTGAAGCCTGCTTGCACTAAATACTAAAGTGCTAAGGTAAATGAAATTTGCAAATAAACGCTAAAGAAGGTACGTATTTGGATTATATAGTTTGGTGGTTAAGTATATATGTGTTTTTCCACATTTTGTGATGCCTCATCGTGGGATGAGATGAATATTTATATTTATATATGTATTGAGTTTTTCCAGAGCTCTCTGTACAAAGGAGATGCTGCCGAAATTTTCCGTAATTTCGGGAGTTAAAATTTTTATGAAGTTTTACAACTATATAACTTATTTTATCAATGCTATTTTATATGTATGAATTTGAAAGTAGATTTGTTTAATACCTTATTCCGTTCTCTTTTCGAGAACGAAAAGATTTTAAGTGGGGGAGAATGTAACAACCCAAAATTTTTAATGTATTTAAATTTGTATTTAAAATAAATACATTAATTAATATTGGGGAAAAAAATCAAATTTTATTGATTATAATGATGATGATTGCTTGAATTGAGTGTAAATAGATTTTTAAGTTAGTTTATTTAGAAATGTGGTAAGTTAGGATTTAATATTTAAATGATTAAATAAAATTTAAATTGTTTAAGTAAAAATAAAAAAAATTGAAATTCAAATTTAAATCCATACAATAAAATTCGAAAACCTAAAATCTGTGAAATTGATTTATAAAATTTATCTAGGTTATAATTGGATTTGGATGGAATTTAAATAAATATTTAAATTGAATTTAATTAGTTAAATGAATAATTGAATATTTTATTAATTAATTGAATGTGAAATTTAACTATTTTGGCGACTGTCTCGGAATTCGACGAAACTGGCGCCATTGGACTCAGAACGGTGAATTATTGTAGGATTTCAATTTTCATTAAAATCGGACTTGTAATTTGATCATACAGGAGAAAACGCGAGTGAAACCAAGGCAGTATGATAATTGTTTGTTCCTTATGTTGGGCTTCTATATTTATATAAATGAAATTCCTTTCCTCCACCCATCAGCCCATTTATACTATACATTCATTTTTCTTCATCAAAACCTTATTTCCATGGCTGAAAATAATTTCAAACCCTAGTATAAACAAATTACATGCTGAAAATCAAATCTCCTCCAATACTTGCAAATTATATATCAAATCGAAGATCTCGATGATACGAAGCTACTGATACCATTTTTTTGACATGCAGTGCCCAGAGTTGCCGAAAATCGATGGTCAAAGCCCTGAATCGCGAAACCCATAAAATCAAAATTGGGCATTTTCGATTTGGGACTTAATCGGAGAAATTGGCATCTGCGTATTGTTTAGATCGTCGCTAGGATTGCAAAGAGCTTGGTCTCGTCGATTATTATCAGCCATGGTGCCGAAAAATCATGATTTAGGGTTTTAAAACCCTTCCGTTCATCACCGTCGCCAGCAAGGTGGCAGTCACCGAAAGTGAAGGCGCCGTTGTAGGGAGGTGCGGTTTTGGATGGGCTTTCGATTGGAGGTGGTGGTTCTCCGCGCTATGTAATGTAGCTCACGGGTAAAGGAGCGGGAAGGAGAAGCTGACTTGTCCGGGTTTGATTGGTGAGGAAATTATTTAATTAATTTTATAAATTCAAAAATTCAAATAGAAAAACATGCATAACTTTACATACGACCTCAGATTGACGCGCGGGTTGTTGCGTTAGGATCGTAGAGGAATTGCGGATGTTTGGGTACTGGTTTGGCTACATTTGGAGACTGTGAAATTATGGGCTTTGGTTGAACTCCGATCCACTAAGGACCCAAAGGTGAGTGATTTTCTCATTCACGACTAACTAAAATTTTCCCATATTTATTAAATTAAATTGTGAAATAAGTTGGTTGCATGGTTGTGTTTGATTAGTGAATGGTTGCTTAAATTTGACATGCAAGTGTGTAACAGGCAATGAAATCAATAATTAGTCATTTAAATTCAATTAAATTTCTAGTTAGAAAATTCCGACACTTGTTAACCCGTGACATGACTGATATTTACCATGGAATAAAATAGTTGTGATGAATGCCTTCGTTGATGTGATTTATGAGTTAATATTGCTTGAAATGTTATTTATTTCAGTATATGGATGTTGTGTGCTCATTATTGACGTTAAATCCCAATTTTTCACCCTTGATATTGCGGGCATCTAATAAACCCAGGGTTTATCGGTTTAAAATAAATTAAGAACATAGGTTGAAATGATAAATATCTGTGACCCTGATTTGGGTTGAAATGATATATATCCATTCCTGGAATATCAAGAAATTAAATTTAAGACCACTTGGCCATAGGATAGAAAATTACATACGGACATCGGTTGGTTAAATGATTTTAAATATTCGAAAAATTCTATTTGTTGGAATTTTTTTTTAAAAGGGAATGTGCCGATACTCGATAAATCCATTTTCTTTAAAAATCCGAACTTTGAATGTTATTGAAAATGGTTAAGGGAATTATTCCAAAACAAATTGAGAATTCGTTAATTGGGATTTGAATATGATTTGAAATTCTCAAATAATGGTGTAGATGCAGAACTTATAAATTCTCGTTGAATTAAGTTTTGAACAGAGGTAACCGAGGTTACTCGAAGTTGTTTTAACCTAATATGTATATGGATTTGAATCCTTTAAATCGAGCAGTTGATTTGAACAATGTTGAAATGAGATAGGGAAACTAATGAACTCCATTGAGATTTGAATATATTTTTCAAGTTTTTAAATTTGGAAGGAAGAAACAATTATGATTTAAAATTTTATTTTATAAAATTATATATATTTACCTCTTGTTTTTCAAAAAAAATATATTCCTTTTCTTAAAAAAAAGTTATTTAGTAAAATTTTGTAGCTTATATACTATTTTGTTATAAATAAATTTCTCTTATATTTTTATAATTAAACTATTTAGTAAAACTTTTATTTTATGTACATAATGATTTAAACCATCTAATTATGCTCTAAATTTTTTATGATTAAATTTATATATAAGATCTTATTTTATAAGTACCTATTTTACAGTAATATCAAATGATTGTAGCTTCTTTCTAAATGGAAATTGTTTTGATTTAAACCATGATTCAAATGGAGTTTTGATATGAAGTTTATGTTCTATTTTGGATATGAATCAATTTCAAATGATTATAATAGTTCAAGGTAGATTATATTCCACTTGAATATAAATGGGGTTTCTAAATGATTGAAACGAGTTGATATGGAAATATATATATTTTATTTGTATATGAATGGATTTCAAATGTAAATCGATTTGAAATAACTATAATCTTTTGAGGTGAGGTATATTCTACTTGAATATAAGTCGATTTTGTGAAATCTTATATGATTATAATATAATGAAGTGAAATATATTCTAGTTTAGAATATAATCAGTTTTGTATGATTCATGATATTAGATATGAAATTACATTCTATTGAATATAAATTTTGGATCGAGCAAAATATGATATTTTGATATAAAAGCGAACATTTGTGAAAGTGAAAGAACCGACCAATGTGGAAAATGTAAACGTTGGTTGTTAAAGGGACCGGAGTCGACAAATGACATGCTCTCTGTCAGTGTCGGTACCACTTTAACAACCGTGAACATTATGACGTATCCAGAATGAAATATGATTACTTGGAGGCGATTTTTGGATTTATGAAGATGAACGATGACGAAATAGCCTTGACCTTCGGGTCATAATTGAAATGACTAAAAACAGGAGCTATACCGTGACTAATTGAGGTAGCACCTTTGATTGGACGCACTTCTGCGATACTATTTCTGTGACTATGATGATTTGAGCCCTTTTTGATTTGAGAGTTTGTTCCGAGGTGGGCGTTAGTGGCTGCTATGCGTTACCACTGGTCCTAGAGTGCAATTGGTAGAATCCTACCCTGGGCATTGCCTCGAGTGCCTTGTCATATTTATCCTTATCAAGCCCCATACAATTTTGATTTGTATCGTACCTATGGAGTGCCCTCTGATGCCATCGGTTACGATGGGTTTACGGTACTGTATAGACTACGGTATTATAAACGGTGTAAGGGTAAAAATGTAATCACGCTTATGCTATTTTCATTATGTTTACTTTACTGAATAGAATTTACAATAATAGTGTATTATACTATTTACTTTTTAGTTTAACGGATCCTTGAGAGATGGAAAATCCCGTAGCATCTCTTGAGTTACTGCACCCATGACACTCAAGTTATTTCGTATTTTTGTTTGACTAATATGAGAATGATTTAGTGCCAATCCGAGTGTTTGTTGTGCTTTCTTTTTATGCAATATGCTCGAGTCAGCAGAAGTTTGCAGTTAACGAAGATTACTCTGCCCTGGAGATCGAAGATGAAGATTTGGTATATATCTACTATATATAAGTATTTATGCTGTACTTTATTTCCATAGCATTACTGTATATACTTGTATTAATGAACTCTGATCACTGAAAATGTAACTCGAATGTATATGTTTAAAAATGTTTTGAACCATTATTTGTTTATTATATGTTGCCCTTCCGCTATGAGATTCTGTGATTATTTTCTCTTCTTTCTTCCTTTTCTTCTTTTCCACATAACTATCTGGGTTGGTGATTTGTTTGGGTCAACATGTGTGGTTTATTGTCGATCTGAACGGCCAAAAATCTAGGTCATTACATTTGGTGTAGTGGTGGAGGCCCATGTCATATTGGGATGTCTTTACTCTTGTCCATGCCACAAAGATAACCGATGAGACGGGCTCAGTTATATACCAATGAGAAGATAATGATAAAGAAATAGTTGCATATGTGATACATTATAATTATTTATTTTTAACTTGTATAAATAAGAATTAAAATTATATTGTTTAAAATTCAATTGCATTTTGCATTATAGTAACGATTACAGGAAGCATGTGCACTACTTTTGGATGGTACAGGACCGGATGAGCTCATTGTAGCTGAGGAGTATAGTATATTCAATTCTATCATGGATATTCACTATCCTATAACACACATTATGAAATTGGAAATCAAGCGATAATTATTTTGCTACATTTCTCATTAATTTCCATAAGTAACATTTCTTTATAGTGTTAAATGGAATTGTATGGAAACAACTCATGGTTTATCAATTTTTTTTATTAGTTATCAATTCACATAAATAAAAGATATTCTAAAAATCAACACACTTAGTCTCGTATTTTGAAAACTAGTGTGTACGGTTAACATACGACAAAATTAGTTATGTTGTATTATATGTAAGTGTATAGTGAAACATAAATTAGAAGCGATTCCATAAATTAGTAAGTTCTTAGTAGTTATTAGAGATTAAATTATGTTTTATTGAAATTTACAATTTAATGCGTTCATGTTAATTTGTAAATTGTAAATTTATAATCGAATTTCTTATAATCAAGTAGATATTCTAATATAATATAAATTAACTTGTAATTTCTTGGAATTATATATAACAACTTATATTATTTGCAGGCTAGAATCACTCAGAATGTGTATTAGAAGGCTCAGGATATAGTAGAGATCTCTAGGCTATAGACTGTCGAGCTATAGGAGAATGACTGTTATGGTGCAACAGAGATGGAGCAGCTGAACCAGAGCTTGGACGAGTGCATGGAGCATCACAAGACATTCCCCTTATATGGTGGTTCTGGGGATTCAGATGCAGCTTGATAGGTTGGTTCTGATTTGGTTGGACTTGTATATATACGTTATGAGATGGTGAGGATGATGCTGATATAGTATTGTTGGTTTTTTTATGGTTGACGATGATTTGGGCTTGTTTTATGGAGGTGATAGTCATATGATTTGGATTTGGGTTTATTTTCTTGTATGTATTGATTAGTTTGTTGTTTTGGCTATGTTTTAATGTTTATATTGTATATATTAAAGCTATTATTATGTTTATTTTGTATTTGTTCATGTATATACGCTTAAGTGGGCTTGGTTATATGTTTAATCTGTAAATGGAGCTATGAAATTGATTGTGGAATGTGCTGAGGGTCGGAAGCTAGAAGCTAATGCAGCATATAAAAAATCCCAAGTTTTCCAATGGCTTCCGATAGATTATAGATCATGATTTTCTAATTGGCTAACCCATCAGAAACCATCTCTACGTGTCGGCTGAAGCCATCGGAAATTTGGTCGTCACTTCCGTTGGAAGTCATGGCTAGCAAAGAACTGTATTCCGATGGTTTTCAATAGTATACTTCCATCGGAAATCATTGTTTCCCTTGTAGTGCATGTATAAAAAAACAATTACCGCTTCTCAATCGACATGTTACAATAAATAGTAAAATATTATTTGCTCTCTAATGCTAGTGTACTCTCACTAATTCAATTTCAGCCGATATGCTTTAGTGAGTTCATTTAACCCTTGCTTTTCCATTTTCAGCTGCTTCTCTTCGAATCATGATTTTTTTTTTACAATTTCTAGCGAACCTGCATGTCATCTTTCATCCACTTCAATGATTTTTTTTGTTCCAGCTGATGGCTCGACAATGAATAGTACCCAATCAAGTGGTAAATCATCTATCATCAGGGTAATTCACTCGTCGATTTCAACATTTAACATAAAATCAATCTTGATATCTAAGCTATTTTTAACCTATAGATAAAATCGTTTAAAACCTTGAACTTATTAAAAAATTCAGCTGTTTATGACCTATAGATCTATATTTTCCTACTTATATTTATTATATCATTTAAAGGTAAATATAATTGTTGTTTGAATACATGAAACCTCTTAGTTTATAGTTAAATGAAAATGTTTCTGAAAATTATGCAAAAACTAGTTGCATGATGTTCGAAAATGTTTTTATAATATTAATGAATATTATTTAAAAGAAATATGAAATAAGTGCAAGTGACTCGTATTTGATTAATAGCCCCATATCGTAGGACTATATAGAATAATCAAGTATATACTTGGTTCTTAGATGTTAGGTTGGGCCCTTTGGGCACTCAATGATGCTCTTTTATGAGAAAGGAGATCATGCTTAACCACTACAAACACATGTGCGTCGACCGACCAACTTGACTAAATGAGTTGGTTTTGTATAACACTTATTTTTTATACAAAATTTTAGTCAATTTTTAAATGGTAAAGGACACAGCTGTAACGGTCACATTAGACCAGCAGTTATTGGAGAACATTTGCAAATGTTCCACTTTGGACCTGCTTTCTCTTCAGATCCAATTTTTATGGGTCACGTCCCCTACTAAAACAACAATATTTCTAATCCTATTGCCTATTTAAATGTTTTTCCAGTTGAAACATAATCATCTAGTTATCCACTTTTTTCCTAAACACCTTCTTCTCTAATGTTTTCAAATCAAGCTAAAGCAATTATTAGAGTATATTGGAGTCGGCTTCGTTTGTGTAGAGGAGTCGATACGTAATAAAAACCTAAGAAATGCTATTTTAACATAGTGGCGGCATTATTTGAGACTTATTTGCCCCTTCGATTGGAACATCGAAATGCCTTCAAGAGAGTGTTGTTGTACACGACTCAATTGAAGATCATTGTTCATGCAATAATTTAAATACGAACCATAATCAATGTCTTCTGCTGCAACCGTGGATGTTTCTGCCTTGAAATCATTGTTTTAGGTTACAACGGTATCTGCTGTACCATTCAGATTTGAGGGCCTACACTTCAAACGATTACAACAAAATGGGGTTTTCTCTGAGCATGCGAAAGGTAGTAGCATTACTAACAACGGATAAACCATACCTTCCATACAAACCCAATTAAGCTGACATGGACGAGAAGAGAGTATGGACAAAAAAATCCAAGGGGTTGCAGATTTGGATGGATCAGAATTATTTGTGCATAAACTTCATCCTCAACTTAAATGGCTACTATAATTCAAATAAGATAGCAAAGGAAATCTTGGGAGCATTGCAGAAAAAATATGACATATAGGAGGCAGGAGAAAAGAAATATGTAGTCAGCTGCTACCTCAAATATTAGATAACAGGTCCGTAGAGGCATAATCTCACGAGCTTCAAAAAATTGCTCATAAGACCATCTCAAAAGATATGATTATTTATGAATAACTCCAAGTTGCAGTTTTGATAGATAAGTTGCTTATAGTTGGAAGGAATTTAAAAATACCCTAGGACATAAAACTAAGGAATTTTCATTGAAAAGTCTAATAGCTTGTCTCCGTATTGAGAAGGAATTTCTTAAACATGATATGAATGAAGAAGTGCTTGCTGTTTTAGTTAAAATTAGGAAGGATTGGACTATAAAACCAAACACCAAAAACTTTAAGAAACAGAATCACATGTCTAATCAAAACCACAATGAATAAGGAACTAAACAGAACAACATATACCCCCCCCCCAAACGAGTGACTATGGATAGTTGTTTATTTGTTACAACTGTGGAAAGCCAGGTTCTATGTCACACTAGTGTCGGAACAGGTCTAGCTCTACATCGCAGACTAACTTGACCTAGGAGTCTCTTTCGGCTATGACGATTGATGAGATTCACCTTATTGGGGGGAATCAAAGGGTTGGTGCACAGATACTGGCGCTATGCGTTACGTTTTCTATGTTCAAAACATATATGGAAACTAATGACAAGAAAGAGACTTGGAAGACTCTCACACCATTATTGTTGCTGGGATTAGAAGCGCTGAGCTAAAGTTTACTTCAGTGAAGTCCGTCATTCTGAAAGACGACATGCACACTCAAGAGATAAGAAAGAATCTTGTTTTAGGGTTTCTTCTTAATAAGCTTGGTTTACACAAACTATTAGGGTTGATTTAGGTTAGAACCTCCATTTTTGAGCTATATTTTGACTATGACAATATATATCGACAATATCAATCACTAGCGTTTGTTATAGGAGAAAAGGAGAAGAATATAGCTTAAATACAAGAATATTCGACAATAGGATATATTGATATATTATTATTGTAATAGAGTCAGTATTTAGTTAGTTTTAATGTTAAAATCTCTCCTATAATATATATATATATATATATATATATATATATCGATTTTATTTACTAAAGGCTGAAGCAAATATGCACAAAAACATGTGTAGCAGTCAGTTGACTCAAAAATTCAGTCGGCTAATTGCTGAGATGTTCAAGCTCTTTAGTTTGAACATTCAGCCAGCTGAATCCTTGAATCAGCCGGCTAAATGACATGTCTTTATGTATATGCACACTATTTTCAAATTGTAACCATTTTTATAGCCAGATAAATTCTAAATTTAGTCGGTTGAGCTGAAGGGTTGCGAATTTTTAAAGAGTCATAACTTTATAATCCAAGAGTTATTACTATATCTTTTAATCAAACTGTTTTACGAATGATTGAAACCTTTATTTAATTTACATACACTTCATAATCACTTGTTTCAACACCTAACTTTTCTGATCTTAATATTCTTTGATTCTAAAATTATTCGATGCAATATTCTCTTGTGTTCTCAATTTTTCACACTCTGTGATTATAAATCTCTTTCCTTCTTAATTCTTCATATACTTAACGATATATATACTCAAGGAGAAGACTATAGGAAGGGTCTACTATATAGTGACTTATCCATGTTATTTAGAACACAAAAATAGTTGAATAAACTTTGCGTTAGTTGAAATCCTGTTACGCTGCTCAAGCAAGTGAAGTCCTCTTTGTTGCTGAGGCAAAATCATGTTCTACTGCTCATGTCCTTGTTTTGTTGCTCATGCATTGTAATACCTTTTCCTTTGTGTTAAGTGAGGGTTATTGATTAGTAAAAATTCCAGAAGGAGCTTAGGACTAGACATAGGATGGTGCTCAGAACCAGTATAAAAATCTCTGGTGTTCTTTACTTTTATTTACTGCTTTTATATTGTTTACCTGCAATATCATCTCTAATTACTTATCTCGTTAAATATTTACTTGAAAATATCATAATAAATATATTATATATTAAGTTTCTGCACTGAATTCATTGCACATATATTCATAATACTTGATCCTTCTCATCTTTTTATTTGGTATTACAACAGAAAAACTTATAATCATAAAACAATTATTTGATATCTCCATAATATGGAAAACAACACTAGTTTTATGAAAGGTCGATCTACTGCACGATCTCCACTATTTAATGGAATGAACTATAACTATTAGGCTGCACAAATGAGAATATATATATATATATATATATATATATATATATATATGCAAGAAAATGATTTTGATTCATGGAGCATTACTCAAACTGATTATACCCCTCCTACTACAAAATATTCTTCATAGTCAATTTCACAAAAGGAAGATGCTAAAGCTATGAATAAGTTGCATTGTGCCTTGGATAGAAATGAGTTTAACCGTATTAGCATATGCAAAATTACATACGCAACCCACATCATTTCAAATGCCTAGAAACAGAATAACCAGAAGCAAAGGGAGACCTAAAATGACCCCATCCTCTCCTCTTGACCTAGACAACTCGACAGTATTTTCCATTGGAGAATCTGTTCATACCTTGCCTTATCAACAGTTAACCAAACCGTCTTCGTCTAGTGTTAAAACCTGATAATCTTCCCTGTTGGTTTCCCAATGATAGACAAAATTTCTTTTTGGAATATTAGGGTGCTAATCCGCTTTCTAAACAACTTGAAATCGCGAACTTAATCCTTTCTCATGACATCCACCTAATGGCTATTGCTGAAACTAATTTGAACCACTTCACTACGTCTAAAGCTATTCGCAATATTATACCAAATTGGAGCAACATCCACAATCTATCTCAAGCTCCATTTGGGAGAATACTGATTTTATGGAATCCTTTGAATTTCTCGCTTAATCCCATAATCGTCCATAGGCAATACATCCACTCCGAGATCACCCATATACCGACCAATACAACCTTCCTCTTAACTATCATATATGCTGAAAATGTTGTGGCCAAAACCTTCCTACCCTTCAGCATGCTACTTTGCCTTGGATGTGCATTGTAGATTGGAACTGTATGCAAATATCTACTAATAAGTTAGGCGGTACTCCTCCCACTTCCAGACAAACAAGGCCATTGAATAATGCTATATTTAATGCTAATTTGTTACCTGTCCCATACATTGGAGCTGACTATACTTGGAATAACTGTTCTAGAAGTGGTATAAGAACATATTGCAAGCTTGATAGATCATTTCAAAATTATTCTGCTGTCCTTACCTAGCCTACTCTATGTTATCACATCCTACCACCATCCCTTTCAGACCACTCCCCCCTTGTGTTGGACTGGGCAAGAGAATCATGAGAAGACACTCCTCTTTTTCATTTTTTAATAGTTGGGCTGACCACTCGGATTTTTTAAATACTGTTTCTAATGGTTGAAATGTTCATGTATCGGTTAATCCAATGTTTATTTTGCAGGAAAACTCAAAAGATTGAGGGGTGTTTTGAAGTCATGGGATGATGTTAATTTCAGAAATAGTATCATACACAATAAGGCAGAATTTATTTCGAACTCAAAATGAGATTAGGGAGTGCATGGATGCTAATTCAATGTCAGCTTTGTCTGCTAAGGAACGTAAACTTTATGATGATCTTGTAAAGTCTTTAACTGAAGAAAACAAAATGGCAAAACAAAAGAATAGGAACAAGTGGAAATTATTTGGTGACAAGAATACATTAACATTTCATAATTCTTTGAAGATAAAACAAGCTGCTAGCAATATTACCACCATTATTGACAAAGACGACATTCTTTGCTCTGATTCGGATTCGGTGCAGGCAGCATTCTTGGATTATTTTTCTTCTTCTTTGGGTAATTCTTCATCTACTTCAGTGAGTCTTGATTCCTATTCTCATTTAAACTTTCCGACTATTACTGATGATATGAAGCAAACTTTGATTATGGAAATAACTGAAGAAGAAATTGTTAAAACCATTTTATCTATAAAAAACAGTAGCTCTCTGGGTCCGGATGGATTTAATGCTTGTTTTTTCAAGAGTGCATGGACTGTGGTAGGTAAAGATGTGATAACAACAATTAAAGTTTCTTTATGCATGGTAGAATGTTAGGTGGTATTAATGCGACTAGATTGGCCTTAATTGCTAAAGTTGAAAACCCTCAAAATGTGTCATACTTTAGACCTATAACCTGTTGTAACGTGGTCTACAAATGCATTGCCAAAATTTTGTCTTTGCACATGAAAATTGCAATTGCAAATGTGATTTCCCCAAACCAAAGTGCTTTCCTACCTAACAGGGATATAATAGATAATATTCTTTTGGCTTCTGAACTCATGAAAGGGTACAATAGAGCATTAATATCTCCTAGCTATTTTCTTAAGCTAGACAATCAAAAGGCATACGATACAGTTAAATGGGAATCTATTATATACGTTCTTTTCAAGATGAACTTCCCTACTCCCTTCCTCTGTTGGATTTACACTTGTATATCCATAGTTGACATAACACTCAGTATAAATGGTTCAACTTTTGGGTATTTTAAAGCTAAACAGGGTCTACGCTAAGGGCATCCCATTTCCCCGTACTTGTTTGTATGTGTTATGGAGTTATTTTCATTAATAACCCAGCAGGCGTAATTTCTAGACAAGTTGATTTTCATCCATATTGCAAAAGTACCAATATATGCTCTCTCTTATTTGTGGATGACATATTGCTGTTTACCAAACCGAATATCAAATCTATCAATGGAGTTTTGGTCATATTGGAGAAGTTCAGATTGCTGACGGGTATAAAAATAAATACTGCCAAATCAAGGATCAAATGTAGAGGGATTTCAGAAGAATTAAAAGCTAATTTGTGTCGAATAACTGGTTTATCTCAGATGATTAATGATGAACAATACCTTGGAGCGCCTTTGTGCTCTACTAGATTAAAAGCTTCCCAGTGTTTACCTCTATTCGAATGAATTATTTCTAAGATATCGAGTTGGCCTTCTTCTAGTTTTTCAATAGCTGTAAGACTTGTAATTGTGAAGTGGTGGCAATCTCATTGAGTATTTATTATGCAAGACTGTTCATCATGCCTACCAGAATTATAGATATGATAAATGTGGCTCTTAATAGATTTCTATAGCACGGTAACCCTTTCTGAAAAAAGCTAATCCCTGTTTCATTCAAGAAGGTGTGCAGATCATATGGTGAAGGTGGGTTGGGGATCCTTAATCTTCGTGAATGGAACCGTGCAGCTACCTCTTCGAGAATTGATAAAATTCACAGTTTCGACACTAACCTTTGGGCTAGCTGGTGCAGGCAAAATTTAATTAAACATGATCATTTCTGGACAATGATTGCTCCCGATGATTGTTCATGGTCTTGAAGAAATATTTTGAAACAAAGAGAGAAATTTCTTAATATGTTTCAATGTGGTTTACTGCATAATCATAAAACTTCTTTTTGATATGACCCCTGGTGTGGTAAAGGCTTGATTTTAGCTAACATAGTTGATTATAATATCAGAACTTTATTGGGTTTAGGTGAACAAGCGACGGTGGCCAGCGTCATGGTAAATGGATCTTTCTTATTGCCACGTACCAGTTCGTTGGTTCTCATAGCATTATGGGTAGATATAAATAATGTTGTGTTTCCTTCTTCCTTGACACAAGCCTACTGGAATGGTTTAAGACACAAGGTGAGCTCAGTATATAATGTTTTGATGCAGTCAAGTAGCTATTTTCTGTGGCATCCAAGAGTTTGGCTGTCTAACAGTGTTCATAAAGAAAACATCATGCTGTGGAGGGTTTTACAAAATGGATTACATACTAGAAACAAACTACATCTCAGGGGTATCATTGACAATGATAAATGTATATTTTGTGGATTTCACTTTGAAACCATTAGGCACATGTACTTCGAATGTGACTATACTGCCTACATTTGGAACAATGTGTGTGCTCATTTTCGGTTGCATGTGCCGGTTAAGTCATCGGCGGAAGAATGATATCTTATTTTCAAATACACGAGGTGGAAGACTTTAAGTGGAAATTCCTTTTGAAAATTCTGAAGTCGACTCTGTACCTTATATGGATGGAGCGGAATAATAGGGTGTTTAGGAATACATCTATTACTAAACATGTATTGGTCTGATCCATCATTAGTGGATCATGAGGTTGTAATGTGTACTGTTTTTTGTATTTTCATTGTTATCTAATAAAAATGGTTAAGGCCATTCAAACCCACTTGTTATGCAAAAAAAAAATCATACAAAATATGGTGAATACTCAAAGTAACACACGACGGAACTAACAAGGTGAAACAAAGCAAGGTATCCACACTTAAGATTTAATTTCAGAACTTTATAATGAATCAAGATGAATCTATTAATGATATGTATTCCAGATTTCAAGATACTTATCACTCACTATTAGGACTATGAGAAAAATATTCTGATTTTGATGTGGTATCAAAAATACTAAAATCTGTGATGGAAGATTGGGAAAGAAAGGTCTTAGCATTTGGAGAAGCTAGTGATCTTTCTACAATGAAACCCAAAGAATTAATAGGAAATATAATGTCATATGAAGTTAGTTTGCAGACAAAAAGATTCCATGCTCAGGACAAAAAGAATCTAGCTTTTCATGCAGAAAAAGAAGAATCATATTCAGATGAAGAAAATCTAGCTTTTATTTCCAAAAAAAAAGTTTTTGAAATATAAGAAGGGGCACAAAAATAATGGGAAAAAGAACTTCAAATGCAATAAACCATCATGATCGGTAATTGAATGTTTTGGCTGTCACAAAAAAGGCAATTACAAAAAATTTTCCAAACCAGAAGAAAGAATATCACAAGAAAAATTGGAAGGACAAATATAAGAGGAAGGCATTTTCAATTACATGGGATGATTCAGATTCCTCTTCCTCGGAGAGCTATAGTGATAGTGACAATGAACAAGCCAATGTATAAAGAGGTTAGTAATTTTATTTTTTATGATATGATCAAAATAATTTAGATTTATTAGAATCTAGGAATAATTTCGAAAGAAAATATAAACAAGCTAATGAAGATTATAAAAAGGCAGAATTCGAAAGAGATATGCTTAAGGATGAGAAAGAAATATTAGAAGATGAAATTAGAAAACTTCAAAAAAAATTCTTTAATGTTAATTCTCAGCTTACATTATTGAGTCAAGAAATCGAAACAAAAAAAAGATGCACTTGTTTCTGAAAATCAAGATATGAAAACTAAGATTAAAACAATAAAATTACACAATTCTAGTCTTAAAATCAAGTTAGAATACATTACTAAAAATGTCTCGAATTTCAATAAAGGAAGATAAAATCTATCTAGAATTATAGAAAATTCTCAATCTACATTTAACAAGATAGGACTAGGTATAAAGAGAAGTATGATATTCAACCTAAAAAAATAAACAAAAATAATTTGAAACCTAGGATTTCATCAATGAAAACAAAAAGAAAAACGTTTTTAAAACTAATAACATATGGGTTCCTAGAACAAATAACATTTCTATTAGGAATAAATATATAAAATCATTTATAGAAATAAAAATTATATTTATAAAAGGGACACTGAACCCTCTTGGGTTTTGTTTCCTAAGACCTAACTATTAGGACCCTATCAAAAAGTGGGTACCAACGTTATTTCTAATTTTATATAGGTTTCACTCAAGAAAAAAAAAGGAAAATGATACTCGATAGTGGTTGCTCAAAACATATGACAGGAGATAAAGAAATATTGACAAATATTATCTACTTAAAAGGAGGTACTATCACTTTTGGAGATAATTCCAAGGGATACATCTTCGGCATAAGCGATGTGAGCAATTACGGTACATTTAATTTACCCGTTATTACTGATGTCTTATTGGTTAAAAACTTAAAACATAATTTACTTAGTATGAGTCAATTATGTAATAAAGGATTAAAAATCTAATTTTCAGAAAATAAATGTAGTACTCTAAAAGAAATCAAAATCTTATTTTTGAAGGACATAGAGATAAAAACATATATATTTTAAATACGAAAATCAATCATAATCCAGATATGTGTTTAATAGCCAAAGAAAACGATCTGTGGTTATGACACAAAAGCTTTTGTCATATAAACTTTAAAACTATAAATAAAATTTCAAAAAATTAATTAGTAAAAGGATTACCAAAAATGAAATTCAAAATTAACAATCTTTGTAATGCTTGTCAATTAGGAAAATTAATAAATCATAATTTAAATGTAGAAAGATCATTTCAACATTACAACAATTGGAACTAATACATATGGATTTATTTGGGCCACCCCAATTTCAATCCATAAATCCTAATAGATATATGTTTTTAAATGTTGATGATTTTTCCTGATATACTTGGACAATTTTTATGAAAAATAAACGTGGTACATTTTCGATCATTTTAAAACTTTTGTTAAAAGAATTCAAAATTTAAATGGTTTAAAACAATAGAATATAAGAAGAGATCATGGAGGAGAATTCGAAAATGAAATATTCAATCAATATTGTAAAATGAAATGATTTTTTCACAAATGTTCATTTTTTTAGAACTCTACAACAAAGTGAAGTTGCAGAATGGAAAAACAGAACATTACAAGATTGTACCAGAACGTTACTAAACGGAAGCACGTTACTAAAACATTTCTTGGCAGAAACAGTTGCAGCGGCCCGATATATGTTGAATCGTGTTTCTATTCGACCTCTCACGAAAAATACCCCTTACAAAGTTTTTTTAACGGTAGAAAACCATTTTTTTTAAATCTTTGGTTCAAAATGTTTTGTTTTAACACAAGAGATTAGCTTGGAAAATCTGACTCGAAATCCAATGAAGGAATTTTCTTAAATAAATTCGGACCGAAGCAAAGCTTATTGAATTTTTTATCAAACGAACAAATAAAACAGAAGAAACTCTTCATGTTGAGAACAAGATTTTGATCGATGCCAATATATGAAGGTGCAACGAAGATCATTTCATAGAGATAAGGTTTTTACATTGACTCCTGTTAGAAATATGTTAAAATCTATCCTCAAAGTATAACACAAATGCACAAAGTTATATCATATATTCGTTGCTGAAATCTGTATATTTGAGGATTTGAAAAGTCACAGAAAAAGCCCAAACAATCCAGGAACCGACCGGGAAAGAGTGCAGAGTGATCTAGACTGTGGACCGAGGTCCTCTGGTCCACAGCCACAAAACGGTCGACCGCCCAAAAAGGACCAGTCGACCGGTGATGATCCCTTCTGTTTTTTTTTTACTTTTTCACATGACCAATCGATCGGTCATATACCACCAGTCGACCGATTTGGTCTCTGGAAGAAAACGGTCGACCAGTGAATACGGACCAGTCGATCGATCTGTGTATTTTTGCATATAACGACTATTTTTCTGAATTTTTTAAATTCAACCATTCGACCGTTTTGAAATAGCAAACTTTTTTCCTGAAAGGTTGCTTCTATTTATGAAGAGATTTCTATCCAATAATCAAAGGAAATGGACATAACTTTTTGTAGAAACTTTTCATGAAGAATTACTACCTTTCTACTATTATATAAACATCTTCAATCTTGTTTTACAAAAAAAAACGAAATCATTCTATACACTCTCTAATTTCTGAATTGCATTTTCATTCTCTTTGCAAAACAAAAGCTCTCCAAATTCAAATATTTGTTGAATCCTTTAATCAATTTAATATCATTTGATTCAACAAGCATTCTACTTCCTTAAATTTACGCATTCAAAGTATATATTCGAGAATAAGATTATAGGAAGTTTGTACAAGAATCGACAAATTCGTGTTATTGAGAACACTCATTGTCAAACTACAAGTCAACTCATCTTGTTTGAAGTCCTCCGTGTTGTAAGAGGCAAGTGTTGAAGTCCTCAGTGTTGTTAGAGGCAAGTTGTGAAGTCCTCATGTTGATAGAGGCGTGAAATTCCCGTTCGGCTGCTCGGGTGTTGTAAACTTGTTTCTCTGGGTGAAGTGAGGTTGTTGATTAGTGAAAATCCAGATAGAAATCTGGGACTGGACGTAGGACGGTGCTCCGAACCAGTATAAAAATCTCTGGTGTGATTTTTCCTTTTTACTGCATTTACTATTATATAGTTCTGTGATTAGCTATTACTTCATTCTTGAATATTTTTCGTCATACTACACGATCCTTGTGTGTATTATATTTGGCAAGTACACGCACACTACACACTTTCACTTCACATACCCTTCGATGAAAATTATAATCAGGTAATTTATAATAAAAATAAAGAAATCATGAATAGATGAAAAAATTATTCATGATATTAGAGAAGATGAAAACATTATTCATAACTCTGGAGAAATATTAATATTAGAGAAAATGAAAACACTAGTCATAATACTAGAGAAGATGAAAACATTATTAGTAATACTATAGAAGATGAAAACACTATTCACAATATTAGAGTAGATGAAAACATTGTTCATAATAATAAAGAAACCAGATCTCCACCAAAAACATTATGGGATCATCGTATTCAAAATATTATTGGAGAGATTAATTCAAATATACGAAGAAGAAATCAATTAAATTTAGCAAGTCACATAGCTTTTCTCTCTTATATAGAACCTAAAATTACAAACAAAGCCACTAACAATGAAGATTGAATTTTAGCTATGCAAGAAGAGCTAGACAAATTTGAATGCAACATAGTTTGGGAATGAGTTCCTTGACCGATTGATCAAGCCGTCATTGGTACTGAATGGGTATATAAAAACAAGGTTGGAAAATTAGGAAATATAACTAGAAATAAAGCAAGATTAGTATCACAAGGATATAATCTAGAAAAAGGAATAGACTACAAAGAAACATTTGTCATAGTCACTAGATTAGAAGAAATACATATCTTGTTATCCTATGTCTGTTTTCATAATTTTAAACTCTACCAAATGGATGTAAAAAGTGCTTTCATAAATGGATATTTAAAAGAAAACGTGTACGTTGAACAACCTCCTTTATTTACACATGAAAAATTTCCTGATCAAGTATATAAGTCTAAAAAGGCTTTATAGGGTCTAAAACAAGCACCCTGTGCCTGGTATGAACATCTTAACAACTATCTTATAAGTTCAGGATTTCAAATTAGGTGGTTGATCAAACACTTTTTATAAAACGTTCAAAAAAGGATATATTTATAATCCAAATATATGTAGATGATACCATTTTTGGTTCCACTAACGAAAAACTCTATTAAGAATTCTCAGAAATAACGACTAAGGAATTTGAAATGTCCCATATGAGGGAATTATTTTATTTTCTTGGTCTACAAATTAAACAATTCCCTAACATAATTTTTTATAATCAAGAAAAATATTGTAGTAATTTAATTAAATGATTTGGAAGGGAAAACACTTCTGCTAAATCAACTCCTATGAGTACAACAACTCATCTCGATAGAGATGAAAATGGAAAACGTATTAACCAAAAATTATATCATAGTATAATAGGATCTTTATTATATTTAACTATAAGTCGATCTTATATAATGAAGAGTGTTTGTTTATGTGCATGATTTCAAGCTATTTCAAGCTAATCCAAAAGATTCACATTTACGAGCAGTAAAACGTATTTTGCGTTATTTAAGCAATACCAAGGACTTTGTGCTTTTCTATTCGAAAGATTGTTCTTTTGAATTAGCATCCTTCAAGTGAAGCTGATTTCAGAGGATCACAGACGGATCGAAAAAGTACAAGTGGCACATGTCATTTTATTGGAAAATCATTAGTCTCTTGGTTTAGCAAGAATCAAAATTGTGTTTCACTATCTACATATGAAGCTGAACATATATCAGCAGCTTTGGCTTGTGCTCAATCATATACATGCAACAAACACTTAAAGATTTTGATATAAATTTATCAAAATCAACTATCTGTTATGAAAATACTAGTGTAATTAATTCATCTAAAAATCCGATTAACTATTATGAACAAAACATATTGATACTCGTCATCACTTTCTACGTGATAATATTTATAAAAAAAAACTTAGAACTCGTTTTAACGGAAAATCAAAGAGCGGTTATTTTTACAAAACCACTACTTGAAAATATGTTTATAAAATTAAGATGTGAACTTGGAATAATTTCATTTAAAAAATCATAAAAGTTCGAAATCTTAGAAAAATAAAAACTTAATTCATATTATGTTTAACTTAAATATCTCATATTTTCTCATGTTTTGCACTAATGTGCTGTAACAACCTAGGAATTTTAACTAAGCCAATTTGGATTTTTGTTCTCTAAAATAAATTTAATAAGGTTTAAATATAAAATTAGACTTGACAACCCTCTATCTATATGCTTGAATAATTTTTTTGTTTGACTTATTAAAATATGGATAACTTATTCTATTTAAAACCATGTTTAAAATTTATGAATATTTCAAATATTTATAGGTAATGATATTATCTGATTGCAATATTAATATAAAAATAAGTTATTTGGGATTTTATCTAAAGGATTTTTATAGGGTATTAAGTAAGATTTTTGGATAATGTTTATAAAATTTATTAGGATTTTTAAGCATTTATTTAGACCGTTTTATAAATTTTGGTAAATCATTTGTGTATATTTAATAAATAATATAGATAAGTATTTTGAAATTATTTGTTAGTTATAAATATAACATGTTATTCAAACTTTAAGTGGTAGGATAAATTACACTTAAAATTGTTGAGAGAATGGCCACATACATAAGTGTTATAAGAATGTGGCTAAAATTCCAATTTAATAAATAAATAAATAATTTATTCTTGTAAGGCATGCATTTGCTAATTATTTAAATGGAGCTTATGTGTCTTGATGCATGAGTTTTGTGTGCCAAGTGTCTTAGATTTAAAAGAATAAGCAAAATTAAATAAGTATAAAGAAGCATAGGCCTTCTCATTCACACTTCAGTATTACTAATTTCTGGTTTCTCATGTCGTTATCTTCTCTTGTCCATCTTCTGTTTTTGTTCTCCACTTATAATAAATGAACATTTATGTTCCCACCTCACTCAAAAATCCAAATCTCCCAATCCTTTACTTTCATCAAAAATGATTAACACGAAAGTGTCTGGATCATCGTTTCTAATTTTTACAAGTTAACAGATCAAGTTTTCGTTGAGAGTGGAAGGAGGAATTGATCTAAAACAGCGAATGTGAAGAATGGGTTTTGAATCATCGAAAAATCATGACTCAAAATCCGCTTCGAATTAATCGACGCCGTCAGCACCGTTGAGATCAGCGGAGCACGTAGTATTTTTCATGTTAAACCGAGGCGATTTTGTGTCGATTAGTGGAGTTAGTCGGAATTAGGTTTTGAGTTTGTGGATGGTGGAAGCAACGATTGAAGAATCGGTGAATAGCACTGTGACGAGAACGAAGAGAGCTTTGATGCAATGTAAATTTGTGGAGATTTGTGAAAAAGTGTCGATACCATTTTGGGTTCACGCGGGTTCCAGGTTAGCGTGATGATCGGTTTCTGATGTAAGGGGTGGAGCATCGGCGATGGTGTGCTGTCGAGAAAGGATGTGAAGAGTAGTACAGAATGGTCTCAGAATTGATTTCAATGGAGTTTTAGGGTGTGCATATGCACGGGTTGTGTGCGTGAATGGGTCACAGGAGCAGGAGATGGTGCGTGAGGGAAGAAGAAGATGGAGGAGGCGGGGCGGTTCGAAGCATTGGACGGGTGTGAAGCAAATGGGCTGGGCCCACTGTTTCAAATCTCGCAAATATCGCCCGAGATCTCGTTTTAGGCTCCTTCCGAAACGAAACAGCAAATATCACTCTAAATCTCCTTTCTAATATATCACCCGAGATATTGCAATATCGAATGATATATCAACCGAGACGAAATACTGGAATGTCACCGAGATCTTAGTTTTTTTGGTTAAAATTATAGTTTGTGCCTGAACTAGAACTATAATTAAAAAAGTCAAATCTAGCCATATCAATCTTTTGTTATTTTACATTTTGCTTGTTAAATGACGATATTGCATATTCGTATATGTTTTACAATGCTTATGATTTTCATATTTTTCTTTTTACATACATGTTACTTATGATATTATGTATTTTATGGTCTATTTACGCTGAATTTTTTAATATTTTGGATTCTTTTAATGTTTCCTGTCTAACAAATTTTTCTGTTTTAAGCATATTACGATTTAGAGTATCAATGATCTTTCATAAAATAAAGAATAATAAAGTTATTTTGCATTTTAATTTTAGGTTACTATGTTTTTAATAGCATTCATAAAAATCATTCTGTTATAATATCATTTTTAACATATCATGTACCCCGAGATTGTTCCGATATGAACTTTCAGACCCGAGATGAAAATCCGAGATGAACTCCCGAGTTAGACTCATCTCGTCCGAGATCCCCCCCGATACGAGACCGAGTCTATAAAATCCCCAATACAAAACGCGACCGATTTCCGAGATTTAAAACCTTGGCTGGGCCTGATTTGTTATAGTGAGAAATTTATTTAATTTAAGTTTAGTTTAGCTACCCTCTATATTACCATATCTCACTCATTTTAGATCCATTTAACCAGCTGTTGGAGGCATTATAATCATATGATTAGTAGAACACATGAATATGAAATATTGACGATTTTTGTTTAAGCATTTAAGAAAAAAGGAATCCTTGTTTACGATTATATATACATACGACGAGCATAGTTGTTAATTTAAAATTCCAATATAAATTTAACTGAGAAATCACCTGTTGTTAATCGAAGTTGGATTGGTAGCAGTAACATTTGTTGTTGCCTCGTTCGTAAGGAAAATCCGATAATGAAGATTTTGGAGCTAAGTCGGTGAGAACTTCTAATTTAAATATTTATTTAAATTAGGTAATTTTAATTAGCTGAGATTAGTTATAATTAGTTAATGATAATTGTGTGACGGATGTTGATGTTTCAATAGCTGTCCATTAATTAGATAATACACTGAATATTGATAAGAGTTATTGACCGTAACGCTTGGGTACAGTTGAAATGTTTGTTTATTGTTGGTGATTATAATGAATGGATTCGTGTTCATCTGATCATATGATTGACTAGATAATTATGGTTGCATGATATTACACACACCGTGGTTGTGGAATGTATGGGTGATCGATTTTTACATCTCCTTCCAATGTATTTTTTTATTAACTAATATTTACAATTTTAGTTTTGAATATAGATATCAAAACTGCTTGGAAATTTAAATAAATACGAATGATATTCGCAAGAATAAAGACGGCATAGGAAAGATTTTCAACTATTTATAAGTTATTAACCTTTGATTTGAAATTTATTTTGAAAATTGATTCGAGTTATATATTCAAACATTTATTTTATATAAGCATCTAATTTTATTATTTATAACGATTACCCATAAATTTTGAGATGAATGAACAAGTTAAAAATCAAAATTGGAAATTTAGTTTGAATTGGTTATCGAAGTTAAGCTGAATAAACGATATTCGTACAATATGAGGCGGCTTTGGAATAAGATTCAAATCATCTATTTTAACATAGATTTTTGTGTAAATGAAATGATCTTTGAGAAATGTGCTTAAAAAAAAATCAATTTAATTAGATATGAAGGTTTTGGAAATTTGAATAATGGCCTTTGAGATAACATTGTTTTGGAACTGAAACGAAACACAAATCCATTAGGAAAATATATGAACGATTTTAATCTAAATCGTTATATGGCTTGAATGGAATGATTTAGAATTTATTTGTTTAAGAAGGCTATTTGGCATCATTAGTAACGTTTCAAACATTATGGTTTTGAAGTTTATAAGTCGTGAATTACTATTTAAAAAGGGTTTATAAAATTGTTGGAAGGTTTTAAAATATTGGAAATATTTTAGATGGTATGTAAATGGGTTTGCCAATTGTAAATAATTAGATATGGTTGGGGGGAAATCTTCGGATGTTTGATATTAATTTGGTAGATGATAAATCTTATCATTTGAGGAATTTAAAAAGGTAATTCACTATTATTCCGCTTATGTTATGAGTTGGATACGAAATAAATATTGAAGATAAGTTGATGATATTTCTATCCATATCTAATGCCAAAGAGTTGGATAAATCTTTTAATTAAGATATGGGTTTCTCAATCTGATTGAAATAAGTTGGACCGAAATAATCCTCGGATATTTAATATGAAATTTCGTGACGTAAACATATACCATCCGAGGAATTTGGAAGATATTATTATATCATTATTCTACTTATTGTATTCGTTGATTACGAGAATTGGTATCGAATATAAGTAGATACAATTTCTGTGTAACTTATGTTCAATATCGATTGATTTGGGTTTTGTCGTGAATCGTATTTTCAATAATATCATTCTTTAAACCCATTGAGATTATGTTGTGGAAATTTGTATCGTAAATTGGGATTTAATCAAATCTTTAATTTGAGGAATTAAAAGTAAGAAAATCGAAAAGAAAATATAATCTTTTGATTAAGATTAAAGAGTTAAGATGGTAACGGGATTTATAAAAGTAGAATAATTCAAATCTTGAATTGTAAATGAATTGATAACTATTTGGAAGGAGATTGGAATTGAAAAGCCCGTGTTAGCCATAGCCATTTTTTTAAAAAACGCTTATTACTTGGAAAGACCGAGATCGAATATATGTTTGAAAACCATTCCAAGTAATAATACGACGATATGAACCGATTCAAGACTTGGTCAATGACGAGTGACGACCGAGGATCTTTGGATGTATTCAGATTGATTGCTGATGTCTCGGTTGGGCTGATCCCCCGATACGAGAATATAAGTGGCATGAGGACTGAATATATTTGGAGATTTTCAGATTTTTTCCGTTCAAACCCAAAATAGACTGATTATGGATTGTGTGCCTGACATTGTAATTGACAATATAGCACTGATTTCCATTGATATGTATCTGGTTTGTGACGTATGAGCTCGAAGTGGTTATGTTGTGAATGGACAATATGACATACTTAAGATATGAAATGAGCTTGTATGATCAGGGCATTGCTTATCTAGGCATGCTTTGTGTATGACGTGACATCGACAACCTCACACCTCGAATTGATGAGAAACTGGCGGTTAGGTTGCATACTTATATATGATTGATGATGAAGTTGCAGCAGTGGGAAACCACTTATGAGTTTGGGGAAGTTGGGTATGTTCGAGGGGCCGAGTCTGGTCGAAAACCGTTGATCTGCCCTGCGATTTGTTGTTGGTGTCCGAGATGGACGAAAAAGCCGTGTTACACTTCGCTTCTTATCCCTGATTGATCTTTCGTGCCAGGAATCATCAAATTGGAAACCCAAATATCCAATACATGCCACAGGTTTTTTTTGTGTGTATATATATATATGGCGACATAATATTATGGGTATTATGCTGTCTAGGATTAATACATTTATTTGCGAAATGATTTCCACACTGTATGTTATAATATTGAAAGAAGATTTTACGTATGAAAGCATGTTTGGTTATCATAAGATAAAACTCGCCCATTTGGTGTGCACTTGCATTGTGTGATGTGGGACGAGCTTATGATAGCCTCATTTTCCAAAGATCATTGTGAATTTATGTGCACGGGTATTCACATGGAGTAAATCCGTTCCGCGTTAGCGGCGTGGTCCGGTGAATTTCCCAACTTTAAAATAAATCCTAAAAACAACTGTTTTATGTTCTCAAACCAGTCCCATGACTGACCTGGAGTTTATTGTTTTTTCTAAACTCTGGGTGCCCATTAATTTCCACACAGGCATCTAGTAGTTTAGTTTTGCAGTATAGATCGTTGGAGCAGGATTTGGAGCTCTTTTAGAGTTGGAGTTCATGCTAGAGTTTGGAGCATCCGCTGTATCTTATGGTTCTTCCGCTGAGCGTATATTTTACTTTTCTTTCATTGTATATGTTGTAACTCCGATATTTCATGTAACTCTGATGTAATGTTGTATTATGCAATGACAAGTTGTGTTATTTTGTTCGATATATGTATGTACCCATAACAATTCAACTTTGTGAACGGATCTAGTTGGTTTAATTACCGGCGAATAATCGGGCAAAAAGACGGATCGTTACAGTTGGTATCATAGCTTTGGTTATGCAAAGCTGTGGGGTTCGTTATTTGAACAAAAGACAGGACTCATCAGAGTTATATTATCTCATTAGAGATAGGGTTAGAAATGCCCTAGAATGAGGTTCCGGAATATTATGGTTGAGAGAGCGTAGTCTGAAAATAGATTTTTGAAACAAAAGTAAAGTGTTTTAAAGAACATAATCATTTTTAAATATAACCTTTAACAAAAAAATTCGAGTATTTTACTTGATGTCAAGATCTGGGCTATTGAGTATGCAAGGATTTTTGAATATACGCCTAGCTAATGTATATCCGAAGTCCAATATATATTAGATAGATATAGAATCACACTCTAGTCGCTCGAGGATGGTTTTACTAGTGACCATGGCACCATCAGTACTTATTTCCGAGTTTCGAAAGTGGGATGACTATATGATTCCAGTTAAGACATCGAGAAATATTTTAACTATTTTGATATATTAGAAATATTAGGAAGGAATTTAATGTAAGGACAATTTGTTATAAATGCAATTCAAACTATTTTAATAACCTAAAAGGATTTTTAGAAGTCAAATTTCACCTAAAGATTTGAAGCGAATTTTTGGAAATAAGGTACTTCATTAAGAGATTATATCAAAAATACCACCCCTTAAGGAATCTGAAATGATTTTTGACTTAAGTTAAGAAATTGTTTAAAAGGAGGATTTAAATTGTAACGAACGACGAAATAGGGAAAAAAAATTGAGTAATACAAATAGAAAATATTTAAAGATTAATCGCTTATGATGCATAGAAAAATGAAATTTGAAGTAAGTTTTACTCAAAAAGGAAGTTAATGTAAACTGAGTATTCCAAGAATAAATAACTTATAATTTAGGTGCGCTCGGCTTCCCTACTTGACCTAAGTTAGTTCCATCGTTTAAATTCGAACCGTTTGTTAGTGGGTAGCATCGTTCATACCTCCTTATCTTATGAATTTGATCAAGTATCATAATTCGAACCGTCATACTTTTGGTATCCGCTTTGATATAGAATCCTATTTATACATCTCCACTTGATTGGAATGCATGCAATTTGATTTGTCTCATATATACCCCTTTGTGCCTTTTGTAGAATGAAACCAAGACCTAATTCAAACTAGATAACTTTCTTATATGAGAAATCATGTTAATGAAGCGCCAACCAAATAGGCACTACATAGTAAGAAGGCAAGAAAAAATGGATCTTTGAAATATTAAACTTAAGAAGTGGGTTCCGAAAATGTTAAGATTAATATTTGAAACAACCCTAGCTTGAACATGTGTACACATAATCAGAGTGCGCAGAGGAAGCATGATGGTATTTGAAATAAAACTGTTTTAAGAGATTTTGCTGACTAGAGTAAGAAAAAATTTCTAAACAAGATTTGATATTTAAATCGACAATGAGAAAAGTTATATGTTTTGGATTTCAAGTGGATTTAAATAAAAGAAAAAGTGTTATTCAATTATGAGAATATAAGAACTAAAACGTGAAAACCAATAATTAAAGATACAGAAATTATTCAGAAAATCTTGGAAATATTGGAAACAATTTTGAATTCGAGCTAAAGGAAGTTAAAGGACTTATGAATTGTAAATGATTGTTTAAACTTTAGAATGTAAAAGGGCTTATTTGAAAGGATGTTAAAGAAATCATATTGACCAAATTTGATTGGAAGATAAATTGTATTGTTATTTGAACATTAACTTCGGCGAATAGTTGGGTGTTTGAAATAAATCGGGTTATGAAGCTAGATAGGATTCTCAAAATATTCGACTTTGTTAGATGTGAATAAGATCATTTATTTTGAAATGAAACATAAGTGAATATTTGAAAGCTGAAATTTTATTTCCAAGCTATCGAATTTGTTTTCCAGATACTTTGGATATGATGGATGGTTATAAGAGTGATTTGCATATAAAATAAAATTTTTGATGACTTGAATCCCGATGATTTGAAATGTTCGAAAACATATATGAATTGAAGGTATTTGTAAATTATTGATTTCGAAAAAATGATTTACAACTTCGGGATATGAAAAAATATGATTTGTTTGAGTAACCTTGACTAAAACTGGGTCATGAAGAGGATTGAATTTGTGTACGATGGGTGATACTCAATTGCCCTGTCATATGGATGAACTCCTCGAGCTAATAACGTATAGATTTTAGTATAGAATGTATGAGTTTTTGAAATCAAACTTAGTTCTGAAAATCCCGAAATGTAGTATGATTTTCTATATGAAAGAATATTGTATGCCAATGATTTGGAAATGAAATGGGATTCCAAGTTTGAGACGACCCCAAACCCCGTACTGCCGGTGGCAAGGGTAATCCTAGGAATATAATACATAAACATATAATAGCAGAACAAAAATAAATAAATACACCAGATAATGTACAAATAATACACTGGATAAACGTAATCATCAGAGTTACACAGTATACAGGATCATACTTAGTACAAATACAGTTCAGCTATACATAAATGTCTACAGCGGTAAACAAACAAAATATGTACAATAGGAGCTGAACAACATAAAAAGAGAAATGATAGAATCCATCTTCAGCTCCAGCTATCCAGAAAGAGCCTGCTAAAACGTAAATACAAGGCTGCCCGTGTAGAAAAAAAAGGGGCACCCGAGTTTGCAAGTGAAACAAACTACGAGTCAGTCATGGGACTGGTATGAGAAATCTACTTAACACATTATACAATTGGCTAATCACAGGACCATGCCACTTTCGTGGAACGGGTTTACTCCATTGGATTGCCAGTGCTTTAAAACAAATAAATCTTTTAAACATCGCAATGCTTTTTATAAAAATGAAGCCATTATAAGACTCAGTTCCCATCACACAATGCAACGCAAACCGGAGGATAGAGTTTTTACCTTATAATGGCCAAAATATGCTTGATACGAATAAAACAAAAGCATTTGATATTATTACTAGTGTTTATAAGTTTCAAAAACAATTTCAATCATAACTATCAATCCTAGACGGCATGGGTACCATATATCATGTCGCCATATATAGGTATACAATCAAAACCGCACAGTCACGCATTTGGAAATTGGATTTCCGTCATGAACCAAGGAAAAAGATAGTCCTTACCGAATTCGAGATGCTCTAGCCCGCCCCTTAGGCAAGTACTCAGTCAATCCTTTGGATCGTCAGGGCCGGTCCACCGATGTGGATTAAAATTCCTGAACAATGCGTTTCCCCGCCCTTTGGGGCGTGAGTAAGCCAACGAATGGCTACTCCATCAGTCCCGGATCGACCGATATATCCGAGGAGCCTCGCAACAGCAATAACCACATAAGTGAAAATAATATAAATGTCAGCCAGTTCAAGCACTGACACCACCTATAGCTAGAAGGAAACGCATGCCCTCCCTGAGGTCCTCTCCCGTTTCTGATTCATACCAGGGTGTGAGGCTCACGAATTCACGTTATACACAAAGCTACGCCACACAGGCGGTGCTTTGATCATCACCACAAGACTTTGCTTTTCAACAGAAGCCTTGATCATTGCATCTTAGCATGCCATGCAGGCAATTCACACCATGCAACTAATGGCTATCAATCACATAGAATGAATTCCAAGGTCAGACACACAGTCCATTTACAAGTCCGTTCTAGGTCGGAACGAAACCGGAGGCACTTTATACCTCACATACCCATCGATCTCCACGTACGTCTGGACGATCACCACTCATTATCCATATTTCGGGATGCCTCCCAATCAGGACATCAGTTACCATCCAAAGGAGGTGAAGATATCCGGTCTTAGACCACCGTCTTCATCTTCGATTTCTTATCGTCGATTCAGTTATTCAAAATGGGGTAAACCCGGTCTTTCTGAGCAACTCATATAATTAACAAGTGCTACACAAACACAACATACGCCTTATTCCAATTCATTAGTCACTAACCGTCAATCAGTAAGAGAACGATTTCCCAAATATTAACCCCGAAGGCCGAAACCAACATCAGATCAAAACCTAGGAAACCATTCGACTTAGCTAACCGTCAGTTAGTTTCTAAATTTCGCATTCCATATCGTTTATAATATTTTATAACGATTTATCGTTATTTTTATTTATTTATTTGTAGCCAATTTATTCAAACGACGCTTCGGGCCATAACACGGCTGTGGCGCTGTTTTTCTTCAGATTTGATTTACACATATCTGAAAATCTATCTGTTGGATCTTCTCAAAATTTATATCATTAGAAAGATCTTTTCAAAACGAATCCAACGGTTCCAGTTTTGGGAAAATCCGACGGTCGGATCTCCCGGTACAATCGTTTGAAGTTTCGATTTCAAAATACGAACTGCAGCGTCGTTATTCACTTTAATTTAATTATATCTATATATATGTAAATATAATCGATTCTGGCGCTATTTTTCTTCAGATTTGAATTAAACATTTCAGACTATCCAACCGTTGGATCTTTACAAAGTTGGTGTCGTTGGAAAGATATTTCCAAAGCGAACCCAACAGTTTCGGTTTCGGGAAAATCCGGTGGTCGGATCTCCCGCACTAATCGTTTGTAATCACGGTTTCAAAATACGAACTACAGCTTCGTTATTCGATATATTTTAATTATATTTATATATGAATATAAATATATTCGATTCTTCGATTTCGAAACTATTTTCTTTTCATACATTTGATAAAAATGATATTTTTATCCAACCGACAATTATTTCAACACTTCGCTATTTTTTTACAATTCATGTATATAATAAAAATGTGATTTTTATTGCAAAACAATTCATTTCAAAAAACGACTATTTTATATAGTTCATATAGATGATAAAAATATGATTTTTATTATAAAACAATTCATTTCAAAACACGACTATTTTATATAGTTCATATAGATGATAAAAATATGATTTTTATTATAAAACAATTCATTTCAAAACACGAGTATTTTATATAGTTCATATAGATGATAAAAATATGATTTTTATTATAAAACAATTTATTTCAAAACACGAATACCATTCAACACATGAATTTCTATTCAACGAATGAATTTCTATTTAACGAATGAATTTCTATTCAACACATGAAGGTTTTCTATAGTTCGTATATATAAAAATAAAAATGTGATTTATATTGTTAAAACAATTTATTTAAAACACGAATACCATTCAACACATGAATTTCTATTCAGCGAATGAATTCTATTCAACATATGAAGGTTTTCTACATATGAAGTAATTTCAACAAATGAAAATAATTCTAACACATGAATATTTCAGAAAATTTCGGCAGCATAACGGCAGGGTAGTTAAAACCTGGGCGGTCCCTAGTACGACTCCTCGCTCTACCTTAAAGCCTCGCAGCTTTTGACAATGGGGATTTCATGCATCTAGTTCGCACGCAGGCGGCATGTATATTTTTTTCATTTCCACAAACTAATCCTATGTGGTTCCAACCAAATAATTCTCAGCCACAAACGGGTATTTTTCAACCACAATCAATCAATTTCAACCACAAACAATTCTAATCAACCACTCGTTATCAATCAATTTTCACACCAATCACAACCAATAAATATCGTCCATGGTTTGTGGACGAGGGGCGTATATATATATATATATATATATATATATATATATATTTATATAAGCATTTCACTTCTATTTCAACACATATATAATTTTTACAACGCATATATAACTTATACATCGAACATACAACTTATACAACGCTTATACATGAGGTGTACAATGCTTATATAACTCATACATCGACTATATAATTTATACATCGTCGTTTTCAATATCGTTTATAAATTAGAAATCTCACATTGGGTTCCACTCCACCAAAAATAGCAGAAGGCTCAGAAAAATATGCGGTCTCTTCTAGAATGTAGAAGACGTCCACACGAGTCCACTGTCTCTTGTTTCACTGAATTTCGTCAAGAAACGAAAAATATATGATTTTTACAGTGAAATCATAAACGGTAGCGCTTTAAAGTTCTATAATATATAAAATAATTTTAACTGCCGTTACCTTCTAAAATCGTTCGAACCTAGGTCTTCGATTTTCATGAAATCCGTGTAGCTAGGGACCGATCGGCCGGCGCCACAGCGGAGAGCTAGGAGAGAGCTTCTCGGCGCTACCCCCTTGTCCAGCTCGAAGTGGTGGTCGGCGCGCAAATCGAGGCGATGCGGTGCCGCTTCCCAGGCCCGATTCTCGATGATGATTGAACGAGAGGTGCTGATCCTTATACGGATTTGAAGCTCGTGGAAAGGCCTTCAAAATTCTCCAAAGGAGCAGTGGGTTCTGATGCGTGGTTGACGAGGAATCAAGGCAAGAAGAATTGAAGGGGAGTCGCCGTTCGTGTCTGATGAATTAGGGAGAGAGAATAAATGATGGCTAATGATATTGTTTTTATTAATTTATATATTTTTAAATCTCCAAAATACCCTCTTTCACACACGAACACCAATCTAAACCAAACGACTGTCGTCCCTAGCGTTTTACCCCCATTCCGAACACAATGGGATATGTTTCGTAGGCCCATTCGACTGTTTCAGTCAGTTTTCCTTCAATTTAAAGTATATAACATTTAATATTCGATTTGAACGTACATTTCAATTTGTCGGGGCCACATACTGATTCGAAAAATTTCAGAAAAATAAATCTAGCTATGTTTTGACGATTCGGTCCCAACAAAACTAGTTTCGTCGAATTTTGAGACCGTTTGAAAAATGTCCCTTTTCTGGTCGATCCAATTTAATAAAAATCGACCAAACACATTTTCCTTTGCCACGCTCACATAATAGCTTCAAAAATTATGAAATTTGAAACCTAGCAATAGTTTAACATCCTGGATCTAACAAAATTGGTTTCGTCGAATTCTGAGGTCGTTTACAAAATGGCCATTTTCACGGGCTATATAAACGCTATAGCGACCTTTCTGAAAATTCATTTGGCCATAACTTTTGCTTTCGGCTATGAAACTTCAATTTTTCAGATTCGTTACAAAGATATTCACTAACAGATTTAAATATTTTTGGTTTTACTCAAATCCGTTTTGTTTTGCACCCGGTACAGTCCGTCAAAGTTTGAATTGAAAATTTGAAACTGCCGCGCCATTTCAGGCCTTGTTTATAATTAGAAATAATTATATTCCTTTTCAATTGTCGATTCAAACTTACTTTTCATCATTATTATTTAAAATATTTATTTTAAATATTTAAAATCCACTAAAATATCCAATTTAAAAATTTTAAATTGGTTCAGATTTTCCGGGTCGTTACAATCTCCCCCACTTAAAACTTTTCATCCCCGAAAAGGAACAAAGTCAAAAGTGGTTTGATTAATCAACTCTACGTTCAATCTGGCTTCCATTCTCCAACTTTTCAGTTTCTGAGAATTTTCAAATTCTTCAAAAATTTAGCTAAAACCCGGAATTTTCGAAAAATTTCGCCATAATCTCCTTTGTACGGGGAGGGGTTTGGAAATTTATTGGGCCGTATTAGGTACCCAATAAATCCTATAAAGCATACACATATTTATAGTGATATATTCTGGTGTTTACAGGGGAGCATGTATAGATAATAACTCCAGAGAATAAATTCTCGTCACCCTGTCAAAGCCTGAGGGAGTGTGTATTTTTAATTGCTCCAGAGAATAAATTCTCGTCACCTCGTCCCGTGTGGGAAATAAATAATCCATGTGCCGTATCTAAAGACCAGAGAGACGTGATTATTGTCAACTCCAGACCCGTGTGGGGTTTTTATTATTCTGGCATTTTATCGTTACAAATTTATATGGTCCATATCAGTCATCAGTTCAACCTGTAAAATATAGTCATCGCCATACAAGCCTCTCGCTCGTATGGTAAATCTTCAACCTCGTCACACAAGCTCCAAATGCTTATGTGGTATATGATGAAGCATGCTTATCTTCAAGAAGTATGCCATGTATTGTAGTTCAAAATTAATTGTTACTATCTTATGGCGACGTTTATTATTACACATAGAACAACCAGCACTCCGCATCCAATGGCATTCACAGGAGTTGATATAATAATATTTCGCATCCAACTCATTAAGGTTTACCTATTTGTCGGGCAGGCAAATAATTTCTTTACCCAACAGCAATCCATTTACCTGTTCAAACATATATGATGCACATGTATATATTTCTGTCTATTTTTAAATCAGTTCAGTGTGTGATTTAATCGAATGAAGTCTACCATTATTCTCTTATTGATTAAATTAACTATCGTTTTAATAATTTAATTAATCAAATCTACTATCACACAACACAAACAACAAGCAATTTGTTTTTAACTTTTCAAAAATATACTAATCAATTCCTATACTCTTTTACTTTTCAAATATATATTCTTTATATATTCAAAAATCATATTTCTAAAACCAGGCTATATATATAACCACAAATGCGTTATTTATAAACATATAACTCTCAACTCGTTCTGGGGCATTTCTGACCCCATCTCTAACGAGTTGTTCTGATTCTACTATACTCATACTGGGATATTACTGATCCTATCTGTATTGAGTCACCCGTCCTAGAACACTACTAGTTCTATCTCTGACGAATTCGTCAACGTGTTATATACCAAAGCTAAGCTTAACCAAAGCTCTGATACCAAATGAGACGACCCCAAACCCCGTACTGTCGGTGGCAAGGGTAATCCTTGGAATATAATACATAAACAGGTAATAGCAGAACAGAAATAAATAAATACACCAGATAATGTACAAATAATACACTGGATAAACGTAATCATCAGAGTTACACAGTATACAGGAATATACTAAGTACAAATACAGTTCAGCTATACATAAATGTCTACAGCGGAAAACAAACAAAATATGTACAATAGGAGCTGAACAGCATAAAAAGAGAAATGATAGAATCCATCTTCAGCTCCAGCTATCCAGAAAGAGCCTGCTAAAACCTGAATACAAGGCTGCCCGTGTAGAAAAAAAAGGGGCACCTGAGTTTGCAAGTGAAACAAACTACGAGTCAGTCATGGGACTGGTATGAGAAATCTACTTAACACATTATACAATTGGCTAATCACAGGACCACGCCACTTTCGTGGAACGGGTTTACTCCATTAGATTGCCAGTGCTTTAAAACAAATAAATCTTTTAAACATCGCAATGCTTTTTATAAAAATGAAGCCATTATAAGACTCAGTTCCCATCACACAATGCAACGCAAACCGGAGGATAAAGTTTTTACCTTATAATGGCCAAAATATGCTTGATACGAATAAAACAAAAGCATTTGATATTATTACTAGTTTTTATAAGTTTCAAAAACAATTTCAATCATAACTATCAGTCCTAGACGGCATGGGTACCATATATCATATCGCCATATATAGGTATACAATCAAAACCGCACAGTCACGTATTTGGAAATTGGATTTCCGTCATGAACCAAGGCAAAAGATAGTCCTTACAAAATTCGAGACGCTCTAGCCCGCCCCTCAGGCAAGTACTCAGTCAAGCCTTTGGATCGTCAGGACCGGTCCACCGATGTGGATTAAAATTCCTGAACAATGCGTTTCCCCGCCCTTTGGGGCGTGAGTAAGCCAACTAATGACTACTCCACCGGTCCCGGATCGACCGATATATCCGAGGCGCCTCGCAACAGCAACAACCACATAGGTGAAAATAATATAAATGTCAGCTAGAAGGAAACGCATGCCCTCCCTGAGGTCCTCTCCCGTTTCTGATTCATACCGGGGTGTAAGGCTCGCGAATTCACGTTATACACAAAGCTATGCCACACAGGCGGTGCTTTGATCATCACCCCAAGACTTTGCTTTTCAACAGAAGCCTTGATCATTGCATCTTATCATGCCACACAGGCAATTCACACCATGCAACTGATGGCTATCAATCACACAGAATGAATTCCAATGTCAGACACATAGTCCATTCACAAGTCCGTTCTGGGTCGGAACGAAACCGGAGGCACTATAGACCTCGCATACCCATCGATCTCCACGTACATCTGGACGATCACCACTCATTATCCATATTTCGGGATGCCTCCCAATCAGGACATCAGTTACCATCCAAACGAGGTGAAGATCTCCGGTCTTCGACCACCGTCTTCATCTTTGATTTCTTATCGTCGATTCAGTTATTCAGAATGGGGTAAACCCAGTCTTTTTGAGCAACTCGCATATATAATTAACAAGTGCTACACAAACACAACATACGCCTTATTCCAATTCATTAGTCACTAACCGTCAATCAGTAAGAGAACGATTTCCCAAATATTAACCCCGAAGGCCGAAACCAACATCAGATCAAAACCCAGGAAACCATTTGACTTAGCTAACCTTCAGTTAGTTTCTAAATTTCGCATTCCATATCGTTTATAATATTTTATAACGATTTATCGTTATTTTTATTTATTTATTTATAGCCAATTTATTCAAACGACGCTTCGGGCCATAACGCGGCTATGGCGCTATTTTTCTTCAGATTTGATTTGAACATATCTGAAAATCTAACCGTTGGATCTTCACAAAATTTATATCATTAGAAAGATCTTCTCAAAACGAATCCAACGGTTCTAGTTTTGGGAAAATCCGATGGTCGGATCTCCCGGTACAATCGTTTGAAGTTTCGATTTCAAAATACGAACTACAGCGTTGTTATTCGCTTTAATTTAATTACATATACATATATATATATATATGTATGTATGTATGTATGTATATATAAATATAATCGATTCTGGCGCTGTTTTTCTTCAGATTTGAATTAAACATTCCAGACTATCCAACCGTTGGATCTTTACAAAGTTGGTGTCGTTGGAAAGATATTTCCAAAGCGAACCCAACAGTTTCGGTTTCGGGAAAAACCGATGGTCGGATCTCCCACACTAATCATTTGAAATCACAGTTTCAAAATACGAACTGCAGCTTACTTATTCGATATATTTTAATTATATTTATATATGAATATAAATATAATCGATTCTTTGATTTCAAAACTATTTTCTTTTCATACATTTGATAAAAATGATATTTTTTTCCAACCGACAATTATTTCAACACTTCGCTATTTTTTTACAATTCATGTATATAATAAAAATGTGATTTTTATTGCAAAACAATTCATTTCAAAACACAACTATTTTATATAGTTCATATAGATGATAAAAATATGATTTTTATTATAAAACAATTCATTTCAAAACACGACTATTTTATATAGTTCATATAGATGATAAAAATATGATTTTTATTATAAAACAATTTATTTCAAAACACGAATACCATTCAACACATGAATTTCTATTCAACGAATGAATTTCTATTCAACACACGAAGGTTTTCTACAGTTCGTATATATAAAAATAAAAATGTGATTTTTATTGTTAAAACAATTTATTTAAAACACGAATACCATTCAACACATGAATTTCTATTCAATGAATGAATTTCTATTCAACACATGAAGGTTTTCTATATATGAAGTAATTTCAACAAATGAAAATAATTCTAACACATGAATATTTCAGAAAATTTCGGCAGCATAACGGCAGGGTAGCTAAAACCGGGGTCATCCTAGTACGGCTCCTCGCTCTACCTTAAAGCCTCGCAGCTTTTGACAATGGGGATTTCATGCATCTAGTTGGCACGCAGGCGGCATGTATATTTTTTTCATTTTCACAAACTAATCATATGTGGTTCCAACCAAATAATTCTCAACCACAAACGGGTATTTTTCAACCACAATCAATCAATTTCAACCACAAACAATTCTAATCAACCATTCGTTATCAATCAATTTTCACACCAATCACAACCAATAAATATCCTCCATGGTTTGTGGACGAGGGGCGTATATATATATATATATATATATATATATATATATATATATATATATATAAGCATTTCACTTCTATTTCAACACATATATAATTTTTACAACGCATATATAACTTATACATCGAACATACAACTTATACATGAGGTTTACAACGCTTATATAACTCATACATCGACTATATAATTTATACATCGTCGTTTTCCATATTGTTTATAAATTAGAAATCTCACATTGGGTTCCACTCCACCAAAAATAGCAGAAGGCTCAGAAAAATATGCAGTCTCTTCTAGAATGTAGAAGACATCCACATGAGTCCACTGTCTCTTGTTTCACAGAATTTCGTTAAGAAACGAAAAAGATATGATTTTTACAGTGAAATCATAAACGGTAGCGCTTTAAAGTGCTATAATATATAAAATAATTTTAACTGCCGTTACCTTCTAAAATCGTTCGAACCAAGGTCTTCGATTTTCGCGAAATCCGCGTAGCTAGGGACCGATCGGCCAGCGCCACAGCGAAGACCTAGGAGAGAGCATCTCGGCGCTACCCCCCTTATCCAGCTCGAAGTGGTGGTCGGCACACAAATCGAGGCGATGCGGCGCCGCTTCCCAGGCCCGATTCTCGATGATGATTGAACGAGAGGTGCTGATCCTTATACGGATTTGAAGCTCGTGGCAAGGCCTTCAAAATTCTCCAAAGGAGCAGAGGGTTCTGATGCGTGGATGACGAGGAATAGAGGCAAGAAGAATTGAAGGGGAGCCGCTGTTCGTGTCTGATGAATCGGGGGGAGAGAATAAATGAGGGCCAATGATATTTTTTTATTAATTTATATATTTTTAAATCTCCAAAATACCCTCTTTCACACACGAACACCAATCCAAACCAAACGACTCTCGTCCCTAGCATTTTACCCCCATTTCGAACACAATGGGATATGTTTCGTAGGCCCATTTGACTGTTTCAGTCAGTTTTCCTTCAATTTAAAATATATAACATTCAATATTCGATTTGAACGTACATTTCAATTTGTCGGGGCCACATACTGATTCGAAAAATTCCAGAAAAATAAATCTAGCTATTTTTTGACGATACGGTCCCAACAAAACTAGTTTCGTCGAATTTTGAGACTGTTTGAAAAATGGCCCTTTTCTGGTCGATCCAATTAAATAGAAATCGACCAAACACATTTTCCTTTGCCACGCTCACATACTAGCTTCAAAAATTATGAAATTTGAAACCTAGCAATAGTTTAACATCCCGGATCCAACAAAAGTAATTTCGTCGAATTCTGAGGTCGTTTGCAAAATGGCCATTTTCACGGGCTATATAAACGCTATAGCGACCTTTCTGAAAATTCATTTGGCCATAACTTTTGCTTTCCGCTATGAAACTTTGATTTTTCAGATTCGTTAGAAAGATATTCACTAACAGATTTAAATATTTTTTGTTTTACTGAAATCCGTTTTGTTTTGCACCCGGTACAGTCCGTCAAAGTTTGAAATGAAAATTTGAAACTACTACGCCATTTCAGGCCTTGTTTATAATTAGAAATAATTATATTCCTTTTCAATTGTCGATTCAAACTTACTTTTCATCATTATTATTTAAAATATTTATTTTAAATATTTAAAATCCACTAAAATATCCAATTTAAAATTTTTAAATTGGTTCAGATTTTCCTGGTCATTACAAAGTTTGTAGAAATCGCTTTCAAATGATTTGTAACAAGAAATCATAATTATTGTTAAAACTCAAATTTCTTTAAATTGACCTCTCTAAAAATATATAAATTTTCGGGTATAACGATTTAAGTTATATGAGTTTTGATGTTAAACAAGTTTTACAAATTTAATCCTATTTTGGTTGATAAGTTTTAAACTTAATAAAATTTGTAATTTTGTTTTGACAGTAATATTTAATTTTATGAACCCTCCTTTTCGAGGACGAAATGTGTAATGACCCGCATTTCCGTAACATCGGAGTTGACTATATACATCATACGTCCAACCCAAATATCACGAAAATACGAGACATTTTTTTTTAGAAGAAAGAGGTAGAAGAAGAACAGAAATAACAACACAGAATCTCACATCGCAGCGGAACAAAATATAATATATCACATCTTTGAAATACAAAATCTTAACTGTATAACATACACTTATCAGAGTACAACACTTACAACATAGCGGAACAAACTATAACTAGATAACGCTGAAGCCTCCTGCTCCAAGCTCCTTTAGATGTATCTGAAAAATCCTGAACTACTTGACTGCCCGTACAAATTTAGGCACCCAAGAGTTTAGGTAGAACAAAACAAATAAACTCCGGGTCAGTCATGGGACTGGTATGAGTAAACAGTTTAAAACAATTTCAGAAAACTAAATGATATCTCATAAGACCACGCCGTATAACACGGAACGGGTTTTTCCCTTATGAAAATCCAAACACTTGACTTATCTTTATATCAAAACTCCTTTGATATTATAATAATGTCTAAATCAAGTAAATAACAATCTAGTGGAACGTTTGCATCTCACGTTCCACATATATATACAATCAAAACCGCAAGCATGTATTGGGTATTTGGTTTTCCAACTATGACAAGGTATGGAATCACCTTCCGCTGGTATATCTCTAGAGGAGAATACACCGAGTTCAACAAGAACATCTTGCAACTCAGCCACACATGACCGACCACTCATTTCGCTTGAGTGTATCGAATGTATATCACCAACGATTGGGATCAGCAACCGTTTCCCGAATGGGACAGCATCGACAATAGATTTTTAGAAGTAAATGAAACTCTAGATCAGGTGATTATACACCCTAATAGGTGCGACCTACATAGCCATGCTGCTTGCCCGATTTCTGTCATTTACCGGATGATGAGGCTAGAAGCTACGCTTTATCATCACACCAGATTCACTTCGAATGTCACATCGTCAAATCCATCAAATCACCGATTGACGTCCTCAACAGTACATTACGTGTTAGCTAAAAGAAGTTTCCTTCTCCGCTTCCACTCTTGGTACGGTTGAAGAAATCAATGTACGTGACCTTTCTGGAAATACTCTGTCAGACATTCATCCATACACGTCACCCAGGAACAGGATGAACTGAAGGCACTATTTCTATAAATAGAAAAAGCCCTTGCACTCTACTCCGTCTTCGATTATCTTTATATAATCTGATTCGCACGCTACTGCCGATACGGAGTGGTTCTTCGGATAATAATCCAACCGGTCTCTCCATATTGACAACGATGGTCAAAACTTCGATAGTCTGTGATTTAACTATCGAATAAAAACAAGTGTTTCGATAGTCGATGATTTAACTATCGAATAAAACAAGTGTTTAACCAAACATCCAACAATCACTGAACCTTTAATTAATATTCCATTAATTAAATCTCTTTTCTATTTCTTTATCCATATTTGTTAACCAAACATCTTCAATAACCGATTTGGCCTGTTACGTTATTTGGAAAACATTTCCGAATGTCGCCTTCTTCTATTTTCTAAACTTTAGAAAATATTCATTATTCTATTTCCAAGCTTTGCACATATTTGGGTTAAAACAGATGTTGTGTAAAACATCGTTACAACAACTCAAATACAGTATTTAACTAATTCTTATTCCACATTGATCTTCGAGCTTGAATCTTGCTACTCATCGGTATGTCATGAAATCAACCAAGTTGGGGTATAATTACCTCTCAGACCTTGACTGAATAACATTTAACGTCAAAACAGACAAGACTACTTACTCGAAAAATCAATACCATACGACTACTAATTCACTTTTAAACACGTACTCTTCTCTTTCTATTCCTACGAGATTTTATTCTTATACTTCCTTTTTTATTATACTATTCTAAGTTCGTTTCCTTATCAACTTCTATGTATATCGATACGTTGATTTCTAACTATCAAATTATCTTAAAAATATTCTATCTTCTTAAATTCCCGGAAAAAATTCGCCATAACCTCCTTTGTACCGGGAGCATCGGGAAATTTCAAATAGCTTTCCCGGTCCTTCTTATCTCATAAAGAAAAAGAAAAAGCCAAGTGGCTTGCCGATACGGCGCATAAAATCTCATATGGAAATTAAATACGTACCTTTTTGTCGGGCATTCTATTTATTTCACTTCTATACTTTATTCCATACCTGTCTCCTGTATGTTTATGCATGTCCAATCTATTTTAACTATACCAATCGTTTTAACTCATTTTGTTAATTAAATCTGTTAATTAACTTCTTAGTCTAATCCACTTCTATTTATCCAAATCTATTTATTTTAAATCCCATTTGAATTTCTATATTCAAATTCCATTTGAAATACTATGTTCAAATTCTATAGTTAAACTCCATTTGAATTCTATTATTCGAATTCTATTTCAATTCCTTATATTCAAAGTCCATTTGAATTCTCTGCATTATTTATAAACAACGTTTATAACTTCAATTCAAATCCCATATTTTCATTTATAAACAAAGTTTATAAATTCGATTCAAAACCCACCTTTCATTTATAAACAAAGTTTATAAATTCGATCACTTGTTTTATATACCTTCAAAACAAGTTAATATTTTCTATAGTTTTAAAGTCCATTTGAATTCTATATTCAAATACTATCGTTTAAAGTCCATTTGAATTCTATATTCAAATACTATCGTTTAAAGTCCATTTGAATTCTATATTCAAATACTATCGTTTAAAGTCCATTTGAATTCTATATTCAAATACTATCGTTTAAAGTCCATTTGAATTCTATATTCAAATACTATCGTTTAAAGTCCATTTGAATTCTCTATTCAAATACTATCGTTTAAAGTCCATTTGAATTCTATATTCAAATACTATCGTTTAAAGTCCCTTTGAATTTCTATATTCAAATCTATAGTTAAAGTCTATTTGAATTCTCTGCATTATTTATAAACAAAGTTTATAACTTCAATTCAAATCCCACCTTTCCATTTATAAACAACTTTATAAATTCGATTCAAATTCCATATTTCCATTTATAAACAAAGTTTATAAATTCGATTCGAATTCCATCTATTCATTTATAAACAACGTTTATAAATTCAATTACTTGTTTATATATATATATATATATTCAAAACAAGTTAATGTTTCTATACTTCATTTAAAATTCAAATTCTATTTATAAAAATAGAATCCCCCTTTTAAATTTCAAATACCCTTTTTGATATTTCTATAAATCAATATCCCAAACCCCAGCGATATTTAAACAATCAAATCAACCAATTTTCAATCATTTGATTTTTAACACATCATATATGAATATATATGAAATCAAACAAACAATAACAGATAATATATTTTTGAGGAATCCAGTTGGATTCCTCCAACCTGTTTTCCTGCATCCACAGATGTTAGCACATAAATAATACCCATCCTGCTTCGAGGCAGGATATCGCGGTATAGAAGGTCATCCACTAATCATAGCGTGGGGCGTATAGGGTAATCATCCGCTATGAAACCGCGGGCATCCGCTAATGAGACTGCGGGAATCCAACCAATCAATCAACCCAATATATATAATAGTCCTAAATAACTAATATATTTTTAACAGCAATAAATAAATATTTAAAGCATCCAACAATCAACACACAAATATTTTTAACGAATAAAAATATTTCTAATTAAACAGGTAAGTGAGATTTACTCACCAGGGTTTTTCCCTTGCTGATATCCAATTTAAAATTCAACTCGTCTAAGCCATAAATCATCTCGAGTTTGTCGTGCATGAATTTATTCCTACGATATTTTATTTTCTCGATTAACATTTTATTTTAAATTAACTACTTACTAAATAAATTCAAATTAATTTATTTTAATATAAAGACATCAACTAATTCTATTAAGATAAAATTTACCTTATCCTTTTGTTTTAATTCTTCCCTGCTGTAACCAATTCGAGTCCCCCTCCCCTTTTCTGACTTCAATCAACTCCCTGCAATCACCCACCAGGTCCTCTGACCTTCATCTCATCGCACCTGTCAATGTCCTGAGGTCTGCGCGACCCTCCTCCAGTTCATCTACTGTCCACGCCTAGACAAATCCCTTTGAACTTGAACTCCAGAAGGAAACGCGGCTGTTTGAGAACCCCATTCTTCCATCGTGTACTTGTCGCGACCCCCCCACGTCTGCTCCAGTTAGTTCGAACTCCAGCCGCATCCCTTAAATGTCCCGACCCCTTTCCAGTGCCCTAAATCGAGACTGCAATCCCCAATTGAGGATGCTCAAATCAAGCTTCAGAGTATGTGACGTCTGCGATGTCCAGGAGTTCCAGAAGGAGACCGCGATGTCGGAAAGTCTTCCTTCACTTCGTACGCTCTTCCGGTCCTTGAATCAAAATGAATTCGATCTCCATCACTAGATTTTTGGAGCGACTTCGATTGATGCTGGACTTTGATTTCTAAGTATGCTGAGGAAGGGTAAATAGGAGAATACGGCGGTGGATTAAAAGGGTAGTGGCCAAGCTTTCTTGTGGTTTAGAAATGAGGGAGACATGGTTCTCTTATTGCCATGAAATTATGCAGGAGGAGGTGCGGGTTTAAATTAGACAGCGAGGTCATATTATTAGGCCTTATTGTTTTGTTCTTGTCCACTAGAAAAAAAGAATTCATGATATTTTATTTTATTCAAATTTACTTTGAGTTGGTTGTCCTTTAATTAAGATACCCAATGATTCCGGATTCCTTTCTGAACCTAACAAATGACGTTCCTAGGGTTTAACCACTATATTGGACACATTGGAACATATCACAAAGTCCAATTCGATTGTCTACAGAAGATATTAATTTAAATTGATAAATTAATTTCAGACAATTTATTCTCCTCGAAAATAAATAAATATTATTATTCTAACTCAACTGAATTTCGTATTGATTATTTGAACTGACTTTAATTCAGTTTTTACTTTGAATTCAGTTATTCCCTGTTCCTTATTTTGATAATTTAATATATGCGATATTTAATCGAAATCGATATTTAAATAGATAACATAAATATAAAAATTCATTTATATTTTCAACAAAATATTTAAATCCATTCTAAATATTTAAAATTTAGTTGGTCGAAATCCCGGTTCATTACAATCTTCCCTACTTATAATAATTTCGTCCTCGAAATTGCTAAGGTAGAAAAAGTGCTACAAACCCATTTATCTTCTCAAAACTTATTTATGTTGATACTCAACATTTCAAACCTCCTTACGTAACTCACTTTCGAATAAATCCCTATTCGATAACTCCTCCCTCCGAATAACTATATTCGATAATCTCTCTTTCGAATAACTAGATTCGAAAACCTTTCTTCGAATAAACTATATTCGATTTACTTTATTCAATTTCTCTTATCAATTAACTCTATTGGATTTAACTCTTTTCGATTAATTCCATCGAATAACTAAATTCGATAACTCCTTCGAATAACCAATATTCTATAACTCACTTCGATTAAACTAATCGATAACTCCTTTCGATTAAACTATAATCGATAACTCCTTTGATTTACTAATAATCGATAACTCCTTTGATTAACTAATAATCGATAACTCCTTTGATTTACTAATAATCGATAACTCCTTCGATTAACTAATAATCGATAACTTCTTCGATTAACTAATAATCGATAACTTCTTTAGTTCTATTCGAATAAACTAATATTTGATTTAACTCCATTTGCTTGACTCTAGATCGCAGCGATCACAATGGTTACGCCTGATTCCCCCAGGAAACATCCTACCGTCCTAGGCTATCTGCAGCCCTGGGAGTTACGCTAGCAGTCATACGAAATGGCAACTTATCAGTAACGATGTTTGACTAACTCTATCTCAATAACTATATTCGATCAACTTTAATTGAATAACTAACATTCAATTTAATTCTAATTCGATTAACTATGTTAAATTTACTCTATCTGGTTAACTCTTAATTTGAATAACAAATATTCGATAAATTCTAATTGAATAACTAATATTCAATTAACCCTAACTGATTAACTCTAACTGGTTAATTCTTACTCTAATCGATTTATTCTAACTCTAATCGACTTCTCCTATTCGAATCACTCCTATTGGATAACGTTTATTTATTTATAAAGATTTACTTTTAGTAACGGTTCTTCACTTTATAAATGTACTCTTAAATAAAGTTACTTCACTTATACAAGTGTTGTGTACCCCTTCTATTTAAAACTATCGGTGTTAAAAACCAATATCTCTTCCCTATATAAGTTCAGACTTATATATTCCATTTATCGAATGATAAATATTTAATTTAATTTATAAACTGTTTTTTATAAATTAATCTTTTCTATTTATCCGTTAAAACGGATTTCCATTTTCTATTCATCTTCTGAATATTTCTTTGATTAAATTCTATTTATTTAACAAATAAATATCTCATCTATAACATTCTATTTATTTTCTATAAATAAATATTTCCATTGAATCTATTTGTAAATGTTTTACAAATATTTCCTTTTTAAATTCTATTTGTAAATGTTTTCACAAATATTTCCCCTTTATAATTGTTTGCACATAACTCCCTTTGTATTTGTGTTACAAATATATTTCCCTTTCAACTCTTTTGGTTTTTCCTTTATTCAAACCCAATTCATATTTCATTTACATTGATTTTACTCAATTTATTCATTTCGATCCATTTAACTTACTTAAGTTAAATTTAATTTCAATCATTCAAATTCCCATTAACTAGTTGCTAATTAACCGTTTTGCCTATTTCACCCTTTTTATTTGAATATAACTTGTTCAAATATATGTTAACTTAATTAGAAACTTATTTAATTATATTTTCAACTCAAGTTATATATTCAGTTTCGAATATAAATTCTCAATCTCTTTCACTTATCCAAAAACCCAATTTCGATTCAAATTTCCTTTAACTAATTATTCACCAATTTAGTTAATTCTATTTAACTATTTAAAATATGATTTTTGTCTTAAAAATCATTTCACTTACTTCACTGGAGTTCATATTCATTTTATAACTCAAGTCTATATTTTCCTCATGGCCATTCGGATTTTATTTACTTTAAAAATCCTTTTACTTATATACATAAACCATTGTGGTTTTTAATGGTTTCTGGCGCTGCTTTTCTAAAAATTTGATTTTGACATAACTCAAAATCTATACGACGAAATCTAGATTTTTCTCTTTCATTAGAAAACTATTGTTCAACCGGTCCCGACGATTCTTGTTTCACAGAATTCCGACTTCAATTGAGTTCTGTATACTAAACTGAAGTTCGAATCGCCAATTTACGAACTGCCGTGCTACGACGAGCTCGTTTTAATTATATTTATAAATATAAACGTTTAGCCTTTGTTTATAATAAATTCAACTCCATTCTGATATATTTTTAATATATATCCAATCCATTTCACATAATATTCCCGATCTATTTCACTTCAAATATTCAAGTCCTATATATTTACAATATTCAAATTCCATTTGAATTTCTTTATTCAAACTCTATATTTGAATTTCCTTCTATTCAATTTCTATTTGAATTTTCTTCTATTCAAATCCTATTTCAATTCCTTATCTTCAATTTCTATTCGAATTCCCTTATTCACAATCCATTTCAAATCCTTTATTCAAATTCCATTTGAAACCTTTTATTCAATTTCTATTTAAATTCCTTTGAATTTAAATTCTATTTTAACTCCTTTGAATTCAAATTCTATTTTAACTCCTTTGAATTCAAATTCTATTTTAAACTTTCTATTTTCTTTGAATTCTATTTAACCATTCTCCATTTGAATTCTAATATTCAAATCTCTATTTGAATTTTCTTTATTCAAATCCATTTGAATTCCTTTGAATTCAAATTCAACAACAACAACAACAAAGCCATATATTTCTATTTGAATTCCTTTGAATTCCTTTTGAATTCAAATTCCATTTCAATCTTTCTTATACTATTTCTATTTGAATTTTTCCTTTATTCAAACTCATTTGAATTCCTTTGAATTCAAATTCTATTTCACTTCTATTTGAATTATATATATATATATATATATATATATATATATTCAAATTCCTTTATTTTACTTCTATTTGAAATCTATATTTCAATTCCCATTTCAAAATTCCTTTGAAGTTATATAAATATATACATATATCCCAAATTCAAAACATTTGAATTTTCAAACAACTTGTTTTTTTTCAACAAATTTCCATCAAAAATTTTCTAAGGCAGCAATTCGTCACTTAGAAACTCGAAAATGAAAACTGGTGATGTTGCGACCATCATCAGAATTATTTCCCAGCTACTGAATGAGTTCAGTGCTTTATTTCTTTCAAACCCCATTTAGAAAAATATTTTCCAAACTCCCAGGATTTTAAATTCTTAATTCTGGTCTGAATTCAATTTCAATTTATCATATTTGTATATTTGATTTCATATACAAATTCCATTGGTTATATATAACTATCTCAGTTTTATAATCTAATTTGATTTTAATCCTAACAATCAACTTAACTATTTAAAAACAATATCGTGTCCAATCTCCTGTTCAAGTGTTTATAAATTCCTATCGACTTCGTGGCGTCCCACGATTCGACCAAAATTTATAATCCACTCAACAGACTAGTCAACATAATATAAAACAGTTTTTATATCAAATAACAAATACGCTCTCTCATATATACACTCAACTCATTCTAGGATACTACTGATCCTATCTCTAATGAGCACATTTCCACACAGCCTAGGTATTCGCTCAACCTAAGCTCTGATACCAACTGTAATGACCCGCATTTCCGTAACATCGGAGTTGACTATATACATCATACGTCCAACCCAAATATCACGAAAATACGAGACATTTTTTTTTAGAAGAAAGAGGTAGAAGAAGAACAGAAATAACAACACAGAATCTCACATCGCAGCGGAACAAAATATAATATATCACATCTTTGAAATACAAAATCTTAACTGTATAACATACACTTATCAGAGTACAACACTTACAACATAGCGGAACAAACTATAACTAGATAACGCTGAAGCCTCCTGCTCCAAGCTCCTTTAGATGTATCTGAAAAATCCTGAACTACTTGACTGCCCGTACAAATTTAGGCACCCAAGAGTTTAGGTAGAACAAAACAAATAAACTCCGGGTCAGTCATGGGACTGGTATGAGTAAACAGTTTAAAACAATTTCAGAAAACTAAATGATATCTCATAAGACCACGCCGTATAACACGGAACGGGTTTTTCCCTTATGAAAATCCAAACACTTGACTTATCTTTATATCAAAACTCCTTTGATATTATAATAATGTCTAAATCAAGTAAATAACAATCTAGTGGAACGTTTGCATCTCACGTTCCACATATATATACAATCAAAACCGCAAGCATGTATTGGGTATTTGGTTTTCCAACTATGACAAGGTATGGAATCACCTTCCGCTGGTATATCTCTAGAGGAGAATACACCGAGTTCAACAAGAACATCTTGCAACTCAGCCACACATGACCGACCACTCATTTCGCTTGAGTGTATCGAATGTATATCACCAACGATTGGGATCAGCAACCGTTTCCCGAATGGGACAGCATCGACAATAGATTTTTAGAAGTAAATGAAACTCTAGATCAGGTGATTATACACCCTAATAGGTGCGACCTACATAGCCATGCTGCTTGCCCGATTTCTGTCATTTACCGGATGATGAGGCTAGAAGCTACGCTTTATCATCACACCAGATTCACTTCGAATGTCACATCGTCAAATCCATCAAATCACCGATTGACGTCCTCAACAGTACATTACGTGTTAGCTAAAAGAAGTTTCCTTCTCCGCTTCCACTCTTGGTACGGTTGAAGAAATCAATGTACGTGACCTTTCTGGAAATACTCTGTCAGACATTCATCCATACACGTCACCCAGGAACAGGATGAACTGAAGGCACTATTTCTATAAATAGAAAAAGCCCTTGCACTCTACTCCGTCTTCGATTATCTTTATATAATCTGATTCGCACGCTACTGCCGATACGGAGTGGTTCTTCGGATAATAATCCAACCGGTCTCTCCATATTGACAACGATGGTCAAAACTTCGATAGTCTGTGATTTAACTATCGAATAAAAACAAGTGTTTCGATAGTCGATGATTTAACTATCGAATAAAACAAGTGTTTAACCAAACATCCAACAATCACTGAACCTTTAATTAATATTCCATTAATTAAATCTCTTTTCTATTTCTTTATCCATATTTGTTAACCAAACATCTTCAATAACCGATTTGGCCTGTTACGTTATTTGGAAAACATTTCCGAATGTCGCCTTCTTCTATTTTCTAAACTTTAGAAAATATTCATTATTCTATTTCCAAGCTTTGCACATATTTGGGTTAAAACAGATGTTGTGTAAAACATCGTTACAACAACTCAAATACAGTATTTAACTAATTCTTATTCCACATTGATCTTCGAGCTTGAATCTTGCTACTCATCGGTATGTCATGAAATCAACCAAGTTGGGGTATAATTACCTCTCAGACCTTGACTGAATAACATTTAACGTCAAAACAGACAAGACTACTTACTCGAAAAATCAATACCATACGACTACTAATTCACTTTTAAACACGTACTCTTCTCTTTCTATTCCTACGAGATTTTATTCTTATACTTCCTTTTTTATTATACTATTCTAAGTTCGTTTCCTTATCAACTTCTATGTATATCGATACGTTGATTTCTAACTATCAAATTATCTTAAAAATATTCTATCTTCTTAAATTCCCGGAAAAAATTCGCCATAACCTCCTTTGTACCGGGAGCATCGGGAAATTTCAAATAGCTTTCCCGGTCCTTCTTATCTCATAAAGAAAAAGAAAAAGCCAAGTGGCTTGCCGATACGGCGCATAAAATCTCATATGGAAATTAAATACGTACCTTTTTGTCGGGCATTCTATTTATTTCACTTCTATACTTTATTCCATACCTGTCTCCTGTATGTTTATGCATGTCCAATCTATTTTAACTATACCAATCGTTTTAACTCATTTTGTTAATTAAATCTGTTAATTAACTTCTTAGTCTAATCCACTTCTATTTATCCAAATCTATTTATTTTAAATCCCATTTGAATTTCTATATTCAAATTCCATTTGAAATACTATGTTCAAATTCTATAGTTAAACTCCATTTGAATTCTATTATTCGAATTCTATTTCAATTCCTTATATTCAAAGTCCATTTGAATTCTCTGCATTATTTATAAACAACGTTTATAACTTCAATTCAAATCCCATATTTTCATTTATAAACAAAGTTTATAAATTCGATTCAAAACCCACCTTTCATTTATAAACAAAGTTTATAAATTCGATCACTTGTTTTATATACCTTCAAAACAAGTTAATATTTTCTATAGTTTTAAAGTCCATTTGAATTCTATATTCAAATACTATCGTTTAAAGTCCATTTGAATTCTATATTCAAATACTATCGTTTAAAGTCCATTTGAATTCTATATTCAAATACTATCGTTTAAAGTCCATTTGAATTCTATATTCAAATACTATCGTTTAAAGTCCATTTGAATTCTATATTCAAATACTATCGTTTAAAGTCCATTTGAATTCTCTATTCAAATACTATCGTTTAAAGTCCATTTGAATTCTATATTCAAATACTATCGTTTAAAGTCCCTTTGAATTTCTATATTCAAATCTATAGTTAAAGTCTATTTGAATTCTCTGCATTATTTATAAACAAAGTTTATAACTTCAATTCAAATCCCACCTTTCCATTTATAAACAACTTTATAAATTCGATTCAAATTCCATATTTCCATTTATAAACAAAGTTTATAAATTCGATTCGAATTCCATCTATTCATTTATAAACAACGTTTATAAATTCAATTACTTGTTTATATATATATATATATATTCAAAACAAGTTAATGTTTCTATACTTCATTTAAAATTCAAATTCTATTTATAAAAATAGAATCCCCCTTTTAAATTTCAAATACCCTTTTTGATATTTCTATAAATCAATATCCCAAACCCCAGCGATATTTAAACAATCAAATCAACCAATTTTCAATCATTTGATTTTTAACACATCATATATGAATATATATGAAATCAAACAAACAATAACAGATAATATATTTTTGAGGAATCCAGTTGGATTCCTCCAACCTGTTTTCCTGCATCCACAGATGTTAGCACATAAATAATACCCATCCTGCTTCGAGGCAGGATATCGCGGTATAGAAGGTCATCCACTAATCATAGCGTGGGGCGTATAGGGTAATCATCCGCTATGAAACCGCGGGCATCCGCTAATGAGACTGCGGGAATCCAACCAATCAATCAACCCAATATATATAATAGTCCTAAATAACTAATATATTTTTAACAGCAATAAATAAATATTTAAAGCATCCAACAATCAACACACAAATATTTTTAACGAATAAAAATATTTCTAATTAAACAGGTAAGTGAGATTTACTCACCAGGGTTTTTCCCTTGCTGATATCCAATTTAAAATTCAACTCGTCTAAGCCATAAATCATCTCGAGTTTGTCGTGCATGAATTTATTCCTACGATATTTTATTTTCTCGATTAACATTTTATTTTAAATTAACTACTTACTAAATAAATTCAAATTAATTTATTTTAATATAAAGACATCAACTAATTCTATTAAGATAAAATTTACCTTATCCTTTTGTTTTAATTCTTCCCTGCTGTAACCAATTCGAGTCCCCCTCCCCTTTTCTGACTTCAATCAACTCCCTGCAATCACCCACCAGGTCCTCTGACCTTCATCTCATCGCACCTGTCAATGTCCTGAGGTCTGCGCGACCCTCCTCCAGTTCATCTACTGTCCACGCCTAGACAAATCCCTTTGAACTTGAACTCCAGAAGGAAACGCGGCTGTTTGAGAACCCCATTCTTCCATCGTGTACTTGTCGCGACCCCCCCACGTCTGCTCCAGTTAGTTCGAACTCCAGCCGCATCCCTTAAATGTCCCGACCCCTTTCCAGTGCCCTAAATCGAGACTGCAATCCCCAATTGAGGATGCTCAAATCAAGCTTCAGAGTATGTGACGTCTGCGATGTCCAGGAGTTCCAGAAGGAGACCGCGATGTCGGAAAGTCTTCCTTCACTTCGTACGCTCTTCCGGTCCTTGAATCAAAATGAATTCGATCTCCATCACTAGATTTTTGGAGCGACTTCGATTGATGCTGGACTTTGATTTCTAAGTATGCTGAGGAAGGGTAAATAGGAGAATACGGCGGTGGATTAAAAGGGTAGTGGCCAAGCTTTCTTGTGGTTTAGAAATGAGGGAGACATGGTTCTCTTATTGCCATGAAATTATGCAGGAGGAGGTGCGGGTTTAAATTAGACAGCGAGGTCATATTATTAGGCCTTATTGTTTTGTTCTTGTCCACTAGAAAAAAAGAATTCATGATATTTTATTTTATTCAAATTTACTTTGAGTTGGTTGTCCTTTAATTAAGATACCCAATGATTCCGGATTCCTTTCTGAACCTAACAAATGACGTTCCTAGGGTTTAACCACTATATTGGACACATTGGAACATATCACAAAGTCCAATTCGATTGTCTACAGAAGATATTAATTTAAATTGATAAATTAATTTCAGACAATTTATTCTCCTCGAAAATAAATAAATATTATTATTCTAACTCAACTGAATTTCGTATTGATTATTTGAACTGACTTTAATTCAGTTTTTACTTTGAATTCAGTTATTCCCTGTTCCTTATTTTGATAATTTAATATATGCGATATTTAATCGAAATCGATATTTAAATAGATAACATAAATATAAAAATTCATTTATATTTTCAACAAAATATTTAAATCCATTCTAAATATTTAAAATTTAGTTGGTCGAAATCCCGGTTCATTACAAAATGTCTTAAGGGGGGTGAATGTAACAACCTAGAAATTTTAACTAAGTCAATCTGTATTTTTGTTCTCTAAAATAAATTTAGTAAGGTTCAAATATAAAATTAGACTTGATAACCCTCTATCTGTATGCTTGAATAATTATTTTGTTTGACTTATTAAAATATGGATAACTTATTTTATTTAAAACCATGTTTAAGATTTATGAATATTTCAAATATTTATAGGTAATGATATTATCTAATTGCAATATTAATATAAAATACAGATTTGGTAAAAATAAGTTATTTAGGATTTTATCTAAAGGATTTTTATAGGGTATTAAGTAAGATTTTTGGATAATGTTTATAAAATTTATTAGGATTTTTAAGCATTTATTTAGACCGTTTTATAAATTTTGGTAAATCATATGTTTATATTTAATAAATAATATAGGTAAGTATTTTGAAATTATTTGTTAGTTATAAATATAATATGTTATTCAAATTTTAAGTGGTAGGATAAGTTACACTTAAAATTGTTGAGAGAATGGCTACATACATAAGTGTTATAATAATGTGGCTAAAATTCCAATTTAATAAATAAATAATTTATTTTTGTAAGGCATGTATTAGCTAATTGTTCAGATGGAGCTTATGTGTCTTGATGCATGAGTTTTGTGTGCCAAGTGTCTTAGATTTAAAAGAATAAGCAAAACTAAATAAGTATAAAGAAGCACAGGCCTTCTCATTCACACTTCAGTATTACCAATTTCTGGTTTCTCACGTCGTTATCTTCTCTTGTCCATCTTCTATTTTTGTTCTCCACTTACAGTAAATGGACATTTATGTTCCCACCTCACTCAAAAATCCAAATCTCCCAGTCCTTTTATTTTCATCAAAAATGATTAAATGAAAGTGTCTGGATCATCGTTTCTAATTTTTACAAGTTAACGGATCAAGTTTTCGTTGAGAGTGGAAGGAGGAATTGATCTAAAACAGCGAATGTGAAGAATGGGTTTCGAATCTTCAAAAAATCATAACTCAAAATTCGCTTCGAATTAATCGACGTTGTCAGCACCGTTGAGATTAGCGGAGCACGTAGTATTTTTCATGTTAAACTAAGGCGATTCCGTGCCGATTATTGGAGTTGGTCGGAATTAGGTTTTGAGTTTGTGGATGGTGGAAGCAACGATCGAAGAATCGGTGAATGACATTGTGACAAGAACGGAGAGAGCTTTGATGCAGTGTAAATTTGTGGAGATTTGCGAAAAAAGTGTCGATACCATTTTGGGTTCACGCGGGTTCCAGGTTGGCGTGATGATCGGTTTCTGACGTAAGGGGGCGGAGCACCGACGAAGGTGTGCAGTCGAGAAAGGATGTGAAGAGGAGTACGTGGATGGTCTCGGAATTGAGTTCAGTGGAGTGTTGGGGTGTGCATATGCACAGGTTGTGTGCGTGAATGGGTTACAGGAGAAGGAGATGGTGCATAAGGGAAGAAGAAGATGGAGGAGGCGGGCCGGTTCGAAGCATTGGACGGGTGTGAAGCAAATGGGCTGGGCCTGATTTGTTATGGTGAGAAATTTATTTAATTTATGTTTAGTTTAGCTAACCTCTATATTATCATATCTCACTCGTTTTAAATCCATTTAACATGTTGTTGGAGGCGTTAGAATCATATGATTAGTAGAACACATGAATATGAAATATTGATGATTTTTGTTTAAGCATTAAAGAAAAAAAAGGAATCCTTGTTTATGATCATATATATATATATATACGACGAGCATAATTGTTAATTTAAACATCCAATATAAAATTAACAGAGAAATCAGCTGCTGTTAATTGAAGTTGGATTGGTAGCAGTAGCATTTGTTGTTGCCTCATTCGTAACGAAAATCCGATAATGAAATTTTTGGAGCTAAGTCGGTGAGAACTTCTAATTTAAATATTTATTTAAATTAGTTAATTTTAATTAGCTGAGATTAATTTTAATTAATTAATGATAATTGTGTGATGGATCTTGATGTTTGAATGGTTCTCCATGTAATTAGATAATACACACAACACTGATAAGCGTTATTGACCGTAACGCTTGGGAACAGTTGAAATGTTTGTTTATTGTTGGTGATTATAATGAATGGATTCGTGTTCATCTGATCATATGATTGATTAGATAATTATGGTTGCATTATATTACACACTCTGTGGTTGTGGAATGTATGGGTGATCGATTTTTACATCTCCATCCAATGTATTTTTATTTTATTTTATTTTTATTATTAACTAATATTTATAATTTTAGTTTTGAATTTAGATATCAAAACTTGTTGGAAATTTAAATAAATACGAATGATATTCGCAAGAATAAAGACGGCATAGGAAAGATTTTCAACTATTTATAAGTTATTAAACTTTGATTTGAAATTTATTTCGAAAATTGATTCGAGTTATATATTCAATCATTTATTTTATATAAGCAATTGATTTTATTATTTATAATGATTACCCATAAATTTTGAAATGATTGAACAAGTTAAAAATCAAAATTGGAAATTTAGTTTGAATTGGTTATCAAAGTTAACCTGAATAAACGATATTCGTACAATATGAGGCGACTTTGGAATAAGATTTAAATCATGTATTTTAACCTGGATTTTTGTGTAAATGGAATGATATTTGAGAAATGTGTTAAAAAAATCAATTTAATTAGATATGAAGGTTTTGGAAATTTGAATAATGGCCTTTGAGATAACATTGTTTTGGAACTGAAACGAAATACAAATCCATTAGGAAAAGATTTGAATGATTTATATCTAAATAGTTATATGGCTTGAATGGAATGATTTAGAATTTATTTGTTTAAGAAGGCTATTTGGCATCATTAGTAACGTTTCAAACATTATGGTTTTGAAGTTTATAAGTCGTGAATTACTATATAAAAAGGGTTTATAAAACTGTTGGTAGGTTTTAAAATATTGGAAATATTTTAGATGGAATAGAAATGGGTTTGCCAACTATAAATAATTAGATATGGTTGGGGGGAAATCTTCGTATGTTTGATATTAATTCGGTAGATGATAACTCTTATCATTTGAGGAATTTAAAAGGTAATTCACTGTTATTCCGCTTATGTTATGAGTTGGATACGGAATTAATATTGAAGATAAGTTGATGATATTTCTATCCAGATCTAATGCCAAAGAGTTGAATAAATCTTTTAAGTAAGGTATAGGTTTCTCAATCTGATTGAAATAAGTTGGACAGAAATTATCCTCGGATGTTTAATATGAAATTTCTGATGTAAACATATACCATTTCGGAATTTGGAAGATATTATTATATCGTTATTCCACTTATAGTATTCGTTGATTACGAGAATTGGTATCGAATATAAGTAGATACAATTTCTGTGTAACTTATGTTCAATATTTGGATTTTGTCATGAATCGTATTTTCAATAATATCATTCTTTAAACCCATTGAGATTGAGTTATGGAAATTCGTATCGTAAATTGGGATTTAATCAAATCTTTAATTTGAGGAATTAAAAGTAAGAAAATCGGAAAGAAAGTATAATCTTTTGATTAAGATTAAAGAGTTAAGATGGTAACGGGATTTATAAAAGTAGAATAATTCAAATCTTGAATTGTTAATGAATTTGATAACTATTTGGAAGGAGATTGGAATTGAAAAGCCCGTGTTAGCCGTAACTATTGTTTTAAAATACGCTTATTACTTGGAAAGACCGGGATCAAATATATGTTCGAAAACCATTCCAAGTAATAATACGACGATATGAAGCGATTCAAGACTTAGTCAATGATGAGTGAAGACTGAGGATCTTTGGATGTATTCGGATCGATTGATGATATCTCGATTGGGCTGATCCCTCAATACGAGGTTATAAGTGGCATGAGGTTTGAATATATTTGGAGATTTTTGGATTTTGTTCCGTTCAGACCTAGAATGGACTGATTATGTATTATGTGCCCGACATTGTAATTGACAATATAGCACTAATTTCCGTTGATATGTATCTGGCTGTGACGTATGAGCTTGAAGTGGTTATGTAATGATGGAAATCAGCGGTCATGTTGTGAATGGACAATGTGACATACTTAATATATGAAATGAGCTTGTATGATCAGGGCATTGCTTATCTAGGCATGCTTTGTGTATGACGTGACATCGACAACCTCCCACCCCAGATTGATGAGAAACTGGCGATTAGGTTGTATACTTATATATGATTGATGATGAAACTGCAGCAGTGGGAAACCACGTATGAACTTGGGGAAGTTGGGTATGTTCGGGGGGCCGTGTCTGGTCGAAAACCGTTGATCTGCCCTGCGATTTGTTGTTGGTGTCCGAGATGGACGAAAAAGCCATGTTACACTTCTCTTGTATTCCTGGTTGATCTTTCGTGCCTGTCATTATCAAATTGGAAACCCAAATACCTGATACATGCCACACAGTTTGGTTTGTATATGTATATATGGCGACATAATATTATGGGTATTATGCTGTATAGGATTAATACATTTGTTTGCGAAATGATTTCCACACTGTATGTTATAATACTGAAAGAGGATTTTACATATGAAAGCATGTTTGGTTATCATAAGATAAAACTCGCCCATTTGGTGTGCGCTTGCATTGTGTGATGTGGGACGAGCATATGATAGCCTCGTTTTCCAAAGGTCATTGTGAATTTATGTGCATGGGTATTCACATGGAGTAAACCCATTCTGCGTTAGCGGCGTGGTCCGGTGAATTTCCCAACTTTAAAATAAATCCTAAAAACAACTGTTTTATGTTCTCACACCAATCCTGTGACTGACCTGGAGTTAATTGTTCCTTTCTAAACTCTGGGTGCCCATTAATTTCCACACGGGCAGCTAGTAGTTTAATTTTGCAGTTATAGATCATTGGAGCAGGATTCGGAGCGCTTTTAGAGTTGGACTTCATGCTAGAGTTTGGAGCTTCCGCTGTATCTTATGGTTCTTTCGCTGAGCGTATATTTTACTTTTCTTCCGTTGCATATGTTGTAACTCTGATATTTCATGTAACTCTGATGTAATGTTGTATTATGCAATGAAAAGTTGTGTTATTTTGTTCGATATATGTATGTACCCATAGCAATTCGTCTTTGTGAACGGTTCTAGTTGGTTTAATTACCGACGAATAATCAGGCAAAAAGACGGGTTGTTACATGTGCCAAGTACTTCAGCATATACCATATACATATAATCTCATATATATGTTTGAATGTTGCTTTTCGTGGCATTTTTTTTTGAATATTGTATTTTACTAACACATATTGGTCACCATAAGTATATCATAATATTGTGTTTTTGTAATATAAGTATATAGTAGTATTTAATTAATCGTTCTCATATATTTATATTGAACAATTTAATGATATACATACTATTGTATATAATTCTTGAACTATATACATACTCATATTTGAAATAAAAATGCTATTCAAATGCTAAGAAATTTAATTCCTATATTTCAAAATGTTCATGTAAACTAGTTTTGAATTCATATATATAATTTCATGAGCTACATTTATAATAGTTCCAATTAGTTGTAATTCCTTTTTATCGATGATAAAGGGGGAGAAAAATTTAAATATATATGTATATATAGGGGGAACAATATAAACAGAGGGAGCATAACTAAACATATATTATACTTTTTGATTCATTATTATATATATAATTCGTATATAATTATCATCATAAAAAAGGGGAAGATTGTTAGAACCTCCATTATTAAGCTGTATTTTGACTACGACAACGATATATTGGCAATATCGACCACTAACGTTTATTACAGAAGAAAAGGAGAAGAATATAGATTAAATACAAGAAGATTTGACAACATGATATATCATTATATTATTATTGCAATCGAGTCAGTATTTAGTTAGATTTAATGTTAAAATCTCTCCTATAATATATATATATAAAAATATTAAATATTAAAGGCTGCAGCACATAAGCACAAAATCATGTGCAACAGCCGGCTGATTCAAAAATTCAGTCGGTTGATTGCTGAGATGTTCAAAAATTTTAGTTTGAACATTCAACCGGCTGCATACATGAATCGGTCGGCTAAATGACATGTCTTTGTGTAGATGCACACTATTTTCGAATTATAGTCATTATTTAGCCAGCTAAAATCTAAATTCAATCGGCTGAACCAAAGGGTTACGACTTTTTAAAGAGTCATAACTTTTTAATCCAAGATTTATGACTATATATTTTAATCAAACCTTTTTACGAATGATTGCAACCTTTTATTTAATAAAAGTACACGTCAAAATCACTTGTTTCAACTGTCGAACTTTCCCGATCTTAATATTCTTTGATTCTGAAATTATTCTATAAAATATTCTCTTATGTTCTCAATTTTTCATACTCTGTGATTATAAATCACTTTCCCTCTTAATTCTTTATATACTCAACAATATATATATATATATATATATATAAAAACACGCACACACTCTCGACGAGAAGATTATCACAAAGGTATGCTATATAGTGACTTATCCGCACAAAAATAGCCTAACAAACAATTGTGTTAGTTGGAGTTCTGCTCCGCTGCTCAGGCAAATGAAGTCTTCTTTGGCTGCTGAGGCAAAATCAAGTTCTGCTGCTTAGGTCATTGTTCTGCTATTCAAGTCTCTGTTCGGCTGCTTGGATGTTGTAGTACCTATTCCTTCAGTTTAAGTGATGGTTGTTGATTAGTAGAAATTCCCGAAAGAGTCTGGAACTGGACGTAGAATGGTGCTTCGAACCAATATAAAAATATCTGGTGTTCTTTGCTTTTGTTTACTGCTTTTATATTGTTTACCTGCGATATCATCATTAGTTACTTATCTCATTAAATATTAAATGCAAATATCAAAATTAATATATTATCTATTAAGTTTTCCGCACTCAGTTCATTACACATATTTCCATATTACTCAATCCTACTCGTCTTTTCAATTTATATACCATTACTAAAAATGAAATGTTTATAGGTGTGGGTTATTCAATAAGTAGAATGATGAATATAGTAAAGTATACGCTTATGTTCATATGGTCTCTGATTTTTATATGTGATACTTTAGATTTTTTTATGTGAATAAAAAAATAATAAAGAATATGAATAGCTCAAGTATAATCCCTAAAACATCATTAAATGTTTTTGAATAATGTTAATTTTGCAGTCAAACAAGAATATCCTTAATCCCCTCATAAATATGTAATTAGAGAATCAAAAACTTTAGACTTGATTCATTTTGATATATGTGAGTATGATTCACTTTGACTAGAAATGAACACCGCTACTTTATCACTCATAGATGATTTCTTTGATTTTATATATGTATACCTCATGAAAAATTAAAGTGATGCATTTGAGATATTTAAATCTTTTATAGCTAGAACTAAAAACCGGTCTAGTAAGTAGGTTAAAAGATTGCATAGTGATAGAGGAACCAAATATAAATTAAGTTTGCTTATTGAACATTGCAGTTCACTTAGACTAAATACATGGAAGGACTACCCCATATTCATCTAAAATGAATGGTAAAGTTGAAAAAATTAGAATTTGATTGAATTAGTTGTTGTTGTCTTACTTAATTTTGTGCTAGAGAAAATATTAAAATTAGAGATAAAGAAAACACAAGTCATAATACTAGAGAAGATGAAAACATTATTCGTAATACTATAGAAGATGAAAATACTATTCAAAATACTAGAGAAGATGAAAACATTGTTCATAATAATAAAGAAATCAGATCTCCACCAAAACATTATGGGATCATCGTGTTCAAAATATTATTGAAGAAATTAATCTAAATGTATGAAGTAGAAACCAATTAAATTTAGCAAGTCACAAAGCTTTTCTCTCTAATATAGAACCTAAAAATACAAATGAAGCCTCTAGTGATGAAGATTGAATTTTAGCTATGCAAGAAGAGCTAAACCAATTTGAACGCAATGAAGTTTGGGAATGGGTTCCTAGACCGATTGATCAAGTCATCATTAGTACTGAATGGGTATATAAAACAAGGCTGACAAATTAGGAAATATAAATAGAAATAAAGCAAGACTAGTATCACAAGGATATAATCTAGAAAAAGGAGTAGACTACAAAGAAACGTTTGTCATAGTCGCTAGATTAGAAGAAATACGTATCTTGCTATCCTATGTCTGTTTTCATAATTTTAAACTCTACAAAATGGATGTAAAATGTGTTTTCTTAAATGGATATTTGAAAGAAAACGTGTGCGTTGAAAAACCTCCTTTATTTACACATGAAAAATTTCCTAATCAAGTATATAAGTTTAAAAAGGCTTTATATGGTCTAAAACAAGCAATCTGTGCTTGGTACGAACATCTTAAAAACTATCTTATAAGTTCAGGATTTCAAATCAGGTGGTTGATCAAACACTTTTTATAAAACATTCTAAAAAGGATATATTAATAATCCAAATATATGTAGATGATATCATTTTTGGTTCCACTAACGAAAAACTCTATCAAGAATTCTCAGAAATAACGACTAAGGAATTTGAAATGTCCTATATGAGGCAATTATCTTATTTTCTTGGTTTACAAATTAAACAATTCACTAACATAATTTTTATAAATCAAGAAAAATACTGTAGTAATTTAATTAAATGATTTGGAAGGCAAAACACTTCTTCTAAACTAACTCCTATGAGTATAGCAACTCATCTCGATAGAGATGAAAATGGAAAACGTATTGACCAAAAATTATATCGTAGTATAATAGGATCTTTATTATATTTAACCACAAGTCGATCTGATATAATGATGAGCATTTGTTTATGTGCACAATTTCAAGCTATTTCAAGCTAATCCAAAAGATTCACATTTACCAGCAGTAAAACGTATTTTGCGTTATCTAAGCAATACCAAGGACTTTGAGCTTTTTGATTCGAAATTTTTTTCTTTTGAATTAGTATCCTACAAGTGAAGCTGATTTCGGAGGATCACAGACGGATCGAAAAAGTACAAGTGACACATGTCATTTTATTGGAAAATCATTAGTCTCTTGTTTTAGCAAGAAACAAAATTGTGTTTCACTATCTACATATAAAGCTGAATATATATCAGCAGCTTTGGCTTGTGCTCAAGTCATATACATGCAACAAACACTTAAAAATTTTGATACAAATTTATCAAAATCAACTATCTATTATGAAAATACTAGTGCAATCAATTCATCTAAAAATCTGATTAACCATTACGAACAAAACATATTTATATTCGTCATCACTTTCTACGTGATAATATCAAAAAAACTTAGAATTTGTTTCAATGGAAAATCAAAGAGCGTATATTTTTACAAAACCGTTACTTGAAAATATATTTATAAAATTAAGATGTGAACTTGGAATAATTTCATTTAAAGAATCATAAAAGTTCAAAATCTTACAAAAATAAAAACTTAATTCATATTATGTTTAACTTAAATATCTCATATTTTTTCATGTTTTGCACTAATGTGCCAAGTGCTTCAGCATATACCATATAATCTCATATATATGTTTGAATGTTGCTTTTTGTGGCAATTTTTTTTGGATATTGTATTTTACTAACACACATTGTCACCATAAGTATATCATAATATTGTGTTTTTGTAATATAAGTATATAGTAATATTTAATTAATCATTCTCATATATATTAGGGAGCATAATTAAACATATATTCTGCTTTTTGATTCATTATATATATATATAAGTCGTATATAATTATCATCATCAAAAAGGGGAAGATTGTTAGAACCTCCATTATTAAGCTGCATTTTGACTATGACAACTATGTATCAGCAATATCGATCACTAACGATTATTACAGGAGAAAAGGAGATTAATATAGATTAAATACAAGAAGATTCGACAACATGATATACTGATATATTATTATTGTAATCGAGTCGGTATTTAGTTAGATTTAATGTTAAAATCTCTCCTATAATATATATATATATATATCGATTTTAATCATCAAAGGTTGAAGCACATAAGCACAAAACTATGTGCAACAGCCGGCTGATTCAAAAATTCAGTCAGTTGATTACTGAGATATTCAAAAAAATTAGTTTGAACATTCAACCAGCTGAATCCTTGAATCATCCTGCTAAATGACATGTCTTTGTGCATATGCGCACTATTTTAAAATTATAGTCGTTTTTTAGCTAGCTAAATTCTAAATTCAATCGGCTGAACCAAAGGGTTGCGACTTTTTAAAGAGTCATAACTTTCTAATCCAAGATTTATGACTATATATTTTAATCAAACCTTTTTACGAATGATTGCCACCTTTTATTTAATAAAAATACACGTCAAAATCACTTGTTTCAACTGTCGAACTTTCTCGATCTTAATATTCTTTGATTCTGAAATTATTCTATACAATATACTCTTATGCTCTCAATTTTTCATACTCTTTGATTATAAATAACTTTCCTTCTTAATTCTTCATATGCTCAACGATATATATATATATATATACACACACACACGCACACACGCACGCACACTCGATGAGAAGATTATCGGAAGGGTATATTATATAGTGACTTATCCGCACAAAAATAGCCTAACTAACAATTGTGTTATGTAACACCCCGTAATTTTATAATATTAAAATTCACAAATTAAAGTATACTTAATTTTTAGAAAAGAATTAAGGGAAATGGGTTGCGCAGAGAAATATATATATATATTGATATATATATATATATATAATTAAATAAATAAATATGCGAAAAAGTTCAAAACAACGAATTGGGAGGGGGAATAACCGAACCGGCCCATTTTTGAGGTCGACCCAAGCTCCGCTGGGTCGACTAGGGGTTAATCCAGGATGTTTGGCTATCAACCCGTGGGCCGATTCGCTCAAATACAGATTTTGCATTTGATTGGTTCTCATGGTTCCGGGTTAATCTAATGGTCCTAAATAACTTCCTACACCTATAAATACATCCTAATGCTAACCCTAAACCTAGTTAAAATAGAATAGTAACCGTCGCCATGGAAATCAATGGAGCCGCCACCAACTAAGAAAGAAGAAAAGCAAATTCAATTCTAATTCTCTCAACCCTAAAGCAAAGCAAAACTCTCTCTTTTCTTCTCTAAATTGTGAGTATGATAGTCTTAACAAGATTATTATCATTTTAATTAGGTTAAGTCATGAACGGATTATGAGTAGATGATGTGAATTGTCATATGCTATCATGTATGTTATAAATTCTATGCTATGTGGTGATGATATCTTATAAGTTGCAAATCATGCTATGATGATGTTATGTATATTGAAAGTTTCTAAGCTAAAGTTGTGATGAATTATACATGCTTTGAAATCATGATGCTATTGCCTATGCTAGTTAGTTCATATCAATTAAATCATCATGTTTGGGCTATGTTGATCTATATGACAAGTTACATATGCAAGTTAAATTGATTAGAAAAGTTATGAACATATGCCATGACATCTATTATGACATCTAGAACTATGCTATGACATATGTGATATCCTATGCTAGTTCACACCATCATTATGTTGCTTAAAAACCCCATATGCAAGTTTATGTATAGATTTGGGCTATGATCATATCATGTGAATTGTGACATTTAACAAGTTGACACCTTTTGATCCTTAACATGTGTAATTTATGCAAGTTTCACCCCTATCATGATTAGATTTATTTTATTGTCTATATGTTAATTTGGCTTTCTGCTATGCGTTAGACTATTCAAGTCTAGCCTATATTATGCGTTGAATAAGCGAACGTATAAACGTGGGGTAGGGGTAATATTAAGGATTTAATATTAAGATGTTGGGGGTGCAATTGATATGATTTTGCATTCCATGTGTGGATGGCCATAATTGAGTCAATTATGGACATCATTAAAAATTGGAATTAATTAATAATGTTAATAGGGAATTATTAAAACTGGGGTAAAAGATTGAAAGTTGTCAATCAATGCTCAGGACACGAGGATGGACTCGTCTGTGACGTAAACCTGCCCGGAGCCGCCCGGCAAATCCAGTGGCCACAAATGTCAGCCCAATGTGAGAGGTCCTAGGCCTAAACTAAAGCATAATAGCTATAAAGACATGAGGTTAGACTCTTTTATGGTGTAAGACTGCCCGGACCCGCCCGACAAATCCAGCTGCCATAAATGCCAGTCTAATGTGAGAGGTCTTTATGAGGTTATGGCCTGAATGAATTAAGAAATACTTAACCAGATAAACATGTAAAGTGGGACATGGGGGTTAAGTAGGTGCCTTAGGTGGCATGAGGAATATAGTGGGTGCCCTTAGTGGCATGTGAAATACGATTAGTAAGACTTAACCAAACACACACATGTAAATGAACATGACTAATAGGGTTAAGTGGGATATATTAATGACAAGCTTAGGTGGGTAGCTTGTGGGGGCCCGTTTCAACCAGTATCCCAAACGTATCATTGTGGGCTCGACCCAAGTCGAGGACGGGACACGCATATTGGGCTTGACTATAAGAGGCCAAAACGGGGAGCGGTGGCAACGCAAGTCCAACGGGTTTCATATGCGTGTGTGGACCCGGGCTGGTAGGTAAGACGTTGTTGCATCGTGTAGGTATAAGCTGTGCATTCTCAGTTGTATCGGGTTGCCACTTTAGGGGAGTGATACACCCCACTGTGGGGCCAGCACGGGTATCTACGAGTAGGGAGCCGATCTAAGAGGGTAGTGGGGTACACCTAGTGGAGATAGGGGCAGACGGCACCTATGTAGTCAGCTAGGGGTACGCAAGGCTATTTATATAGTTTCTGTGTGAAGCATGCGGGATCAACCTTTAGGGAGACTGGAGCGGTGCAGTGTAGTAATTGGCGCGGTGCAGTGTAGTAATTGGCACGGTGCAGTGTAGTAATTGGAGCAGTGCAGTGTAGTAATGTGCGGTGCAGTGTAGTAATTATTCGTTAGAAATTAGGTGTGCCTTTACCATTATCTTTAACGTTATCTTAAACGCTATCTTTATCTTCCAAATAGTTCATAGACATTTACTTGTCTTCCAGCTTATGCCTTAGTCTAGTTATTTTGGTAATAGTATTGTTAGAATTATCATACTCGCCAGACTTTATGTCTGACCCCCTCCATTTCTATCCTTTTCCCCCTCCAGGTCCTCAGGTTGGGCCCAGCTCTAGTGGAGTTTGATTGGATTGCTTTATCTCTTTTTGGAAAGCTTGGACCATTGAAGTAAACTCCAGCTTGTTATCTTCTTTAATGGCTATTTTGTAATGGGGTTATGTATTTTGTTTTTATGAAGGTGGATAATGTACTTGACTCTGATTAATGGTTTTGTGATGTAATAAACATGTTTCCGCTGCAATAAAATGAAGCTTTAGTTTTCAAGTACTACTTATTATCTGTCTTGTTGTAATTTTTCTGTTCTATATTCACTTATAACCCCCATGGAAGTTAATGCATTCCCTTTGTGAGTGACATTAATGGACGTGGGGTGTTACACGTGGTATCAGAGCTTAAGGTTACCAGAACAGATAAAAATACTTTAGAAAAATAGTTATTTTTGGAAGAAATGTTTTCAAAAACATGTTTTAATGAGAAATTTAAAGAGGAAGTTTTTATGAAAAACATAATCCCCAAATAGCCATATATCTTTATCTTTCGAATTCTCCATTTGGAATCCTTCCTTTTTCGATTCAGCATGGCTGAAGATCTTAACCTACCTGACGGTGAATGATACCAGGATGGTATAGGAGGCTATTAGAGGCTAGGGCCGCTGCAGGTCCAGCCAATGTTCCTCCACCACCAGTTGCACCCATTCCTCCTCCTCCTCCTCACGTAGATACTTTTGCAAAGACGTGTAAGGAATTTAAAGCTATGGGTGGAAAACCCTTTCAAGGGTCAGAAACGTTTGTGGAAGCTAGAGATGGGCTTAAGGAGGTGGAAGAATTGCTAGAAATCTTTGAAGTAGAAGAAGGGAGGAGAGTTCGTTTAGCAGCTTGGTTAATGAAGGGAGAGGCCTCGTTTTGGTGGGAGGTCACTAATGGGGAGCGTCCTGTTGACTCTTAGGCGGATTTTAGACGTAGGTTCGAGGCGAAGTTTCTCTCTAGGGCGGAAGAAAATCTATATATTGAAAGGTTCTTGACATTGAAGCAAGGAAGCTCATCAGTGAAAGAATATGTCAACAAATTTAATCAGTTAGCAAGATTTGGTTTGGACTTAGTAAACACGCCAGAGAAGAAGGCTCTGAGGTTCGTTAATGGATTGAATGAACCGTTGCAAGGGTTGGCTATGACCCACATCCCTATGGGGGCCACCTTTGAGAAGCTAGTAGACATGGCACTCATGCACGAGGAGAAAGGCACTAAAGCTGATAAGGCACCCGAGAAGAAAGGGGATCAAAATAAGGGTGGCAAAGGCAACAATGCTAAGGGGAAGAAGAAATGTTTTAACTGTGGGACACCAGGCCATCTCAGCAAGGATTGCCGAAAGAAAAAGAAGACTGGCTGTTTTCACTGCGGTGAAACAGGACATCTAGTGAAGGACTGCCCAAAGAAGGGGCAGAGGACAGGGGCTACCTCGGGAGGACATGTGCAGGCTCTTCTGGCACCAGGGTAGGCAAGGGGACAAGTTCAGGCTCTCGCGGTCCCACCGCTGCAAGAACGAGGTAGAACCATTTCTGTTGAAAGCTTAGTTTTTCTGTTTGATCATCCTGTCCGTACCTTATTCGATTCGGGCGCATCGCATTCGTTTATCTCTACATCATTAGTTGAAACACTGCACCTAGATACTAGTATTGTTACTGATCCCTTAGTAGTCTCAAATCCTATTGGTGGTTCGGCTCATCTTTCTATGATTTGTCGGGATTTGAGAGTGTTTATCTTGGGCGTTGAGTTTGAATGCAACGCCTTTGTCCTTGGTTTCACGGGCTGTAGTTTGATTCTAGGGGTGGATTGGCTAGCAAAGCGGGGTGCCATCCTAGACTGTGTAAGGAGGGTAGTTAGACTATTGATTCGTTGTAGAAAAACCCTCATATTTCTTGCGACCCTAGGGGTTCAGTGATGCTTAGCTGCCTAGAATCTTCTGACGCATCTAACGATGATTAGGAACCTGTTTGTGTGGTCCGTGAGTATGGAGACGTCGTTGATAAAGCGCGGGGTTTACCCATAGGCGCGGAATAAGTTTTCGTATGTGCTTAATAGATTAAGCAAAGCCCGTTATGTAATCAGCGGTAGTTTTGGAGCAAGACTGGCAAGGACGGCCAGAGTCGGTCAAGTGCTCAATTGATTGACCATCTTACTAGTATCATCTCACGTAGGTCGTCTGAATTCGAAGGAGGTATCCCTTGGTTGTTTGTTTGATATTGGTTTAGGCCTTTAAGGCTTGCACTTGGGGGATGTCGAATTCGACTAGGATGGTCTGCGTGAGAGATGGATAGTTGTGACGATTTTACATGGGATAATATCCTGGTTTTCTCTAGAAGCAGAGAAGAGCATGCCCTATGTCTTAGGGAAAGCTTAGGGACCCTACAAGTGCACTAGCTTAAAGCTAAGTTCTCCAAGATACCATTTTTGGAGGAAGGAAGTGAGGAATTTAGGGCATGTAGTCTCTAGGGAAGGGAGATATGTTAAGGTGGATGGAGTTCTTAACATCCTACGACTTCGAGATAGCATATACCCCTGGCAAGGGTAACATGGTGGCGGATGCCTTAAGTAGAAAAAGGTTATCCTTAAGTCCTTTGTTTGTGGAGCGGCGAAGCTTAGAATTTATTTCGATGTTTGACTTTAGACCTTCCGTTGACTTTGTACCCGGTTTGCTAGCATCCTTGGAGGTCAGACCTACGCTTTTGGGACGGATTGGCGAGGCACAGCGAGACGACCCGCAGTTGGTTGAGTTAGTAGAAAAGCTCAAAGGAGGGGAGTCATCAAGCCATCTCTGTAGGTATACCCTAGATGATAAGGGTTGGTTACGTAGGGACGGTAGACTTTGTCTACAAAAAGACGATGACCTAAGGAAGACTATTCTTGACGATGCACATCATTCGAAGATGACCATTCATCCCGGCGGGGACAAGATGTACAAAGACATGAAGCGAGTTTTCTTTTGGGCCGGTATGAAGAGGGACGTAGCCGAGTATGTCGCTAGATGCTTGGTGTGCCAACATGTAAAAGCGGAGCAAAAGAAACCCGGTGGGTTACTCCACCCATTGGAGGTTCCACTATGGAAGTGGGAAAGCATCTCGATGGACTTTATTGACGGATTACCGAGATCGAGAAAGGGTAATACGGGGATTTGGGTTATAGTAGATAGACTTACTAAGAGCGCCCATTTCATTCCCGTGAAGAGTAAGAGGACTGCTCCATGGTTAGCTTCTGTATACGTCCGAGAAATAGTTCGTTTGCACGGTGTTCCTTCTAGCATAGTGAACGACCACGATCCTATTTTCACTAGCGAATTTTGGAGAAGCTTACAAGAGGCGGTAGGGACTCAGTTATGTTTGAGCACCACATATCATCCTCAGACGGACGGCCAGACCGAGAGGGTGAATCGCATTCTAGAGGATCTTTTGAGGCTATGTATCCTAGACTTTGGGGGTACATGGGAAGAGCATCTTCCACTGGTGGAGTTCGCATATAATAACAGCTTTCAGTCTAGCATTGGTATGGCACCATTCGAAGCTCTTTATGGACGGCCGTGTCGTTCGCCTACATGTTGGTGGGAATCTACCGATAAGATCTTACTTGGGCCCGATATGATTAGAGAGACTTCGGAGAAGATCGACTTGATTCGAAGGAGGATGAAAGCAGTGCAAGATAGGCAGAAATCATATGCGGATAAGAGAAGGACGGATCTTGAATTTGAGGTTTGGGACATGGTCTTTGTCAAAGTGTCTCCATTACGAAACGTAGTTCGCTTTGGGTCCGTTGGGAAATTAGCACCAAGGTTTGTAGGGCCATTTCCTATTAAGGAGAAAATTGGACAGATGGCGTATAGAGCGGAGTTGCCCGAGAGACTTAGTGGTGTAAACGACGTATTCCATGTGTCACATTTGAGGAAATGCTTGCACGAGACCGCAGAGGTAGTAGAGCCGAGCTTGCTTAGAGAGGTGGAGATAGAGCGTGATGCGACGATTCGACGAGCTCCTACGCGCATTCTTGGGTCGGAGATCAAGAGGTTGAGGAATCGAGAGGTCGGACTAGTCAAAGTGCAATGGGGAGATGATGAGAGCAACGCTACTTGGGAGACGGAAGAGAAGATGCGTTCACGATACCCTTTTCTTTTTGAGGGTATGTCCTTTAATTTCTCCTTTATCGCTTAGCTTGTACTTATCTTATCTTTAGTATATCCTCTCGCTAGTATCATTGACCTTTAGTTAGGATAATCCTATGGTTGAAACATGTGTTTGAGACATGTCATGTATGGTGGATGGAAAAGTGGATGCAAGTGTTTGCTAGTGGTTGCTCGTGGATGCATATACACACACTATTAGGCACCAGATCGGCTCAGTCACTTCATATTGCATATTGCATATATATGGATATATTTAGTAAAATGGATGTATAATGGTTGCATTATCATATAGTTGCTGCATTCGGGTGGATGGTTGTGCACGCATATAGAATTAATATGTATCAATAGGAATCTTTTGCATACATATTGGACGCATGGCACTATCATGAATTGCACTAAGGAGGTCGACTGAATCAGTAGACCGCCTAATTTTGCATTAGATATGGACATATACACACACTGTGCATATAAACATTAAAGCATTAGAAGTCTTTTAAGGACAATGGATGCTGGTGTTTGATGGTTGAGTAGATGGACGATTAGATGGTAGGATATACATTCTTCTTGACTTGGAGATTTCGGGGATGAAATCCTTTAAGGAGGGGAGAATGTAACACCCCGTAATTTTATAACATTAAAATTCACAAATTAAAGTAAACTTAATTTTTAGAAAAGAATTAAGGGAAATGGGTTGCGCAGAGAAATATATATATATTGATATATATATATATAAATAAAAATTAGATAAATAAATATGCAAAAAAGTTCAAAACAGCGAATTGGGAGGGGGAATAACCGAACCGGCCCATTTTTGAGGTCGACCCAAGCCCCGCTGGGTCCACTAGGGGTTAATCCAGGGTGTTAGGCTGTCAACCCGTGGGCCGATTCGCTCAAATGCAGATTTTGCATTTGATTGGTTCTCATGGTTCAGGGTTAATCTAATGGTCCTAAATAACTTCCTACACCTATAAATACATCCTAATGCTAACCCTAAACCTAATTAAAATAGAATAGTTACCGTCGCCATGGAAATCAATGGAGCCGCCGCCAACTAAGAAAGAAGAAAAGCAAATTCAATTTTAATTCTCTCAACCCTAAAGCAAAGCAAAACTCTCTCTTTTCTTCTCTAAATTGTGAGTATGATAGTCTTAACAAGATTATTATCATTTTAATTAGGTTAAGTCATGAACGGATTATGAGTAGATGATGTGAATTGTCATATGCTATCATGTATGTTATAAATTCTATGCTATGTGGTGATGATATCTTATAAGTTGCAAATCATGCTATGATGATGTTATGTATATTGAAAGTTTCTAGGCTAAAGTTGTGATGAATTATACATGCTTTGAAATCATGATGTTATTGCCTATGCTAGTTAGCTCATATCAATTAAATCATCATGTTTGGGCTATGTTGATATATATGACAAGTTACATATGCAAGTTAAATTGATTAGAAAAGTTATGAACATATGCCATGACATCTATTATGACATCTAGAACTATGCTATGACATATGTGATATCCTACGCTAGTTCACACCATTATTATGTTGCTTAAAAACCCCATATGCAAGTTTATGTATAGATTTGGGCTATGATCATATCATGTGAATTGTGACATTTAACAAGTTGACACCTTTTGATCCTTAACATGTGTAATTTATGCAAGTTTCACCCCTATCATGATTAGATTTATTTTATTGTCTATATGTTAATTTGGCTTTCTGCTGTGCGTTAGACTATTCAAGTCTAGCCTATATTATGCGTTGAATAAGCGAACGTATAAACGTGGGGTAGGGGTAATATTAAGGAATTAGTATTAAGATGTTGGGGTGCAATTGATATGATTTTGCATTCCATGTGTGGATGGCCATAATTGAGTCAATTATGGACATCATTAAAAATTTGAATTAATTAATAATGTGAATAGGGAATTATTAAAACTGGGGTAAAAGATTGAAAGTTGTCAATCAATGCTTAGGACACGAGGTTGGACTCGTTTGTGACGTAAACCTGTCCGGACCCGCCTGACAAATCCAGTGGTCACAAATGTCAGCCCAATATGAGAGGTCCTAGGCCTAAACTAAAGCATAACAGTTGTAAAGACACGAGGTTAGACTCTTTTATGGTGTAAGACTGCCCGGACCCGCCCGACAAATCCAGTTGTCATAAATGCCAGTCTAATGTGAGAGGTCTTTATGAGGTTATGGCCTGAATGAATTAAGAAATACTTAACCAGATAAACATGTAAAGTGGGACATGGGGGTTAAGTAGGTGCCTTGGGTGGCATGAGGAATATAGTGGGTGCCCTTAGTGGCATGTGAAATACGATTAGTAAGACTTAACCAAACACACACATGTAAATGAACATGACTAAGAGGGTTAAGTGGGATATATTAATGACAAGCTTAGGTGGGTAGCTTGTGGGGGCCCGTTTCAACCAGTATCCCAAACGTATCTTTGTGGGCTCGACCCAAGTCGAGGATGGGACACGCATACTGGGCTTGACTATAAGAGGCCAAAACGGGGAGCGGTGGCAACGCAAGTCCAACGGGTTTCATATGCGTGTGTGGACCCGGGCTGGTAGGTAAGACGTTGTTGCATCGTGTAGGTATAAGCCGTGCATTCTCAGTTGTATCGGGTTGCCACTTTAGGGGAGTGATACACCCCACTGTGGGGCCAGCACGGGTATCTACGAGTAGGGAGCCGATCGAAAGTGGGTAGTGGGGTACACCTAGTGGAGATAGGGGCAGACGACACCTATGTAGTCAACTAGGAGTACATGAAGTTACTTATAAAATTTCTAAGAGGGTAGTGGGGTACACCTAGTGGAGATAGGGGCAGACGGCACCTATGTAGTCAGCTACGGGTACGCAAGGCTATTTATATAGTTTTTGTGTGAAGCATGCGGGATCAACCTTTAGGGAGACTGGCGCGGTGCAGTGTAGTAATTGGCGCGGTGCAGTGTAGTAATTGGCGCGGTGCAGTGTAGTAATTGGAGCGGTGCAGTGTAGTAATGTGCGGTGCAGTGTAGTAATTATTCGTTAGAAATTAGGTGTGCCTTTACCATTATCTTTAACGTTATCTTAAACGCTATCTTTATCTTCCAAATAGTTCATAGACATTTACTTGTCTTCCAGCTTATGCCTTAGTCTAGTTATTTTGATAATAGTATTGTTAGAATTATCATAATCGCCAGACTTTATGTCTGACCCCCTCCATTTCTATCCTTTTCCCCCTCCAGGTCCTCAGGTTGGGCCCAGCTCTAGTGGAGTTTGATTGGATTGCTTTATCTCTTTTTGGAAATCTTGGACCATTGAAGTAAAGTCCAGCTTGTTATCTTCTTTAATGGCTATTTTGTAATGGGGTTATGTATTTTGTTTTTATGAAGATGGATAATGTACTTGACTCTGATTAATGGTTTTGTGATGTAATTAACATGTTTCCGCTGCAATAAAATGAAGCTTTAATTTTCAAGTACTACTTATTATCTGTCTTGTTGTAATTTTTCTGTTCTATATTCACTTATAACCTCCATGGAAGTTAATGCATTCCCTTTGTGAGTGACATTAATGGACGTGGGGTGTTACATGTTAGCTGAAGTCCTGCTCCGCTGCTCAGGCAAGCGAAGTCTTCTTCGGCTGCTGTGACAACCCCATTCCCGATAAGACGGTGGCAAGGGTAATCTTTGGAATATAACACATAAATAGATAACAGCAGAACAGAAATAAATAAATACACCAGATAATGTACAATAGAATACACTGGATAAATATAATCATCAGAGTTACACAGTATATAGGATCCTACTTAGTACAAAATACAGTTCAGCTATACATAAATGTCTACTGGAGAAAAGAAAACATAATATGTACAACAGGAGATGAACAGCATAAAAAGAGATAAATGATAGAATCCATCTTCCGCTCCAGCTATCCAGAAAGAGCCTGCTAAAACCTGAATACAAGGCTGCCCGTGTAGAAAAAGGGGAACCCGAGTTTGCAAGTGAAACAAACTACGAGTCAGTCATGGGACTGGTATGAGAAATCTACTCAACATATTTTTAAATATGGCTAATCACAGGACCACGCAACTTTCGCGGAACGGGTTTCCTCCATTGGATTGCCAGTGCTTACAATGTTTTTTATAAAAATGAAGCCATTATAAGACTCAGTTCCCATCACACAATGCAACACACACCAGAGGATAGAGTCTTACCTTATAATGGCCAAAATATGCTTGATACGAGCAAAACAAATCATCTGATATTATTGCTAGTGTATATATGTTTCAAAACAATTTCAATCATAACTATCAATCATAGGCGGCATTAATGCCCTATACCACTATGTCGCCATATATAGGTATACAATCAAAACCGCACGATATCGTATTTGGAAATTGGATTTCCGTCATGAGCCAAGGCAAAAGATAGCCCTTACCGAATTCGAGACAATCTAGCCCATGTCTCAGGCAGGCGCGCAGACAAGCCTTGGATCGTCAGGGCCGGTCCACCGATGTGGATTAAAATTCCTGAACACTGCGTTTCCCCGCCCTATGGGGCGTAAACTGGTCATATCTGACCACACCATCGGCTCCGAAGAGACCGAAGCAAACCGAGGCCTCGCTTTCCATCATCCACATAAGTAAAATACCCGGGCGTGTAAAGCCCAAAGCACCACTCCTAGCTAGAAGAAAACGCATGTCCACCCTGAAGTCCTTCTCCCGTTTATGGCTCATACCGGGGCGTGAGGCTCGCGAAACTACGTTATACACAAAGTTATGCCACACAGGTCGTGCTTTGATCATCAACCACAAGACTTTGCTTTTCAACAGAAGCCTTGATCATATATCACTTAGGCGTGCCACATAGGCAATTCACTCCGTGCGACTGATTTCTATCGATATATAACCTCTGGGCTCGTACGTCTCAGAGAAGGGCGTTAAGCAGGAGAATAAATTCTCCGCCGCCAAACAGATATATATTTAATAGAGATCAATCAGCACAGAACAAAATCCAATGTCAGACACACAGTCCATTTACACGTTCGTTCTAGGTCTAAACGAAACCGGAGGCACTCAATACCTCGCATATCCATACGATCAACAAGTACGTCTGCGTGGCTACTACTTCAACCCCGTCAAGGTAGCTACTCCTATCATGAGCATCAGTAACACCCCTCCTTTCGACCTGAAGATTATCGTCCTTGCACCGTCTTCATATCTTCGACTTTCAATCGTCGATCAATTATTTGAAATGAGAATTAACTCGGCCTTTTCAAATAATTCACGTATATTTAGAATTTCAAATCAATTTATTTCAATGGTTAAATTATTCAATGTCACTAATTCTGTTATTTAGTTTAATTTTCATGCCAAACACATTCAACCATCAAATATCACATAAACCGAGCAAATTCAGTTTATTTCCATTCCATATCGTTTATAATATTTTATCATGATTTATCGCTATTTTTATTTATTTAAAAATAGCCAATATATTCAAACTACGCTTCAGGCCATAATGCGGCCGTGGCGCTGTTTTCTCCAGATTTGATTTACACATATCTGAAAATCTAACTGTTGGATCTTCACGAAATTTATATCATTAGAAAGATCTTTTCAAAACGGATCCAACGGTTTCAGTTTTGGGAAAATCCGACGGTCGGATCTTCCGCACTAATCGTTTGAAGTTACGATTTCAAAATACGAACTGCAGCGTCGTTATTCGATTTAATTTAATTATATTTATATATATATAATCGATTCTGGCGTTGTTTTTCTTCAGATTTGAATTAAACATTCCAGACAATCCAACCGTTGGATCTTTACAAAGTTGGTGCCGTTGGAAAGATATTTCCAAGGTGAACCCAACGGTTGTGGTTTCGGGAAAATCCGATGGTTGGATCTCCCGCACTAATCGTTTGAAATCACGGTTTCAAAACACGAACTGTAGCCTCGTTATTCACTTCATTTTGATTATATTTATATAATATATATAAATATAGTTCTTTCATCGTTTTCAAAACCATATCCCCTTTTTTTTAGATTTGATAAAAATGATATTTTTATCTAACAGTCCTTTATTTCAACACTTCACTATTTTCAACAATTCATGTATATAATAAAAATGTGATTTTTATTATAAAGCAATTTATTTCAAAACACGACTATTTTATATAGTTCATATAGATGATAAAAGTATGATTTTTATTATAAAACAATTTATTTCAAAACACGACTATTTTATATAATTCATATGGATGATAAAAATATGATTTTTATTATAAAACCATTTATTTCAAAACACGAATATCGTTCAACACATGAATTTCTATTCAACACATGAATATAGTCTCAACACATGAAAATAATTCTAACACATGAATATTATTGAAAATTTCGGCAGCATAACGGCAGGGTAGTTAAAACCGGGACCGTCCCTAGTACGGCTCCTCGCTCTACCTTAAAACCTCGCGGTTTTTGACAATGGGGATTCATGCATCTAGTTCGCAGGCGGCATGTTTTATTTTCATTTCCACAATCTATTCTAATTTTGTTTCAATCACCAATGGGTATTTTTCAACCACAACCAATCAATTTCAACCACAAACAATTCTAATCAACCATTCGCTATCAACCAATTTTCACACCAATCACAAACAATAAATATCGTCCATGGTCTGTGGACGAGGGGAGTATATATATATACATATATATATATATTTGTATATAAATATATTTCGATTCACTTCAATTCATTTCGACGCACTTACAATTTTTACAATGCATATATAACTTATACATCGAACATACAACTTATACAACGCTTATACATGAGGTGTACAACGCTTATATAACTCATGCGTCGACTATATAATTTATACATCGTTGTTTTCCATATCGTTTATAAATTAGAAATCTCACATTGGGTTTCACTCCTCCAAAAATTGCAGAAGGCTCAGAAAAATATCCGGTCTCTTCTAGAATGTAGAAGACGTCGACACGGTCACGATGTTCCATTCCTCGTTCAAAACTAGGTTTGCCGATATCTTTTGATTCGCTACACGAGAGGAGGATCGGGTTGTACCACTTGAAAGATGGTCGAGGGAGCTTCAGGCGCGTGGTGGTGGCTGGCGATTCAGTGGGGCCAGGTGGTCACGACGGCGCTTCAAAGACCCGAACTTTGGAGAGGTGATTCGCACGAAATACGAGGCGAGGAGGGGGAAGACGGGTATCGATTTGGAGCTAGAGAGGAGAGCTTCAAAAAGCTTAACTGGAGGGGGGTCTAACTCGGGCTGTGGCGATCGGAAATCGCCAGGAAAGCGGGGACAGGCCTTCCGCCGTCGAGATCGTTTACGGGGGGGGGTGAGATTTTTTTTATTTTATTTTATTATGAATATAAAATTCTGATTGACCGACGGTTTTATAATTTCAAAAATTAGGGTTTTTACAAACGAACTTCAATTCAAACCCAACGACTGTCGTCCCTAGCTAAATACCCCTATCCCGAACACAATGGGATATGTTTCGTAGGCCCATTTGACTGTTTGAGTCAGTTTTTCTTCAAATTAAAATATAAAACATTCAATATTTGATTTGAACGTACATTTCAATTTGCCGGGGCGACATACTGATTCTAAAAATTCCCGAAAGATAAATCTAGCTATGTTTTGACGATACGGTCCCAACAAAACTAGTTTTGTCGAATTCTGAGACCGTTTGTAAAATGGCCATTTTCTGGACGATCCAATTTAACTATAATTGACCAAAACACATTTTTCTTTGCCACGCTCACATATTAACTTCAAAAATTATGAAATTTGAAACCTAGAAATAGCTTGACATCCCAGATCCAACAAAAGTGGTTTCGTCGAATTCCGAGGTTGTTTGCAAAATATCTATTTTCACGGGCTATATAAATTCTATAGCGACCTTTCTGAAAATTCATTTGGCCATAACTTTTGACTCCCACTACAAAACTTCGATTTTTCATATTCGTTAGAAAGATATTCACCAAAAGATTTAAATATTTTTGGTTTCACTAAAATCCGTTTTATTTTGCACCCGGTATAGTCAGTCAAAGTTTGAATTCAAATTTTGAAACTATCGCGCCATTTCAGGCCTTGTTTATAATTCAAATTAATTCTATTCATTTTCAACATCGATTCAACCATACATTTCGTCGTTATTATTTAAAATATTTATTTAAAATGCTCAAAATTCACTAGAACAGCCAATTTAAAAATTTTAAACTGGTTCAGATTTTACGGGTTGTTACAATCTCCCCCACTTAAAACTTTTCGTCCCCGAAAAGGAACAAAGTCAAAAGTGGTTTGATTAATCAACCCTTCTTTCATTCTGGCTTCCATTCTCCAACTTTTCAGTTTTTGAGAATTTTCAAATTCTTCAAAAATTTGGCTAACACCCGGAATTTTCGAAAAATTTCGCCATAACCTCCTTTGTACGGGGAGGGGTTTGGAAATTTATTGGGCCGTATTAGGTACCCAATAAATCCTATAAAGCATACACATATTTATAGTGATATAATCTGGTGTTTACAGGGAAGCGTGTATAGATAATAACTCCAGAGAATAAATTCTCGTCACCCTGTCAAGCCTGAGGGAGTGTGTATTTTTAATTGCTCCAGAGGATAAATCCTCGTCGCCTCGTCCCGTGTGGGAAATAAATAATCCATGTGCCGTATCTAATGACTAGAGAGACGTGATTATTGTTAACTCACGACCCGTGTGGGTTTTTTATTAATCTGGCAATTTACCGTTATATTTTATATGGCCCATATCAGTCATCAGTTCAACCTGTAAAATGTAGTCATCGCCATACGAGCCTCTCGCTCGTACGGTAAATCTTCAACCTCGTCACACAAGCTCCAAATGCTTATGTGGTATATGATGAAGTATGCCTATCTTCACGAAGTATGCCATGTAATGTAGTTCAAAATTAATTGTTACTATCCTATGGCGACATTTATTAATTACACACAGAATAACCAGCACTCCGCATCCAATGGCATTCACAGGAGTTGATATAATAATATTTCGCATCCAACTCATTAAGGTTTACCTATTTGTCGGGCACGCAAATAATTTCTTTACTCAACAGCCAATCCAATTACCTGTTCAAACATATATAATGCACATGTATATATATCTATCTATTTTTAAATCAGTTAATGTGTGATTTACTCGAATAAATTCTACCATTCATCCTCTTATTAATTAAATTAACTATCGTTTTAATTAATTAACCAAAGCCACTATCACACAATACAAACAACAATAAAATTTATTTTTAACTTTTTTTTAAAACGTACTAATCAATTCATATACCCTTTTAAAATCATTCAGACTAAAGAATTAAAGGTGTACATCCATGGAAAGAAATAACAACAGAGTAGAGAATTAAATGGTAATGCAAAGTATGGTAAATGTACCTTGCACCAGAGTCAATCAGAGATATCCACTCGACACCTATGATAGGCTTTCTGAATGCTCTCCTCTGTTTCCCAAGTACAATCTCGCGGATCTCCACTCCACTGCACTTTGACTAAGTGAACCTTTTTGTTCCTCAACTCTTTGGTTTCTTTGCCAATTATCTTTAGCGGCTCTCTTCTAACTGCCAATTCTAGAGTGATTTCTATATCCTGTTGCGCTGCTTCTTCCACGATCAAGTCTGGATCATGAACGTGCTTTCGAAGTTGAGATACGTGAAATACCTCATGCACTCCAGGCAACCAATCCGGAAATTTAACCCTGTATGCGAGAGTTCCAATCCGTTCAAGAATAGGAAACGGACCAATGAATTTGGGCGCCAATTTTCCCGTTTTACCGAATCGAATGACTCCTCTCATCGGAGATACTTTCAAGTATACATAGTCGCCAACAACAAATGATATATCCCTCCTTCTCTTATCTGCATAGCTTTTCTGTCGGCTTTGGGTGGCTAGTAATCGTTTGTTAATGAAATCGACTTTGTCTGCAGCATCGCGAATCATATCTGGCCCCAATACAAGTCTATTACCTGGCTCCACCCAACAAGCAGGGGATCGGAACAGTCTACCATACAATGCTTCGAATGGTGACATTGTCAGGCTCGCTTGGTAACTGTTATTGTACGAGAATTCGGCCAAATGCAAATGGTCTTCCCATGATTCGCCAAAATCCAGAATACAAGCCCGCAATAGATCTTCCAGAATACGATTTACCCTCTCAGTTTGACCATCTGTTTGAGGATGATAAGCGGTGCTCAGGTTCAGTTTCATTCCCAATTCTGCCTGGAATGCTTCCCAGAATTTACTAGCAAAAATCGGGTCACGATCACTAACGATGCTCATGGGAATTCCGTGCAGTCTAACTATTTCTTTGAAATAAACCTGCGCCAGACTTTGACCAGTTCTATTCGATTTGACAGGTATGAAATGAGCGGTCTTCGTAAATCGATCCACGATCACCCAAATACTGTCATTTCCTTTTCTGGTCCTGGGCAAACCATCTATGAAATCCATAGATGTAACACCCCACCTCCGCTAGGGTCACTCACAAGGAAATGCACTAGGTTTGGTGAAGCATTATCGAGGTAAACATGCATAGAAATATTACAAGATAGAACATATATATATAAAACAGCGGAAGTAAAACAAATTTCATTACCTTATAAAATAAGGTCTAAAGCCTTTTACATCAGAATACATCAAAACCTGTCTTGCAATAATAAAGAAGCATAAAAACCTTTTCATAAATTATTCCCCAAGTGAAACAATAAAATAGCCATAGCTAAGAAAAGTCCAAGCCGTGCGTGATGACCTTCAAATAGAAGAAGTCCAAACTAACAATAGCATTTCCTCCCTGTAACCTAGGGGGGAAAACGGAAGACAAGAGGCAAAACAAAATGGGGTTAGTCATAAAGACTGGTAAGCCCTATCTACTATCAGTATATAAACTAGTAAATTTAACTGGCATGAGGAACTGAGATGAACATAAGTATGATGACAAGATAGATAAGCTAAACCAAAATAACAGGATGAACTACTGTACCAAGATACACGAGTGTGTCATGATAAACTACGGTGTCAAGATAAATCAAGGTATCACATTGTCGGGTTTCTATCAAGTATACTATCCCAAGGTATCTATCCTGTATATCATCCCACGGTATCTATCATGTATATTCCTCCTGGTTCTAACATGTATATTTGCTCTGCACCCCTCGTACTAGTATCCCAACCCGCGTCAAGTGTCAACTATGAATGTCCCTTGCTCAATGTCATGTAATGGTCCATGTCAACCTAATATATAGCATATATAGGTTTTCCCAAATCGTATGTTTCTTTCCATGTATAAGTTCAGTCCTTTGCCGTAGGCCGTACGGGCTTTCCCATGTAAACGTTTTATCCTTGAGATTATTTTGGACTGCTACCCTTGATCTTGTTATGTTTCCTTACCATGAACTATCGCGCGTTCCCTTAGGATTCATGCCACCTAGGACCACTAGGGATTATGCTACCTAATGAACGTTTCCGTGTCTCGGTTTGGGTTTTGGCCACCTAGGACCACTAGGGATTATGCTACCTAATGAACGTTTCCGTGTCTCGGTTTGGGTTTTGGCCACCTAGGACCACTAGGGATTATGCCACCCGTCAACCGCGCCCTTTTATCCCACGTATGTATCGTGAACCGTTTTCCATGTCTAGACGCACATGTTCCTCAATGTGCCATCCGAGTTCCGTGCCAGGGCAAACCAAGAAATACGGAACTCGGTCGGGAGCTTTAAGTCGTCTGCAGGTGCAAATATCAAGGTCTGTTTTTGTACCCGTGGCTATGGTCCCACGTGACCCCTCCCTCAACTACTGAAAGGCAATCCAAGAAAAATCATGTATGAGAACTGCACTAGGCCCATCGATGCCCACTTCCAGATAGCCAACCTCACCCATAACTCGATAGCTAGTATATGGTCTGTTGGGAGTTCCCTGCCTTTCCGTACGTACACGATTGACTAAAGATGGTAGGTAGTCGGCGACATGCTATCCCGGGGCAAAATCAAGTATCGTCGACTCCACGCTAATCCATCCCAGTCTTTAGATCGCTCACATAGCAACCAAGGCATACTCTTGGCTCTTCTACCGCAGACCTTAACCCCTGTGAGGCCGGGTTTCATGTACCACTTGCCACCTCACAGAGGGATACCAAGAGTACCCTCACGTTCCCCGAAGCTTCCGCTTCGTCACCCAGTTCGCTGGAGCTTTTATCCAAGTCCGATAACTTGCTCCTCCTCATATACTAAGCGATGACCTACCATACCAGGTTACTCATCTCTTTATGAACTAGTCCCATGTCCTTAGCTAAGAATTATTACTTAGTTACCCTTAACTAAGGTTTACCACTAAGCCCCTCTTTCCGCTATCCTTGTTAACTACGATTTCCAACCTAGTCCCCTGAGCTAGGGTTTTGTCAAATGGGTTAAGTGTACCAAGAAGCTCATGACTTAACCTTATCAAGTCAAACTGGTTAAGTATTTATTTATCTTAACCCTATCAGATTATCGTGTTAAATTGGTTAAGCATAGATTATCTTGACCTCATCGGATTATCGAGTCGGATTGGTTAAGTATAAGTTAACTTAACCACATCCACCAATCGTATTAGAATGGTTAAGTATATTTAAACGGTCTTGTGACTTAACCCTATCAAGTTCTTATATTAGATTGGTTAAGTGTGGTTGCTTAACCTCATCCAATCGTCATGTATAATTGATTAAGTATAAGTTACTTAATCTCATTAAATTATCATGTTAAGTTGGTTAAGTATTAGTTACTTAACCACATTGAATTACCAAGTTTAGATTGGTTAAGTGTTTAACTTAACCCCATCGAATTACCGTGTTTAGATTAGTTAAGTGTAAGTTACTTAACCCCATCTAATTACCGTGTTTAGATTAGTTAAGTGTAAATTACTTAACCCCATCTAATTACCGTGTTTAGATTAGTTAAGTGTAGATTACTTAACCCCATCTAATTACCGTGTTTAGATTAGTTAAGTGTAGATTACTTAACCCCATCCCCTAATTGTCTTATATGGTTAAGCGTCATTAAGAAATCAAGCCCGGTCCCACTTAACCTACCCATTCGTGTCATATCGGTTAAGTGTCATTAGTCAAACTTGCTTAACCTTATCATGTGGCACTAATTTAATTAATGCACTCTCAACCTCTCACATTAGACTTTGTTGTGGTTACTAGTTAAGCCGGGCGGGTCCGGGTAGTTTTACACCACAACCTAGTCTAACCTCGGGTCTTAAGCGCGACATGACCAACTTCTCACATTGGATCCTATTGTTTGTAGCCACTAGTTAAGCCGGGCGGGTCCGGGTAGATTTATGCTACAAACTCAACCCAACCTCGAGTTGGCCATTTTCATGTTTGGTCTAGTGTCTTATTACACTTACAACCCATACGTGTCAAGTTTTCAAGTCCCATGCTCATAGCCAAAGTTACATGTTGTCATATTTATACCCATTTACCCAAATCATGTTTCACGTCATTAAAGTTTACCCATAACGTAACCCCAACGCTTTTAGACTCGCATATACATTCGCAACAATGCATAATGGATTAAAAGAAGGAACTTGGCAAAGGTATGACAAAAGGGGTATAAAGCCGCAAGCTAAACATGGTGGCATATGAGACATAATGTGTTCACAAACTTGCATGTTACATTATTAAGACCCAAAAACATGCATAACCCCAAAACTTAGCATATAGGTGAATCATGATGATAAGTGACATAGAAAGATGCCTAGAAGTTCGCATATAGCATTACATGCAAGTTATCATAAGGGATATGATAGCTCTCATGTTGCATAATGCAACATTCAACATAAAACTTCTAGCTTTTAGCCCATAAGATCAAGATGGTGTCTTTACAAACATGATGGGATACATAACATGATAGCATGTATGATACTTAATGTTCAAACCCAACTTGCAACATGAACATTTAACTTCATAGTTAATATCTAAGAGTAGGAGGGGGCTTACAATGATATGAAGGCAATAAAACGACATATAATACAAAGATTGAGACGAAGCCACTCAAGCGACACCAAAAACCCCAAATGATAAGCTCCAAATGAAACCCTTGAGCAAATACCAATAGAAAGATCCTTGCTTTGATGAAGATTTGCCTTGAAATCAAGTTTAGAAGCTCTCATATGAACATAGAAACTCTCATACACTCATATGATCATGTAATCTCTCAAGAGAATGAAGATAGAATTTATGACAAGAGGATGGAGGCTAGGGTTTTGAGTGGAGGCCATGATCACTAGAAATTTTGGCATAGTTTAGTTGTAGGATCAATTAATGAGGGTTTAGGCTAGGTTAGGGGTCTTTTTATAGAGATTAGGAGTAGTTTAGGCCGTTAGATTAACCCTAGGATAGATCCCAGCCCTCAAAAATCGTCACAAGCCTCCAAAATCGAGCCAAACAGCAAAACAGGTGCACCAGGCTGCCTGGGTCCGACCAGGCAGGTCGACCCCCAGGTCGACCCTGGGGTCGACTCCCCAGTCGACCTGGCCACACCCAGGTCGACTCCCAGGTCGACCCCCAGGTCGACCTGGTCTGGGCGGGATTTTTCCCGCCTACCTGATTTTCTGAAAATTTGAAATCTGTTTCGAATTCTGATTTTTCGTGAAACTTCCGAAGGCCATATCTCAGCCATACGGACTCCGATTTACGAAATTTCGGACTCTATTTCGCGTATTTTTCCGAGACGAACGCAATGGAACAACCCGTTTATCCTGATTAAGATTTTATATTTTAATTCTGCCTTGATTCTTATCTTAACACGTTGTTAAAAATTCGGGTTGTTACAATAGAAATCTATTCCCACTTTCCACCTGGAATTTCTAAAGGTTGCAATAGTCCCGCGAGCTTCTGCTGATCACTTTTGACTTGCTGACAGGTGGGACACCGGCTAACATATATAGAGATATCTCTTTTCATTGCCTTCCACCAAAAAGTTCGCTTGAGGTCATTATACATTTTGCTAACCCCTGGGTGGATACTCAGCTTGGACTTGTGGCATTCATCAAGAACTTCTCTTTTGAGCTCGGAGACATCGGGAACACAAATCCTTCCTTTTAATCTAAGAATTCCCTCGTTATCCACTTGGAAACTGGATGCATCGCCTTTTTGAATTCTTTTGATCATCTCCTTAACAAAATTATCATCTTTCTGTAGAATGGAGATCTTGTCAATCAAGGAAGTCGTAACGATAAAGCTGGCGATTATTACATTCTTTCTACTCAGCGCATCAGCCACAACATTGGCTTTCCCTGGAGTGTACAAAATCTCAAAGTCGTACGCTGTAAGAAATTCTAGCCAACGCTGCTGTCTCAGATTCAAATCCTTCTGGGTGAACAAATATTTCAATGACTGATGGTCAGTATACAGTTCGAATTTCTCACCCAAAAGATAGTGCCTCCAGATTTTCAAAGCAAATACGATGGCTAACAGCTCAAGATCATGAGTAACGTAATTCTTCTCATGCGGTTTCAGCTGACGGCTAGCATAAGCAATCACTTGACCTCTTTGCATTAAAACCGCGCCAAGGCCTTCTCTAGAAGCGTCAGTCCAGACTTTCAAGTCCTTATTGCCATCAATTATTGTTAACACTGGAGCGGTCATCAGTTTTAATTTCAGCTCCTGGAAAGCTTCCTCACATACCGAGTCCAATTGAATCTCGAATGTTTCTTAGTCAATTTCGTTAAGGAACTGCATGTCTTCGCAAAATCCTTAATGAATTTCCGATCATAACTGGCTAACCCGAGAAAATTTATGACTTCTGTGGGTGTACGCGGCTGTTTTCAATTTTGAATAGTAGTGATTTTACTGGGATCCACTGAAATTCCTTACTTTGACACGACATGGCCAAGAAATTTGACCTCTTCTTGCCAGAATATACATTTGGAAAATTTTGCTTTTAAAACATTCTTTCTGAGAATTTCTAACACTTGTTCCAAATGTTTTTCGTGCTCGCTTTCTGACTTAGAGAAGATAAGGATATCATCAATGAAAACCAGAACAAATTTATTCAAAATTCCTCTGAATACTCTGTTCATCAGATCGACGAAATAAGCTGGAGTGTTACATAAGCCGAGCGGCATTACTAACCACTCGTAGAATAAGTCCGGACCTCTGAATGCTGTCAAAGGAACACACTCTTCGGCAATATGAAGCTGATGGAAACCTATAGCTAGGTCCATTCGTGAAAACACTTGTGCTCCATTCAATCGGTCTAATAAATCATCAATACGCGGCAATGGATATTTGTTTTTCAATGTCTGCTTATTCAAGTCGCGATAATCCACACACAGTCTGAGAGTACCGTCGGACTTCGGAACAAATACCACTGCTGCTCCCTAATCAGAAAAACTAGGCCTAATCAGACCTTTCTATACAAGCTGTCTAGTTTGGTTATCTAACTCTTCTTTCTCTTTCAAGGTCATTCTTTGAATAGCGTGAACTACCGGCCTTGCATTCAGAACTAAAGAGATTTTGAAATCAATTTCTCTCTGCGGAGGTAAGCTAACAACTTCTTCGAACACATCCGCATAGTTCTTCACGACAGGAATATTTTCAATGTCGACAAGAATATTCTACGGAACGACCGGAACAGGTTCTATTTGAGCAGGAGAAACATCTAATGCTGCCCAGAAGTCTTTTCTATTAGAATTTGGGCCTTCACATGGAATGGTTATATATTCCCCGAACTTTGTTTTTGCCTTAACAACCCTCTCGGCGCATTTAACTTCTACTTCATATTTGGTTAACCAATCCAATCCCAGTATAAGGTCAAACTCTGTAAAATTCATTACGATTGCGATAGTGGGGAACCTATACCGGGAAAAAGAGATAGGCACTCCACAAACCCAATCAAGATCAAGGGAGCCCCCAACCGGATTATGAACAGTCATTGGTTCCTTGAGCTTCTTCAAATTCAAATCCAGTTTCTTAACCACATTCTTTGCAACAAAGCTTCGCGACGCGCCTGTGTCAAACAGTACTTTAACTGGAATATCTTTGACAGTAAGCGTGCCCTCCAAAACATCTGGCCTTTCCTGGCCGGCCGAGGGTTCCGGAACTTCTGCTACTTTATTTACCTGTATCTTTTCAGGTTTCTCTAATAACCGGCAATCCCGCTTTATATGGCCAGCCCGATGGCACAGATTGCATTTTCTTTTCTCTTGGAACTTGCCCTTGGATTTCAACCCAACCTTCCTTTCCCTTTTCGAGGATTTGCAATTCCCTTGAAAATGCCTTGGCTTCATGCAGTTATTTCATATTGCGGTTGTTACGGGTCCTTTCTCGGATATAACATTTTTTTGATTGAATCTAGGCTTCTTTCTGAGCTCAGACTTCGTACTGGCCTCAGGCTGTGTACTCGCCTCGGGGCTATCAGTTTCGAATTTTCTTTTGCTGCTAGAACTGACTTCTTCTTCATCTCGCAACATACCTTTCCTATCGAGATCCTCATACTGGTAGGCCATGTATATCATTTCAGAAAAAGGAAGCTTCACATGCCCCATTACTTTATTCTGGTATTTTCTTTGAAGACCATTAATGAACCTCATATTCTTAATCTTTGGCTTTTCAATTAGATGCGGGGCAAAATGAGAAAGTTCATTGAATCTCTTATGATATTCAGGAATATTCATATCACCTTGTATCTAATAGTAGAACTCATCGTGTAACCGCTCAGTTGCTTCTGGAGGAATAAACCTTTGGTTGAACATTTCTTTGAATCTATCCCAGGTGATATCACCTTCTGGATTATCCCTAATAATTAACTCCCACCCGAACAAAGCTTCGTCTTTGAGTGCCCAAGATGCCACTAATCTTTTCTGGTCATCTCTTAGTTGGAGACGCTCAAGAATTCTTTCAGCAGACCGCATCCAATCTTGGGTTTGACTAATGGATACATTTCTCGAGTATGGTACTCCACCCAGATTTCGATACTTCTTTAATAAAGCTTCTAGATCTGGTTCTGCATTTCTCCTGTTTCTGACACTCATTTTCTAGTGCTTCTGCAAATAGCAGATTAAGTGTCAGGTCAACAGAAAAGATATTTTAAAACATAGAAACATATACTTGAATGTAAATGTGTCTATCAAGGTGCATTTCATTCTGCTATACTCATACTAGGATATTACTGATCATATCTGTAGTGAGATACTCGTCCTAGAACACTCCTGGTTCTATTTCTGACGAGCTCGTCCATATGTTATATTCCAGGCTTAACCAAAGCTCTGATACCACGTTTGTGACAACCCCATTCCCGATAAGACGGTGGCAAGGGTAATCTTTGGAATATAGCACATAAACAGATAACAGCAGAACAGAAATAAATAAATACACCAGATAATGTACAATAGAATACACTGGATAAATATAATCATCAGAGTTACACAGTATATAGGATCCTACTTAGTACAAAATACAGTTCAGCAATACATAAATGTCCACTACGGAAAAGAAAACATAATATGTACAACAGGAGCTGAACAACATAAAAAGAGATAAATGATAGAATCCATCTTCAGCTCCAGTTATCCAGAAAGAGCCTTCTAAAACCTGAATACAAGGCTACCCATGTAGAAAATGGGGCACCCGAGTTTGCAAGTGAAACAAACTACGAGTCAGTCATGGGAGTGGTATGAGAAATCTACTCAACACATTTTTAAATATGGCTAATCACAAGACCACGCAACTTTCGTGGAACGGGTTTCCTCCATTGGATTGCCAGTGCTTACAATGTTTTTTATAAAAATGAAGCCATTATAAGACTCAGTTCCCATCACACAATGCAACACACACCAGAGGATTGAGTCTTACCTTATAATGGCCAAAATATGCTTGATACGAGCAAAACAAATCATCTGAAATTATTGCTAGTGTATATATGTTTCAAAAAAACAATTTCAATCATAACTATCAATCATAGGCGGCATTAATGCCCCATACCACTATGTCGCCATATATAGGTATACAATCAAAATCGCACGATGTCGTATTTGGAAATTGGATTTCCGTCATGAGCCAAGGCAAAAGATAGTCCTTACCGAATTCGAGACAATCTAGCCCATGTCTCAGGCAGGCGCGCAGACAAGCCTTGGATCGTCAGGGCCGGTCCAACGATGTGGATTAAAATTCCTGAACACTGCGTTTCCCCGCCCTATGGGGCGTAAACTGGTCATATCTGACCACACCGTCGGCTCCGAAGAGACCGAAGCAAACCGAGGCCTCGCTTTCCATCATCCACATAAGTAAAATACCCGGGCATTTAAAACCCAAAGCACCACTCCTAGCTAGAAGAAAACGCATGTCCTCCCTGAAGTCCTTCTCCCGTTTCTGGCTCATACCGGGGTGTGAGGCTTGCGAAACTACGTTATACACAAAGCTATGCCACAGGCCGTGCTTTGATCATCAACCACAAGACTTTGCTTTTCAACAGAAGCCTCGATCATCTATCACTTAGGCGTGCCACATAGGCAATTCACTCCGTGCGACTGATTTCTATCGATATATAACCTCTGGGCTCGTACGTCACAGAGAAAGGCGTTAAGCAAGAGAATAAATTCTCCGCCGCCAAACAGATATATATTTAATAGAGATCAATCAGCACAGAACAAAATCCAATGTCAGACACACGGTCCATTTACACGTTCGTTCTGGGTCTGAACGAAACCGGAGGCACTCAATACCTCGCATATCCGTACAATCAACAAGTACGTCCGGGTGGCTACTACTTCAACCCCGTCATGGTAGCTACTCCTATCATGAGCATCAGTAGCACCCCTCCTTTCGACGTGAAGATTATCGGCCTTGCACTGTCCTCATATCTTCGACTTTCAATCGTTGATCAATTATTTGAAATGAGAATTAACTTGGCCTTTTCAAATAATTCACGTATATTTAGAATTTAAAATCAATTTATTTCAATGGTTAAATTATTCAATGTCACTAATTCTGTTCTTTAGTGTAATTTTCATGCCAAACACTTTCAACCATCAAATATCACATAAACCGAGCAAATTCAGTTTATTTCCATTCCATGTCGTTTATAATATTTTATCACGATTTATCGCTATTTTTATTTATTTAAAAATAGCCAATATATTCAAACTACGCTTCAGGCCATAACGCGGTCGTGGCGTTGTTTTCTCCAGATTTTATTTACACATATCTGAAAATCTAACCGTTGGATCTTCACGAAATTTATATCATTAGAAAGATCTTTTCAAAACGAATCCAATGGTTTCAGTTTTGGGAAAATCCGACGGTCGGATCTTCCGCACTAATCGTTTGAAGTTACGATTTCAAAATACGAACTGCAGAGTCGTTATTCGATTTAATTTAATTATTTATATATATATATATATAAATATAATCGATTCTGGCGCTGTTTTTCTTCAGATTTGAATTAAACATTCCAGACAATCCAACCGTTGGATCTTTACAAAGTTGGTGCCGTTGGATAGATATTTCCAAGGCGAACCCAACGGTTGTGGTTTCGGGAAAATCCGATGGTCGGATCTCCCGCACTAATCGTTTGAAATCACGGTTTCAAAACTCGAACTGCAGCCTCGTTATTCACTTCATTTTGATTATATTTATATAATATATATAAATATAATTCTTTCATCGTTTTCAAAACCATATCCCTTTTTTTTTACATTTGATATAAATGATATTTTTATCTAACAGTCCTTTATTTCAACACTTCACTATTTTCAACAATTCATGTACATAATAAAAATGTGATTTTTATTTTAAAGCAATTTATTTCAAAACACGACTATTTTATATAGTTCATATAGATGATAAAAGTATGATTTTTATTATAAAACAATTTATGTCAAAACATGACTATTTTATATAGTTCATATAGATGATAAAAATATGTTTTTTATTATAAAACAATTTATTTCAAAACACGAATATCGTTCAACACATGAATTTCTATTCAACACATGAATATAGTTTCAACACATGAAAATAATTCTAACACATGAATATTATTGAAAATTTCGGCAGCATAACGGTTGGGTAGTTAAAGCCGGGACAGTCGCTAGTATGGCTCCTTCCTCTACCTTAAAACCTCGCGGTTTTTGACAATGGGGATTCATGCATCTAGTTCGCACGCAGGAGGCATGTTTTATTTTCATTTCCACAATCTATTCTAATTTTGTTTCAAACACCAATGGGTATTTTTCAACCACAACCAATCAATTTCAACCACAAACAATTCTAATCAACCATTCGCTATCAACCAATTTTCACACCAATCACAAATAATAAATATCGTCCATGGTCTGTGGACGAGGGGAGTGTATATATATATATATTCGTATATAAATATATTTCGATTCACTTCAATTCATTTCAACGCACATACAATTTTTACAACGCATATATAACTTATACATCGAACATACAACTTATACAACGCTTATACATGAGGTGTACAACGCTTATATAACTCGTACATCGACTATATAATTTATACATTGTTGTTTTCCATATCGTTTATAAATTAGAAATCTCACATTGGGTTCCACTCCTCCAAAAATTGCAAAAGGCTCGGAAAAATGTCCGGTCTCTTCTAGAATGTAGAAGACGTCGACACGGTCACGATGTTTCCTGTTTCATCGAATTTCGTCAATACACTAAAAAGATATGATTTTTCAAAGTTTGCAACACTTAAAAAGTGTAATTTTCAGTTTGAATTGGCCAAAGCCGTTACCTCTATTCCTCGTTCAAAACTAGGTTTGTCGATATCTTTTGATTCGCTACACGGGAGGAGGATCGGGTTGTACCACTTGAAAGAGGGTCGAGGGAGCTTCAGGCGCGTGGTGGTGGCTGACGATTCGGTGGGGCCAGGTGGTCACGACGGTGCTTCAAAGACCCGAACTTTGGAGAGGTGATTCGCGCGAAATACGAGGCGAGGAGGGGGAAGACGGGTATCGATTTGGAGCTGGATAGGAGAGCTTTAAAAAGCTTAACTGGAGGGGGGTCTAACTCGGGCTGTGGCGATTGGAAATCGCCAGGGAAGCGGCGACAGGCCTTCCGCCGTCGAGATCGTTTACCGGGGGGGTTGAGATTTTTTTATTTTATTTTATTATGAATATGAAATTCTGATTGGCCGATGGTTTTATAATTTCAAATTAATTCTATTCATTTTCAACATCGATTCAACCATACATTTCGTCGTTATTATTTAAAATATTTATTTTAAATGCTCAAAATTCACTAGAATAGCCAATTTAAAATTTTTAAACTGGTTCAGATTTTACGGGTTGTTACAGCTGTTGAGCCAAAATCAAGTTCTGCTGCTTAGGTCATTGTTCTACTATTCAAGTCTCTGTTCGGCTGCTCAAATAATGTAGTACCTATTCCTTCAGGTTAAGTGATGGTTGTTGGTTAGTAGAAATTCCAGAAAGAGTCTGGAACTGGATGTAGAATGGTGCTTCGAACTAATATAGAAATATTTGGTGTTCTTTGCTTTTATTTACTGCTTTTATATTGTTTACCTGCAGTATCATCATTAGTTACTTATCTCATTAAATATTAAATGAAAACATCAAAATTAATGTATTATCTATTAAATTTTCCGCACTCACTTCATTACACATATTTCCATATTACTCGATCCTACTCGTCTTTTCAATTTATATACCATTACTAAAAATGAAATGTTTATAGGTATGGGTTATGCTATAAGTAGAATGATGAATATAATAAAATATATGCTTATGTTTATATGGTCTCTGATTTTTATATGTGATACTTTAGATTATTTTATGTGAATAAACAAATAATAAAGAATATGAATTGCTCAAGTACAATCCTTAAAACATCATTAAATGATTCTGAATAATGTTAATTTTGCAGTCAAACAAGAATAACCTTAAATTCCCTTGTAAATATGTAATTAGAGAATAAAAACTTTAGACTTGATTCATTTTGATATATGTGAGTATGATGTCACTTTGACTAGAAATGAACACTGCTACTTTATCACTCATAGATGATTTCTTTGATTTTATATATGTATACCTCATGAATATTAAAGTGTTGCATTTGAGATATTTAAATCTTTTATTGCTAGAACTAAATACCGGTCTAGTAAGTAGGTTAAAAGATTGCATAGTGATAGAGGAACCAAATATAAATTAAATTTTTATATTGAACATTGCAGTTCACTTGGACTAAATATATGGACGGGCTACCCTATATTCATCTAAAATGAATGGTAAAGTTAAAAAAAAAGAATTTGATTGAATTTGTTGTTGATATCTTACTTAATTTTGTGCATTTATGCATTGGCAAGGGGAAATTTTATTGATGTATGTAAAGTACTGAATAGTGCTTTAAGTCAAAAACAAAAATTTCACCTTCTAAGTTCTAAAAAATTATAAATCTAATATGTCTTATTTTAAGACTTAGGGGTGTTTGGCATATGCTCATATACCTGATCCTAAGAGAATTAAATTGGCAAGCAATGCATATGAATATGTATTAAATGGCTATGCTTTTAATAGCAAAGAATATAATTTTTCTGATCTGACCACACATAACATAATAAAATCTAACGATACTGATTTTTATGAATTGAGATTTTCTTTAAATTGAGGAATAGGAGGGGCACATATAGTAATACATTGAGTATTAGACCATAATCTAATCAGGTTTTCTTTTATAACAAAAAGGAGAATCTGGTCATTCTCTAAAGGCTCACAAAAATAGGTTATGTAGAGATGGCTACATAACCCGTGCATACACAAAATCTGGAAAATGAACCTAGAAAAAATAAAAGAACAAGACCTGCAAAAGATATCAATTTTATATTTTTGCGCTTTTACTATAGAGAAGGATCTCAAAAACCTCCAAGAAGTCATATCGTCGTTAGATGTCTATATATAGAGAGAGATTATAAATAATGAGATGGATTCTTCAGAATCCAATAAAACTTACACTTGGTAGATTTACCACTTGGTTGTAATTCTATTGGCTATAATTGGGTACTTAAAGAGAAACTAAAACATGATGGTACAGTTGATATAAAACATATTTGGTAGCGAAAGGATTTAAGCATAGGGAAAATGTAGACATTTTTTCGCACCAGACTTCCCTGTATAAACAATCATATTTTTTCACTCTAGATAACAACGGCGATAGAATATTGGAGTTTGTTTTTGCGATGATCTATTTCTTCCGCCTTCTAACCTCCATCCACGTGATTTTCTCAAAGCTTCACTTACCTCTTCACCTCTGTCATATTCTAATGGCCAAGAACCGTAAATCGAAATCAAGATTCCATGCTCCCTTAAAACTCGTTCGCCTACCTCGCTCACAAGATTTGGTCACCCCTTTTCCGATCGTCGCTCGCTGAATCTGTTTTGAAATCGAGAAGCTTCAATGGCTCTTAGCCATCTCCTCGGGAGATTGTTTCTCCCCCTTGTAATCCTCTCACGACTCTTCTCAAAGACCTAATTGATTCTCCCGATCAAAAAACTGCCATGTCTATTGCTTGTTTAGGAACCACCTCCATGCTTGCGTCTGCGCCTCTGGCATGGCCTATACTTCTCAATACCCATATGTGATCAGCCATTATAGGTGTTTAGGTTGCGCCTTTTTCTGAAATTGTTAATTTTGAGAATTTGGTTAAACTAGTTAGGATTATTGAAGATAATGTGAATGATGTGGTTTTGTGGATTCATTGGTGGGTTGTCTGAAGTCTCCTACAGTGCAAAAGCCTGTTGCCCACTCTAAATTGAACTGCACTGCATCTGTTTGTGGAAATACCGCTATGGTTGCGGCCCTACTGTTGGAAAAATGATCCTCCCTTTACAACCTTACCTAACATAGTTGGATATTACATGTTCGTTGACTTCTGAATACCAACTTCAGATTCTTCTTCGGAACCGCCCTCATAAATTCTCAGTGGAGCAGCAAACTTTTTTAATGATCAGTTGGATCATTTCTTTTTAGATGCTAACCTGCTGAATATGCATATATGTGCTACATGTTGTAGTTCTTGGAGAATTCAGGATGATCTACGTTATAACATTTTTTCATAGTCTGTTCAACCTGAAGTTCTCATTGGAGGAAGAGAAACTTGGAGTCTTGGAGGCTACTTGTAACGCCCTACCTCGAGATCCATACAAATAAAGCTCAATACTAAGTAATATTGTCTGATACTGAAGAGAATATAGCTGGTTAGGAGCGATCATTCATAAATTTTGTATTAAACGAGTATCGAATACGTCGATTGAGAGCTTAAATTGTCTTTTCTTACCATAAGTGGATCGACATACTCAATTCATGCTTATTACGAAACTATGGTGCCTAATGATCTATTTAGAACAAGCTATAATAATATCACAATCAACAGATCACTGGATAGGATACATGATCGCTACTTTTCTATGAACTAGAAAAGCGCGAAATTTTAAAATAAATTCTGCAAGCGCACAGATCGTGTAGTATACAGGTCGAACACAGGGAGGTAAATTAAATCAAATTATTTATATAATTTCGTGGGCGAGTTAGATAAATCTTGAAGATGGGATAAAATTGAAATTACAATTCAGTTCAGAACAAATCTAATTGAACCAATAACTAAGGTTGTAATTATCAATAAAAACAAGTAAAACTGCAATTGATTGAATTATAGATTTGAATCTAATCGAATCTATAATCAATTCAATGATTAAAAATAAAACAGATTGCGGGAAATAAAATTGCAGAATAGATATAAATTAACAGGAAAATAAAATTAGGATTACCGCTGAATCTAATCAGACGGTCAATCACTAATGAATATTAAAATTGCAATAGCAATTGTGTTCTAGCAAATCTAATTGACTAGACAACACATATTGCCATGAAAATAAAAATTACAGAATTAAAAGAAAAGAGAGCTTTATTAATAGAGAATAGAATACATGAAAATTGGAATGGTATTTACAATGGATACAAGGTGTATTTATAAGAATGTAGTCCCCTTTCTATGAAAATAATAAGGCCAAGAGTGATATAAATTCTTTCCACAGATAAAGGAATATTCCTTTCATGGTGCTTGATTTGAAAAATTGTAATCAATGTATTCCTTTTTATGTATGGCACGGTCAGTGGGAAGATAAGCATATGCTTAATTGGAGATTTGTAATCAAAGCCTTCCCTTTCTCTTTGTATGGAAATTAAATGTGATTGATCGGATTTGAATTCTTGGAGAGGATTGCGCCAAATTAAATGTGAGCTACAACTTCTTTTGCAATTGAGATAGCGTTAATATGGAGAAGTAGCTTTTTCTTTGAAATTGGTCTTTAATTGAAATGAATGAGACATTATTGATAACCTGTGAAAATAAACCAAAAATACCAAAAGCAATATTTATTTATTTACAAAAGATAAAATATAAGAGCATAAAATAAACACATTTCTATATTAATCAAATACCCCCACACTTATCTTTTACTCGTCCTCGAGAAAAATAAGAAATGAAAAACTAAACTAGATATGTCACACTTTCGTAGGAAACATGATTGCATTGAGCGTATGCAACAAGCTGTTAAACCTCTAGGTGTCCCTAATAGGACGAGTGGTGTCTCGTGAGGGTTTTCAGCGGATACTACCCACAAAATCCAAATGCATTATGCTATGATTCTAATGAAACTACATGAATGCAATGGACATATGCAAAATAAAAACAAAAAATGAAGACAAGACTTGTTTAAAGTGGTACAACAAATTAAATTAACAATTTCTAGTCAGTTGATTTTATTTTAGATATCTCAACTTGTCACAAATTTTCAATATAAATCAAGTTTTCAAATGTTAAATTTCAGTTTGGCCAGTAAATTCGGTCGATAACATAGTGCAACCATGAAATAAATTCTTAGTTTGCTTGTCACAGTTTGTAAAGTGGTATTCTAATTTCCTTGTGTATGGCTAGTCAAATCAATAAGGTCAAGAAATGTTTGGGCATCATCGCCTATTCTCTATCGCTATATAATTAAAATTTATGATTAAGTACATACACCACACTCAAAAGACCAAGGTTTACCACCCATGCACTGCCTCACGGACTAACGGAGAGTGGGTAAAGAGCTTGGCAGATTGTGCAGACCGACTTTGACTTTGTCAATAACGTGTCGTTAATCCTTAGGTGTCCAATCTCATAAAATGAGACCAAGATATTCCAACGCTGACTTTGTCAACAACATGTCGGATAGAGCTTGGCGGGTTTGCACACCAACGCTTGATATACAAGCAATGTTGGATACCCTTGGATTGCTATTATTATTATTATTGAAAATTTAAGAACAAGAGAGATTACGCGAATTCAGCTTAACACAACTTAGTTTTAAAGATTCGAAAAGCCAATATAAGTATTTTAATTCCTCCACTCAGTAAACAAAGACTACAATATAGAATAAACTTCATGGCCATCACCTAAGAATCTACCTATGTATCAGTTACACTATTATCCCTCAAAATTCAACTTTTCATTATATTTCTTATTTGATCTTAGCTGAGAGAAAAAAATACTATCAACTGATTAGCAATCCTTAACTTATTTTGTTGTATCAATCTAAAATGAGTCATGTTTCAACAAAAAATGGCATGTTACTACAATCTAAAATGCATGATGGTCCTATTTAAATGGCTGAAAATGAAAAGAAAGAAAAAACGAAAATGAATGAAATGCAGACTCCCCCCACACTTGGACAAAACAGTGTCCACGCTGTAGCACGTTTCCTAAATTTGAATGATAAAATCCATAGATGGATTTGATGCAAAATGATTTGCAGAATGAAATGCAGCCTAACTATATGTAAGAATGGATCATATATACAATGATATATGTGTTTACGATGCATGTGATGCAAAGAATGCCACCAACTTTTCCCCGCACACTTGGTTCTAGCCCGATGAATTTCATTCCCACTATGTCTAGGCATGTTTTCTAATACGCAAAAGGTTTTGAAAACCATCTCATCTTTATACCTAGATTCATAGTCCAGTAGATAAATGTCCAGGGTCATCCAAACATGAAGTTTTTCAAGCAAGCCAGCATTCCAAAAATAATTAATGTGTTCCACAAATTTATCAGTGTAATTGTTCAAAAATTTGTGATAGTATATAAACTCAGTTGCAATCGTGAAATTTAAATTCTGGGTGTTGTTCAAGATTATGTGATCACATTTCTTAATTTAATTCATTGACAACGTATTTTTGACACTGACAACTTCAAATTCGTTGGAAGTTTCCTCATTTGGCAACTCATCCTCATACAATCCAAAAAATTCATGTTCATTAAAATCCTTTCTAATTCTGAGTTTTCGAAAAATTCAACATTTTCATTTTGTTCAAATTCAAAAATTTCAAGTTTTTCACATCCTGAAAGAGAGAAATCAAAATCTGAGCTTAAATCGTTTTCCTGAAAAGAATCGAAGTCCAAATCATTTGTTGAATTTTGAACAACTTCATTTAGATCGTTATTCTCAATTTCCAAAGTTGTTATCTGAAAATTTTCACTATCACTAAAGAATGGATTATTTTCTAATTTATCGCTTGTTTGAATTTTCATTTTGATATTGGAAATTATCTTGATTGTAAAATTTATGTTCGTAACCAAAACTGTTGAAATTCGAGGGAAAATTGCAATTTTGGTTATTTTCAAGATGTTGATATGGGCTATAATTTTGAAAATTTTGATTTTCAACCTCATATTGATGTGAATCAAAGCTATATTGGGATTCAAAGCTATTTTGATTTGGATGTGGCTCATAATTGAAATTATTGAAATTTGAATTAAAGTCGCAATTTCGATCATTTATATGATTTTGAAATTATTGGTCAGTTGGAAAATTTTGAAAATTGTTGACATTCGACTCACGAAATTTTGGAAAATTTTTCTTTATGAGTTGTAATTCATAGTCATACTCTTCAAGAGGACGTCTACTCCGATTATTAACCCATATTTCTCTCAATGATTTTTTTGAATCAGACATTTTAAAGAAGTCAAGGCAAGACAGAAAATACTCTCACTTCAAAAATAGTATAAAATACTAAGTTGTGCTCTATTAATTAACTGACTCAATTAAAAGGGGGAAGAGGGTCTTATGGCCGTTCACGTATAGTATAAATACTAAGGGATACAACCAATGTTTTACGGGTAGTATGCAACCTCTTTTGCTAGAAGTTCAAAAAAATTGAACTAATATATATCCGCTATCCAATTATATGAGACAGTCAACTTCACAAAGCACCACTTTTCAATTATATTATTTTGAAATATCTAATCAAATTTTATTGTTGAGAAATGATGAGAATGATGATAATAGTTATGGAAGTTTCAACTCACAACAGTCAGACAGAATAATTGCAAAAATTAAAAATTGTACATAGCAAGTCGCTGCCCCTGCAGAAGATTTTTACAACCAATGTCTATATTATTTTTCTTTGCAACAGAGCACCTGTAGAGTTCAAAAATTATTACAGTGGGGCATGGCTGTCCATCCAGAAAAAATGAGTAGCGTCAATGATTGAAATCTCACTATTTGCAATTTCTTTTGATTTCTGAATTCTTGATTTGTTGTTTGAATTCCTTTTGCTTTGGCCTTGAATCTTCTTCATCTTCTTCTTTTTTTTTAACAGAAAAGAAACAAACTAAAAGAAAAGAGGAAAAAAATCTCAAGAGGAAAAGAAACTAACTCAACTAGAGAAAAAAAAACTAAACTCAAAATAAATTAATAAAGCTAATTAACAAAGCTTGACTCAACAAGACCAAAAGTAAAAATAAGCTCAACAAAAATGATGATAATGAAAACCGGCTCACAACAAATCTGCACAACTCAAAAATGGCAACCAACTTCACAAATATGCCGCTCAACCAAAAATCTTGACCCTTTCTATATTTATTCAAATCAACCCACGCCAAAAGATGGAACAAATCAATTGCTCAAAATAATTAAAGTCACTACATCTAGTTTCTCCACTTTACATGCCTTAATAAAAGGATACAAATCACGCACCAATCAACAAAAATCAAGTTGACCTCTTTCCTTTCCTTCTTTTTTTTCTGTGGAAATGAAAACCAGCTTATTGAAAACGAGCAAGCTAATCCAACCAATTTAGGAGCACACCATAGTTAAACATACACCACCAGAACTAGTTGAATAAACAGATGAAAGCACTCAACTGACCACAATTACACCCCAAAAAAAGGAAATCTTGCCCTTTTTTTCTTTTTTTGTTTATTTTTGGAATCAAATCAAATAAAATAAATGAACTCAAAAAGAATCAGTACACACTCAAACAATCTCGCATAAACAACGCTCAACTTTTAACGCACCCCTTCTTCTTTGTTTCAAATCGAGTTTGCGAATTAGGTATTTGATGGAGGGCGTGGGCTGCTAAGATTTGAATTTGTGGTTTGTTTGTGAAGGGATAAAAGGGGATGGTGAGAGATGGGTCTTTGATAGAAACGTGTGGTGATGAGATTTGGGTATCAGGGTGATTGGAGATTGTTGTGCTTGCTGAGTTTGTGGGTGGATGAAGATGGATGGAAAGGGAGGATGATGAAGAATGGACAGGGTTTCTTGTCTAGGTGAGGATGATGGGTGATGGAGGAAGTTTATTCGATTGAACTTTATATGGCAGATGTATATTGAAGGATTGGTGATGGAGAAATATGAAGAATAAAGGCCTAAGAAAGAATGAAATAGGGAATATATGAAGAGAGAAAAGGAAAGAAATTAAAGCACTGGAAATGTACAGCAAGGAAAGAAAATCTAATCCAAAGAATTTATTTATTTTATTTTTATTGTTGTAGAAAGAGAATAGGAAAGAAACAAATGAAAAGAAAAAATGGAAAGAGAGATTAGAGGAAGTGAGAGAGAGAGTTGTAATAGGAAAGCAATTAGTAATTAAAAAAAATCGCAAGTTTTTTTTTGTTTAATTTGAAAAAAGGAAAGAAAAAAGTGTGTAGAAATGGAAGAAATAAATTAAAAAAAAAAGAAGGGAAAGAAGTTATTGAAAATGAGAAAGGAGGTTGCAAGGAAATAAATAAATAAATAAAAGCAAGTTTTTTTTAAGTAAATTTGAACAAGAAGAAAGGGAAAGAAATGAATGGGAAAAAATGGAAACAAAATGGAAAGGAGGAAATAAATAAGGAAGATATGAGGAAAAAAATTGTAAAAAGAGAAAGAAATAAACAATGAAAATGAAAGGAAAATCAAGGAAAACTGGCAAGATTTTTTCTCTCTCTTGTTTAGAAGATTACAGTATCAGCAAATAATGCCAAATCAACTAATCGAGATTATATATATATATACAAGTAAACAAAGGGAACAAAAGAAAATTAAAACTTACACGAATCAGAAATTAAATAAATAATAAAATTTAATCGTTACCTCCCCGGCAACGGTGCCAAAAACTTGATCGCTACTTTTCTATGAACTAGAAAAGCGCGAAATTTTAAAATAAATTCTGCAAGCGCACAGATCGTGTAGTATGCAGGTCGAACACAGAGAGGTAAATTAAATCAAATTATTTATATAATTTCGTGGGCGAGTTAGATAAATCTTGAAGATGGGGTAAAATTGAAATTACAATTCAGTTCAGAACAAATCTAATTGAACCGATAACTAAGGTTGTAATTATCAATAGAAACAAGTAAAACTGCAATTGATTGAATTATAGATTTGAATCTAATCGAATCTATAATCAATTCAATGATTAAAAATAAAATAGATTGTAGGAAATAAAACTGCAGAATAGAAATAAATTAACAGGAAAATAAAATTAGGATTACCGCTGAATCTAATCGGACGGTCAATCGCTAATGAATATTAAAATTGCAATAGCAATTGTGTTCTAGCAAATCTAATTGACTAGACAACACATATTGCCATGAAAATAAAAATTACAGAATTAAAAGAAAAGAGAGCTTTATTAATAGAGAATAGAATACAAGAAAATTGGGATGGTATTTACAATGGATACAAGGTGTATTTATAAGAATGTAGTCCCCTTTCTATGAAAATAATAAGGCCAAGAATGATATAAATTCTTTCCACAGATAAAGGAATATTCCTTTCATGGTGCTTGATTTGAAAAATTGTAATCAATGTATTCCTTTTTATGTGTGGCACGGTCAGCGGGAAGATAAGAATATGCTTAATTGGAGATTTGTAATCAAAGCCTTCCCTTTCTCTTTGCATGGAATTAAATGTGATTGATTGGATTTGAATTCTTCGAGAGGATTGCGCCAAATTAAATGTGAGCTACAACTTCTTTTGCAATTGAGATAGCGTTAATATGGAGAAGTAGCTTTTTCTTTGAAATTGGTCTTTAATTGAAATGAATGAGACATTTAATGATAACCTGTGAAAATACACCAAAAATACCAAATGTAATATTTATTTACAAAAGATAAAATATAAGAGCATAAAATAAACACATTTCTATGTTAATCAATACACATAGATGCATATAGTAGAAATACAACATTACATGTGCTACAAACACGAATGACTCTTGAAACCCATCTACAAATATAACATGTCCTAAAATGAATATACATAAAACATGAACACTCGACACATATACTAGCCTCAAGTAAGATAAACCAAGGAGATAACAAAGCGAACCATGAATCTACTACGAGCAACTAACATGAGATAACACAATCTAACTCGAGTATATGGAATACACGGGCCAGTCTAGCTTAAACTTATCAATTATAACATGAAGGTAAAGGATAATAAATATATGATAGTAAGACTTCTCAATAGAGATGTATCAACATAAGATACATGAGGTAGCTTCAACTAACTAGTCATATATAGACTCATGTATTAGACAACAACATCAGATAAAGGTTTCCATTAACAATGAGTTGCTTAAGCACTAAGGCTAAGCTATACATATATAAAATCCCAAACATAAAGAAACAACGAAAATGGAAACAAACATGGTATTGATAGCATAACTCATTTAAGAGTTCACCAGATAGAAATATAAACATCAAAATACAAGTCATCAAAGATATAAGGCTATGTATAATATATGGAATCAACATTAATAATGTGGTGAAAACATTGAAGATCGACAAAATTTTGAAATTAGAAAGAAACCCGGAAACAATATTAAAGCATATGGATCCATATCAATAGTGGCAAGCCAAAGCAATTTCACGTGCAATGAATAGCCAAATCCTAATAACTGACCCAATGGTCCAAAAACGGCCCGAAAGCTCCAAACAGGTGATCGAAAGGTCCAACAGATGCTTGAAGTCCAACAAGTGAACTGAAGGTTTAGTGCCGATAATATCGCAGAATGTGTCACAAACTCCCAAACAGTGTTAATAATGTGTCCCATACCACACGTTCTCACTTGTCAGCTTGCTACTCGTTAGCTGATTCCACATTAGTGCAGCTTCAATTAAACAAGTCTAGAATTAACCGATATAATATACCTACATATCCTACAACATGTAGTTTATTATATCATTTATCGCTTCCTCATTCTTTCGAAGAGTGAAAAAAAACATGTAGTTTTTATATAGAAGATATTTATTGGAGATCATGATTTTTTGAAACAATTTTGGAAACTATCAGGAAATCATTTCTTTAAAATATCTTTATAATAAGAAATATATATAAATAATATTTATTTTCTAAATTGATTATAAAAAATTTATTTCAAAACTTAGTTTTAAATCAAAATTCTTTAAAAGTCTAGTAAGAAAAAATGTGTATGAAATAGTAAGAAATCAATCAAAATTCAATGAAATCAACGCACAAAAAATGCACATGAAAACTCGTCAACCCTAATTCCGGATCAACGTTGATATTGGCTTGTCCATAGTTTAGTTAAACCTCTTGAAAAACAACTCAAACGTGGCAGCAATTTCATACCAAAATCATCAAGGACCAAAGAAATAAAGCATAACTTCTCCCACGAAAAATATGGCTCGGCCTGCACCAATTTTACTTGGTGTAGGTCAACCTATATAGTGCATAGGTGGACCTTTAGCTCTACCTATGTTAGTCTCAGGTCAACATGTATGGTCAGACCTAGCACAAGAGCCAGTTCTGCTCTAATTCAAAGTTTATATGCCCCATTTTGATCATGTTACTAGACAAATTCAAACATGAAATTTTACACGCTACAAGAGTGACATTCATACAATCAACCAAAAACGATTTTTCATGATTCTGACATAAATCAAAGAAGATGTAAGACCCCAAAGATTAACACATAACACTTTTGTTACTGTAAAATATAAACATCAACATACAACCATGTTCAAACAAGAAGTGTGAGGGATACTCTATTTAAATAGACATGCAATGATTTTGCAGTGGATTGTTGTTTGCAATGTTGAAGCCTTGACTTAAAAGAGGGTTTTAATGAACTATAGAAGCTAATCTACAGACGCATAGGACCTAAAAGGAAATTACAACAAATTTCCTTTCTCAATCAGCGAATTGGAATAATTAATACTTAGATTTTGATAGATCAACCAATATAATAAGGTTGTAGCAAACACTCTGTAACGACCCGTATTTTTAACGGATAACAAATAATTTGTTTAATTATTTAAAGGATGGTTCGGTAATTTAAAGTGACCAGAATTAAATAATATTGAATATTTAATTAGTATAATAATAGAATAATATATATAATTTCCAAAATAGTCGGAAATAGTGGAATTTACAATATTGTGTGAATTGGATCATATATAATATATAATTCAGTTTAGAGTTGAATTATATTAACGAATATATTATATAAACGAAGTTTGAATATATAATTATATTATAATTATAATCGAGCTCGAAATGGCGCAGCAGTTCGTAATTTGGCAATTCGAACTTTAAACGAATATACATAATCCGTTTTAAGTCAGATTTTTATGAAACAAGAAACGTTCGGAGCTGGTGAAGTACATTTTTCCAATGGAAGAGAAAAAACGAGATTTCGTCGTGTAGATTGTGAGTTATGTCCAAATCAAATTTTTGAAAAGTCGCTATTGAATTACTTTATAATTTATAACTATTTATTTATATTATAAATGGATTTTTAATATAAATTAAATATTGATTTAATCTGAAATTGAAACGGCGAGTTATAAATTCAGATAGGAATATTTTGGAGCTGTATTATATTGTATGTGAATATATATACGATAATATTAATTTATTAATATTTAATTGAATTATTTTAAATATATTAATATTTAAATTGGTTTAATTAGAGCTTTAAAAATAGCCATTTTTGCAAATGACCTCAGAATTCGAGGAAACTAATTTTGTTGGATCCGGAATATTAAATTATTGTTAGATTTCAATTTTCATGATTTTTGGAGTCAGTGTTGGCTGTGCCGGATTTTAATGTGAAAAACAATTGATATTTTCACGGTTAAAAATACGATGTGTGAGCAAACAGAGTCGGAATGCGACGAAATAAGTTTCGTTGGGTCTGTAATGTCAAACGGTAGCTGCATGTCCGATTTCATCAAAATTGAATATCACATGTGATCGTATGAACTTTTAATGATAAATATAAATTGTAGTTGATTAAAAATGAATATAAAATTTGAATATAAAATTGTTAAATTACTCTATAAATAAGCTACCAATGTAACCCTAAAACCCTATTTCGTTTCTTCAGTAGTCATCAAAGAAGTAGCCGCCATCTTCAAGTATTATAGAATTAGAAAAAAATCATCCTCTAAATTAAAAATCAAATGAGAAAATCACTCAGAAATCACAAAAATAGTATGTTCGAATTCCCGGCATGATTCTCTCCGATCTGGTATCAATTTCCAAGGGTGCGAACATCTTTCAGTTTGCTGTAACCAAGACAGCAAACGCTAGGGTTTTGGATTTTGGGAATTTTGCACTTAAATTCATGAAACGAAGGATGTATTGTGGCTTAGTTTAGCATTTGGAGTAATACGGGAAATTTTGGGATTTTATCAAAATAAAAGGAGTCGATGTCTTTGCTGGATGGCACGGCTTTGAGCTAAGAACGCAATGGTCATCGTGATTTCGGGTTTTGCAAAACTAGGATGGAGATGTCGAGATTTTAACGATGGAAGTAGTGATGATTTTTGTTTAATTTATTGTATACCGTAGAAGGAGGAATGGCAGAGGGTTAATCGAAAATATCTGGATGGATGGAGTAGTATAATGATGGGGAAGAAGGTTGACTGTATGGACGGGTTGCGGGCTAGTGGTTGGGCTTGGGCCGAGGTTTTGTAGGTAAGCCAAATTGTGGTAGAAATGGTTTTAGCTTGGGAATCAATGATCAAATTTTGCTGATGGTTTTCAAAATAACAAGGAAGGGATTTACAGGAGCACGACATTTTGAGAGATGAGGAAGACGGGTTATAATAGGAAGCGGGTTTGGGCTTTAACAACAGTGAATGGGCCGGGAAAGAAAAGAAAGGTTAAATCCCATTATAGTAATATAAATTCATGTTTTATTTTAATTTAAATTTGTACAAACTTATTTATATCATATCTAATTCATACTAAAATGAAATCGAACAAAACAGGATCCGTTGGGATCGTATGAATGAGGCTACAACATGGAACTGACTGGGAGTGAATTGGAGCTCGTTACAATTTATACCGGAATAAATTGTCTGTCTGAATCAACCGATAGTTATCGTTATTTAACGATAACCATCCAATGTGAGTAAATCTCACTAACTTTGTACAGTTTATATTTTTATAAATATAATCTAGTACTGATAAATGATGATTGATTGCTGTGTGATGATTGTTTGGTTGAATCGCAGATTTATTGGTTGAAATTATAGATAATGAGAGAGATATATATAAAAATCGTCAATCAAATATTGATTCTGTTTATCAGAATATTTGATATTGAAATGAAATCGATGTTATTTATATTGTTTAACATATGTGGATGCAGTGAAACAGGTTGGAGGGATCCAACTGGATTCCTCAATATTTATAATACTGTTTATTTTCATATATTGTGATATATGATGTGATATAAACCATATGATTGATTATGATGACACTGGTCTGTTTAATTGGTATTTTAAATACCTTAAGAAATACTGGAACGTAAAAAGGGAATTTTTAAAGTGTATTTTGAAAATGAAATATTTATAGGAAATAAATATGAAATTTTAAATGTTGAAAATGAAATATTTGGAAAATGAATAGAATTTTATAAAAGGAAATATTCGGAAAAATGAATAGAAAATGGAAAACTGTTTTTAAACATATAAATGGAAAAGATTTGTTTAAAGTAGAATTAAATAGAAATATGTTTTAATAGATAAACTGGAAAGATAAATTTGTAAATGATGTTTTACAAAATCAAGTAGAATATTTACCATTGGATAAATTTAATATATAAGTATGAATTAACATAGAGAAGTGGAAATCGGTTTCAACACCGATATTTGGAATTGAATGTGAACATAGAAGTTGTAAAGGGAATTATAAAGGAGATGGTGATTTCAAATAAAATAGGATTTTGTATGACAAATTCTATAAATAGAATTTGAAAATGAGATATTATTTGTAAATGTGGAATCAAACCGAATTAATTATATAAAGGAAATATTATTCACATTCTATGTGAAAAATTAGATTAAAGTAAATATTTTGCAAATAAAATATTATAAAGGAATTTTGGGTGAATTTGGAATTTAAATGGAATTACTGAAATTAGAAACTGACTGGAAATTAGTTGAGTTAAATGGCTTTCTGGGTATCAATTTGATGTTGGTTTCGGCCTTCGGGGTTTCTGCTTGGGAAGTTTTTCTCTTATTAGTTTACGGTTAGAGACTGATAGAGGTGGGAAGATATTGATGCGTGAATCAGAAATGGAAATGTTTCCAAAGTTAATAATGTATATTTTCTAATTTTAGAAAATAAGGAATTTATGAATATATAGAAATGATAAATGGGAAACTGGGAAATGAAATGATGATTAATCGGTAAGATTTCCATTTGGGAATGCGACCATTGTTTGTACACATGTTTTCCTTTGATAGTTAAATCACCAACTATCAAATATTTGTACCATTCCCGTTGTCAATACGGAGAGACCAGGATCAAATATATTATTAGAAAACCACTCTGTATGGGCATTAGCATTGCGATCAAATATGATGAAGATAATTGAGGATGGAGATATGTAAGGGCCGTCCTATTTACAGAATAGTGCCTTCGGTCTATCCAGTCCTAGGACGACGTGTATGGAAGAATGTCTAATGGAGTATATTTAATAGATCGCGTAAGTTGATCTCTTCAAACATATTTACGTTTGACGGCGGAGGAATTCGTTTCTTTTAGCTATTTACCCATGGTATGTTCGGAGAAATCAATTAATGATTTAGCGGGCATGACGATGTGACATTCCAAGTGAATAAGTGTGTGATCTATCAAAGATAAGCGTGGCCTCTAGCCTCACAACCAGGAAATGGTGTAAAATCGGGTAGGGCGCATGGCTAAGTGGTTAGCTGCCAATTAGGGTGTATTGTCACCTGATCTAGCGAAATTCCATTTAATTCTATAATCTATTTTGATGTTGTCCCTTTAGGGAAACAGTTGCTGATCCCAATCGTTGGTGATAATACATTTGGTACACTCAAGCGAACTGAGTGACCGGTCATGTTTAGCCTGGGTTACAAGATGTTCTTGTTGAACCCGGTGTATTCCTCTCTAGAGATACACTCTCGAAGGGTGGTCCCATACCTTGCCAATTGGAATTCATTACCCAATAAGCGCTCGCGGTTTTTGATTATATATTATGTATGTAGAGTGTGAGATGAAAGCGTTCTACTAGTTGATTATTTAGTTGTGACTGATAGACACTATTATAATATCAAAAGAGTTTTGACATAAAAGATCATTGTTTCTTACAAAAGGATTTTTGATGTTAAATCAAATGCTTTGGATTCTCATAAGGGGAAAACTCGTTCCATGTTATATGGCGTGGTCTTATGAGATATCGTTTATTTTCTCAAACTATTTTAAATTTTTTACTCACACCAGTTCCAAGACAAATGCAGAGTTTATTTTGTTTTTCCCCCTAAACTCTTGGGTGCCCAATTTTGTACGGGCAATCAAGTAGTCGGGATTTTACAGATATAATTGGAAAGCTAGAGCAGGAGGCTTCAGGATTATACAGCTGTTATTTATTTCTGCTGTGTTGTAAGCGTTGTACTCCGATAATGGTATTGTATATAGTATTGGTTTTCTTTCCAAATTATGTTATATAATATATTTATTCATTCCGCTGTGAGATTCGTGTTACTGTGATTCTGTCGTTGTGATCTTCTTCTTCTTCTATTCTAATTTTCTAACTTATCTATTCTCACCCTCTAACTTCTTTCATTAACTATCCGGTATTTCTAATGCTTGGATAGTCGACATTGAGTTTATGTCGATAACCAAGGTCGCATATTCCCCGGGTCGTTACAGTGGTATTAGAGCTGAAGGTTAAGTAATTACCTTAGCTCTGTGGCGCAATTCAGTAGAGATGTAATGTCCCAACCTTTTCAACTATTTTTAAAATCATTTTAATAAGAAATTAAAATGAGATTTCTATTTAAAATCAAAACTAAAGAGATTTTTGAAATAAAAATATATATGTATAAGCATATGTATGGAATAATAAAATAAAATAGCATATATATATATATATACTTGATTTAATCTTGAAATGTAAAAGGGTAAAAACAAGTATAAAATATTTAAATAGAAATATTAAGAAATAAATTCCTATGAAGAGAAAATACTTCATAGAAATATTTTAACCAAGTAAGGAGTTAAAAACAAAAAGCTTATAACATAAAAGAAAAGAACACTTTTGTTCACAAGAAAATAGAGAAGGACTTTTTGATAAAATAACACAACATGTACATGAGACAAGAGAGCAAATTCGGCCATGACATAAAAGAAAGTGGCACATAAAAACATTTGTTCTTTGATCATCATAAATATCTTGACATGAGACAAAAACAAGTCTCATAAGTGAGACAAAGCATTAAATGAATGATACCTTGAATAGTAGACTAAGATTTGCAAAATCATTTCCCTAAAGTCTCTACACTTAGCTTACATGTGCATTACTTAGCAAAGAAGAAAATATCCAGCAAGAAGAGACAAGGGAAAACTATTTTTATAACACATTAAAAATCTAAAGAAGAATCCTAGCATTAAATGAAGTATGGTGAGAGTTTCTAGAAGGGGCAACCTAGTACCATTCATTAGCTAGGAACCTAAATAAAATAAAAATTTCCATGCATGGAGACCAGAGGGTAAAGGGTAAGGCTATTGGAGATTATACTGTACAAAAACATGTGTAGGAAAATGTTTTTTAAAAACCTTGAAGCCACTATAAATACCCCTTAAAGCCCTCATATTTTCTCACAACAAAAACTGATCTCACATCTCATTTCTAGAGCAATCTTTTCTGGATTTCTTAGAAAGCATTTTGGTGAGTGAAACACTGTTAAAACTACTTGTTTTAATACTTTACTGCAAACCAGTTTTGTGTGTGTTTAGTTTTGAATGCAAGATCATACGATGCCAACTCTAATCAAGTAGTGATGCTAGAAACCCTGAAGTACTTTTGTTTGTCTGTAGATCCATATATAAGTACTAACATGTATAGAAGTTATTGATACATTAGAACATATTTGAAACAACCTGCTACTGTGTTCTGTGTAACACAGAACATCATGAGCATAAATCCCTAGAAGGAATTATCATCAAAACCCATTCCAGTATTGTAAATAAATTAAATAAAGTGTATACGTATTAGTGCTTTCAAACAAGATAATACAGGAATGAATGTTAGCAAGCAAAACAGTTAACAGACAAAACACAGTAACCTCTCTATTTTCATGGTTTTTCAAATCAAACGAAATATTGTTTTGATTACATAAATAGAATCACAACGAAAAATCATGATTTTTAAAAGTGATTTCAAGATTTTTAAGCCTATGAGTGTCGAGTTATACGGGTTTGGACGTGAATGATATTCTGGCCAACCTCCGACGGTCCAAGCGATCAGAAACCATGACGAGGGGAGGAAGGAAGCGTTTAGAGTAGGGAAGTCTAGGAAAAATACAAAAAGATTTTTCTAATGTGTATTTTTTGAAAACGAACTGAAAATAGGGTTTAAGTATTTTTTTCCAACATGAAAATGAACGCCGAACTGCACCGACGAGGAGGTGAATTGGACTGCCGCACAAGGGGGGATCGAATGAGGGGATGGACAACTTGGCGTGGCCGGAGTTAGGTGGATGATGGTGGGCTGAGGTGAGAGCATGAGATGGTTTCCTCGATGGAACCCAATTCGACATTGATGAGATGGAACAGTGAAAACACTGTCGAAGGCCAAGGGGTCGGAACTGAGGGTGGCAGAGCAACCTGGAGGCGGTGGGCGACTTGTCTGAACTATCGACGATGGTCGATGTGGGCCCAACGGCGAGTGCACGTGCACAGCCGTGCACTGATCTTGGGGGGGAGAGTAGTACCAAGCTCGTACTTGGCATTTGAAATCACTGTGTTGGCACTTGCCAAATCCAGCATTTGGCACTTGCCAAGACCAGTGCTTTGGCATTTGCCAAAGCCCGGTACTTTGGCACTTGCCAAATCCGGGATTTTGGCATTTTCCAAACCAGTTTTTAAGTATTCGTCGAAGCGAAAATCCGGTGTTTTGATATTTGCAAAAGCCAGTATTTTGATAATTTCAAAACCGGTACTTCGGTACTTTAATGGATACGATATTTTAAATTTAAAATGGATTTAAATTTTAAATTTGAAATATAAATAAATTTATAAATAAATAAATTAACTTATTAAATAAAAGAAGAGTTTTTATTTAATAAACCGAAGGCAAGAGGAAAGTAGAAGAAGCAGATCAAACTGACAAGTTCGACTGTAGGAGTACGATTGGTTTGAAATTTAAATTATACGTGAATAGATAATTTAAAATTTATTATTTAAATTATTTAAAATTAAATAATCATGAGAAAGAAATAAAAAGGAAAGGAAAGAGTGTGAAACGTCGCCCGAGCAGAAATGACAAAAGAGAAGAATATACAGTGTGCGGAGCACGGGCATTTCCAAAGGATGAACAAAACACTCTTTAAACCGCATACACATCAACTGATTAGTTTTAAAGGATAATTTAACTTTTCTAATATAAACTAGATAAACAAACACGGTTTGTAAAAAGGATAATTTAATCTGTAACTGAGTAATACTCATGATTTAACCGATAAACATTTATCGACTGTAAAAAGATATTCGTACATCGTTTCGAAGAGACCAGAATAGATATTCCACTTCGACTCGAAGTATACGACGCATGTCAGAATGTTGAAGTCAGCAAGATGCAAGCGTTATTTTAAAATTGTATTTTTGGTCTGTTCAGTCCCAGAACAAACCTGAATAGACGAGTATCTGACAACGTATGTCAGTGAGATTTTACACATAGAATTACGTAAGTATATTACGTTGGTAGCGGAGAAATTCTTTTCTCTTAGCTTTATTACCCGTAATATATTTGGGTAATCGAATGAGTATTTTTGACGGATAGGACGATGTGGCATTCAAATAATCAAAAGAAATAAATCTGTCAGAAGAAAGACGTGACCTCAAAAACTTCACAACCCGGAAGTAACAAAAGTCGGGCTAGGCAGCATGGCTAGTTGGGTCATACCCAAGCAGGGTATATTATCACCATCGAGAGGATTTCCATATTTAACTTCTTAAATCTCTTTCGCTGCTGTAGCTTTCGGAAACAGAAAATTGAGCTCAACCATAGGAGTGATAATATATTCGTTACACTCAAGCTAAATGAGTGGACGGTCATGTGTGGCTGGGTTACAAGACATTCTTGTTGAACCCCAGTGTATCCTCTATAGAGTACACTGATCGACGGGTGCTCCCATACCTTGTCTGTTGGAATCCAAACTCCAATACGCGCTCTTCGACCTTTAGATTTGTATACTGTATACGTGAACGTGAGATGCAAGCGTTTCACTAGATTTCTATTTATCTGATACAAACTATCGTAATATCAAACGTTTTGATGTAAATTACTTGGTCATTTACATATGCTAGTTATGGTTTGACCTAATGATTTCTAAAGTTAAAAAACATCAACATGGGAAACCGTATCACTTATTTTCCTGTTTACATCTTATAACTATGTTTCCTCACACTAGTCCCCTGACTGACCCATAGTTTATTTTTGTGTTTCCTAAACTCTTGGGTACTCATAATATTTATTATGAGTAGACAAGTGAATTCAGGTAAGGCAAGTGGAACCCGATAATGGACAAGTTCAAGACCCTAGTAGTATATCTGTTTAGTTTCCCAGTTTATGTATCTATGTTATTATAATATGGTAATGTATGATTATGCTGTTGAACAATGATGATGATGTATTATGTTGTGTACTCTGTTGTATCAGACCTTATGATGTAATATATATGTATTTGTGAAATTCCGCTGTGAGATTTTGAAGACTTCTTATTTTTCTATTCTATAAGTTTTATCTTTTCTATCTCATCTTCTAAATTCTTTCAATAATGACATGGTTTTCAAGGTATCGAAAATCACGCCGTTACAGTTGGTATCAGAGCTTGGGATTTCTGAACACCTAGGCTATAAGTTAGTTCTAAGAGAGCGTATTTTTATAAAAACCGTATAGTATAGGACGACCCTAGCTATTAATGTAGGTTATCCCTAAGACTGTTTTCCCAACGAGTATTAACTCTCAAATCATATACTCAGGAAGTTGATAATGAGTTCTCAAGCAAGGCGAGGCCGAGGAGCAAGTAGGGCAACTATGACCAATGGGCACACTGTTAATCAGACCCAAGTAGATACAGCTGAAGTAGTCCAAACTCCAATACAGCCGAACTTCGCTATGATTTGCAAGAACTACACTACTCTGGGAGGAAAAACTTTTAAGGGAACGGAATCACTGGTTGACGTCCAAGCATGGATTAGAACATGTGAAAAGATTTTTAAGGGACTAAAGTTGGATGACGAGTACAAACATCTCCTAGCATCATGGAATCTAGAGAGAGCCGCAACTATCTGGTGGGATGCCCAGACTGCAAATACTCCGGAAGAGGATTTTAATTGGGCTATGTTCAAAGAAGCTTTTGAAGCTTAGTATCTGCTAGCAACTGGGAAATCCAGGATGTATCGAGACTTCATTGACCTGAAACAAGAAAACATGACTGTCACTGAGTACGAGAACAAGTTCAATGCGCTATCAAGCTTTGGACCAGAGTTGGTAAATACCTCACTGAAGAAGAACGAGATGTTCGTAGCTGGATTGAAGTATAGTCTTCAAGGCCATATGATGGGGAATCTGAAAGACCCATTTGTTGAACTCGTGGATTTAGCACTCAGGTATGAAGCCTTGAACGCTAAAAACCCAACTGCAGCAAAGGCTCAGACTGGAGAAGCAAGTGGAGGAAATACCCAGAAGAGGAAGTTTAACCCTGACTGGAAGGATAACAAGAACCAAGGAAAGACAGTTCAACATAAACTGAGAATCGTTTCAAGAACGTTTTGTGTCACAACTGCAAGCAGAAGGGTCACATTGCAAGGTTCTGCAAACAAAAGAGTAACAAGAAACCTCAGCAACAGCAACCGCAACAGCAGCAAAGGAAGCCTCAGCAACAATCACAGCAGCAGCAACAACAGGTTCAGAGAAATGAGATGGTACTGAAAAACCTTTGTTTCAACTGTCACCAGCCTGGTCACATGGTGAAAGACTGTCCACTGATGAAAAGGGCACCTCAGGCAAAGGTGTATGCCATCAAGAATGAGCCATCTGGCTCTCAGAATGCGAAGGGGATGGGAGTGCTGGAAGGTACTTTACAATTTAAAGGAATTTACCTTCGAGTTTTATTTGACACCGGCGCTTCACACAGTTTTATTTCTTCTGAAACTGTAGACCAATTTAACCTTAAACCAATTATTTCCCCAAACCCGATTTGTGTATCAAATCCCATTGGTGGTAAAACCGAGTTAAAATGTGTTGTGAGGATATAGCACTGTTATATCTCTCACATTCCTTTCGTTTCAATTTCTATGTCTTGGACTTCAAAAGTTTCAATTTTATTCTTGGATTGGACTGGCTGAGCGAGTTCCAAGCCAAGATAAAATGTGATAAAGAAACCATAACCTTGATAACGAACCTAGACCGTAAAGCTAGGATACCTTGTGGAAAACCCGGTATTCATACATGTAGTTTCCTATACGCCCTAGAAGAACCAAAAGAGAACCTTGAAACACTGGACGTAGTTAGAGAATTCAAGGATATATTCGAAGAAATCGGAAGTTTACCTCCTCATCGGGAGATAGTATTCCGAATCGATTTAATTCCAGGAGCAAGACCAGTAGTTCAACCATAAAGACGTATGGCTCCAAGGAAGTATCAGAACTGGAGAAACAGACTCAGGATTTACTGAATAAAGGCTTAATCCGACCAAGTTTTTCTAGTTGGGGCTCGACAGTAGTTTTTGTAGTAAAGTCTGACGGGTCGTTGCGACTGTGTGTTGACTATAGAGAATTAAACAAGGCAACCATCAAAAACAAATACCCTTTATCCCGAATCGACGATCTTTTCGATCAATTGCATGGAGCAACAGTATTCTCCCAAATGGACCTAGCAACAGGATTTCACCAATTGAGAATCGCTGAAGATAGTATTCCTTTCACAGGATTTAGAGGCCCGGATTTCTTTTATGAGTGGTTGGTTACGCCATTCGGTCTAATCAACGCACCAACATTTTTCGTGGATTTAATGAATAGAGTCTTTAGGAAAATTCTGAACAAGTTCATTCTAATTTTCATTGACGATATTCTGATTTATTCAAAAACTGAAGAGGAGCATCGCTATCACCTTAGAGTAGTCCTAGAAACTCTGAGGAAAAATGTGTTGAAGGCCAAATTTTCAAAATGCCATTTTTGGAAGTCTGAAGTGTGATTTTTGGGACATATTTTAAATGGAGATGGAATATCGGTAGATCCAGTGAAAGTTGAATCAGTACAACAATGGAGACAACCACGTACACCAACCGACGTTCGAAGTTTCCTAGGATTGGCGGGATATTACCGAAGGTTTATTCAAGATTATTCTAAGATATCGTCCCATCTGACGAAATTAACAAAGAAAAACTAGAAGTTTATTTGGACCCCGAAGTGTGAAGAATCTTTTCAAGAGTTAAAAGATCGTTTAACCAAAGCACTAGTGTTAGCTGTTCCCGATGGAACGAGCAAATTTGAAGTTTACACTGACGCTTGTGGAACTGGATTAGGAGCCGTGTTGATGCAGAACCATCGTGTAATTGCATATGCAAGTAGGCAATTAAAGATACACGAGAAGAATTATGCCACTCACGATTTAGAGTTATTGGCCGTAGTTTTTGCATTAAAGATATGGAGGCACTATCTTCTGGGTGGAAAATTCAAACTTTTTACAGATCATAAACCATTGAGGTACTTATTTTCTCAGAAGGATTTAAACTTGAGACAACAATGATGGTTGGAATTCCTTGCATCATATGATTTGGACATCATTTATACACCCGGTAAAGCAAATGTGGTAGCAGACGCTTTGAGTAGAAATGCAATTCTATCTCTATTGGAAGTCACACCGACTCTCCAAGAAAGGATTATGGGAAATCAAAGGAGAGATGCCAAGTTGGAGAAGATCATTCAAGGAGTTACGAATGGAAGGGAGTCTGATTTCAAGTTGGATAACCGAGGAGTGTTAAAGATTAACAACAGATTATGTGTTCCAGATGTGGATGGATTAAGGCAAGAAGTTTTGAAAGAATGTCATGCATTGAGGTTGAGCATCCATCCCGGAATTATAAGATGAATAACGATATGAAACGAGTATTCTGGTAGCCAGGGATGAAGAAGGATATTACAACCTTCGTAAATGAATGTTTGTGTTGTCAGCAAGTAAAAGGAGATCATCAAAAGACGGCTGGACTATTACGATCATTAGAAATACCCAACTGGAAGTGGGAAATGATATCTATGGATTTTGTCGATGGATTGCCAAGGAAGAGAAGAGGATTTGAAGGAATTTGGGTAATTGTCGATCTGCTGACAAAAAGCGCGCATTTTATCCTAGTAAAACCGACATGCACAGCCGCATATTTAGCCGAAGTTTTCATGAAGGAGATTGTACGACTACATAGAGTCCCAGCAAGCATTGTAAGCGACAGAGATCCCATCTTTACAAGTAAATTTTGGGAAGCATTGCAAAAGACTTTGGGAACGAAATTGAATCTCAGTACAGCTTACCATCCTCAAACGGACGGTCATACTGAGAGGGTAAACCGGATATTGGAAGATTTGTTAAGAGCTTGTATTTTAGATTTTGGAGGATCATGGGAAGATCATCTACACTTGGTGGAGTTCGCTTATAATAATAGTTACCAGGCGAGTATACAAATGGCACCATACGAAGCACTGTATGGAAGGCCTTGTAAAGCACCCGCATGTTGGATTGAATCCGGAGACAAATTAGTACTTGGATCGGACATGATCCAAGAAGCAACAGAGAAGGTGGAGTTGATGAAGTTAAGAATGAAAGAAGCCCAGGATCGATAGAAAAGCTATGCTGATCAAAGGCGAAGAGATCTTGTATTTGAGATAGGAGATCTGGTATTTGTGAAGATTTCATCGTTGAGAGGAGTGGTGAGATTTGGAAAAGCCGGAAAGTTAACTCCGCGATATGTTGGACCTTTCCGAGTTCTGGAGGGAATTGGTTTTCTAGCATATAGAGTGGAGTTGCCAGAACATATGGCAAGGATTCACAACGTATTCCATGTGTCTCATTTGAGGAAGTGTTTGCACGATCCGTCTTTAATTATGGAACCATCTGTTCAACAAGAAATAGAGATTGAACCAGATTTGACGTTGATTCGATGACCATTTCGTATTATCGATAGAGAAGAAAAACAGCTTCGTAACAAAGTGGTAAATCTGCTAAAGATTCGGTGGAGTGAAAATCCGAAAGATTGCACGTGGGAGACATAGAAACATATCAGGAAATTATACCCGGATTTTTCTACAGATTAGGTATGTCTTGCTATTTGGTTGTTTGGATGAAATGAAACCATGGATTTTCTTCATTTCTGTGAGCATTGGTATGTACATTTGTGGATTTAGTTTATTAAGACTTATGAGCTCCCTTGCTATGATTCTGTCATTGATGAGTTCTATTTCCTTGTTTACTTTCCAGATGGCACCGCTAATGAAGACCACAGCTAGGAAAAAACTAACCCTACACTAAACCGAGAGATTGCTTGCCAAGAGAGCGAGGGTAGGAGATTCTGAAGACATTAGAGAGAGGACACCGAGTGAAGATGAGGGTATCCACAGGACATCGGAGGAGTCGAATGTCAGTAGAGAAGAACCCATGGAGCAAGAAGCAGACAGCCAGGATCCCTCAGAAGAAGATGACATACTGATGATCGAGACAGGTTTTGGAGATAGTGATGGTGACGATGATAGTGACCAGGATGAGGATGAGGCGGAGGATATGGACGCAAATGGTGATGACGAAGAAGAATACGAAGAGGAGGAGGAGGTTGTTCCTGAGACACCGGTCGCTGCCACGGGAGGACAGCCAGAGGAGTTTATCGACCCCGTTTTAGCGATATGGATGAGATTGGAGCAGGCAATTTTTGAGTATCATGCAGTAGGAGGATGGGTAGAGATCTTTGGAGATTATGGTTACCCCACGATACAGGTATACATGATTCCACCAGTGGAGGTTATAGAGATTTCTGACGATGAGGAAGAGGAACCAGTTAACCAGGGGATCATGGAGGTTGCAGAGCCATCAGATGATGAGGATGAAGTGGTGGAAGTTGTAAACATCACAGACGACGAGTGCATTGTGATTGATAGTAACTCAGAGGAGTAGAGAAGAGTGATGTGTTTGGATTATCTATATATTATGTAGCCTATAACTTGAAGTAGTCAAGTATAGCCCAGTTATGTGGTATGTTATGTATGACTAGTACGTGTATGAAACTAGTGTATAATTATAATGTACGAAGTAGTAGTGATATGAAGTATCATCTTTTGGGGAAAATCTTTCTATCTTTCTTACTGTTAATTTCGGGGATGAAACTCTTATAAGCGGGGTGGACTGTAATGTCCCGACCTTTTCAACTATTTTGAAAATCATTTTAATAATAAATTAAAATGAGATTTCTATTTAAAATCAAAACTAAAGAGATTTTTGAAATAAAAATATGTATGTATAAGCATATGTATGGAATAATAAAATAAAATAGCATATATATATATATACTTGATTTAATCTTGAAATGTAAAAGGGTAAAAACAAGTATAAAATATTTAAATAGAAATATTAAGAAATAAATTCCTATGAAGAGAAAATACTTCATAGAAATATTTTAACCAAGCAAGGAGTTAAAAACAAAAAGCTTATAACATAAAAGAAAAGAGCACTTTTGTTCACAAGAAAATAGAGAAGGACTTTTTGATAAAATAACACAACATGTACATGAGACAAGAGAGCAAATTCGGCCATGACATAAAAGAAAGTGGCACATAAAAACATTTGTTCTTTGATCATCACAAATATCTTGACATGAGACAAAAATAAGTCTCATAAGTGAGACAAAGCATTAAATGAATGATACCTTGAATAGTAGACTAAGATTTGCAAAACCATTTCCCTAAAGTCTCTACACTTAGCTTACATGTGCATTACCTAGCAAAGAAGAAAATATCCAGCAAGAAGAGACAAGGGAAAACTATTTTTATAACACATTAAAAATCTAACAAAGAATCCTGGCATTAAATGAAGTATGGTGCGAGTTTCTAGAAGGGGCAACCTAGTACCATTCATTAGCTAGGAACCTAAATAAAACAAAATTTTCCATGCATGTTCTCCCTCAAAAACAGCCGTAGGAGACTAGAGGGTAAAGGGTAAGGCTATTGGAGATTATACTGTAGGAAAACATGTGCAGGAAAATGTTTTTTAAAAACCTTGAAGCCACTATAAATACCCCTTAAAGCCCTCATATTTTCTCACAACAAAAACTGATCTCACATCTCATTTCTGAAGCAATCTTTTCTGGATTTCTTGGAAAGCATTTTGGTGAGTGAAACACTGTTAAAACTTCTTGTTTTAATACTTTACTGCAAACCAGTTTTGTGTGTGTTTAGTTTTGAATGCAAGATCATATGATGCCAACTCTAATCAAGTAGTGATGCTAGAAACCCTAAAGTACTTTTGTTTGTCTGTAGATCCATATATAAGTACTAACATGTATAGAAGTTATTGATACATTTGAACATATTTGAAACAACCTGCTACTGTGTTCTGTGTAACACAGAACATCATGAGCATAAATCCCTAGAAGGAATTATCATCAAAACCCATTCCAGTATTGTAAATACGATTAAATAAAGTGTATACGTATTAGTGCTTTCAAACAAGATAATACAGGAATGAATGTTAGTAAGCAAAACAGTTAACAGACAAAACACAGTAACCTCTCTGTTTTCATGGTTTTTCAAATCAAACGAAATATTGTTTTGATTACATAAATAGAATCACAACGAAAAATCATGAGTTTTAAAAGTGATTTCAAGATTTTTAAGCCTATGAGTGTCGAGGTATACGAGTTTGGACATGAATGATATTCTGGCCAACCTCCGACGGTCCAAGCGATCAGAAACCATGGTGAGGGGAGGAAGGAAGCATCTAGGGTAGGGAAGTCTAGGAAAAATACCAAAAGATTTTTCTAATGTGTAGTTTTTGAAAACGAACTGAAAATAGGGTTTATGTATATTTTTTTCCAACATGAAAATGAACGCTGAACTGCACCGACGAGGAGGCGAACTGGACCGCCGCATCAGGGGGGATCGAATGAGGGGATGGACGACTTGGCGTGGCCGAAGTTAGGTGGATGATGGTGGGCTGAGGTGAGAGCATGAGGTGGTTTCCTCGATGGAACCCAATTCGACATTGATGAGATGGAACAGTGAAAACACTGTCGAAGGCCAAGGGGTCGGAGCTGAGGGTGGCAGAGCAACCTGGAGGCGGTGGGCGACTTTTCTGAACTATCGACGGTGGTCGATGTGGGCCCAACGGCGAGTGCACGTGCACAGCCGTGCACTGATCTTGGGGGGGGGGAGTAGTACCAAGCTGGTACTTGGCATTTGAAATCACAGTGTTGGCACTTGCCAAATCCAGCATTTGGCACTTGCCAAGACCAGTGCTTTGGCATTTGCCAAAGCCCGGTACTTTGGCACTTGCCAAATCTGGGATTTTGTCATTTGCCAAACCAATTTTTAAGTATTCGTCAAAGCGAAAATCCGGTGTTTTGATATTCGCAAAAGCCAGTATTTTGATAATTTCAAAACTGGTACTTCATTACTTAAATGGATATGATATTTTAAATTTAAAACGGATTTAAATTTGAAATTTGAAATATAAATAAATTTAGAAATAAATAAATTAATTAACTTATTAAATAAAAGAAGAGTTTTTATTTAATAAACCGAAGGTAAGAGGAAAGTAGAAGAAGCAGATCAAACTGACAAGTTCGACTGTAGGAGTACGATTGGTTTGAAATTTAAATTATACGTGAATAAATAATTTAAAATTTATTATTTAAATTATTTAAAATTAAATAATCATGAGAAAGAAATAAAAAGGAAAGGAAAGAGTGTGAAATGTCGCCCGAGCAGAAATGACAAAAGAGAAGAATATACAGTGTGCGGAGCACGGGCATTTCCAAAGAATGAACAAAACACTCTTTAAACCGCATACACCTCAACTGATTAGTTTTAAAGGATAATTTAACTATTCTGATACAAACTAGATAAACAAACACGGTTTGTAAAAAGGATAATTTAATCTGTAACTGAGTAATACTCATGATTTAACTGATAAACATTTATCGACTGTAAAAAGATATTCGTACATCATTTCGAAGAGTCCGGAATAGATATTCCTCTTCGAGTCGAAGTATACGACGCATATCAGAATGTTGAAGTCAACAAGATGCAAGCGTTACTTTAAAATTGTATTTTTGGTCTGTTCAGTCCTAGAACAAACCTGAATAGACGAGTGTCTGACAACGTATGTCAGTGAGATTTTACACATCGAATTTACGTAAGTATATTGCGTTGGTAGCGGAGAAATTCGTTTCTCTTATCTTTATTATCCGTAATATATTTGGGTAATCGAATGAGTATTTCTAACGGATGGGACGATGTGGCATTCAAAGAATCAAAAGAAATAAATCTGTCAGAAGAAAGACGTGACCTCAAAAACTTCACAACCCGGAAGTAACAAAAGTTGGGCTAGGCAGCATGGCTAGTTGGGACATACCCAAGCAGGGTATATTATCACCATCTAGAGGATTTCCATATTTAACTTCTTAAATCTCTTTCGCTGCTATAGCTTTGGGAAACGGTTAATTGAGATCAACCGTAGGATTGATAATATATTCGTCATACTCAAGCTAAATGAGTGGACGGTCATGTGTGGCCGGGTTACAATACGTTCTTGTTGAACCCCAGTGTATCCTCTCTAGAGTACACTGATCGGCGGGTGCTCCCATACCTTGTCTGTTGGAATCCAAACTCCAATACGCGCTCTGCGACCTTAGAATTGTGTAATGTATACGTGAATGTGAGATGCAAGCGTTTCACTAGATTTCTATTTATCTGATACAAACTATCATATTATCAAACGTTTTGATATAAATTACTTGGTCATTTCCATATGCTAGTTATGGTTTGACCTAATGATTTCTAAAGTTAAAAACGATCAACATGGGAAACCGTATCACTTATTTTCCTGTTTAGATCTTATATCTATGTTTCCTCACACCAGTCCCCTGACTAACCTAGAGTTTATTTTTGTGTTTCCTAAACTCTTGGGTACTCATAGTATTTATTATGAGTAGACAAGTGAATTCAGGTAAGGCAAGTGGAACCCGATGATGGACAAGTTCAAGACCCTAGTAGCGTATCTGTTTAGTTTCCCAGTTTAAGTATCTATGTTATTGTAATATGGTAATGTATGATTATGCTGTTGAACCATGATGATGATGTATTATGTTGTGTACTCTGTTGTATCAAACCTTATGATGTAATATGTATTTGTGAAATTCCGCTGTGAGATTTTGATGACTTCTTATTCTTCTATTCTATAAGTTTTATCTTTTCTATCTCATCTTCTAAATTCTTTCAATAATGACACGGTTTTCAAGGTATCGAAAATCGCGCCGTTACAAGAGATAGGGTTAGTATACCCTTGATTGAGTTGAGTGTATATGTATGAATGAACGTATTTGTCGATTCTATAAAAATGGTTTTATATTATGGAGATTTATTGGTTGAGTGTTTATGGATTCTGGTCGATCAGTTTGATCCACTGTATCAGTAAGGGTTTCTAAACACTTGAATACGATGAACCAGCTTGGTATGTTTTGAAAAGAGGGTAAATGAAATAATTTATCCCAAAATATATTTTGTTATAAAAGGAATCTATATATCGTAATTAATATAATATATAGGATGTGTTGGTTGTTATTATGTTCGGATGAGATTATGAATTGAAATGGTTATATAAATAACCAATTAGAATTCATATAAGTGTAATATATGAAATCAGATGAACTAAATATGAATTTAAATCAAAATTGGAATTAAAATTCCTAAAACATGAAAAGTGTTTGTAAATGGAATTAGATTAAATATATGAGAAATTTAAAATCCAAGGAGATTTTAAATTGTTTACAAGCATTGTGAAGGATATTTTGAAAGTGATTTCAAAATGAAGGTGTTTAAATATGGTTTTGAAATTGTTATAGTATTGAACTCACTTCGATAGCTAGAAAATAACCCTGATGATGATGGCCACATCATCAGTGTCATTTTCGAGTTGCTAAGTGACGGATTACTACCAAAATTTTGTTTTTGAATTGTTTTGTGGAAAGCAAGTTGTTTTGAATCCTGAAAAGGGATATCTGGTTTTAGAAAAGCTAAAATGTTTAAAATTCCCTGGGAAAGACTGTTTGAATTAAAACAAATTAAATATGAATTTGTGACAGCAAATTGAAATTGAATTAAAACCAGTTAAGTGGAAAATGAATTGAAATAGAAAATATCAAATTAGTTTGGATTAGAGATAATCCGAAATGGAATTGGACTGGTAAGTAAGAATTGAAATCGGAAATGGAATTTAGCTTGTATAAGCAAATGATTTGGTTTTGAGGATATATTGATTGGAGATTGATTGGGATGGTAATGATATATGCTGAATTGGTAACAAATGGAAATGATATAATGATATGCCTGACAAAAAGGTACCAGTTTATATTATATACGGGTTTTAGATTTTGATGAGCTGAATTTGGAAAGCCGCTTGGCTATTTGATTTTCTTTTGGGTTGAAGAAGGCCTAGAGAGGCAAGTTGTAGTTGCACCGATTGAGCCGTACAAAGGAGGTGCTGGCGAATTTTTTTGAAAATTTGAGGTGTTAGAAAATTTTCAGAATTTTTGAAAATATTCATTAGTCGAAATGAATTAATATTTTAACTGAAATAACTTGATTCAGTTGAAACTAAAGTTTAGAAGTAAACAAATAATTTTCAACCCAGTTAATAGGGATTGTTTTCTACCATAGCAATTTTGAGGACGAAATTATTTTAAGGGAGGAGAATGTAACGACCCATATTTTTAACGGATAATAAGTAATTTATTTAATTATTTAAAGGATGGCTTAGTAATTTAAAGTGATAAAAATTAAATAATATTGAATATTTAATTAATACAATAATAGAAAAAAAAAATTAATTTCCAAAATAGTCGGAAATAGTGGAATTTATAATATTGTGTGAATTGTATCATATATAATATATAATTCAGTTTAGAGTTGAATTATATTAACGAATATATTATATAAACGAAGTTTGAATGTATAATTATATTATAATTATAATCGAGCTCGAAATGGTGCGGCATTTCATAATTTGGTTATTTGAACTTTAAACGAATATGTAGAATCTGTTTTAAGTCGGATTTCTATGAAACAAGACACGTTAGGAGCTGGTGAAGTATATTTTTCCAATGAAAGAGAAAAAATCGAGATTTCGTCGTGTAGATTGTGAGTTATGTCCAAATCAAATTTTCAAAAAGTCACTACGGAATTCCTTTATAATTTATAACTATTTATTTTTATTATAAATGGATTTTTAATATAAATTAAATATTGATTTAATCTGAATTTAAAATGTCGAGTTATAAATTCAGATAGGAATATTTTGGAGCTGTATTATATTGTATGTAAATATATATACGATAATATTAATATTTAATTGAATTGTTTGAAATATATTAATATTTAAATTGGTTTATTTAGAGCTTTAAAAATAGCCATTTTTGCAAATGATCTCCGAGTTCGATGAAACCAATTTTGTTGGATTAGGAATATTAAACTATTGTTAGATTTCAACTTCTGTGATTTTTGGAGTCAAAATGTGAAAAACAGTCGATATTTAGATGGTTAAAAATATGTTGTGTGAGCAAACGGAGTCGAATGCGACGAAACAAGTTTCGTTGGGTCCGTAATGTCAAACGGTAGCTACATGTCCGGGTTCATCAAAATTGGATATCACATGTGATCGTATGAATTTTTAATGATAAATATAAATAGTAGTTAATTAAAAATGAATATAAAATTCGAATATAAAACTATTAAATTACTCTATAAATAAGCTACAAATGTAACCCTAAAACCCTATTTCGTTTCTTCAGTAGTCAACAAAGAAGTTGCCGCCATCCTCAAGTATTATAACATAAGAAAAAAATCATCTTCTAAATTCAAAATCAAATGAGAAAATCACTCAAAAATCACAAAAAATAGTATGTTCGGATTCTCGGCATGATTCTCTCTGATTTTTATCAATTTCCATGGGTACAAACTTCTTCCAGTTCGCTGTAACCAAGACAGCAAACGCTAGGGTTTTGGATTTTGGGAATTTGGCACTTAAATTCATGAAATGAAGGATGTATTGTGTTTTGGTTTAGCATTTGGAGTAATACGGGATGTTTTGGGATTTTATCAAAATAAAAGGAGTCGATGTCTTTGCTGGAGGCACGGCTTTGAGCTAAGAACGCAATGGTCATCGTGATTTCGGGTTTCGCAAAACTAGGATGGAGATGTCGAGATTTTAACGATGGAAGTAGTGATGATTTTTGTTCAATTTGTTGTATACCGTAGAAGGAGGAATGGCAGAGGGTTGATCGAAAATATCTGGATGGATAAAGCAATATAATGACGGGGACGAAGGTTGACTGTATGGACGGGTTGTGGGTTAGTGGTTGGGCTTGGGACGAGATTTTGTGGGTAAGCCAAATTGTGGTAGAAATGGTTTTATCTTGGGAATCAATGATCAAATTTTGCTGATGGTTTTCAAAATAACAAGGAAGGGATTTACAGGAGCACGACATTTTGAGAGATGAGGAAGACGGGTTATAACAGGAAGCGGGTTTAGGCTTTAACAACAGTGAATGGGCCGGGAAAAGAAAAGAAAGGTTAAAGCCCATTATAATATTATAAATCCATGTTTTATTTTAATTTAAATTTGTACAAAATTGTTTATATCATATCTAATTCATACAAAAACGAAATCGAATAAAACAAGATCCGTTGGGATCGTATGAATGAGGGCTACAACCTGGAACTGACTGGAAGTGAATTGGAACTCGTTACAATTTATATCGGAATACATTATCTGTCTGAATCAACCGACAGTTATCGTTATTTAACGATAATCGTCCAATGTGAGTAAATCACACTAACTCTGTACAGTTTATATTTTAAAAATATAATCTAGTATTGATAAATGATGATTGATTGCTATGTAATAATTGTTTGGTATTGCTGATTTATTGGTTGAAATTATAGATAACGATATATATATATATAAATCGTTAATCAAATATTGATTCTGTTTATCAGAATATTTCATATTGAAATGAAATCGATGTTATTTATATTGCTTAACATCTGTGGATGTAGGGAAACAGGTTGGAGGGATCCAACTGGATTCCTCAATATTTATAATACTGTTTGTTTTCATATATTGTGATATATGTTGTGATATAAGCCCTGTGATTGATTATGATGACACTAGTCTGTTTAATTGGTATTTTAAATACCATAAGAAATACTGGAATGTAAAAAGGGAATTTTCAAAGTGTATTTTGAAAATGAAATATTTATTGCAAATAAATATGAAATTATAAACGTTGAAAATGAAATATTTGGAAAATGAATAGAATTTTATAAAAGGAAATATTTGGAAAAATGAATAGAAAATGGAAAACTATTTTTTAACTGATAAATGGAAAAGATTTATTTAAAGTAGAATTAAATAGAAATATGTTTTAGTAGATAAGATAAATTTATAAATGATGTTTTATATATCAAGTAGAATATTTATCATTGGATAAATTTATTATATAAGTATGAATTAATATAGAGAAGTGGAAATCAGTTTCAACACTGATATTTGGAATTAAATGTGAACGTAGTAGTTATAAAGGGAATTTTAAAGGAGATGGTGATTTGAAAGAAAATAGGATTTTGGATGACAAATTCTATAAATAGAATTATAAATAAATTTTGAAAATGAGATATTATTTGTAAATGTGGAATCAAACCGAATTGATTATATAAAAGAAATATTATTCACATTCTATGTGAAAAATTAGATTAAAATAAATATTTTGCAAATAAAATATTATAAAGGAATTCGGGGTGAATTAGGAATTTAAATAGAATTACTAAAATTAGAAACTAACAGGAAATTAATTGAGTTGAATGGCTTTCTGGGTATCGATCTGATGTTGGTTTCGGCCTTCGAGTTTATGCTTGGGAAGTTGTTCTCTTACTAATTTTCAATTAGAGACTGATAGAGGTGGGAAGATATTGATGCGTGAATCAGAAATGGAAACGTTTTCCAAAGTTAATAATGTATATTTCCTAATTTTAGAAAATAAGGAATTTATGAATATATGAAAACGATACATGGGAAATTGGGAAATGAAATGATGATTGATCAGTAAGATTTCCATTTGGGAATACGATCGTTGTTTGCACACATGTTTTCCTTTGATAGTTAAATCACCGACTATCAAAGATTTTGAACATTCCTGTAGTCAATATGGAGAGATCGGGATCAGATATATTATCTGAAAACCACTATGTATGGGCATTAGCGTTGCGATCAAATATGATGAAGATAATTGAAGATGGAGTTATGCAAGGGCTGTCCTATTTATAGAATAGTGCCTTCGGTCTGTCCAATCCCAGGACGACCTGTATGGAAGAATGTCTGACGGAGTATATTTAATAGATCGCGTAAGTTGATCTCTTCAAACGTATTTACGTTCGGTGGTAGAGGAATTCGTTTCTCTTAGCTGTTTTCCTATGATATGTTTGGAGAAATCAATTTATGATTTAGCGGGTGTGGCGATGTGACATTCAAAGTGAATAAATGTGTGATCTATCAGAGATAAGCGTTGGTGATAATACATTTGGTACACTCAAGCGAACTGAGTGACCGGTCGTGTTTGGCCTGGGTTACAAGATGTTCTCGTTGAACCCGGTGTATTCCTCTCTAGAGATACAATGTCGAAGGGTGGTCCCATACCTTGCCAGTTGGAATTCATTACCCAATAAGCGCTCGCGGTTTTTGATTATATATTATGTATATAGAACGTGAGATGAAAGCGTTCTACTAGTTGATTATTTAGTTGTGGTTGATAGACACTATTATAATATCAAAAGAGTTTTGATATAAAAGATCATTGTTTCTTGCAAAAGGATTTTTGATGTTAAATCAAATGCTTTGGATTCTCATAAGGGAAAAACCCGTTCCGTGTTATACGGCGTGGTCTTATGAGATATCATTTATTTTCTCAAACTGTTTTAAATTGTTTACTCACACCAATCCCATGACTAACCTGGAGTTTATTTTGTTTTGTTTTCCATAAACTCTTTGGTGCCCAATTTTGTACGGGAAGTCAAGTAGTTGGGATTTTACAGATATAATTGGAAAGCTGGAGCAGGAGGCTTCAGGATTATATAGTTATTATTTATTTTCGCTATGTTGTAAGTGTTGTACTCCGATAATGGTATTGTATACAGTATTGGTTTTATTTCCAAATTATGTTATATAATATATTTACTCGTTCCGTTGTGAGATTCATGTTACTCTGATTCTGTTGTTGTGATCTTCTTCTTCTTCTATTCTAATTTTCTATCTTATCTATTCTCACCCTTTGACTTCTTTCATTAACTATCTGGTATTTCCGATGCTTTGATAGTCGACATTGAGTTTATGTCAACAACCAAGGTCGCAAATTCCCCGGGACGTTACACACTCTTTGATTTTTAATTCATAGAATAACTTAGATTTTGAGAATTTAAGGTGGGGGGTCTTTATTCTTCAGCGGGAATTCACTAAAGAAGAAGGAGGTGAGATCTGAGAAGGGATAGTATGTATTCCTCAAAATTTTCTTTGTTAAACCAATTTGCACAAGGATAAATGGGATTTGGGCCTAAACTCTACCCATTTAGGTTTGAGGGTAATTTATTTATGTTAATTAGGTCATTAACTCAACAAATTAACATCCTTTTACATTATTTAACACTTGTTTACACATTACATCAAATTATTCACAAAGAAAATTTTGAATTCAACGTTTCTAACTTACAAAATATTGTAAAGCATGTTATAAAAATCCATTTAACCGATTATACATGGTTTATGATTGTAAAAAAAAACTGAAATTCTACATTTGCATTTTGTTCAAAACCTACATTTTTAATAACAAAATTTACAAAACATCAATTGTCTTGTTTAAAACAACTTAATGAATCATATTAATTTTATTTGCACTTAAATATCGATTTTTAACTAATATTTCATATTTTCAATATACATTTAAAATCCTAATTTTATTTTAAATATCCACTTTAACAACAAAAATCATTGTCACAATTTATAAGATTATCAAAACTAAGGTAAAGTTAATCTTTTTACACATATCTTTATAATAAGCACATATTATAAGATTCCCAAACTTCACTCTCCACATATTTAAGTTTATTCAACAAAAACATGTATTTTTTGTTATCTCATTATTTAAGTTTAATTTATTCTCAGTTCAATACAACAACTCACATTATCCCCAAAATCTTTCATTTATATAACTTAGATGATTGTATGAATTCTCCTCTTTGAATTCTATTTTATTTTCTCTACTCTTAGTTTACAAACCTTAATAAAATTTGTTTACCTTGGTTCCCGAATCCATGGTTGTTACAAACTCTCCCCTTGAAGAAACTGCATTCCTGTAATTTCCTTATGACTACACATTTTTAGTTTCAATTTAAAAAATAATCCTTTACAAATTTTCCTTTTTCAAAGGAATATAGTTTAAATTCTTAGATATAAAATTTTCTGAATTTTTTTAGCATTCATCCTGAGTATAAGAAATAATATACTCTAGTTGATTAAATTATCTCATATTATCCTTTCCATAGCAGATAGTTTAAAAATACATTCTCAATAGGTTAGTGACAATGTCTCGCCATCTATTTGCAACTAGTCACTCGAACAAATGACTGTGATTTTGATTATGAAATCAAAAAAGCTTCACCATTTTTCTTTCTCATTATTATCAAGATATAATGGCTGCATATGTCGTCTAATTTTTTTTAAACTTGAGTATATTTCTAAAACATTGCTTATGTTTAAGATATTTTACTCTTTTAAAATATATTTTCTTACACAAAGCATACTTATTTTTATTCCTTAGTTTTACAAAACAAAATTCCACTTAAAATAATTTCCTTACTTGTCTCAAAATAATAATAGGCTACTAAATTTTTAACGGTTCATTCCATCATTTGGCTGCATAATCGATACAATATCGATATTGCCTTTCCATGCTCACTACTTTTCTCCATTCATTTAATGGCTCAACATTACTTTGATTCAAGTATTTTCTTTAGTTAACTATTTTATCCAATGTAAAATGTATCACACGATGTTTTGGAACCTCTATCGATAACATGACGTCCCATGTGTCGACCATAATCCTTGAACGATGTTCAGACAAGTCAACACAATAGATATTCACAAATTCTCTTAGTTTTATCTATTTCATTATCACCTACATTCATTTATTTTTATTTTAAATAAATACAACTAAACAAATAATTTTCCAACAACGAATTAATCATTTATATACTATCACATAAAATCCACGTCTAAATTATTAGATTTTGTGCTTAGCCGAAACAATATGCTAGTTTACGTTGCGCACTTTGGTTAACTTCTAGATTTCTTACACTTATTTTTCCAATATGAGTTTCATCTTTTATTATCTTGGTTATTAATTCATTTTCCCATCCCTATTTAATTAATTAACTCAACTATCAACTACACTTTCTAGGGAATAAGATTCTATGTCTCACAAAATTTAGACCCAATATATTATACACCGAAATGATTTGATAGGATAAAGATTTCCACAAAGATAAGCTACCAATAATATGATTTAACATATGGAATACTATGGAGTTAAACACTTTCCTAGACATATTCCAAGCTTATTATTCACACTAGAAAATCAAAAGTTAATGAACAATGGCAAAAGATAACAATAAAACGTGATAATGACTAATATGAATGTTATTCATTATTTTTTGGCATGCCCGGCCAGTTTTATTGTGGTCTGTAACACTTTTTATTATAACAAATAATAAAACAATTACAAACAGGATTTAGGCAGAAAACCTAACTACCAATAACAATTTTAAAGTGGACCATCCTCTGCAACTATTCAAGCGTATTGTACAAGAACTAGGCATTTTCCTAGACTACTAAATACTCCAAGCAGGGAGGAAAATTAACATATTAGGATCAAAATCCTACGACTTTTCATACACCACAAAGATTTGACCATTTCCTTGTACCTTGGAATAATCTAGTGTGAGAACAAACTGATACTTACCATCACATAGTCAAATCAACCATTTCATACAAAGTTGATTCCATACTATAGCAAATAGTACTCTTTCTAACCCTTCACATCACCAGAAGTTCATCACACAAACATCTCACTTGCAAGCGACCTGGAATTGCAAAAGCACAGCATGACATATAGAACAATATCTTCACCACAAAAACAAGAACAACCACTGAATCAAAACTGAGTATCTCGACAAAACATCGCAGAGCTGAACTAAAACATTACGAGAACCTTGACATAGCAAAACTACAAGTAATGCCAACACCACGTAACATCGTAAGAACTATTGCACAAGCATATGACATCAAGGAAGACCAGAGAACGAAGAAATCGACAACTAAACACTACCATTCCAAACCCAAAACTCCACCAAAGCTTACAGCTTTCGCCGTGGAAGTAAGATAACTACGCTGTAGCACTACATAGAATAACAGTCCTCAAGATCCCTAACTGCAAAGAAATTTGGATTGAATAGAATGACACAAAAACCAGAGGACGAGCCAACTACATACAAAAATGCAACCAAAGAAAAAGAACAGCCATAACAAGCTAGCCATAGTAACTGGCATGTGACGAACGCTCATAACCCTCGTACTTAACAAGGGAAATAATGCACTGAAAGACGTGCTAGACAGCTATGGACGATCATTAAGGTAGAATAACATCAATGGAACCTGTCGTATAACTCACAGTTCATGGATAAAATATAATAGAATATATACAACAGAAAATTATAGTGAAGCACAATTGAACAGAATTTTAACTTTTCATATGGCCATGAAAATATCCCATACAAACAACTATATTACATCAGAATCCGTACAAAGAGCCTCACTACAATTTCACTTAGAGTAACGTATCAACAATATCACCGGAAACAACAACTATGAATAATACATAGTAATACGTCAGCCTCCAGCTCGTTGGCGTTTAGCAGCATCATCCTCATCAAGATCTACTACCTGTCACTAAGTCTGCCCATCAAAAACATTGATGAACAACCTAAATTAATAAGAGGGAAACATAAAATCTTGAGTCAAACAACAACCTTAATGAGCGATAAAACAACTATCAACATCAACAATAAAGTATATGGATAATAGGCGGGTCAATCGTCTGATCTACCCAGTGCACCACAAAATAGGATTCTCATTCCCACTTCTCTTCCACAAGGGGTGATAGACTTCCCAGAGAATTAGAGAATAAACAAACAGTAACATCCATAGCAACCAATTATCAAGCATGAATCATCCTAATCAAGTTCAATACCTCCCAAGCACAAACCTTGAAGGCCGAAACTAACATCAGATAATCACCCAAGAAATATCTCACTTAACGTCGAATAATCCACACAAGATGATACAAGCAAACAACAACATCCATGACCCGGGCTATCACCATCTGCCATGACCTGAATCCATCGATAATCGTATGACTGGCCCATCCTGCCATCCACTAAGGGCTAATGGCAACCCTGGTTCTAGCAAAACTCCATATGCCATCATGACTCATATTTAGGCCCATCGTGACTGCCTAGGGTACTCGACTAACCACCTAGTCTTTTGGGTGTCCCCATTATACCCCTGCTTTGAGTCCGCTAAAACCTTCGACTAACAATGATCCCTTGGCACATCAAAACTCGAACCATCCTCGTTGACGTTTATATTCATAAGATCAAGCAACTTCTCGAGCAATCCATTATCTATGAGCACAAACTACCTTTTGAGTCTTCTTAAATACATTGTTGCACCATCCCATAATCAACGATCATTCGACCCTGCTTTGAACATTCCAAGTTCAACATCGAAGCCACAACATTCGTCGAGTCACGACTTCATAATGTTAGGTCCAACTGCTACCAAATTTCATAGATAACCTTCATAAACTATGCCCATCGAACCCACCAAAAATCAGCTTATTTTGACAACTTTTGTGATGGAGTGTTCATGACCCATCCATGGATCGCACCCTGTCCATCATGGATCGCACCCAATCCTCATGGATCACACCCAGTTTTCATGGATCGCACCCAGTCCATCATGATGTGATCACACCCAATCCTCAAGGATCACACCCAGCCCTCATACAATCATTAGCATGACAAATAATTTTTATACAATCATACCAAATTCACCAAATAATGAAATAATGATAAATGAATCAATAATTAGATCTAACTTGCATAAAATCAATAATTAACATGTGGTTTCAATATTAACATGTGAATTACTATTGTAATTGACTAAATTAGATTATATAGTGTGATCCGAATTCAAAATATACTTACATTGATTAGATCTAGGTGAATATAACATGTATAAATGAATGTAAGATCAAACAAACCCATATATTTGGTTGTATACGTGTGAGAGATGATTATCACTCACAAAATCCACAAAATACCATGAATCAACAATCTCTAATCTTGAACAGCGAAGAATGGTCTCTGAATCAATCCAATTGATGCGTTCTACCCTTCCTCGATGTTGATCTTCAATTCTAGGTCATGAATCTATGAATTTAAATGGAGTGGAGGTGTATTTGATTGGGCTGGAGAATCACAAACACCCAACCAAATGTGAAAGTGAAAAGACTAAACAAATCTCTTTACCCCTACCCTCCTATTTATTGCCAACCACCCCTAGCCTTAATGGGCCTCACTAATCATCCTACTAACGACTAATTAGTCTGTCTAGAGAAGAAGAAACACAAAAACAACAATCTCCCGCAAACCGCTCAGCCAAATCCTTAATGTGACCATTCTACAGAATTGGAAACACCATTCCAGATCCAGTGAGATCAATCTCAGATTCTGATTCGATCTCATTCAAAAGTTATTCCCTAACAAAAATAATAGGGGAAAAATGGTCACACACAAAATTGGTAAAAATCATGGATATGTCTGACATGAGCAACATATCAAAAGATGAGAATGATCCGACCCTTGGAGAATTAAATAAAAATATTTAATGATCCTTCTATACGTAAAATGCGGGTCGTTACATCCCCCCCCCCCTTTTAGGAATTTCTCCTCCGAAATCCCAAGCAAGCACGAGAAACCAAGACTATTTTCTATGCCTATCATCCACGTGCAGTCAATCTACCATCTAACAAGCCATGCATCCATAGTATTGACCTAACTTGCAAAATTCTAACAATAGTACAAGTTACCATGGTATAAGGGTGACACGATATCAATGGGTCATACCAACGAAAAATTCTGGATGGGTCATATTCATACTCTCTTCCGTTTCCAACGTACAATCCTCATTATCCTCACCCCACTGTACCTTGATTAGCTTAACCACCTTCCTCCTAAGCTGTTTCGTGTCATTCCCCACAGCTCGAAGCGGCTTACGAGGCCTTGAAACAACATATTTGACTTCTAAATCTTTATAGTGATCTGGAGGTACCATCACATTCGAATTGTGCACACACTTCCAAAGAAAAGACACATGAAAAACATCTTGCAGACTTTGCATCTTTTCTGGTAAATCTAATCAATATGCGAGCTTTCCAATCTGCTCGACTATTGGAAATGGAGCAACGAATCTTGGAGCCAACTTTCCTTTATTTTCAAACCAAACAACGTTCTTTAAAGGTGAAATATTAACAAAAACCATATCACCAATGTTGAACTCCAAATCCTTTCGACGTCTATCGGTGTAACTTTTCTAATGATCTTGGGCTGCCTTTATTCGTTGCCGAACGATCTCAATACAATCTGGTGTTTCTCTTAGTATTTCAGGCCCAAGCATTAATTTATCTCCAGTCTCTAACCAACATGACGGAGAATTACATGGTCTACCATACAACGCCTCGTATGGTGTCATCCTGATGCTCGACTGGTAGCTGTTATTATAGGAAAACTCAACCAAATGTAGACGGTCTTCCCATGATCCCCCAAAATTCAATACATAAGCTCTAAGGAGATCTTCTAGTTCTTGATTAACTCTCTTGGTTTGACCACCAGTCTGGGGATGATAAGCCGTACTCAAACATAGCTCGGTTCCCAAAAACTCTTGCATACTCTTCCAAAATCCACTTGTGAACAAGGAGTCTCGATCACTCACTATACCTTTTGGGATACCATGGAATTGAACTATCCATTTAATGTATAGCTCAGCCAACTTTGATGTTGTCCTAGTCGATTTGATAGGAATAAACCTTGCGCTTTTGGTCAAGCGATCCAATATGGCTCGAATCCCTTCATTTCCTACCCTAGTCCTAGGTAGCCCATCGATAAAATCCATCGACGCTTGCTCCCACTTCCACATAGGAACTTCTAATGGCTGAAGCAATCAAATCGGCTTTTTTGTTCATCTTTCACCAACTAACAGTTCATACATTTGGAAATGAAATTTCCAACATCCCTCTTCATCCCTTCTCAATAGTAAGTTCACTTTATGTCCCGATACATCTTATTACCATTAAGATGAATCACCAACTTAGAGTGATGACATTATCTTAGAACTTCATCTCTCAATCCATCAATATCAGGAACAACCAGTCATCCTTTTTCCGAAGCCAACCATCTCGATGGACCTCGAATTCCTTATCCTTTTCTATTTCTACCCTCGCTTCCAACTTCTAGATGATCTTGACAATCATTTCATCACGCTTTTGGCATTTTCCAATCCTTTCAACGAGAGTTGTTCTTATCGATAAGCTTGCCAACATTTCAGGCTTTTGTTAGGGAATGTGAATTAAAGATCTAAAGGCAAAACTAACACTACAGGGGAGGGAGGGGAATACTGTTTTAAAGAGATTATGGAAAGCTTAAACAATATTGAAATATTAAATGATTCACACAATGATTATCACAAAACATTCATAAACACAGATATAAGTGAATATAAAATGTAGAAAAGGAGAGCACACATCGGATTTTATACTATTCAGATTACTCCTACGTCCAGTCCTACGCAACGCTGGATTGCACAGAGTTTTATTAATACTAGTATCAATCCTTACAATACCCCTGATTTCACGGCTACAAGGTGTTGTATATAACGTTGTTGTATATACAATTATAAGATTTTTGTTTGATGATAACAACCAAATATTTATTATTTTAATTGTGTTTGTTATTGTGCTGTTTCATATATACATCACAGACAGGAATATAATATTTATATTTAAATAAAATACGACTGTACAGAAATTCAAATATTCACACTGTTTTTTATTTAAATATAATATTTTATTTCAATATTTAAAACAGTACAGATTTATAACTCCACTATTTATATATTCTTCACATGACATTGTACGTGTATATAAACTGAATACGATAAACAAGTTTGCTTGAACACAAATTTGAGCACAATAAAATAATATTTTATTTCAAACAAATTTGTTAAATACAAACATCAGTATAATTCTGTTGATACACAGCTCCTCACTATAACACTCTGTTTATCCATCTCATATATATACAATCACTCAGTTTATATTTCAATTTACAGACACATTGACACTGATACATTGACACGTCTTCATATTGTCTTCATTTTCAATCTTTTGTCTTCACAGCTCAGTCAGTCCAGTCTTCGTACTTGTCATGTATAGAAACACACACACAGTATATGGAACATAAATAATTTTCAAAATACATGTGAATATAAATTTTATTTTAAAATTTTATTTGCCTCAGTTTTCTAGTGTGTTTCTCATCATTTTTCATGACTTGATCTGATATGTATATGTTTCTAGTACCCACTGATCAGCCTCAACACACTACACCGGTTTGCTGATCAGAACCAGTTGGTTCTGAACAGCCACAACACAGTGTAGCGGTCTGCTGATATCTATATTCGAATAGACATACACACACATACACACACACATATATATATACACACACATACGTGTGTATATACATATATGTATACATACAAGTCAACAAAGTCAACACAGCCTGAATAAGGACATTCATGCATGCACAAGGAAGTCAAGACAAAACTAAGTTTACAAGTCGAAATCCAACCAACAAGGAAATTGGTCAAGCACTGACAAGCATAACATCTGCTCTAAAGAATTATCGAGCTCAACTATATGATGCATGGATAAATTGTGCTCAAGGTTCAAGCCAAATAAACAAAGAGAAGCCATGACAGTTGTGTTATCGTGCATGTTCATGGTTCAACAATTTCAGGTGAAAGTGCATAGCACAACATACTCAGCAAAACACAAGTGATGGTGCACCAAGAATTCAATGACACAGCAATACATATCAAGTGATCAAGCCAGTTTTTAGTTCTCTAAGTGTTAGTGGCAGTACAAGTTAGTGTACAGCAAATGAAAGTAGAGATGAACAATAAAGCACAACATGTGTAGCAGCCCAAGTACACGTGCACAAGTGATATGGCATATGTCATACATACAAGGCTCAAGCATTGGTTCAGGCAAGAGCATCAAATATATTTTTTGGGAAAGAAAATAATATCTTTACTATTTTCAAAAAAGCACATTTTTGGGAAAGATTCTTTTTTGCAACTCAGATTTTACAGATTACAATGCAAATGCATTCCCAGAAAACAAATCAGTAAATAATGTATGGCAAGTTATTCAAAAGCATTTTAATGATTTCTTGAAAATACAGTGAACCAGAAATGGCAAAGCTTTTAGAGGGAAAAAAAATTTCTAAGCTAAATTACAGCAAAGTAATGAAGCAAATCAATAAGAATATATGCATGAATACATTCACTATAAGCTCAAGTGATCATACAGAAAAAGAATGGGGCAGCCAAGTTTTTAAATGGTGGAGTCAACATGGTGAATCACAGACATACAAGCCAGTGAAGCAGCTAAAGGCCATGGGAGTGCAAACAACATGAATTACAAAAGTACAAGGTGCAACAACAAGTCCACATCAGTATAACAGTTTTTAAGAGACTGCATGGAGTGTGGTCACTGCATAAATAAGCAAGGATAGACAAAAGCAAATAGTCCATATTCACAAATCAAGCAAATTAGAGTGTCTACATATATGCCCGTATGTATGTATACAAAACAAGGAATCAGCCAAGGCAGTATAAAATTACAACAATTATTTTGGAAAGAAAACTATGCAAGTTTTGCAAGCAAATAATTTTGCATGCAAGAATAATTTTTTTGGCCGAAACAGATTTCATAAATTCGAGCACAGGTTAAAGCATACCAGAATTACTAGTGGTTTTTATTACCAAAATTCAACAATCAGTTTATGGCAAGCATCAAATGTTTTCTTGAAAATTTTTATCACAGCAATAATTTTGGGATAATAAGTATGTTTTTTTAATAGGTTTGATATTAGTAAAACCAAATTTGGCAAGGTGCATTTGTTTTTCAGAAATCAAGGCAACATTTTTCATTTTCAATCGAAGATGTCAAAAGAGGAAAACCGCAAATCAAGCCAAGCCATTTTCTGAAATCAGAAATTTTAGGGTTCCAATTACCCTATAAATACACCACTTACATCACAGGTAATTCACATCGAAACCAAAAATCAACTCAAGCAAGAATTGAAAATCAAAATTTACTCACAGTTTCGATCGAGAGAGAAAGCATTTCCAAATCGAAGACTGAAAGCATTCGACATTTCAAGAGCATCACTGGAGCAACACCATCAACAATCAAAGCATCGCAATTTGGGGAGGAAATCAGAAAGCCCTAGTTTTGGGATTTCGTAGCCGCCGTTTTTATCCAGAAGCAACGTGATTGGGTCAAAGAAAATAAAGGGTGGAACCAATTCAATAAGGGCCAACTAAGTATCTAAGAGAAAAAGGTGATAACCCTTTATATTTAAATCCTAGGGTATTTCTATTTTTAATTTATATTTGTTTTGTTTTTTAATTTGTGCGGTAAATCATCTAATCAGTTCTAGAGTCTGTAAAATCTAGGGGAGATTCAGTTAAGGGTTAACTAACAGTTTACTAGTGTCTGTAAAACTAGGGAAAATCTGGTCTAGTGGATATAGACCAGTCTAGGGTTTTGAGCGTAGGGTTAGGACAGGAGCAGGCACTGCGATTTTACATGATATTGTAAGTAAGGTCTTTTTATAACACCTAGTAGAAATCTTAGGAATGCAACAGTAGGCAGGATTTTGCCGAAGCTAGGTATCTCTGTGTGTTATTTCCTTTCTACTTTTTATTTTTGCTGTATTCTGTGATCTGTTTATTATTTAATATCCTGTCGAATTTTTAATATCACGTGAAAACTGTGAAAAACCCTATTCACCCCCCCTCTAGGGTTATTTTAGATCCAACAAGTGGTATCAGAGCAGGTATTTCCATTAACTCTAGAGTCATGGGTCATCCTAGTTGTCAACTGATAGAGAGTCAGTCTAGTTCATCTCCAACTATTTTCGATGGAACAAATTTTTTAAATTGGAAATCCAAAATGGAATTTTATTTAAAATCTGTTAATATTAAATGTTGGGATGTTGTTATCAATGGATTTGATAGTGTAGATATTACTTTCAATGCCCATGCTATGAAAATTATATTTGATTATCTTAACACTGAACAGTTTAATCTTATATGTCATTGTTTATCTACGCAGGAAATCTGGAGAACTCTTAATGCAAAGTCTGGACAAAATGACAACAAGTGCCCAAAACCAGCAAAGATCAACTCAGATTCAGAAGTATGTCTAACAGGATTTACTAAAAAAGAATCAGATGATGATAGTGTTGGAGATTCAACATATGATGAAATAAGAAATTTTTCATATGAAGATCTGGTTTATTTTTGTGTTGATTTAACCAAATCTGTTTATAAAATCAAACTGAAAAATAAATCTCTGAAATCTAAGAATTCTGAGTTGACCAACAAAATTGTTGATTTGGAATCACAACTTGAATATTTTAAAAATTCTTCAAATTCAGATTGCAAAAAAAATTTGAAATTGAAAACCAGTCTTGTTCATCTCAGTAGAAATATTCAAATGTTTGAAAAGAAAATTCTAATCTTAAAAGAAAACAAGATTGAGTTGTCAAGTTTGAACAATTTTCTACAAAAGGAATTTGAAAATTTTAAGACTGATATATACTCCGAATTTGAAATTGCTAAAAAGGAGAATTTGTTGAAATCTGATTTGATTTTGAAAGAACTTGAAAATGAGATTGAAAAATCCAAGAAATTTGAGTTTGAAAAACAAAAACGATTTGAATCTGAAATTTCTGAGTCCCAAGTCAGAATTGAATTACTTGAATCTGAAAATTTGGTTTTGAAACAATACGATGCTAAAAGGAAGATTACTAATAACCGCTATTCAGATTTAATAAAAGAGAACGGTGATCTTAAATTCAAAATTCAACAAGTAGAGTCAACTTTGGTTAAATTTTCTAATGGAGAAAAATCACTGAATATGTTGTTGCAAAATCAAGTTTCTATTGGAAACAAATATGATATTGGCTTTAGGAAAAATAATGTTTTTGAAAATGTCAATTCAAATGTTTTAAAAATCCCTCAAGTTGCTTCAAGAAGGATAGTTTTGAAAAGTTGAACTCTGGATATTTCAAAAGTTTTTTGAATCACAAACGTGAAAAGAAATTGTTTGATAATAGTCTATCTAATCCATTTTAGACCCCAAAAAGAAACAAAGTGAATTCATATAAATTCAAACAGACTTGGGTCACTAAAGGAACTTTAGTAAATTCTGATGGATTGTTATACAAACAGATTTGGGTACCAAAACGTAAGAAAACAATTGAGAGTGGTTTTACCAATTTTGTTATACCACTCAGTCCTCTTAATAGTTAGGTATCGAAGGAGGCTGAGGAACTGCATAGCTAAAGAAAAACTGGATTCAAACTACTACATATCATAGAAGCATTCACAGCTCCTTAGCCACATCTGGTGAGTTAGAGATTCTGATTTACATTGGATTCTGGTATGATCTCTAAACTCACCTTTGTAGATATTCTCTGTTTTTATTTTCTTTGTTTGTTTCTCCTTCTGTCCCTTCTGTTTATTCTCTTTGTCTGTTTGATTTGTCATTATCATATCATTGTAATTTTTCTTCTGCTTTCTTAAACTTTCAATTGTAGAATTCATATTTTATGGAAGTTCACTTCATTTGTATGAAACTCTAATGTTTTAATCATTTCCAGGTCTTGAATTTAAACTTGTAAATATCTGCAATTGTTTTGAAGTTTATTTTCTGATTGCTGAATTCATAGTGTTGATGTATTCTTGTCATATCTTGAACACTGTTGATTCGAATTATAAATTTTTGAAGATCTGAAAATTTTATGGAATTTCACACACCTTTGCTAGTTTGAGTTCCTTCTAATTCATTTTAGAAAAGCATAAAATAATATACTCATTACAGCACTCTACTACTTATCAATTGTGATAATTCCATTGATTTCAGATTGGCTTGGACATTTTGTTTGATCTTGAATCATTGCTTACATCTTGAAATTCACTGTAATTCATGATTATCTGGCTTAGATTTTTTTTTTTTGTTTGAGATCATTTGAAATTTCTGATATTTTGAATCTCACACACCTCTCAGATCTGAAATTATTAATCTTGTTTGATTGATTCATTGTATATCATGAATTACATTTGTTCAAGTGATTTCGAATAAACCATTATTATTGGATCCTGAATTATTACTCAAACTTGATGTAAATAATCTGAATTTTCTTTGAGCTTGTCAAAAATAATTTGGAAAAATTCTTTGAAAATCCGGTCTTAACACTCACTGTTATTTCATGATTATTTGATTTGAATATCATTTGAAATTATTGATTTATTGAATCACACATATATCTTGGATCTGAAATTTATAATCTGGTGTGATTGATTCATTGAATCTTGATTTTTCAAGTCTCCTCGAATGATTTAAAATGAACTAATTTTATAATCTTGGATCATGGAATATATTTTGTGACCGTTAGTAGCATTTTCTAACAAGTCTGTTGTGCTATTGGTTTCTGTGCTGCTCTGATACTGCTTTTGAAAATGGTCTTAGGTAACTATACTTGTTTTGATTAAAATTTACTGCTGCTGAAATTACTTTGCTTGTCTTATCTGCTTGGACCTTATGATTGAATTTATGTTTGTCTGTGATATCCTGGTTTGTCTCTGGTATCTTGTTACAATCCTCATTAATAGGGACACCAAGTGGTATCTCTCACTCATCTGTACTTAGATTCTAATCTTCACCTTTTATAGATCCACACACTTTTTTTGCCTTGTACAAATTTATCCCTCTTGGCATGTATAGATCTTCATTTCCCTCTTGTAATTGTTTTTTTTTAATTTTTAAATTATTTATTGATTATTCATTCAGAAATTGAAATCTATATCCTAATTGAAATGTATCTATAATTCATCAAAATAATTAATAAATTTTGAAATTGTGATGAATTGTGACTGCAGTATATTTCACAAGAATAGGAGATCTTATTTGTGGTTGAACATTTATTATAATATCTTTGAATTGGCAATTATTTCATGACCATCTCCTTTATCTATCATCATTCTGCCATCCATGATAATTTTATATAAATGTGGACAGTTAATATGTTTTAAAATCTTTTTGAATAAATAGTTGAAATATTTGTGATAGAAATGAGACTATGTTATTTTTTTTTTTTCAGAATTAGTGATAATCGGAAATTTTCAATGATCCCGGTACAGTCGAGCATATTTCATAATATAATTAATTTAGAAATTTATTTCACAGTCCATTTCTAGACCAACCCCATTTTCTATCATCCATATATTGGTTGTATATACCGAGGAATTTTTTCCCTTTTAAAGATGAAATGATAAATATAATTAATATTTAATTGTGTCTCTAACCTCATTTAAAAATCCAAGCTCTGGTCATGCATGGTTAAGAGATAACTTATAATTTAAGTTGTGACTGACCTCATTTAAAAATCCAAGATCTGGTTATGCGTGGTCAGTGTGCTCTTAAATAAAAAAAAATAAAAAATGATGAGATAATGTGCTTCTCCTTCATGTATAAAAACCAGCCTATCAATCCATATTCTAACTTGTGAAATGTGTTAATATTATATGACGTATTATGATTTGTTGATTGATAGCTACCGAGATTTGATATTATACGATTTTATCACTTAAATTGAATTATTAATTATAGTCCAAATCCATCACTAGCCTCACTTTTATAAAAATTCTTTTGAAAATAATTGAAATTCATATTTTTTGTAACTCTCTCCATTTTATATAAAATTCATCGTAAATCCGTCATTTTCTACAATGTGAAATATAACACAAGTTCTTAGTCTATTATGATTTTTGTTTGACTGATTGAGATTTATGATGACAGTTCTTCCTCTTATGCTGAAATTATATTTTTAGTCAATTTTTCCTTTATATTTTAAATTCTGAATCCTTTTGATGATAACAAAAGGGGGAGAATGGGATTTGATTTTGATTTATGAGTAAATAATTTATAAATAGTTTTACTTTTGAAAATTTATTATTATTCATTCACTCATGCATAGTTATAGGGGGAGATTTTGTTGTAGGGGGAGCATTCAAATAGGGGGAGTTCAATTTTTCACTGCCAAGCACATTTATTATATTCAAAACTTAATATTTGTTTGTCATCATCAAAAGGGTAAGATTATTGTATATAACGTTGTCGTATACATAATTATATGATTTTTGTTTGATGATAACAACCAAATATTTATTATTTTAAATGTGTTTGTTATTGTACTATTTCATACATACATCACAGACAGGAATATAATATTTATATTTAAATAAAATACAACTGTACAGAAATTCAAATATTCACATAGTATTTTATTTAAATATAATATTTTATTTCAATATTTAAAACAGTACAGATTTATAACTCCAATATTTATGTATTCTTCACATGACATTGTACTTGTATATAAAATGAGTACGATAAACAAATTTGCTTGAACACAAATTTGAGCACAATAAAATAATATTTTATTTCAAACAAATTTGTTTAATACAAAAATCAGTACAATTCTGTTGATACACAGCTCCTCACTATAACACTATGTCTATACATCTCATATATATACAATCACTCAGTTTACATTTCAATTTACAGACACATTGACACTGATACATTGATACGTCTTCATATTGTCTTCATCTTCAGTCTTCTGTCTTCACAGCTCAGTCAGTCCAGTCTTCATACCAGTCATGTATAGAAACACACATAGATTATATGGAACAGAAATAATTTTCAGAATATATGTGAATATAAATTTTATTTTTAAAATTTTATTTGCCTCAGTTTTCTGGTGTGTTTCTCATCATTTTTCATGACTTGATATGATATGTATATATTTCTAGTACCCACTGATCAGCCTCAACACACTACACCGGTTTGCTGACCAGAACCAGTTGATTCTGAACAGCCACAACACAGTCTAGCGGTCTACTGATATATATATTTGAATAGACACATATATATACACACACACATATATATACATACTTGTATATATACATATATGTATACATACAGGTCAACAAAGTCAACACAGCCCAAACAAGGACATTCATGCATGCACAAGGAAGTCAAGACAAAACTAAGTGTACAAGTCGAAATCCAACCACCAAGGAAACTGTCGAGCAATGACAAGCATAACATCTATTCTAAAGAGTTGTCGAGCTAAACTGTATGATGCATAGATAAATTGTGCTCAGGGTTTAAGCCAAATAATCAAAGAGAAGCCATGACAGCTGTGTGATCATGCATGTTCATGGTTCAACAATTTCAGGTGAAAGTGCATAGCAGATCATACTCAGCAAAACACATGTGATGGTGCACCAAGAATTCAATGACACAGCAATACATATCAAGTGATCAAGCCAGTTTTTAGTTCTCAAAGTGTTGGTGGCAGTATAAGCTAGTGTACAGCAAATGAAAGTAGAGATGAACAATAAAGCACAACATGTGTAGCAGCCCAAATACATGTGCACAAGTGATATGGAATATGTCATACATACAAGGCTCAAGCATTGGTTCTGGCAAGAGCACCAAATATTATTTTTTTGGGCAAGAAAATAATATCTTTTCTGTTTTCAGAAAAGCAAATTTTTGGGAAAGATTCCTTTTAGCAACTCAGATTTTACAGATTACAATGCAAATGCATTCTTAGAAAACAAATCAGTAAATAATGTATGGTAAGTTATTCAAAAGCATTTCAATGATTTCCAGAAAATACTGTGAACCATAAATGGTAAAGCTTTTAAAGGGAAAAGAATTTTTTTCTGATCTAAATTACAGCAAAGTAATGAAGCAAATCAGTAAGAATATATGCATGAATACATTCACTACAAGCTCAAGTGATCAAACAAAAAAATTGGGGCAGCCAAGTTTTTAAATGGTGGAATCAACATGGTGAATCATAGACATACAAGCCAGTGCAGCAGCTAATGGCCATAGGATGCAAACAACATGAATTACAAAATTAAAAGGTGCAACAACAAGTCCACATCGGTATAACAATTTTTAAAAGGCTACATGGAGTATGGTCACTGCATTAATAAGCAAGGATGGACAAAAGCAAATAGTCCATATTCACAAATCAAGCAAATCAGAGTGTCTACATATATGGCAGTATGTATGAATACAAAACAAGGAAACAGCCAAGGCAGTATAAAATTACAACAATTATTTTTGGAAAGAATACTATGCAAGTTTGGCAAGCAAATAATTTTGCATGCAAAAATATAATAAATTGGCCAACAGATTTCAGAAATTTGAGCACAGGTTAAAGCATACCAGAATTACTAGTGGTTTTTATTACCAAAATTCAACAATCAGTTTATGGCAAGCATCAAATGTTTTCTTGAAATTTTTTATCATAGCAATAATTTTGGGATATAAGCATGTTTTTTTAATAGGTTTGATATTGGTAAAACCAAATTTGGCAAGGTGCATTTGTTTTCCAGAAATCAAGGCAACATTTTTCATTTTCAATCGAAGATGTCAAAAGAGGAAAACCGCAAATCAAGCCAAGGAATTTTCTAAAATCAGAAATTTCTTGGGTTCGAATTATCTTATAAATGCACCACTTACATCACAGGCAATTCACATCGAAACCAAAAATCAACTCAAGCAAGAATTGAAAATCAAAATTTACTCACAGTTTCGATCGAGAGAGAAAGCATTTCCGAAATCGAAGCACTAAAAGCATTCGACGTATCAAGAGCATCACTAGAGCAACTCCATCAACAATCAAAGCATCGTGATTTGGGGAGGAAATAAAAAAACCCTAGTTTTGGGATTTCGCAGCTGCCATTTTTTTCCAGAAGCAATGTAATCGGGTCAAAGAAAATAAAGGGTGGAACCAATTCAATAAGGGTCAGCTAAGCGTCTAAGAGAAAAAGGGGATAACCCTTTATATTTAAATCCTAGGGTTTTTCTGTTTTAATTTATATTTGTTTTATTTTTTAATTTGTGTTGTAAATCGTCTGATCAGTTCTAGAGTCTGTAAAATCTAGGGGTGATTCAGTTAGGGGTTAACTGGCAGTTTACTAGTGTTTGTAAAACTCGGGAAAACCTAGTCTAGTGGATATAGACCAGTCTAGGGTTCTGAGCGTAGGGTTAGGACAGGAGCAGGCGCTGCGAGTTTACATGGAATTGTAAGCGGGATCTGTTTATAACACCTAGTAGAAACCTCAGGAATGCAGCAATATGCAGGATTTTGCCGAAGCTGGGAATCTCTGTGTGTTATTTCCTTTCTGCTTTTTATTTCTGCTGTATTCTGTGATCTGTTCATTATTTAATATCCTGTCGAATTTTTAATACCACATGAAAACTGTGAAAAACACTATTCACCCCCCCATAGGGTTATTCTAGATCCAACACAAGGTTCACACCGATTCCACTACCCTTGATTTCACAGCTATAAGGTTCACACCGCTCCCTTTCCTTGATTTACGGGCTACAAGGAACACACCCTTTCCCAAACAATTCCCAGATGATTACAACGGCCCTAGAACTCTCTAATAGCACTTCAAACAGAGAGTAGTTGATAGAGATTGAGAAGAGAAGAAGTTTGATATAATTTGAATAGAAATCAAGAAATTTCTGTATAATAATGGTGGTATAAGATAGGATGATAATGGAGAAGAAGAACTGATAAAAAAATTCAAAATTAATTCCTATTTGTAGAGGTTGAAAGGTTGCAATGTTTCTTAAGCGTTTCAAATATGAAAAGACACTTCCTTTGAAAATTGAAAAAATGATAGTTATAGTCAACATGCTTAAATATGTATGTCGACCTATGCATGTTGTTTTTGAATTTAAAATCATATTTCAAGTGTTAAAACCAGTATATATTTTCTGGAATTCTTGAATCATAACTAGTGTTTTAAAATGAGTTTTCTAAATTGTAAAAACATATAAAAATATAATATAAACATATTTATAAAATTATATGATATAAGACTATAAAACATTTATTATAAACATATATGTATTGTAAAACTTACAATATATATATGGCGAGCGTTCAAGAGCACCCCAAATAGTGCAGCACCCCTTTAACCTTCCTAATTTCCACCACACAATCCTCCTTCTTTCTCCTTCCACTAACTCTCTCTCCTCCCACTAACTTATTTAAATATAAATGTATGGCCCTTATTGAGGAGCAAATGGGGTGCTACAAAAATGGGGTGCCCTGGAACCCTCCTCTCTCTCTCTCTCTCTCTATATATATATATATATATATTTGAAACCATAAGTAAAACCTATAGTAATTTGAAATTATTTAGAGAAGGAGTTTGAAATTAATTTGAAAAGAAATTTGAATACAATTTGATAGTACTAACCCGGGGTTTTACATATATACTAGACTCTATTACTTGACAATCTTGAGCTTTTGATATCTTGATTATCTTGACGCTCACGAGTCTTGAATTCGATGATATCTTGATTCGCTAAAACTATGCAGTCTTCAATATTTATATCCTGCACATGTATATCCTATATATACATATATATATATATATATATATTCTAGACTATATTTTATAATCAATAATGTAAATAACTGAAAAAATATTGTTGTCATCAAAATTCCATCCTCCAACAATCTCTCCCCTTTTGATGATGACAACCTTGTTTTATAAAAAATTCATATTTGATATTACCTGTTGATCTATTTCCATGAATACTCCTCCTTTCACCATGAATCTCTTTTGACTCCTCCTTAAACTATGCATATTTCTTATTTTATAATTTCTCCCCCTTTGTCATTATCAAAAACTAACTTGACTATAATATCCTATACTAGACTAAACTATATTATACTCCCCCTAAATCTATGTATTACTATACTAAACTAAAGTATATCTAAATAACTCCCCCTTATTTTAATACTAAAGACATAAAAGCATTTCTAAGCAATCTAATAAGGTATGTTCAAACAATTTGTTCAAATACAATCAATCAATCCATTCAAATATTTCAAACCAATCAACATGTACAAGTTTTTCAAATTCAAACAAATTCAACTAATTTCAAACAAAGCATACCATTCAAATCAAACAAATTCAAACGTCTCTTGGAACTTCCACCTATCCATCTCCTCCAAAGATTGGATCCTTCTTGATGACATCCCAATTTTCATCTTCTTTGGTGAGTGATGCTTTAAAAAGGTTGTTGTCTTCACCTCTGAAAAGAGAAGAGATTAACCAACAAATGGCATCACAGTGCTTCTCCTGATGTTCAACCATTTTTATTTGACTCAATTCGAGATGGCGCTGATTACGAAGTATTATAGATAGGATATTCTTGAATGAATTGAGTTTTTCTTCAAAATGCTCACTCAAACTGTGAATAGGATTGGCCATTATTTGATTATATAGTTAAGGAATGATTACAGAAGAAGGAGAAAGTTTAGAATAAATTTTTTTAGAAGAAAAAGGTGTTTATAGAAGATGGAATTTGTTCAAAATGAATATACACAAGTTGGCTTTTCAAAATTCAAATTTTGAACAAATTTGATATTCTGGCAGTTTTATGTCTACATGTCCATATTTACATGTCGACGTACCCATGTTAAGTTTTGGCTATTTGACTTTTTGCTTAAATTTTGAATTGTTTCTTATTATATTATTTTATTTAATTTTAATTTTTTTACAGTAGATTAAGGATTGGTTTGACAGAAATAAATATCATTCATTACTACTTGAAAGCAAATACATTCAAACAATACAACATACTAAATACGAGATTCGAAAGCAAATACGAAAGATAATATAAACTAGATAAGCTTAGATTTCAACGGATGATGAGGAGGAAGATGATATTCCAAGTTTTCTTCCTACTTTGCTAAAAAACTTGTTCATTTTAGAAGACATTTGGGTAAGAGTCTTATTGATCTTCTTTTGGTTCCTGGCTAATTTGACTGGGTTTTGAACAAGTGTTTCTTTAGTTATGGTCCTAGTATTTGTGGGGCATTCTACATTTTCTAAAGAGGAATCTTCTTCTTCGTCAATTTCCATTGGATTTTCCTCTTGTTGCATTCAAGCTTGTTTATCCTCAAATGTTTCATAAGGCATAAAAACGATTGGAATTTGCATAAGATTTATATTTGTCGAGTTAAACACCTTTCTTGACACAAATTCTTCTCCTTTGAGATCCATTACAAAATACTTAAAAATCCGAGTAAGATAAACTCCATAATAAAGAGTGTTTTCCTTGGTGGATGTCTCTTTGGGCTTAAGTGCTTTCAAAATCATATCGGCCCAATTAATATCATAAACACCAAAAATAGCAAAAAGGGCTTTTTAGACTTTGAGGATATGGTTGTTGAAATTTCTGAAATGAGGAGTGAAGGTATGTTGAAGAAGGAGGTTAATTATTCTTGCTTTCGAGCGGAAAAAGCGATTTTTAAAATCCTAATTTTCGTCGCTTTCAAAAACATGATGATAAGTTTCTCACTCTGCTTCATCAATTTCGAATTCCGAAAAATCTGAGCCCGTACTGTTAAAATTTAATATGGTACCCAAAATATCACAATCCAAAACAGAACGAGTGCCATTTACACTACTGCATTCTTGATTCTCATTTCCTTTGTAAAATCCATGTTTCAAGTTCGCATAAAACATTTTGATGAGATTTGGATAACAAACTTCTTCGTTATCCCGAGCGTCAGTCAAACTTAAAACCTTTCCATTTGCCATATAGTCAGCATAGGCTTGAATAGATTCCGGATCATTGTAGAGATGACTCCTGAGAGTTTTGGTTTACCTCATGGTTTTTGGTGTGCTTGAGGAAGCCATTGAAGATAAGTTTTGAGGAGAATAGAATGAAGATAGTTGTTTTGAATTTTGAATGAGAGGTATAGAGAATAGAATTGAATAGATAAATAAACAGAGAGTGAATGGTCATTACTTCTCTAAAAATAAGGACACCTTTTCAGATCTTGGGAGTTGTTGAAAATATGGAGGGAAGTTTGAAAGTTCAAAATCCCTGAAATTCAAAATTTGAATTTCGTTTACTGGCACAATGTCGACATGTCGATTTGGGTATATCGACATATATGTGTATTCTGAAAATACATGTTTATTTTTTACTTTGTTATTTATTTTAATGTTTTATATTTTTAGATTGATTAGTTCCTAAAATAATATTAATCCTAACAAACATCTAAAATTAATTTTTATCATATTATTCATTATTTGTTTTGAATTTCAAAATTCAAAATTCAAATAAAATTTTAAAGTTTAAGTTTGAATTTTTTAATTTAAATTTTAAATTCAAACAATAAAAACATCCAAAAGCATCCATTCAACCAATTCAATCAAAAAATAATTAAGGCATACCTAGTTTTTAGATCCATTTCTTGAATATTTTCTGAATTCTGAATCACTGTGAATCACATATTTGGATTTCCTGTTTCTGGTTCTTCATCGTTTTGATGATGAGTTTGAATCATCTAAAGTTGCTACATATGCCCTTTTTCTCTTCTTTGACGAATTATTATTATTTGTCTATTGATTTGATTCTGGACGTGGACACATTCTCTTTATGTGGCCTGGTCTGTTGCAGTTGAAACATCTGTCATCATTTCTTCCTGAACTTCCTTGATTATTCTCTGGAAATTATTTCTCCTTTTATATCTCAGAAATTTTCTGAAATTCCTTGTCATTAAGGAAATTTCTTCATCATGCTTACTACTTGAATCATAACCGTCAGTTGTTGCTTTGAATGCTATGGATTTCTTTCCTGTTGACTTACTCTCCTTTCTTTTCTGTAACTGGACTTCGAATGACATCAATTGTCCTATTAACTCCTCAATCTTTATTTCACTAACATTATTTGGTTTTTCTATTGCCCATATTTTCTGATCCCATTCTAGAGTTACTGAATTGAGAATTTTTCTGACTTGATCCTCCTCAGAATAAGTTTTTTTCCCAAAGCCATTAATGAATGCACGATTTCTTGAAACCTGCAGTACATATCGGAAACATATTCATTCTGATTCATTTTAAGTAACTCAAACCTGATTAGTTAACATAAATATCTTAGTCTGTTTAACTTTATTGGTTTTTATGAGTAACTTGCAATATTCTCCATATTTCATAAGTAGATGTACACACCGATACTCTTTTAAATTCATTTTTATCTAATAAACAGAATAACATATCCATAGCCTTAGAATTACTTTGTGCAGCAGCCTTTTGTTCATTAGTCCATTGTGCAAAATTAATAGTGGGTTCAACATATTCGGTCTGTGTGATATTCCAAGTGTCTAATCCTACAAATTGCAAATATATTTTCATCTTATATGCCCAATATGAATGATTACTACCATTAAATAATGGTGGTCTAATAGTGGACTGACCCTCTACAAATGAACTATTATTGTTAGCAATTCCAGTGTTTGTTTCCATTTAATATTTCCAAAATTCAAATCACGAACTTTTAAAAACCTATGCTCTGATACGAATTGTTAGGGAATATTGATTAAGGATCTTAAGGAAAAACTAACAGTAGATGGGAGGTGAGGGGGTGAATAGTTTTTTAAAGAGATTATGGAAAACTTAAACAATCTTGAAATATTATATGATTCACACAATAATTCATACCAGAAATGATCACAAACACAGATATAAGTAAATATAAAATGTAGAAAAGGAAAGAACACACCAGATTTTATATTGGTTCGGATTACTCCCACATCCAGTCCCACACCATGCCGAATTGGGCAAAGTTTTATTAATACTAGTATCAATCTTTACAACACCCTTGATTTCATGGCTACAAGGTTCACACCGATTCCACCACCCTTGATTTCACAGCTACAGTTCACACCGCTCTCTTTCCTTGATTTACGGGCTATAAGGAACACATCCTTTCCCAAACAATTCCCAAATGATTACAATAGTCCTAGAACTCTTGAATAGAACTTCAAATATAGATTAGCTTATAAAGATTGAAAAGAGAAGAAGTTTGAATTTATGTATAATAATGGTGGTATAAGATAGGATGATACCAGAGAAGAAGAACTGATAAAAAAATTCAAATTTAACTCCTATTTATAGAGGTTGAAAGGTTGCAACGTTTCTTAAGCATTTCAAATATAAAAATAAAAAATGACAGTTATATGTCGACATGCTTAAATATGTATGTCGACATATGCATGTTTTTTTTGAATTTAAAATCATTTTTCAAGTGTTAAAACCAGTATATATTTTTTGGAAATTCTTGAATCATAACTAGTGTTTTAAAATGAGTTTTCTAAATTGTAAAAACATATAAAAATATAATATAAACATATTTATAAAATTATATGATACAAGACTATAAAACATATATTATATATATATATATATTGTAAAACCTTTATATATATATTTAAAATCATAAATAAAACCTATAATAATTTGAAATTATATAGAGAAGGAGTTTGAAAATTGTTTTGAAATTAATTTGAAAAGAAATTTCAAAATAGAATTTTAAAGTGATAACCCGGAGTTTTACATATATACTATACTGTATTACTTGACAATCTTAAGCTCTTGAAATCTTGATACTCATGAGTCTTGAATTCCTTGATATCTTGAATCTCTAAAACTGTAAAGTCTTTAATATTTATATCTTGCACATATATATATATATATCCTGCATATACATACATATATATACATATACATATATACATATACATATATACATATATATATATATATATGTTCTAGACAAAAGATGTTAGTATATATTTTATAATCAATAACGTAAATAATTGAAAAAAAGGTTGTTGTCATCCAAATTCCATTATCGACCAGCTCCAACTCGCACCCAGGCCTGAAATCAAATCTTGCCTAGAACTCAAGGCACTTCCATTCCGAAAACATCGCTCCCAAACCAGCATTTCTTCAACTTAATGCGTCTACCACTACGTTACCTTTACTAGGAGTATATGCAATACCAAAATCATAAGATGTCACAAACTCTAACCACCGTTGCTGCCAAAGATTCAAATCCTTTTGGAAGAAAAGACACTTCAACGACTTATGATCCGTAAACTGCTCGAATCGAACTCCCAGCGGGTAATGTCTCCCCATCTTTAGAGCAAACACGATTGCCGCTAACTCCAAGTCATGAGTCAGATAGTTCCTTTCGTGCGGCTTCAGTTGTCGACTCTCATGGGCCACAACTCTATCCTTCTACATCAGCACTGCTCCAAGTCCAGTACCACATGCATCAGTATATATCACCATTTCCTTATTCCCGCTTGGAATAGTCTAAACAGGAGCAGTTGTCAGTCTCTCCTTCAAGATTCCAAAAGCTTGTTCACACTTCACATCCCATGTGAACACTTGGTTCTATTCATCAATCCTGTTAATTTTGCTGTTATCTTAGAGAAATCCTTGATAAATCGACGATAATATCCCGCCAACCCAAGGAAACTCTTAACGTCCATCGCATTGTTAGGTCTATACCAATCCTGAATTGCTGCCACCTTCCACCGGTATTCCATTTCCAGAAATAACATGGCTTAAGAACCTCACTTTATTCTTTTAGAAGTGACACTTCAAAAACTTAGCTCTCAGCGATCCTTTCGCAAGATTTCCAAAACAACTCGCAAGTGCGTCTTATGCTCTTCCTCATTCCGGGAGTAAACATGGATATCATCCACGAACAAAAGCATGAACTTGTTCAACTGATCTCTAAATACCCTATTCATAAGATCCACAAAATGCTCTGGTGCGTTGGTCAATCCAAATGGCACAAGTAGCCACTCAAAGAAACCAGATGGTGTCCTAAAAGCGGTCTTCAACACACTATCTTTGCTACTCTCAATTTGTGAAATCCTATTGCCAAATCTATTTGGGAAACTACTTGGCTTTGTGAAGCTGATCAAACAAGTCATCTATTCTCCGCAGTGGATACTTGTTCTTCCTAGTCACCTTGTTCATCTCACAATAATCCGCACACAATTTCAAAGATCATTTAGCCTTGGTTTCAAACACAATTGGTACAACCCATTCGGACACACTTCTCTGAATGAATCCTTTTCCCAAAAGGTCACTTACTTGCACCTCTAACTCTCATTGTTCTCTAGGTGCCATCCATCTAAGGGGAATAACAATAGGTCTGGCTCCATCAGCCAAATCGATCCTAAACTCAATCTCGCGATGCAGTGTCAAACCTTTGGCCTCGTCAAAGACATCATCAAACTCACTAGCGATCAACAAAGACAATCCTTCCTGCGGAATCACAAATGAATTTTAAAAGCTTACGAAGATCCCATCTTCTGGCTTAGATCGAATCACAACCATTTGCCCTTCCACATTCCCGACTGTCACCTCGAGCTTCTTGCAATCCACTTTTGTTGCATACCTCTTGAGCCAATCCATACCCAAAACAATCCCAAACCCAGCAAAGTTCAAAAAAAAACAATCACACACAAAGGAGCAACCATGACTTGATAACACTAGATCACGACAAAGTGTACAAAGACTAGACGAACCCCCTAGTGGATTAGTCACAACCAATAGTCTATCACAAATCTCAGGTTCCAAACCAAACCGACATATAAGCTCATTGCAAACGAAAGAATATGATGCTCTAGTATCAAACAACACTTGAACTGAAACATCCCCGATATAAAGTGTACCTTGAACAACAACACTCTTCCCTTTCTCCTCTGCCATAGGAGATTTCGAAGAAGTTGGCACAACCTCCAAAGCATACGTCTTCACTATTTCTTACCCTTCGATGATTATGGACAATCCTTCTTGATATGTCCGGGCTTATCACTGTTATGGAACTTCCTCTCGGCTTTCAGATTTTATGGAATAATGGCCCTTCTGCTGACAGTAGTAGCAAGTCTCCTTGCCTTTTGGCTTCTTCTTGCCATTCTTCCCTTGCTACTGTTGTTGCTTCCTTTTTCATTCCCCTTTTTGCTATTACCATGCTGCTATGGTTTCAGATCCTCTTTGGTTGCAACAACAACTTCTTCCTTAGGAAACAAACTCTCATGCCTCAAAGCTTTCTCAACAATCTTCGCATAAGGGCCATCCAAATGATCAACCAACTGCTTTCCAAGATATGTATCCAAGCCCATGATGAATTTCTCATTCTTCTGATAAGGAGTTTCTATATACGAACGAGCATACTTGGATAAAGCTTCAAACTCAGAAACGTACTCCAACACTGGTCAATCATTCTACTTTAACTCAACAAACTTTTTGAACATAACAGACTTTGGGGCGGTAGAAATGAACTTCATTTCAAACTTGATTCAAAATAGATCCCAAGTAATCTCATCTTCAGGAGTCTCTAAAGTGATAGAGTTCCACCAATCCATAGCTCTGCCCTATAGCTGCCTCGATGCAAGCTTCCTCTTAGTCGCATCCTCAATACCCAAATCTCTGAATATCCAAACATATGTATCAAGCCACCCTTGAGTCTCGACAACCGGCTCTGTCCCCAAGAACGACTTCCCACAAAGAGTGGTGAAATCCTTACACAACTTAGCGAAATCAACCACCCGAGGCACCTGCACCTGAACATCAGCATCTACCACGACTGCTTCTGGAGCCGGTACCCTCTTCATGATTGCTGCCATCATGGCCTCAAACATAGCTGGGTAATCAGGTAAACCACCATCTCCTCTTCCCGGAGCAGGCTCCTCCTAGTAGTATGTCTTGAAGATCGACAACTCATTCTAAATCTGAAAATAAAAAGATTAGTCCACACATAAGAAAAACCGCAATGGAGTTCAAGCGCTACTATAGTATACACTATAATATAGTATTCATCCATTAGGAAAGTCCAATACATCTCTTATACGTCATTACATCCATGAACTTTGGATAAAATCGATTAACCAAAGCTCTGATACCAAATGCGATGACCGCCCATAACCCCCGCGCTTAACAAGGGAAATAGTGCGTTGAAAGATGTGCCAGGAAGCTATGGAAGATCAACAAGGTAGAATAACATCAACGAAACTTGTCGTATAGCTCACAATGCATTGATAAAATATATTAGAATATATACAATAGAAAATAATAGTGAAGCACAATTGAACAGAATTTTAACTTTTCATATCACCATAAAAATACCCCATACAAACAACAGTATTACATCAGAATCCGTACAAAGAGCCACACTACAATTTCACTTAGAGAAACATATCAACAATATTAGCGGAAACAACAACTATGTATAATGGATAGTAATACTATGCTTGAACGTAATGATTTAAAACAGCTAAGCATATTATTCGGTGATAAAAATGTAATTAATTTTGTTAAACAGTAATTAGTTTATTTTAAAAGGGTTTGAAAGGTTAGTTTGAACCTTAATAGTTAGGGATTTGGAAGTTAGTTAAATCGTAGGATGAGAAGGTAAAAATGAATCGAACCCGACGGAATGAGGGCCTATAAAACATTTAAACCGACTAATCAGCTTAACTTCTTGTATGATAAAGGAAATTTATAACTGCATATTTCGTTAATAGAATCAAACCTGGCAAGCGATGGTGGAACCATACTGACGAGATCTACGCCACGGAAATGTTCTGGACGAAATGGAGACCGTTGGAAATTTCAGTTAAACTAAGCTACTGTTTAATTTAACTGTAATGGAACCCCTCTGATAGTAAATAAAATCAAGGTGAGTTAAACTCACTCAGTTTTCCCATTTATATTTTATATAAATTGGGTTTTCATTTTGTGTGCTCTCCTTTCCAATGATTGACTGTTTTCTAGTTATAATTTATTGGTTGATTTAATTGATGAAATTAAACCGTGTTTAATTTCAGTGGAATACCAAATCGTATTCTAACGATTGGTTCCAATAAAGGTAACTTACCTTGTTGGTCACGTTTATTTATAAACGTGTTTAAATTGTTGAATTGTTTGCATTTCTTGTGGTTGATGTTAAATGGCCGTTATTTATTATTATCAGTTAAACAAAACTGAATGGTCTGATTTGAGATAACCATTTGAATATAGGGAAGAACAAGTTGGAGGGATCCAACCGGATTCCTCAAAAATATTATTTGTTTTCATATTATCATATATGAACTGTCTTGTTTGGGTGATTGAGTAGATTATTGATTTTTGACTGAGGATTCAACCTGTGTTTTGTTTAAACCAATGGGCAGTGTTGGTTTAGTATTTGGCAGTGTACGGCCTATAAAATCAATCGATTTATAAATATTGATTCACCGTCAGGTGAGTTGATAGAGATGAAGTTATAAAATTTAATTTATAACTGGAGATAGATTTTGAAATATATTATTTGAATAAAAGATTATAAAAGGGAAATAAATAAATAAATATTTTATTAAAGACTTTGATTATTATTAAATTGATTTTATAAAGTCAAGCGTGATGTTAATCAGATTTGTAAGTACAAGGATAAGGAATAAATCGAATGGTAACATTTGGATAATTGTTTTTGTAAAGAAAAACAATTAATGAGATTATTTAAATTAATTATATTTTTAATTAATTTAAAGTGAGGATTAATTGGAATCGGTTAACGAGAGAATCGAGTTTTGAGTTAATTAAATCGACCGTTTTGAATTGGAATTGATTATCAAATTGATGTGTTTTGATTTGAATAGTTTAATGAGTATTGTTTAAATTTAAATAAGGTTTTGAAACGGATTTACTATTTACTTTAGTTAATAAAGGAATTAACTACTGAAGTAGTTAATGATTGAAATAAGTTATAATTGTAATTAATGATAATTTGGAAATTTACCTTTTTAAATGGGAGTTCATTTACAAAGTGACCGAATGTGAAATGTAATCCAATCGAATGGTGAAAGGAAACAAATATTACTTAACTATATGAATTAAGTGAAAGGAGATTACGATAAAAGGGTTTAAGTTAAACCAGAGTATATAAATGAGATTCAAAGTGTAAAAGCATTAATATTGGATTAACGTTATTCGAAATGAGATCAAGTAACAAGGGAAAATTGAAATAAGATTTTCAAAGTGGGAAATGGTTAAATAGATTTGAAAGGATATTGGTAAAAGTGAATTTGGGTTAAAGAACTAGGTCATGGGGTGGTATAACCAAATCCGAGCAAAAGGGAAATTTGTTTGAGACTGGAATGGAATATTGGTCTTTGATTACAACTTATATTTATCTGAAGATATGAACGTTGTTGATCAAGGTCTGAGAGGTGATTAAAATACCCTAACTTGAACGACATCAGGATTATCTGAAGATGATATTTGTTGGTAATCGTAAAAGAGGTTAGTGATAGTTCATTATTTCTATTAGTGAAATAATGCAACGTTTTAGTGGGAATTTGGAGAATATATATATATATATATATATATATATATATATATATATAACGAGAGATCGAAGTAAAGGAAATGTAAAGTTAGTTTTATTTTATACTAATAAACATTAGTTATTGTTTCAAGGAAGGGATAAACGATATTACGTAACGTTGTTTTTGAAGTAATAAGTTGAATGGATTTTCCCTAAGTTTAAATAATAGAGAATGACGTAACATACGTTTCTAAAGGAGAATTAAGTGAGAATTGAATATGGTTATAAGTTATTTTACTACGTAATACAAAGAAAGGGTTTTGAGAACATTTGTAGCTTTATCAAGGATTAAATATCATATTTTTAAAATAATAAAAGAGTTGGAAGTTTTGATTATGCAGAAGTGAATTAGTTTGGTTTAAATTTAAAGGCCAAGTGATGTTGAATACTGAACCAGTGAAATCATTGGATTGTCATGCTTGAATCACTATATATTTTGATAGTTAAATCACCGACTATCAAATATGTCCAATACGATTGTTGGTATGGAAAGACCGGGATCAAATTTATATTCGAAAACCAGTCCGACCAACAAATACGTGAAGATATCAGAAGATGATCGAGATGGAGCATTGAAGAACGTGGATTTTCATAAACGGAAGAACCACTAATATTCTCTGTCTGGCAAGCAGAGATAAGCTGTGATTCTTTCATGGTTGGAATCTACGGGTTGCAAGGACTTCTCGCTACTGATCCATGGGATGATTCCTATATGAGATGCAGTAGGAGAGTGCCTTCGGTTCATCCTATTCCTGGATGACTTGTATGGACGAGTGTCTAATAGAGTATTTCCAAAAAGGGTCACATACGTTGATTTCTTCAAACGTGCTATAGTTGTTGGCGGGGAATTGCCGTTCTCTTAGCTTCTAACTAGAGTATTTTTGTGGACGTCAATTAGTGATATCTGATGGATCTGACGATGTGGCATTCAAAGTGAATGGCGACCAGTTGTTTCAAAGTTAATCTAAACCTCAAGCCTCATCAACCGAGAAATGACAAAAATCGGGCAGGCAGCATGGCTATGTGGGTCGCTCCCATTAGGGTGTATAATCACCTATCTAGAGAAAATCCTATTTACTTCTTTAATCTATATTTGATGATGTCCCTATTCGGGAGACGGTTGCTGATCCCAACCATCGGTGATATACATTCGATACACTCGAGCGAAATGGGTGGTCGGTCATGTGAGGGTCGGGTTGCAAGACGTTCTTGTTGAACCCGGTGTATTCGTCTCTAGAGACACACTATCGGTAGGTGGTCCCATTCCTTGTCATAGATGGAATCCAATCTCCAATAAGCGCCCGCGGTTTTGATTTGTATATTATATATGTGGAGCATGAGATGCAAGCGTTCTACTAGATTTCTATTTACTTGTATTTAGACATTATTATAATATCAAAAAAGATATTGGTTTCAAAACTGTTTTGGGTTATCGTAAGGTAAAAACCGTCCATGTTTATGTGTGGATTCGGTCTTACGATTATCCTTTTCTTTCGAAATGATTTTAACTTTAAAATCAGGTTTTGTGATACCCTTAATATTTTGCGAGTTTTTCCCACTCTGGTTTACCAGACTGACCCGGTGTTTTGTAAATGCTCGGGTTAGCCCGGGGTGTACAGGTTCAGGTTATCGAATGCTGTGAAGTTTAGAGACGAGTTGGAGATGATCAGACGTATGATATTATATAGCTACTATTCCGCTGTGTGTTGTATATGGGAACAGGTTATTATAAATGTCCCGTAGTGTGATGTACTCTGATATTGTAAGTATTTTTAAAGCTCTCAATAAAGATTTATTTCTGTATTATATTTTGTTCCGCTGCGATGTGAGACTCTGTGTTGTGCTGTTTCTCCTTCTTCTTCTATTCTAATATTTTTTTCTTTCTTACCTCACCCTCTAATTTCTTTCTAATAACTATCCAGTGTTTTTCGGTACTTGGAGGGTCGGCATGAGTTACGGTAAAGGTATTTATGTTGATTTTCGAGGCCGAAAATTCCTGGGTCGTTACAGGGCATGTTCTTCCTCACCTCTAGAGAATATCGAGATATCATCCACAAAGACTACTATAAATTTGTTTAGAAACTCCCTAAACACCCTACTCATCAAGTCCACGAAATATGCAGGTGCATTCGTCAAACCAAAAGGCATGACGAGCCATTCAAAGAAACCATCTGGAGTTCTAAATGCAGTCTTATCTATGCTGTCCTCAGCCACCCTTAGCTGATGAAATCCTGTAGCTAAATCCAACTGCGAGAAAACTGAAGCACCAACAACCTGATCGAACAAGTCATCTATCCTCGGTAACAGGTGTCTGTTCTTCTTCGTGGGCTTATTCAGCTCTCTATAGTCCATGCACAATCTAAGCGAACCATCAGCCTTAGTAGAAAAAACAACTGGAGCACCCCACTCGGAGATACTTCTTCTTATGAACCCTTTCTCAAGCAACTCTTTCACTTGTTTACTAAGCTCCCTCCTTTCTCTTGGAGCCATGTGGCGCACAGGCAATGCAACTGGCTTTGCATTGTCCACTAAGTATATACGGAAATCTATCTCGCGTTTTGGAGGTAAGCCTCTAACCTCCTCAAAGACATCTGCATACTCACAGACTACTCGAACAGATTGCAAATCATCAATAGAAGTGTCAAGAGATTCTAGGTAGCTAAGCATAAAGAACCCTTAGGGTCGCATGAGATATCGGGAGTATTACCAATCTAGTCAACAGTCTAACTACCCTCTTTTCACAGTCGAGAATGGCACCGTACCTGGCTAGCCAATCCATTCCTAGAATCAACCCATATCCCGTGAAACCAAGCATATAAGCATTGCATTCGAACTCAATGCCATACAAAGATATTCTCAAATCCCTACATAACATAGACAGATAGGTCGTACCCCCAAAAGGATTTGAGACAACAACGGGATCCGCTACTACACTAGTATCTAGGTGTAGAGACTCAAAAACAGAAGCGGATATAAACGAATGTGAAGCACCAAAATCAAACAAAGTACGTACAGGATGATCGAAAAGGAAAATCAAACTTTCAACAGAAATATTTCTACCTCTCTCTTGCGTAGCTGCCATGAGAGCATGAACCTGCCTTCCAGAAGTAGATCATGTCCTATGTCCTTGCCCTTGCCTCCTTGGGCAGTCTTTAATCGTATGTCCTGCCTCACCACATTGGAAGCAACCCGTCTTCGTCTTCCTGTACGTACTTCTTCAAATGGCTAGGTATTCCACAATTGTGACACTTTCTTTTCTCTGAACCCTTGTTATCCTTACCGCCCTTTTTTTGTTGTTGTTGTGCCTTCTTTGGATCACCTTTCTTATCATGTGCCTTATTAGCACCTTTCTCCTCTTCATGTATCAACGCCATATCAATAAGATTCTCGAAAGTAGCCCCCATAGGAATGTGGGACATAGCCAACCCATGTAATGGTTCAATCAGACCCTTGGCAAATCTCAAGGCCTTCTTATGTGGTGTATTAACTAATTCTATACCAAATCTTGCTAACTGGTTAAACTTGTTAACGTACTCCTTCACAGACAGACTCCCTTGTTTCAAAGCCAAGAACCTCTCCATGTATAAACTCTCCTCTGCTTGTGAAAGAAATCTCAACTTGAACCTTTGTCTAAAATCCATCCATGTCTCCACCGCACGTCCTCCATTAGTTACTTCCCACCAAAATGAAGCTTCATCCTTCATCAACCAAGCAGCTAGCCGAACCTTCCTTCCATCGTCTATCTCAAAGATACCAAATAAGTCCTCCACTTCCTTGAGCCAATTCCGAGCCTCAACAAATGTCTCAGTCCCATAAAATGGTTTTCCACTCATCGCACGGAAGTATTTGCATATATTAGAAAAAACGTCTACATGGGGAGGAGGAGGAGGAGCGGCTGCTGGGGGAGGAGGAACATTTGTTGGGCTTGCGGCAGTAGCCCTAGCCTCCAGATACCTTCTGAACCATCCTGGTATCTGTACGCCCTCGGGTATATCGGGTTCCCCAAACATGCTGAAAGGAAAAAGGAAGAGATTCAAAACAAAGAATCGAAAGAAAGATATATGGCTTTTGGGGATTATGTATTTCATAATAAACCTTTCTCTTGAAAATACCTTCTTTAAAACATGTTTTTGAAAATACTTCTTTAAAAACTGCTTTTGAAAACGATTTTCAAAATCTTTTATCTGTTCTGGTAACCTTCAGCTCTAATACCACGTGTAACACCCCAAGTCCATTAATGTCACTCACTAAGGGAATGCATTAACTTTCATGGAGCGTTATAAGAGTATAAAACAGAACATCACAAGACAAATATATAAAATGGTACTTAAAAAAATTCAAAATTTATTCATTGCAGTGGAAAAGCAAAACATATCTGGTTACAACATCAAAACCATATACTAAAGCCAAGTACACAAATATCCATCTTGAACAAAATTATTATCAGAGTACATAAAAGCAAAACCATAATCCTAATCCAAATAGCCATAATGAAAAAGAGATAAAGCTGAGCATTACTTTCAACACTTCCAAGTACTTCAAGAAGAAAGAAATCCGAGTCAAGCTCCACTAATCCCACCCTGAGGCCTGGGTGGAAAGAAAAGAGGCGAAACAAAAAGGGCCAGACATAAAGTCTAGCAAGTCCGGTGACTTTAAAATATAATCAGTAAAGTAACAGGATAAGAACATAAACTGGATATAAGTGCTGACTATAACATAAGCGGATATGACAAGGTGAACAAGGTAAGCAAGATAGAACATTGACTGCGCTCCTAACCACCATAAGATATGCTCTGCACCGTACCAGCATACTAGTTACCTGCTAAAAGATGATCCCTCTTAAACAAATATAATGATGGTAGTTTCGTGTACTTCAAGTTACTATCATAGGTGCCAACTTGCTCCTACCCCCACTAATTGTACCCACTACCTTTCCATTCGATCGGCTCCCTAACCTCGTAGATACCTGTACTAGTCCCACAATAGGGTGTATCACTCCCTAAGGTGGCAAGCCCGACACTACTGAAATGCACAGCTTATACCTACACGATGCAACAGCGTCTTACCTACCAGCCCGGACTCACGCACGCACATGACTCTGTTGGACTTGCACTGCCGTCGGTAACTCTTTATTCACGTCTTACAATCAACCCCAGTAAGCGTGTCTCTGTCCTCGACCTACTTCGAGCTCATATAGATACTCAAATGGGTGAGTGGTTGAAAAGGGTCCATACATTTGACACAAGCTTCCATCCTAAGCTTGGTCCCCACTAGGAATTCCCACTTAACCCCTTTTTATCCCCGTGTCTTATCAAATGTCTCATTTTGGTTAAGTGCTTTTATTAAGTTTCACATGCTACCCATGTTACCCACTTAACCCTTTATTATTCTCATATCTTACCACATGTCTTATCTTGGTTAAGTGTTCATTAATTCATTATAACCGTAATCTTGCAAGACCTCCCACATTAGATTACCATTTGCGGTTGCTGGATATGCCGGGAAGTTCTGGGCAGGCTTATACCGCATTCCAAATCTAACCTCGTGTCTTTGCATTATTACGCATCTAGTTTCTGCCTTTGACCTCTCACATTAGATTACCAAATTGCGGTTGCTGGATATGTCGGGCAGTTCTGGGCAGGCTTATACCGCAATCTGAATCTAACCTTGTGTCTTAGGCGTTCATTATCACTTTCTTGATTCAAGTCCCAATTTCGAATATTGGATTATAATATATTCCAATTACCCATAATTTTCAATCGAAATTATGTTTATAATTTTAAATCCAAACTATGCCTATAATCTCATGTGTACAAGTTATGCCAAATTATGCCCAAACCAATTTTCATGGTTATTAAAAATTTATGCCAAATCTCATGTATACAAGTTATACTCAATCAAGCCCAAACCAATTTCCATATTCATCAAGAATTTATGCCAATAATATCATTTTATTACATATTTCCCAACTTTTCCCAATTATTCCGACGTTAATCATACGTAAATCTCAACGCAATAGGCTTAGGCTCGAAGTTAGCCTAATATAAAAAGGAAAAAGGAAAAGAAGAAGGGGAGAGAATAAAAACATCAAAATTGGCATAAACATATGAACAGGCATGTGAAATTAATAACGAAAAAATAGATCAGATAGACATATGATAATAGCAACTGGGTATGAATCTGAAGGATAACAAATTACAAAACTTGATATGATTCATCTTATTTATAGGCATATACATTAGATCCAATTTACAATCCTATCACAATTACTTTTTAATTTAATTATATGTGAAAGTAACATAGACTTACAGCGATAGGATTCTTAGAAAAGAGAATTAGGTGTTGTTGTAGCAATTCTGATCTTGAATAATCTCTACTTTGATTATTTGTAGATCTGATCTTCTAATTTGACTTGATGGAGAAGAAAGGCTTGTTTTAATTTAGATTAGAGTAGCATGAAGGCGCCATGGATAAAAACAATGAAATTAGGGTTAGGTTTAGGTGTTTATTTATAGGTGTATTAGGTGTATTAGGACCATTAGATTAGATTAAAAACCATCCAAACCAGAAAAACATGTCATCAGCACAAATGCCCAGATCTGGGCCGATGGGGTCGACACCCCTATAGGGGGTCGACACCACCTCTGGGGGGTCGACACCCATGTCGACACCCCATCGGAGGGTCGACACCCATGAGCGGGAATTTTCCCGCTCAGCCCGTTTTGGTCAGATTTCGGTTTTTGAACTGTTTTGAAGGTTCTGGAATTATTTTATTTATATATATTCTTCCTTATGCCTATACAAACTTCTAAGGATTATAACTTCTTCGTACGATATCCGATTTACGCAAACCCGGACCTTATCCCAAGCAGAATTCCAAGATGAACGCAATGGCGTGGTCCGTTTCCCTTAATTCTTCTTCTAAAAATTAAGTATCCTTTAATTTCTTAATTTTAATATTTTAAAATTATTGGGTGTTACAAGATCGTAGGGTGGCAGATGAACGATGGCACGCGTCAGTAGTTGAGGGAAGGTTGCAGTATTTTTGGAAACTTTGTGCGAGTCCATGACAAATAGATATGCTGCTTTTACTGTAGGGAGGGTTGAGGTGTGACGACGCGGTACTTGATGATTTTTCGAGCTTGATTGTTTTAACATGGATAGAAGGAGTGTGAGATATGGAAAGAGATAGTGTTGAATGTGTGGAAAAACAAAGGGTGTTGGAGGGATCAAATAGTGCGGTTGTGGATGGTTGTATTTGTGTTGGAAAATACTGGTGTGGGATGTTCTTACGGTGGAGAAGAAAGAGTTGGAGTGGATCGGCTGAACTGGGTAGTGGCCTAATCTAATGCATGAGCATAGAAATTAAAAGCAAAAAAGAAACAAAATGTATGCTGCGTTGGAAGGATGTAAATACCCGATATTATATTGTTAGGGGAAGAAAATATTTGTGTGGGTCAGAAGGGCAAAATGGGCCGGGTTCGCATATGGTAAGGGCCGAATATTTATAATATTAAGTTTAATTGTAAACCATATAACATATTAAATTTATGAATAGAACTTAGGCATACGATATCAAAATTCAACAAAACTAGATCTGTTTGGATCATAGGAACGCAGGCTACACAATGAGACCAGTTTGGAACTATTTGGAAGTCGTTTCAATTTATTGCAAAAGAAAACGGTTGATCCGGTTTATAGATCATTAATCTTAATTAACGATTAATGACCAAGGTGATAAACTCACTAACTCTGTTTGGTTTTATAATTTTATAAACATTATTTAATATTAATATATGATGATTGAACGTTGTGTGATGGTTGTTTGAATGGATTGCTTACAAATTGGTCGAAAGAATATATACAATTATATATATAAAACGTTAACTGAATATTGATTCTATTTATTTTAATATCTCCCATTGATATTAAATAGTGTTATTATTGCTGATTAACATCTGTGAATGTAGGGAAATAGATTGGAGGAATCCAACTGGATTCCTCAACAATTATATTGATGTTTTTCATATATTGTATTATATGATGTAACGAATAATCTATGGTAGACGATTGTGTGTTTGGGATGTTTTAAACAACATTGACCTGAAATAATTGGTATTTAAATACCGTAAAATATATTTGAATATATTGGAAAAGAATTCGAGTTTTAAAAGGGGAAATCTATTTTTAAAAATAGAGATTGAATTCCAAATGGACAATAATATAGTAACTTGTTTTAATTACATTAAAATAAGAAGTTTGGGTTATAAAGGATATTTAGAAATGAGATGAGATAATCTTCATACAATAGATTTGAGAATGTAAATTTAAAAAGGGAAATTAGAAAAAGGAATAGGAATCGTTTTCAAAAGAAAACGATAACATTTGTTTCAACATTCGAAATGTGGATTTGTAGTTATAATTCGACTTTGTCGAATGTTATTAAAATTATTTTGTTTTTTATATTATATAATTCAGAGTTGGACAAGAGAAATAATACATTGTTTTAAAAACCAATAATTTATAATCAAAGATGAAATCGAGATTTAGTTATAAACCTAATCTATAGTTAATGAAGTGTTGACTTGAAAATGGAGTTTATGAAGTGGGATACGAATATGAATTTATAAAAGAATTAGATAGATGGGATTTTAAACTATAATGATAATATTTATTTAAATCAAGATTTGATTTAATAAACTGAGATTAGATTTTTATAGAAGAATAATATTCACTTTATAAAGTGAATAATGATTTTAGAGCAAACGATTTGCAAGAATTAAATGGTTATAAAAAGGAAATGATTTGTGTAAATAAGAAGTTAATAATAGAGTTAAGGAAATTAGAAACTGACTGGAGATTAGTTATGTTGGATGGTTGTCTGAGTATCGATCTGACATTGGTTTCGGCCTTCAGGGTTGATACTTAGAGAATTGCCCACTTCCTAGTCCACAGTTAGGGACTGAAAGAATACAAATGCAAGAATAAGATATGGAAATGTTTTCCAATGTTAATAACATATATTTTTGAAATACGGGAAACAGGGAGTTGTGAATATATGGAAACGTTTTCCAAGAAATCGTGTGAGGCTAAGCGAGTTAGGAAAAATATATGAGTAAAGATGTTTAAGAGAAATTGGGAAATGATTGAATTAATGATAAATTAAATAAAAAGGGCTGAGGTTGATTGATGGTTGATCAATATAAATTTCCATTTGGAAATTTGATCATTGGTTGTATGAATGTTTTCCTTTGATAGTTAAATAACCGACTATCAAAGTTTTTGACTATTTTTTTGTTGTCAATACGGATAGACCGGGATCAAATTTACTGTTTGAAAACCACCCAGTTTGGGCACTAGCGTGCGAATCATTTTTGATGAAGATAATTGAATCCGAAGATTTATGCAAGGGATGTTCTAGCAATCCTAAGTAGAAATTGCCTAAGATGGATTTACTGAATAGTGCCTTCGGGTTGTCCAGACCCAGGACAATGTGTATGGACGAAATGTCTAATAGAGTATATCTAACGGATTGCGTAAGTTGATCTCTTCAAACGTATTTATGTTGGTGGCGGAGGAATTCATTCTTCTTAGCTTATACCTGTGGTATTTTTGTGGAAATCAATTTGTGATTTGGTGGGTATGACGATGTGGCATTCAAAGTAAATGAAGTTGTGATATCTCAAAGGATATATTATGGCCTCAAGCCTCATCAACTAGGAAATGACAAAAAAATCAGGCAGGCAGCATGGCTAAATGGGTCGCACCCAATTAGGGTATATTGTCACCATCTAGAGAATATTCATATTTGTTACTTCTTTTTATTTCTGTATCTCCAAGGAACGGTTATGTTGGTATATCAACCATAAGGTGATAATATATTCAGAACATTTAAGCGAAATGAATGGTCGGTTATGTGTGGCTGAGTTACAAGGTGTTCTTGTTGAACTCCAGTGCATTGCTTCTAGAGTACACTAGTCGGAAGATGATTCCATACCTTGTCATAGTTGGGAATTCATTCTCCAGTAAGAGCCCGCGGTTTTTGATTGTATATCATATATGTAGAGCGTGAGATGAAAGCATTCTGCTAGATTATTATTTACTTGTATTAGACATTATTATAATATTAGAATAGTATTGATTTTTGGAAAGTGTTTTGGGTTATCGTAGGTAAAAACCATCCGTACGTACGGATTGGTCTTACGATTTCCTTTTCTTTTGAAAAGGGTTTGTAAAGTTAAAACCAAATGTTTGGAGTTTACTCACACTAGTCACATGACTGACCCAGAGCTTAGCTTGCTTTGTTTTTTTCCTAAACTCTTGGGTGCCCAAATTTGTACGGGCAGTCAAGTAGTCGGGATTTTTCAGATATACTTGGAGGAGCTCGGAATAGGAGGCTTCAGAGTTAGATATAAAGTTTATTTCCACTGTGATATTTATATGATGTACTCAGCTGATATATATAAGTTCAAACATGTTTTGTATTTCCAAGTTATATTATATAATATATTTTACTCATTCTGCCGTGAGATTCGTTTTACTCTGATTCTGTTTGTTATAGTCTTCTTCTTCTATTCTAAATTTCTTTCTTTCTGTTTCTCACCCTCTATCTTCTTTCTACTAATGATTTGGTACTTCTGATGCTTGATAGTCAACATTGGTATTTATGTCGATTTTCTGGGTCAAAAATCCTGGGGTCGTTACATCTCCAAACCTTCATAGCATTCTTGGGGACTTTCCATTCTTTGATTACCACCACCTTGACAGGATCTATGTCCAATCCTTACTTGGAGACTATGTGTCCCAAGAAATAAACCACTTATTTCCAAAAAATTACATTTAGAGAATATTGCTTTTAGCTTCTATGCTCGAAGGGTATTGAGGTTCTTTTCCATATGCACATCGTGCTCCTCCTCACTTCTCGAATTGATCGGAATGTCATCTGCAAAAACTATGAAAAAGTTACTAAAGACATCATGAAACACAATACTCACCAAATCTATGAAATATGCAAGAGCATTAGTTAGCCTTGGGCATGTCTAACCAACCAAAGAATACATGGATATCCCAAAAGCAATCTTATCAATATTATCCTCTACATCCCTCAATTGATGGAAACAAATGGCTAGTCTAATTAGGAGAAAATTGTGGTTCATACCAACTTGTCAAATAGAACATCGATACAGGGAAATGGGTGAGGATTCTACTTAATTACTTATTCAATTCTTGATAATCTACATAAAACCTTAGGGAGCCATCCATATTTTCAGCAAAGACGATCAGTGTACCCAATTTGAGATACTCATACAGATAAAAACCTTATCTAAGAGCTATCCAATCTGCTTTCTCAATTCTCTTTTTTCTCTAGGATCCATAGGCATCACTGGTAATAAAATAATTCTAGCATTGTTAATAAGATATACGCCGAACTCAATTTCTCTCTTTAAAGGTATCCCTCTCACTTCCTCAAAAACATAAATATAATCTTGGATATAGGAACACAACTAATCGTGTCTGAGGATATATCAAGAGAATACAAATATCTCACCTTGATTGACCCTCTAGGGTCTCATAAAATCTCAAGGGTGCATCAAGTACAAAACTAACCTGACGACCCTCTTCTCACAATAAAGGATAGCCTCATATGCAGCTACCAATCCATCCCCAAAATCATATCATATCCTGAGAAACCCAAGACACATGCATTACAATCGAATTCTACTCATAGAATCATGATTTCAAATTCTAGCATATCATAGATATATGTGCCGATCCTTCCATGGAGTTTAAAGCCACTAGCGGATCTGTAACAAAAGACACACCTAAGTCCAAATAATCAACAAGAGAAATAGTGATTAAGGAGTGATGTTATAGAATCAAATAAAGTGTAGATAGAAAATTTTAAAACAGAAATCAAACCTTCAACAACAACTTTCCTATATCATCTTGTCTTCCGCCGACAAATGGGATGACCTCTAAAGCCTAAACTGATACTAACTGAGTGACAACTCTCTGTGTAGCCCCCATCCACTGAGGGAATAACTTGTTACTATGTCCCAACTTCTCACACACGAAGCATTTTCCCTTTAGACGTGTAATGACCCTACCATTATACCCAGTTTAATAAAGAATATTACAAGTAATGTCGTTTTCTAATCCGGTGAATACAGCTTAATAGGGCAATCAAATGTGAATATATCTTTATACTAACGCTGACACATCACTTAAACATTTTTCACTTAATGTCTGATCTGATTTTGACGTGTTTAGTATTAATAAAAAGTAATAGACACACTGATTCCACTTAATTAGAACAGTATATTAAACACATAGCAATCACAGATCACAGTAGAAAAGTATACATTATAGCATGCGTAGAGTAAGTCCACAAAATATACTTCTAACCTTATATTCTACACATTCCAAAATAAGTCAATATCTTAACAAATACATCTCATAGTACATCAGGTGAATATATTATATAAGATAAACTAAGGGTCTCAAAATGTCTATATACGGCTAGCTCACTTATCCAAAAGTATGACGTTCTTTAAACCTGAAAATCCTGGTCTGACTCCAAAACACAAAATATGGACCAGTCTATCTCTAAATATCATAAAAGTGAGATCCATATATATAACATATAAATAGACTCTATTTCAAACACGAAATGATAGTAATAATAATTTATTGCTTCAAAATGATGTATGTTTGGTTTTCGATTATGGTTTTTATCTCTATCACAAGTCCACATTATAAGAACGATTAGTTAACACAAGTCATTCATTATCTACCTGATCAAGGAACTCTTTCTCAATTATAAGCACGACAAGTTAACACAACTCATTCATGATCGACCTGATCAAGGAATTCTTTCTCAATTATATAACCAAGAAAGAACAACGAATCAACATATCGAACAAAAAATGTACATTCCAAAATCCAAGATGGTCTCGAGGCCTATTATTATCCTTCATACCAATCTGATACCAAATATCGGGAACTCATGCATGAACAGTAGGATCGAGGAACTCATGCATGATCACCAGGATCGAGGAACTTATACTCAGTCGACCTGCATGAGGAAATACAAGAAAAAAAGCAATTAACAATCCATCTCTATGATTATTAAGACCGAGGAATCACATTCTCAATCTAAGGGATTGAGGTACCATAAACATACGATCACGTAGATCGTAGCTCCACATGCTCGGTCTAAGGGATCGAGGAACCATATCTCTGATCTCAATAATCAAAAAAACAAAATCTCAACAATCAGAATGGTTGTGGCAACCATGAATTCACTATTCCATATTAATCATTATCTTAATTAAAAATTACTAACAAAAGTAATCATATAAGTCCAAACTTTTAAAATACCTAATTTCCCAATCTTTTTATATTTACAAATTTGAAAACAAGTCCAAAAGTAACCTTCTTAAGGAACTAGTAGCCCTATGCCACATGTAATAACCCAAATTTTTATATAATTAATTTATGGATTAATTAATTAAGGAAGATTCAAAAGTGCGCAAGAAAATGTAGAAAACATTAATGTAAAAAATGCATGTGACAAATTAAAGGTAAGAAGATTAACATATTAGTATGTGCGTTAAATAAGGAGATTTAACGCAATAATGCATACGGTAAAAGTATTAAATAAATAGATGCATATATGTACATATGTGAAATTATGTTATAAAGATACAAATTTAAAAATGTGTGAGTACAGAAGGAATCAATGCACACAATAAATTGATTGCAACAAAAGAAAGAAAAACATTGATTTGTAGATATGTTTAATATGACATTGATTAGAAAACAAGTAATTTGTCATTTATGTTCAATTGATTGTCATTTATGTTTATTTGATGATCATTTAGGAAACCATGTAATTAATCTTAATTTGTATGAATACTTATGCTAATTTGTCACTTATGTCAATTAACATTAAAGAGAATATGATAATTTGTCACTTATGTTAATTGACAATATAAAAAAAAGGAGCGCATAAAAAATAAAAAGATTCGCAAAGTAATGTGTGTATTAAAAAGAAAAAATAATAAAAATATATATAGAATGTATATATATATATGACGTGTACGCATCATGTGCCGCATGTGGCGCATTTTTGTTGGTCAAGGATTGTTTTTTTGAACGCGGCCTTCTCTGATTGGCCTGGTGACGAATTTTGAGGTATTATGGTTTATGTGTCATGTTGTGATTTGTTGAGTGACACATCTCTTTGGTTTGGATGGTTCTGATTACTCCTAGACTGATCTAAAGGCTAAAATTAATCCTACACTCTTATATAATCACATCTAACCTAAACCCTAAATCAGAACAAAAATCATTCTCAAGCCACACCATGCTGCTGCAACATAGACTGAGCAAGCTTCTCTTATTCAAAGAATTAAAACTTAGGATGGTGGAAAAAGGATTCTACGCTTAGTTTATTCTCTTCTTTAATCCGTTCATAGTGAGTATGTCTTCTTTAACAAGATAATTGTTGAACGTAATTGTGATGGGTTTATAAGTTGGACTATATGAATATGACTAATTACATATACTTAATTAAGTCCATTTTATGATGTTAATTCATGTGTCTAATTGTGTATGCTCGATTAGATTCATTTTATCATATTGTTGTATGCAATTTTATATGCAAATCATATGCAAGTTTATATGTAAATCATGCGATATTAGTCTATATGTCTAATTACATATGCAAGTTTATAAGCAAGATTGCAAATCATATGCAAGTTTATGTGAAAATCATATTCATACATGCAAGTTCCTATTTATATGTTTTGATCTATGCAAGTCATATGATTAGATCCATGCCAGTTTATACGTTTATACAAATTCATATTTTATATGTCTACTGCTTATGCAGGTCATTGATTATGCAAATTTATGTCAATGTAAATTATGATCATGTAAGTTTATGATCCATGCTAGTCTATTTTCATATGTTAATTTAGATTTAATTTGTTATGCAAGTCCATATGTTAATTTAGATCTAATTTGTTATGCAAGTCCATATGTCAATTTAGATCTAATTTGTTATGCAAGTCCATATGTTAATTTAGATCTAATTTGTTATGCAAGTCCATATGTTAAAATTTAGATCTAATTTGTTATGCAAGTCCATATGTTAATTTAGATCTAATTTGTTATGGAAGTCCATATGTTAATTTAGATCTAATTTGTTATGGAAGTTCATATGTTAATTTAGATCTAATTTGTTATGCAAGTTCATATTTTAATTTAGATCTAACTTGTTATGCAAGCTCATATGTTAATTTAGATCTATTTTGTTATGCAAGTTCATAAACGGGATCTTTGTTATATGCTAGTTATGTTCATAATTGGATCTATATTGTTTTATGCCAGTTTGGATGTTATACATCACTTTCTTTCCCTTTTTCTTATGAGTTAGGCTAATTGCGAGCCTAACGTATTATATGAATCATACGAACGATTGACGTTGGGAAACAGTTGGGAAACATTAAATGTTGGACATTATGTAATTGGCATAAAATGGGTTGTAATCATATAATTAATTTTGGGCATATCTAGTAAATGTGGCATAACTAGAATTGACCACACGTATGGATAATTTACATATAAATCTAGACTTGGACAAAAATGGTAAATATGTAAATTGGTTAAAAGATGAACATGCCTAACCCGATGTTAGATTGAGTTGCGGTGTACGACTGCCCGGAACCGCCCGGCACATCCAGCGACCGCAACAACACATGTTTAATGTGAGAGGTTAGCGCATTAAGCTCAAAACCCGAGGTTAGAATGAGTTTGCGGTAGAAGTCTTCCCGGAACCACCCGACACATCCATCAACCGCAAACAACAGTTCTAATGTGAGAGGTTGGTGCATTAATAAATTAATTAATGCCAATGAACAAACATGCTTAGAACGGAAGGGTTAAGTAACATATGAATAGGCGACACTTAACCAATACAACATGTTAATTAGACAAGTGGGTAGGGTTAAGTAAATTGAGAACACTTAACCAATACAACATGTTAATTAGATTAGTGGGTGGGGTTAAGTAAATTGAGAACACTTAACCAATACAACATGTTAATTAGACAAGTGGGTGGGGTTAAGTAAATTTAAAACACTTAACCAATATAACAAGATGAATGAACAGGGTTAAGTTAATAAGAAACACTTAACCAATACAACATGATGTGTGGGTGGGTTAAGTTAACATGAATGGACAACACTTAACCAATATTACACAAACAAAGGGGGTAGGGTTAAGGCAAGCTTAACCAATAATACATATTGACTTGATAAGTAGGAGGGTTAAGAAAACCTTGGGTAGGTGGGTAATATTAGTGTATATAGGCCCACAAACTTAACCGTTAAATAAACATGTTTGAATCAGCGGGAGGGTTAAGTACATCTCATGTAGGTGGGTAATATTTGCATATATAGGCCCACAAAATTAACCAGTAGGAAACCCTAGTAACGGGGACCCATTTCAGCAGTAACCCACATAGATGTATCATGGTACCCTGAACTAGGCAGGGTGGGGCACGATTATTGGGCTGATTATAAGCGGTCAAAATAGCGGTGGGTGGTGCGGCAGTGTAGGTTCCAGCGGACTATGGGCGTGCACGTGCTCCGGAGTGGAAAAAGCAGGCACTGGGCATCAGTAGTATACACTGTGCCTCTTGAATTGTGTCGGGTTGTCATCATAGGGATTGATACACCTTATGGTGGGACCATCACAGGTATCTACATACAAGCGGGGCCGAATGACACAAGTAAATAAGCGGGGCCGAATGACACAAGTAAACAAGCGGAGCCGAATGACACAAGTAATAAATATGTGCAAGTTAGGGAGCTGATCGATTAAGCGATAAGAGGGTAGTGTGGGGACATCTAGTATTTAGTATGGGCAAGTAAGGATTGTATGGGGTGAATACCTCTTACTAGATGTTACACAAAAGGACTACCAATTACAAGATGGGGATCAACTTTCAGTATGGAACTAGTAATAGTGCGGTGAAATTAGCATTGGTGCAGTGTAGTAATTATCCTTTAGTGATTAGAAGCGCAATCAACTTTTATCTTATGCATCCTGCTTACCTTGTCATGCATATTTATGTATAGTCATTTCTTACTTTCCAGTTTATGTTCTTATCCTGTTACTTTAATGATTATATTATTAAAGTCACTGGACTCACCAGACTTATGTCTGACCTAGTTTGTTTTCGCCTCTTTTCTTCCGTCCCCCCCCCCCCCCCCAAGTATTTAGGGAGGAAATACTCAAGCTTAGTTCGGATATACCTTCTTCCAGCTTGAAGTTGAAAGATGAATTGCTTGGCTTTGATTCAGCTTATCTATGGCATTTTCTGTTACGGATTACAGTTTTAATATTAAGTACTCTAAAGGTTTTGTACAAGACTGATATTATGTACTTGGTTTTGGTATTTGGAAATGTAATCAAACTAATTTATGTTTCTGCTGCAATAAAGTTATAAAATTTTTCAAGTACTACTTTCTCCGTCTTGTAATATTCCATTCTGTTTACTTATAATACTCCACAAAATTTAATGCATTCCCTTTGTGAGTGACATTAACGGACGTGGGTGTTACACCGCACACCAAAAGAAAGTGAACTCTAAAGTGCTAATTACTGTCACTCACAGTAACTAATCTTGTTTAACATAGACGTCCCATACCATCTAGTGAAACACAAGTATTTACTGAAAATTAGTAACTTTCACTTATTATGGATATACGCAGAAAATTTGAATTATATTCTCTTATGGATATCGCACACCACAAAACAATACAACACTAAAGTGTTAATTATTGTATCAAAATTGATTATAAGAATCAACCTTGGGCATCTTATACGACCCAGTTTTATTCTAGTTTTCGCTCAAGAATTAGTAAATTCCACTTTAACATTCCATTCACTAGAACATACCATGTTCGATAAAATGTTTTACAAGAGCATATAAAGCAATCGATAACATTAAGTCGAACATATCCTCATTCCAGTTTATAGAAATAAGACTCTGAAAACAATTATTTCTTTGAATTCTATTGTTTAAAACACTTATTTAGTTGTTCACAAGTCTATTTTATTATTTCCATAAATTCGTTACAAAGCTCTTACTTTTGAAGTGCAATTTCAGTCCTTTTAAGCACTGAATTTATCAAATACATGAAAATTGTAGCAAAAACTCTTAGCTTTCCGAAACCTCAAGAATTATCAAATTTCGATAAGTAAATCAAAATTTATGACCAAAATAAATTTTCATGTTTAAGTATTGTCATGATTTCTCAACGACAGACCAGCGACGAACAAGAGTTTTTCACCATTGAAACTCCAAAATAACGAGAAGCACAATAAAAGAAAGTTGTAGCATAAACTCTTATAGTTTTCCAGAACATTAAAAATTATTAAATTCTGATAAGTAACTCAAAAGTTATGACCAAAACAAATTCTCAGGTTTAAATATTGTCACGATTTCTCAATGACAGGCCAACGATGAACAAATGTGTTTTTGACCATTTAAACTCCAAAATCATGAGAACCATAGCAAATGAAAGTTGTAGCTTAAAATTTAACTTTCAAGAACATTAAGAATTTTCGAATTCCAATAAGTAACTCAAAAGTTATTCCCATTTTACTATCAGCTATCAACTAAGGCATTTACACAGGTCTGAGCTACATGTTTGGTTTAAAGCATATTTTTGACCTCTTAAAAGGCATAATTTCAACAAATTGCTAGAGGTAAAGTTGTAGCTAATTGAAAGAGCTTTCTGCTGTGAAAAGACTGAGTCAATTTGGATAATTTAATCATAGGTTATCGCTGTTTTATAACAGTGATATTTTCACTAAAATTTCCAGCACACAAAATAAAACAACCACTTGAATCCAAATCCATATTGCAACCAAATCAATCATCAAATCAACTAGATCTAAGCTAAAATTTCTAACATGCAACATATTATTCGAAGATAAATTTTGTGAATCGAACAACTCAACTTATCATCCAAAGAGCTTCATAGCTATAAACATTGACCTCAAGCCAAGTAACCAAAAACAGTCCACATTTTTATCCTTGGAACAAAGTAAATTTAACATAGCAAACTTTAATATTTTCTAACGAAATTTTTACTGAAGATGCTCATATGGGTTGGTAAAAAAATACCCAAATTTCACGTTTTTATGAATTTTCTACCTTTAGTTACGAATTTTAAATCAACCTACGTTTTTGTGTCCAGACTTTATAGAAAATGTTCTCGAAAATCACTCTGTTTAACATATCAAATCTTAAAAAAAAAATCATAAAAATTGGTAGAGAGTTGTTGTAATATGTCAGAAAGAACATAATAAAATTTGGTAATTTTTAAGCCCCATATGAACTAAATTCAAATTTTCTAGTAAAGAGAGTTTAAATTCTCAGATTTGTTGAAACACAACCATAACAAGAAATATCATTACCTATCACGCTTGGAATCATAAAAACCATAGATAAAAACTAAAATTAGAAACCCCAATTGGTTCGCTAGAAATATTGGAGCTTACCTTCTTTTGATTCCTAAAATATCTAACCAGAATCCCTTTCATCCAAGACTTGAAATTGAAGATTTGTGAATCTAGGGTTTTTCTTTGTTTTGAGAAACCCTCTTTTGTTCGCTGCATGGAACAAATGAGCTTATGGTTCATTTGGAAATAGGTAAGTGAACAACTTTCTCTTATTTGCACCAATAGGTTGAATTTTTAATTAGGCCCAAACCCAAGTTTTAATTGAATGAATTAAAGTTCTATATATTTATTTTCTTAAACTTTTAAACCTTCCTTTCTATTTGGATTTCATATAGAAATTTTATCAACAGACTCAAAATATACTTTAATCCTTTTTGGTTAAAAAAATTAAATTTCACCAATCATAATTAAAATTATCTACCCTTAGTTAAACTCAGTTAACTAGATAATTAACAACAGGGTTGTTACAGACTCCTCCCCTTAAAAAAATTGGGTCCTCAAAATTTGTTAAGTGAAATGACCTATAAAAATTTCCTTTTAACCCTGATTTTATAAATTCAAAAAAAAAAATCTCAAAACGATTTACTTACTTAATATCAACACTTAATTCTAATTAAAACTTCTTCAAAATACCAACTTAAAACTACTTCATTCTCTTACCAATAAGAGTTTACTTTTTATAAGTCTGAGGATTAAATTTTAATGTATTTTGAAATCCATTTCGTCTTCACTTATACTATTCCATTCACAACTCTTAGTAATTCACAAGATAGATTTTTCTTTCACTTTTGGTTTTCAAAACTTAATATTTTGAATCCAGTCCCAATGTGTTTTTTAATCTGATTCTCAAATTTATAAATTTAAAATTCTTCAAATATTAAAAATAATATTGAACCATGAATTATTATGGTCCACTTCACAACTGTAAAGTTGATTGCATAAGATACAAACAATGTCTTCCTAAACTCATTGATTTCACATAAATGTTTCATTGAAAAATATTATTCTAATTTATTTTAACTCAAAACATTTCGTATTTTTTCCACATGTCAAAATATCACGTTCAAGGTTTTGGAATCTCTATCGATAACATGGCGTCCCATATATCGATCGAAATTCTTAAACAATGTCCGGATAAGTTAACATGATAGGTTAACACAAATTTAGATTTATTATTTTGTAATCTCTAACATCCATGCTTCCAATTTTAAACAAGTATAGCCAAGCAAAACAATTGCTAACATCTAAACACCAGGACGTAGTCAAGCAAAAGCAACCAATTTACCCTTAAACTAAATATTATCCTGCCAAACAAAAGAAGAAAAATGTTATCTTACATTATAATTATTACCTTTTAACTCAGAATTCGTTTACTTATTTTGTCCCTTTCCCTTTTGACTAAAACCTAGTATCTGCTTCTCGTTAGTTTTCATTTGTTCATTAATTTCCTCCCAAGCGCACAAAATCCTGATAGAGCCGAGCAAATTCTAATCGTGTGGGTTGGACACCCATAACCCGAGTCTTTACTATCCTAATTATTTCAACTATTTGCTCGGGAATTAAAAATACTCTCTCAGCATTAAGACCACTGGTTAATCCTACATCTATCCTAGGTCTGCCTCTATCAATAATATTAATCCTACATATCTAATTCCAATGCTATTTTAAATGTGTCAACCTTAGTAATTAAAAAAGATGCCCTACATTTATCCCAAAAACTATTGTACTTCAAACCCTATGTGGATAGCCTATGTAAACTACCTACACACTCTCTAGGGGATAAGACTCTAAGTCTCACTAGGTCTCAGATCCATGATTTTATATGTAATATTGTTCAGACCACAGCTCTGATACCGAATTGTAACGACCCCACTGTTATACCCAGTTTAGCATACAAGTAATGTCATCTACTAATATGGAGAATACAGCTTGGTAGGGGTGATCGAAGGTGAATATATCTTTATACTAACATTGACACATCACTTAAACCTTTCACTTAATGTCTGATTTGATTTGGACGTGTTCAGTATTAATACAAAGTAATACACACTGATTCCACTTAATCAGAACAATATATCAAACACATAACAATCACAGATAACAGCAGAAAAGTACATATTGCAGCATACATAAGGTAAGTCCACAAAATATACTTCTAACCTTATGTTCTACACATTCCAAAATAATTCAATATCTTAACAAATACATCTTATTGTACATCAGGTGAATATCTTATATAAGATAACCAAGGGTCTCAAAATGTCTATCCACGGCTAGCTCAACTGTCCAAAAGTCTGAACGTCCTATAAACCTGAAAATCCCGGTCTGACCCCGAAACACAAAATCCAGGTCAGTCTATCTATAAATATAATAAAAGTGAGATCCATATATGTGTAACATATAAATAGACTCTAGTTCAAACATGAAATGATAGGAACAATAATTTATTACTTTACAATGATGTATGTTCGGTTTCTAGTTATGGTTTTTATCTTTATCACAAATCGACATTATAAGCATGATAAGTTAACACAACTCATTCATGACCGACCTGATCAAGGAACTCTTTCTCAATTATAAGCACGATAAGTTAACAAAACTCATTCATGACCGACCTGATCAAGGAACTCTTTCTCAAGTATATGGCCAAGGAAGAACATCGAATCGACATATTGAACAAATAAACATACATTCCAAAATCCAAGATGGTCTCGAGGCTTACTAGTTTCCCTTATATCGATCTGATACCAAAGATCGAGAAACTCATGCATGATCACTAGGATTGAGGAACTCATACTCAATCGACCTAAACGAGGAAACACAAGAAAACAAGCAATTAACAATCCATCTCTATGATTACTGAGAACGAGGATCACATTCTTAATCTAAGAGATTGAGGAAACATAAACATATGATCATGAACATCGTAGTTCCACATGTTCGATGTCAGGGATCAAGGAACCATATATATAATCTCAGTAATCAAAGAAACAAAATCTTAACAATCAGATTGTGGCAACCATGACTTTGCTGCTCAATATTAATCATTATATTAATTAAAAAATTTACAAACAAAAGTAATCATATAAGTCCAAACTTTTAAAATAACCAATTTCTCTATCTTTTTATATTTACACGTTTGAAAAGAAATCCAAAAGTAATCTCTTAAGGATCTAGAAGCCCCATGTCGCACAACAAAAGAAAATGAACTCTAAAGTGCCAAATGCAGTCACTCACAGTAACTACTCTTGTTTAACAAGATGTCCCATACCATCTAGTGAAACACAAGTATTTACTGAAAATTAGTAAATTTCACTTATTGTGGAGATACCCGGAAAACCTGAATTAAATTCTCTTATGGATATAGAGACCCCTTGTCGCACACCATAAAAGAATACAACACTAAAGTGTTAATTACTATCTCAAAATCGATTATAAGAATCAAACTTGGGCATCCCATACTACCCAGTTATATTCTAGTATTCCCTCAAGAATTATTAAATTCCACTTCAACATTCCATTCACAGGAACATACCATTTTCGACAAAATGTTTCACAAGAGCATATAAAATAATTGATAACATTAAGTTAAAAATCTTCCCATTCCAGTTTATAGAATTAAGACTCTCAAAACAATTATTTCTTTGAATCTATTGTTTAAAAAACTTGTTTAGTTGTTCATTAATTTATTTTATTATTTTCGTAAGTTCGTTACAAAGATCTATGTTTTGAAGTGCAATTTGTGACATGCAACACATTATTCAGAGATAGATTTTGTGAGTCGAACAACTCACCTTATTATCCAAAGAGCTTCATAGCTATAAACATTGACCTCAAGCGAAGTAACCAAAAACAGCCCAAATTTTTATCTCTAGAACATAGTAAATTTAACATAGAAAACATTAATATTTTCTAACGAAATTTTACTGAAGATGCTCATATAGGTTGGTAACAAAATATCCAAATTTCACATTTTTATGAATTTTCTACACTAGTTATGAATTTTAAACCAACCTACATTTATGTGTCCAGATTTTATAGAAAGTATTCTCGGAAATCAGCATGTTTAACATGTCAAATTTTAATAAAAATTCATGAAAATTGGTAGAGAGTTGTTGTAATATGTCAGAAAAAATATAGTACAAATTGGTAATTTTTAAGCGTCGTATGAACTAAATTCGAATTGTGTAGTAAAGAGAGTTTAAATTCTCAGATTTGTTAAAACAAAAGCGTAACAAGAAATATCATTACCTATCATGTTTGGAAGCATAAAAACCATAGATAAAATCTAAAATTAAAAACCCTAATTAATTCACTAGAAGTATTGGAGCTTACCTTCTTTAGATTCCTAAAAGATCTAACCAGAAGCCTTTTCATTCAAGACTTGAAATTGAGGATTTATGAAGCTAGGGTTTTTCTTTGTTTTGAGAAACCTACTTTTGTTCGCTACTTGGAACAAATGAGCATATGGTTCATTTGGAAATAGGTAAGTAAGCAACTTTCTCTTATTTGCACCAATGGATTGAATTTTTAATTAGGCCCAAACCCAAATTTTAATTAAATGAATTGAAGTTCTATCTATTTATTTTCTTACACTTTTAACCTTCCTTTCTATTTGGATTTCACATAGAAATTTTATAAACAAACTCAAAATATACTTTAATCCTTTTTAGTTATTTTTTTTTCAAAAATCACAATTTAAATTGTGAAAATAAGGGACACAACCCTAAAAACTTACAAAATTAAAATGGCATCCCTTCCAAGTTTCCAATGCAAAGCGGGTCCTTCTTTTTGTACTTACGTGTTTTCTTTAGAAAAAATGCGTTGTCTAGTAAAAAAATTCTAGATTCTACAAAAATTCGTAGAAAACCATGGAAACAAAAAAAACTTGCATATATATATATATATATATATATATATATATGTGTGTGTGTGTGTGTGTGTGCAAGTATTCACGATAGTTGTACACATGTATGCAAGTAGTCATGAAACAGTTAACGTTGAAAATCTTTAGGAATTCATGCATACATATATGCAACTATTTTAAAATATTTGCACACATGTATGCAAATATTACATGAAGGTTTCACGTTGAAAAATATGTCTGCGTATTGTTGCACACATGTGTGCAAGTATTCTGAAATACCTGCATGCATGTATGTATATAAATATGAATTGATTTGCATGCATGTGAATTTTTGCACATTTGTATGCAAGATTTCTGTAATACTTGCATGCCTGTATGCAAGAAAACCAACACATATGCATGACTGAAATACTTGCATGGATGTATGCATGAAATTCAAAATACGTGCATACTAGTATGCAATTAACTGCAGTTGCGTTATTTTTCTGTAATTTTGGTTTCTAACGTGTTTTTTGATCTGTTTTTTTTTTTTACATTTTCATGTTTTATTTAATTATGAATTTACGTGATTTTTTTTAAAGAATTTTCAAAAAATAGGGACCTAATTTACAATAAGTTTAGGACCGAATGTGAGCCTAATTTTGAAACTTAATAGGGACCTGTACCAAACAGATCTATTTAAATTACCTATTCCTAATTAAACTCAATTAACTAGATAATTAAGAACAAGGTTGTTACAAGACTTTCCATCTTGCAATCGCTAAAATAGTTTCCGTTCCTTTCACAAGTATTGCATCTTACTTCCTTTTGGATCTGACTTTCCCGAGGTCCCCCAACCTTCTTCTTATTGTTATTTTTGTCTTTCCAAAAACTGTTCTTAGCTACGACTATCTTCGAAGCTTTCTTCTTGCCCATCTCTGCCATAAGGGCCATCTACACTAAATTATCGCAAGTAGTTCTGATAAGTACATGGATGAGCAACAACCCTTGCATGGTTGCTTCAACCCCCTCACAAATTTCAATCCTTCCTTATGTTAGGTGTTGACCAAGTGTAAAATAAACCTTTATAACTCATTGAACTAATTAATATACTCCTTGATTTACATCTTCCCCATCCGATGTTGATGAACTTGTCCAACTGAGCTCCTTCCTCTGCTTGTGATAAGAACTTCCTCCTTTTGAAAGAGTCTCGATCTAACTCTCCTACCTCTGCCTGAAGTACCTCCCACCAGCATTAAGCCTCTTCCTATAGTTTCTAGATGGCAAGCTAAATTCCTCTCTATCCCCTAGTCTGATTATCCTAAATATCTTTTTACATTTCTTTATCCATGCCCATATATCACATATGACTCAGTCCCGTCAAAAGGCTTCCCTCATAGATTGGTGACATCTTTACATGACATAAAGAAATCTACGCTAATGGTGGATAAGCGGTGGCTCCACCTGTGGTTACTTTAGCTTACACGTTAAATTAAGGTTTTCGATGGTGTTGTATACTGTAAATATCAGTGGAACCATATGGGGATCATGACACCCGAAATATCAGGTAAATCTGGGGTGTTAGCCATTTTGTGCAATAGAAAATATAAAGATTTATATGTTGAAGGAATTAATCGAAGGAAACTTGTTCATTGTTAGGACAGCATGCATGCTAGGTCATTGTTAGGACGCATTGCCTTTATTAATTTTCTTTATCAGGTCACTTATTTTCGACGCCAGCATGCGTGTTTGCTCGCCGTTAGGATGGGCCTATAAGCAATAATCCAGTCTTACTCCCACCTTTGTCCCCATGATAGAATCTCAAATTACTGGCGACTTTTTTGTACATCGACGTGCATGCTTGTACAATGTTGAGATGGGCCTTCAAACCACGCTAGATAAAATTATAGGTCACTTATTTCCAGCGCAAACGAATGTTTGATTCATCATTTGGACGAGCATCGATTATTTTATTATTATGATGTTCTTAATCTTTTTATATTCTTTGCTTTTTATAATAGTTGATGTCTGTAAAATCTATATCTATGTCTACCTATCATTAGCTACTTATCATATTAATATGTTCTCTTTTTTTGTTATTACAAAAAAGTTAGAATTCACTATGAGTATAAAAACTTAGTTCTTTACTTCTATTTTCACATTTAGTATTCTGACATTGAATTTACATAAATTACTTGTATGTTCGGTCCTTTTTGTTAATTTTGATTTTTCTATTAAATTCGTATTAAATGAAATCTCTTACTTTTCCTATTATTTCCATATAAATTAATTACATTTAAAATTGCTTTTTAATCCTAGATTTACATAATTATAAACTATTTAACGCATGTAAATAAATGCAAATTAACTACAAATAACTCCAATTTATTGTACTTAACTATAAGTAAAACTAATAACTATGGTTAACTATAAATAAAACTATTAACTATAAATTACTAAAAAAATGTAAACTTAAAACTACTTTTAAACTTATACATTTAATTTTGTATATTCTAAAATATAGCAATCTTCACCCTCTTGAGGTCCTAAACTAATGTCCCATGGCCTTCCTTGACCTCCTTCTCAATATTTTCTAATATTTTAGTTATTATCTTCTTCCCTAAGGAAATTTTTTAATTTTGGTCTTAACCTCTAGAAATTAAAAGGGAAACTTAATCATAGCGGAAGAAGAATGTGTAGAATAAAGGGTTAGGTTAGGCCCTATTTATAGGTTTAATAGAGGACCATAGGCCATCTTTCTTACTTAATCAAGTTTTATGGCCAAGTACTGAGCTTTCGGGTTTACCCCTAACCCATGGGCAGCTTACTGCCATGATCACCTGTCCTTATGGGGCAATCGACTCGTGTCACTTTAAGTTTTTCTTAGCTTGTATATTCCCATTTCTTATTTCTCTCATAACTCCCTCTTCTTAGCTCGAATTAGGACAAGTTATATAAGAAAATTGTCCAGAAAATCGCTATGGACACAATGGTGAAACTTTTATAGCTAAATTGATTCATTTATATAAGTTTATTTTTATTATTTAATTAATTTTTAATTAATCTTATTATTAAATTTAGGGTTGTTGCACTTATACTTTGGTTTCTATATTAATATTTTGATTTCAAAATTCTTTCTTTAGTTTCTTAAATTTACTTCAATTTTAGAATTCTTTCAAATTATTTTTAGAAAGTTTCTTAAGAATTACGATGTTTATAATATATAATTATTATGTTCAAATAGTTTCACAAAGTTTTATAATATACATTTACTATGTTAAGTAGTTTTATAAAGTTTCAAAACCTTATATATAGCATTATATTTTCTAAACAACTTTTTATCAAACTAGTTTTTAAACATCACTAAGGCATGTTGACATGACCTCCTTATGTATGTCAATATATGGTCCGTATTATTAAAAATTCAAATTTTAGTTGAAGTGCTTATTCCCCATAACCATTCACCAACTGTCATTTCTCTTCACCCTTGTAACGACCCAGGTTTTCACGATCTTGAGTAATCGACATATAACCCAATGTCGACTATCAAGCATCGGAAATACCGGATAGTCCATGAAAGAAATTAGAGGGTGAGAATAGATAAGATAGAAACTTAGAATAGAAGAAGAAGAAGAACATACAACATCAGAGTAAACACGAATCTCATAGCGGAACGAACAATATATAATAAATACATAACTTTGAAATAAAAACAGTATATGTATACAGTAACATTAATCAGAGTATAACACTTACAACACAACGGAAATAAACAGTCTATATAAATGCTGCTGAAGCCTCCTGCTCCATCTTTCCAAGTATATCTGTAAAATCTCGACTACTTGACTACCCGTACAAAATTGGGCACCGAAGAGTTTAGGGAAAACAAAACAAAATAAACTCTGGGTTAGTCATGGGACTGGTATGAGTAAACAATTTAAAACAATTTCAGCAATTAAACGATATCTCATAAGACCACGCCGTATAACGGAACGGGTTTTTCCCTAATGAGAATCCAAACCATTCGATTTCACTTTCAAAATCCTTTTGAAAGAAACGATAAACTTTATATCAAATCTCTTTTGATATTTTAATAATGTCTATCAACCACAACTAAATAATCATCTAGCAGAAACGCTTTCATCTCACATTCTACATATATAGTATACAATCAAAACCGCGAGCACTTATTGGATAATGGATTACCAACTATGACAATGTATGGAACCACCTTCTGATAGTGTACCTCTAGATAGGAATACGCCGGATTCAACAAGAACATATTGCAACCCGGCCATACATGACCGACCACTCATTTCGCTTGAGTGTATCGAATGTATATCACCAAACGGTTGGGATCAGCAACCGTTTCCCAAATGGGACAGCATCGAATAGATTAAAGAATGAAATGAATATCTCTAAATAGGTGATAATACACCCTAATTGGTAGCCAACCACTTAGCCATGCTGCCTGCCTGATTTTTGTCATTTCCCGGTTGTGAGGCTAGAGGCTACGCTTATCTCTGACAGATCACACATTTATTCACATTGAATGTCACATCGTCATACCCGCCAAATCACAAATTGATTTCCCCAAAAATACAACGGGTATACAACTAAGAGAAACGAATTCCTCCGCCACCAAACGTACATATGTTTGAAGAGATCAACTTACGTGATCCATTAAATATACTCTGTCAAACATTCTTCCATACAGGTTGTCCTGGGACTGGACAAACCGAAGGCACTATTCAGTAAACAGGACACCCCTTGCACAACTCCGACTTCAATTATCTTCATCATATTTGATCGCACGCTAACGCCCATACAAAGTGGTTTTCAGGTCATGAATCTGATCCAGATCTCTCCGTATTGACGACGGAAAAATAATAAAAAAATTTGATAGTTAGTGAGTTAACTATCAAAGAAAAACACGTGTGCAAACAACGATATTATTTCCAAATGGAATTTCTATCGATTAATCATCAATTATCATTTATCTTTTAAATTAATCTATCATTAATTTATTCATTTACCCATTTCCTATTTCCATATATATACAAAAATTCTTATTTTCTAAATTTAGAAAATATACCTTATTAATATTGGAAAACGTTTCCATTTTTACTCTCATCACTTATTTTCTATATTAGAAAACATTTCTGATTCTTATTTGGAAAACATTTCCAAAACTCCTTCATTGGTTTTAAATAGATGTTTAAATAAAAGATCGTTATGCCAACTCAAACTATTAACACTTATTAACTAAATTCAATTAACTCCTTCACTATCGAACCTTAACCATTCCTTAGTTAAAAACGAAGTCAATCAAGTTGGGGTATAACTACCTCTCAGGCCTTAACTGAACAACATTTATAACTTCAAAATAAACAAGATTCACCTTTCAAATCTTTAACAAACTTCCTTACATAACTCTCGGATTCAATTTACGAATCCAATTCTTTTGCAGAAATCCTTTGATTTTAACAATAGTGTTAAAATCCCATGCTTCTGAAATATAATAACTTCAGTATAACTTTTATTTATTAATTTGCATAAATAAACAAATAACTAATTTATTAATAAATAAATAAATCTTGATTAAAAACGGAAAGTGAATAGTACTTTCCCGAGTTCGATATAATCGAATTCAACGTATAACTCTCTTTCGAATAATCTCTATTCGATAACTCCTTTCGATTAACTCCTCTTCGAATGATTTACATTCGATTAGCTCTCTTCGAATGATTTACATTCGATTAACTTTCTTCGAATAAACTATATTCAATAATCTTCTTTCGAATAACTATATTCGACTAACTCCTTTCTTCGAATAAACTATATTCGATAAACTTCTTTCTTCGAACAAACTATATTTGATTAACTCCTCTCGAATAACTATATTCGATAGCTCCTTTCGAATAACTATATTTGATAACTCCTTTGAATAACTCTATTTGATTTACTCTAATCGATTAACTCCTTTTCGAATAAACTATATTCGATTAATCTCCTTTAACTCTATTCGAATAAACTATATTCGATAACTCCTTTTCGATTAACTCAAACTCTAATCAATTAACTCTAATTCGATTAACTCTAATTCTAACCGATTAACTCAAATTCTGTTAACTCTAATTCTAATCGATTAACCCTAACTCTAATCGATTAACTCAAACTCTAATCAATTAATTAATTTTAATTCTAATCGATTAAGTCTAATTCTAAACGATTAACTCTAACACTATTAACTCTAATTCTAATCGATTAACTCTACTTCTAATCGATTAAATCTAACTCTAATCAATTAACTCTAACTAATTAACTCTAATCGAATATCTAATATTCGGTTTACTCATTTCGATTAACTCTTTTTTATTAAATCCTTTGTATCAACTCCTTTCGATTAACTCCTTTTGATTAACACATTTGATTAACTCTCCGTCCATATTTAGTTTCAAATATCGATGTCGAAATCGATTCTTACTTCTCTATATAAGTCCTGACTTATATATTCTATTTATCCAACGATAAACAATCTATTTAATTCATAAAATATTATTTATAAATAAATCTTCTCAATCCATCAGTTAGAACAGATTATATCTAAAATCTTTGCTTTAAATCCATATCATGTTATACCCGTGTGCGAAGCACCGGTCTAAACCTTTCAAATGTAAAATTCTCTTTTTATACAATTCTATTCATTTTTCAAGTATTTCCTTTTATAATCTGTTTATTTACCAAATAAATCCCTTTTGATAATTCTATTTATTTTATAAAATATTTTCTTTTTATATATAAAATCCATTGATTTTATATAAATAATTTATTTTCAAAATACACTTTGAAAATCCCCTTTTCTACATCCCAATATTTCTTACGGTATTTAAAATACCGAATAACAATGATCGATATCATTCAACACACATAATCAACAATAGATTATATATCACATCATATATTACAATATATGAAAATAACAGTATTATAAATATTGAGGAATCCAGTTGGATCCCTCCAACCTGTTTCCCTGCATCACAGATGTTAAACAATATAATTAACATCAACTTCATTTCAATATGAAATATTTTGAACCCGAATCAATATTTGACTCACGATATATATATCGTTATCTATAATATCAACCTATTACTTAGCAGTTCAACCAAACAGTCAATACACAACAATCAATCTTCATTTATCAGTTCTAAATATACGTTATAAAAATATGAATTGGTAGAGTTGGTGAGTTTTACTCACATTGGATGATCATCGTTAGATAACGATAATTGTCATTGATTCAGATCAGATAATTTATTTTGCTATAAATTGTAATGAGCTCCGATTCACTCCTAGTCAATCCCATTGTATAGCCACCGTCCATGCGATCCAATGGATCTTGTTTTGTTGAATTTGGATAATGTATGACAGAGATATATAATTTAAAAGTTAATACGTATTTAAATAGTTTAATTTAAATAATGATTGGTTATTGGGCCTCTCACCAATTTAAACTCCGTCGGCCCATCCAAAATCAAAAGCCTGGACCCGTTCTTTGAAGCTTCTTCCTCCAAGACTTTAAAATACCGTCCTTTCCAATACCAGTCTCTCCATTTACCAAACTTCTGATCATCACCACACACCATTCTCTTCACGAAAACTTCAAAACTCCTCTCCATCGATCATCTCTCCTCCCGCACTTCCTTCTCCACCCATTACAATTGAACTCGACGCAATCATCGGATTTCCGTTCTCTGGACTATCGCACACCTGCTGCTAATATGATCGACACCCATTTGCTCCGAATAATCCATAAACTTGCGGAAAGATGCTATTTTAACTCGCAAATCCAAATACGACATCAATAACTTGAATCAACGCACCTATCGTCCATTTTCTCCAACCCTAGGTTTCGGTTAAATGAAGACAGCAAACCCACTGATGTTCGAACACGAGCAGATTCACAGGAGATGTAGAGGGAGCTATACAAGCTCAAATATATAGGTTTAGAGAATTAAAGGATTTTACACCATTTATTTTAGATTTTAGAAGATGATTTTTTCTCGTTGAAGAAAGAAAAAGAAAGCGGCAGATTTTTCTATTGACCAAAGAAGAGTAGTTTAGGGTTACGGGAATATTGGGGTATTTAGTATAATTTAAATATATTTTTATTCGATTAATTTCAATATAATAAGCTACCGCTATTTATATTAGTCCTTTAAAATTCCTATGGCCACACAGAATATCCAAAAATCCTGAAAATGGACATGCAGATACAGTTCGACATTACGAACCCAACGAAACTTGTTTCATCGAATTCCGACTTCGTTTGCTCACACAGCGTATTTTTAACCGTCAAAACATCAACTGGTTTTCACATTAAAAATCAGTACGGCCACATACTAACTCCAAGAATCACGAAACTTGAAATCTAACAATAATTTGGCATTACAGATCCAACTAAATTAATTTTGTCATAAACGGAGGTCGTTTGCAAAACTGACTTATTTTAAAGCTCTAAATAACCCTTTTTAAATATTAATTATATTTAAAAATAATTAAATTAAATATTTTGTAAATAAATATTATCGTATATATTCACACTAGACTATCATACAACTCCAGAATATTCCTATATAAATTTCTAACTTGATATTTCAAATCCTGGTTAAATCGATATTCGATTAATAATGAAATTCCTTTTATATATCGTTATAAATTATAAAGGAATTCCATAGCGACTATTTGAAAATCTGATTTGGATATAAATCAGAATCTACACAATGAAATCCCGATTTTTCTCTTCCATTAGAAAGATATACTTCACCAGCTCCGAACGTTTCTTGTTTCACAGAAATCCGACTTAAAACGGATTCTGTATATTCATTTAAAGTTCGAATCGCCAAATAGCGAACTGCCGGGCTATTTCGAGCTCGATTATAATTATAATATAATTATACGCTCAACCATCGTTAATTAAATATATTCGTTATTGTAATTCAATTTTAAACAATTATATATTTTGAATTTCCCAATTCACACAATATTGCCATTTCAGCTAATTCTGATTATTTCAAAATTAAATATATTATTTAATTATTATATTAATTAAATATTTAAAGTTATTTAATTAAACCACTGTTAAATCCTCTAAATCACTATATAAATAATTAAATTAATTAATTATTATACTGTAAATATAGGGGACATTACATTCTTCCCCCCTTAAAATAATTTCGTCCTCGAAATTGCTAAGGTAGAAAACAAACCCTGTTAACTGGGTTAAAAACTATTTGTTTACTACTTAACTTCAATTTCAACAGAACCAATTTAATTACAATTAAATATTTATTCATTTCTACTAACGAAAATTTTCAAAAATCCTGAAAATATTCTAACACCTTAACTTTTCGAAAAATTTCGCCAGCACCTCCTTTGTACTGGTCAATAGCTCAAACTCCAACTCGCCTCTCTAGGCCTTCTTCAACCCAAAAGAAAATCAAACAGCCAAGTGGCTTGCCAATTCGGCTCATCAAAATCTCAAACCCATATATAATATAAACTGGTACCTTTTTGTCGGGCATATCAATATATCCTTTCCATGTGTTACCAATTCTGCATATACCAGTGTCATCCCAATCATTCAGTTATACCCAAGCCGAATTCTTTCTTACCTTAGATCTCATTTTTAATTTCAACTCTTAACTTACCAGTCCAATTCCATTTCGGATTATCTCTAATCCAATCTAATTCGATATTTTTCTATCTCAATTCATCTTCCACTTAACTGGTTTCAATTCAATTTCTATTTGCTTTTACAAATTCTAATTTAATTTGTTTCAATTCAAACAATCTATCCCAGGGATTTTCAAACAGTTTAGCTTTTATAAAACTAGATATCCCCTTTCGAAGATTCAAAACAACTTGCTTTTTACAAAACAATTCAAAAACAAAATCTTTGGTAGTTATCCATCACTTAGCAACTCAAATTTGAACACTGATGATGCAGCTGTCATCATCAGAATTTATTTTCCAGCGATCGAAGTGAGTTCAATACAATATCACTTTTCAAAACCATTTCTAAACATTTCCACTTCGAAATATATTTCAAAATTCCATTCACAATGCTTTGTAAACAACACAAGATTTTATAATTCTCAATATTCAATCCAAATCCATTTACAAACACCTTTCCAAATCTACAGGGTTTTAAACTTCAATTCTGATTTAAATTCAGATTTTATTCATTTCGTAACACTTATACGAATTTTGATTGGTTATTTACATAACCGTTTCAATTATATTCTTATCTGATTACAATCACAACCAACACATCCAATATATTATAATTCCAATATATATATTTTCTTTATGTCAAAATATATTTGGGTAAAATTATCTCATTACCCTCTTTTCAAAACATACTATGTCGGTTCATCGTATTCAAGTGTTTATAAACCTCTACCGAAACAGTGGATCAAACCGATCGACCAGAATCCATAAACAACTCAACCAATAAATCTCCACAATATAAAACCAGTTTATATCAAATAACAAATACGTTCACTCGTATATATACACTCAAACTTAATATAGGGTATAGCTAACCCTATCTCTACTAAGTCACGCCACAGAGCCAAGGTAATAACTTAACCTTCAGCTCTGATACCACTGTAACGACCCGGGTTTTGGTGATCCTGAGTAATTGACATATAACCCAATGTCGACTATCAAGCATCGGAAATACCGGACAGTCCATGAAAGAAATTAGAGGGTGAGAATAGATAAATAGAAACTTAGAATAGAAAAAGAAGAAGAACATAAAACATCATAGTAAACACGAATCTCACAGCGGAACGAAAAATATATAATAGATACATAACTTTGAAATAAAATCAGTATACGTATACAGTAACATTAATCAGAGTATAACACTTACAACATAGCAAAAATAAACAATATATATAAATGTTGTTGAAGCCTCCTGCTCTAGCTTTCCAAGTATATCTGTAAAATCCCGATCATTTACCCATTTCCTATTTCAATATATATATACAGAAATTCTTATTTTCTAAATTTAGAAAATATACCTTATTAATATTGGAAAATGTTTCCATTTTTACTCTCTTCTCTTATTTTCTATATTAGAAAACACTTCTGATTCTTATTTGGAAAACATTTCCAAAACTCCTTCATTGGTTTTAAATAGATGTTTAAATAAAACATCGTTATGCCAACTCAAACTATTAACACTTATTAACTAAATTCAATTAACTCCTTCACTATCGAACCTTAACCATTCCTTAGTTAAAAACGAAGTCAATCAAGTTGGGGTATAACTACCTCTCAGACCTTAACTGAACAACATTTCTAACTTCGAAATAGACAAGATTCACCTTTCAAATCTTTAACAAACTTCCTTATGTAACTCTCGGATTCAATTTACGAATCCAATTCATTTACAGAAATCCTTTGATTTTAACAATAGTGTTAAAATCCCATGCTTCTGAAATATAATAACTTCAATATAACTTTTATTGATTAATTTGCATAAATAAACAAATAACTAATTTATTAATAAATAAATAAATCTTGATTAAAAACGGAAAGTGAATAGTACTTTCCCGAATATGATTCGAATTCAACGTATAATTCTCTTTCGAATAATCTCTATTCGATAACTCCTTTCGATTAACTCCTCTTCGAATGATTTACATTCGATTAACTTTCTTCGAATAAACTATATTCGATAATCTTCTTTCGAATAAATATATTCAACTAGCTCCTTTCTTCGAATAAACTATATTCAATTAACTCCTTTCTTCGAACAAACTATATTCGATTAACTCCTCTCGAATAACTATATTCGATAGCTCCTTTCGAATAACAATATCTGATAATTGCTTTGAATAACTCTATTTGATTTGCTCTAATCGATTAACTCTAATCGATTAACTCCTTTTCGAATAAACTATATTCGATTAATCTCCTTTAACTCTATTCGAATAAACTATATTCGATAACTCCTTTTCGATTAACTCAAACTCTAATCAATTAACTGTAATTCGATTAACTCTAATTCTAATCGATTAACTCAAATTATATTAATTCTAACTCTAATCGATTAACTCTAACTCTAATCGATTAACTCTAACTCTAATCAATTAACTCTAACTCTAATCACTAAACTCTAATTCGATTAACTCTAATTCTAATCGATTAACCTAAACTCTATTAACTCTAATTCTAATCGATTAACTCTACTTCTAATCGATTAACTCTAATTCTAATCAATTAACTCTAACTGATTAACTCTAATCGAATATCTAATATTCGATTTACTCATTTCGATTAACTCTTTTTGATTAACTCGTTTTAATTTACTCCTTTTGATTAACACATTTGATTAACTCTCCGTCCATATTCAGTTTCAAATATCGATGTTGAAATCGATTCTTACTTCTCTATATAAGTCCTGACTTATATATTCTATTTATCCAATGATAAACATTTTATTTAATTTATAAAATATTATTTACAAATAAATCTTCTCAATCCATCGATTAGAACAGATTCTATTTAAAATCTTTGCTTTAAATCCACATCATGTTATACCCGTGTGCGAAGCACGGGTCTAAACCTTTCAAATGTAAAATTCTCTTTTTATACAATTCTATTCATTTTTCAAGTATTTCCTTTTATAATCTATTTATTTACCAAATAAATCCCTTTTTATAATTTTATTTTATAAAATATTTCCTTTTTATATAAAATCCATTGATTTTATAAGTAATTCCTTTTATAAACTGACTGTTTCCTTTTCTATTTGTTTTACAAATATTTCCTCTTTCTATTTGTTTTACAAATATTTCCTCTTATAATATCATATTTATTTCCCAATAATATTTCCTTTTCAAAAATCCTTTTGGATTTTATAACTATTTTCTTTTAGAAAATCCTTTTCGTTTTATATATAAAATCCATTGATTTTATATAAATAATTTATTTTCAAAATACACTTTGAAAATCCCCTTTTCTACATCCCAATATTTCTTACGGTATTTAAAATACCAAATAACAATGATTGATATCATTCAACACACATAATCAACAATAGATTATATATCACATCATATATTACAATATATGAAAAGAATAGTATTATACATATTGAGGAATCCAGTCGGATCCCTCCAACCTGTTTCCCTGCATCACAGATGTTAAACAATATAATTAACATCAACTTCATTTCAATAGGAAATATTCTGATAACCAGAATCAATATTTGATTAACGATTTATATATATATATATCGTTATCTATAATTTCAACCTATCACTTGGCGGTTCAACCAAACAGTCAATACACAGCAATCAATCATCATTTATCAGTTCTAAATATGCGTTATAAAAATATGAACTGGTACTGTTGGTGAGTTTTACTCACATTGGACGATCATCGTTAAATAACGATAATTGTCGTTGATTCAGATCAGATAATTTATTTCGCTATAAATTGTAACGAGCTCCGATTCATTCCCATTGCATAGCCACCGTCCATACAATCCCAACGGATCTTGTTTTGTTGAATTTGGATAATGTATGACAAAGATATATAATTTACAAGTTAATACATATTTAAATAGTTTAATTTAAATAATGATTGGTTATTGGGCCTCTCACCAATTTAAACTCCGTCTGCCCATCCAAAATCAAAAGCCTGGACCCGTTCTTTGAAGCTTCTTCCTCCAAGACTTTAAAATACCGTCATTTTCAATACCAGTCTCTCCATTTACCCAACTTTTGATCATCACCACACACCATTCTCTTCACGAAAACTTCAAAACTCCTCACCATTGATCATCTCTCCTCCCGCACTTCCTTCTCCACCCATTACAATCGAACTCGACGCAATCGTCGGATTTCCGTTCTCTGGACTGTCGCACACCTGCTGCTAATATGATCGACACCCATTTGCTCCGAGTAATCCATAAACTTGCGGAAAGATGCTATTTTAACTCGCAAATCCAAATACGACATCAACCACTTGAATCAACGCACCTATCGTCCATTTTCTCCAGCCCTAGGTTTCGGTTAAATGAAGACAGCGAACCCATTGATGTTCGAACACGAGCAGATTCACAGGAGATGTAGAGGGAGCCTATACGAGCTCAAATATATAGGTTTAGAGAATTATAGGATTTTACACCATTTATTTTGGATTTTAGAAGATGATTTTTTCTCGTTGAAGAAAGAAAAAGAAAGCGGCGGATTTTTCTATTGACCAAAGAAGAGTAGTTTAGGGTTACGGGAATATTGGGGTATTTATAGTATGATTTAAATATATTTTTATTTGATTAATTTCAATATAATAAGCTACCGCCATTCATATTTGTCCTTTAAAATTCCTATGGTCACACTGAATATCCAAAAATCCTGAAAATGGACATGCAGCTATTTGACATTACAGACCCAACGAAACTGGTTTCGTCTAATTCCGACTTCGTTTGCTCACACAGCGTATTTTTAACCGTCAAAACATCGACTGTTTTTCACATTTGAAATCCGTACAGCCACATACTGACTCCAATAATCACGAAACTTGAAATCTAACAATAATTTGGCATTACGGATCCAACAAAATTAGTTTTGTCGAAAACGGAGGTCATTTGCAAAACTGACTAAATAACCCTTTTTAAATATTAATTATATTTAGAAATAATTAAATTAAATATTTATAAATAAATATTATCATATATATTCACACTAGAATATCATACAGCTCCAGGATATTCCTATATAAATTTCTAACTTGATATTTCAACTCCCCGTTAAATCGATATTCAATTTATAATGAAATTCCTTTTATATATCGTTATAAATTATAAAGGAATTCCATGGCGGCTATTTGAAAATTTGATTTGGACATAAATCAAAATCTACGTAATGAAATCCCGATTTTTCTCTTCCATTAGAAAGATATACTTCACCAGCTTCGAACGTTTCTTGTTTCACAGAAATCCGGCTTAAAACGGATTATGTATATTCATTTAAAGTTCTTCTAAAATTGAAAATAGAACTTTTCCTTTCATATTTCTTAACTCTTTTATCTCTTCTCTTAAAGTCTGACAAATCTATACTTATACTCTGCCGATTAGCATACCGAATTAATTCAATTCTTCTTTGATATGCTTCTACATCAAACTCGCTCTACTCTACTTGGATCGAGTTCAAGTATAAATTATATGAGCAATTGTAGTCATGGTAGAAAGATCCAGGTCAGCATTCTTTGTCAAAAACAAATAAGAATCCTTATAGATGTGATTAGTTGGCTCTTAATCTAGTTTGATTGTTCTTGATAAAAAACAATTTGAAGTGACTTGTTTGCCCTAAAATAAAGTTAGTCATATCCAGAGGTCTGAGATTATGGAGGGTGTCTTCTTGTAGCCTTGAAATCATTGAGATGGTGATTAAAGATTATATAGGGAACGAGATGGATGTAGGTAACTTCGAACCACTATAAAATCCAGTGTGTTCTTTCCTTTACTACACTTATCTTATCTGTTATTTATTTCTTTGATTGATTCTATGATCATTATACATACACTCATAAGCATAATTCAAAAGATTTCTAAAAGATTCACAATTTTAAGAAAATTCTATTTATCTTCCCTAGCTTCAGCGTTGATATAGCCTTAATTTCCTTGATCCACACCTCTTTCATTTGGTATTTGAGCACTGATTTTCAAAAGTTTCATAATTCGATTGTTGAAAAAAATGTTTCAAAACAACAATTTTTGATCAAATTATTAAAACTACTTCCATATGAACGTGTCAAAGAATTATCATGATATTATTTTCTAAATTTGCATTTATTTACTATGAAAAGTCTTTTGATCTTTTGAAAATGTATTATTTGCAAGAACGGAGGCAACAGAAGACATGTGATTGGAAATCCAGAGATATTGGAGAACATTGTTTACAAAGATGGAAGATTTTTATTGATTTTGGAGACAATTCTAAAGGATACGCGACCGGTGTCAGCATTATCGATAATTCTAAAACTTCGAATATTTATAATATTTTATTATATACGAATTTAAAATATAGTCTACTTAGTATAAGTTAGTTATGTGATTTAGGTTACAAAATTAAATTAAAAAAAAATAGGTGTTTTTTTGAAGATAACAAGTCAAACTTTACCTTTGAGGTAGTAAAAAACAAAATGCTTACATCTTAAGTATGAAAATTTCAAATAAAGACATGTGTCTGGTAATGACCCATATTTTAACGATTATATATTTAAATATTTTATTTAAATTCAGCCGTTATTTAAATGATAGTTCGAAAAAGTGACTTTTCACATACGATTGAATTAGGACTTAAAACCGCTTTCATTGAGTTTTGATGGTTCATTAAGTAAAGGAAAGTACAATGATGGCCATATTTCAAAATTTGATGTTCCACAGTTTTGAAATGCATGAAAATAGTCGTTTTGGTTTGCAACATCGAATTTCGACAAAACTTATGTTTTTGGAATCATAATGGTGAGATGGTGCATGCAAGCGAGTTTCATCGCGATTAAATTTACTGTTTGGTCTTGCGAACTCTAAACGCGTGTCAATTTTAAATTTGAAAAATTGAATGTTCAAAAAAGGGTTAGGTGCCATAAAAGTTGGAATTTGCCTCAAACATATTCTATTGTGTTCAAAAGACATTTTGTATAGATCGCCAATGGATACGTGTTAATCAGAGTCCGGGCCATTTTAGTCAAGTCTGGGCCTCCAACTATATATATGGACACGATGTTAGGGAATGATGTTATTTTATTCTTAAACCCTAATCATAGCTTCCATGGAACTCAAACATTCAACGCCCCATAGTGTTCCTCTCAAACCATCCATTTTCGGTCAAAACTCGCTACAAAAAAGTTATTTTTATCATCGATATGAAGTCTTCCATAGTGTAGTTCGTCGGTCGAAACATCTGAGTGCATGGAAATCAAGGTAGAATAGTTCAGGTCTATAATGACCAGCTATTTTCATCCAATCAAATCGATAATGAAACCAACGCGAATCGCTCAAAACAACATAATTTTATTGCTATGGGGTATAATAGGAAACAATCACAGAATTACAGACATAGATTAATACAATGCCTCACATGGAATAAAATAAATAATACATTAAATTCTATATGAACAAATGGAGCAGAAGTTTAAGACATATGATTTCCTTAATACATGACAAATGACAGAAATAAATGAATAGAATGAGGTCTTCACTTTCTCCAACCCCAAAAGGTGAAATCTCGAAATTTTGATACTTGGTCCCCGATCATAAAACAAAATGCTTGAGTTAGGACTTTCCTTCTTATGCAAATAATTCTATCTCAAATGAAATGCACAATAACTTAATAGTTATTTGGGATTCCATCCTTTAAGATTGGTTATAATAGTAATAAATAATACAATATGCTATTATAATAGTGTTTATTCAGTAAAGTACAGTATTTAAATAGCATAAGTGGGATTACATTTTTATCCTTATAATGTTTATAAGTATTGCAGTCTATAAAGACACTACTATGCCCACTGCAAACTAGAGGCTATCAGAGGGCACTCCACAAGTTCAATACAAACCAAAGTTGTAGGAGGCTTGATCAGAATAAATATTACAAGACACACGAGGTAATACCTAGGGTAAGAATCTATGTTGCACCCCTAGAATGGTGGTAAACACATAATCGCAACCATCTCTTACCTTGGTTAACACTCCCATAAATCAAAGATGTACATCAAATTGAATCACGTCAAACAAGGGAACTAAGAAATTAATAATAACATGAAAGAATGTTGTTGATTGGGGTGGTTAACCTACTTGGTTAAAGTATAGCTCTTGTTTTAGTCATCTTAATTATAACCTGAAGGTTAAGACTATCCATTATCGTTCTCTTTTTTCAAATCCAGTAATCATTTGCCAAATCCCATACTACTTCATTCTAGATTCTCCACCATGCACAGTTGTTAAAGTGGTATCGATATTGGCAAAGAGTATGCAATTACTGACCCGGCCTTTTCAACAACCAGATGTTTTATTTCACATTATGGTCATTACATTTAAAATCATCAATATCGTAAATCAATTACTTCAAGTATTGATTTTATTTATAAATTTCTCAAATCGATTGAATTATTCGATATCATTTAAAATTTCAATATTTACACATAGGTTCATTATTAAAACTACGAATTTGATTTTAAATTCCAAGGCATGAATATTGGTATTCAATTGAATCTTTATATTCAATTATTCTGTACTAATTGCTCGGATTGGACATACATATATACTTTTATCTTCAAATTGTTAAGTTTAATAAAAATAGATAAATGTATAATAGTTGAATTTCATATAAAATAGTTTGATTTAATAGTTACAAAATATATAATAGTAAATTTTAGTTTATAAAATTTTGGTTAAAATAGTATAAATATACAAAAGTAAAGTGAATGTGTAAAATAGTTTTATTCAAATAGTTGTAAAATATATTTTCAGTTATGAAAATAAATAGTAAAAGAGAATTTGGTTTAAATAAAATATTTAAATATAAAATAAAGCTAATTTAAATAAATAATTCAACTTAAACCAAATATCCACATTTTCAAAATTTGGGTTATCATAAATTCAGATTTCAAATTTTAATTCATTATAACATAAAACTCAAATGATATAGATTCCACATTTTAAAACAATTTATCAAGTTATATTAAAACTTAAATTCCAAAATTTAAACTGTAACGACCCGAACTTCCCCGGTCTCCAAAGAGAAGAGAAAGAACGGATTGTCTAAGAACACAACAAATCAGAAAACAAACAGAAGAACATTTCATTGCTTATTACAACAATTTACATCAGAGTACAAGAATATACAGAATATGAACAAATAATATACATTTGATAAATATCAGAGATTTACAATTTACAATGCAGCGGAAAATAATACAAAACACAACTGAAAGAGATAAACGGATACAGAGCTTTCCGAATATCATTCCAGCTGTAAACCAGGAACCTGTAAGAATAAATCTGCAAACCAAATCCGCTAGCTGCCCGTGTGGAAAATAGGGGAACCCAGAGTTTAGGTTACAACAATAAACTCCAGGTCAGTCATGTGACTGGTGTGGAAACTAAAACAGTTATTTAAAACTTTGCTTTAAAATAGAGGAAATCAAGGGACCACGCCGTATAACACGGAACGGGTTTTCTCCCCAGAATACCAGTGCATAAACAAACAGCGTAATGCTTTTTGGTAAAATGAAGCTATTATAAGACCCAGGTCCCATCTCACAATGCAACGCAAGCCGGAGGATAGGGTTTTGCCTTATAATAGCCAAACATGCTTGGTACGTTTAAAACAAATCATTTTATACTATTATAAGCTCATATTGTATAAAACAACTCCAAATATAAATGTATCAATCCTAGACAGCACGGGTACCATATATCTTGTCGCCATACTAGTTCTATAATTAAAACCGCAAAGTCATGTATTGGAAGTTGGATTCCCATTTGTGAACCAAGGCAAAGGGATCATCCTATGCTAATTCGAGACAATCTAGCCAACCATGTCTCAGGAACAGCCGCAACTGCACCTGGATGGTCAGGACCGGTCCACATTTTAAGTGGATTAAAATCCCTAAACATGCATTTCCCCGCCCTATGGGGCGAAATGGTCAGTATGTCGACCATTAATCCATCGGCATTGTATTGACCGATATAACTGGGGCGCCTCGCTATCCATCATCCACATAAGTAAAACGTCTGGACTTGCAAAACCCTAACACCACTCCTAGCTAGAAGGAAACGCATGTCCTCCCTGATGTCCTCTCCCGTTTCTGGTTCACACCGGGGTGTGAGGCTCGCGAATTAACGCTATACACAAAGCTATGCTATATTAAAGCCGTGCTTTGATCATCAACTACAAGGCTTTGCTTTTCAACAGAAATCTTGATCATTTGCATCTCATCTTGCCACACAGGCAATTCACACCATGCGACTGATGTCTATCAATATATAACCTCTGAGCTCGAACGTCTCAGAGGAGGGTGTTAAGCAAAAGAATAAATTCTCCGCCACCAAACAGATATATGTATTAAATAGAGATCAATCAACATAGAATAAAATCTAATGTCAGACACACATCCATTTACAAGTTTGTTCTGGGTCTGAATGAAACCGAAGGCACCTTATTCTAGGGATGAGCAGGAAAACCGATTACGAACCGAAACCGCATAAAACCGATAAAAACCGCATCTTAAAAAACTGCACCGAAGTAAAACCGCAAAACCGATGAAACCGCACCATTAGTATGGTCCGGGTTCGGTTTTCATTTTTTTCAAACCGCAAAACCGAAACCGCACCAAATGTTACTTATACGTAAATTTTAACGCTACCTTCTCAAATTTAGCTTCAGGCAAATCTGCACGTTCACTACTTGGCAATCATGGAAGCAAAAGAGCAGCAATACATGCCGCAGCACTGTAACTGCACGGCTATATTGACTCAAGTTGCCCAGATTAATCGTGACGTGTTGATGGAAATGTCTGATCATAGAAAGGATCTACAAAAGAAAACAAAACTAGTATTGAACGCCTTGAGAAGCTATCAAGACCTGCCACCAGACAAAGCTCTTACTGTATTAGCTATAGAGGTTAAAAAGAGGCGGTATGCTACTGCTGAGAAGTATCTAGAACAAGTTCTACATACTGCTTTCGGTCCATCAGAGTTATGATTTGGATTACATCCTTTGCCTTGATGTCATTTATAGTAAGATAGTATTAGGATTGGATCGATTGGCCATTACTGTAAAAGAGTTTTCATTTGCATGTGTAGATCAATATCACACACTGGACAAATAAAAAAGCCTCTACCTCAGCTTTAAACATTTCATGTGCATCACCATCTAAGGGAACGATGTTTTTTTTGTTAATTAGTTTTGAAACCGAAACCACACTTTAAAAACCGAAACCGCACTTTTAAAACCGAATCGCACCAACGGTTTTGGGTCCGGTTCCTACTTTTGAAAACCGCACGCTAGTGGTTTCGGGTGTGGTTTTAAGTCAAAACCGCACCAAACCGCACCATGCTCATCCCTACCTTATTCCTCGTCCCATATGTCCAATATAGCAGAGTGGTCCTTGCATTTCCGGTCGATCTCCAAGTACGTCTGAATGATCACCACTTATTACCTCGTCTTGGGTGTACAGCCCAATCAAGACATCAGTGATCATCCAAATGATGTGAAGACCTCCGGTCTTAAACCACAGTCTTCATCGTCGACTTATCAACGATCTATTTATTCAGAATGGGATGAATAACTCGTATCCGTGATCATAGGATCCTGATTTACAGCTGGAACAATGCTTGGAAAGCTCTGTATCCGTGTATTACTTTCAGTTGTGTTTTGTATTATTTTTTTGCTGCTATGTAATTTAAATCTCTGATATTTTCTGTGTAATATTTATTCATGCTCTGTATATTCTTATATTCTGATGGAATTGTTGTAATAAACAATGAAATGTTCTTCTGTTTGCGTTCCGATGTGTGTTGTTCTCAACTCCATCCATGCTTTCCTTCACGGGGAAGTTCGGGTCGTTTCATTTTCCAGTCGGTTAAATTCAAACTAAATTGACCAAATACGTTTAAATTCACCATGCTTACATATTGATTCCTAAAATTATGAAAATTGGAGTCAAGCAATAACTTGACATTCCAGATCCAACAAAAGTGGTCTCGTCGAAAACGGAGGTCGTTTGCAAAATATTTATTTTTAAGAGCTATATATTATATACATTCCCTAGCGACTATTCTGAATTTTCAACTGGGCATAACTTTTTATTCCCGCTATGAAATCTGGATTTTTCATATTCACTGGAAAGATATTTTCAAGCAGATTCAAATATTTTAAGTTTTACCAAAATCCGGTTTATTTTGAATCATGTACGTTCAATTGAAATTTCAACTCGAATTTTCAAAGTACCGCATCATTTCCAATTCCTTTTATAATTAAAATAAATATTTATATTCTAACTTCGATTTAAATAAATATATACGTTCTAATTTTATTCAAAATAAATTTCTAGTCGTTATTATTTAAAATAAATCATTTTAAATATTCAAAATTCATTATATTAGCCAAAATAAAAAATTAAATTGGTTCTGATTTTCCGGGTTGTTACAATCTCCCCCACTTAAATCTTTTCGTCCTCGAAAAGGAACGGAGCTGAAAGTTGTTTAACTAATCAACTCAATTTTCAGTTTGGCTTCCATTCTTCAACTTTTCAGTTTTTCAGAATTTTCAAATTCTTCAAAAATTTGGCTAACACCCTAAATTTTCGAAAAATTTCGCCATAACCTCCTTTCTACGGGGAGACATTTAAAACCGCAACTAGCCACGTGGGGCCATCATCATCCAAAAAGAAAAAAAAGCCAATCAGCTCATAAAATCATCCAAACTCAATAAATTAGTAAACATGTACCTATTTGTCGGGCATACAATTTTATTCCTCTGCTTAGCTTCCCTGCTAAGACCTGTCCAATGTATATACATGTATATGCATGCAATTTCAACCAATTTTCAATTCAGTTAAATATTTGACTCAATTTGGCTTAATGATTCAAAATTTTAATTAATCAAACCAATAATCAAACAACACAATCAGCAATCTATTAGTTGATTATCGTTTCAAACACATAACTTTTTTATATATATAAAAATCCATTTTTGGTTACAAGTCACAACAATATACCAAACCTAGTTTTGGTTCTCACACCAGTCAACAGGAAATATATAAAGATCCCACTTTCGAAACTTGAACATATATACTGATGATGTAGCTGCTATCATCAGTGTCATCTCCGGGCGACTAGAGTGTGATTCTATATCTATGCAGTCTATTAAAACTTTGAATATACATTTGAAAGGCGTAAATGCAAAATCTTTATATACTCGATTGTTCAAATTCAGTATAAAATAATATAATCAAATACGTATAATTAGACTGAATTTTTTAAAACAAAATTTGTTTTCATTTTTATTTTAAAACAAAACACTACTCTTCACACTCATTTTAGGATACTACTGATCCTATCTCTAACGAGTCATTCTCACTGGATATTACTAATCCAATCTCCAATTAATTCTTTCGTTTGGTTCTAATGTGTCTTGTTCTCGAGCTCTGTAAACCAAAGCTCTGGTACCAAACTGTAACGACCTGAACTTCCCTGGTCTCCGAAGAGAAGAGAAAGAATGGATTGTCTGAGAACACAACAAATCAGAACACAAACAGAAGAACATTTCATTGCTTATTACAACAATTTGCATCAGAGTACAAGAATATACAGAGTATGAACAAATAATATACATTTGATAAACATCAGAGATTTACAATTTACAATGCAGCAGAAAATAATACAAAACACAACTGAAAGAGATAAACGGATACATAGCTTTCCGAATATCATTCCAGCTGTAAACCAGGATCCTGTAAGAATAAATCTACAAACCAAAACTACTAGCTGCCTGTGTGGAAAATAGAGGAACCCAGAGTTTAGGTTAAAACAATAAACCTACTAGCTGCCCATGTGGAAAATAGGGGAACCCAAAGTTTAGGTTAAAACAATAAACTCCAGGTCAGTCATGTGACTGGTGTGAGAACTAAAACAGTTATTTAAAACTTTGCTTTACCGTGTAACACGGAATGGGTTTCCTCCCCAGAATACCAGTGCATAAACAAACAACGTAATGCTTTTTGGTAAAATGAAGCTATTATAAGACCCAGGTCCCATCATATAATGCAACGCAAGCAAGAGGATAGGGTTTTCCCTTATAATAGCCAAACATGCTTGGTACATTTAAAACAAATCATTTTATACTATTATAAGTGCATAGTGTATAAAACAACTCCAAATATAAACGTATCAATCCTAGACGGCATGGGTACCATATGTCATGTCGTCATACTAGTTCTATAATTAAAACCACAAAGTCACATATTGGAAGTTGGATTTCCATCTGTGAACCAAGGCAAAGGGATCATCCTGTGCTAATTCGAGGCAATCTAGCCTACCATGTCTCAGGAACAGCCGCAACTGCACCTAGATCGTCAGGGCCGGTCCACATTTTAAGTGGATTAAAATCCCTGAACATGTGTTTCCCCGCCCTATGGGGCGAAATGGTCAGTATGTCGACCGTATAATCCATTGGCACCGTAGTGACCGATATAGCCGAGGCGCCTCGCTATCCATTATCCACATAAGTAAAACGTCTGGGCTTGCAAAACCCTGACACCACTCCTAGCTAGAAGGAAACGCATGTCCTCCCTGAGGTCCTCTCGCGTTTCTGGTTCACACCAGGGTGTGAGGCTCGCGAATTAACGCTATACACAAAGCTATGCTATATTAAGGCCGTGCTTTGATCATCAACAACAAGACTCTGCTTTTCAATAGAAGCCTTGATCATTTGCATCTCAGCATGCCACACAGGCAATTCACGCCATACGACTGATGTCTATCGATATATAACCTCTGAGCTCGTACGTCTCAGAGAAGGGTATAAAGCAAAAGAATAAGTTCTCCGCCACCAAACAGATATATATATTAAATAGAGATCAATCAACACAGAATAAAATCCAATGTCAGACACACATCCATTTACAAGTTCGTTCTAGGTCTGAATGAAACCGGAGGCACCCTCGTTCCATATGTCCAATACAGGAGAGAGGTCCTCGCATTTCCGGTCGATCTCCAAGTACGTCTAGACGATCACCACTTATTACCTCGTCTTGGGTGTACAACCCAATCAAGACAGTAATCATCCAAACGATGTGAAGACCTCTGGTCTTCAACCACCATCTTCATCGTCGATTTATTGTCGATCCAGTTATTCAGAATGGGATAACCCCGGTCTTTCTGAATAACTCGCGTATATAATAAACAAGTGCTATAAAAACACAACATACGCCTCATTTCAATTCTGAATATTCTTTTATTTAAATATTAATATCTTTTGGGAAAGGTTCCCATTAATTTTATCAAAGATAAATTCTTTAAATGTATTCTTTAATCTTCCATTGGATTTCGATTTAAACCAAATTAAGTTTTATCCAAACTAGTCGGGATTAGCGAACCTTACCGAAGTAATCATTTATTATATTTCCCAATCCCAACCTATTCATCCCATGAAGAAAAACTGGTAATACTTCATATCTAATACCACGGTGTTATCGGTAAAATTAATTACCATTTCACGCTCAAATCTAATTAAAGATTTAACTATCGCTTGGAGCAAAACTGGTGGTACTCCATTCTCGATCATTAACCGAATTTGATAATTTTAGTTATCAGATTCACCTTTCAATCTAATTAAAGATTCGTTAAAACTCCATTTAGTTTTACTCACCAAAAATCATTACTTAATGATTATTCAAATTCAAGAAATAAATCCTGTCTTTAACTGGGTTAAAGAACTAATGTCATTTAAAACACAGCTCGCGATAAACCCAAATCACATTTCATTAATAATGGAATCTTCATGGAAAACAGATCAATATACATAATCGATATAAACTTCCATATCGGACTAATAATATAAATGGAATAACGGCAAAGCCTTTTAAATTCCATATATATTAGCAGTCTTCCTCCACGGAAATTCACTTCGATTATTACCAAATCAAATTCCATTCCATTCCAATTTATTTTATTAAACTGGAAAACTTTACTTTGGAAAATTTCCCATAAACCTTAGTTAAAAGTTTTATAAATTCCAAATCACATTTCACTATGAATCGGGTTGAAGAATGAATGTAATTAAAAACACAGTTTACATTAAACCCAATTCACATTCCATTTTTAATTGCTGTTACTAAATATAACTGGATACTCCAATAATCTTAATTAAAAGATTTATTCTTTTCACACGGGGTTTAAGATCAGTGTTAATGAAGATACCATTCACGACAAACCCAAAATCCAATTCTTTCATTCATTTCCAATTAAATATTAATTAATTGGAAAATTTCACTAAATCTTACTGAAAAGATTTATTCTTTTCTGAACTGGGTTTAAGAACAGTGTTATTTAAGACATGTTCACGACAAACCCAAAATCCAATTTGATATCGAATACAAGGCTCTGAATAGAAATTATATCGGCTTATATTCAATATCAAATTCTGAAGACAACAAATATCGTTTTGGGAATAACGATATATATATATATATGTATATGTATATCTTCCAAATTCCCATAACAATATCCGTATAATCATGGAATCCAATATCGAATTATTTCGAAGATGATTTCCATTCAAATCCATTCCAATTTTTTCGCTGGAAATTTCTGGTTATTTTAAAACCATTCACCAATCCAATTTATTTTGTTTAAAAATTATTGGATTTCAATTCTAGTTAATAAATAGTTCATTTTAACAAAAATATATTTTTATCTTTTCAAATATGGAATTTTTCATCCTAATTCTTTCCAAATCATCTATTATGATTTTACACAAATTATTGATAATTTTAATAATTTTATCAAGGCCTGTATAGTCGATTTCCATAAACGGTTATCGAACTGCACTTACAACGACCTTTTCCAAATTTGATTTGGACATAATTCCAAATCCGACCATTAGATTTCAAATCTCTTATATTCGTTGGAAAGCTCTTTTCGATACGAACCCAACAGTTCCGGTTTTAGAAGAATCCGATGGTCGGATCTCCTGTAATATCCATTTGAAGTCAATGGTTGAAATTCGCGAACTGCTGTGGCGCGGCGCATTCTATTCAGGCATTATATATATATAATATATATATTATATATATTTTGTCGATTTCCATTTAAAACGTATTTTATAAATCGTTTTAAATTCATTTTAAAAACGATTTCAACTTCATATTCAATTTTAAATCAAAATTGAATATTCCACATTATTAATATATAAATGGTAATATTTTCAAAACATTAGATTTTGAAATCTCTTCCTTTTCGACATTCATTATAAAAATGAATAAAATCGAAATAAACATCGTTCACGTCAAAATGGCGTTAATCTAATCAACACGGCTTCATATTTTTCAATATTTTCGTGTCCATCCCAAATCGGACATCAAAATCATATTTTGATCCATTACTGAATATTATTTTAAAATATTAATTATTTTAAAATATTCCTTATTCGCCGTTTTAAAATATTCGTTATTTTAAAATATTCATTCCTTCCAAATTGGAATCAGACACAGTCAATTACCATATAATTTTATTTATATGGATTTCATATACACATGTACATCACAGTAATCAAACACAGTCAACCATCATCCATAGTGCATTACAAAACTGCATAAGTGTTTAATATAAATAATTAACGCTTACAATAGCCTGTCTACCCATCGATTGACATACAGCTAAATATTGGGATTAGTGTATGTCCAATATCATCCCACTACCCGTGTGGGGTTTTCAAACAACAAACACCGATTATTATTTGTGCGGTTGGGCGATGCGTAAAATATATCGTCACAATCAATATCAGATAAATGGGTGTACATAAACAAATCGTCTGATTTGTATATGAATATTTATTTCTACGCATCACTATTTTATATAATTCATATATTCAATAAAAATGATATTTTTATTATTCAAATATTTTAGTCATCACATGAATATTTTATACGATTTATATATACAACACAATCACAATCAAATTCCACAACACAATACAATCAAACAAGTTGTCCATGGTCTGTGGATGACGGAAAGCAGTTCATATATGCAGTTATAAAATAAATAACTGTACAAAAATAATTTTAGTGAGAAGTTCTCACATTGGGATCCACTCGGTCAGTTTTATTTCTGATTTTTCTAAACAGTTCGGGTCTGAATTTGCCTGAAATTCCAACGTGCTCAGTTCTAGACTCAGTCAGTTTTGTTGCGAAGCTCTCGGCTCCACGATCGCCACAGTTTCAGTTTCGCACGATTTGGACCTTGTATGAGAGAGATACGTTAAGTAATACATTAACGACTTTATTAGGATAATTAATTAAATTATTAATTAAATTATAATACATTCCTCATCCTTAAACACTCAGGTCACCTTCAGAACCCAACGTCGATTGTTAGGGCCGATCTTTGCGCGGAATCCGAGACCCCCTGACGTCGATCTGATGCCCCCACAAGCTGCGCCCCCACGAGCTCTTCCACTGGCCGGCGGCGCGACGAACTCGGCCCCTTCCCTTGGCCAGAAAATGTGATGAGGCGGCTGGACTTTGGACGCGAAATTCGCGATGAATTCAACACCAGGAAGGATCACACCCGTATGAAAACCTAGATCTCGATTTGCCCCTCCATTTTTGTATGAAAACCCCTTTGAATTACAGTTTAGATTAGGATAGGTTTGAGAATCAAATTGGGAATAATATCACCGTCGGTTTTTAAAAGAGGCGGTGTGTTTATGAGATAAGCTAGGGCTTGGGGCCTTTAAATATATATTTTAATATATTTTAAATCGTTTTAAAACGCAAAATCTTCACAACTCCAAATCAAACCCAACAAGTGTCGCCCCTAACCAAAAACCCCTATTCCAAACACAATGGGATATGTCCCGCAAGCTGATTCGACTGTTTCGATCAGTTTCTGATTAAATTAAAATATAAATAAATTTATATTACATTTGAACGTACATTTTAATTTACCGGGGCCACTTACGGACTCCAAAAATTCCCGAAAAATAATTTTAGCTATGTTTTGACGATACGGTCCTAATAAAACTAATTTCGTCGAATTTGGAAACCGTTTGAAAAACGGTCATTTTCCAGTCGGTTAAATTCAAACTAAATTGACCAAACATGTTTAAATTCACCACGCTCACATATTGATTCCAAAAATTATGAAAATTGGAATCAAGAAATAATATGACATTCCGGATCCAATAAAACTGGTCTCGTTGAAAACGGAGGTCGTTTGCAAAACATTTGTTTTTAAGGGCTATATATTATATAAATTCCATAGCGACTATTCTAAATTTTCAACTGGACATAACTTTTTATTCCCGATATGAAATCTGGATTTTTCACATTCGTTGGAGAGATATTTTTACACAGATTCAAGTATTTCTGGTTTTACCAAAGTCCGGTTTATTTTGAATCCTGTACATTCAATTAAAATTTGAACTCAAATTTTCAAACTACCGCGCCATTTCCAATTCCTTTTATAATTAAAATAAATATTTATTTTCTAACTTCGATTTAAATAAATATATACGTTCTAATTCTATTCAAAATAAATTGCTAGTCGTTATTATTTAAAATAAATCATTTTAAATATTCAAAATTCATTATATTAGCCAAAATAAAAAATTTAAATTGATTCTGATTTTCCGGGTTATTATATAAACCATTAACTTCAAATTTTGTTTATAATTTATAATCCAAATTCATTTCATTTGTTTTAAACCAACATTCAAATTCTAAGTATTTAGTTTTTATACTTAAATCGCTTCTTCAAAAGTTCAAAATTCATCACTTAAATCAATTGAATCCTTAAAGTTTAGTAAAATTCTTATGTCAATTAACTCAAATATCCCCAATCAATTAATTTAGTAAATTTTAAATTTTTAAACATTTTAAAATCTTTAATCAAATTTATATATTAACTTTTAAAACAACAAATCTAAATTTTAAATTTAATTAAAGCCATTCATTAAATTAGTTAAGTATAACTTATTAATTCAAGTTCAAATATTTGAAGCATTAGTTTAAACTTAAAATAGAAATTAAATACCAAATTCAGTTTGATAAGTCAAAACTTACTTATGAAATTTCTGAAAATAATATTATCTTCAAACAATAAATTCAATTTAGAAAAATCATATATAATCCTTTCATTGAATCAATTTTACTTGAATTCTTAAATTTAAGTTAAATATTTTAATCATAATTTAAGTGAAAATATTCAAATTAATTTTTTAAATAGATATTTACTTATAAAATTTCAAAAAATAGTTCTTACTGACCAACGTTGCCTACATATAATTTTTTATCCTATAGCCAAGTGATACAGATATATATCATTTCAATCCATTTAAAAAAAAAATCGAATCCTGGGTATATATCATTTCAACCTGCATTCCAATTAATTCAATTTAATTTCGTAAATCTACATAATCGTTCAGATATGTATCATTTCAACCCATAATAATTAATCCAAAAATGACTATAAGGAACTTGCAACGTGAATACAAAATGACATATACATAACAAAATATCACATAGCAATATCATATCGTGTCAACGACATGCACAACAAATAATGTGTTGTAAGTAAACATATAGCTCGTGTCATAACATAAATTTTCGTCAATATGTCATAACTCTAAACAAATACTAAAGTATCCTATATATGCAAACATTTCAATTTGACATCTCGATGATAGTTATGTCACTTAACTTAAAGACGCTAGTCGTGAGTGAGAGATAACTCACCTTCTGTGGTTAGTTGGACATAAACATGAACTTGGCCATGCACAAAAATTCGTGAACTCAGACAACGCCATAAGACAAGCGTAACAGATAGCTAGCTAAAACCAAAAAACCAAAAACCTGATTTTTTTTCAATTGCAAAGAAGAGAGGAGAGGGTGGAATGTCAAGTGTGGAGGATCTGGTTCAAGTGACGGTTGTAGAGGTGGGTTGCTTGTGGGTTTAATCCTAGTGCAGTAGGAGGAGCATCTCAGGCCAAGCAGCTTCAGATTTTTTTCTCGTGGGTAAAAGAGGGGCAATAGGGCCTATGCGGGGGGAAGCTCGCGAAGAGGCGCTCAGGTCATCTAGGGAAGATGGCCGCAAACTAGATTCAGTGATGGTGATCGCGTGAATTCTAGGGCAGAGCATGGGTCGATCAATTTTCGGGTGGAGTGCAAAATCAGAGATTTGGATACATTGGCAGTGGATCTCGATTTATGGCTGCTGAAGGAGTGATGTGAGGAGGCTTCCGTATGGTTCTTGATGGAAGGGTGCACTTTAGTTCGGCTGGGGCACAAGGATCGGGTTATGTGGTGGAAGCCATAAAAGGTGGTGGAGATGCAATTTGGATAATTTGAATTTAAGGAAAGTGATTTTAACTGTAAGGAGACCATTTATCATATTATCATTCTTATATGAAATGAGATCCGCTTTTTTCCTAAAGAAAAAATGGGAAGACAATGGGTGAAACTACCTCTTTCTTGACCTTTAGAAATCAACACAAATACATCTATGGTATTCGTGTGTCGTAAAATCAAGTGCTGGAGAAACAAATTTATGTGGTAAGAAAAAAATAGGTAGAAAGTAGAAAGAATAGAATCTTGCATAGTAGAAAAATGTATATATATTTCACTATATAAATGTTATAGCGAAACTTTAGTCTTCCATATCAGAGTGAAATTATACCAGCTTGGACGGTTATAGAACCTTCCCTTACAAATACTTAAAAAACTAAAAAAAAAGTAGGAATAAATGGCCTTCTCCGTATTCTTCAGCTCTAAACTCCATCCAATTGATACTAGCAAAACCTAGGCTATTAAGTTGCCCGAAGAAAAATAGGGACATCCAGAGTTTAAGAGAAAAGAAAAACTCCAAGTCAGGCATAGGACTGGTGTGAGAAACTTAATTCTTCATTTTAGAAAAAAGGGCATCCCATAAGAGCACGAACATACATAAACATGGCATAGGTTTTTACCTTATGGAAACCAAAATTTTCTATGCCAAAATTATTTGATATTATTTTTAATGACTTGAGGGCTAAAACCCATTAAAATAAATTATAGAAATATGCAAAACTATTACATTGATTAAATTCGACACCCGTACTCTTGAAGTTCTACAATAGAATATGCGACTCTTAGGGAGGATGGATTCCCATACAATGGCAAGGTAAGGGATCACCTTCTGTACAGTGCATTTCTAAGGAATGCACATAAGGCTACCCATACTTACAGGTAATTTCCCTCCACTCCAGATAAGACTAGCCCAGCTACACAGACCCGAAGGTGGTGCACTATGTTGAATATGACATCACCTTGGCCGTAATCGGCCTATCCGAGATGTCTCTTAGCATACACCACACATTTGATATATAATGTGTACTACAAAAGGTGAAGATCATATCCTAATGGGAGCGACCCACATAGCCAAATAACGGGCCCTATTTTTGCCATTATCGGGTAATTAGGATAAAGGTCACAATTACCTTTTATCGAGCACATTCTTCACAATAAATTCCATGTGTCAACTCTAATACACACAAATGACTTCCACCAATGTACAATCTATCAGCTCATACGTCTCAAAGAAGAGTGTATATAGTGCAGGAGAGTTACTTTCCACACCACCAAACATATGTACATACATAGAGATCAATATACGCATATCAAAAGTGCAACATCATACATTTGTCCATACAAGTTATCCTAGGTTAGGATAAATTGAAGGCACTACTCTTTATTGGATTATGTAATCAAACTCTAAGTAGCCCTTGCATCGAAGATCTAAATGCAGAATCATTGTCTATCAGTAATATGGGAAATTCCCCAAAGAGTCAGTGATATATACCCTACATTTAGTCTTCATTATTCTTTTTCATTCATCGATGCTTATCCATCATTCTTGCTTTCGATTCGAAGTGGTTTTTAGATAAGAATCACCCAAATCTAATCTGATGTCTTCAGGTCAATCATTGTAATAGTATTGTTTAAGTACTATTGGGTTTTGAGTGTTCTTCATTTCTTAATTCATTACTTCATAAAGCATCTTTTAAGGATGTTTATCTTTCAAATACCCCTCTGGTGTATTCATGGAATTATTAAACCTCATTCATTAAGTCATTTGGATGGTTTGTCCGTTTTAGTATAATAGATCCGAAGAAATCACACTTATCTTATTGGATATCAATTTCCATGTTCAAATCCGACTATCCATCGAATAACGATTTAAACACCTTTTAAACATGGATAATAAGGATACTCTCTAATGAATTTTATGATAAATATAATAAGATCATCTCTAAGAAATCTAGTTCATTTATCTTGTGAAAACCAATCTTTCATACTTAATAGTTACCGACATTTCAACTTTACCTATCCTTCATCCAGGAAAGGGCCAAGCGAGCTTGCACATGTTGCTCCTGGACATCTCCATAGTAAAACACACACATTCGAATCATAAAACTCTCAAAAATCAGGTTTACTTGTCAGCTTATTAGAGCCAAGATTAAATCATTGTTTATTATATATTTTGATTTAATTCAATCAATACAATTCCTTACGTATAAATCTTATGAATGATATTTAAAACATTTGTTTATATTTGAAAATATTCATAAGTATTTTGGATAAGATTCATGGAGTTTAAGGGGATGTTCGGCGGTCCAAAATGGACAATCTAGCTAACGGACGCGTCCGTTAGCCAACGGCTGGAAATCCAGCCGTTGGGAGCCAATGCGTCGGATCCAACGGTTGGATTTCCAGCCATTGGCCCCCCTATAAACTTCCCTCCTCACTTCTTCTTCTCTGTTTTCAGCTCTCTTCTCCTCTTTTGCTTCCTATTTCCAGTCCATTCCAGCTAAGTTTCAGTAATTTTCTTCGTTATTATGTTTTAAACGTTCGTATAATCAATATATATATATATTCCCAATTTTTTTGTTTATTTATTTTTCAATCAAATGGCACACTCTTCTGCCTCTGGTTCATGATCTTCTAACGCGCCCATCACTTCATGACCAATGGATCGAACCAATAGAAATTTGTCTCAACAATATTCACCTTAGAGGAACAAAAAGATTCTTGACTGATGTTCATAATGAATTCAACGAGCGGTTCGAGGAAGATTTGACGCAGACCCAGATAAAAAACAAATGGGATAATCTAAAGAGGGTCTGGACAGCTTGTAACGCTCTGCGTCAAATTCCAGGTGGTATATGGGATGCTGCTTAGGACTGCCTAGATGACTCAGACGAATGATGGAGCGGGCCTAACGCTTGTACCAGAGGTTCAGGAGAAATCCTCCTCTGAAGTTTCGAGAGCAAGACGAGCTTCTCGGGGGTTGCATAGGGAAAGACACCTGTAGTTACCAGATTCCCCCTCCACCCCAACCCTTTACTGTGACCGATACAACTATGTATCGTGATTTTCTGAGTGGAAGAAGTCCACCACCAGTTCAGTTTACACGCAGACAGACGTCGCGTGCCAGTCTAGTAGACAACCTACCAGACCACCCTCCTTCGTTCAAATAGATCTTTTCACAGATACGGTGGAACGTTGCTTCGCTGTTCTCTCTACCGTTACTAATGTGGAGAAGTGTGAGATTATTGAGATTTTCCTTACCGATCATTCAATTTTGGATGTGGTGGAGATACTATCTGACCGAGACTTGCTTGGTTATATAGGTTATCAATTGAGAAGTTTGTGGAGACGTTAGTAATTTTTTGTATTTCTTCATTTTATTAGTTTATGTATTATTATTACGAAATATTATTATGTAGTAAACTGTTATGTTTGGTTAACTATGTTATTCTGCATTAATGATACAGTTATGTTTTAATCATTAATTAATTAAATTATAAAACAAAAATAAAATGGTCCGCTTAAATGCTCCGCTTAAAGCACCAAACGCATTCTCCGCTAACTACAATACTTCGCTTAAATTCTCCGCTAAAATACTCCGCTTCTGCCAGCGCCAAACACACCCTAAATTCAAATTTTACTAGTACTGGAAAAATGTTGGGAAAGTGTAGCAGAAAGTGTCATTTTTATCCTAAGTCATTAAAACGACTTCTCCATCATTGAAAAATTCATGTAATCAACTTAAATTACTTTTAAAATATTTATAAGATTTATTTCATATTCTAAGAGATTAAAAATCTCGATTTCAAAAAATTGCATTTACAAGATTCCAAACTGCAAAAATACGATGTTTTTCAAATATTGTTTTTGTCATATTTCAAAATCTACCAAACGGAATCTTGATTTTTTTCGATTTATTGGAAAGCTACAGTTATAAAGATTCGGAAAAATCTTATTCAAAGAGTTTGGATTCATATTTTTCCAAATATAAAAGATCTGCCTTTTAAGAACTGAAATCGCAAGATACCGTTTTACGATACAACAAAATTTCTTGAAATTTCATATTCTTTGTAAACTTCATATGTACACTTAGAGGTGTTTAAGTTTCATTTCTAAAACATTTCAGATCATAATTGAGAGGTTTAGCAATCAATTTTTCACCATTTCATTCGATGAAAGGAATTCCTTTGTGTTTATCGATGAGTATTTAACGCGACTTGTTAAATATTCATACAATCAAACATATAAGCATCCAAACTTGAAAGAAATTCAATATGGCGTTCATAAGCATCATCTAACATACATATGACAATAACATAGCATTCACATAACAACCGTTAATTTGTGTTTAGTATTGTTTAAAGTTTAGTTTCTTACCTCCATTAGGTACTAGAATTCCTAAAACGACTATAGCTCCGCCACGATCACATCGAATCTACTCGAACTTGCTTTTTCTTCAATAGAAAAATCTAGAGTAAAATATAATATATCAACCCATGACATGTCACATAACTTTAATGTCATTAGGCACTAGAATTCCTAAAACGGCTACATATAAGTTCTGAACTGGTTAAAGTTATTCCGATTAAGAATACGTAGTGGATTACACAATCCACGATTTTTTTTGTTCTTTTAAACTTTAACCATCTAAGGAGAAACACAAAGCCATTATTTTTCATTATGGATGAGTTGAATGTCGAGCATGTTCTGTTGATGTGTCCCAACCCCCACTTGGATGCTCCTGGTACACAAGCTCGTGGATCAGCTCCCAAATTAGTTGCGAAATATAGTAGAGGTGTCAAATGGGTCATGTAGGGTCGCATGAGAGTCGAGCAAAAATTGACCCAACCCATTTATTTTGACCCATTTAACATCAAGATTTACTTGAACCAACCTACCTGTTATGTGGGTTACCCATTTAATATATCTAAATGTATTTTATTATTTTTTAAGTATAACCATTAATCACCTTGGAGAACTATAACATTCGTTTAAAAATTCAAAGAAGGTTTGAAAATCCAAATTTGAAACTTTAAATTGTAAAAATTCGAGTTTTAAAATTTGAAAATTCAAAATTTAAAATTATGAAATTCAAAATTTAAATTTTGAACTTTGAATTTTTTGGAAATTTAAAATTTGAAAATATGAAATTTTAAAAGAATGAAAATTTTAAATTTTAAAGATTTGAAATATGAAAATTTGATAATTTGAAAAATATGAAATTTGAAACTTTAGAATTTTGAAATTTGAAAATTTGATTTTCCTTTTTAAAATTTGGATCTTTGAAAATTTAGGTTGGAGTTAACCGATCAAAACCCTGTTAGGTCAGTATGAATAAGCTACCGCAGTGTAAATAAAAGAATAGCGACTTCGCATGAAAAGAGTTAAATAAGTTATCTATTTGTAATCCTTTTGAAAACAAATCAATCATTTTATAATCATTTAGCAAAAATCCATAAATGGGCTGACCAAAGAGGTTGTAAGTTGCGCTGCACATAACCCATATCCAATCCGATCCAACCCACCAACCCGACCTAACCCACATAAACTCAACCCACATAAACCCAACCCAACTCATCCTAGTTCGGTCGGATATGGGTTACAATTTGTAACCCATGTTATATACGGGTCGTGTTCGATATTTTGTTCACCCAACCTTATTTTAACCCAACCCTATATTAAAAATTTAATTAAATATCAACCTACTTAAAATTCGAATAGTATAATCCTAGAATAATGTTTATGTATTCTATTTTAAATATACAAAATAACATATTTAATGTTAATCCAAACCAAGTAGAATTTTAGGCAGACCTGGCTGATATTTGTCCCAACCCAATAAAAGTCGATTTTTATCGCAAAAACTTTCATCCAACCCGAATCGAGCGGCTATTCTATCTCGAGACCGACCAAGAATTCCCGCCATCACGGCGATCCGCCATCTCAGCGTATCGCCGTCGCGGTGGTCGGAGCTCCTCTAGTCATCAGCAAATATATTATTAACTGCATCAGAAGGTATCCGCTTTCATTGTCGTAGTCTAATTGTTGGAATATGAAGGGCAGTATAATTTGACGGATTTTGTATATGGGTAACTGCCTCTCTCACAACGATCCCTGGAGTTGCTTCAAACAAGTTCAATGTAAATTTTGTCTCTCTTCCCCCAATTATTATTATCGTTGTTGTTGTTGTTGTTATCATTATTAGCTACACTGGTTCCGAGTTTTTATGATGATTAAAATTTATTGTGACGATGAAATGATATTAAGGGACAAATGTGGGAGGGCTTAGGTATAAACAACCCATTAATTGCTTCACACCGCCCGCATCAAATACAAAAGACTTGTATGCCTTTTTGCCTGAGCAGTTTGTTAGATATTATGCTTCAATATGCTTCTTCATCCCTCTTTCTTTTGATTTAATTTTGATTTTTTTTGAAAATTTTGTTAATGATTTGACGGTGAACAGTTGACAGGTAAGGCAAGACTTAAGGTGCGTTCGGGGTGCATAAATGCACCGGTATCGTTTCGGACACAGTCCATTTTGGCCAATTGTCCCAACGGCCAGATCCTCCTCTCAATTTGGCCGTTCAGTTTTGAACATAAATTAATTAAATTTAAAAACAAAAATAAAATGGTCCGCTTAGACCCGCAAACACATTCTCCACTTAACTAAATGGTCCGCTAAAATTCCCCGTTAAAATGCTCTGCTTCCGCTTATCGCAAACACACCCTTAGAAACAAATTATGTACTTGAAAAATGAAAGCAACAGTTGTTAATTGAAGGAAGAGAAAGGAGATAAAAATAATAAGAGTAATTTCAGAATATACTACGGTGGAAAATGAGTCATTGGGATGCGGTCAATTCTACTCACACCCCATTTTTTCTTTTTCCATCCTACTATTTTAAAATATTGTGTGTGCCCTCTTATTTTCTTTTCCCACTCCAGTTTATTCCAAAACCGCCCTATCTCATTGCCCTGTTGACTTCATTCGGTAAAACAGTCTTTAATAGTCAATGTATTCCAACTAATTAGGTTAGAAATAGTGTCTAGTGCAATACATGCTGGAATTGCAACAATTCCCAGCAACACCCGAACTAGGTTGCTACTATATCACAGTTATGATGAAGAAAACATAAGAAAAATATACGTAAACTGTTTATCAGTATGAGACACCAAAAGAAAGTATGAACTTTGGCGTTTCGTTCTTCATTATCGTTATTCTTTTATTTCAATAGATCATCATCTTCAAAATTTCACCTTTATTTCCAGTTTATTTGGAGTAAAAGTAGATTTTATTTATTTATTTTTTCCATTAGATGAAAAGCGTGAAGAATGAAATAATAGTATGAATAGACATGCAAGTCATTCCAGTTTTATTAGCGTATAGGTAAAAATGTCACAAAATTTGAAAATAAATTGCCAAGGTGGGAAGGGCAATAGGAATTAGGAGGTGTGGGAATAGAATTGGCCTTGGGATGTAATGTTTTTATTAAATGTTACGGGGTTTGAGAGGAACATACAGAGATGAGAATAGATGGACTCATGTATGAGGTGATAACTTGGACTCCTCTTTGATCTTTGAACATTTTTTGAAGTTAAGAAAACGATATTACATACAATTACACTTTCTTCACAATAAATTTACTAGCTAAATGACAAAACATTCTAAAAGGAGCTTATAACAATTTGTTTTTGCTTGCACCATTTGTCTAATTTTCTATTTTGGTTAATTTAAAACGGTAGACTACTTCTAATATTGTTCCTTACCTTAAATCACTTGATGTTCACTGGGTCTTGTTAGATTGGCACCTAAGGATTCCTCCATTATTGAAATTTGTCCTCAAGGTTGAAATAGAAACAAAAACTTGTCAATAAAAACAAAATCATGATTATAGTCTTTTTTCATTTCAGCTTCTTTGGAAAACCTCTTCGTTGGCTTCGCACCATTTATGACCAATACTTGTTCACCTCTTTAAATTTTGCTCTGGTGTCAGTAGAGTAGAAATAATTTTGATAGTAGCTTATTTTATGAAACAGTCTATGTATATCAACCTTTGAATTTTTAAATTCTTTTAAGTGTGTTGTCAATAACAACCTGCATTATCATGCATGTATATTACATGTAGATCGTGTGTGGGTGGGTTGGGGGGGGGGGGGGTATATGAATTTGTTCAGGAGGGAAACCGACCGGAGACGTAAAATCTTCCCTGGTGCACATAGCCTGGTCTGCGAGCACCACATAAATGATTGATCTTAGCATATGTACATGGTAAGTTCTTAGCATGACATTCTGTGTTTCAAACCCATGCCACTGTTACCATGGCGCAAGTTCTTAACCGCTGGGCTACTGCTGCGGACACACACACATATGTATGTATGTATATGACATCATTAACCATCATACTTCCCACCAATATGGTTTCTGTCATGTAATTCACCGAGCATTTTGTGTGCACAATTCATTGAAAAGGGTTTGTGGCATGAAATTGGTGCAGACCAACAATTTATTTTTTCGTAATACTCATATTTCAAAGCGCCATAATGAGACACCTCAAGTCATAAAACTCTTTTCAACCATTTTTTGTGAATATATTTGCGCAGCAGCTATCCTTTTTCTTTGCGAAAACTACCCGCCGAAGTTGTGTATGTTATGTTATCAAATTTGACTCATCATTGCTCTTTTTCTTCAACTTCTTTGGCTGCAAGAGCTTAACCAGCGTAAGATCAATCATCTACTTAATAACTTTTACATTTGTATTAATAACCATTATTGTTTCATATATAGGAGTAGACTAAGTATCTTCTTTTTCTAAGCCTATTTGATCATTACTTCAAATATGTAATTTATCAATCCTTTTACCTTTTTGCTTTTTTATTACTTTCTTCAAATTTTTTCAAGCTTAGTGTCCATGATTTAATCTCTTTTTCCGTGCTTACTTTCATAAGTCAACATGGATTATTGTTATAATCAAATATTGTTTGATCCTCGTTTGCCATCATGCACTAAAGCAAAACACGATTCTCATTTATTTCCATTCTTCAGATCATACTGATGCAAGCACACAATCTAAAATTACTATTGTTGAAGCCACTATTGGTTTGTTACCAAAAGTGGTGGATCTGGCTATGATACTGATTGCGAGGAACCACCAGCTTGAACTTCCATCAAAATTTGGTGGTTAGAAATTTTAGGCAATTTGCCAAAGAAACAAAGAAATGAGAATAAAAAGGAGAGAAAGGTGAGATTAAAAGAGAGAGGAAGGAGAAACTCAACGACAATGAAGATAAGAGAGAAGGGTTTCATATCAATTATGATATGATATTACAAAGGATTATACCTTCTCTGTAACAGGTTCTCTGGCTAAAGGACAAAACAAATATATTCTAGAAGAAGCATATAGCAAACTGCGTTTGCTGCCTTTTACTTTCTTCTTCATACATGCACCATTTGCTTTACGAATTTTCCATTTTAGTTAGTGCTCAAGGTAATTCATGCTTGTGGGTTTTCCTTCGACTGATACCTAACATAATTGAGTAAGGTATTCTGCATGATAATTTGGTACATTAGATCATTAAAGTTAATATGCTAGTGTAATGAATTTTTTTAAACCTAAATAAATACCCCACTTGTGTAAAACGTTGCCATGTGGTTTGAGAATTGATACAAAATTTGAACATTATCATGGGGAATAAAACCGCTTGTTTTGCTGAATGTGCGTTAGGACATGCATTTTACAAGCAAGGCTCCATTTGGTGTATCTTTAAGAAAACAAAATAAAAATGCACTGTGCTTGGTTATTTAACTTGGCAATTACGTAATTACAATTTTAGTTAGGTATTCCATTTGCGTATTTGTGCAAGGGAAAGTGTCTTTTGTGGAGAAGATTTTTGTTTGATTGATTTCTACATAAGAAGTGCTAGAATTAAATTCCACAAAACCTAGTAGACCATAAACCGAGTGCAGAAGCCTTTCTTAAAATCAAATTCATACTCAATTTACAGGAAAATAGGCTAACAAAAAAAACTATTGTGATATCAGTTTCAAATATACAAGCTAATCTATAAACCAACATAAACAAGGTATTTATTTTGAATACAGAGAGAACCAATCTTACCTATATATTCTGAGGTAACGTTCACTGTCCCTAGCATATCTTTCAGCTTGTTCACACGAATGGTGCAGCCAGTTCAAATCAGATCTTTGATCTCACCAACACATGGCACATGCACAACCAACTGTACTACTTATACGGGCACATAAACATGATATTTCCAACCATTTTCCCTCCTGATCTATTCTCAAACTTTAACAAATAAATGTAATAAAAATACAAAAAACCAATAATCTATACCGAGAACAGATATTGATTTCAATGACAATGACTTTTTTGTGATTGGATCAGAAGACAACTAGAGGAGAAAGTCCAAATTTTGATGTGTGCAATTAATTGTTCTAGATGAAGCAGCCGTCTTAATCTTCTTTTTGTTCATGCATCAATCATATTGACTGTCGATTCTCTAGTAGCAGTATATTATAAGTACTAAACATGACAGTGCACGGGATGGAAAATGGATTAAGCATGTTATTTTTTCTCTTTTCTTTTGGTTCTTCTCCCATGTAATCTATTCCAGGAATCCAACTTATTATACAATCATATTTCCCCAATAATTGCCTTATCTCCATCTTCAACCAAATCATTTTTACAAAGCAAACATAACAAAGTAACTCAATCAACTAAAATGACACACAAGTCTTGTCATTTTTAGATCAACCAAAACTCGTCTTCCCAATCACATAAAATCACAAATTGCTTCCACCACTCTAGGTGATGCAACTCTCAGCGTAAGACATACCACATCAGTCGGTTTCAAAAATGCATGTAATATGCAAATACCTTCAGATGAGCTTCCCAGATTTTCTGTAACGACGCCCGTTCATCACGCAACTTACGACACGATCAATCTTCGTATCTTGAGCATTATCTACATGTACACCTTCTCGAAAACATGATCATTATAAGTAGTGCACAAATCAATCTCTTTACGTAGTTATGTACTAGGCTTACCAACTGTTGCTTGTTTTCTTTCGTTGACCACACCCAACCAAATATTAAAGGTTTCCATCATCCAATTTTCATCTCATCATAAAATAACTACCCTGATTTTGGTATGCAACCATGACAATTTAACCAAACTAGGTTCTCTGACAACTTGGTGTCGAAAAGAGTTCTGTCACAAGGTTGCAAATACATCATACACTTACTATATAGGAGCGTTCTGTGACAACCTTATTTTGCAACCTCTTTGTAGCCCTTGATTTCCACCACACAATCCGATTTAAACAAACTTGTAGCTGATACCTATTATCGGGGCCTGCAGTTGGTGCTATGTAAATGGGGCTATTGATCCTA